>CM060913.1:458404396-459856896 GCA_030737875.1 Allium sativum | reverse complement strand
TTAAACTATAAAATTCAGGAACTTGTACATTTTAACCAGTTGATGCTCATTAATTTTATTGCACTATAGGCTGTGCGTAAACAATAAGAAACCATGTTTATTGATATAACCTCTTCAGAAATGGTTTAAATTTGTTGATCTTGACTGATGATTCAATCCAAATTTCCAAATAATCAAAAATCTTGTTAGGATAACTGCATTTTGCAGCAGCTTAGATGGACATTGTACATTTGTGCTGCGTTATGTAAGGTTACAGATGATTGTATACTGAAATTTTAACTGGATTGCTTGTTCTACCATTTCATCTAAACTCTGAAGTAATTTTGGAAGAGAAAAGCTACCTTTTTGATAATGTGCCACACAACGCCTTCAGTGCAAGGAGGAGTTGTAAGAGATCCCAAGTATCTATAATACTTCCGGCTACCCCACTTCACTTCTCTTGGATTTATCATGCCTAACTTTTCTTCGCCATCCTTGATATCCTTCAGCATTTTTATGTATTCCTCCATCTATAGCACAAAAATATTAATAAAGTATATACAGATATCAATAATTTATAAATGGTCTTTTGTCAGATATCAAAGAATTGATTTACTACATATCAAACTAACCCGTCTTAATAGTGGATCGGGCCGACCAATTTTGTACACGATGCCAATAACCGCAATCTTGTTGTCGGTGCTCAGATGAACCATGTGCAACTCCATGTCGTACCTATGCATGTACATAACCGTTAACATATATGAATTTATATTATCGCTTTGTTCCTTACTTTCTTTGCTTGACAAGATTTTGAAAAATGAACTCTAAATTGTGCTATGTGCTGTTATAGCAATGCTGGATGCTGGTTCAATTTATCACATCATTAAAAATTGCAAAATATGGAGAATCAAATCCCCACTTCTGAGAAAATATTAAAAAATCTGAATTTATTTTCTGTTTAATTGGATTAAGAAATAATTCAACAATTTAAATAAAAACTTCAGCTCAAAGTTTGAACTTTGAACCATATGAGCTACAGTACATTATTCCAGTGTGATCAATATATAATACTTTGTGATTCAACAAATCAAGATAGCTGATTAACCTTTATTTTATTCTTTTACACTTACAAAAGAATTGGATCTTATAAATCAAAACAGTGTTTTCCTTCACAGATTTCATAACCAAAATACTTAAAAGTGGTGTTATGTACATGTAACAACGATTTAATGACTTTAGTAGTTAAGGCTGTTTAATTTCAGATGAATTCCTCTTTCCCCAACTTACCTATCAACGATTCTAGCTAATCTCAACCATTAATCAGTAAGTTATCCACCATTCAAGCATTGCAATGGTTTCCACAGGCTAATGAAATTACGGTCATGAATGAATAAGATTAAAGGTGACACAATATTGAAATAGGAGAGATAGGGACAGATGATTTGATCTACTTTAGTTTTTCCCTTCCAATTAAATCAGAAGTTAAATTAGCATTATGTAGACTATAAATGCATGCAAAACGTTAACTTTTGTCAACTGACTTAATCTGCTTCAACAACAATGAACTCCAAAACCAAAATATCAAAAGGTTGAGTATACGGTTTTTCACATGATAAAATTTGAGTATCAATATTTAAAGAGTGATTTGCAAATCAACCTTTTTCCGTTGATAGAATGTTCTGTAGGGGAATGCCAATGCAATTGCTTTATCAGATACTCGGTTCCATTCAAGAATACACCACCTGCATCCTCATCCCATTTGAGCTACAAAGTTACAAACAAAATAAATTAGGTTTGTACTTCTCATCACAAACAATATTGTGTTCAAGAATATTACCATAACATCATGACCTCTATTTATCATTACAGCATTAGCAGGCTTGTAAGTCCTTCTAATACGGCCCAAATGATGAACAACTCGAACTCTTTCATGTGATAAATCAATAGGAGATTGCATTGTCCCATTCCCACAAGCTGCCCATTCGCTGTGAATCTCTCCCCAGTGTTTTGGCCCGTGTTCATCATCCGACGCGTAACTGAACTCATGTTCATCCTCTGCATAAATGTACAGATCTTTAATACTGATACAGATCAAAATATAAATTACTGTGAAGCAAAAAGATTCACTTACCGACTTCTTGAGACTTTGCTACGCCAGAGATCGAGAGAATAATGGCTAGAAGAAGCAAGCTGTGGAATTTCATGGTGAGAAATATTTCTGAGATATATGAATGGATGTTGGGACCAGTGTGGAGATTAAATAGTTTAGATGTTTGACACGGTTTCTTGACTTTTCCTTTACTTAGCCACTTGGAATTTGTAGAGGAAGTATCTTATGTACGCATGGAGAAGGTAGATGTAACAGCGTTGACCATTAAACATAGGTTTGGTATCTTGAATAGTTTAATAATACTTGAGATTCATTTGACGGTTTCACAAAATTGAAACTTCTTTGAGCCTTCGGTTACGAACATATGTTGCTTGAATTTTTAAGCAGCTTATGCCAAGTCCTGAGCCCAACACAAAATTTGACATAACAAGTATACATTGTTGGATTTTTTGGTGTTTACATAAATTAAAGATGAAATTAAAAAATAATTTTAACTTTCTTGTGTTTACATAAAACATAGTTTTGTTATCAATTAACGGTGTTTACAAATTTTGAAAAAGGGACATTTAGGCAAAAGGATAAAATTAAAGAAAATTTTAGTTATACGGACAAGAAACCAAAATTTAGATATAATAACACTTTTTATTGTAAATCATGCAATTCAGGGATCTACTATCAATTCCTATTTTATACTAAAAAATATCCTTATGTCTATTTTTAATTTTTATTTTGTCATTCACACTATTTTCTGTTTGTTTGCACAATGTAAAACTGAATATAATGCTAGTTGTAATTAGCATTTTGATATAGTATAAAAACTGAATACAACGCTAGTTGTAATTAACATTTTGATATAGTATAAGAATTGAATATAATGCCAGTTGTACTTAGCATTTTCCTTCAGTTTTTTTTTTTTTTTTAAGTTCGCCTTTTTTTCCTACTTACCTCTTATATGTTTATGTATTAGACATGGTCTTGTCTTGGAATGGTACGTTCTTCATACTAAAAGCATAAAGAAACTATTATCTGTTTTACAATTTCATATTAAAATGATCATAAAATCTGATGATTCAAATGAATATTATGATTTTTTCTATGATATTTCAATTGTAAATAACACAGTGTTGATCGAAGAATCTAACTGCGAACATGAAATACAACATGCAAAACAAATAAATTCATTTAGAAGTTTGGTTGTGCTATAATAAAAGTAGGTCAAAACTCCCCAGTAGCAATGTTTATACATTTACTAATTAATAAAGTCAACGGCTTAAGGTGATGTGTACACATCCATTCACACCCACCAAACTGATACATGCCCTTAAATCGGTAGCTGCCGGCAGCAGTTTCTTATTTGATAACCTTCAACCTCAGCAAGACGATATGTGATAGTATATGGCATAAAACAACTTTCGTGATGCTACACATTGTCTAAGTTCTTTGCTAATGTCAATCAGATTATGTACCATCTAGTTCTTCCGAAGCGGCAACTGTGTGAATGTTAACCAGAACGTGAAGAAATTAGTAGAAAAATATATTAAAAATGGTTTTGACTAGGATGAATCGGTACAAAATATCGAACATCATCAATTGACGTATTCAAGTCTGAAATTATGAAATTATTTTTGATTGTATGAATCTGTACTAAAAGTCAAAAAAGATTTATTTGCATTATGGCACAAATTTGGATTAAATCAAACGGTGACATGGATAACTTCCTACATATAATCACTTGTTGAAGTTCATCTAATAGTGGTTAGGATCTGATAACGGCGATTAGTGCTTAATCTTTAGGTAAGATTACACCAGATTTGTAGCTATTAATATATTCTCCTAATGCTTTCATCAGTGAATAAAAGTTAAAGCATGTGCAAATTGACCTTTTTAACAAATATTTTTCACATACTTTTCAGATGGTTGTACTTATACAAACATAGGAACTATACGTACATGAATCTTGACGTTTGATTGATTACTTTTCAGATCTAGAGAATGAGTTACATTAATGAATGTTGCCCGTACTAATAAAATTATAAATTAATAACATTTAAAATCAGATAAAAACATTTCATTCACTCCTTTATTTTATTATGAATAGAGGACAAATGCAGGATGTATATATGAGGTTAATAGACTCATGAATCATGCTGTTATATATATTTAGATTGCTAGTTTAATTATGCAATTTGACCTTTTCATTCAATCAAATAAAACTATGCTTTACAAGTTGCCATTGTGTTGTTCATGATAGATTGTTATATTAGACTGTTGTATTTTACGAATGATCCAAGTGGCTAGAAAAGGAATATTGACAAATAAATTTGAAGACACTTGAGCATTGTGTTAAGGTTATAAGGTACATGTGCAAGCATTAACTCTTCTATTCTGAATCCCTACGTCAGTTAGTTTTGATTAATTTTGTGAAACAAGGAGACATATAATTAGTCTGTACACGTACTATCATGTTATACCCAAATCAAATTAGCCTCAATCCTCCACATAATAAGATTTTTTTTCTACTCTATCTCACTCTCATTGTTCATTGCTAAATAACTATGTTGGCAACAAACACTGCCTAGCGCGAGCCGAACATACAGTGATATGCAGTATCTTGTACTAATTTGTTTTCGGAATCACTTTCAACCATGTTTTATTTTTCGAGTGTTATCATCTCCCATGAACTATGAATCAAACAGAAATTTTGAACTCATAATCTTTACACAGATAACATGTCCTCAGCTTCTCTACATCGTACCCTAAATGACGATAATGTAATGAATTAGGAAAATACTACTTTACCCGAATGATTTTACATTAAAATATCCGAATGTGATATAAAAATGCAGAGACAAGTCATGAGTTTCTTGAATTCCGCCTTAAAATTATGATGTAGAGTCTCATAATTTTATCTCTTATTCGGCTAAAACAACTGAAACTACTTCGGGTATTGTAGCAAAGTTCAATGAATTAATCTCAAAACATGTCAACTATATCTCAGTGAAGTCAAGTCAGTATCTCCTTCTTTACATACTCTGGAACATATAACGCTATCTGAGAAGCTACTGATATGTAAATGAAAACCAAGGTTTCGAAAATCCGGTTTCCGGTTCCGTTTCGATCAAGTAAAAATTGTAAAATTCCGGTCCCGTTCAGGACATTCCGGTTTATTTCCGGTTTGTCAATTCCGGTACTTTTTCTAATAAATACACAAATAAATATGCAAATACTAATTGTTAGATTATTCAAATTACATAGAGGATACAATAGATACAACATAAAAGTTTAATACCAAAAGCTATTTCTCTGAGCATCGAATAAATTTTGCTCGTCGTTATTTTCATCATGTGTCGGATTGCAATATGATGTAAAAACATATTGTTGCATTCGATCCGAACTTAAGAACGTCGTCATCATATTATCAAAAGGCGAGGGTTCATCTTGGCTACTTGATGGTTCTGCAGCATACTGTTGATTTACATTGAAAAGCGAATAATTTCCGGTATAATCTAATGTAGAATATATGTAATTGGAAACATTGTTAGAAGCATACAAGGTTTTAAATCTCGGATATCGCTCACATTTCGTCTTGGGGATTTAATAGACTTGATCTCGTATCGGGAGAGATCTTTGATGAGATGAGTCTAACTAGGGAGTTCGTCGATGTGAAAGTTCATACCGGAACAATCTCGGGGTACATGATATATTAAAAAATGATATTTTTACAACATGATTTTTATGAATGCTATTAAAAACATAGTAACTTAAACTTGAATTGCAGAATAACTTTATTATTCTTTATTTTGCAAAATATCATTCATACTATAAATCATAATATGCTTATAGTACAAATATTGTTAGACATAAAACATTAAAAGGATCCAAAACATTGAAAAATTCAGCATAAATAGATCATAAAATACATAATTTCATAGGTAACATGCATGTAACAAAGACGAATATGGAAATTATAAGTAATGTAGAACATATATGAACATGCAATATGGTTATTTAACATGCAAAATGTAAAATAACAAAAGATTATCGTGGCTAGGTTTGAGTTTTTTAATTACTATTCTAATTCAGACACAAATTTTAAATTTTAACCAAAAAAAAACTAAAATCTCGGACGATATTCCAGTTCGTTCGACATAGCAATATCTCGGGCGATATACTCGAAAGGAGATTTATAGTGACATTTGCTGCTTCGTTTCGGAACGAGCCCAAAACGAGATCTCGGAGGAGATCTCGAGCGACATTTGGGAGATTTGAAACAGTGGAAGCATATCTACCATCATAGTTGCGTTGAACTTCGTATTCAACCTCTAAATCTTTATCCCTTCATCCACCATAGTCATCTGCATCTCTTTGAATCAGATTTACTGGCTTTTGGTTTTTTTTTTCTTTCTTTCTGGATAGAGAAAACCGGAACCGGTTTTTTGCTTGAATTCCGGTCCGGTCCACGCCGGAACCGGGCCAAGATGGCCGGAAATCCGGCGTGTCAGCCGGAATTTAATACCTTGATGAAAACACACGTTAATATATCATGTTACATTGGTTTTATCCAACCGCTATATAACTGAGAGCAACTGAGGGATTTGAAATGTGTGCCTAGCAAAAGTTACTGATGTCCTCCATGTTGACTCATATCCGCTTTCAAAGAAGCATAGTGTCCTTAAGAAGACACTAAAAATAAGTCAAAACTCCTTGATAGCAGTGTTTATACTTCTGTTAATTGATATAGTCAATGGCTCAAAGAAATGTGTACATATCTATTCACAACCACCAAACTGATACATGACCTTAAATCAGTAACTACTGGAAGCAGTTTCCTATTTGACAACCTTTATGCTCAGCAAGACGGTATTTGATAGAATGCGACATCAAACAACTTTTTTGACGCTAGACATTGTCTAAGTTCCTAATATTTATCAGATTCGTTCTACTTATCTCTTCATACGCGTCAACTGTGTGAATGTTAATTAGAACATGAGGAAATTAGTAGAAAAATATACTAAAAGTGGGTTTGACTATGATATTTGGTATAAAATATCAAACATCATTAATTGATGTATTCAAGTCCGAAATTAATTTGATCGTATGAATCTGTACTAAAAATTAAAACAGATTTATTCGTGTCATGACACAAATTTGGATTAAATCAAACGGTGACATGGATAACTTCCTACATATATTCACTTGTTGGAGTTCATCTAATAGTGGCTAGGAGATGACAGGGACTTAGTGCTTAATCTTCAGGTATGTGCAGTAAACTAAAACCAGTGTCAAAATTTACAGCAGATTTATAGCCATTATTATATTATCGTAATGCATTTATCAGTGATTAAAAGTAAAGCATACGCAAATTGACCTTTTAAACACAATTTTTTCACATACTTTTCAGATGGTTGCACATAAAGATAGGGATTATATGTCTGCACATGAATCTTGATGTTTGATTGATTGCTTTTCAGATCTAGAAAATGGGTTGCTTTAATGAATGTTTCCTATACTAATAAACTAAAAATTAATTACATTTAAAATCAGATAAAAACATTTCATTCATCCCATTTTTATTATACACAGAGGCCAGTAAATGCAGGACGTATATATGAGATTAATATATTCATGAATCATGCTGTTATTTAAATTTAGATTGCAAGTTTAAATCTTCAATTTGACCTTTTCATTTTATCAAATAAAACCATGCTTTACAAGTTGTCATTGTGTTGTTCATGTATATTAGACTGTTATATGTTGTGAATGATCAAGTGGCTAGAAACGCAATATTGATAAATTAGCTTGAAGACACATGAGCATTCTGTTAAGGTTAAGGTACACATGCAAGCATTAGCTCTTCTATTCTGAATCTCTATGTCGGTTAGTTTTGACTAATTTTGAGAAATCAGGAGACATAATTAGTTTGTACATGTATTATCATGTTATACATGAATCAAATTAGGGTCTATCCTCCACAAGAATAAGAATTTAGTTCTACTCTATTTCACTGTCATTGTTCATTACTAAATAACCATATTGACGACCAGCACCACCGCTTAGATACTTCGACTTTGATGCAAGTGATCATATGTTCAAAAGTTGAATAGCGTGATTTGAACAAATATCGATATGTAGTATCTTGCAACTTGCAGAACTATATCATCTAAACATCCAACTTCAAGACCATCCCCCCCCCCCCCCCCCCCCAAACACACACACACAAAAATCCTCTGTAGTTGTACAATATATTAATTGAAATATTTTTGTCTTCCAACTTTTCGATGCTTTGGTAAAGCTTAAATTACGAACAATTCTATGGAATGTAAGAACTAACATACCATCTGGACTTCAATTATGATATTCGTGAAGGGAAGCAATAGTGTTAAGTCTGTCAAAGATGACACTGCTAATTTAACTGCACAATATTATTGGTGAAGTTTAGGAAGTAGGTAAGTCCCGTTTTCAAACTCTGTTCTCGGAACTTAGACATGTTTTATCATCTCCCATCAACTATGAATCTAATAGAAATTTTGAAATCAAAATCTTTGTACAAAAAACATCTTCTGAGTTTTTGCATATCATACCTAAATGGCGATGATGTAATGAACTAATCTCAAAACACGTCGGCTATATCCCAATGAAGTTAGTGTTTCCCTTCTTTACATATTCTGGTATAACACTATCTGAGAAACTACTGATTTTTAAATGAAAACACACATCCATATATCGTATTGAATTCGTTTCATCCAACCTCTATATAAATGAGAGCAGCGAAGAAATTCAAAAGTAAGCACATTAACAAAGAGGGAGTTGAAATGTTTGCCTAGCAAATGTTACGGTTGCATGATGTCCTCCATGTAGACTCATATCTGCTTCCAACTCTTGGACCCTTGGTTCAGCTTCTTTGAGTAATTTTGACGAACAATTACCGAGCCTATCTCTTCCCTACAAAGAAATGTGTTTCTTACTGCTTCTGCGGATTGACATACACGAAGTAAGAAAAGAAGAAACTTTTTCCCGCAATGGAAATGAATAAACATTGCAAGGATTAAAAATGTTGTCAGAGCAAATGGTCACATATTAAAGAAGTAAAGTTAAAAAAAAGCTGAAGTTTCAAAAATTGTAAACTTAGCTTATCAATTTCGCTTTGTTGGAAACAATGGCTGAGTCGCGGACTAGGTCGCTTTCTTGAAGACGATTCGGCGATCTGATCGCTGAAGCAAACCAGTTCGTACTTGTCGTCGCCGCCTCTGGGATAAAACAACCTAGAAAAATAATTGATTTGTTTACACAACAAACCAATTCAGATTTGCACTTTTGATTTAAATTTAACTGCTCATTCTGATTTTGTTTTTGAAGAACTTTTAATGGTGGAGGAAGTAGAAGAGAGAGATAAGAAAAAAGTTGTTTTTTCTTAGTAGTTCGGCAATAAATAAATATGCTAATACATGTAGAGTAAGTCAGTTCAGATCTAAAAAATTGGATCTCAATTTTTTATCAAGTCAAAATAAAAAAAAAAAAAACTGTTTTTTTTTCATAGTCTCATGATGTAGGACTATTCATATATGAGTCACCTCACACTTATCCAAATTTTTTTTTTAAAATAATTCATCTTTATAAAAAATGAATCATTTTTCCAATAATCCCCCACTTGAATTTTTTTTTAAAATATTTCGAGCAGTTTCTAGAAACATAAGATTGTGCATAAACAAAGGTGTCATCCGACTTGAACCTTTGCATAGTGAATAAGATTCGGTTTTTACTAGAGTGACACGTAGTCTTGAACTCTATTCCTGACATCAGACCACACACAACCTTTTCTATAGTGCAATCAAATAAGCCCGTGCATTAGTGGTCATGCACGTCTATCCCAGTTTAGTGAACGCTCTAGGAATCTTGCCCAAAACTCCATAGGAAACGGCCACATTTCCACATTCACATAGGTGAGTCTATCAAGAGTACTCCTGAAGGTAGGTACTCCACTCCAATTAGAGTATAGATCTCATTAAGAGTTTCTATCAACTCATCCTCTCATCACTTCAGGAATACATGCTTCTTAATACAAAATTTTAGCATGTTCATATACTATCACTACACAACTTGTTTTTACCCATTGAACCTAGTTCTTGGGATCTCCAGTCATTTAGGTCGGGTTACCATCGTGCGTGATTCCACAATCTCTGGGCAATAGTCACATTCTTTTAGAATCATTAAGGACTTTCTTTCTGGTCAGTCCTTTCGTCAAAGGATCTGCCAAATTGTCATCACTTCATATGTGATGTTCTTTAACAATACCGTGCATACGACTGTCATTTCTTACCGTTGTAATATCGGTTCTGTCCTTCTTTCAATAGTCGTCAAATTTTTCATCACTATGTATGCGATGTTCTCTTACAGTATTGTACTTACGACGTCATCTTTTACCGTTGTAATAACGGTTCTATACTTTTTGCAATAGCCGTGGTACTATCGCAATCGATTACACCATTGGTGTCGGTTTTTTTCTATGGGGATCTCAAATGGCAGATTCCTTTAGTTCTCTGCTTCTCAACTAGTTGTGGCTAGTGCTATTATCTTAGTCTCTATAGTAGACTGAGTCAAAATAGTCTGTTTCTTGGGTTTCCAAGAGACAGCTTCTTCAGCGATGCTAAATATATAGCCACCGGTCCTTTAGAATTATCAGATAAAGTATTTCAGCCTGTATCAGAATATCCTTCAAGTACAACTGAAAACTTTTCATAATGTAATCAAAGGTTCATAGTTTATTATAGGTATCTCATAACCCTCTCATTAGCATGTTAATGCTATATACTAGGTCTACTGAAAAACATGCATAATAATTTCACGACATAGGTAATGTCGGGTCTAGTACAATCAATGGCATCCGAAGGCTGCCAATGATGCTCGCTTAAACAGACTATCTTATACATTCACCAGTGTTCTTAAATAACTTTACACTGCGATCATATGGTGTACATGCTAGTTTACAGTCAAAGTAATCGTATTTCTTTAGAGTCTTCTCAATTTAACGAGATTGATCCAAAGAAAATCCCACTTTTTACCTAGTAATCTTAATATCAGGGATTACACTCACCTTACCTGGATCTTTCATATCAAAATTGGCACCTAATAAGGATTTGACTGAGTTTATGGCATGAATATTTGACCCAACGATGAGAAGGTCATCTACAAAAAAACATATAATAGTGCAAATGTCATTCTCAGATTTGTAATAAATGCATTTGTCACTTTCATTAACTTTAAAACCATAAGAAATGATTAAATTATCAAATTTTTTCATGTCATTGTTTAGGTGCTTGTTTTGAACCATATAATGATTTATCTTATTTGCATACTTTATATTCTTGATCACGTACTACAAATCCTTCAGGCTGGTCCATATAAATTTCTTCTTCTAATTCACCGTTTAAAAAACGTGCTTTTAACATCCATTTGGTGTATTAATAAATAACAAATAGAAGCAAGTGAGATTAATACCCGAATAAATGTAATTCTACTTGCAGGTAGAAAAAATGTCGAAGAAATTTATATTTTCTCTTTGCTTAAAACCTTTAGCTACTAATTGTGCTTTATATTTATCAATAGTTCCATCAGGTTTTAATTTCTTTTTAAGCACCCATTTACAACCTATAGTTTACAACCAGAGAATAAATCTACTAAATGCCAAGTCTTATTGGATTCCAGAGAATCCATCTCATCATTTATAGCCTCTTGCCAAAAATCGGCATCTAAAGAAGATAAGGCCTCTTGGAGGTTTAAGGGATCCTCCTCTATAGTAAAAGCATAAAATCCGAACCAAAATCTTTTACGGTTCTTGCTCTTTTACTTCTTCTAGGTTCAGTTTCAGAACTTTTATTAAGTTATGTTCTAATAGGCACACTTAATTTGCCCCCACTATTCCTTAATTGAAAAGGAAATTTTGTTTCATAAAAATCGGCATCATTTGATTCAATTATATTATGTGCATTTAGGTCATAAAATCGGTATGCTTTGCTATTAATAACATAGCCCATAAATACACATTCATATGCTCTACTTGCCAATTTTATTCTCTTAGGGTCTGGAATGCTGTGACAGCCCGCCCTGTACCAGCCGACATTTCCTCCGTAAGTGCGCTGTACACATGCCCGACTAGCACGGAACGGTCGTCAGAAGAAAGGAAAAAAGAGGATTAACTAACGAGGAACATGTAGAATGTTTCACAGCCCGTGGAACAAATTATAATAATAACATACATGACATAAAACAGGTGAGACAGTGCATAAGCTGATAACTAAAATCAACATCAACATCAATTTTCAGAGCAGCGGAAATCCAAATACAGCTTATGATCCAACATGATTATTACAACTTTAAACTGTCTCTAAAACAAAAGAAAGCTAAAGTAGAAGATGCACTACTAATGCCCAAGCAGTGATCTTCAACAACACAGGGAGAATACTATATGTATCATACGTGGAAACCTCTTGCTCACCTCCGAATCAGCTACTCGCGCATCACCAGCTAACATGTCTCTAGTCTGCTCGTGTGAGCACCCAGAATAATAAGAAGAGATATAAAACTCTGGGTCAGACAAAAAGTCTGGTATGAGCGATAAACATCTAAACAGAACAATAACAGGTATACTAAACCATACCTGAACCTGGACCTGCAACCAAAGAGTTAGCACTACATACCGTACAATACTCTGAGGTGCCACTAAACAGATGGTGTAAAGAGTACGGGGGTGGGGGTGTGCATGTCATAATGATGGGAAAACTTATCAACCATAGCAACCATCCTCACATCTCTCACTCAGTGCGTAAAGCATACGATGTCCACCACTGTCAATCACTAGACCCATCGAAGTAGTGACGGAGTTCGACTTGTACAACTACTGCTACTACCAAGCTTACCACATGGAGTCATGACCAAATCTTTACAAATGACCCCACTTCATTGGTCTATAGCCCCTTTAGTCGTACCTAGGCCACTGTGGCCCTGAATCCGTTCACGTACTCCCTACACATAGTGATTCAAAGCTACAGACATCGACAACCCCTTAGCACACGTCCCACGGCAAAGCCCAATCATGAAGCTCACTCATTGGTTCCCAACTGGATCCTGAGTCAAAGCTCCTCATTTGGACTTCCTTTGCATCTCGGGTTCTGGTCATCGCCTTCTTCTCCGGACCGGTCTTCATTTCTTCACTTTACTTTACTTCAGGTTGTGGTCATCAGCTCCTCGGTTCGGATCGGAATACTCCTCCCTAAGCAATCAGATCGGTTCGGATCGGGTCAACCTTCCTCTCTGCTTCGGGTCGGATCGAGGTGATCTTCCTCCAGCGGTTCGGGTCGGAGTCCACACCTCCTGGCTTCATGGAAAACTCCTCTGGTTCGGTCCTTCTTCCCAAGCAATCGGATCGGGTCGGGTCTCTCAAGCTTCTCCATCGGGTCGGCTCGGAATTCTAGCTCCATAGCACCAGTTCGGTTCGTGGGGAGGTCTCCTGGTCGGTTCGGTTCAGATATGCTCCTCCCTCCGATCCGGTCCGGATCAGCCAAATTCCTGCAACTCATTCCAGCGACTGTTTACGCCATTCGACGGCGTTTTCGACCAATCTAACACTTCTAGACAATCACGAATCATGTTATAGCAACATGTAACATCAACCACAAGCATCAAAACAATAACTATAGCATGTAAAATGAATCAAACGTACCCATATTTCCCTTAAGCATGTTTAAGAAAAACTAATCATAGGGTTAACAAAACTTAAGAAAATCAACCCAAATTTCTACCAAAGGCATAAAATATTATTTTCGAATTTATAGATATTTTTCCAGAATTTATTAGTGTATAAATTCGCTAATCTTCACTAATTACCCTTAATTAATTGTAATTAGTGCAAACTATGCAAATCACTCACCTTGACCACAAATGAAATTCTCAGAACTGAAACCTCGCTGATTTGGGTGAATACTGATGTCTAACAGCAGCTCTAACCTTGCCTTTGTGTTTTCTCTCCTTAATTTGATGTAGATTAAGCCAAAACTTGATTAGAAAGTGATTTGGGGGTGTTTCTAGATGTTGGCGGCCATTGTTAGGGTTCAAGAATGAAAGTGGTGGCTGGAAAATGAAAATAAGATCGTTCTCTAACTGATTTCAGCCTCCTCATAACCCTAATCCCGAAATTCCCCATTGGGCCTAGTTGTTAATCACCCGGTTAAGCCCAATTAAGCTGTTTTTCACTATCTGAAACTTGTTTCAGCCATATCTCCCAAACGGTGAGTCCGTTTGGCTATTGTGACCACTCTACGGAATTGTAAACCATCATCCGGGGCCAATGAAAGTTGTTTCAGGTCAAAATTCCTTTCCAGTCAAAAGTTGTGGTCAAAACAGTACCAACTAGGGGTAAAATGGTCATTTAAAAATCGAGAAAAATCATGAACATGGGAAATGACCCCAATAATAGTCTCCCAAAGTTACTTGACCATACGACTTCGTATGTGAGAGAAATAAATATTCTACGATCCTATGATGCGTAGAATGCGGGTCGTTACATCTCCCCCCTTAAGAAATTTCGTCCCCGAAATTCCTTAACTCAAAACATGCAAAGGATCCCGCATGCCTACCAGCCACATACAACAATCAAACATGCAAAACAAGCAAACAAGCCTATCCTAGCATGCGGAAAGACTAAATCGAAGGTAAAATCTTACCAGGCGAAGAGTTCTGGATACGTCTTCCTAATGCTCTCCTCTGTCTCCCAAGTACAGTCATTCTCTTTCTCGCCCCACTGAACTTTGACTAGATTCACCACTTTCCTCCGAAGTTGCTTCGTATCGTTCCCAACAATACGCATAGGCTTGCGGTTCCCAACCGCCTCGGGTTCAACTTCGATATCATCCAACTGATCAGGTGAAATAATCACATCTGGGTCGTGCACGAATTTCCTTAACTGGGAAACATGAAATACGTTGTGAACTCCTGCCATCTTCTCTGGTAATTCAACTTTATATGCCAAATTCTCAATTTGCTCAAGAACCGGGAATGCACCAACAAATCTTGGTGCTAATTTGCCTTTCCTGCCAAATCGTATTACGCTCTTTAACGGAGAAATCTTGACAAACACCAAGTCGCCAACAGAGAATTTGAAGTCTCTTCTCCTCTTATCAGCATAACTCTTCTGCCTATCTTGGGCAGCCTTCATTCGTTGTCGAATGATCTTAATCTTATCTGAAGTTTCCCTCACCACATCTGGTCCAAGCATAAACTTCTCGCCAGTCTCTATCCAACATGATGGTGAGTTGCATGGTCTTCCGTACAAAGCTTCATATGGAGTCATACCGATACTGGATTGGTAGCTATTATTATATGCAAACTCTACTAGATGCAAATGGTCATCCCATGATCCACCAAAATCCAATATACATGCTCTCAAGGGATCTTCCAAAATACGATTCACCCTCTCCGTCTGACCGTCGGTCTGAGGATGATATGCAGTACTGAGATGTAATTCTGACCTTAGAGCCTCTTGTAAGCTCTTCCAAAACCCACTAGTGAACAACGGATCTCGGTCACTCACAATACTTTTAGGTACTCCATGAAATCTCACTACCCACTTCATATACAATTCTACTAACTTAGCTTCCGTTCTGGTCGATTTGACCGGTATAAATCTTGCACTCTTAGTCAATCGATCCACGATTACCCAAATGCTATCATGTCCCGATCTAGTCCTTGGTAAACCATCGATGAAATCCATCGAGACTTGGTCCCATTTCCATTCGGGAATTTCTAATGGTTGCAACAACCCACTAGGCTTCTTTTGCTCAGCTTTAACTAGCTGGCAATTCATGCATTTGGATATAAACTTCCCAATGTCTCTTTTCATCCCTTCCCAATAGTAGGTCTGCTTCATATCTCGATACATCTTGTTACCACCGGGGTGTATTGTCAGTTTTGAGTGATGACATTCTCTAAGCACTTCATCTCTCAATCCATTGACATTGGGTACAACTAGTCTTCCATTCTTTCTAAGCCATCCATCTCGATCAAGCCCATACTTGTTCATCTCCTCGTCGATACCCATCTCTAACTTGGAGATGACTTCCAATAAGTTAGGATCGCTCCTCTGACTGGAACCAATCCGCTCAGTCAAAGTGGGTCTGATCGTCAAATTTGCTAACATTTCTGGATCCAATTCGCACTTTGGTCTGAAATCATACCCAGCGATGTACTCTAGTTGCTTCCATTCAAGAAACATAGCCCCTAAACTGGCATGTCTCCTACTCAAGGCATCGGCAACCGCATTACCTTTCCCAGGTGTGTATGCGATATCAAAATCATACAAAGCCCAGAATTCTAGCCACCTTTTGCTGTCGGAGATTTAGGTCTTTCTGAGAGAAGAGATACTTCAACGACTTATGATCTGTAAACAACTCAAATCTTTCTCCCAAGAGATAGTGTCTCCACATCTTCAACGCGAACACGATCGCTGCCAACTCCAAATCATGGGTAGGGTATCTTCTCTCGTGCGGTTTCAATTGCCGACTTGCATAAGCTACAACCCTACCGCCTTGCATCAATACAGCACCTAGTCCGGTACCACAGGCATCCGTATATACCGTCATCTCTTCATTCCCCTTAGGAATGACTAACACTGGTGCACACGTCAACTTGTCCTTTAGACTCTTGAATGCATTCTCGCACCTTTCATCCCAGACAAAAGCTTGATTCTTCTTGGTCAACTGGGTCAACGGTGTTGCTATCTTGGAGAAGTCTTGGATAAACTTACGATAATATCCAGCTGATCCCAAGAAGCTTCTCATGTCTGTTGCATTCTTGGGCGTAGACCAATCTTGTACCGTACCCACCTTCGCAGGATCCACGGCGATACCATTTTCTGAAACAACATGGCCCAAGAACCTCACTTCCCTCCTCCAAAAGTGACACTTAGAAAACTTTGCTTTCAATTGGTGTTTTCTCAACACCTCCATCACTATTCTTAAATGTTCCTTGTGTTCTTCTTCTGTCCTCGAATAGACCAAAATATCATCAACGAACACAAGGACAAACTTATTCAACTGATCTCTGAATACCCTATTCATAAGATCCACAAAATATGTTGGGGCATTGGTCAGCCCGAATGGCATGACCAACCACTCATAAAATCCAGACGGCGTCCGAAATGCCGTTTTAGCTATACACTCAGCTTCCACTCTAAGCTGATGAAAACCTATCGCGAGATCCAACTGAGAGAATACCCTTACGCCACTCAACTGATCAAACAAATCATCTATCCGCGGTAGAGGATACTTATTCTTCCTCGTCACTTTATTCAACTCGCGGTAGTCTACACACAAACGAAGGGAACCATCCGCCTTGGTAGCAAACACAACTGGTGCTCCCCATTCAGAAACACTCCTTCTGATAAATCCCTTCTTCAAAAGATCGTTGATTTGCACTCCGAGCTCTCGCTGCTCCTTTGGTGCCATACGACGAAGTGGCATCACTATAGGTCTGGCATCTTTCACCAAATCAATACAGAACTCAATCTCTCGATGTGGTGGAAGCCCTGTCACTTCTTCGAAAACGTCCAGATACCGGCCAACCACGGGCAAACCTGACAACTCACTATGCGGAATGTCAAGGGAATTTAGAAAACTAGCCAATTTCCCCTCACTGGGTAGACCACCAAACACTATCCTCTGCCCATCATCCGCTCTAGCTGTCACCAAAAAGCCCTCATAGTCTACCACCACCCCGTATCTTTGGAGCCAATCGACTCCCAAAATAATGCCAAACCCAGTAAAGCCCAAAACAAAGCAATCACAAACAAACATGCATCCATGACTTGATAAGACCACATTACGACAAATCATGCTAAGGCTAGTCGAACCACCAATCGGGTTCGTCACTACTAAAGGTCTATCGACAATCTCGGGCTCCAATCCCAACCTATCTACCAGGTCACTAGATATGAAAGAACTGGAAGCTCCGGTATCAAACAAAAGTCTAACAGGAACATCATAAACAGAAAGCATACCTTGAATGACGATATTCTTTCCCTTCTCCGCCGTAGTTGGGGCATTTGACGAAGAAGTAATAGCATTAAGGGCATATGCTTTCACCATTTGCTTTTCTTTAGGGGGATGCAGACACTTGTCCTTGTGATGTCCCATTTGGCCACAGTTGAAGCACTTCCTATCCGCTGGCTTGTCCCGACAATTACTAGCATAATGGCCCTTCTTACCACAGCTGAAGCACTCAACATCTTGCTTATTCTTTTTCTTCTGACCATCCTTTGTCTGATTCTGCTTTCTCTTATTCTGGGAACCACCCTTGCCTCCACCACTTGCTTGTGGCTTTGGCTCCTCTGCAGATGCAACCTCAGTCTTCGACTTAGGGTAGAGACTTTCTGACCTCAATGCTTTCCCCACAATCGATTCAAACATCTCATCGATGTGATTAATAAGCCTTTCCCCCAACTACTGATCCAAACCAGTTATGAATTTATCATTCTTCTTCTCGGCAGTATCAATAAGAGATAACCCATACTTCGACAAAGTGTCGAATTCAGCAATATACTCTGAGACAGCTCTGCCATTCTGCTTGAGCTCCAAGAATTTCTTAAACAACACTGACTTCTGAGCAGCTGGAATGAACTTCTCGCTAAAGCGAACCTTAAACTGCTCCCAGGTAATCTGATTCTCGGGAGTAGCTGCCTTTATAGCATTCCACCAATTCATTGCCCGCCCTTGCAGCTGACGGGACGCTAGCTTTCTCTTCATCGCATCCTCGATACCCAAATCCTCGAAGATACGTTCGCAACTATCCAACCAATCCTGAACATCCATGGCCGACTCCGTTCCGTGGAACGACTTCCCACCAAGACTAGTATAATCCTTATTCAGCTTGGCGAAATCGGCCCTAGGCGCCTGCACTATTGGACCACCACCATTACCACCATTGGGAGTTTCCCCTTGCACCTCCATAAGCATGTCTCTCATGAGGTCAGTAAACATCGCCCTCATGTCAGCAGCATTCCCATTATTGGCTCCCCTACCAGCGCCTCTAGCATATCGGCTCATCGTTAATCTGTAAAAGGAAACGATTAACGACCCCATAGTGGTGCTAGTGCAGTACGAATTCATTCTTATACTACTAATAGTATATACATATATAGCTTTTGAAAACCAAAGTAACCACAAATACGCTCTCTCATATACGTACTATCTCTCCCTAGTGTCTTTCCCTAGGTTAACTACGCAACCTAGAGCTCTGATACCAAGTGTGACGGCCCGCTCCGTACCAGCCGGCATTTCCTCCGTAAGTGCACTGTACACATGCCCGACTAGCATGGAACGGTCGTCAGAAGAAAGGAAAGAAGAGGATTAACTAACGAGGAACCTGTAGAATGTCTTACAGCGCGTGGAACAAAATATAATAATAACATACTTGACATAAAACAGGTGAGACAGTGCATAAGCTGATAACTAAAATCAACATCAACATCAATTTTCAGAGCAGCGGAAATCCAAATACAGATTATGATCCAACATGATTATTACAACTTTAAACTGTCTCTAAAACAAAAGAAAGCTAAAGTAGAAGATGCACTACTAATGCCCAAGCAGTGATCTTCAACAACACAGGGAGAATACTATATGTATCATACGTGGAAGCCTCCTTCTCGCTTCTGAATCAACTACTCGCGCATCACCAGCTAACCTGTCTCTAGTCTGCTCGTGTGAGCACCCAGAGTAATAAGAAGAGACATAAAACTCTGGGTCAGACAAAAAGTCTGGTATGAGCGATAAGCATCTAAACAGAACAATAACAGGTATACTAAACCATACCTGAACCTGGACCTGCAACCAAAGAGTTAGCACTACATACCGTACAATACTCTGAGGTGCCACTAAACAGATGGTGTAAAGAGTACGGGGGTGGGGGTGTGCATGTCATAATGATGGGAAAACTTATCAACCATAGCAACCATCCTCACATCTCTCACTCAGTGCGTAAAGTATACGATGTCCACCACTGTCAATCACTAGACCCATCGAAGTAGTGACGCAGTTCGACTTGTACAACTACTGCGACTACCAAGCTTACCACATGGAGTCATGACCAAATCTTTACAAATTACCTCACTTCATTGGTCTATAGCCCCTTTAGTCGTACCCAGGCCACTGTGGCCCTGAATCCGTTCACGTACTCCCTACACATAGTGATTCAAAGCTACAGACATCGACAACCCCTTAGCACACATCCCGCAGCAAAGCCCAATCATGAAGCTCACTCATTGGTTCTCAACTGGATCCTGAGTCAAAGCTCCTCATTTGGACTTCCTTTGCATCTCGGGTTCTGGTCATCGCCTTCTTCTCCGGACCGGTCTTCATTTCTTCACTTTACTTTACTTCAGGTCGTGGTCATCAGCTACTCGGTTCGGATCGGAATACTCCTCCCTAAGCAATCGGATCGGTTCGGATCGGGTCAACCTTCCTCTCTTCTTCGGGTCGGATCGGGGTGATCTTCCTCCAGGGGTTCGGGTCGGAGTCCACACCTCCTGGCTTCATGGAAAACTCCTCTGGTTCGGTCCTTCTTCCCAAGCAATCGGATCGGGTCGGGTCTCTCAAGCTTCTCCATCGGGTCGGCTCGGAATTCTAGCTCCATAGCACCAGGTCGGTTCGTGGGGAGGTCTCCTGGTCTATTCGGTTCGGATATGCTCCTCCCTCCGATCCGGTCCGGATCGGCCAAATTCCTGCAACTCATTCCAGCGTCTGTTTACGCCATTCGATGGCGTTTTCGACCAATCTAACACTTCTAGACAATCACGAATCATGTCATACAGTCATAGCAACATGTAACATCAACCACAAGCATCAAAACAATAACTATAGCATGTAAAATGAATCAAACGTACCCATATTTCCCTTAAGCATGTTTAAGCAAAACTAATCATAGGGTTAACAAAACTTAACCAAATCAACCCAAATTTCTACCAGAGGCATAAAATATTATTTTCGAATTTATAGATATTTTTCCAGAATTTATTAGTGTATAAATTCGCTAATCTTCACTAATTACCCTTAATTAACTGTAATTAGTGCAAACTATGCAAATCACCCACCTTGGCCACAAATGAAATTCTCAGAACTGAAACCTCGCTGATTTGGGTGAATACTGATGTCTAATAGCAGCTCTAACCTTGCCTTTGTGTTTTCTCTCCTTAATTTGATGTAGATTAAGCCAAAACTTGATTAGAAAGTGATTTGGGGGTGTTTCTAGATGTTGGCGGCCATTGTTAGGGTTCAAGAATGAAAGTGGCGGCTGGAAAATGAAAATAAGATCGCTCTCTAACTGATTTTAGCCTCCTCATAACCCTAATCCCGAAATTCCCCATTGGGCCTAGCTGTTAATCACCCGGATAAGCCCAATTAAGCTGTTTTTCACTATCTGAAACTTGTTTCAGCCATATCTCCCAAACGGTGAGTCCGTTTGGCTAATGTGACCACTCTACGGAATTGTAAACCATCATCCGAAGCCAATGAAAGTGGTTTCAGGTCAAAATTCCATTCTTGTCAAAAGTTGTGGTCAAAACAATACCAACTAGGGGTAAAATGGTCATTTAAAAATCGGGAAAAATCATGAACATGGGAAATGACCCCAATAATAGTCTCCCAAAGTTACATGACCATACGACTTCGTATGTGAGAGAAATAAATATTTTACGATCCTATGATGCGTAGAATGCGGGTAATAGTAAGTAATGTGCTCTCCAGCATATAACAAGCTCCGTAGGAGTCCTGAATTCGAGGACTAGGAATGAATTTTTTTAGTCAATCCTTATTCACGTGGCTCGCTAATAGCAAGTAATGTGCTCTCCAGCATATAACAAGCTTTGTAGGAGTACTGAAGGATTATATAAAAAGGTTCAGTGTCATGGTAACTACGGTTAGTGGACTGAATGATAAAGCTATCTTAGTGCATTACCAAGGGCTTTGAACCCAATTTTGAGTTTGGTGATTGGCTAACCGATAAGCCTTCTTCCATACTGAACTAAATTTATAATAAGGTAGCCCAAATCTTAAGGAAGGAGTTCCTACAAGGGAGAAGTAGCTGGAACTAACAAAGAAGGTCTCAGATAACATTCCAGCTAAGTAGGATAGAGGGAGTAAACTACCAAAACTAGAACAAGCGAAATAACAACTACAGGTAAGGAACAATGGAGATGGAGGTCGCAACCAGCAATGAAACTCAAGAAAACGTTACAAATTTCTTACTAATAATAATTTTATTCTGCATAATGACTCGTTGGAGAACTTGTTTATAGACATGTATAATAAAATTTAGTACAAGAAGTCCCTACATAGAGAAATGACAAAGGGGGAAAGACAGACAAGGAAGTTTTGTTTATTCCATGAGACATAAGGCCACACGACCAATGAATTCTGTCATCTGCGGGACGTGATCGAGATGCTTATCGAAAAGGAAAGTTGGATGAATTCAAGGTTTTCCTACGAGATAAGGGACAAAGTTATGAGCTAAATAATTAAGGTTAGGTAGCACCTAAAGACGCTTCTGGTAAAATACAAAAAAATATTATGATCATCACTATAGTCGGTAGACCCTCTCCAGCTGGAAAGAGATAGACGATAATGGAAAAGTATGTCATCACGATAAAGCATTACAAGTATGTGGAGTGCAACAACATGGATCAACCGACACTGGCTAAGCAAAGGAAGGCGATAATGAATGATATCGTCTTTAAGAATAAGGATGATGATGGAGTAGAGGCTCCCACCAAAGATACATTGGTGATTTCAAGGACGATTGGCCTGATGCTGGTATAGAAAGTCCTTGTTAACTATTAGAGTTTCGTAAATATATCATTTTATAAGGCCTATGTCTAGATGAATCTAATGGCCGCGGATTTAAATCCATGCACAATTTGCATTCATATCTTTAATGGATCATCTAATAAACTGGTAGGGATGGTGGAACTAATTTAGATCAATAAAGGATACCGTTGGAGAATGTGAATCCTTTTGTTTATTTTTTTGTACATTCACTTTGACACCTCCACATCCCTTAACGTCATCTGTATGAGGATATGCTAAGTTTTATGAAGCGCTTAGGTATAAAGTAACAACAAAGAGACTAAAATTCACAAGACATAAATATATAACAAAGCGGAAACTTTTAAAATATTTATTAAAATAAGGAAATCAAGTCACAACACTTATTACATTTCAAAATAAAGATAATCATCATCATAAAACTAACATACTTTCTCATGGAAAATATCAGAGTACACGAAAGTTATGCCTCTCATAAATCAATATAATGATTAATAAATAATAACCGAACCAACACAAGAAGAAGCAAAGAGTCTGAATCCGAGCTGAACCAAATAATCAAAAACCACCGCTGAGACCCTCCACCTTGTGAACCTGGGGGGAGGGAGGAAGGAAGAGAGAAGGAGAAAAACAAACTGAGTCAGACATACGTCTAGTGAGTTCTAGTAATTTCTAGCATGAGCATAAGATAAGGAAGCATTTAGGCAGAAGAATAGTTCTAAGACTAATGGACATAAAAGGATAAGTGAAATAGCATAAAAAGTAAACACTAATAAAGATAGACTTCTCATTCATATCTGAAATTTGCTGCACCAACTACCAAAATATCATAATTAGACTTTACCAAATTTCTACCCGTCGATTGGCTACTTTACCCAAATGTGGATAACAAGTCCCAACAATGGAATTCAGGGTTATCAATGTCGAACCCATCAACTAAAAGGACACAACCATTAATCATGGGCATTACAACGTCTTATCTTCCCCAGTTGGAATGATGCACACTCATTGTTCTGCCGAAACACTCCCGCACCCACCTAGTTTGAATAACTAACTATTCAGTTCAGTAAAGCGGGCCCTAGCCTCAACCTAGTGCGAGACTCTGTGATAACAAAGGGATACTAACTGATACGAGTTCCCAATCAAAAATGCAATTGACACAAATCACCCATAGACTTAGCCCCCAATTTATAACTAGGATTTCATTATACTGTTAGGCCTCTTATCTTCCCCAATCAGCCCCGCGCTACTGGAACAGACCTAATCTATCTTGGCTTATTAATTCCATAAATTTAACTTAACAGTTTAAGTTTACTTATAACCCCAATATAACTACATGTTATATTCCTAGGTTGTAATTAACATTTCCAATTAATGTAATCTTTTTATACAACCCTTCCCCTCGTTACTTATTGTCCAATTAAGTGCAACTTATACCAATTTACATGTTTTCCCATTACATGTTACTTAATGTCCAATTAAGTGCGATTTATTCCAATCCACACGTTTGAAAATTCTTCAATTTAAGATAATCCCAATTTACAGTCCATTATTTGAATATAATATTCATATATTTCCAACATGCTCAAAATCCTTTTTTTACATACTTTCAACATTAACCTAATTTTTATGCAAATTAGTGATAAAAGCCTAGGATTTTGTTGGTCTAAGCTCAGCGCAAAATAAGTAAAAAGGGAAAATTGGTCTAGGCTACTCGTAAGGCCTAGATTTAGAAATAAACAAAATAAACAAAATAGGGAAATGAGGACTACAAATAAAATCATAGCAGAGAAGGGGATAAAGTAGAAAAATTGCTTATAATCTGTTAGACCCAAATGTGGTTCTAACACCCAAATTGATTAGAAACAAGATAAAGTAAAGCAGAAATAAAAAAGAACACACAAGATTTATAGTGGTTCGGCGAAGAAATGCCTACGTCCACTTAGTTTTCACTATATTCAGTAATTCAGTTACAAATGCAATGTAAGATTCGCTCACAACTCACTTTTGTTCACTCAAATGATAAAAACAAGAAATGAAAGATGGTTTGGATTTTCCGGGAGTAAAGGAATTCGGACGATGGAGGTACTTGGATTCTCAAAAGTGCTGAAAAAGATCCTTCTCTTTGTCTCTAGATGGGGTATTTATAGGTGTGAATTTGCCTGAGATTCAATCCGGGTCGGAACACGTGTCATCCATCGCACTCTCTTCGGGTTCGGATGGGTTATCAGGCTGACAACGCATCAATGAGATGGACGTTAGGGGTAGGAATTAGTCATATCCGGTCCGGTTCTCCAGGCGACTTTATAGGAGATTTTCCTGGATCAAGGGTGCGGGTCGGAGACGTGCAGGTTGGGGGCTCGGATCGGAATACCCGATCCGAACCGGAGTAGCTCGGACGTCTCTTCTTCTCTAATCATACTCCGCTCCGCTCCGAAGTCGTGGCAAGCAGACGGCTTTCCGATCCACCTGAGATTTATTGGCCTTCCGATCCGATCAGGTATGCTTTGCCAATCTATCCAGTAAGAGACATCCGATCCGAACAGAGAATCCTAACCGATCCGAACCGATATGCTGCTATCAATCTGAATTGTGGTGTTTCCTTCCGATCCGAACCGGGGTCTTTATATCTTGAAATATTCTTCAATTGTTGGTTTCTTGACTTTGTGTTGCCTAGTTCACAAAGTAGGCTAACATTTTGCCCCCTCGAAGTACACTCTTATTTAAGATAAAGTGTGCTTTGAAGCATTTTACAAAACATCCTTTGAATAAGAACGGTTGAATGATCACTTCCATCTACTTATAGTACCGTGTCGCTTTATAACATCGTGGCTTTTGCTGCTTAATATATCATAATCGATATGAATTACTTCCTTCATTTTCAAACAACTTTGATAGCTTTTATTTAACGTCCACTGATTCTTCCAGGTAAGCCTCTTTTTTTTTTTCTTTAAAATTCAACTTGCATGTCAAGTCATTGTGCTTAGTTCCTTTCGGTTCGGACCCGAACCAAACATGCTTTCCCTTTGTATTGTTTAGCGCTGGTCCAACAGGCCAGAATGTGTTGGCGGGCTCGATATCCGATCCAAACAGAGCAAGAATCAATGGGGTGAGCTCCACCAGACCAAACAATGTTTTCCTTTCTCCATCGTTACCGAATGGATGGGCTTGATTTATCAATATGGGCTTCAATTCCGGTCCGAACAAAATCAGAGGCCAAGAATACTAAGAGTCGCCTTGAACCCATATAAATTCGCTACCTCTTTCCTTCTTTCTCCCTTCCCTTCATTGCTCTCGGCTAAGAAAACCTGCACCATAACCCTAACCTTTAAAAAACTCCAAAACTCTCGTTTTAATCCTCGAGTCAAAATTCATAGGTAGCTTTATAATCTCGAATCGCTTTGCTATAGTTGTTTTCAGTTTGGACTTGTAGTTAAATCGAACGATATGAGCATGGTATTTGCGTAATTCTTACATCGCGACGCCTTCCACCCACCACCGTCGTCGTTAATGGCATCAATCGTCATCTCAAGGCAGCGATGGAGAGTGTTAGGGTCCTTCGTCGAATATCTGAACACACGAGCATTCGTCGAATATTTGAACACACGAGCACTTAATTTCAATTGGGGCTCCTAGCACGGAAGTGGGTTCGATGTTGAGGAGGAGGAAGAAGAAGATTATGGGGAACCGGTTCGGGTAAAGAAGCGTGGAAGTGGAGATGGGAGGAAAGAAAACGTCGGTTCGGGTCGGAGAAATGAAGGCTGAAGTAAATGGATCGGCTGAGCGGTGCTATTTCGGTTCGGGTC
This sequence comes from Allium sativum, assembly GCA_030737875.1. Lineage (NCBI taxonomy): Eukaryota > Viridiplantae > Streptophyta > Magnoliopsida > Asparagales > Amaryllidaceae > Allium > Allium sativum. The sequence goes on along the minus strand of CM060913.1, from coordinate 459,830,134 downwards.
GGGCCATCCGATCCGATCAGATCAGTCCTGCTTCCGAACCCATTGCTTCCCTTGTCTTGAACTGGCCCTGCTTCAATGACGCATCCGAACCGATTACTATCTGTATTTGTATTGAGCCAGCCATCATACGCATATCCGAACCGATCCGAACATATCAAACTTGGCACATAAAGACTACCCAATTAATTCAACTAACGCTTACTCTAGATGAATATGCTTCGCGAACAGTTAGGATAGTGCCTTGCGAACATAAACGAGAATCAAGGACAAATCTGACTATTATTTTCTCTTTAAAGCTTCGTCTTACATTGCTGTACTTCTATTTTGTATTTCCCACATTTGTTGCACACACTTTAGTTCACACACATACGCAAAAAGGGAACACGGGATAATTCACTCTAATCCGTGCTATTGCTTCTTCAATAGTTCCATGACAATGAGGCCCAGACGCTCTTCTCGTTTAGCTGAGAGGAAAGAAGCTCCAGAAACTTCCAACAAAACCACTCTCGAGGATATATCTTCTTCATCTGACCCAGAATGGGACAGCGAGGGTCCGGATTACGGAGTTGGTCATCGGGAAAGCGATGAAATGTCTTCAGAAAATGAAGTTTCCCTAGGCTTTGAGGAGGAAGGAGGGATTGGTGACAACCGAGCACCCGATGAATTTGACTCAGCCATTATATTGGAATCACCTCCAGATTCCGTAGAATCAACAATTGACAATGACCGACTCGTGAGAATTTGCTTGAAGTATGGAATAATGAAGAGAGACACTCTAGTGCCCTCACGTTCTGACCGTCCACATAACCCTCCAGAAGGATATATGACGGTCACTCGTCTGATGTGCATGGTTGGCGCCATTCCTCCTTTCTCGCCTTTCATCGTCGACTTCTTAAGACAAATGCGGATTGCCCCCATGCAGTTGCATCCCAATTCATATGCCTATCTGCATACCTTATTCATAGCATATCGTGAAATTCTAGGCGTGGAGCTTACGTTTGACGATGTTCATTTCTTCTATAATTTCAAACATCGGACTAGAGAAACCCCTTCTTTCTGTTACTTTGAGTCGGTCCCAAAGAGGAAGATAATCTCTACGCCGTTTAGCAGCAAGGCTGGAGATTCCAGACTGGAGTGGTTCTATATAAAGCAACAGTCTGGATGCGCCAGAAGATGGACAAAATCAAGTAAAGCACTGATTTTCTGACCCTGGACTCTATACACTTGAATCATCACCCTGACCTGTTTTCCTTTTTATTTGCAGTCGATAATCCCAAACAGGTATCAGACCAAGCGTTCTTTGATCGAATGCACCGTCTCCTCAATGGCGACCAAAAATTCCTTACTATTGACGAGGTTCTTAAAGATGAGTACCTTCATTTTCACGGGCTGCTATCCGTCTTCCGTAGCATTGGTCATGGGACGGTCCCTTATGCATATATTCCTCCAGTGGAAACAGTTCCAGAAATAGGAGAAGGCTCGGGAATTCCCGCAGCTTCTCTTCAAACTTCACCCTCTCCCTCTTCCACTCAAGATGATGAACTGGCTAATCTGGCCAAAAAACATCGTGAAGGATATATTGCCCCCGAGGAAACTACCTCGGTAGACAAATCAAAATCTCCCCAAGGGTCGCCACTTCACGCTTCCGAAGGGGATGTTCCTAGCACCGACGAGCACATATTTCAGGGTTTGGGGGATCTCCCTTTACCCGAGACTATATATACTTCGGAAGATTTCAGAAAGGACCCTTTAGTCTTCACTTCTTCTGAAGAGACTACTCCTGCTAAGGCCAAAGAGCCTGCCCGCACCAGTCTAGCTTCAGACTCGGGTTGGTTGGGGGGACACACACATCACATAGGATGCACTTTACACCGTAGCACTAGCATTCATTGCACTTCTTTTTCCATGGATCCGTTGATTCTAAACTTCGTTTAACTTATCGTGCAGGTACAATGTCTCGATCCTCTTATGATATAAGAAAGCTTCGCCGCAGCATGTCTAATCCTCCCCAGGATGCCGAATATAACCGCCGGGATGACCGCGGCAGGGAGGAAAGAAGACCCTATGATCCTTATCGATCTCGATCCTCACGCTCCCGCTCACCAGTTCGACCGGAACAAGAAAAATACAAAAGCTATCAAGGTCGTAGGGAGGAGGATAGACCACAATCTAGGGATTCCACTTCCTCCCATGAAAAGCGGAGTAGAGAGAAAACACCTCCAAAGGAAACTGGGTCTAGAAGTAAGCAAAAAGTCCCTGCTACTAAGCGACCTCGGACAGACAAGGGTTCTACAGAATCTTCTTCGGGAAGGGACACTGAACTAACAATCCTAGCCCCTCCTCCACCAGATGCGGGAACCGCCGTAAGGCTGGCATACTTAAAGGAGCAATTTCCCGAGCACTACTTCGAGACTCTGACCTTTCTACCTTCCCTTGAACCTATTTCTTCTAATTGGGCAGAGGAGGCCAGAGCAAAGATTGATTTGGTGGAAAAACAATATACCGAAATGTTCAAGTATTCCCCCACTCTTTCTAGAATCATTCGCACGCTACTGACAAATGCTGACTCAATGCACAAAACTGCAGAGGAAGATGCTAAGGCCCTAAAAACCTTAGGAAAAAATTTAGAAGATACTCAAGCTCAACTAGCTATCGCTCAGAAGAACGCTTCTAACTTCAAACAACAGTTTGAGGACATGCAAAAGCGCTATCATGATTTGCTAGAATCCCATACTCAGGAACGTTCCGAGTTAAAGAAGCAAGCTGATGAAGCCAAATCAGAGGCTGCGAAGACACGTCTTGCTTATGTTGAGCTTGAGCAGAAAAACGCCGAGTTAGCGAAAAGGAGCGCTGAGTTAGAAAAGAAAAACGCTGACTTGGCTTCAAAATTGTTAGAGGCGGAAAACAGGGCTGCTCTGGCTGAAGGCAATGTGGAATGCGCTATTAAATCTGCGGAGGAAACCCGCAAACAATTATCAGAGGCGGAGGCCGATATTCAGGGCTTCAGCGAGCTAATGATCGAATTCTTCGCGCACATTATTCGTCGTCGAAACATTTCCTGGATCGAGGACTATCCATCCACTTTGGTTCATGTGTGGAATCAAATCGTCAAGTGGGAAAAAGAAGAGCTTAAAGTCAATTCCCTCGATGAAGATAAGCTGATGGAGAAGTACTTGAGAGACGACGAACCGGAGCGCCTAGCTGAAGGGCGCCGTCTAATTGCTGAGGCCATGGAAGAAGAGAGGCGGAAGTCTAAACAGAAAACCATTCCTGAAGCTGGTTCCTCTTCTTCTGCTCCTGTAACTCCCGAAGTAGAAGGGTATGATCCCGAAAACCCGGGAATTTCCCGAACAACTTTGCTATCTCCCATTCCTGAAATAACTCCAGAGGTAGTAGTCACCCCCGCTGAAAAGTCTTCAGAAGGTATTCCTATTTTTTCTCCTCAATTTGTCAAGGCTACTACTACCTTTGGCTACATGACTGAATGTTCGATGAGAAATCCTTTGATCTCGCCTGAGTTGATAACCGATGTTTCTCATTTTGTAGGCGTTGAATCCTCCACGAAGACAGATGTAGTTCAAGGAGCTACCACTGGGACAAAGCCCGCTGATAGGGTCAAAGAAGGGGAAGACAAGGCTGCTTCCACAGACCTGGGGGAAAGAAGTGAACCAACTAAGGTCACTACTCCCCATGATGAAGAAATGATTGCAGCTTTAAAAGACGACGGAGGAGACGAGGGGCATGATGAAGAACCGGAGATTGTAATAACCGGGGAATCAAAAAGCGCTGATGACGTTACCTTAGCTGCCATGAAGGCTGATCAAGACAAGCGCTTGCAATTAAAGGCTGAAGAATTAGACCCTGAGGTCCTCAAGCCCCTTGCAGTTGTGGATGCAGGTTCAAGGTTAGTTGTTAAGCTCTCAACTAGATCTATCACCGAAGAACTTGCTAAAAAATCTTCTTTTGATTCCAGTGCCCAGCCCTCCGGGAAGAAGTCTGCTGGCTCCAGTGCTACACCTTCAGGGAAAAAGAAATCAAAGCGAATTTTGACTGAAGCCGGGAGGGAAGCAAAGGATGCGGAAAAAGCTGCCAAGAAATCGAAGGCTCATCCCAAACCCAAATAGTGGGTTCCCCTGTATCTTTTTAGCATCTTTGTAAACCGATAAGTGCTGCTACACCAGCAGCTTCCGTACTTTCTTTTTCAGTTATTTCCCTGTACAAATTCATTCATTTGTAAATAAAAATAATTCACTTTCTGCAATGTTTATCTGTTAGCAGTTCTGCACTTATGTAAAAATGCATATCTATATTTATGAAACAAAGTTGTGGAGAGGGGAGATATGTGTATGTGTATGTGCCCCCAGTCAATCTCCATAAGTTATTCAGTGCTTAATCATGCAATCTGAATGCTCCCGATTCTCTAACGGGATAGCATTTCCTGTGTCATCAACACCTGTTGTTTTTCCTGGCATTCCTTTTATACTCTCTCTCATTCTCTCGAGAGTTAGAGTTCGAGTTCAGTTATTTGTTTATTCCCCGGTCGTTCAACGGGAAAAGATTTCTTTCTCGGCGCTCGATCGGAGACGCCTTTATACTCTCTTTCTCTCTGGAAAGTTAGAGTTCGGAGTTGAACCTCTTTCTCAGCGCTCAGTCGGAGACGCTTTTATACTCTCTCTCTTTCTTTGGAGAGTTAGAGTTCAGAATGTCGTTTTCTCATTCTTTTATGTCTTATTGCACAAATAATCATTGTGCTTCTTTTTATGTCCAAACTGTTTCAACCTTTTTAGGCTCTAAGTTATCCTGTATTTTATAATCTCAACAGAACAACTAACGAATGTAAATGCATAAAAGTAAATAACACACAATATTTTTATAGTGGTTCAGCTAAGTTGTAGCCTACATCCACTTTATAGTCCTTTATTCATATCATCAGATTTTCCCAAGGCAAGTCGTGCCTTATTACAGAGTTTACAGGAAGAACAGCAAAAAGTATAGCATTTCTAATCCAAATATCGCATTAAGTGTTGGGCATTCCATGCTCGAGGGACTTCTTCGCCATCTACGGTCGTTAACTTGAATGTTCCTTTATCAAGTTTCCGTTGGATGACAAAGGGTCCTTCCCATTTTGGGCCGAGGTGAGGAAGGGATGGAAAAACTCTCTTTAACACCAAATCTCCTGGTTCAAAAGTTCTGAGACGAACTTTTTTGTCATAATAGCGTGCCATCTGACGCCGATGTCTTGTTGCACGCAAGTCTGCTTCGTCCCTTTTCTCTTCGATTTCATCAAGAGACTCAAGTAGAAGTGCCCGATTCGTCATCGGGTCATAATACGTCACCCTGTGGGAAGGAACTTCTAGTTCAACTGGAATTACTGCTTCTGAGCCAAAGGAGAGTGAGAAAGGGGTATGACCGGTAGCCGTTTTAAACGTTGTTCGATATGCCCACAAGGCTAGGGGCAATTCATCAACCCATTTTGCCTTTGCTCGCTCTAATCGCTTCTTGAGGATGGATTTTATTACCTTGTTTATTGCCTCTACTTGCCCATTAGATTGTGGATAGGCAACTGCAGTATATCGTTTGTCTATCTTATGTTTCCGGCAAAAGTCTCTGAATTCAGTGCTATCAAATTGGGTCCCGTTATCAGTAATAATCGTTCTTGGGATCCCGAATCGGCATATAATATTTCTGACCACAAAACTTATCACCTTTCTTGTGGTGATCTTAGTCAAGGGTTCAGCTTCCACCCACTTTGTGAAATAATCCACGGCTACTATGGCATACTTAGCTCCCCCTTTAGCAATCGGTAAAACTCCAATGATATCGATTCCCCATGTGGCAAATGGCCAAGGACTCACCATCGATTTAAGCTGGGTTGATGGTGCCCTGGGGATTTTGGCGAATCTCTGGCACTTATCGCAGCGTCGTGAATAATCAGCTGCATCCTTGTTGATCGTAGGCCAGAAGTATCCGTACCGCAATATTTTCTTTGCTAAAGTTTGACCTCCTGTATGATCTCCACACTCACCTTCGTGCACTTCTCTCAGTACACGCTTGATGTCGTCGTGTGCGATACATCGTAACAGGGGCATAGAAAATCCTTGTCTATAGAGGGTATCGTCTTGCATAACATATCTGGCAGCTTTGCGAACTACAGCTCTCTTCTCACTCTTCTTCGATGGGAGAGTCCCATTCTTAAGAAAACTCTTGATTGGAGTCATCCATGACTCCTTCTCTGGTTCCGCTTCAAGAACGAATTCAATTTCCATTGATTCAAAGCTTGGCGATTCCAATGTTTCAATTGGAATTATCTCAGTCCCTTCTGGACTGTCGGAACTAGCCAACTTTGCTAGTCTATCCGCTTTCTGGTTTTCTATTCTGGGAATATGTGTTATGTTGTACCGCTCTAAACTATTTAATAGCTCTTTCACTTTCTTGAGGTAAGCGACAAGTCGAGGTCCTCGAGCCGCGAATTCCTCTCGCACTTGACAAACAACAATCTTAGAGTCACAAAATATGTCCATCATTTTTACTCCGAGGTCTTTAGCGAGTTTCAGCCCGGCAATCAGGGCTTCATACTCAGAGTCATTGTTTGTTGCCGAAAATTCTAATCGCAGGGCGTAATATAACGATCGTCCCTCCGGAGTGACTAAGACAATTCCAGCTCCGGATCTTCGGTCATTTTTAGCTCCATCTGTATATAATTTCCACGGATTCATCTCTAGCTTATCCTCAGATTTAACCACTCGGTCATTGATTATTTCTTCCTCTGGAATGGTGAACTCCGCAATAAAGTCTGCTAGAGCTTGCCCCCTGATTGACTTTCGTGGTTGAAAATTCAAATCAAACTGGCTTAGTTCTATGTTCCATTTAATCAACCTTCCCGACGCTTCGGGTCTCTGCAACACCTGTCTTAACGGCTGATCGGTGTATATGGTTATTGGATGGGCTTGGAAGTAGTGACGAAGTTTTCGGGATGCAATCAGGAGGCTGTAAGCAAGCTTCTCGATCTTAGGGTAGTTGCGCTCTGCCGCTGCCAATTTCTTACTCACATAGTATACTGGCCTTTGTACTTTGTCTTCTTCTCGAACCAGAGCTGTGCTGACAGCGTGGGCCGAGACTGCTAGATAAACAAATAGTTCTTCGTGATCTACGGGCTTTGACAAGATTGGCGGTTTCTCTAACAGCTCCAACAGATTTTGGAAGGCCTCGACACAATCGGGAGTCCACTGGAAGTTCTTCTTTCCCCTTTTTATCAAATCAAAAAAGGGAACACATTTGTCGGTGGCTTTGGAGATGAACCTACTCAACGCCGCTACCTTTCCTGCCAGACTTTGGACGTCTTTAATTCTTCTTGGTTCCTCGATATTTCTAATCGCCGCTATCTGGCTAGGGTTGATCTCAATTCCTCGGGAACTCACAATGAAGCCAAGGAACTTTCCCGACGCCACTCCAAATGAACATTTTAAAGGATTCAATTTCATACGGTATTTTCGCAAGATACCAAACATTTCTGCTAAGTCTTGCGTATGACTGGAGGACTGCTTTGATTTAACAAGCATATCATCCACATAAACTTCCATAGTTTTCCCTATCTGATCATAAAACATTCTATTTACCAACCGCTGATAAGTAGCTCCAGCGTTTTTTAATCCGAACGGCATTACAACGTAACAATATAATCCCAAATTCGTAATGAAACTTGTATGCTCTTGGTCTGGTACATGCATAGGAATTTGATTGTATCCAGAGTATGCATCCATGAAAGAGAGAAGTTCATGACCTGCTGTCGAGTCTACAAGCTGGTCAATCCTGGGAAGTGGGAAACTATCTTTTGGGCAAGCCTTATTTAAATCTGAAAAGTCAATACAAGTTCGCCACTTTCCGTTTGGCTTCTTTACCAAGACAGGATTCGATATCCAGTCGGGATAGGTCGAATCTCGAATAAATCCATTTTGCTTCAATTTCTCTACTTCTTCTTTGAGAGCAGCCGACCTCTCTGGGCCCAGCATGCGTCTCTTTTGCTTCACAGGCGGATGCTTCGGATTTACATTCAGTTTGTGACTGATAATGGAAGGCGATATCCCACACATGTCAGCATGGGTCCAGGCGAACACATCTAAGTTTGCCTTCAAGAAGTTCGTCAATTCTTCAGCACGACGTGGATCCAATTGGGAACCAATCTTCAAAACTTTCGTAGGATCAGCTTTATCAACAGGAATTTCCACTGTCGCTTCATTAGGAGTTGCATTTCTAGCCTCTGGTTCCTCGTCTTTTCTAGGATCCAGGTCTTCAGGCGTTCCTTTGGGCAACTCCCTTGGGTTCGATCTCTCTAATTGCTATGCCGAGTCCCCCTTTGAGGGAGATGAGGCATCCTTACTCTCAGCATTTACTCCTTTCATCAACATCTTCAGTTCGGCCACATAACAGGCCCGTCCAGAAACCTGATCCCCTCTTATTACTCCAGTTCCGGCTTCGGTTGGGAACTTTAGTAACAAGCACCAAGGGGCAATACAAACTCTAAATTCAGCGAGGGCAGGTCTCCCTAAAAATGCGTTATAGGGCGAATCTACATCCAATACTACGAATTGAAGCATTCGCACTCTTCTACGTTCTCCTTGCCCTAAAGTCACGGGCAACTCTATGTATCCCATGGGAGCTGTCGTCGCTCCGTTAAAGCCCCTAATCCATCCTTCACAAGGTTTCAGATCTTCGGGCTCAAGCTTCATCTGATCAAATGACTTCTTGAACAAAATATTAACGGAACTTCCGTTGTCTACTAGTACCTTATGGACCAAGGCCGGCCCAATAGTGGTAGTAATAACCAACGGATCATTGGTGGGAGATTGTATTCCCGTGTTGTCTCGGCTGCGGAATACCACGTCATCGAACATGGTTTTTTGTTGTTTTATAGGAGTGACATCTTCCAAATCGTCACCTTCATTCACATCTAGATGCTTGGCAGCATTCACATATTGGTCCATCGACCTAAAACTTCGGATTGCCGGGTGAGGTCCGCCTACAATGGAGTTGATGACGATCCCTTTACCTTTCTGCTGCGTGGTAGGCTTAGGAGCAGGTAGAATCTGTTTTGGAGCCTGCTCTCCTTGCCCTCTGTCCCTCGGGGCAACCTTGTACTCATCCAACTTTCCTTCACGCAGCAGCTTTTCAATTACATCCCTCAAATGTCGACACTCATTGGTCGAATGTCCATGTGTTCCATGAAATAAGCAAAATTTCCCTGTCGCCATTTCTTTCTCGGTCGAATCACGAGGTGGCGGTCTTTTGTACTGCAACACGTTGTACGTATCCAGGCAAATATTTTCCAGGGTGTCATTCAATGGTGTATAGTTTTCGTAGTTCTGGAATCGGGGCCTTTTGTTAGGGTCGCTTCCCCTATTTCTGTTTCTCCTGTTACCGTTTGAATTACGGTTGTTGTTGTTTCCCCCATTTCCAGTATTGCTGTTTCCACCCTTATTTCCTACATTTACTTCAACCTTGCCGGAACTTTCCCCAGACTGCTTCACGGCAATATTACTCTGCACATTCTCCTTTGAAGCTGTCTCAGACTTTCTTTTCCGGTTTGCCCGGGCCTCCTCTCGTCTTAGATAAATATCGGCTTTTTCGTAGAATATCGCCCTTGTGGGGGGTGTCTTCCCAGAAAGGTAGTCTCCAAACTCAGATTCAGGATCGACTCCTTCCTTCAATGCCATCAGAATAGTGGGCTCATGTGGGTCACTGACCTCAGTTACAGCTTGGTTAAAACGATCTAAATATGCCCTTAAAGACTCTCCTGGTGCCTGTTTGATCCTCGACAATTCAATAACACTCTTGGACTTGCGGGCATGTAGTCGAAACTGGTTCATGAAACGCTCGCTTAGTTCTTTGTAATTAGAAATTGAACGAGGAGGAAGCCGGGTAAACTAGAACAATGCCACATCTTCCAGGTAGATTGGGAATGCTTTGCACTTTACTTCATCAGGGGCAGCAGCGGCGTTCATAAGCCACGAATACCGCATCAAATGCTGTCCCGGATCAGTCCTTCCGTTATACTTGTCCATCTGTGGCAAGTTTAAGCGTCGGGGAAACTGGAAGTCTAGAATATCGTCAGTGAACGGGGTATGGCTTCGCTCGATGCCATAGTCTTCATTTGTATAATTCCGGCTCTCGGACATAATTCGGCGAACCATTGCCTGTACATCGGCACTAGTTAGGGGCTGCTCAGGTTCCCTGGCCCTAGTGTCCGAGTTCCTTCGGGGCTCTTGTTCTGGAGATGCCCTTCTTCTTCGAGCTGCCTCTACTCGATTCCTTTCCCTGTGTTCCCGGTCGATCTCGGGAAGAGGGGATTGGAGTCTTTGCCCCCGAGTAGGGCTATCGTTTCCTAATGCTCGTGCGATATCCTCGCGAGATCCCAAAGATCCAAACGTTAGCTGCTCCACGTTCTGAGGTCGTTCGAGTGGCCTTCGCTCACGGGGCCTCTCTTCCTCGGATGATGAAGATTGATCTACGGGGGTGTGACGAACCGGTGATGGAGTTCTCTGCCGGCGGAGCTCATTGATCTCCCGACTCATGAGCCTCATATTTTCCTGCATCATGAGATTAGTGCGCTCATGAACTCTCATAGCTTCCCTCGTGCTCTCAAGCATATCAAGCAAGCGCGAGAAATCTCCTTGAGTGATGGGAGCAGATGGATTGACCTGGTCTCCAACCCTGGCAGCTGGAATTGGAGCATTCGCGGGGACTCGAGTAGATGTTCCAGCTTCACCAAGCATCGGGTCGGATCGGAGGTAGGAAGTCGGGTCGGATCGGAGCTGGGGTGCTTGGTCGGATCGGTGTGCAGCGAGCAAGTCGGGTCGGTTCAGACTGGGGGAGTGCACTGCTTCGGAGTCTCCTACCCGGATCGGATCGGAGCTCTCCCCTTGCTGTCGGTTCGGATTTCCTGCATTGATTCTCCCTGCTGCTGAACTCTGCCCCCGAGACCTTGTTACAACAGCATGTTGCTGATCTTCGCCAGCTCCATTTCCTTGAACAGACTGAACTTCCTTGCCTTTTCCTTTGGCCATTAGTCTTTGCCAATTGCTTCAACGAATGTAAAAAAGTGGAGAAACTTAAGGATTCACTTCTTTGAACTCAACGGTCCAAAAAGTAGAAAGAGATCCCGGAAAATAAAGAATTTAGATGAGGCTGTTCTCAGTGAAAGCACCAAAATGTTAGACCCAAATGTGGTTCTAACACCCAAATTGATTAGAAACAAGATAAAGTAAAGCAGAAATAAAAAAGAACACACAAGATTTATAGTGGTTCGGCGAAGAAATGCCTACGTCCACTTAGTTTTCACTATATTCAGTAATTCAGTTACAAATGCAATGTAAGATTCGCTCACAACTCACTTTTGTTCACTCAAATGATAAAAACAAGAAATGAAAGATGGTTTGGATTTTCCGGGAGTAAAGGAATTCGGACGATGGAGGTACTTGGATTCTCAAAAGTGCTGAAAAAGATCCTTCTCTTTGTCTCTAGATGGGGTATTTATAGGTGTGAATTTGCCTGAGATTCAATCCGGGTCGGAACACGTGTCATCCATCGCACTCTCTTCGGGTTCGGATGGGTTATCAGGCTGACAACGCATCAATGAGATGGACGTTAGGGGTAGGAATTAGTCATATCCGGTCCGGTTCTCCAGGCGACTTTATAGGAGATTTTCCTGGATCAAGGGTGCGGGTCGGAGACGTGCAGGTTGGGGGCTCGGATCGGAATACCCGATCCGAACCGGAGTAACTTGGACGTCTCTTCTTCTCTAATCATACTCCGCTCCGCTCCGAAGTCGTGGCAAGCAGACGACTTTCCGATCCACCTGAGATTTATTGGCCTTCCGATCCGATCAGGTATGCTTTGCCAATCTATCCAGTAAGAGACATCCGATCCGAACAGAGAATCCTAACCGATCCGAACCGATATGCTGCTATCAATCTGAATTGTGGTGTTTCCTTCCGATCCGAACCGGGGTCTTTATATCTTGAAATATTCTTCAATTGTTGGTTTCTTGACTTTGTGTTGCCTAGTTCACAAAGCAGGCTAACATAATCAAATAAACAACCGAAAAGGAATAAACATAGACAACAAGTAGATTGTAATACTTGTAGAAAACAAACTTATAAACAACGTAAATATAAAGCTTGTAGATCTAAACTATTTTACTGCCTCAATCCTTCTTATGTAAATAGTTGATCGAAAAATCACACAATACTCACAAAGAAAAGATTGCAAATCCAGAAAAAGGCTCTGGAAGAAGAAGAATCCTTTAGATCTACAATTATACAATATTCCAATCAATTCCCCAATTTTATTTAATTTTAGAATGTAATGGAGCGGAGGCTGAAAGAATGAAGAAGAAGTGTGGGGGCAAAGTGAGGAGTACGGGTCAATGTATAGGTGTACAAGGATAATCTAAGGCTTAGGATAATTAGGTTTTCAATCGCAGCTCTTAAAAACACGTCAGCAGAACTCTCTAGAATAATACAATAGGTTTGACATCGTGCCAGGCAGAAATCGCGCCCGACACTAATATGGTTCGACCCACATGGGTCCTGGGTCGACCGTAGGGTTGACCCAGTTATGAGCTGGGTAACCCATTACTCCGCTGATTTCAGCTTGATAATTTAATTTTTGAATTTGAATTTCAAACTTTAACTGACAATATCTTGTTAGTTTTTCGCCCATTTTACGCAAACTAAAAGTTCATCTGAATGAGAATTTCATTACAGACCCAACGGTGAAATCCTATTTGCACAATTATGAATATTATTTTAATTAATATTCATTTTATTAATCTTTTTATATTTAATTATTTTTTATTAAAATTCTAGGTGTTACATTTTCCCTTCCTTAAGGGATTTCGTCCCCGAAATCTCCAAGACTAGATGAATGTTATCAACCATTATCTACACAGATCTACTCAACCGTTAACCACTGGCATCCATTATCCTTAGATTTTCTAATGTTTTCATGAACGTATGCAAAGGTGTTGTGTATATATACCTAAGCTAATTCGAAAATCAGGCAGTCTACTGATTCAGTTGACCTCGTTAATGCAATTCACGTCTGTGCGGTGCATCCAATATGTATGCAAAGAAATACTAATAATAGATATAAAATTTTATATGTGTGCAACAACCATTTATCAAAATGCAACATCCAAGTGATGATTTAATCAATTTCCATCCATTTTAAAAATAAATTAAAATGTGCACACGTCCATATGCAATATGTAAGTGTCCTAGTTCAGTTGGTCCCAAACTGGTGCCTCGTATGTGTATATGCATCCACTACATCCGCTAGCAAACACTTTCACCCACGTGAATCCATTCAACCATAAACATTCTATTAACATGTTTTAAACCATTTCCTACCATCCATAGGCTTCTACCTTATGTTTCAAACGATAGGAAAAATAGGTTCAAATTCAAAGCATAGGAAAGGAATAAGAGCATATTCTCAAATAGAAATGGAAAAGAAGCATGAATCCTATCTTCAGGTTCCCAAGTCGTGTCGTCGCTATCTTCTCCCCACTGAATCTTTATTAGCTTAATCTCTTTATTCCATATCTTCTTAACTTCAGATCCTAGTATCCGAGTAGGAACTCTCCTGACTGATGCCTCCCTCTCTACCTAGATATCCTCTAGGGTACTCAACTCAACAACTAGCACGAAATCATGTAGACACTTCCGTAAGTGTGAAACATGGAATACATCATGAACTTCTACACATCTTTCCAGTAGTCTTACTCTGTAGGCATATGACCAATCCTTCCTACTATAGGGAATGACCCGACAAACCTCAGTGCCAACTTCCCTACCGGGCTGAACCAAACAAAATTCCTCAAAGGTGACACCTTAACAAAGACTATGTCTTCTACCTCGAAGTCTAGGTTTGTCCTCCTCTGATCTGCATATGACTTCTGCTTATCCTGAGCTGGCTTCATCCGCCTCCGAATCAATTTATCATCTTTGAGGTCTCTCCAACCATCTCAGATCCAAGTAGAAGTCTGTGGACTCCCACCAACATGTACTTGATCTAGAGGATCGTCCATATAGTGCCTCGAAGGGAGCCATACCAATACTCATATGATAGTTGTTATTATATGCAAACTCTACTAACGGAAGATGCTTCTCCCAAGTCCCTGCGAAGTAAAGGATATACAACCATATAATCCTCGAGAATTCTATTAACCCTCCCCGTTTGTCCATCTATCTTAAAGTGATAGGCGGTACTAAGTTGAAGATGTGTCCCCATGCCTCCTCCAGGCTACTCCAAAACTCCCTCTTGAAAATGGGGTCTCGGTCGCTAACAATACTAGTGGGTACTCTATGAAGTCAGATGATCTCTCCATGATACACGGATGCCAACCAAGCTGCCGTCCGCTTGCTCATAATCGGGAAAAAGTGAGCACTCTTAGTCAACCTATCGAATATAGCCCAAATACTAGTGCTACCCTTCCTCGATCTGCATAACTCATCTATAAAGTCCATCGAGATGATCTCCCACTTCCATTGCGGCACATCCAAGGGTTGACGTAATCCACCAGGCTTCCTATGCTCAGCCTTCACTTGCTGACAAGTCATACATCGAGCTACATACTCTGCCACGTCCTTCTTCATCCCTATCCAATGAAAACCCTCCTCCTGTCTTTATACATCTTATTACCTTCCGGATAGATAGTCATCCGAGAGTGATGCGCCTCCTCTAAAATCGATCTCAATAAATCATCAACTCTAGGAACACACAATCTCCCTTCATAATGCAACCACCCTCTCTCATCCACAGAATATGTAGCAAGGTGACTAGAGGTCTGTTCTCTACTGAATCGTTCCATGATATCCACTAACTACTAATCCTCGTGCTAACTGGATAGTGTGCTCTAAGAGATTAGGTCGCGCCTCCAACGATGCCAATAATCATGGTACCAAATCCGTAGATGGTCTAAAACTGAACGATGAGATGAACTCCAAACTTTGCCCTCTATGAATAATGGACTCAAAGTCATTCTCTGCCTACTCAATGTGTCTGCTACAATATTCACCTTTCCTGGGATATAAGCTATCTAAAGTCATAAGATGAAAGGGAATCCATCCAACATTGTTATCGCAATTTAAGATCTTTTTGCAAGAACAGGTACTTGAGCGACTTGTGATCTGTATAAATATTGAACCTCTCACCTAATAAATAGTGTCTCCAAGAATTGAGTGCAAACACTATCATCGCTAGCTCTATATCATGAGTAGGGAGTTCTTCTCATGTACCCCCAACTGATACTCCCTTAGCAGACAACGCCACCCCTCCTGCATCAACGTTCGCACCTAAACCCATGCCACAAGCATCCATACAAACGGTAAACATCTTCGTACCATTAGGAAGAGTCAAAATTGGAGCAGATGTAACAGCCTTCTTCAACCTCAAGAATGCATCCTTACAATCTACATCCAAAGCAAAAACTAGATTCTTCTTCGTTAGGCGAGTAAGGGAAGCAGTGATCCGCGCAACACCATTAATTAACTTCAAGTGGTATCCCGCTAAACCCAAGAAACTCTTTACCTCTGTCGCACTCTTAGGGGCTTTCCAATCTTGAACCATTACAACCTTAGCAGAGTCCATCACTACACCATCACTAGAGACAACATGCTCTAAGAATCTTACCTCCTTCCGCCAGAAATGGCACTTAGAAAACTTCGCCCTTAGCTGATGTGCACGGAGAGTGTGGAGGACCTCTCTTAAGTGTAAGGCGTGCTCTTCCTCGCTCCTCGAGAAAATCAAGATATCATCATTGAACACCACTACAAACTTGTTCTGGTACTCCTTAAACACTCAGCTCATCCAATCCATAAAGTACGCCAGTGCATTGGTTACCCCAAAAGGCATAACCGACCACTCAAAGAATCCATCGAGAGTCCTAAAAGCAGTTTTGCCTATGCTGCCATCCACCACCCTAAGCTGATGAAAACCTATGGCTAAATCCAACTGCGAGAAAAATGAAGCGTCCACTAACTGGTCAAATAAGTCATATATCCATAGGAGTGGGTGTCTGTTTTTATTAATGAGTTTGTTCAGCACCCTGTAATCCACCCATAGACAGAAAGAGCCGTCCGCCTTGGTCGCAAAGATGACTGGTACTCCCTACTTAGAGTTGCTCTATCTGAAAAAAATCCTTTCTCAAATAACTCTCTCACCTGCATACTAAGCTCCTTCCTCTCTCTCTCTCTCAGAGCCATGTGGCGCACTGGTAAAGCAACAGGCTTGGCACTCTCCACCATGCATATCTAGAAATCTATCTCACGTCCAGGAGATTGTCATTTCACCTCCTCAAATATGTCCAGAAAGTCTCTAACTACGGGCAACAAACTGATACCGTCGACGGTAGTATCTAGGGAATCTAACATGCTGACCATGACTGATCCTCATGGAATGTAAGAAATCACACGAGTCCTACTGTGGTATGTCAAAGCCTCACAACTCCCCTCTCACGGTCAAGGATGACACCATGCATGGCTAGCCAATCCATCCATTGAATAAGCCTATAACCCATAAAACCCACTTCATTTGTGTCACACTCAAACTCGATGATAAGATTAGAAATCCTCAAACACTTGCACATTATAGATAGGTGAGCCATACCTTCTATGGGGTTTGATACAACTACTGGATCAAAAACTATAGAAGTATCCAGATGCATACTATCAACAACATAACCAGACATGAAAGAATGAGAAGCATCAGAATCAAACAAGGTCCTAATTGGTAAGTCGAAAAGATAAATCAATCCTTCTATGGTGACATTCCTACCTCTGTCCTGACTGCTACCACCAGTATAAGTCGCCTCAAGCGCATGAACCTATGCTCTGAATGATCCTGCCCTCTGACTCTGCTTCTAAGGGCGTTGCTTGCTGTAATGCCCCATCTGTCCCTGAAAACAAGCACCTTTCTTAGTCTTGCTACAGTCTTTGATGAAGTGTCCCATCATACCACAACAATGACACTTAACTTCCTTCTTGATTTGTTCTTTATCTGTTGGAGAATGAAATGTTGATGATGTTTTGATGACAACAACCTTGTTTCAATCATTATCAATATTGATTATAAAATAAATACTAACACTTTTATCCAGAATATATATATATAGGATTTATATGCAGGTAATAAATATTGAAGACAGTACGGTTAAGAGATTCAAGATTTCAAAGGAGATTCAATCATGAGTATCAAGATATCAAGAGTTCAAGTGTAACACCCCACATTTTTAATATAATTAAAAATGTACAAATATGTATATATGCATAGATAGGTAAATAATGGTGATGTATAATGAAAATTAATTCATACATTGAAGAGTAAGGAAATTAATGCGATAACAATGTGTGTAATCGAAGAGATGAGAAAATAAAAATACTTAATTTAAATATCAGGAATTAAGTAAAATGGACATCACCATTGCGTCCGTCTCGGAATTTTGGTCAAGATAGACACCTAGTTTGCGTAAAACGGACATCATATGAAGAAGTTATTAAGCCTAGAATTTTGTATACGCATAAGAGAAATATATATATATATATATATATATATATATATATATATATATATATACATACACATACATACATACAAACAAATTAAAATATAAAATAAAGAATAAAATAAGGATTGCATGTAATAAATACATGCACTGAAAAAAATGTAATGCATGCATTAAAAGAAAGAAAGGATTGGTTGCATGCAATGTAAATATGTTGCATGCACCGATTTGCAAACATAATGCATTAACATTAAAAGAAAAAGATTCATGCAATGGTTTAATTTATGTATTGTAACTAACATGAAAAAGAGAAGTAAGGAGAGAACAATAATTATCATTGTTCTAAGACTTATTAACAAAAGACTTCATAGCTCAGTTGGTTAAGGCATTGAATTTGTAACATGGAGGTTGGGGGTTCGAACCTCGGTGGCAGCATAATTTTTATCGTTGTTTTAGAGAGGGCCAACTGAACATGCAAATATATGTACGTATACAAATTCAAAATTTGAAATGATAAGAACGTACATAAAAGGAAATAAAGAAAATATATGTATATATATGAGAATATATATATATATATATGCATAAATATATGTATACATAAGATGAAATTCAAGATAAGGCTACAGTCAATGAAATATGGCAAGAATCAAATAACGGTGCAGCATCGTTTGAATTTTGAAAATAAAACGAAAATTGTGCGTATATATACGTGTAAAATGGTCAGTATCGTAATTATAGACATATAAGAATATTTCATGTGAATAAAACAGTTAAATAAATTCCAGAAATTCAAAAGTTCAAAAATTAAATTTCTACGCCAAAACAATTCAAACATTCGAAATTCGAATTTCTGCGCCCAAATAGCTTGCGGGACCCAATGCTGACTCAGCGCTGCGTGTACGATAAGATTTGGTTAGATTCATCTGCGAACCTGGACTATTTTCTTAACTGGGTTCAATGTTTTCTCTACACATCTTCATTATGCCTATACTCTGCCCTAACTCATATCAAAATAAATCAAAGACGGGGTTATGCTGCTCAAGTTCTTCGTTAGAATTCAAGTAGAGAATCAAAGGCTAATTCAACGACTTGAACAACTATTTTCTAAGAATCAAATCTAAATTAGAGGATCGAGAATCTATGTCAAGGGATAGCTTTTCAGTTTCAGAAATCAGATCCCAAAATTCAAGATCCGTTCTTAAATCAGTGAGTGGGATTACAATACACTTCATGCATAATAGTATTATTATCGTTCGTCTTCCTCAGTTAAAATTCATGTTGCAATTTAAAATAATCTTTGTATGCTTAATCTATTCTGCTTCCTTTTTATTTTTGAAACTTTGGCTACCTTCGAGCCAAGGTCAACAACGCGTAAATTATAGTTATTTGGGAAGAGCTTGAGATTTAATCGATGAATTAGGCAATTTGGGTAAAAAGATTATTACACGAATGGTTGTGTAAGCAAAGTAGAAATGGGTTAAGTAGCACTTGACATATGAATAAGCTTAATCAACATATGAGGAATGATAGCAACCTGTTAGGAACACGTGTATGGGAAACTGGAATAATAGGTATAGCCTATTAACGGGATTATAAGCGTGAACATAAATTGGGGTTTTTGGGTAAAGCTTGAATTTGAGACTTCAAAATTGGATATGCCGTTAATTCCTAGAAAAATAATTAAAAATGGAATATGTTGGACAAACCATGTTTTTATGTAATTATGGAACTCGACACATAACATGAAATTGACAATAGTGGCATAACTTGAACATGAACATGCTTGTAAATTTATAATTGGCCTATGACACCTAGAATAGACATGAATTGTTAATTGGCTAAACATGAAACATGGCTAACTCGAGGTTAGAATGAGTTTGCGGTGTAATCCTGCCCGAACCGCCCGGCACATCCAGTGACCACAAACAATAGGTTCTAATGTGAGAAGTTAGTCATAACGTGCTTGAAACCTGAGGTTAGATTGATTTGTGGTATAATCCTGCACGGAACCAACCGGCACATCTAGTGACCGCAACAATAGGTCTAATGTGAGAGGTTGGGCATTAATAATTAAGTAATGCTAATGACACATGCTAGTATTGTAAGGTTAAGTCAACATGAAAAACTAGACAACACTTAACCAATTTGACATGATATATGGGTGGGTTAAGTCAACTTGAACCGCTAGATAACACTTAACCAATTTGACATGATATATGGGCAGGTTAAGTCAACATGAACTGATAGAGAACACTTAACCAATTTAGCATGGTATGTGGGTTGAACTGAATACGTGATTGGGGGTTAAGTCAACTTGGATACATGGGCAAACTTAACCAATATAACAGTATCAAAGCAAGGAAAATTGGGGAATGATAAGATTAAGTAATAGATAAACTTATCCTAGGGATAAGAAATGAATATGACTTAAGATGTAATACAAGACTCGAAGGGTGGGAGGACTTATACCATGAAATAAGTTAATCTAAGCTGAAAATGTAGGAAAACACTCGTATGCTATCATTTGATAATGAGAACTTAAGTCATGCTTGAATTCAATGGTAAACCTTAGTTAAAAGGAACTAAGTAACAAACATTAGTTAAAGAGAACTAAGTAACAGAAACTAAGTATCAAACCTTGGTTAAGAGAACCAAGTAATAAACCTTAGTTAAGAGGACTAAGTAGTAAACCTTAGTTAAGAAAGCTAACAATTCAGGAAACTAAGTAGTGAACCTTAGTTAAGAAAGCTAACGATTCAGGAAACTAATTAGTAAACCTTAGTCAAGAAAGCCAAGTAGAACACGAGGAGGAGCGAACGTCCATCTAATCATGAAGAAGGCTCCAACGAACTAGGTTACGAAGCACGCGACTTCGAGGGGACGTGAGGGTACTCTTGGTATCCCTCTGTGAGGTTGCAGATGATCCTCCTGGCTCACAGAGGTTAAGGTCTATGTTAGAAGAGCCAAGGGTATGCCTTGGTTGCAATATAAGCAACCTAAAGACTAGGATGGGTCAGCGTGAGGAGGCGATATCTTGTTTAGCCCTGTGATAGCACGTTGTTGTCTACCTACCATCTTGAGTCAATCGTGATACGCAAGCGGAAAGGCAGAGAACTCCAAAAGACCATATACTTTGCTATCTAGTTATGGGTGAGAGTGGCCAATAGGTTTGTGGGGGCATAAAGGGCCTACGTACAGTTCTCATTCTTGATTTTCTTGGGTGCCTTTCATTAGTTGAGGGAAGGGTCAAGTGGGACCATAACCACATACAGATAAAACATACCTTAGCATCTGCTTCGGCAGATAACTTAAAGCTCCCGACCGAGTTCCATGTTTCTTGATTAGCCCTGCCATGAGACTCGGGCCGCACATATAGAGGACATGTGCAACTAGATATCTAGCACGTTTAATGACACGATTGGGACGTAAAGTCGAGGAACATATATCGCTCTGGGTAGTGTGTCCTAGACTAGGGGCGTTGTTGGATAGGTAGCATAAACCCTAGTGGCCCTAGGTAGCATAAACCCTGGTCGGATCTAGAAAGCGTTCAATAGGTAGCATAAACCCCAGTGGCCCTTAGTAGCATAAACCCTGGTTGAATCTAGGAAGCGCTGGATAGAATACCCTAGATTAGATCTAGGTAATAAACAGAATCTAGCAAGATCAAGAGTGGTAGTCCATGTTGTATATAACGATGTTGTATACACAATTATATGATTTTTGTTTGATGATAACAACCAAATATATTTCTATTATAAATGTGTTTGGTATTGTACTGTTATATATATATTCATCACAGCAATGAATATAATATTTATATTTAAATAAAATACGACTGTACAGAAATTCAAATATTAACCAGTATTTTATTTAAATAAAATATTTTATTTCAATATTCAAACAATACAACTATTTGTAACTCCATTATTTATACATTCACAGAATATTTGTACTTGTATATAAACAGAATAAAATAGACAAGTTTGTTTGACAACAATAAAATGATATTTTATTTCAATCAAACTTGTTTATTACAGACATCAGTACATTTCATATATACACAGCTCCTCACAGCAACACTCATACATTCATTCAGTTTACATTTCATATATATATATATATATTCATTTTCACTTGTATATACAGACTCATACATTCATTGACACCTCACACTGTCTTCTTGTCTTCAGCTTTCAGTCCAGTCATCACAGTCAGTCCAGTCATTCCTGCTTACCTGTCACATGTGTAACACACACACAGTACACTGCAATAGAAATAAAACAGAATATATGCAAATATAAATTTTATTTTTTAAAATTTTTATTTGCCTCAGTTTTCTGGTGTGTTTCTCATCATTTTTCATGACTTGATCTGAATTATAAAACCATCAATCTGTGTCTAGACAGCTTGTGATATTCACAGTGATACACTGTAAATACCACAAGGCAGACAGTATGTATATACAATGCAGGGACAGGGACAACTCGTCTGATGGCTGCGTGTACACACGTGTATACACGTATGCACTGCCTCGCCAATTCAGCGTGCAACTGAGGAGTAGCCACGTGGACCTTCTCAACTCAGTGCATATTTGAAAAACAACAAAGTCAACACAAACAAACATGATCAAAACCTCAAAGAAAGCAATCAATTTCAAAGTGTCAAAGCATGGAGTCGAGCCAAGCAAGCTAGAGTGCAAAATGGTCGAGCTTGCATGAATCAACTCAAACCAGTCCAAGCAAGAAATAAAATCAGTGAAGAACTGAAATTCAATGGTGAATGAGCAATAACAGTTCAAAGCAGTCGAGTATATGAATGATACAGCATAGTGAAAACACTAACAAGGCAGTTCAAGTCAGACTGCAATATATATATATGAATTTCAGCATGGTCGAGTTCAAGACATAAGGGATGTTCAAGCTAATGATGTCAGATCAGCAAGATGGTGTCAGTTTCATAATATTACAGCTCAACAAATGCAAGAATGTCCAAGGCAGAGAGGTACAGCGAATACATGTTCACAAATGTAAAGTGGATTAAGTAAACAATAGTATGTGTGTGCACAAATAAAATGGTGCAACTGCTCAGCAGAAAATCATGTTCAAACAGGCTAGGATGACATAAGTACAAACATGTTTTTTTCTTTTGACAAATCAGTTCAGCATGGCATGCAAGTGGTGATGGTGCATGTATCAGCTCAGCATAAATGAGAATGGAGTAACAGCCCAAACATAATCAGCATATACAACATAGATGGTACAAGCAAATACATGGCAGGATGGTACAATGTCCATAATCACATTATGGAGACATGGTGGAAACACAGCAAATATACATGTCTATATATCATGTCATACAAGATGGTGTAGCATGGTGAACTAGTTATGAGTGCACCAACCTTTATTTGTTTGCAAAGACAAGCTAGTGCAAAACAAGTTGATTGACATACATCAGCAAGTACAAAGGCAGGAGCAGCATAAACATGCATGTGTGCATGGAAATGCACATAGCATATTATTTCGGTCAAACATGATCAATGAAAAGTGGCACATGAAACTAAATTAAGGAGATATGAAAATAATTCATTTATGCCATAGGAAAACAAGATTTTGATTTCACACTTTCCAATTTTGGCCAAATTTTTTTCTAAAATCACAGTTGGGTTTAAATGGCAAGGAACACTGATTTTTGTTTCCAGAAATCACGATTCAAAATTTGGCAAGTTTAAAATGTCTTCAGAATCAGCAAAACAGTTTCAAAGCAGGAATTTATGTCCATCATACATGGCAAATGAATTACAGCATTTTTTTTGCAAGGGATGAATTGCACAAATTAATCAGGAATTCAAAACTGGAAATACACACAAGGGGCCAGGAAATCAATGAATATCATTCCAGATATGTTCAATTTTTTTTGGCAACAGTTTTTCTTTTGGGATTTCATTCAAAAGGCCATAATCAAATATCCAGATTCATGGAAGATCGAAAACAAGTCTGGATGCATCACAACAATCTCGCAGGCCACAAATCAAAAAGGGAAAGCAATTAAATTTTTCCAGAATTGCTATAATCAAATCAAGGCCGAGAAACCAAAGAGGAAGCAAAAAATAGGAAATCACGCAACAACAAATCAATTCAAGCCGAAAATCAAAAGGGGAAACAACACAGAATCAGCCAAGTCAATATTAGCGAAATCGGAGTAAAGTTAGGGTTTTCTATAACCCTATATTAGCACACCAATTTTCATCACTGGCGAAATGGGTATCGAAACCACAAACAAGAGAACATCGAAATCGAAACCTCAAGCAAATAATTTCAAGCAGAGACTCAAAGTTAAAATTACTCACACAGTTTCAATCGAGAGAGAGAGTGCAAGCCCAAATCGGAGCATCATCAATCGACAAATAGAGCATCGGCAAGTTCGAGCAATCAGAGAAACAACCGCATCAATTCGATTTGGAGACAATAGGAGAAACCCTAGCCGCCATTAATTTTCTCCAGAGAAACAAAATCGGGGCAAAGCAAATGAGAGTGGACACAAACAAATGGGCCGGCCATGTTTAAATGAATAAGGGGATAACCCTTTTAATTTTAACTCCTAGGGTTTCTATTTAGTTTGTTTTATTTTGGTATTGTTTTTTTTTATTTTATTTTTTATTTTGTTTTGTAAATCAAACCGAAACAGTTCTAGAGTCTGTAATCTCTAAGGGGGACTCAGTCAAGGAGTTGACTGACAGTTTTTAGAGTCTGTAAATCTGAGTTACGAGTTACAGGTTTTGTAATTCGGGAAAATCTGATTCAGGGGTTTGAATCAGTCTAGGTTTTTGAGCGTAGGGTTAGAATAGAAGCAGGGGTTTGCGAGTGTACATGGTCTTGTATGCGGGAACTGTTCTATCACCTAGTAGAAATCTTAGAAATGCAGCAGTAGGCAGGGTTTTGCCGAAGCTGGGTATATCTTTGTGTGATTTATTTTCTGCATTTCTGTTTCTGCTATATTCTGTGATCAGTTTATTATTATTTATCTCATTAAGTTTTTAATTCTTGTTAAAAACTGTGAAAAACCCTATTCACCCCCCCTCTAGGGTTATTCTAGATCCAACAAGTGGTATCAGAGCTGGTTTAAGGTAACAGCATGATAGGGGGTTCTCGCTGTATGATCATGTGGCGAAGTATTGACTCTTGCCCCTACATGCCCGTGGGTGGTTGTCCGTGTCGAGAGGCAGGACGTGAAACCAGTGTCTGAGGTATCTTTGGTGGCCACCGGGGTGATTTAAAATTCCTCGTAAATAGAGACACCATTTGGTATCAGAGCAGTTAAAAAAATATATTTACAAATCAATTTCTTATAATCAGAGCAGCATGATTCCAAAAACAAACATTTTTCAAAAACAGTATCAGAGCAGCACAGAGAAATCAGTATCACAACAGACTTGTCAAGATGTTGGTCACATAAGGTGGTTTATGATCCAAGATTTGCAAATATACACTATTTTAAATCATTTGAAGAAATGTAAAAGTATTAGGATTTAATGAATCAATCACACCAGGTTATATTTCAGATTCAAGATATGTGTGAGATCCAATAAATCAATAATTTCAAATGATTTTAAACAGACATATATTCAAATCAAATAATCATGAAATAGCAATGATTTTCAAAGACCATTTTTTTTTTTTTTTTTTTTGAAAAATTTCAAGAATTTCTCAAAACTATTTCTGTCAAGCCCAAGAGAAATTTCAGGTCATTTACATCAAATTTGAAAATATTCATGATCGGGATAATTTATTTGAAATCACATGAATCTATGTCAAGTTTTGAAATATAATGAATCAGTCACATTAGGTTGATAATTTCAAATTTAGGAGGTGTGTGATTATTCAAAATATTAATAATTTCAGATGATTTCAAACAAACAAATTCTAACCATGATGGTCATGAATTACAATGATTTTCAAGATGTATCACTGAGATTCTAGACAATTTAAAAATTCCAAGCCAATCTGAAAAATAATGAAAATATCACTACTGATAAATAATAGAGTGCTGTAATGAGTATGTTATTTTAAGCTTTCCTAAACTGAATTAGTGAAAACTCAAAACAGCAGTGACGTGTGAAATTCCATCAAATTTTCAGATCTTCAAAACTTTAGAATTCTGATTAACAGTGTTCAGGATATGACAATTATACATCAACACTGTTATGAATTCAGAAAACAGAAAAAGAACTTCAAAACTATTGCAGAAATTTACAAGATTAAATTCAGGATATGGAAATGATTAACACACGATGATTTTATACAAATAAAGCATATTTCCAGAAAGATCATGAATTCTGCAACTGGAAGTTTAATAAGTACAGAAAAAAAAAAGGAATATGGCAGCGTCAAATCAAAAACTAAAAACAGAAGGAGATAGAGGAAGGAAAAAAAAAAGACAATAAAAGAAAAGAGAATATACAAAGGTGAGTTTAGAGATCATACCAGAATCCAATGTAAAGCAGAATCTCTAACTCAACAAATGTTGGCCTAAAGAACTGTAAATGACACAGAATTATAGACAATCTTGATTTCAAATTTCTTTTCAGCACAGCAGTTCCTCAGCCTTCACTGGTACCTAGCAGTTGAGAGAATTAAGTGGTCTAACAAAATTTGTAAAACCACTCTGAAATACGTTTACCACTTTTGGTACCCAAACCTGTTTGTATAACAAACCATCAGAATTAACCTTTGTACCCTTTGGAACCCAAATCTGTTTGAATTTAGTTAAAGTTGTTTTATTTTTATTCGGGATCCAAGATTGTTTAAATGATTTATTATAAAACGATTTCTCATCACAATTTCGATTAAAAGAACCTTTGAAATTTTCAGAGTTCAAATTTTCAACGTAGTTCTTTTCAAGGTTGTTTGAAGAATTTTTCAAATCATTCGAAATTCGTCTTTCAAAATCATTATTTTTCTCAAACCCAAGTCCACGTTTATTTTGAACAGAGAATTGGTTTTTCAACAACATATTCAAAGATTTTTCACCGTTTGAGAAATTAGACAAGATTGTTTCAAGTTGTTGAATTTCAGTTTTAAGATCACCATTTTCTTTCAATAAATTTGAACAACGATTTTTAGTGATCTCACATCTTTCAAAATCAGATTTCAAAAACAAATTTTCATCATTGAGTAACTTTATCTTGGTTTGGGATTCGGAAATTTCAAGTTCAAGTCGTTTTTGTTTTTCAGACTCAAAATTCTTGGATTTTTCAATCTCATTTTCAAGTTCTTCTAAAATCAAATTTGATTTCAACAAATTCTCCTTTTCAGCAATTTCAAATTTGGAATTTATATCTGTTTTAAAATTTTCAAATTCCTTTTGCAGAAGATTATTCAAATTTGACAGCTCAGTCTTGTTCTCATTTAAGATCAGAATTTCATCTTCAAACTTTTGGATACTTTTATTGAGATGAACAAGATTGGCTTTCAATTTCAAACAATTTTTGCAAACAGAATTTGAAGAATTTTTAACATATTCAAGTTGTGATTCCAAATCATCAATTTTGCTGATCAACTCAGAATTCCTAGACTTCAGAGATTTATTTTTAGATTGGAGTTTATCAACAGATTTAGTTAAATCAAGACACATGTAAACCAGATCTTCATATGAGAAATTCTCGGTTTCAGCATTTGTTGATTCTCCATCATCTGATTCATCTGAAGTTTCATTTGTAAATCCTGTTAAACAGAACTCTGAATCTGAGTTGACTTTATTGGGTTTTGAGCTGTGGTTTTCAAATCTTCCATACTTCGTATTGAGAGTGTCCCAGATTTCCTGTGCAGATAAACAATGACAGATTAGATTAAACTGTTCAGTACTAAGATAATCAAATATGATTTTCATAGCACGAGTATTGAAATTAATATCTACACTATCAAATCCATTGATAATAACATCCCAACATTTGATATGAACAGATTTCAAATAAAATTCCATTTTGGATTTCCAGTTTAAAAAATCTGTTCCATCAAAAACATTTGGAGATGAACTGGACTGACTCTCTATCGGTTGACAACTAGAATGACCCATGACTCTATCGGTTATACTCTAACTCTCCAGAGAGAGAGAGAGTATAAAAGCGTCTCCGATTGAGCGCTGAGAAAGAGCTCCTTTCCCGCTGAAGGATCGGGGAGCGAATGAATCGCTGAGCTCGAACTCTAACTCTCCAGAGAGAGAGAGAGAGTATAAAAGCGTCTCCGATTGAGCGCTGAGAAAGAGCTCCTTTCCCGCTGAAGGATCGGGGAGCGAATGAATCGCTGAGCTCGAACTCTAACTCTCCAGAGAGAGAGAGAGTATAAAAGCGTCTCCGATTGAGCGCTGAGAAAGAGCTCCTTTCCCGCTGAAGGATCGGGGAGCGAATGAATCGCTGAGCTCGAACTCTAACTCTCCAGAGAGAGAGAGAGTATAAAAGCGTCTCCGATTGAGCGCTGAGAAAGAGCTCCTTTCCCGCTGAAGGATCGGGGAGCGAATGAATCGCTGAGCTCGAACTCTAACTCTCCAGAGAGAGAGAGAGTATAAAAGCGTCTCCGATTGAGCGCTGAGAAAGAGCTCCTTTCCCGCTGAAGGATCGGGGAGCGAATGAATCGCTGAGCTCGAACTCTAACTCTCCAGAGAGAGAGAGAGTATAAAAGCAACTCCGGTTGAGCGCTGAGAAATAGTTCCTACCCCGCTGAAGGATCGGGGAGCGAACGAATCTCCGAGTGTAAAACCCTAACAATCGATTAGGGGGCATCACGCACTCCTATGCGAACACTAAACTTTGATATAACAAGTGTAACATAGCACGAACATTCTTCTTCCTGTTGATTGACTGATTTATAATTATTAATAGCTGGCTAACGACTAAATGTGGAAAGTTTCTATGAATACAGGTACACAATGATGTCAGAAGAAACAAACCCTTGTTTATGTACCGCAAATCAGCAAAGTGAAAACAAGTTAGAAACAAAAGTGAGGGCCAGTCTCACAATTACACTTCCTGGCCAGTGGGAAGCTTAAAAGACAAAGTATCATTAAACGTCCTATTTATGCTTTGATATCTTCTCTCGCTTCTGCCTCTCCAGCCTCTCCTTGTCGGCTTCGGATGGGTCCCCCTTTTTCCTTTTTCGCTTGTCCACGAGGGAAGCGTCTGGCTCCTCTGAGGCTTCCTCTCCCTCATCTTTCCTCTCGCTCCTGCCGGAGAGGGAAGCAGGGAAATCATCAGGGTTTGCAAAGTGGAGTTGCCGGCTGATGGACTTGGATTGGATTTTCATAATCATCCCAGTTTTGGGATCGAACTCTGCAAGAGGGACCACATCCAAAGCTTCATCCCCCGCCTTCTTCAGAGCCAACTCTTTCTCTTGCCTGGCTTTTCGGCTGGCCAGGGGTTCCTCATCATCATCATCGTCGTTGGCCTTCTTGGTGCCGGTGATATCCTCTTCATCGTCCACATGCCGACCATCCAAGTCTTTTAAAGCCTCGATAGTCTCGGCATCTTTGGGTACGTCGGCGCCAGGCACCGAGATGCTTCCTTCAGCTGTTGCGGCCTCGATTCGCTCTGAAACATCGGTTTCGGCACCCGGCAGGACGATCCCCTCCTCCACCTCTCTCTCTTTTCCAACACCCTTGTCGGCGGGCTCGCCACCTGCATTGTGAAAGACACGCATTACTAATTCAATGGGTTGCCCTGTTAGACGACGACAATTCGCAATCGCTTTAGCAAATTGTTGAGAATAGAGAAAGGTACCTTCAGCGGATACTCCCTCTTGAGTAGATCCGGATGCTCCAACAGCCACGGGAGTTAAGCCTAAGGGGATCAGCGGATCGTCAGGATGATACTCCTCGACGTCGGAAGTTTTAGACTTGGCGGCAAAGCCGGAACCTTCGTCAATTTTGCTTTTGCCTTTAGCCATGGTTCTCTCTTTCTCCATCTCCGCCAAGATTAAGTGACGGCCCTCTGCCAGATCCTCAGGCTCGTTGTCCCTTAGGATGCTTTTCATCAATTCATCTTCATCGATCTCTTCGACCCCTAGCCTGTGTTTCTCGCCCTCCACGATGGCATCCCACAAGTTGGCCAGAGTAACATGATAATCCGGGATCCATGAGATATTGCGAGTCTTGAGAACCTGACCGAGGAAGTCAAAGATCATCTCCTCAAACCCCTCGACTTCTTTCTCTCTTTCAAGGAGTTTACGGTTGGAGGCAGTGGCCATTTCAATGGCGCTATCAACGTTCTTTTCAGCAAGAGCTGCCCGTCTCTCCGCATCGGCCACCTGATCATTCAAAATCACTTTTTCCGCCTCTGCCAGAGCCAACTTTTCTTTTAAACTTGCTCTTTCCGCTTCCCAAGCAGCCTTCTCCGTCAGAAAATGGTCTTTAGCCGTTGCCAGTTCGATGTTGGCCATTCTGAGGTCTTCAGCTTCCTTTTTTAAAGCCATTTTTTCCTGGCTATTGGAATCCAGTTCAGCGTGAAAGCGCTGCTTGGCATTTTCTAATTCAGTTTTATAGTTTGCGGCGTCTCTCTGTGCCAGGGCGAGCTGGGCCTGAGCGCCTTCCAGATCCTTCTCTAACTTTGTCCTGGCCCTTTCATTATTTTCGAGTTTTGCCTTAGACCTGTGAGCTTCTATCTCGAGTGTCCGGACGACCTCCGAAAGGTTAAGTGCGTGCTTTTTCATCGCCTCGTATTGCTTGGCCACGTGACGGATATGCCCAATAACTTCTTTATCCCAGTTTTTAGGAACCGGCTCCAAGGCAGGGACAAAGACCATCCTATCGAAGAACATTCCTGGAAATTGTTCCCGTAGCTTTTCCAGCCTACCTTGGATTTCAGGACCGTGAACGTAGTCCCGTGAGCCGGGGGCAGCTAATTCTGGTTGGCTGATGGGGACTACGCTGCTTCTTGTTTGCTCAGTATCTTTGGATGAATCCCTGTCCCCGTCCTTGGATTCATGGTGCCTTTTGGACGACCGACTGTGGGAAGGCGCACTCTTTGGAGGAGTCAACTCTTTTGGAAGTGTCTTCCCCCCGGTCGCAGATATTGGGTGACTCGAAGGCCTGGTAGAGGTTGATTTGGATGGAGATCGAGGTTGCGAAGAGCTCGACTTGTGAGAAGGACCGCGAGGGCGCTCAGTACCCGAATGAAGGCTGGGGGTGCCTTCGCGAAGAGAACGGAATGAGTAAGATCTCCTGCGTGACATCACTCCTGCAAAAAAGAAAAGAAGAGCATGTTATCACATTGAATATCCACAACATAGTAGTGCACGATCCGGCAGTGTGTGTGAGGTGTGCATCCCATATAATTCCCCCTAACAGACCCGGGCCTGGAGACAGGCTCGTCTGGCCCGTTTCACGTCCCCTTGCTAAGTCAGCCGCCTCTTCGGAAGCAGAAAAGAAAGGCTCCTCGCCGAAGTCTTTTTCCGTGTATTCAATGTCGGGCAAAGGGATTTTATTCAGCTCATCGAATAATTGTTCTTCTGTCAATTCGTCATCACCGACAGTTTCCATTGGAGCAGAAGTAGGGATTTCTTTCGACGCATCGCCACGGGATTCATCTCCCCTGTATACATTCAAGTCTTCGTCGTCCTGGATGACTATCGGAGAAGGGCTTTTGTGAAATTTGGTTGTCTCCACCGCTTGTGAAGTTCCCTCTCCTTCCGTCGGGGGCACATATTTATAAGGTTTGCCGCCGGTTCCAAGTCCAAACTTCCTATCCAAGAGGCGATGCTTGTGAAGGTTGTCATCCGTGATGCATTTTTTAATCCTTAAAAAGTCGGATCTGCTTTGCAAAAGAATGGATAACCGGTTGTTGTACAATGCGCCCTCTGTTTTCGGGAAAACATGATCTGTTTAAGACAAAGGAAAAAGCGGAAGAATGTTATTACTTAGACTCCCCCAAGCAAGATATTCAACTAGGCGACAAAAATTTACTCGATTTGAGCCATCTCCGTGAGCATCCAGCCTGTCTTCTTATGTAAAACCAGTCGGACTTAAGATCCCCGATGTTGCTGTACCCGTCGTACAGAACTTTCCTGTTCGCCACTGATTCAAAAAAGGAAAAGTTGGGAGTTGCAGAAGATCGGTGCTTGAAGAGAAAGAAGAACACCAGGTCTCTGAATTTGAGTTCGGCGTGCAAGATTTCCGCATAAGCGACATATAGAGAATATAGAGACGCGTAGGCGTTTGGATGAAGCTGCATCGGGGCAATGCCTAATCGTCTCAGAGTGTCAATGACAATTGGAGGAAACGGAGGGATAGCTCCTACTAGACACATTGTCCGACTGATCGACATATACCCTTCCGGTGCTAAATGAGGTCTGTCTTCGCTTCCCGGTGTTAAGACATCGTCCCAAGGAATGCCGTGTCTTAGGCAGATTCTCTTGAGTTTTATTTCGTCGAGCTTGGACGCTAAAGAGTCAGAGAATTTATCTATCCCGACTGCGCCTGGAATTTCGTCCGGAGCTCGCTCGTCAGAATCGGAGTTGTTGCTGGATGACGTGCTTTCTGTCGGATCCGATTCTGTGGCTTCATATTCGGACCCAGAATCTTCACCTTCGGGATTGATTGGAGG
This sequence comes from Allium sativum, assembly GCA_030737875.1. NCBI lineage: Eukaryota > Viridiplantae > Streptophyta > Magnoliopsida > Asparagales > Amaryllidaceae > Allium > Allium sativum. Next base: position 459,797,984 of record CM060913.1, on the reverse strand, counting down.
AATTTGAGGATTATGCTGTTCAGGAGTCTCAGATTCCGTTTCGGCTACAGATCTTGAGGAAGAGTGGTCGTTCGACATCGCTGCTAGGACGAGAAAATATGAATGATAAGATTAACACTACCCGTCCCCCGTGTGTGCGAGTGCTACTGTGTGTGCTAGTGTGTGCGCATTATTAAAAGCGGTAATAAAACATGAAAGCAGTCGAGGTTATTAAAAGTCATTAGTCGTCATATGCAGTCAAATCATGAAGTCTTTTAGTCCAGAAAGATCAACGTCAGGGCTCTATCCTAACTGTCCAGAGTTTTGTAGCAACAAGGCGCTGATTAAAGATTGAAATTTCTTCGCATCACCAGCCGTGGGGCGGATCGCATAGCAGAGGGATCGCCCCCCTCCGACTCGCGCGACAGGGGGATCGCCCCCCTTCGACTCGCGTGGCAGAGGGATCGCACCACTTTGTCGATCGCGGAGCAGAGAGTTTGCCCCTCACCGAATCGCCGGGCGAAGGGAAGGTTCCCTCGCGAACCGTTGCGATTACCGCGGTACGACCCTTAGTTGCCCTCTCGATCTGTCGTCTCGCCACTTGCTTCCGTCCTCGATCGTTGACCACGATCCGAATCAGCCTCCTTCCTCCTTCTCCATCCTTCTTCTTCCTCATCTCCTTCCCATCCTCAAGTTCCGAGCTCCACGTTCAATGGCCATGGCGATTTGGTGATTTCTTCGAAAAGTAGCGGATTTATATTGTATTTCTCAGGAATCAACCGTAGAAATTCAGGAAAGTAGTACGAGGATGCTTCCTATAAGGTTACCTTTCTAAAAACTGAGAGAGTTCTTGGATTTTCGAAAGTTTTAAAGGGTTGGATTCGTTGTTCAACAGCTCGCGCGAGACGATTCGGCAGAGAGGAGAAAGAAGGAAAGTGAAGGGGGGAACGTCGGCTTATATAGGCAAAGAAGGTGACCGTTGGCCTCCCCTCCTTTGTCTTATACGATCCACGAAGCGCCCCGATCTGAAGACGGAATCGCAATGAAGCCCACGGACCACTTCGAAATGATGGCCCACGAAACTCAGAGCCCGATACGACTCGAAGGAAGATGCGCCCTGTATCGTGCAAGACCCTAAGAACTCAGCACGCGACGAGCAGATGACCAAATCGGACCGTGTCGACCTATGGCGATCCGATTCACCCCTGTGTCAATTTGAACCAATGCGACTGTAAACTTGCATCCTTTCCGGAGAGAATCAATGAATCTCGTCGAAGCATGTTTCATCATCTATAAAACATACTTCGAGGGGGCAAAATGTTGGCTTGCTTTTTCGACCAAGCCATCCAGGGTCAATCGTGAAAGGAAATCAGGAAACCAAGTCCTCCAGGAAAATGGAAAAATGGATCGCGCGCCATCGTCTCGCCCCGCTCGGATCGCACGCCATCGTCTCGCCCCGCTCGGATCGCACTCTATCGACTCGCCCAGGGAACGAATCGCTCTCGTCTCGTCGACGAACGCCACCTCTAGGCGATCCGATCCCCTGCAACGAACCGAACCCACTGACCCATTCAACCATGAGCTGGTCTTCAGCGATCCGAATCGCATGGATCTGGCGACACCTGTTCACAACGGCTAGTTTGACTGTTTCTCCAATGGTGGCGATGCGATCCGAAAATCTCGGGATTCGTGCCACGTGTCCGCGATCCGTCCGACGAAATCAGCTATAAATAGCCCAGAGCTTGGCATTTTTCGGGATCTTTTGGGCAATAGTGAATACTGAGTCCACCATTGCTATCAAGCCACTGGAATATTGAGAGAAATCACTGTTGTACTAGCTTTTAAAAGCATAATCAATAAGATATAAAGTGGACGTAGGCTCGTTAACGCCGAACCACTATAAATTCTGAGTGTTCTTTTCTTTTTTCCGTATTCCTCATTTAGAATTCTCTATAATTTATAACAATTTGGGTGTTAGGTCCAAATTTCGATCTAACATTTTTGGTGCTTTCACTGAGAAACTCAGCCTTAAGGTTTCGTCATTCATTTTCTTGAAGATTCCAGCAATTCGGATACCATGGCTGGAAAAAGATCTAAAGTTTCGCAGATCAACGAGACGATCGAGGAGAGTGTGCGCGAACTGGGCAACGAAGAGGTTCTGGATCGCGGAGCGCAGGGGGCGATCCGATCCGATGAAAACGCCTCGTTCCGAGTCGATGAAGATGAGACGATCCGCGCTACGGAAGGGGTTGTTACTCGATCCCGAGGCAACGCCTCGCAGCCCCCACGCACCATGACCGCGGGTCGACTCCAGGGGGCGCAGCGAACCGACCTCCACGAACCGCAGCTACCCAGACTGATGGTCAGAACACAACTCGACCTGGAAAAGAACCCATGACCCACTCCTATCGTCCTGGAACCTCTGCTCGACCCGGTCCGAGCACTGCGCCCATAAGAGAGGGTGATGATGACCATTATGATCCTACTGCTCCTGTTACTGAAGGGGATCTTTCCCGTTTTGTCGAAATGTGGGATAGGTTGTTTGATGAGTTAGCCGCCCAAAGGCAGGAAAATTCGATCCTACGGCAAAACCTGACGGCTATGGATAGAAGACTTGATGAGTTAACAAGGCAAAGAACATCGCCAGTTCGTCCACTCACTCCAGCATATTCCTCTTCATCTGAAGAATCGCCGAGACCTCCGCGGCGGCCGTATGAAAGAGCCGAAAACATAGAACAGCTTCGGTTCGGGACCCTGCCCTCACAAGAAGAAGAAGAACTAGGGGCAAGACCCACAAACCGTAATGCGGACGGTCAAGCAACGACCCTCAGGACTCGAGGCATGAACAGTCCTATGCATGACAGACCACCTCAGCCTCGTCGCCGTACCCATACTCATGATAACGAGGGGCAGCGAGGCCCCGTCCAAGCCCCAGATTTTGTGGCTGCTCCCCGAAGAGAGATCAGAGAGCCTCGCCGGGCCAGAGGCACTGATCCTGAGCCTCCTTTGACTAGTGCAAACGTTGCAGCCATGGTTCACCAGATTTTGGCCGACAGCCGTGGACAGCGGAACGAGGATTGGGGGATTGACCGCAGTCACACTCCTTTCACTGACGATATTTTGGATGCAACTTTTCCAAGGCGTTTCAACATGCCGCAGATGAACCGATATGCAGGAAGATCTGATCCTGTTCAACACCTGATGAGATACTCCTGGTCGATGACTGCTGCCGCCGCTTCTGATGCAGTTAAGTGTAAAGCGTTTCCCATATTCCTGGAAGACGTGGCTTTGCTATGGTTTACTCGCCTACCGGCAAGATCGATTTCCAGCTTCAGGGAACTAAGCGAGAAGTTCGTAGAGCAATTCCGTATCTACGCACAGAAGACGAAAAGCGTGATCGATCTATTCCTTGTCAAACAGCGACCGGGCGAAAGTCTAAAGATGTACCTGGATCGTTTCAATTTGGCAGCCACTGAGGTCAAAGATCCTCATGAGCCGACCATTGTCGCAGCACTAATTGATGGAGTGGATAAGGATACTGAATTCGGGAGGTACCTGGCAGGCAAACCACCCCACACCAGAGAATTATTCTATGAGAAAGCCAATGTGCATCTACGCCGGGAAGAGGTGTACGCGAACCGAAAGCCTAAAACAAATGACAAGGAAGAAATTCAGAGCAATGTCGCCATCAAACAGACTGGAGACAGCTCGGGAGAAGTTGAGGTTAACGTCGGAAATCAGAACCAGGGTGGTCGCCGACCGGGTAACAACAGTAACAATGCTCATGGCAACAGCCGGAAGAGGGGCCGAGGGAATGATTCCCAGAGAAGGACTCGTCCCAGGGCCTTTGAGAGTTATACACCCATAAATGATACTCTGGAAAATATCTTCATGGACGCGTATGAAGTCCTCCAGAGTAAGAGGCCGCCTCCTAGAGAGTCGACGGAAAAAGAGCGTGAGACAGGGAAGTTTTGCCTCTTTCATCAAATTCACGGCCATTCGACGAATGAATGCCGTCACCTTAGGGACGTAGTCGAAAGGTTGCTCCGAGAAGGGAAGCTAGACGAGTACAGAGTAGCACCTAGGGACAGGGGGCAAGCAGTACAGGCCCCGAATCAAAATCAACTTGCTGCTAGGCCAACTGCTCAGCAAAAGGGAAAGAATATTGTAATCAACACCGTGATTGGAGGACTCTACCTTGCCGGGCACAGTTCCAAAGCTCTAGATCAGTATGTCAACGCAGCCAAACAACACCTCGAAGTGGGGGAATGTAGCAACCCCGAGGACGGTGTTCCGGTGAAGCAGCAAAAGATGATGACCGATGATGTTGTTTTCCGAGAGCGAGAAAGCATTGGGGTCCATGCTCCAACTGAAGATCCACTTGTAATCACCATACCCATTGGGCCAGCCACTGTTCATAAGGTGCTAGTGGACAACGGGAGTTCCGTTAATATCCTTTTCAGAAAAACCTTTGACCAAGTGAACCTTGAAATAAAAGACTTGAAGCCCTGCCAAGGATGGATTCGTGGATTCAACGGAGCATCCACCGCACCTATGGGTTACGTAGAATTGCCAGTTACACTTGGGGAAGGAGAACGCCAGAGAGTGAGAATCCTTCCTTTTGTGGTTTTGGATGTCGAATCGCCATACAATGCCTTCTTGGGCCGGCCGGCCCTCGCAAAATTCAGAGCCTGTATAGCCCCCTGGTGCTTGCTATTGAAGTTCCCCACAGAAGCCGGCGTTGGTATCGTCAGGGGGGATCAAGTTGCTGCGCGAGCATGTTATGTTGCCGAATTAAAGCTGCTTCGCAACGGCGGGGGTATCGAAACTAAAGGCACTCTTCCCCCTTTGGGGGCGGAAGCCTTATAGCAATCAAGGAAGAGGGTTGTTGGAGAGATGCCTAGAGTGACGCCCGAGGATATGGATCCCAGAGAGGATCAAGAACCCGGGAGCAGAACGGCAACTCCCAACGAAGCAACTGTGGATGTGCCAATCGATGACAGTGATCCGGAGAAGGTCCTTAAGATTGGATCCCAGTTAAGTCCGACTCTTACCGAAGAATTGACGACTTTCTTAAAGAACAACTTGGATGTATTCGCTTGGACCCATGCGGACATGTGCGGGATATCCCCATCAATCATGAGTCATTCTTTGAGCGTTAACCCCAAACATCCTCCGGTAAAGCAAAAAAGGCGAGTGCTGGGCCCGGAGAGGTCCACTGCCTTGAAAGAAGAGGTTGGGAAACTAAAGAGTAATGGATTTATCATAGATTCAACTTATCCAGATTGGATTTCGAACCCAGTCCTGGTAAAGAAGGCCAACGGGAAGTGGCGAACGTGTATCGATTTCTCAGATTTAAATAAAGCTTGTCCCAAAGATAGTTTTCCTTTACCTCGAATTGACCAATTGGTAGACTCAACGGCAGGTCACGAGCTTCTTTCATTCATGGATGCTTATTCAGGATATAATCAGATTCCAATGCATGTTCCGGACCAAGAGCACACTAGCTTTATCACTGATCTGGGATTATATTGTTACGTAGTGATGCCCTTTGGCTTGAAGAATGCAGGCGCTACGTACCAACGTTTGGTCAACAGAATGTTTTATAACCAAATCGGGAAAACGATGGAAGTATACGTCGACGATATGTTGGTTAAGTCCAAGCAATCCTTTCAACACACTACTAACTTGGCAGAGATGTTCGGCATTCTTCGAAAGTATGGGATGAAACTCAATCCCACCAAATGTTCATTCGGTGTTGCTTCTGGAAAATTCTTAGGATTCATTGTCAGCTCGCGCGGTATCGAGATTAATCCGGACCAGATCGCGGCAATCAGGAACATTCAGGAACCTAGGCAAATTAAGGACGTGCAAAGCCTTGCTGGAAAAGTGGCCGCACTAAGCAGATTTATCTCCAGGGCTACGGATAAGTGCATCCCATTCTTCGAATTAATAAAGCGGGGAAAACGCCACTTTAAATGGACTCCTGACTGCGTGGAAGCGTTTCAGAACTTGCTTAGACACTTGGAGAAACCTCCAATTCTATCTAAACCAATAGACCACGAGGATTTATTCGTATATTTGGCAGTATCATCTCATGCAGTTAGCTCAGCATTGGTAAGGGAAGAGGAGAAGGTCCAAAGGCCTGTGTATTACGTAAGTAAAAAATTAACAGCGGCAGAACGTAATTATCCACGGATAGAAAAACTGGCGTATAGTTTACTGATTGCCTCCAGAAAACTTCGGCACTACTTTCAAGCACATCCTATTATCATATATACTGATCACCCACTCAAGCAAGTTCTACAGAAACCAGAGGCGTCTGGAAGGTTACTCAAATGGAATATTGAGTTAAGTCAATTCGACTTGAACTTTCAGCCCAGACGATCAATTCGGGGGCAAGCGATAGCTGACTTCATAGCAGAATTCACAGTTCCTGAAGAAGGCATAGTAAACGAAGATGTGGAACCCTCAAAATTACTTTTCGACCCTGATATCTGGAGATTATATACTGATGGAGCTAAAAATAACGAAAGATCTGGTGCCGGAATAGTGCTTGAAACCCCCGAGAAACGATTGATAACTTATGCCATCCGAATGGAGTTTCAGGCCACTAACAACGATTCTGAATATGAAGCTCTGATAGCCGGACTAAAGATTGCAAAGGTGCTAGAAGTCACGAAACTGAACATCTTCTGCGATTCCAAGTTAGTTGTAAACCAAGTTACTGGGAAATTCCAAGCTAAAGGTGCGAGACTGATTCTATACTTAAAGAAAGTAAGAGGGCTGCTGAATGAGTTTGATCACTACAGCATATCTCATATTCCACGGTCAGAAAACCAGCAAGCAGACAGGTTGGCGAAGATGGCTAGTTCTAACGATCCTGAAGCGATAGGGCTAGCCCCCGTTGAAGTGCTTCGGTCTCCCAGCATTGATCAGATGGAAATTGAACTAGTACTTGAGACAGAACCAGAAAAGGAATCGTGGATGACCCCTATAAAGGATTTCCTAATGAATGGAGCGCTTCCGACGAAGAAAAGCGAGAGGCGAAAAGTGATTCGTAATTCCGCCCGATACGTCCTGCAAGGTGGAATCCTTTATAGACAAGGGTATTCAATGCCCCTTCTTCGGTGTATAGCCCACGATGACGTAAAACGTGTGCTGCAAGAAGTCCATGAAGGTGAATGTGGCGACCATACCGGGGGGCAAACTTTGGTAAAAAAGATATTACGGCATGGTTACTTCTGGCCTACCATAAACAAGGATGCGGTAAAATATGCACGACGATGTGATGCATGCCAGAGATTTTCAAAGATACCCAGAGCACCTCCAAGCCAGTTAAAAACAATGATGAGCCCGTGGCCATTTGCTATGTGGGGAATTGATATTATTGGAAGCCTCCCCATAGCAAGGGGTGGAGCAAAGTTTGCCATAGTGGCTGTAGATTATTTCACTAAGTGGGTCGAGGCAGAACCACTGACTACAATCACCACTAAACGAGTAATCAACTTCATCGTGAGAAACATCATCTGTCGATTCGGGATTCCAAAAATTGTGATAACCGACAACGGAACTCAATTTGATAGTGCTGAATTCAGGAACTTCTGCCAGAAATACCACATCGAGAATCGATACACATCTGTGGCACACCCGCAATCGAACGGGCAAGTTGAAGCTGTAAATAAAGTAATTAAGTCCATTCTGAAAAGAAGAATGAAGCGGGCTAGAGCCATGTGGGCTGACGAATTGCCCTTGGCACTATGGGCCTACAGGACGACATATAAATCAGCAACAGGGCAACCAGAATTTGAAGAATTTTTAACATATTCAAGTTGTGATTCCAAATCATCAATTTTGCTGATCAACTCAGAATTCCTAGACTTCAGAGATTTATTTTTAGATTGGAGTTTATCAACAGATTTAGTTAAATCAAGACACATGTAAACCAGATCTTCATATGAGAAATTCTCGGTTTCAGCATTTGTTGATTCTCCATCATCTGATTCATCTGAAGTTTCATTTGTAAATCCTGTTAAACAGAACTCTGAATCTGAGTTGACTTTATTGGGTTTTGAGCTGTGGTTGTCAAATCTTCCATACTTCGTATTGAGAGTGTCCCAGATTTCCTGTGCAGATAAACAATGACAGATTAGGTTAAACTGTTCAGTACTAAGATAATCAAATATGATTTTCATAGCACGAGTATTGAAATTAATATCTACACTATCAAATCCATTGATAATAACATCCCAACATTTGATATGAACAGATTTCAAATAAAATTCCATTTTGGATTTCCAGTTTAAAAAATCTGTTCCATCAAAAACATTTGGAGATGAACTGGACTGACTCTCTATCGGTTGACAACTAGAATGACCCATGACTCTAGAGTTAGTGAAAAAAACCTGCTCTGATACCACTTGTTGGATCTAGAATAACCCTAGAGGGGGGGGGGGTGAATAGGGTTTTTCACAGTTTTTAACAAGAATTAAAAACTTAATGAGATAAATAATAATAAACTGATCACAGAATATAGCAGAAACAGAAATGCAGAAAATAAATCACACAAAGATATACCCAGCTTCGGCAAAACCCTGCCTACTGCTGCATTTCTAAGATTTCTACTAGGTGATAGAACAGTTCCCGCATACAAGACCATGTACACTCGCAAACCCCTGCTTCTATTCTAACCCTACGCTCAAAAACCTAGACTGATTCAAACCCCTGAATCAGATTTTCCCGAATTACAAAACCTGTAACTCGTAACTCAGATTTACAGACTCTAAAAACTGTCAGTCAACTCCTTGACTGAGTCCCCCTTAGAGATTACAGACTCTAGAACTGTTTCGGTTTGATTTACAAAACAAAATAAAAAATAAAATAAAAAAAACAATACCAAAATAAAACAAACTAAATAGAAACCCTAGGAGTTAAAATTAAAAGGGTTATCCCCTTATTCATTTAAACATGGCCGGCCCATTTGTTTGTGTCCACTCTCATTTGCTTTGCCCCGATTTTGTTTCTCTGGAGAAAATTAATGGCGGCTAGGGTTTCTCCTATTGTCTCCAAATCGAATTGATGCGGTTGTTTCTCTGATTGCTCGAACTTGCCGATGCTCTATTTGTCGATTGATGATGCTCCGATTTGGGCTTGCACTCTCTCTCTCGATTGAAACTGTGTGAGTAATTTTAACTTTGAGTCTCTGCTTGAAATTATTTGCTTGAGGTTTCGATTTCGATGTTCTCTTGTTTGTGGTTTCGATACCCATTTCGCCAGTGATGAAAATTGGTGTGCTAATATAGGGTTATAGAAAACCCTAACTTTACTCTGATTTCGCTAATATTGACTTGGCTGATTCTGTGTTGTTTCCCCTTTTGATTTTCGGCTTGAATTGATTTGTTGTTGCGTGATTTCCTATTTTTTGCTTCCTCTTTGGTTTCTCGGCCTTGATTTGATTATAGCAATTCTGGAAAAATTTAATTGCTTTCCCTTTTTGATTTGTGGCCTGCGAGATTGTTGTGATGCATCCAGACTTGTTTTCGATCTTCCATGAATCTGGATATTTGATTATGGCCTTTTGAATGAAATCCCAAAAGAAAAACTGTTGCCAAAAAAAATTGAACATATCTGGAATGATATTCATTGATTTCCTGGCCCCTTGTGTGTATTTCCAGTTTTGAATTCCTGATTAATTTGTGCAATTCATCCCTTGCAAAAAAAATGCTGTAATTCATTTGCCATGTATGATGGACATAAATTCCTGCTTTGAAACTGTTTTGCTGATTCTGAAGACATTTTAAACTTGCCAAATTTTGAATCGTGATTTCTGGAAACAAAAATCAGTGTTCCTTGCCATTTAAACCCAACTGTGATTTTAGAAAAAAATTTGGCCAAAATTGGAAAGTGTGAAATCAAAATCTTGTTTTCCTATGGCATAAATGAATTATTTTCATATCTCCTTAATTTAGTTTCATGTGCCACTTTTCATTGATCATGTTTGACCGAAATAATATGCTATGTGCATTTCCATGCACACATGCATGTTTATGCTGCTCCTGCCTTTGTACTTGCTGATGTATGTCAATCAACTTGTTTTGCACTAGCTTGTCTTTGCAAACAAATAAAGGTTGGTGCACTCATAACTAGTTCACCATGCTACACCATCTTGTATGACATGATATATAGACATGTATATTTGCTGTGTTTCCACCATGTCTCCATAATGTGATTATGGACATTGTACCATCCTGCCATGTATTTGCTTGTACCATCTATGTTGTATATGCTGATTATGTTTGGGCTGTTACTCCATTCTCATTTATGCTGAGCTGATACATGCACCATCACCACTTGCATGCCATGCTGAACTGATTTGTCAAAAGAAAAAAACATGTTTGTACTTATGCCATCCTAGCCTGTTTGAACATGATTTTCTGCTGAGCAGTTGCACCATTTTATTTGTGCACACACATACTATTGTTTACTTAATCCACTTTACATTTGTGAACATGTATTCGCTGTACCTCTCTGCCTTGGACATTCTTGCATTTGTTGAGCTGTAATATTATGAAACTGACACCATCTTGCTGATCTGACATCATTAGCTTGAACATCCCTTATGTCTTGAACTCGACCATGCTGAAATTCATATATATATATATTGCAGTCTGACTTGAACTGCCTTGTTAGTGTTTTCACTATGCTGTATCATTCATATACTCGACTGCTTTGAACTGTTATTGCTCATTCACCATTGAATTTGAGTTCTTCACTGATTTTATTTCTTGCTTGGGCTGGTTTGAGTTGATTCATGCAAGCTCGACCATTTTGCACTCTAGCTTGCTTGGCTCGACTCCATGCTTTGACACTTTGAAATTGATTGCTTTCTTTGAGGTTTTGATCATGTTTGTTTGTGTTGACTTTGTTGTTTTTCAAATATGCACTGAGTTGAGAAGGTCCACGTGGCTACTCCTCAGTTGCACGCTGAATTGGCGAGGCAGTGCATACGTGTATACACGTGTGTACACGCAGCCATCAGACGAGTTGTCCCTGTCCCTGCATTGTATATACATACTGTCTGCCTTGTGGTATTTACAGTGTATCACTGTGAATATCACAAGCTGTCTAGACACATATTGATGGTTTTATAATTCAGATCAAGTCATGAAAAATGATGAGAAACACACCAGAAAACTGAGGCAAATAAAAATTTTAAAAAATAAAATTTATATTTGCATATATTCTGTTTTATTTCTATTGTAGTGTACTGTGTGTGTGTGTTACACATGTGACAGGTAAGCAGGAATGACTGGACTGACTGTGATGACTGGACAGAAAGCTGAAGACAAGAAGACAGTGTGAGGTGTCAATGAATGTATGAGTCTGTATATACAAGTGAAAATGAATATATATATATATATGAAATGTAAACTGAATGAATGTATGAGTGTTGCTGTGAGGAGCTGTGTATATATGAAATGTACTGATGTCTGTAATAAACAAGTTTGATTGAAATAAAATATCATTTTATTGTTGTCAAACAAACTTGTCTATTTTATTCTGTTTATATACAAGTACAAATATTCTGTGAATGTATAAATAATGGAGTTACAAATAGTTGTATTGTTTGAATATTGAAATAAAATATTTTATTTAAATAAAATACTGGTTAATATTTGAATTTCTGTACAGTCGTATTTTATTTAAATATAAATATTATATTCATTGCTGTGATGAATATATATATAACAGTACAATACCAAACACATTTATAATAGAAATATATTTGGTTGTTATCATCAAACAAAAATCATATAATTGTGTATACAACATCGTTATATACAACAATCTCCCCCTTTTGATGATGACAAACAAATAAAAGATTTTGAATATAATAAATGTGTTTGTTCGTGAATATTTGAACTCCCCCTATTTAAATGCTCCCCCTACAACAGAAACTCCCCCTATAACTGTGCATGAGTGAAAAGAATGTAAAAAGGTTCAGAAATCTCAACATTAGAATATTTATAGAATATTCACTCATAAATCAAAATCTAATCCAGTCCAAACGATTTCGAGAATGGTGGCACTATACTAAATTAGTATAGAATTACATGATGAAGCCCGTACGATATAAGGCAAGGGACTGTACATATACATGGAAAGGATTATACGAGTTGGGGGTATCTACATATTGTATTAGGTTAATCTACTAGTGGGACATGAGTATAGCCTAGAGAGCTAATATCGCGAATAACCTAATAAGCAAGAAAATATAACTGAACGGTATATGTAGGATTATACAGAAGTTTATTTTAAGTCCACTCACACAGAACTTATGTTCTGACCCCTACTCATTACATACTTCCAGGTTAGGTTCATGACAGAGATGGTATAAGCTTTGGATACTGGTTAGGCAGTATGTTTTATACGGTAAAGCTATATTTAAAGTATATTATACTTTGAATTCCTTCCGCTGTAAGATGCTTAGGAATTCTGACATGTTTTCTTTATCTCTGTCTTTTTCTGCAGATACCAGAGCGCTCAACTCAGGTTTCGATAGATTGGGTTTTTGAAAAAAAAAAATTGGTCTGTCGGAATCCGGGTTGTTACATCAAGAGTCCAAGACTATAAGGTTAATAGAGTCTAGGTATTATGTAAAACTCTGAATAGCACTCAAACTTTATTTTCAAATTATCTTTTTTTTTTGACATAGCCGACCGATTTTTATAGTGATCTGTAACACTTATTATTATAACAAATAATAATTAAAATATGTTCTGCAGTTTGATAAATTGTCAAAACTACAATTCGATTTTAAAGTGGTCTGTCCACTACCATCAGCATTTGAATTGGGCCATCCACAATTCTAAACTAGATTATAACACAAGCGCAAATTATCTCTTTTCAAATTGATTTTAAACTATTTTCAAATTGATTTCAAACTCCTCTCAAAATGATTTTTAATCATCCAAGGATTTCAAATTTATGATTTCAAATATATATTTCCTAATTTATAAGTTTCCTATTTTTACAGTTTTATATACGAAATCATTTATATAAATATTTTATATACTGAGTTTATATTTGATTTTAATTTCAAACATTCTTATTTAACTCTAAGTTTTCAAAAAACCTTTTATGTTTATATAGTTTATATATATATATATATCTTTATAAATTCCTATATACATACGTCATTATAATTATATTATATAGTTTTTATATCGCTTATATATATAGTTTTTAATCATATGTTTAAATCATATTTTATTATGTTTTTATACTTGAATAATATTTTACAACTGGTTTTATTTCATGAATTTCCAGGATAAATATACTGGTTTAAATACTTTAAAAATCATTAAAATAAAATATAAAGGGGGTATGTCGACATATACCTTTATGTATGTTTACATATAACTATAGTATTTTTTTTAAATTTAAAAGTTGTGTCTTTTCATTTTTCAAATGTTTCAGAAACGATTACACCCTTTGGAACACTATAAAAGGCCTTAAATTCGATTTTTTATAAAATATTATCATCTTCTTCCTCCCTTAACATACCACCATTACTATTCTCAAAATTCCAAGTTTATACACTTATACTCCGCCGGTTTCTAGAAAAATTATGTCATTCTTCTTCTATTTTCATTCCCTATCAAATACTCTTTGTTTGGAAGTGCTACTCAAGAGTTCTAGGGGAATTGTTATCAGAAAGAGTGTGAAAAGGTGTGGGTGTGTTTCTTGTAGCTTTGAAATCAAGGAAATGCGGGGGGGGGGGGGGGGTGTTCCTTGTAGCACGTGAAATCAAGGAAAGGAGGGGTGTTAACCTTGCAGCCCGTGAAGTTAAGGGTGTTGTAATTGGGTAGTGATATTAATAAAACTCTGCATAATCCAGCGTTGTGCGGAACTGGACATAGGAGCAATCCGAACCAGTATAAAATCTGGTGTGTTCTTTCCTTTTCTGCACTTTACTTTTGTTTATATTTGGATTTGTGATCATTTATGTTATAAGATTCATTATATGATTCATATAGTAGTTCGAGTAATTAATAATTGGTTAAGATTTCTATAAATTCTTTAAAACACTATTCACCCCCTCTAGTGTTAGTTTACCATAAGATCCTTGATCCTCAACCCTAACAGTTGGTATTAGAGAATAGGTTTTCAAAAATTTCATCATCTGAATTTTTGAAAATATTAAATGGTAACCAACACTGGAATTACTAATATTAATAGTTATTTATAGAGGGTCAGTCCACCGTTAGACAACCACTATTTAATGGCAGTAATTATTCTTATTGGGAGAATGAAAATATATTTACAATCTGTAGGATTAGAAACTTAGAATATCACACAAGCTTAATATGTTGAATCCACTACTGTAACACCCCACGTCCATTAATGTCACTCTCAAAGGGAATGCATTAACTTTCATGGAGTATTATTGGTGTACAGAACAGAATATAACAAGATAGATACATATATTGGTACTTGAAAAATTAAAACAACTTTATTGCAGTGGAGAAACAGTTTGGTTACCACAACATCAAAAACCAAGTACACTTAATATCCATCTTGACAAATTATTTTCTGAGTACATAAAGTAAAAGCATAACCCCAACATAAGTAGCCATAAAAGAGATAAGCTGAACTTTACTTGTAGCAATCCAAGCACTTCCAAAAGAGAGAGAAAGAGGTCCAAATTAAGCTCCACTAGCAGTAGTCCCACCCTGAGAACATTGGGGGGGGGGGAAAGGAAGAAAAGAGGCGAAAACAAAGGGGGTCAGACATAAAGTCTAGCGAGTCCAATAACTTTAACAATATAATTATTAAAGTAATTAGGATAAGGCATAAAATGGTAAAACAAGGAATGACTGTGAAGCAAACGAGCATGACAAAGCAAACAAGAGGAATAAGATAACGTTAATTGCGCTTCCAACACTATAGGATAATTATTATACTGCACCAATACTAGTCACCCTAAAAGTTGATCTATCCTACAAAATAATAATAATGGTAGTTTCGTGTACCCCTAGCTGCCTTCATAGGTGCCGCCTGCTCCTATCTCCACTAGTTATACCCACTACCCTCCCCATTCTAATTACAACATTTATTCATAATATGGTAGTTGTACTCCTAGCTGTCTTCATAGGTGCCGCCTTCTCCTATCTCCTCTAATCGTACCTACTACCTTCCCTATTCGATCGGCTCCCTAACTCGTAGATACCCGTGCCGGTCCCACAATGAGGTGTATCACTCCCCAAAGTAGCAACCCGATACCACTAAAGATTCACGGCTTATACCTAGACGATGCAACAACGTCTTACCTACCATCCCGGGCCCATGCACGCACATAACCCCGTTGGACTTTCGTTGCCACCGCTAACCTGTTTTGACCTCTTACAATCAAACCCAGTAAACGTGTCTCGTCCTCGATCTAACTTGAGCTCACAAAGATACTTAATGGGTTATTGGTTTGAAAAGGGTCCCCACAATTGACACAAGCTTCCCACCTATGCTTGATCCCCACTAGGATTTCCCACTTAACCCCCTCTTATTCATGTCTTCTTACATTTCTCAACTTGGTTAAGTGTTTATAATTATATCCCACATGTCACCCATGTTACCCACTTATCAAATCAACATGTGTTATTAGTTAAGCTTGTCTTAACCCTATCCTCTTACCAGATCAATATATATATTATTTGTTAAGCTGGTCTTAACCCTATCCACTTATATATTATTGGTTAAGCTGGTCTTAACCCTATCCACTTATATATTATTGGCTAAGTTGGTCTTAACCCTATCCACTTATCAGATCAATATGTATTCTTGGTTAAGTTTGTCTTAACCCTATCCACTTATCATATTAATATATATTATTGGTTAAGCTGGTCTTAACCCTACCCACTTATCAAATTATTGGTTAAGCTAGTCTTAACCCTATCCACTTTATATATTATTGGTTAAGTTGGTCTTAACCCTACCTACTTATCAGATTATTGGTTAAGTCGGTCTTAACCCTATCAACTTATCATATTTTATGTATCATATATATATATATATATATCGTATGGCATGTTTTACTTAATTTACGATTAAGTACACCTTAGTTCACAGATACATTGGTTAAGAGAATAACTCCCTAAGTATCAACCCCGAAGACCGAAATCAACATCAGATTAGTACTCAGAGAATTACTCAACTCAACCAAACTTCTGTTTGTCATTCATATTCGTCTTTGATTAGCATTAATTAATTATTAATGCATAGACCTCTCACATTAAGTTGATTGCTTGTGGCCGCTGGATATGCCGGGCGGTTCCGGGCAAACTTCCACCACAAGCCAGACTTAACCTCATGTCTAAGCATCTTTTAATTATGCCTACGACCTCTCACATTAGACTGCCGTTTGCGGTTGCTGGATGTGCCAGGTAGGTTCGGGCAGTCTTATACCATAAACGAGTCTAACCTCGTGTCTTAGGCATTTATTACGCATTTAATTTATGCCTTTGACCTCTCACATTAGACTACCGTTTGTGGTTGCTGGATTTGCCGGGCGGGTCCGGGCAGTCTTATACCACAAACGAGTCTAACCTCGTGTCTTAGGAATTTATTATTATGCATTATTATTCAACCCCAATTTTAATTAATATCCCTATTTCAGATTGACAAAAACTTCCAACTTTAATCCATGTCCATAATTGTCACTTAAATTATGTCCATAATTTTCAGGTATATAAATTATACCAATTAATGTCTCAAATTAATTATATGTTTTTAAAGCCATTATATGCCAATTCACAATATTAATATTTAACATTTTCTTATTGCCCCCACGTCGTTCGTATGTTTAATATGAAATATGTTAGACCCGCAAATAGTCTAACTCATAAAAAGGAAAGAAACATCACAACTTGCATAACACATAAAATAGATCTAACTTGCAAATAAGAATTATAACATAAATTTTCATAGCCAATAACTTGCATAGGCAATGGACATATAGAACATAAATTTGCATAAACTATGTACTGCCATGGATCTAAATATAAATCTAAACATGAAATTGTGAACTTACATATATGAATATGGTTTTCACCTAAACTTGCATATGTGAATATGGTTTTCACCTAAACTTGCATATGGATTCCTACAAACTTGCATATGAATTTAAACATGTAAACTAATATCACATGTTTTACATATAAACTTGCATATGTATTTATATACTTGATTCACATATAAACTTGTGTATAATTCGCATACAGACTTGCATAAGATTCACATAAAAACTAGCATATGTAAAAACAGACTTGCATAAGATTCACATACAAATTAGCATATGATTTACATCCCAAACTTGCATATAAACTGATTTCATAAAATGAATCAAGTTAAACATATGTGATTGGACATATGAAATAGATCTTCCAACATAAGTTGACAAAATTGTCATATGTTCACCAATAGACGATAACAAAGTTAAGTAACATAACATGATTCAACAGTCATGTTCTCATAATCCAAATTATAACTCATCATAATTAATTTATTAATTATTTTGTGAAAGAAATTGTACTCACAAAGACGGATTAGAGAAGAGAATAATTCGTTCGTCGTTTGTATTAGAATCATGACTTGTAATTCCTAAGCTTTAAGAAGAAGAACTATCCTAGCAGCAGCATAGAGGCCAAGAGACTAATTTAGTTTAAGTTTAGAGCTTGAGTCTATGCGTGCTTATATAGAAGTTTAAATCAATATAAGCCGTTAGATTATCATAGGAGCAATCACAACCGTCCTGACTAGATAGAGTTATCCAGAATTTCCACTTATGCCCTAGTGACTCAGCAACAGGTCAGGAAAGACTCATCAACAAGTCAGAATCGTCACAGTTCAGATCTGCCCAGGGGGAAGGTCGACCCCCAGGTCGACCTGGCCTGGGGCGAGAAAAATCCCGCCCAGCCCACTTCCTTGTTTGAATTCGAATTTTGAATTTAATCTGAGCTGTTTTAGTTTATTAAAATTAATGAAAATTCTGAGGGCCATAACTTCCTCATACGAAGTCCGATTTACGAAAACTTGGACTCCATTCCAAGCAGAATTTCGAGACGAATGCAATGGCATAACCCATTTCCCTTATTTCTTCTCCTAAAAATTAAGTGTTCTTAAAATTGTTAACTTTAATATTTAAAATTACGGGGTGAGTAATAAATAGAAGACCTCTGCACAAAATAATTTTAAGGCTATGAATATTTTTGTTCTATTCATTAGACAGAACTGAATTTAATAGAGTATTAGTTTGTAAATCAGCTTATGATATATGGAAAACCCTTGCATGTTACTCACGAGGGAACAAATAAAGTGAAACACACAAAGATATATATGTTAACTTATCAATTTGAGTTATTTAAAATGAATCAGAATGAATCTGTCTCCGATATGTACTGCGGATTCTAGAAAAATATGCATTCGCTAATGGCTTTGGGAAAAACTTATTATAAAGAGTACCATGTCAGAAAAATCCTTAGTTCTTTAACTCCAAATTGGGATCAGAAAACACTGGCAATTGAAGAGACCAATGACATTAGTGAAATGAAGATTGAGGAGTTAATCGGGAATTTGATGTTATTCAAAGTATAGTTATAAAATAGAAAGGAGAATAAGTTATTAGAAAAGAAATCTATAGCGTTCAAAGTGACAACTGATGGTTCTGATTCAAGCAGTGAGGATGATGAAGAAATTACCTTAATGACAAGGAATTTCAAAACATTTTTGAGATATAAAAGGAGAAATAATTTTAGAAGAAATAATCAAGGAAGTTCAGGAAAAAATACTAAGGTGCCAAATAACGATAGGTGCTACAACTATAACGAACCAAGCTAGATAAAAAGGATTTGTCTAGTTCCTGAAAGATCGGATCAACAAACAAACAACAATTCATCAAAGAAGAGGAAAAGAGCATATGCAACAACTTTAGATAATTCAGATTCATCATCCAGTGACAAAGAGCCAGAAACCGGAAATTCAAATATGTGCTTCATAGCAATTCAGGAATCAAAAAATATCGAAGGAATAGATCTAGAAACCAGGTACGCATTAATTAATAATTTTTGATTGAAATGGTTGAATAGATGCTTGTTTTGTTCCCTTGTTTCAAAAATTGAATTCTAAAATTCGGATTTGAAATTCAAAATGATAATAAAATAATAATAATAATTAATTTTAAAAGATTTTTAAAATAATATCATCTTAGGAAATAACTGAACCGAGAATATGAAATATTAAAATAATATATCAAAGTCAAAAAGAAACTTTTGAAATTGCACATATACATCAAATACATAAATGTGCTTGCCGACATATCCACCAGTTTTTGAAATTCAAAATTTTAATTTCAAATGTTTAAACTTTCAAACTTCTTGCCACCTTTTCACTAACTCCCAAGGTTTGAAAAGGTGTCCTTTTGTTCAGAAAAGATATGTCCTTTTGAGCTCTATAAAATTATCTGTTAAATACTACTCCTTTTACCTCTCATTCAAAATTCAAAACTATCTTCTTCATCTTATGCTCTTCAAAACTATTCTCTAAAGGTTTCCTTAATGTAATGTCCCGTATTTTTACGGTGTAATAATTAATTAATTTAATTATTTAAATAGGGATTTAGAGAATTAAATGGTCGTTTAATTAAATAATAAGGAATATTTAATTAATATAATAATTAAATAATATATTTAAATTCCAGAATAGTCGGAAATAGTAGAATCCACAATACGATGTGAATTGGATCATATATAAGCTATAATTCAGTTTGGAATTGAATTAGAATAACGAATATATTATTTAAACGAAGTTTGAACGTATAATTATATTATAATTAAAATCGAGCTCCAAATGGCGCGGCAGTTCGTAAATTGGCGATTCGAACTTTAATTGTATATACAGAATCCATTTTAAGTCGAATTTCTGTGAAACAAGAAACGTTCAGAGCTGGTGAAGTATATTTTTCTAATGAAAGAGAAAAATATGGATTTCGTCGAGATTTTGATTTATGTCCAACTCAAATTTTAGAAAAGTTGCCGTGGAATTCCTTTATAATTTATAACGATTTATTTATATTATAAAAGGATTTTTAATATAAATTTAATATCGATTTAACTTGGATTTTTAACTATCGAGTTATAAATCCCGATATGGTTATTTCAGAGTTAAATGATATCATATGTGATAATATTAATTTATTAATATTAAATCTAAATGTTTTAAATATATTTATATATTTAAATGGTTTATTTTGAGCTTTAAAAACAGCCACTTTTGCAAACGAACTCAGTTTTCGACGAAACCAATTTTGTTGGATTCGTAATGTCAAATTATTGTTAGATTTCAATTTCCGTGATTTTTAGAATCAGTATGTGGTCATATGGGATTTTAAAGTGAAAAACAGTCAATTTTCTGACTTTAAAAATACGCTGTGTGAGCAAACGGACTCGGAATTCAACGAAACAAGTTTCGTTGGGACCGTAATGTCGAACTGTAGCTACATGCCCATTTTCGTGATTTTTGGGTATTGTGTGTGATCACAGGGATATTTAAACAGCGTATACAAACAGCGATGGACTAAGTATTAATATAAAACTCGAATAAAAATAATAATATATCTATTCTATAAACACCCATCAAATATTTCCAAACCCTAACCTATTTCTTCACGGTCAAAAGTGAGCCGTCACAAAACTATAGAAAACGTGAGCCAAGAACCATCTTCAAAAAAATCAAAACAATTTGAAGAAAAATCCTTAAATCCCCAAATCAATATATATGAAACCGTTGATGAAGGAGCTTCAAGCTCGAATCATTTTTGTAGACTTTGACGCCTGTTCGGGTGCTCGCAAATTTGACAGCGTTTCTTAGGGTTAAAGCTCGCAGAAAATAGAGGCATCGTTGGGCAAATCGAGTTTTGTTTCTGAGTTTATAGGTTTTTTCCGAGTGGGTTGGCAAGTTTTGGTGGATTTCAAGAACAAAAAGTGACGCACGGAACTTACTGTGTGCTCCGGTTACAGCAGTTCATCGCGATGGAGTTTTGACCTTCGAGTTTGAGGGTGAGGGGATCGAGTAGTGTAGCTCTTAACAAGGGTTTTTCTGGGGATTTTTGGTTAATTTTAAAAGAAGTGGAGTTGAAGATAGTTGGAGGAATAAATTCATGGTGCTGAAGCTTGGAGGAGCTCGATTGTGGAAGATGATTCAGTGGTAGTGGGTCTGGGTTTGGGTATACGGTATTGGGCTGGAAGTAAAAAGGAGTAAGGCCCACTTGATAATAAAATCCAAGTTTTATTTTAATTTAATGAATATTAACTTCGAAAAACTTTGTCATACGATATCGGTTTTTAGCGAAACAAGATCCGTTAGGATTGTATGGACAAGGGCTACACCATGAAACTGACTGAGAGTGAATTGAAGCTCGTTTGGATTTATGGTGAAATTAAATGCCTGAATCAAATCAATGACCAATTATCGTTATTTAACGATAACCGTCCAAGGTGAGTAAAACTCACTAACTCTTCCTAGTTATATTTTTATAACGTACTTTTGTAACTGATAGATAATGATTGTTTGCTGTGTGTTGGCTGTTTGGTTGAACTGCTAGTCAGTTGATTGAAAATATAGGTAATGATATAAATATAAATCGTTAATCAAATATTGATTCTGTTTAGCAAAATATTTCATAGTAAGATGAAACTGATGTTAATTTTATTGTTTAACATCTGTGGATTCAGGAAAACAGGTCAGAGGGACCCAACCGGGTTCCTCAACATTTATTTTACTGGTTTTTTTTCATATATTGTGTTATATGATGTGATATGAAATTTGTTGTAGATTTTGTATGGTTGAATGATGCCGATCATTGTTATATGGTACATTAAATACCATAAGGAATACTGGAATGTTAAAAAGGAAATTTTCAATGTTATATTGAAAAAGAAATATTTATAAAATCAAAAGATTTTATAAAACGAAAAATATTTATTTAGAAAATAAATAGATTAAAAAGGAATATTTATTTGTTAATCAAACAAATAGAATTGAAAAAGAAACATTTGTAAACTATTTACAAATTGAAAGAGAAACATTTGTAAACTATTTATAAATAGAATTGAAAAGGGATATTTATTTGAAAATAAATAGAATAGAAAGAGGAAATATTTGTAAAACAAATAGAAAAGGAAATAGTTAGATTATAAAAGGAATTACTTGGAAAATCAATGGATTTTATATAAAAAGAAAATATTTTATAAATAAATAGAATTATCAAAAAGGGATTTATTTGGTAAATAAATAGATTATAAAAGGAAATACTTGAAAAGTGAATAGAATAGTATAAAAGAGAATTTTATATTTGAAAGGTTTAGACCCGTGCTTCGCACACGGGTATAACATGATATGGGTTTAAAACAAAGATTTTAAATAGAATCTATTCTAATAAATAGATTGAGAAGATAAATTTATAAATAATATTTTATAAATTAAATAAAATGTTTATCATAGGATAAATAAAATATATAAGCCAGGACTTATATAGAGAAGTAAGAATCGATTTCAACATCGACAATTGGAACTGAATAGGGACGTAGAGTTAATCAAAGGAGTTAATTAATCAGAGTTAATCAGTTAGAGTTAATCAGTTAGAGTAAATCGACTAGAGTTAGAATTAATCGAATTAGAGTTAACTGAACATAGTTAATCGAATTAGGATAAATTGAATATTAGACATTCGATTAGAGTTGATCGAATATAGTTATTGGAGATAGAGTTAGTCAAACATAGTTATTCAGGATGAGTTGCCATTTCGTACGACTGCTAGCGTAATTCGCAGGGCTGCAGATAGCCTACGGCGGTCAGATGTTTCCTGAGGGAATCAGGCGTAACCATTGTGATCGCTGCGATCTAGAGTCAAGCGAATGGAGTTAATTCGAATATTAGTTAATCAATAGGAGTTAATCAAGCTGAGTTAATCAAGTTGAGTTAAATAAGTCGAGTTAGTCAAGTTAGAGTTAATCGATCAGAGTTAAAACCAGTTAGAGTTAATCAATTAGAGTTAATCGATTAGAGTTAATCGATTAGAGTTAAATCGAATTAGAGTATTCAAATTGAGTTAATCAAGTTCGAGTATTAGTAAATTGAATAGAGTTAGTAAAAAGGAATTAATCGAATAAGCACTTATTTGAAGTAGAGTATCGAATATAGTTGATTCGAGAAGAGTAATCGAATATAAGTTATTCGAAGTGCGTTAAAAGATTTGAGAGGTGACCTTTGTCTATTTCGTGGTTAGAAATGTTGTTCAGTTAAGGTCTGAGAGGTAATTCTACCCAACTTGATTGACTTCAGTTTTAACTAAGAAGTGAATAAGGTTCGATAGTGAAAGTTGGTTAAGTAAATTGAGTTAATGACCGTAATGGTTTAGGTTGGCATAACGATGTTTTATTTAAACATCCGTTTAAATCCAGTAAAGGAGATATGGAAATGTTTTCCAAATAAGGATCAGAAATGTTTTCCAATATAGGAAATAAGAAGAGGAAGTAAATATGGTGATGTTTTCCAAATGATTTATAAAGTATATTTTCTAAATTAAGAAAATAAGAATTTACATATATATATATATATATATATATATATATATATACATACATACATACATATAATCTAAAGAAATGAACTTTTGAATGATGATTGGTCGATAAAATTTCAATATGGAAATAATATCGTTGTTTGCATACCTGTTTTTCTTTGATAGTTAAATCACCGACTATCGAAGTTTTTGACCATTTTGTTGTCGTCAATACGTAGAGACAGGGATCAGATTCACTTTCTGAAAACCACTCTATATAGACATTGGCGTTGCGATCAAATATGATGAAAATATTTGAAGATAGAGTTATGCAAGGGCTATCCTGTTTACAGAATAGTGCCTTCGGTTTGTCCAGTCCCAGGACAAACGCGAATGGACGAATGTCTGACAAAGTATGTCTAACTGATCGCGTAAGTTGATCTCTTCAAACGTACTTACGTTTGGTGGCGGAGGAATTCGTTTCTCTTAGCTTTATACCCATGGTATTTTTTAGGAAATCAATTTGTGATTTGACAGGTATGACGACGTGGCATTCAAAGTGAATGGTAGTCAGGTGTATCAAAGATACGTTATGACCTCAAGCCTCATCAACCAGGAAATGACAGAAATCATGCAGGCAGCATGGCTAGGTGGGTCGCTCCCATTAGGGTGTATATCACCTATCTAGAGAAAATCCATTTCATTATTTTATCTATTATCGATGTTGTCCCTTTTCGGGAAACGGTGGGTATCTCCCAACCATTGGTGGTATACATTCGATACACTCAAGCGAAATGAGTGGTCGGTCATGTGTGGGCCAGGTTGCAAGATGTTCTTGTTGAAACCAGTGTATTCGCCTCTAGAGATACACTATTGGCAGGTGGTCCCATACCTTGTCATAGTTAAAATCCAATCTCCAATAAGCGCCCATGGTTTTGTTTGTATACTATATATGTGGAACGTGAGATGCAAGCGTTCTGCTAGATTGTTAATTACTTGTGATTAGACATTATTATAATATCAAAGAAGTATTGATTTCCAAAACTGTTTTGGGTTATCGTAAGGTAAAAACCGTCCGTGTTTATGTGTGGATTGGTTTTACGATTATCTTTCCTTTTGAAAAGGATTTTGAAAAGTTAAACCGATGATTTGAGTTTACTCACACCAGTCCCATGACTGACCCAGAGTTTATTTTGTTTTGTTTTCCCTAAACTCTTGGGTGCCCAAATTTGTACGGGCAGTCAAGTAGTTCAGGTCTTTACAGATATACTTGAAGGAGCTTGAAGCAGGAGGCTTTAGGATTATATAACTATTGTTATTTCCACTGTGTGTAAGTGTTGCACTCTGATAATGTTATTGCATATATATACTGTTTTATTTCAAAGTTATGTTATATATTATATTTTATTCGTTCTGCTGTGAGATTCATATTACCCTGATTCTGTTCTGTGGTGATCTTCTTCTTCTTCTATTCTAATTTTCTGTCTTATCTATTCTCACCCTCTAACTTCTTTCTATTAATGATCAGGTATTTTTGATGTCTGAGTAGTCGACGCTGGGTTTTGTGTCGATTTTCGGAGTCGAAAATCCCCAGGTCGTTACAGTGGTATCAGAGTGTGACGATCGGGAATCTCGCTCGGTCCGAACCAGTCGCTAAACCGATCCAGGCCGTTCGAAACGCCCTATCGTTTGAGAACACGACAAAATAGAACGCATACAGAAGAACATTTCACTATATATTACAACAATGCATCAGATTACAAGAATATACAGAGTATGAATGAATATTACACAGAAATATCAGAGATTTAAATTACATTTAAATACATCGCAGCGGAAAAATAATACAATAAACAACTAGAAGGAGATATACGGATACAAAGCTTTCCGGATATCGTTCCAGCTGTAAACCAGGATCCTGTGAATATAAATCTGCAAAACCGAAACTACTAGCTGCCCGTGTCCAAATAGGGGCACCCAGAGTTTAGGTTAAAACAATAAACTCCAGGTCAGTCATGTGACTGGTGTGAGAACTAAAACAGTTATTAATCTTTATTTTAAAGTTAGGTAAATCAAGGGACCACGCCGCTAACGCGGAACGGGTTTCCTCCCAAGAATACCAGTGCATAAAACAAACAGCGCAATGCTAAATAAAGAAAGATGAAGCTGTTATAAGACCCAGGTCCTATCACACAATGCAACGCAAGCCGGGGGATAGGGTTTTCCCTTATAACAGCCAAAGAATGCTTGATACGTTTAAAACAAATCGTTTGATACTATAGTCAGTGCATAGTGTATAAAACAACTTCAAATCATAAGTATCAATCATAGGCGGCATGAATGCCCCATACCACTGTGTCGCCATACTAGGCTCTACAAATAAAACCGCAAATGTCACGTATTTGGAAATTGGGTTTCCATCTATGAACCGAGGCAAAAGATAGTCCTCAACCGATTCGAGACTGTCTAGCCCGAGCCTCAGGACCCAGACTCAGGTGGGCCCTTGGAGCGACAGGGCCGGTCCACCGATGTGGATTAAAATGCCTGAACACTGCGTTTCCCCGCCCTTTGGGGCGTAAACGAGCCAACTAAATGACTCCATCGGTTCGAGAACGACCGATCAATCCGAGGCGCCTCGCAACAGCAACAACCACATAAGTCAAACTCGTCAGGGCGTGTAAAACCACTGACGCCACTTCTAACTAGAAAGAAACGCATGCCCTCCCTGAGGTCCTCTCCCGTTTTTGGTTCATACCGGGTGTGAAACACGCGAGGTAAACGTTACACAAAGCTACGCCACAAAGGCCTTGCTTTGATCATCACCACAAGACTTTGCTTTTCAACAGAAGCCTCGATCAATTGCCACTTAGGCATGCCACACAGGCAATTCACTCCATGCGTTTGATATCCATCAATATATAACCCCTGAGCTCGTACGTCTTAGAGAAGGGCGTTAAGCAAGAGAATAAATTCTCCGCCGCCAAACAGATATATATTTAATAGAGACCAATCACACGGACTAAATCCAATGTCAGACACACAGTCCATTTATAAGTCCGTTCTGGGTCTGAACGAAACCGGAGGCACCTAGTACCCCGCATATCCATCGATCTCCAAGCACGTCTGGACGATCACCAACTGTTTCCATCTTCTTGGGTGTACATCCCAATCAAGATCATCAGTAATCACCCAAACGACGTGAAGACTTCCGGTCTTCGACCACCGTCTTCATCTTCGACACCACGTCGAATCAGTTATTCAGAATGGGATAAACCCGGTCTTTCTGAATAACTCGCGTATATATTATAAAAGTGTTACACAAACACAACATATGCCTCATTCCAATTCAGAATATTCTTTTATTCAAATATTCCTATACTTTGGGAAAAAGTTCCAATTAATTTATCCAAGATAAATTCTTTAAATTTATTCTTTAATCTCCTTTGAATATCAATTCAAACTAGTCGGGATTAGCGAACCACACTGAAGTAATCATTTATTTTATTTTCCCAATCCCAACCTATTCATCCCATGAAGTAAAACTGGTAGTACTTCATATCTAACACCACAATGTTATCGGTAATTCAATTACCATTTCACGTTCAAATCTAATTAAAGATTTAACTATCGCTTGGAGTAAAACTGGTGATACTCCATTCTCGATCTTTTCAATCTATTTAAAGATTCATTAAAACTCCACTTAGTTTTAATCTTTAACTAGGTTAAAGAATCAGTGTCATTTAAAACACGATTCACGATAAACCCAAAATCACATTCTTTAATTATCGGGTTAAAGAACGAGTGTTATTTAAAACACTGTTCACGATAAACCCAAAAATCAATATCAATTCAATTCCAATTAAATATCATTTAATTGGTACACTTCTTTAAATCTAAATAAAAAGATTTAATCCTTTCTCAACTGGGTTCAAGAACAGTGTTAGTGAAGACACCATTCACGACAAACCCAAATCACATTTGGTATTCAATACAAGGCTCTGAATAGAAAATATACCGGCTTATATTCAATATCAAATTCTACGACTAACAAATATCGCATTGGAAATAACGATATATATATATATATATCTTTCAAATTTCCATAACAACATTTGTATAATCACGAAATCCAACATCGAAATATTCCGAAGACAATTTCGATTCAAATCCATTCCAATGCAATCATTGGAAATTGTGGTTATCTTTAAAACCCTTTTCAAATTCAATTTATTTATTTAAAAATAAATAGAATTATATTTCTAGTTCAAAACTAGTTCATTTCGATAAAAAACTATTTTTATCTTTTCAAATATGGAGTTTTTCATCCCAAATCTTCACAAATCATTTCTTATGATTTTACACAAATTATTACTATTTTTAATAATTTTATCAAGGTCCGTACAGTCGATTTCCATCAACGGTCATCGAACTGCACTTACAGCGACCTTTTTCAAATTTGATTTGGACGTATCTCCAAATCCAACCGTTAGATTTCAAATTTTTAATATTATTTAGAAAGCTCTTTTCGATACGAACCCAACGGTTCCGGTTTTAGGAGAATCCGACGGTCGGATCTCCCGCAATGTCCGTTTGAAATAAATGGTCAAAATTCACGAACTGCCGCGGCGCGGCGCGTTCTATTCAGGCCATTATATTATATATATAATATATATATAATATATATAATATATACTTCGTCGATTTCTATTTAAAACGAATTATGTAAATAGTTTTTAAATTCGTTTCAAAAGCAATTTCAACTTCCATTTCAATTCAAATCAAAATTGAATTCTTCTTTATAAATTCGTTTTAAAATTCATTTCTATTCAATTCAAATTTCAAATCAATTTGAATTCGTTTTCACTTCGCTTTCAATTCAATTTGAATTCGTTTTCAATTCAATTCATTTCGAAATCGTTTTCAATTCAATTCATTTTGAAATCGTTTTCAATTCAATTCATTTCGAAATCGTTTTCAATTCAATTCATTTCGAAATCGTTTTCAATTCAATTTATTTTGAAATCGTTCACGTCAAAATGGCGTCAATCTAATCAACACGGCTTCATAAATTTCTATTTTCAAATATCCTATTTCAAATATTTCTTTTTCAAAATAGTTGTTATTATCAAAATATTTCGTTCAACACATGACCAATCTCAATGATGAGTACTGTCAACACATGAACCTTTATTTTATATTGTTCTTTATTTTTCAAATTGGAATGAGGCCCAATCAATTACCATATAAAGTTAATTATATGGATTTTCATACAACACATGTATATAATAGCATTGAAAAATAATCAACCATCAACCAAAGTGCACTACACTGTATAAGCATCAAATATAGATATCTAATGCTTATAACAGCATGTCAATCAATCGATCGACATATTTAATCAATCAGGATGAGTGAACTTCATATTTCATCCCAACACCTGTGTGCGGTTTCAAACAATCAAACACATATTTCATTTGTGCTGTTGGGCGATGTGTAAAATTTATCGTCCCAATCAATGTCATTCAAATAGGTGTACATAAACAAACCGTTCGGTTTATAAATGAATACTTTATTTTATTCACTTCACGTTAAAATTTATATTTTTAACGATAAAACATTTTATTCCAACCTATGAATTTCTATTCAATTCATTTATTTAATAAAAATGATATTTTTTTATTTTTCTAACATATTTTAGAAAATTTCGGCGGCATAACGGCACGATACTAGAAACGGGACGAGGCCTAGCCTTATCCCCGGTCTAGTGAAGGCCCACGCCATTCACACATCAATCAATCCATTCATTTCACCAAACAATTCAATTTCAAATCAAATCATCTAACTAATCTATGCAACCAAACAAACAAGTCCATGGTCTGTGGACGATTGTGTCGGGTGCTACTAAGCACCGTCTGCATCCTAGTATATATATATAACTAGAAAAAGAAATTGAAGAGTGAGAAATTCTCACCGATAGCTATCCAAACATCTTGGCTCTTCTTTGATATAAATCTTCTTCGTTCTCGCCTTTTTGTTACCTTCGTTGCCCGCTTTCACTACCTATGTAAAAATCGAATTTTCACTTCGCCATTCCATATATAAAAATCATATTTTTATTCTCGCTACCTTCATAATGAAAACCATATTTTTATTATCTAAAAATAATTTCATTTCTACTATAAAAATCATATTTTTATATAATTAAAAATCAGATCTCTATGTGTATAAAAATCAAATCATTGAATGGATAAAATCACATCTTTATGATGATATCGTTCATATAAAAATTTCACCTTTACTTGTTGGTCATATAAATAAAGATCACACCTTTATTATAGAAATCATATTTTAAATCTATATTCTCTATAAAAATCTAAATTTTAAACAATGTTTTTAAATCTAAAAATCTTATCGTTATATAGTGGAAAAATCAGATCTTTTATATTAATGAAAAACAAATTTTTCTATAATAAAAAATATATTTTTCTAAAGCTTTATATATTTTAACTGATTTTTAATTAAAAAAAACATTTCTAAAACCTTAAAATATTTAATTGCATAATTAATAATAATAATAAAGGCAAGAAATAAAATAGAAATCAAGGTTTTGATTACCCTAAATTTTCAGGGCCGTTGATCTTGGAGCCAAAGACACTGCCTTTCTTCTTCCTTTTAGACGTCCACTGAACCCATGAACTTCGACTTCGACAGTTGCTTGTCGAGCCGCCCTGGAGCCACCGACTTCAGATCTGATGTCGCCCCACCCTTCGACTACATCTCGCCATCCTACGGTCGCTACAGGAGCTAGCTCAGTGGGCCCGTGTGCCTCCAAAACCGATGCGAAGGAGGCGTGCTACGCTGGTTGGGGGGGCGAGCAAGAGGTGGTAGTCGGGTTTGGATCTCGTTTTTCTCGATGGGGGCCTCACGAGGGAAGCGCGACTTCCGAAGTTGCAGCGGGTTCGAGAGGAAGGAGGAGCGGGGGTCTGGGGCTCGCGGAGGCGACAGAAAGAAGGAGGTGATGGCAAGATGGAGGGGAGCGGAGGTGATGGAGGAAGCGACGGCGTCATCCGCCATTTTCGATTGATCGGATAAAATCTGATTGGGGTTCGATTGCAGAAAACATAAATGGGAGGGGGGTTAAGTGTAATAAGGGGTTGACCAAGTCAAAATAATATATATTTAATTTTAATTTTAAATTCAAAAAGTTATTTTTAAATTCGATCTTCAAACAAGACCCAACGACTGTTGCCCCTAGCTAATTACCCCCATCCCGAACCCAATGGGATATGCCCCGTTAGCCAATTCGACCGTTTCGATCAGTTTCTGTTTAAATTAAAATATAAATCTTTATATATTCAATTCAACCACACATTTCAATTTACCGGGACTACATACGGATCCCAAAAATTACAGAAAAATTATTTCTAGCTTCGTATTGACGATACGGTCCTAACAAATCTAGTTTCGTTGAATTCTGAGACCGTTGGAAAAATGGCCATTTTCCAGTCGATTAAAATCAACTGAAACTGGTCAAACGCGTTTCCCTTTGCCACGCTCACATTTTGAATCGAAAAATTATGAAATTTGAAACCTAGCAATAACTTTACATCACGGACCCAACAAAAGTGGTTTCGTCGAAATCCGAGGTCGTTTGCAAAATGTCCATTTTTAAGGGCCTGAATTCCATAGCGACTATTCAGAATTTTCAACTGGACATACCTTTTGATTCCCGCTATGAAATCTTGATTTTTCGGATTCGTTGGAAAGATATTCACAAAGAGATCCTATTATTTTTGGTTTCACTAAAATCCGGATTGTTTTGCACCCGGTACATTCAATTGAAGTTTGAAATCGAATTATCGAACTACCGCGCCATTTTCAATTCTATTTATAATTATATAAAATTATTTATATTCTAACGACGACGTATATAATATATACGTTCGAATTATATTCAAAATAAATTTCTCGTCGATATTATTTAAAATAATTCATTTTAAATAATCAAAATTCGCTAAATTTGCCAAAATAAAAATTTTAAACTGGCCCAGATTTTCGGGTTATTACAATCTCCCCCACTTAAAACTTTTCGTCCCCGAAAAGGAACAAAGTCGAAAGTGGTTTGATTAATCAACTCTACGTTCGATCTGGCTTCCATTCTCCAACTTTTCAGTTTCTGAGAATTTTCAAAAATTTCAAAAATTTGGCTAACACCCTAAATTTTCGAAAAATTTCGCCATAACCTCCCCTGCAATGGGAGCATCGGGGAATTTCAAATAGCTTCCCCGGTCCTTCAGATCTCAAAAAGAAAAAGAAAAAGCCAAGCGGCTAGCCAATAGGCTCATAAAATCATCATCACCCAAACAAAACAGTAAATTATGTAGTAAACATGTACCTATTTGTCGGGCAAACAAATTTTATTCTTCGGCTCTAGCCTCCTTGCTATGACCTGTTCAATGTAAGTACATGTATATGCAAGCAAATGCGACCAAATTTCAATACAATTCATTATTTGGTTCAATTAGGCTAAATGGTTCAAAATTAGCAAACAAATAGGCAAACAACACAAACATCAATCAATTAGTGGATTTGAGTTTCAAATTCATAATTTTGATATATATACAAATCAGATTTTTGATACCAAATCACAACAATAGGCCCTATCTAATTTTGGTTCTCACACCAGTCAATAGGAAATATATAGAAATCTCACCTTCGTCACTCGAAAATAAATACTGGCGACAGTGCCCCATCACCAGAATTATCCCCGGGCAACTAGAGTATGATTCTATAACCATCCAGTATATTAAAACTTCGAATACACGTTTGCAAGACGCATATGCAAAATCTTTATATATCGGATTGTCCAAATCAATATAAATAAATAATCAAATACGAATAATTGATTTAAATTTTCAAAACAAAACTTGTTTTTACTTGAAAATGTACTCTTCACACTCATTCTAGGATACTACTGATCCTATCTCTAACGAGTCATTCTAATTGGATATTACTAATCCAATATCTGATGAATTCTTTCGTATGGTTCTAATGTGTCTTGTTCTCTGCTTTGTAAACCAAAGCTCTGATACCAACTGTAACGATCGGGAATCTCGCTCGATCCGAACCAGTCGCTAAACCGATCCAGGCCGTTCGAAACGCCCTATCGTTTGAGAACACGACAAAATAGAACGCATACAGAAGAACATTTCACTGTATATTACAACAATGCATCAGATTACAAAAATATACAGAGTATGAATGAATATTACACAGAAATATCAGAGATTTAAATTACATTTAAATACATCGCAGCGGAAAAATAATACAATACACAACTAGAAGGAGATATACGGATACAAAGCTTTCCGGATATAGTTCCAGCTTTAAACCAGGATCCTGTGAATATAAATCTGCAAAACCGAAACTACTAGCTGCCCGTGTCCAAATAGGGGCACCCAGAGTTTAGGTTAAAACAATAAACTCCAGGTCAGTCATGTGACTGGTGTGAGAACTAAAACAGTTATTAATCTTTATTTTAAAGTTAGGTAAATCAAGGGACCACGCCGCTAACGCGGAACGGGTTTCCTCCCAAGAATACCAGTGCATAAAAAAAACAGCGCAATGCTAAATAAAGAAAGATGAAGCTGTTATAAGACCCAGGTCCTATCACACAATGCAACGCAAGCCGGGGGATAGGGTTTTCCCTTATAACAACCAAAGAATGCTTGATACGTTTAAAACAAATCGTTTGATACTATAGTCAGTGCATAGTGTATAAAACAACTTCAAATCATAAGTATCAATCATAGGCGGCATGAATGCCCCATACCACTATGTCGCCATACTAGGCTCTACAAATAAAACCGCAAATGTCAAGTATTTGGAAATTGGGTTTCCATCTATGAACCGAGGCAAAAGATAGTCCTCAACCGATTCGAGACTGTCTAGCCCGAGCCTCAGGACCCAGACTCAGGTGGGCCCTTGGAGCGACAGGGCCGGTCCACCGATGTGGATTAAAATGCCTGAACACTGCGTTTCCCCGCCCTTTGGGGCGTAAACGAGCCAACTAAATGACTCCATCGGTTCGAGAACGACCGATCAATCTGAGGCGCCTCGCAACAGCAACAACCACATAAGTCAAACTCGTCAGGGCGTGTAAAACCACTGACGCCACTTCTAACTAGAAAGAAACGCATGCCCTCCCTGAGGTCCTCTCCCGTTTTTGGTTCATACCGGGTGTGAAACACGCGAGGTAAACGTTACACAAAGCTACGCCACAAAGGCCTTGCTTTGATCATCACCACAAGACTTTGCTTTTCAACAGAAGCCTCGATCAATTGCCACTTAGGCATGCCACACAGGCAATTCACTCCATGCGTTTGATATCCATCAATATATAACCCCTGAGCTCGTACGTCTCAGAGAAGGGCGTTAAGCAAGAGAATAAATTCTCCGCCGCCAAACAGATATATATTTAATAGAGACCAATCACATGGAATAAATCCAATGTCAGACACACAGTCCATTTACAAGTCCGTTCTGGGTCTGAACGAAACCGGAGGCACCTAGTACCCCGCATATCCATCGATCTCCAAGCACGTCTGGACGATCACCAACTGTTTCCATCTTCTTGGGTGTACATCCCAATCAAGATCATCAGTAATCACCCAAACGACGTGAAGACTTCCGGTCTTCGACCACCGTCTTCATCTTCGACACCACGTCGAATCAGTTATTCAGAATGGGATAAACCCGGTCTTTCTGAATAACTCGCGTATATATTATAAAAGTGTTACACAAACACAACATATGCCTCATTCCAATTCAGAATATTCTTTTATTCAAATATTCCTATACTTTGGGAAAAAGTT
Organism: Allium sativum; assembly: GCA_030737875.1. Lineage (NCBI taxonomy): Eukaryota > Viridiplantae > Streptophyta > Magnoliopsida > Asparagales > Amaryllidaceae > Allium > Allium sativum. Next base: position 459,763,520 of record CM060913.1, on the reverse strand, counting down.
CCCATTAATTTATCCAAGATAAATTCTTTAAATTTATTCTTTAATCTCCTTTGAATATCAATTCAAACTAGTCGGGATTAGCGAACCGCACCGAAGTAATCATTTATTTTATTTTCCCAATCCCAACCTATTCATCCCATGAAGTAAAACTGGTAGTACTTCATATCTAACACCACAGTGTTATCGGTAATTCAATTACCATTTCACGTTCAAATCTAATTAAAGATTTAACTATCGCTTGGAGTAAAACTGGTGATACTCCATTCTCGATCTTTTCAATCTATTTAAAGATTCATTAAAACTCCACATAGTTTTAATCTTTAACTGGGTTAAAGAATCAGTGTCATTTAAAACACGGTTCACGATAAACCCAAAATCACATTCATTAATTATCGGGTTAAAGAACGAGTGTTATTTAAAACACTGTTCACGATAAACCCAAAAATCAATATCAATTCAATTCCAATTAAATATCATTTAATTGGTACACTTCTTTAAATCTAAATAAAAAGATTTAATCCTTTCTCAACTGGGTTCAAGAACAGTGTTAGTGAAGACACCATTCACGACAAACCCAAATCACATTTGATATTCAATACAAGGCTCTGAATAGAAAATATACCGGCTTATATTCAATATCAAATTCTACGACTAACAAATATCGCATTGGAAATAACGATATATATATATATCTTTCAAATTTCCATAACAACATTTGTATAATCACGAAATCCAACATCGAAATATTCCGAAGACAATTTCGATTCAAATCCATTCCAATGCAATCATTGGAAATTTTGGTTATCTTTAAAACCCTTTTCAAATTCAATTTATTTATTTAAAAATAAATAGAATTATATTTCTAGTTCAAAACTAGTTCATTTCGATAAAAATCTATTTTTATCTTTTCAAATATGGAGTTTTTCATCCCAAATCTTCACAAATCATTTCTTATGATTTTACACAAATTATTGCTATTTTTAATAATTTTATCAAGGCCCGTACAGTCGATTTCCATCAACGGTCATCGAACTGCAATTACAACGACCTTTTTCAAATTTGATTTGGACGTATCTCCAAATCCAACCGTTAGATTTCAAATTTCTAATATTCGTTAGAAAGCTCTTTTCGATACGAACCCAACGGTTCTGGTTTTAGGAGAATCCAACGGTCGGATCTCCCGCAATGTCCGTTTGAAATAAATGGTCGAAATTCACGAACTGCCGCGGCGCGGCGCGTTCTATTCAGGCCATTATATTATATATATAATATATATAATATATACTTCGTCGATTTCAATTTAAAACGAATTATATAAATAGTTTTTAAATTCGTTTCAAAAGCAATTTCAACTTCCATTTCAATTCAAATCAAAATTGAATTCTTCTTTATAAATTCGTTTTAAAATTCATTTCTATTCAATTCAAATTTCAATTCAATTTGAATTCGTTTTCACTTCGCTTTCAATTCAATTTGAATTCATTTTCAAATTCATTTCGAAATCGTTTTCAATTCAATTCATTTCGAAATCGTTTTCAATTCAATTCATTTCGAAATCGTTTTCAATTCAATTTATTTCGAAATCGTTCACGTCAAAATGGCGTCAATCTAATCAACACGGCTTCATAAATTTCTATTTTCAAATATCCTATTTCAAATATTTCTTTTTCAAAATAGTTGTTATTATCAAAATATTTCGTTCAACACATGACCAATCTCAATGATGAGTACTGTCAACACATGAACCTTTATTTTATATTGTTCTTTATTTTTCAAATTGGAATGAGGCCCAATCAATTACCATATAAAGTTAATTATATGGATTTTCATACAACACATGTATATAATAGCATTGAAAAATAATCAACCATCAACCAAAGTGCACTACACTGTATAAGCATCAAATATAGATATCTAACGCTTATAACAGCATGTCAATCAATCGATCGACATATTTAATCAATCAGGATGAGTGAACTTCATATTTCATCCCAACACCCGTGTGGGGTTTCAAACAATCAAACACATATTTCATTTGTACTGTTGGGCGATGTGTAAAATTTATCGTCCCAATCAATGTCATTCAAATAGGTGTACATAAACAAACCGTTCGGTTTATAAATGAATACTTTATTTTATTCACTTCACGTTAAAATTTATATTTTTAACGATAAAACATTTTATTCCAACCTATGAATTTCTATTCAATTCATTTATTTAATAAAAATGATATTTTTTTATTTTTCTAACATATTTTAGAAAATTTCGGCGGCATAACGGCACGATACTAGAAACGGGACGAGGCCTAGCCTTATCCCCGGTCTAGTGAAGGCCCACGCCATTCACACATCAATCAATCCATTCATTTCACCAAACAATTCAATTTCAAATCAAATCATCTAACTAATCTATGCAACCAAACAAACAAGTCCATGGTCTGTGGACGATTGTGTCGGGTGCTACTAAGCACCGTCTGCATCCTAGTATATATATATAACTAGAAAAAGAAATTGAAGAGTGAGAAATTCTCACCGATAGCTATCCAAACATCTTGGCTCTTCTTTGATATAAATCTTCTTCGTTCTCGCCTTTTTGTTACCTTCGTTGCCCGCTTTCACTACCTATGTAAAAATCGAATTTTCACTTCGCCATTCCATATATAAAAATCATATTTTTATTCTCGCTACCTTCATAATGAAAACCATATTTTTATTATCTAAAAATAATTTCATTTCTACTATAAAAATCATATTTTTATATAATTAAAAATCAGATCTCTATGTGTATAAAAATCAAATCATTGAATGGATAAAATCACATCTTTATGATGATATCGTTCATATAAAAATTTCACCTTTACTTGTTGGTCATATAAATAAAGATCACACCTTTATTATAGAAATCATATTTTAAATCTATATTCTCTATAAAAATCTAAATTTTAAACAATGTTTTTAAATCTAAAAATCTTATCGTTATATAGTGGAAAAATCAGATCTTTTATATTAATGAAAAACAAATTTTTCTATAATAAAAAATATATTTTTCTAAAGCTTTATATATTTTAACTGAGTTTTATTTAAAAAAACCATTTCTAAAACCTTAAAAGATTTAATTGCATAATTAATAATAATAATAAAGGCAAGAAATAAAATAGAAATCAAGGTTTTGATTACCCTAAATTTTCAGGGCCGTTGATCTTGGAGCCAAAGACACTGCCTTTCTTCTTCCTTTTAGACGTCCACTGAACCCATGAACTTCGACTTCGACAGTTGCTTGTCGAGCCGCCCTGGAGCCACCGACTTCAGATCTGATGTCGCCCCACCCTTCTACTACATCTCGCCATCCTACGGTCGCTACAGGCAGTGGGCCCGTGTGCCTCCAAAACCGATGCGAAGGAGGCGTGCTACGCTGGTTGGGGGGGCGAGCAAGAGGTGGTAGTCGGGTTTGGATCTCGTTTTTCTCGATGGGGGCCTCACGAGGGAAGCGCGACTTCCGAAGTTGCAGCGGGTTCGAGAGGAAGGAGGAGCGGGGGTCTGGGGCTCGCGGAGGCGACAGAAAGAAGGAGGTGATGGCAAGATGGAGGGGAGCGGAGGTGATGGAGGAAGCGACGGCGTCATCCGCCATTTTCGATTGATCGGATAAAATCTGATTGGGGTTCGATTGCAGAAAACATAAATGGGAGGGGGGGTTAAGTGTAATAAGGGGTTGACCAAGTCAAAATAATATATATTTAATTTTAATTTTAAATTCAAAAAGTTATTTTTAAATTCGATCTTCAAACAAGACCCAACGACTGTTGCCCCTAGCTAATTACCCCCATCCCGAACCCAATGGGATATGCCCCGTTAGCCAATTCGACCGTTTCGATCAGTTTCTGTTTAAATTAAAATATAAATCTTTATATATTCAATTCAACTACACATTTCAATTTACCGGGACTACATACGGATCCCAAAAATTACAGAAAAATTATTTCTAGCTTCGTATTGACGATACGGTCCTAACAAAACTAGTTTCGTTGAATTCTGAGACCGTTGGAAAAATGGCCATTTTCCAGTCGATTAAAATCAACTGAAACTGGTCAAACGCGTTTTCCTTTGCCACGCTCACATATTGAATCAAAAAATTATGAAATTTGAAACCTAGCAATAACTTTACATCACGGACCCAACAAAAGTGGTTTCGTCGAAATCCGAGGTCGTTTGCAAAATGTCCATTTTTAAGGGCCTGAATTCCATAGCGACTATTCAGAATTTTCAACTGGACATACCTTTTGATTCCCGCTATGAAATCTTGATTTTTCGGATTCGTTGGAAAGATATTCACAAAGAGATCCTATTATTTTTGGTTTCACTAAAATCCGGATTGTTTTGCACCCGGTACATTCAATTGAAGTTTGAAATCGAATTATCGAACTACCGCGCCATTTTCAATTCTATTTATAATTATATAAAATTATTTATATTCTAACGACGACGTATATAATATATACGGTCGAATTATATTCAAAATAAATTTATCGTCGATATTATTTAAAATAATTCATTTTAAATAATCAAAATTCGCTAAATTTGCCAAAATAAAAATTTTAAACTGGCCCTGATTTTCGGGTTATTACACAGAGCTGAAGGTTAAGTGATTACCTTGGCTCTGTGGCGTGACTAAGTAAAGATGGGGTTAGCAATACCCTAGACTGAGTTGAGTGTATATATACGAGTGAACGTATTTGTAGATTTTATAAAAAAAATGTTTTATATTGTGGAAATTTATTGATTGAGTTGTTTATGGGTTTTGGTCGATCAGTTTGATCCACTGTATCGATAGGAGTTTCTAAACACTCGAATACGATGAACCGACACAGTATGTTTTGAAAGAGGATAAATGAAATAATTTTACCCAAAATATATTTTGATATAAAAGAAAGGCATATCTTGGAATTATTATCATATATTGGATATATTGGTTGTTATTATAATCGAGTAAGATTATAGTTGAAATGGTTATGTAAATAACCAATTCGAATTCCTATAAGTGTAGTATATGGAATTAGATGAATTAAATATGAATTTAAATCAAAATTGGAATAAAATAGACTCTGGAAATGTGAAAAGTGGTTATAAATGGATTTGAATTGAATATATGATAATTTTAAGATCCTGGGAAATTTTAAATTGTTTACAAGTATCATGAATGAAATTTTGAAAAAGATTTCAAAATGAAAGTGTTTAAATATGGTTTTGATAAGTGATATAGTATTGAACTCACTTCGATAGCTGGGAAATTACTCTGATGATGATGGCCACATCATCAGTGTCATTTTCGAGTTGCTAAGTGATGGATTACTACCAAATTTTTTGTTTTTGAATTGTTTTGGGAAAAGCAAGTTGTTTTGAAATTCCAGAAAAGATATTTGATTTTTGGAAAGGCTAAGCTATTTGAAACTCTCAAGTAAAGATTGTTTGAAATAAAACAAATTTAAACAGAAATTTGCGAAAGCAATTTGGAATTGAATTGAAACCAATTAACTGGAAATTTAATTGGAATATAATATATCAAGTAAAATCAGATTTTTAATTGTGAGACAGGGATCTGAAATGGTATTGAATTGATGAGTTAGGAGGTTGGAATCAAGGATGGAACTTTGGTTTGAAATAGAATTTGGCTTGGATACGTGAATGATTTGGTTTTGAGAATAAAATTGGAATTTTGTTTGGAAATGCATGTGTATATGCTGACAGGGTAGCAGATGGAAAGGATATAATGATATGCCCGACACAAAGGTACATGTTTAAATTTCCATATTAGGTTTTATGAGCCGAATTGGCGAGCCGCTTGGCTGTTTGATTTTCTTTTGGGTTATAGAGGGCCTAGAGAGGCGAGTTGGGGTTTGAACTATTGACCAGTACAAAGGAGGTGCCGGCGAAATTTTCAGGAAATTTAAGGTGTTAGAAAATTTTCAGAATTTTTGAAAATTTTCATTAGTAGGAATAAATTAATATTTTAATTGGAATTAAACGGGTTCAGTTAAAACTGAAATTAAAGAGTAAACAAATAATTTTTAGCCCAGTTAGTAGGGTTTGCTTTCTATCTTAGCAATTTCGAGGACGAAATTATTTTAAGGGGGGAAGAATGTAATGTCCTGTATTTTTACGGTGTAGTAATTAATTTATTTAATTATATAAATAGTGATTTAGAGAATTAAATGGTCGTTTAATTAAATAATAAGGAATATTTAATTAATATAATAATTAAATAATATATTTAAATTCCAGAATAGTCGGAAATAGTAGAATCCACAATACGTTGTGAATTGGATCAGATATAAGCTACAATTCAGTTTGGAATTGAATTAGAATAACGAATATATTATTTAAACGAAGTTTGAATGTATAATTATATTATAATTAAAATCGAGCTCCAAATGGCGCGGCTGTTCGTAAACTGGCGATTCGAACTTTAATTGAATATACAGAATCCATTTTAAGTCGAATTTCTGTGAAACAAGAAACTTTCAGAGCTAGTGAAGTATATTTTTCTAATGAAAGAAAAAAATCTAGATTTCGTCGTGTAGATTTTGATTTATGTCCAACTCAAATTTTAGAGAAATCGCTGTGGAATTCCTTTTTAATTTATAACGATTTATTTACATTATAAAAGGATTTTTAATATAAATTTATTATCAATTTAACTTGGATTTCTAACTATCGAGTTATAAATCCCGATATGGTTATTTTAGAGCTGAATGATATAATATGTGATAATATTTATTTATTAATATTAAATTTAAATGTTTTAAATATATTTATATATTTAAATGGTTTATTTTGAGCTTTAAAAATAGTTGCTTTTGCAAACGAACTCGGTTCTCGATGAAACCAGTCTTGTTGGATTCGTAATGTTAAATTATTGTTAGATTTCAATTTCCGTGATTTTTAGAGTCAGTATGTGGCCATACGGGATTTTAAAGTGAAAAACAGTCAATTTTCTGACTTTAAAAATACGCTGCGTGAGCAAACGGACTCGGAATTCGACGAAACAAGTTTCGTTGGGACCGTAATGTCGAACTGTAGCTGCATGCCCATTTTCGTAATTTTTGGGTATTGTGTGTGATCATAGGGATTTTTAAACAGCGTATACAAACAACGATGGACTAAATATTAATATAAAACTCGAATAAAAAAATAATATATCTATCCTATAAATACCCATCAACTATTTCCAAACCCTAACCTATTTCTTCACGGTCAAAAGTGAGCCGCCACAAAACTATAGAAAACGTAACCCAAGAACCATCTTCAAAAAAAAATCAAAAATTTTTGAAGAAAAATACTTAAATCCCCAAATCAATATTTATGAAACTGTTGAAGAAGGAGCTTCAAGCTCGTATCATTTTTGTAGGCTTCGACGCCTGTTCGGGTGCTCGAAAATTTGACAGCGTTTCTTAGGGTTAAAGCTCGCAGAAAATAGAGGCATCGTTGGGCAAATCGAGTTTTGTTTCTGAGTTTATAGGGTTTTTCCGAGTGGGTTGGCAAGTTTTGGTGGATTTCAAGAACAAAAAGTGATGCACGGAACTTACTGTGTGCTCCAGTTACAACAGTTCGTCGTGATGGAGTTTTGACCTTCGAGTTTGAGGGTGAGGGGATCGAGTAGTGTAGCTCTTGACAAGGGTTTTTGTGGTGATTTTTGTTTAATTTTAAAATAAGTGGAGTTGAAGATAGTTGGAGGAATAAATTCGAAAATGGTGTTGAAGCTTGGAGGAGCTCGATTGTGGAAGATGATTCAGTGGTAGTGGGTCTGGGTTTGGGTATACGGTATTGGGCTGGAAGTAAAAAGGAGTAAGGCCCACTTGATAATAAAATCCAGGTTTTATTTTAATTTAATGAATATTAATTTCGAAAATGAATAACTTTGTCATACGATATCAGTTTTCAGCGAAGCAAGATCCGTTATGATCGTATGGAAGAGGGCTACACCATGGAACTGACTGAGAGTGAATTGAAGCTCGTTTGGATTTATGGTGAAATTAAATGCCTGAATCAAATCAGTGACCAATTTTCGTAATTTAACGATAACCGTCCAAGGTGAGTAAAACTCACTAACTCTTCCTAGTTATATTTTTATAACGTACTTTTATAACTGATAGATAATGGATGTTTGCTGTGTGTTGGTTGTTTGGTTAAACTGTTAGTCAGTTAATTGAAAATATAGGAAATGATATATAAATATAAATCGTTAATCAAATATTGATTTTGTTTAGCTGAATATTTCATAGTAAGATGAAATTGATGTTAATTTTATTGTTTAACATATGTGGATGCATGGAAACAGGTCGGAAGGACCCAACCGGGTTCCTCAACATTTATTTTACTGTCTTTTTTCATATATTGTGTTATATGATGTGATATGAAATCTGTTGTTGATTTTGTATGGTTGAATGATGTCGGTCATTGTTATATGGTATATTAAATACCATAAGGAATACTGGAATGTTAAAAAGGAATTTTTCAATGTTATATTGAAAAAGAAATATTTATAAAATCAAAAGATTTTATAAAAAGAAAAATATTTATTTAGAAAATAAATAGATAAAAAATGAATATTTATTTGTTAATCAAACAAATAGAATTGAAAAGGAAACATTTGTAAACTATTTACAAATTGAAAGAGAAACATTTGTAAGCTATTTACAAATAGAATTGAAAAGGGATATTTATTTGAAAATAAATAGAATATAAAGAGGGAATATTTGTAAAACAAATAGAAAAGGAAATAGTTAGATTATAAAAGGAATTACTTAGAAAATCAATTGATTTTATATAAAAAAATATATTCTATAAATAAATAGAATTATCAAAAAGGGATTTATTTGGTAAATAATTAGATTATAAAAGGAAATACTTGAAAAGTGAATAAAATAGTATAAATGAGAATTTTATATTTGAAAGGTTTAGACCGGTGCTTCACACACGGGTATAACATGATATGGGTTTAAAACAAAGATTTTAAATAGAATCTATTCTTATAAATAGATTGAGAAGATAAATTTATAAAAATATTTTATAAATTAAATAAAATGTTTATCATTGGATATATAGAATATATAAGTCAGGACTTATATAGAGAAGTAAGAATTGATTTCAACATCGACAATTGGAACTGAATAGGGACGTAGAGTTAATCAAAGGAGTTAATTAATTTGAGTTAATCAGTTAGAGTAAAACGATTAGAATTAAAATTAATCGAATTAGAGTTAACTGAACATAGTTAATCGAATTAGGATAAATTGAATATTAGACATTCGATTAGAGTTGATCGAATATAGTTATTTGAGATAGAGTTAGTCAAACATAGTTATTCAGGATGAGTTGCCATTTCGTACGACTGCTAGCGTAATTCGCAGGGCTGCAGATAGCCTACGGCGGTTGGATGTTTCCTGAGGGAATCAGGCGGAACCATTGTGATCGCTGCGATCTAGAGTCAAGCGAATGGGGTTAAGTCAAATATTAGTTAATCGATAGGAGTTAATCAAGCTGAGTTAGTCAAGTTGAGTTAAATAAGTCGAGTTAATCAAGTTAGAGTTAATCGATCAGAGTTAATCAGTTAGAGTTAACCAGTTCGAGTTAATCAATTAGAGTTAATCGATTGGAGTTAAATCGAATTAGAGTATTCAAATAGAGTTAATTAAGTTCGAGTTAGTCGAGTATTAGTAAATTGAATAGAGTTAGTAAAAAAGGAATTAATCGAATAAGCACTTATTTGAAGTAGAGTATCGAATATAGTTGATTTAAGAAGAGTAATCGAATCTAAGTTATTCGAAGTGTGTTAAAAGATTTGAGAGGTGACCTTTGTTTATTTCGAGGTTAGAAATGTTGTTCAGTTAAGGTCTGAGAGGTAATTCTACCCCAACTTGATTGACTTCAGTTTTAACTAAGAAGTGGATAAGGTTCGATAGTGAAAGTTGGTTAAGTAAATTGAGTTAATGACCGTAATGGGTTAGGTTGGCATAATGATGTTTTATTTAAACATCCGTTTAAATCCAGTAAAGGAGATTTGGAAATGTTTTCCAAATAGGGATCAGAAATGTTTTCCAATATTGGAAATATGAAGTGGAAGTAAATATGGTGATGTTTTCCAAATGATTTATAAAGTATATTTTCTAAATTAAGAAAATAAGAATTTACATACATACATACATACATACATATATATATATATATATATATATGGGAAATGGCTAAATTAAAGATGATTTAATCTAAAGAAATGAACTTTTGAATGATGATTGGTCGATAAAATTTCCATCTGGAAATAATATCGTTGTTTGCACACCTGTTTTTCTTTGATAGTTAAATCACCGACTATCGAAGTTTTTGACCATTTTGTCGTCGTCAATACGGAGAGACCGGGATCAGATTCATTTTCTGAAAACCAGTCTGTATAGACATTAGCGTTGCGATCAAATATGATGAAAATATTTGAAGATGGAGTTATGCAAGGGCTATCCTGTTTACAGAATAGTGCCTTCGGTTTGTCCAGTCGCAGGACAAACGTGAATGGACGAATGTCTGACAAAGTATATCTAACTGACCGCGTAAGTTGATCTCTTCAAACGTACTTAAGTTTGGTGGCGGAGGAATTCGTTTCTCTTAGCTTTATACCCGTGGTATTTTTGAGGAAATCAATTTTTTGGTATGACGATGTGGCATTCAAAGTGAATGGTAGTCAGGTGTATCAAAGATACGTTATGACCTCAAGCCTCATCAACTGGGAAATGATAGAAATCGGGCAGGCAGCATGGCTAGGTGGGTTGCTCCCATTAGGGTGTATATCACCTATCTAGATAAAATCCATTTCATTCTTTTATCTATTATCGATGCTGTCCCTTTTTGGGAAACGGTGGGTAGCTCCTAACCGTTGGTGGTATACATTTGATACACTCAAGCGAAATGAGTGTTTGGTCATATGTGGGCCGGGTTGCAAGATGTTCTTGTTGAACCCAGTGTATTCGCCTCTAGAGATACACTATCGGTAGGTGGTCCTATACCTTGTCATAGTTGGAATCCAATCTCCAATAAGCGCCCACGGTTTTGTTTGTATACTATATATGTGGAACGTGAGATGCAAGCGTTCTGCTAGATTGTTAATTACTTGTGATTAGACATTATTATAATATCAGAGAAGTATTGATTTCCAAAACTGTTTTGGGTTATCATAAGGTAAAAACCGTCCGTGTTTATGTGTGGATTGGTCTTACGATTATCTTTCCTTTGGAAAAGGATTTTGAAAAGTTAAACCGATGATTTAGTTTACCCATACCAGTCCCATGACTGACCCAGAGTTTATTTTGTTCTGTTTTCCCTAAACTCTTGGGTGCCCAAATTTGTACGGGCAGTCAAGTATTTCAGGTCTTTACAGATATACTTGGAGTAGCTTAAAGCAGGAGGCTTCAGGATTATATAACTATTGTTATTTCCGCTGTGTGTAAGTGTTGTACTCTGATAATGTTATTGTATATAAATATACTGTTTTATTTCAAAGTTATGTTATATATTATATTTTATTCGTTCCGCTGTGAGATTCGTATTACTCTGATTCTGTTCTGTGGTGATCTCCTTCTTCTTCTATTCTAATTTTCTATCTTATCTATTCTCACCCTCTAACTTCTTTCTATTAATGATCAGGTATTTCCGATGTCTGAATAGTCGATGCTGGGTTTTGTCTCGATTTTCGGAGTCGAAAATCCCCGGGTCGTTACACTCAATCACTCCAAAGACCATTAGACTAGCCGAGACTCTCAAAGGTCATCTCTATAACAACTTGGAGGCTATCTAAGCGTAAGTCGACTATGTTACAAATGGAAAAGTAAGTACAGAAACATTTGCTATTTTTGACGATTTTGTATCTTATGATCTTCTTACTCTTTTCAACCAAAATGGTGTTTTAACTTTGTTTGATTCTCGGGATAATGATGAAGTAAATTACCTGAATCTTATCAAAATGTTTCATGCAAGTTTAAATTATGGACTTTACAAAGGGAATGAAAACCAAGTTTTTAGTAGCGTCAGTGGCACTCAAATTGTTTTGGATTGTGATGTTTTGGGAACTATTTTGAATTGCAAGAAAGTGGGTGTGGATTTTGAGGATTTTGAAATTGATGAACATGATTTGGAAACTTTTCACCATATTTTTGAAAGCGATGAACATATGGAATTAAAAAATCGCTTTTTCCGCCTAAAAGCAAGAATTGTCAACCTTCTTCTTCAACACACTCTTACTCTTCATTCCGGAAATTTTAATAACCTTACTATCAAGGTCCAAAAATCTCTTTTTGCCATCTTTGGCACTTATGATATAAATTGTACCGAAGTGATTTTAAGAGATTTCAAACCCAAGGAGATGTCAACAAAAGAAAATACTCTCTACCATGGAATTTACCTTACCCGAATCTTTAAGTATTTTGGAGTAGATTTCATAGGAGAGTAATTTGTTTCTAGAAAGGTTTTTAATTCGGGAAATATATCCCTTATGCAAATTCCACTCATTTTCCAACCCTGTGAGTCATATGCCGAAAAGCGAACTAGAATGGAACAAGTAGGAAATCAAATGGATATCGACAAAAATGAATTCTCCATGGAAAGCATAGAATTTCTCACTTCAACTAGAGCCATATCCAAAGAAACAATTCTTCAAAACCAAATCAAACTAGCCAAAAACCAAAAGAAAATCAAGAAAACTCTCAATAAAATATCATCCAACATGACAAGTTTTCCAGAAAAGTTTGAAGAAAACTTGGATTATCATTTTCCTCATCTTCATCCACTGGGTTCTATGTGTACCAGCTTATGTTATTTTATCATATTAGCTTGTATTTCCTTTTCGTATTTCATATTTCGTGTTTTATACCTCTTATTTTGTAATATGTATCTTTTGAGTGTATTCTCTTATTAATGGTAATGAATGTTCTTGTTTTCTATCAAATCAATCTTTGAACATCTGTAAAAACACATTATAATTAAACAAAATAATATAATATAAAAAATAAATAATTCAAAATAGTGTAAAAAAATCAAAATACCCAAATATATATAGGTATGCCGACATACAAGTTTACGTATGTCGACGTATAACTACCACAAAATTTGAAATCGTTCAAATTTGAATTTTCGATAACTACCTTTTGTCTGTTTAGTTTATAACGAATTCCGGACCTTATGTATATCATTTTCTTCTAGAAAAACACGTATTTACTTCTCCATTTCTTTTCAACCCACTCCATCTTTATATAATCAAATTAATGGCTACTACTATTCATAATCTAAGTGAGTTTTTTTTAAGAGCCTCTCTACTCTTTCAAGAAGATCCTATCTATCATACTCCACAATCAACATCATTTGAAATTAAGCCAGATACTAATGATTAAACAACAAGAAAAGCATTTTGATGCTACTCGTTGGATGATCTCCCCTTTTCAGAGATGAAGATAACAACATCACTACAGCGCCTCTCACCAAAGACAACGAAGACTGGGAAGCCATAAAAGCGGGTCCAATCTTCGGTGGAGATGGATAGGTGAAGGTTCTGAGAAATGTATGAATGAATAACTTGTTTGATTTGATTTGTATGGTGTGCTTTGTGTGGCATTCTTTTGAATTTGAAGTTGAAAATTTGTAAATAATTGATTTGCCTTGAAAATATTATTTGTATTGATTGTTTGGTTTAAAATATACAATGATTGTATTGGTTATACTCTTGTATAGTTTACTTAATAGAATTACAATAGTATAACCATAAATTTAGGGGGTGTAATAAGAAAATTACAGATTGATGGGGAGTTATATATAGAATTAGTCACTAGGATTATTCTAAGTTTATATAGATATACTTTGTGTTGATGACAAAAGGGGAGAAATTATAAAATAGGTATAGTTTAAGGTGGAGTTAGAAGGAATTCATGGTGAAAGAGGGAGTAATCGAAGAATCAGCTTAACAGGTAATATCAGGTATGAATTTTTTGTAAACCAAGGGTGTCATCATAAAAAATGGGGAGTTTATTGGAGAATGGAATGTTGATGATGTTTTGATGACAACGATCTCGTTTCAATCATTATAATTATTGATTATAAAATACATACTAACACTTTTATCCAGAATATATATATATATATACGTAGGATTTATATGCAGGTAGCAGATATTGAAGACTGTACAGTTAAGAGATTCAAGATTTCAAAGGAGAATCATGACTCATGAGTATCAAGATATCAAGAGTTCAAAAGTCCAGGACTATCAGGGTAATAGAGTCTAGATATTATGTAAAACTCTGAATAACACTTAAAATCTGTTTTCAAATTACCCCTTTTCAAATTGATCTTAAACTATTTTCAAATTAATTTCAAACTCCTCTCAAAATGAATTTTAATCATCCAAGGATTTCAAACTTATGATATCAAATATAAAATTTTCTAATTTATAAGTTTCTTATTTTTATAGTTTTATATATTAAATCATTTATATAAATATATTACATACTGAGTTTATATTTGATTATAATTTCAAATATTCTTATTTAACTCTACGTTTTCATAAAACCTTTTATGTTTATATAGTTTTTTTATATATAATTCTTTATTAATTCCTATATATATACATACATATATGTGTGTGTGTTTATAATTATATTATATAGTTTTTTGAAGCAAACGGGTACGTATATTACAAAAAAAAGAGGTAGAGAAGTTTTGAGATGGAAAAAAATACAACGGTGGACGAACACTATACAAATATAAAAGGATCCAGCTGAAAATAGATAACATAGCAAGCCCAGTTACAAAAAACCATACGCCAAATTAAGACACGAACAACAAAGCCCAAATAGACAATTCATCCACCAGAGCCCATAAAGCCCAATTACCTAGCAAACCAAAATCTCTAGATATAGAGAGGATACTACAACACACCCAACAACAAAATTAAAAAAAGGCACGCAACAATAATATCAAATCCCATAGCCAACCAACTGAACAGATGCACCAAAATATGCAGCAATATAAAAAGAGTATCACACTTCAAGGAAACCAGAGCACCCTTAGATAATAGTAAAGAACCAATCGAGCCTATCAAAATAACAGAGTGTGAACAGAACTTCAAGGGTCAAGAAAGCCAAAAGCAACTGAGATGACAACCAAGAAAGCAGATAACACAAGCTAACAACAAACCAAAAACCCACTGACAAAGCAACAGACCAACCACAAGGAATCATTTCAAAGAACATCACTACTTTTTGGAAATCCCTCCACTTAGAATACCACCATGAATACCAACCTCTTCTCTATCTTTTTTTGATTTAGGTCTTGCTTGTTTTTGCGACATCAATTTGATCCACTCTGGATTAGTTTCCACCAGCGGACTTTCATTGATCAACTTATTTCCTCCCTTAATCCTATTAGTTTTAAACTTATTTCCCCCTTCTAAAGCTGCTCGACGAGCTATCTGAGTCATCCATTATGTATGCATCATATTATTATTCATATCAATCTGAGGATTATAGAGAAATCACTGAACTTAGTTTGGGATGGCATATCTTTATCTCCTTCTGAGCCAATTTGAGTCAATTTGAATGGTGCCTTATGTCCTCCAAATTCAAAATCAAAGACAAAGGCTTCTTCAATTTTTCATTTTGAACATTGGTTTTCTTTTCCACCTAATTTAAAGTATTCTCTTTAACATGCAAAGCAGATGGATACTCATAGGGAAGTTAATTCTGGTGTCCCAATTTTAGATTCTAGATCTGAATTTCCTATTTTAGTTTCTAGATATTTGGGTGATTCTAATAGAATTTGTGCTTTGAAATCGAAAGCTTGGATATATGTTATCTCGGAAAATAACTCTCATTGATTATCTATCTAACTTAAATAGTTTGATCCTTCAATTAAGGATAACGTTAGAGTCGCAGTCGTAGATGATAAACTGGTCAGTAAAGTAGGAGTGAGATGGTCGAACTCGATTGTGTTTTATGTGTATGGGCGCAAACTCTATTTCTGGTTTCTGAAATCTTACATGGATAGAAATTGGGGTATAAACAGAAAGTATCAGATTTTTTCTAGGGATAACGGTTTCTATATTATCAAACTTGAATCTCTGGAACAATGCAAGGATTGCCTGGTAATAGAAATTCAGAGAAATAATTTAATGATAAGGAAGTTTAATAGGGAAAGATGGAGTTAAGGAAGTGGAAATATCTTCGGATGATGTCTAGTCCTTGTCTCAAAACAAAGAAGATAGAAATATTAATCCATTTAATGTTTTAACTGTATATAGTGAAGAAATGCAGGAAATGGTGAAGGCACAAATGGAGATCTTACAGATGCAGGTATGCCTAACCTTAGTAATAAAACTAAAAGTTTGGATGTTATAGAAGACATAGGTAGGAAATATGCTACTAATTATACTACATAGTTTTTATATCACTTATATATACATAGTTTTTAATCACATGTTTAAATCACATTTTATTATGTTTTTATATTTGAAAAACAATACTTAAACAGCTAGTTTTATTTTAGGAATTTTCAGGATAAATATATTAGTTTAAATACTTTAAAAATCATATAAATAAAATATAAAGCGGTGTGTCGACATACACCTTTATGATGTTGACATATAACTATACTATTTTTTAAAAATTTAAAAGTTGAGTCCTTTAATTTTAAAACATTTCAGAAACGGTTATACCTTTGGAACACTATAATAAGGCCATAAATTCGATTTTTTATAACATATCATTAACTTCTTCCTCCCTTAACATACCACCATTATTATTCTCAAAATTTCAAGTTTATACATTTATACTCAGCTGATATCAAGAACAATTATATCATTCTTCTTCTATTTTCATTCTCTATCAAATACTCTTTGTTCGGAAGTGCTACTCAAGAGTTCTTGGGGAAATGTAATCAGAAAGAGTGTGGAAAGGTGTGGGTGTGCTCCTTGTATCCCTGAAATCAAGGAAAGGTGGGTGTGTGTTCCTTGTATACCGTGAAATCAAGGAAAAGAGGGGTGTTAACCTTGTAGCTCGTGATATCAAGGGTGTTGTAATTGGATTATGATATTACTAAAACTCTGCACAATCCAGCATTATACGGGATTGGACGTTGGAGCAATTCAAACTAGTAAAAAATCCGGTGTGTTCTTTCCTTTTATGTACTTTAATTTTGTTTATGTTTACATCAATGATCATTTCTGTTATAATATTCATTCTATGATTCATATAGTAGTTCGAGTAATCGATAATTAGTTAAGATTTCTATAAGTTTTTTAAAACATTATTCACCCCCTCAAATGTTTGTTTTGCCATAAGATCCGTGATCCTCAATCCTAGCATTATCAGGCTTCTCTCCCTTCTTTACTGCACCTTTCTTAGGCCACCACTTTTTCTTTCCATTATTTGGCTTGGCCTTTTCAGTCTTTTCTTCTTGCTTCCTTTCCATCCTCATGCATAAGAGCCATTTCTACTAGCCTATCAAACGTGGCTCCCATCGGAATTAGTGTCATTGCTAATAATTGGAGGGGTTAGTTCAGTCCCCTTGCAAATCTCAAAACCTTCTTCTGTGTACTATTAACTAGATCCAAGCCAAACCTTGCTAACTCATTGAAGCTCACATACTTCTTCACCGACATACAACCCTGCCTCAAACTCGAGAACTTTTCCAATTGCATGCCTTCTTCAGCTTGTAATAAAGACATCTTCTCAAAATTATCATTGAACTCATCCCATGTCTTGATGGCACAGTCAGCCTCCGTTACTTCCCATCATTATGACGCCTCTCCTTTCAATTGCCAAGCAACAAATCGAATCCTCCTCCGATCATCAAGCTCTAACAATCCAAACACACGATCAGTCTCTCTAAGTCAATTGCGAGCATCAATAAAACTCCTCAATTCAAGAAATGGTTTGCCTCCAATAGGAGGAAAATCCTTACAGATCTTAGAGAAATTAACTAATGTCACTTTCTTTCTTTTGTCAGTAGGTGCCAACTCCATTCCTTTGGAGGAGATAACGGGCACTAAGGGTGGAACATAAAAAGAAATCATCGAGAAAGGCTGGCCAATGCCCATGGTGATGTGTATTATATCTGTCCCATATGATCGGGTGAATGGAGATTCATAATGTCGGGATCGTTCTCTGTAACGATACTCGATGTCGCAGTTGTGAGGATGTGGGGCTTATCAAAAAAACTAGCATCTCTTCTAAAATATCTGAGGAACCCACTCCTCGATGGTTGATGATTTCCAGACCCTTGGCCTCGACCTCTACCTCTTCTAGCCATTTCACCTACAAAATTAATAGATTCAAGGTTAGACTCGAACATGCTACGCATAAAAACAAGTATTATGTCATGTAGTGTTTATGAATGTGTGTCATGATTGTTCTCTCATCCGACCAGCTTATGATCCACTCGGAGGAGAGATCTCCCCAATGAAAAGTGTTAATTCCTCTATACTTATGGCGCTAGGCCAAGGAGACGTAATAAGTGAAAGCTTGTTCGTAATGACCTGGTGGTCTCAGAGGTGGTTACGGGAGACTCCGGCCTGGGAAACATTTATGTCCCTGCCTCATCCGTAATGAGCGGGGCAGAAGTAGTCGGCAAGCCCTCATCTCCGGCAACCTCTTCCTCATCAACTGGTCCACCCCCACAGCTTTCCCCTTAGGTATTTGTTGTCTTGCATCGCTTGGACACGACATGGGACGATTTTCTCTTGAGACCCGGAGAGCTCTCGCCTCCTTCAACTCCTGCTTTTTCCTTAACCCGACAATAATCGGTCTGATTATTACACGACCAGCGGGAAGTAGGCTTGCACGATGAATCAGTTCCTTGTTAGAACACACTTGGAAGAACGGGCACCAACCGGGATGGCCAACAAAGACTCGAGCCGTTGTTGGTACACAGGGTCTGTAGGAGTAGGAGGATTTCCTATTAACACAAAAGAAAAGTCAACTCAAAGCTGACGACTCAATGAGCTCTAAATTCGAGACAAGCAAAGACACTCATTTCCTTCCAACCACCACCTTATGAATCTAGAAGGGCAGTGCAAAAAAAAAATAGTCGTACTTAAACATACTCAGCTTGCTCCATTTTCCCACAATGCACCAAGTACTGGGAAACGCTTCCAGAAAATATTGAGAAGGCGCAACAATGGCTCTCCTCATCAACCGAAAAAGATACTGGATATCCTCTCCAGTGCGCTCCAACTATAGGTATTATCTGAAGAGAGCGCAGGTACCTAAGAGGGAAGCATATTCATTTGTATGAAGCTACGAAGGTGCTAGGTGAAAATAGTGCAGTATATCCCGGATGAAGTTGTTAGTTAGGGGCACCCACCCAGAAGTGCACGCATGCCTGTTCTATGCAGTGAACACTTCATTGGGTGTGTGAGCCCTGTTACCTTTTTGAGGTGCACAAACATCCCCTTGGGGAATATCAAACCATATCACCATGCGCATCATCGCTGTTATAATGCGAAGGCACCGAATCCAGTGGATTCTCAACTATAACCGCGCCCACCATCACGTCCGGCGCCTCCAAAGTGCTTTCCTCCATAATATCCATGTGTTCTTCCACATCGGGGTTTTCCTTGGGCACTCTAGGCATTCCCTATGCCATTGGCCCAACTGAGTGCTCGACCGTCGGCTGCGGTTCTTCTGATTGTGCCCCATAGTTGGGCACTTTAGGCGAACCAAATAGCTGAAAAGGAGTGACTCTTTAGAGATCTCAAGCTTGCTGTCCCTTGAACTAGTACTATTAGTTGAACTGGATTGAGACGACGAGCGTTGCGCAACTTCAGTTTCTAGAGTCTGTTATTTCTTAGATCTCATTTCCATTGCTAGTTATGCTTTCAATACATTTGCATTAGACATCGTTTTACATAACCTGTGCCCTCGTGGTTGTGTAAACTAACATGTACATGCCATGAAATGTTATGCTGATATAGTTATAACTAGAAAACTCGGGACACAACAATGATCACAAGTCCTCAACACTATAACAACCACCGTCATCGACCAACATCGCCAGGCTCACATCAAACCGCGACTACATTATGGCTAAAATCAAGAAAACACATTTAATATCTCGACAGTCCAGTCAAATTCACCATCTAGGTATATGCTCTAATCCTATGTGCCAAGATGGAATACTGGCTCAACTATGATTAACGTAAGTGTCGATTCTATCGTACAACGCCGTGGAATCAACACGAATCCAAAGGTGGGTTGTCGAAAGTTCAAGTCTCGAACGAGATATGCGAAATGTCACAAGAATAGGACTCGAAAAGCCCGTTCCAACATAGAATCTCGTATGCCCTTGGGGATACGAAATTTTGTATCCCCTTAGGGATTCAAAATCTAGTGTCCCTTCAGGGATACAAAATTTCATATCCCATCTAGGGGATACGAGTTTCAATTATTCGGCCCCTAAATTTCGACTCGCGTACTTTTCTTTTGAAAAGTCTCGCACCCTCATCTTCGATGAAATTTCAACTCCCGTCTTTCCCTTTTCTTCCAATTTTTCGTATCCCCTCCTCGGCTCTCCCTTTTTTCTTCTTCAACCCCAATCTTTTCTCCTTGTAACCCATCAAAGCCATGGCGAGTGATTTTGAACTGACCTCTCTGAGATCCCACTTCGAAGCTCACGCTCGGCCATGAAAAGCTCCAATCATTAGCTCAAAACATGACACGACCCGAGTTTGATCCGAAACTTGAAGGAAGGAGCCTCAACTCGGGCATCGATCTCAGATCCGCCTCGACCTTGGACGATTTCAATTTGACTTCGCAAAGCCTCGAGGTTGAAATCTAATTTCAGTCCCCACCCGATTTCTTTTTCTTATTCGAAATTGGGTCCAAAGACTGCGAGTTCTCAGGTTAATATTGGGAAAAGTGAGAAGAATAAAGGAGAGTGCGAGTTCAATTCAAATTTATAAGGGGGTATTGGGCTTTGCCCCATCTGCGGTTTCATATCCCACGCAGGGATACAAAATTTTGTATCCCTAAAAGGATATGAATTTTTGTACCCCCACACGGGATACAATGTTAAAAAAGAGAGGGGTTTTAGCCAAACATTTTCACCTCGAACGACTATATGTGTATGTATGTGTGTGTATATATATATATATATATGTGCACAGACATCCCGGCAAAAACAAAGGAAGAATGAGAATGGGGTTTCCAAACTCTGAGAAATTTTCGACTTGTGATTCCAATTGCGACCACATACGCATACTTTCGACATTGCGACAATCGATGCCGATTCAAATTGATAACCAATAGTGCGCTCGTAGGTTCAAATAACTTTAGAATGTACAACAAGCGATTGAACCCACAATTCGATATCATTTCTCAAAATCCAGCTCGCGTAGTCGTAAATTAACAACACTTTCACTACTTGTACTTTATTTCCAAACTTTAGTCGCATCATGGAAATTCATGTGAAAACATGTGAGCATACGTGTAACACTATGCCGACAATGACTAGTCTACGTTACGACATGAATGAGAGTCGACGACTAACATTTAAATTCATGAGTAAACATGAATTACACGATCAGTAAAATGATGATTTTCAAATCAAAGCATATAATGTCGAGACAAGATGTACTTTGGGAGGCAAATGTTAACCGGCCTTTGGTCTGGTTCACAAAAGTACGCCAGACATGCTCGACTTAACACATCATGTGGCATCAAAGACCGAAGTCTCGCCAAAACACTAAGGACCCGAGCCCGAAGGAAGTCGCGCAAGAAGATGCCTCACACCCCCTCAAAACATGTCCTTTAGCACAATTTGTATCCCTCCAAAAACAAGGATTTTGAATTTCTTTAAGGTGCCCCACCACCAATAATTCATATCCCTCATTAATTCAAATCCCTCAGTTTCCCATGAATTTTGACTCCCTCAACTATAGGAAGTTCTTACCCTTTGGTCACAAGAATTTTGTATACCTCGACTTCAGTATTTTTTGAATCTCTTTAGTTTCGAGTCCCTTAACTTAACAAGTATTTCGACTCCCTCCCCATCTGCCTTGATTAAGGCACTTCAAATCCTCCAACTTATCCCTATAGATACGAGTTCGTATCCCCTAGGGATATGATGTAACTGTATCCATTAGGGGATATGAAATAACCATATCCCTCGGGGATATGGTTAATTCATATCCCCTTGGGATACAAAATAATCATATCCCTCCAGGGCTACGTTACTTCGTATCCCGTGGGATATGAATTTCATATCCTTTTAGGTACGAAATTCATATCCCTTAGGAGGGATACGATTTTCTCTATGCACTTACAAGGTGAGTCGAAATTCTGAGTATGGCCTTCCAAGGATACAAAATTCTGTTTTGTGGTCCCCAAATCCTACCTACTCCTAACTAACCAATCTCCTATAAGTACCCCTAAGCTTGGCATTCAAAAGGGTTGGATTTTTTCTGATTTGACATCTCTTGAAGCTTCTAAAACTCATTAATGGTAGCCTAGTTTTTGAGGAAGAAGAAACATAAAATCTTTTTTTTCAAGACTTAGCATATGGTTGCCATAACTCCAAAATACATGGAAACTTTTACAAATGCCTAGATGATGTTCAATGCTTGTAACTCCTTGTTATGAATAAAATACCAACAAAATCCTTCAAAGTAGACAAAGGCCTCTCACGGACCGAACCATTATAAATCCCCGTGTTATTTACTGCTTTCTATGCATTATTTTCCTACGTGAAATGATATTCTTTAGTAATTAAGAATCGTTGGGTGTTACGACATTTTTTGCCATCAACATTCTAGTGCTTTCACTGAGAACTTAGACTAACTTCTTTGTCGCATACTTCCATCTCGACTTCGACGCGCTACTCAGGTTTCTTCCTAACCTACCGTTCGAGTCTGCTTACGATGGTTAAGCGAGCAAAGAACCCGATGGTCGAAACTTTAGCAGCAACCGATGCTGCTACTTCTCAAAAACTTCAAACGGTGGGAAATCCGTCCGAAATAGACATCCTTCTTTCTACGGATCCCAATGCTCCAGAAACTCAAGCGCATATTTATGCGCTCAATAAGAGGTTGGAAAACATATATTTAGAGCTCAACGAGGCATTGAAACAACATTGACCTTATGCGTCAACTCCAGCTTGCTCAACAATGGTAGGGGACCATTTGACCCGTTGACCTTGTCTAATAGAATATTTGTTATGGAAAATATTATTCCTAATTGCAAGGAATATGTGAAATGGAGAAATCTCGGGTGATGCAGTCTAGTGGCTGAGAAGAGTTGACCTTGAGAAGAAGACGCTTTTTTGCTATTATGACTGACTTGCCCACTCGAAGAAGGCGATATGGTTACCGCAAATATAGGGTAATGTTTATTGAATTAGACTGCTTCATTAACTAAGTATACATATTTTATTTAATATTAAACATAAATTATAACTGGTTATTTAACTAATTTACAAGCAAGGATGTCTCAAGTGAATTATAGAAAATCACATATCGAAAAGGTGATAGCTCAGCTCAAACAGAAGATCTAATAGTTGAATGATTGGAATCTTGCTAGAGGATTGACCATGCAACTAGATGAGAGGAGTGCTTTTAAGCTCTAATACCATGTTAGGATCTGACGTTGAGAAAAGAACAAGAGAGATTCAATGATAAAACAAATTACGTTATTATTAATCTAAAACTCGAAGGTAATAAACTTTATTGCTTTCGATTTTTGGACTTACAAATTTTTACAATCTCTCTCTCTTTATATAGTGCTATTAACCAATAGTAATTGCTTAAAAATAGGATCAAACTATAATAAATCCATTAGAATAAGACTATTTCTATAAACTAGGACAATCCTTACAAATAGGATCACTAACTATACTAACTCCATTAGAACATGATGATTTCTACAAACTAGGACAACCGTTGTACTACTTCACCTAAAGATAAGTGAAAAGAATCATTCAAATATATTTTCTAGCACATTTCCTAAAACTAAATTTTCCAAATATCCAATTCGCAAAGTTGCACTATTAAACTGCAGTCTTTCAGTTATGCTCTTATCTTTCATTCATGTCTTCAATTATGATTGTGTACCTTCAACTTGGTTGGCATGCTCAACTGTTTCCTCTTGATTAGTGCATCGCTCATGAACTATTAATAAACGCTACTAGTTTCCTTCAAAAAGCTCATGGATCAATATCAATGAGTCATCACTTGATACATTTGTATCTTCCATCTCCCGATAAAGCTAAAGTTATAGCTCCTCTTTCTTTGTTTGTTGAACGACATGAAACCAAAACTACTTCATTTGCAGTTCTACTTACTTCACTTGTAGACATGTCTACCTTCCTATATACATATCATCAAATAGTTTTGGATCCTTTTTTTGAATTGTACAAGCTTGCAATTAACGGTCTACAGAACGCCTTTTTCATTCTAACATCAACATCAACAAGAATACACAATTTTGACATTATAGCATACTCTATGACATTTTTTCTCATTGACAAATGGTTCTTCTATGACATTACTTTATTGCATTAGTGCAAATCCAACTGCTAAAGCTTTAAACAAATAATGCTTACACATTATCTTCTCTTTAGGTAGAGCACTCTAACAAACATTGTCTTTCATATCAACATTACACCAAATAAAGAAAACAAATCCATGCCATCACACATTAGAGTTTTAGATCTAAATCTTCCACACAGGCTAGACACAACATGAAAATATCTTCTCTTGATCTTCAGCATCAATTATTCATATTATTATAGCTTAGGTCAATGAATACAAAAGCTTCAGATCACTTCAAGAAATTACACCATCTCTAAACTTTGAACCAGCGATAGAGACTCTAGACTTCAAACCCGTAATGTATCATTTCGACTCAGTTAACGATGGCTAGTAAGCTTGGTCCGACTTCCAAATCTGCACTACTCTTTATATGCAGGTGACAATCTCTAGTTGTGTGATAATGATTTAATCAGGCAATGGAAACCTTTGACTTATGAAGGCATTGCTTCAGGAAGAGTTGAATCAATTACAACAAGGAATCACAATATCTAGATTTAACAAATTCATCAACGATGGAAGCTTGAATTACAAATTTTAAAAAATTCATCAATGACTACGACTTAATTTTTTGATGGTGGGACTTAGAAATTCACTGGTAAAGTTATTAAGACTTTGAAGTTTTATTTTCCTCTTGTGGATTTGAGGAGGAATGGTTTTTTTAAACCTCTTTCTAGACCTCTCTATCATAGCTCTAATACCATGTTAAGATTTAATGCCATGTGAGCATCTGATATGGAGAAGAGGATTAGAGAGTTTCAACAGTAAATCAAAAATAGATTACATTGTAATCAATCTAAAACTCAAAGATAGTAGACTTTATTGCTTTTAACTTTTGGACTTACAAATTCATACAATCCCTTGCTTTTTATATAGAGCTATTAACCAATGGTTATTTCTAAAAAATAGGATCAAATTATAGTAACTCCTTTGGAATAGGACTATTCCTTTAAACTAGGATAACCCTTACAAATAGAATCACTAACTATACTCGCTCCACCAGAATAGGGTAATCCCTATATATTAGGACAACCATTATACCATTTCACCTAAAGATAAGTGCAAATAGCCATTTAAATATATTTTCTAATAATTCCAGCAAATTTTATAGTGCATGGGCTTTATTTAGGGGATGGGTCAAGAAGCGATGATGATGAATAGGTACAATTATGTTTGTGATGGATTTAAATTGTTTTGTTTTATACTTAAGTAATATGTGTTAATGGATTTGATACTTGGTTTATGGTTGTATTGTTCGTAAATTTTTGAGGGGTATGCATATGTTTAATGGCTTTTTTTGATGGTCAAAGGGATTTTCATGTATAAGTGTGTTATTTGATATAAATAATTACTTTTGTGATATGTATAATGTTAACGATATTTTTGGTCAACACTGGAAACAGGTCTAAGGAAATGGGCCTAAGGGTAAAATGTGATTATTTAGTTCCTACAAAATTGAGTTAGTTCACCGTTTCCTAGATATCAAGGCCTCAAGTTCGAATATTGGTTACTCTTCCCTCAAGGCGTGAGTATCACACTTATGAGTCTTAACAACCAATAGTTACCTTAGGATAAGGGTTATGTAAGCACAACACAAGATTAGAAAGCTAAATGGTTGGTAAAAGGGGGTTTTCAATAATCTTGAGGAAGGGTTTAAGCTTGTGTAGGAAACCCTTGTCTTGTAGAAAGCATAAGGTGGTATGTAAAGGAAGTTGTTAAGCAATTCATAGAAATTAAGGCTAGTGTTGATCCACTCTTTATTGCTCTTTGATTTGGAATACATGTGTTTACAAAGAGAATCCGCAAATTCATTTAGAAATTATGGTTTACTCTAGAAGATATGAGTAGAAGATTGAGAAACGAGAAATTTGGCCCTGAAAATGTGACCCCTAGGATCTTATTTATAGACAAATCAGACCCCTTATGACATTGGGTCAACAAAAGCCTCTTTTTAGTGCAAAAGCAGTGTGTCGGCCGCTTTTCTCCTTTCGGTTTCACTTGCTTGGGTCTCGGCTGTTGTTGAGAGATATGACATAGCCTTTAGTGTATCGGTCTTTGCTTTGGGAAAGATGGTTCCGGTCTTTGAGCTTCTTTCTGAAGTTGTTTCTACCTTCCATATCAATACCAAGCTTGATGGTATTGATAGCATCGGGTATAGCCTCCGACTTTTGGAGATAAGCTTTTGATCTTGTCTTTAAGTCTTCACGATGTTTGCCTCCGTGCCTTGATCACTTACGTTCCTGGAGCCTTCACCCCTTTCGGTATCGACACTAAGCATGTCATTGTGGATAATTCTTCTTCTCAGAGACTTTGGCTTGCTCTCAGTGAATCTCTGGGGTGGATTTTTGGTCTTCCAGAAGGGTGCTTTCAGTGTACTTCCTATCGAGGTTGCTTCTAAGTAGACGGCAAGCTTTGAGTCCGATAGATAGCCTTCGGGAAGCTTGTATCTTGACCTTTTTGCCTTTATTGTATTTACCTCTTTTTGTATCAACATTAAGTAAATTAATGTCGATAGCCCTTTCGTCGCCCTTTGCTTCATTTTGTTCCTTGTCAAATCTTTGGTCTTGAATCATGGGCTGTCGTTCTTTCTTTGTTATTTGCTTCCGGTTTGAGGTGATTAACTTCCGAGAATAGCTTCACATTATTTGTCTCCAATTTTGGATCCACTTTGACGGTGTCCCTTTTCTTTTCGATTCTAAGCTCTTCCCTTCCTGGATGGTGAAGGTTTTCAGTTTCCACTATTGATTCTTTTAGGCTTTTAGCTTTATCTTGATGTCGGGTTTGTGCTTTCGGATCATTCCCCTTTATTAGTGGCAGTTCGATACCCCTTCACCGATAGCCTATTCGGTGTTGAATTTTGGTAGTAACATCCTCCCCTTTGTGAAGGGGTGATTTCGACTTTTCAAGTCAAACTTTGGATTAAGTAGCCACTTCTTTCCACCTATATATTCCCATTTCACCTCTTTTATTAGCTCCTTTCATTTTCTTCATCATTGCCAGCATTTGAAACTTTTCTTGGAACAGTATCGGTTGTTTCAAACTTCTATACTCAAGTTGCTTCCAAGTAAGTATTACTTTGTTTCTTTTAAAACCATTTGAAATGATTCTGTCCAATCAACCTTGTAATCTATATTAATTGTGTGAACTTATTGCACTGATTATATAGTTGAAGTACATGTTACTCCTCGTTCGACCCGACCTTATGTGATTATCAAATTTTCCTGTCACAAATTTGTTTCTATTTTATAGCTAAAACCAATCCCTGGCAAAACAATTTTGAGTTGACCCAAAAAATTAAGTTATAGTTTTTCATTTATTTCTGCTCACCCAAGGATGCATAAGGGATAACCTATCGCTATAGTCAAAACACTTTCAGGATAGTAAAGATTGCCTCGTCGCGGCAATGTTTTTACCTTGCTTGATAAAATATATAGATTATACCTGGCAACATAGGAAAGAAACATATATCCTCCAAACCTAATATAAGTTGCCCTATTTCGAGTGACCTTTCTTCTTCAAAGAAGGTCAGTGCTATTGAAAAGCGTTCTTTGATTTCATCGCAGAAGCAAGTTGACGCTATTCTTCGGGACTTTAACATCTCTGGAGTTGAAGCCATTCCTCCACATGAAACGTATACCATCTCTCTCCCTTGGAAGGCTACTTTTCCTACTCCGCTATTCATATCTAGCATGGGTTTTTGTTATCCCTTTTCTTGATTTCATTTCGAGAGTTTTGCAATACTTAGGAATTGCTCCTATCCAGTTTTCTCCAAATACTTATATTTATGTTATAGGCTTATAACTTTTATCCTTAGAGTCCGGTAATCCCTCTTTGAACCCTTCCCTTCTTAATTACCTAGTTCACCCTTCCAAGCTTAGTGATGTGAACCATCAGATTTTCCATGCGAACGTTATAAGGAAATTGTTATATGAAGGAACAGTAAGGTTCAAAGACTGGAAAACCCAATTTTTCTTCGTACGATGTCCTTGTGGCATTTTTGGAAGCTTTCACACTCCAAGTATTAAATTCAAGTAATTCTTTTCTTGTTTTTATCGTAGATGGGTAACCTTCATTCTCAGCTCGTTTTTATTGTAGATGCTACTCCCAAACTTCCGGGTTTTTCAGATAAGGAGTTGATAGACCTTCTTGGTACTGCTTCTAAAACTTTTGGCAACAGGTCCTCATTACTGACCTCTGTTATCCTTCACTGACGTTCCCTTTTGCCACTTGGTCAATCCATTATTGGGCAATATCCCCTGGTTTCACTCTATAAAGGGATTATTTCTTTGTCACTAAGAAGGAATGCTCCTTTTCCCCCCAATTCTCCTTTATTTCTTGACAACCCAGGTATAATCCTTGCGTGATAACCCTAAATTTAGTAGCATTAAGTTTTTATTGATCTATCTCCTTACCATACGCCAGGGCCTATTCGTACTGAATCAAGTAAAATGGATTCGTCTTTTTTAGTTCCCAGCGCTGGACTTTCCTCTCTTAGGGATGCTTTGTTCAAGTCTAAAGAGAATGTAAAAAGGAAACTTATGGATATGAACTCAAAGGGGTCCCTGTCAAAAAGGTCCAAAGATGTGGTAGACTCAACTCGTTGTCTTGATGGGATTATTGATTCTCCCATAGCTATCTCCTCGAGGATGGTTTCTTACTCGAATACTCACCTTATTGGGTCTTTTGAACTTTCAAATGGGCTACACCACGTGACGGGGTTTTCTTTCTCTTATGAGGATCTTAACCCTCCGGATATTTCTAACCCTCCTACCAGCGATGACTTTGGTGAGCTGGTTAAACAAATTATCTCCTCTTCCACATTTTCCAACATTGACCTTCCGCCTGATTCTCCTTGCCATTGTCGTACTCTGGTTGAGCAGTTACTCCGGGTATGAGTCTTACCTCTTCTCATATTTATGAACTTTTCTACTCGCTCTGTTCATGATTGTTGTATTTTCTACTTTCGTAGGATATTAAGTGATGGTTCTTAATGCAAGAAGACGTCCCCAAATTTTCTCCTAATTTGTCAAGGCTTAAAGAAGAAAACTTGTCTTTGAGGAAGGAAAATGATGCTTTTATTCACTCTATAGAAGATGCGGTTAGGGAGTGAAAGAGATTGGAGTCTGCTCTTGCTAAAAGAGAAATTCAGTTATTATGGAAAAGGAATTCAACTTGGTCTTGTCCGAAGAAATTCGGGCTCTGAAGGGGGCTTTGGAAGAGTCCAAAGAAGAGGTTTCCATAGTCGATGCTCGTTGTTCTTCTTTACAAAAGCAAAATTCTCTTTTGGATGAAAATAGTTACTCTCTCATTGCCGAGCTTGATAAGAAGAAGGCTTTACTAATCAAGGCTACAGAGGTAGTGAGTGATGTTAAGCGGGGAGTTTCTTGTTTCATCCAGACCACCCAAGATGAAATTTGGTTAATTTTTTTGAGGATGCTTTCTTTCTTCTCTATGCAAACAACATAAACAGATGCGCGGACCTAGATTTTTCTTCTCTCAACCTGTCCTTGGTGGGAAGATTTATGTCCAAAATAATTTGTATGAAGAAAGGGAATTCTGTACCTACGAGAGAAGAACCTGACGTGGCAAAACTTCTGTTTATAGAGGACATTTCTTTTGAAGAACCACATGCTGGTGATGGAAGAGATTTCATCGGGATGTCAAAGGTTGCTTGTGTGAGTGATGATGCTCCTATGTTCATAAATGTTGCTTAATATGAAGATGATTACAACGGTGGTTCCACATGTGCTGTTGGTAGCTCTCTAGTCTTCGATGGTCAAGATAAAGGGTCTGATGGAAATCCTAAAAATTCTGAACATGACTTGGTTCAGGTTGGGATTCCCGACCATCCTATATGACAAAAGATGATCAGAGGTCTGAGCTCCAAGAGTGCTAACTCCGTTAGGTCTTTATCGGTTCGTGCTCCTGTTTCCAAGGTATGATAACTTCTATGGTACCCCTTTTTCTTTTACTTCGAATAATTGTTTCCCTTCCCTTTTCGCATAGACGAAAAGGAGAAGAGTAAGTTTTAGGCGTTCCCTCCTAGGAAAGGCTCGATCGGAAGTGACTCGTCTTACCAGAGAGCTGAACAATCAAATAAGTGATTATAACGCTTTGTCCCATAGATATCCCCTTCCTGATAAAAATGCTGTGAAATTATTGCTCTTCAAAGAGAGAGAAGTCGCCCCTAGGCTAAAGACTGCTCGGTTGCGATGTGAAAGACTTTTGAAAGAAAATGTTGAGCTCACAACCTTGTTCTAGATGTTGATTGAAGATAGGGATATACCAATAAACTTTCTATAACAAATTTAAAGTAGATATGAAAAAGTGAATTTTTCCTTTTTAGGTGATCATAGCAGTGGATTGCTTAGGCGTCTCCATAGAAGATGCCTGGATGAACGTGGCGTTGACCTCAACCCGGGTGATTGCTAGAATCATCCATGAGTTACCTCTATTCCTAGAGAGCTTCCATTAGACAAACTTATGTTTAATAAACATTGATTTGTAATTGAAACTTTTAAGAGATATATTTTGTATGAGCAAGAAGATTGTTTGTAATGTATGCATTTTCTCAATTTCTAATATAATGAATTGTCCTTCTCCTAATTCCTTTAATATTTCCTTCAGAATCTGTCTTTTGCTACAAATCTGCTTTCTAGGGATTTCCAAAGGGATTACATTAGATTGTAAAGCGAATATTGCGAGAAATATTTTCTCGTTAAGTCTTTATCGTTGGCACGGTATTGCTTCCTACGGGACCTTGAGAAGGTTTACACCCAACATCCTTGGATCCGTCTTGACTTCCTAGGAAAAGAAAAGGACCATTTTCTACGAGAAATCCGCGCTTACCGCTCGAGACTGACCCGAGGTTATGACAGTCCCCCTATCAGGAAACGGGACTACCGCAAGTGTCCTTCGGTTTACACACCCGATGGATTTGGAATTCTGTCTGATTCATCATTGACTCTTTCTACTATCACTTTGAATAGAGTTAAGAGAGCGGCTTCCTGCCCTAAAAATTATACCAATAACTTGTAACTGTGCTTTTGTGGATTTATTCGTGGTCACATATATGTCATGACATAGGAACTAAATGGTTTTTCTATTGGAGACATACTTCAAAAATTATCTTGTAAATAAACATGCAAAATGTAGGGCATTTGATGTTACTATGTTTTGTATGTAATGATCTGCAGGAATAGTACCATAAATAGGGTAGTGAATTGTAAAGATATCCCCTGATGTGTGGTTATTGCCTTTGTTGAGAACATTTTCTCTAGAAATCTTATTGCATTGTCCTGCGCAAATTTAATACGCAATGTTTTAGTGTTATTATTGTGGGATATATATAATGAGTCGTCTGTTTTTTGTGAGACAATGTTCATATGAAATATGTATGACAGGATGATGGGTGTACTAGAGATGACAACTCTATTAAATTAAAATTATCAAAGATCTTTCCATTGTGAGTTATTTGGGAAAAGCATAACCTTTATCGTAAGGTTTTATAAGGAAAGCTTAAGACATCTACTCGAGCTCTTCCTTGAGATTATTTTTTCGATTAACGTGGTTATTTATAATACTCATTTTGTTGGAGTAACAAGTAATGACTTGATGTATATATGAGTTAAGAAAATATCCCTGAGCAGGATGGAGGATCATAATCTTCGTTTGAAGGTTTCTAGGTAGCAGAACCAAGTCATTACCCCGATTACTGGTAGTTAATCCCTTCCTCCAAGGTTAAGAATTAGACTCTTGTGACCTGGATTAGGGTATTTATAAGATGAGACCAGGGTACTTCCCTTGGCAATAATTGGAAATCCCGAACCATAACCAAGATTCAAGTACTCAATAGGGATTCAGAAACCACCTCTAATAGTGACGGAAGTCCCGAATCAACCCATATTCAGTTGTTTAGAATAGAAAGCCAAAATTCTATTTCTGTCAATTAATAGAAGTCCCGAATCCACTCAAATCAGGTATTTGATAGAAGACCAGAAATCTACTTATGGCAATTAAAGGAGCTTCGAACCAACCCAGATTTGGGTATTAAGAATAGAAGACCAGAAATCCACTTCTGGCAATTAGTTTTGTTACCCCTGTTGGGTTTAATTTATGAAGCAGAGGATGTACGTGCTTCGTGAGCCACTCTCCGGGCTTTTGGTTGCAAACCAGAGGATATACGTGCTTTATTAGCCACTCTCTGGGCCTATGCATCCGATGCGCTTGGCTAGCTTATTCTCAAGAAGGGCCCAAAGACTTACCCTACCTCCCTCCAGGAGGCGCCTTATCTCGGCCATCGTAGGAGATGATAAGGGCTTAGATGCTTAAACCAGGCCATAGTAGATGAAGAATTAAGGCCTGCTCTTTTGATGCTCCACCCCGGATATCGTAGGCGATGATAGAGGCTTGCACACCACCCCTTCCAAGGGGTTCCTTATCCTGGCCATTATAGGCGATGATAAGGGTTGGCTTTCTCTTTTGCGGGTAACGCAGAACATAAGATGAGGTAGGATGTGTTATTCTGCGAGTAGAGGTAGGACGTGCTTAGCTCATAGTAGAAGCAGGGAGTACTCTTCTATGAGCAGAGGCAGGGCGTGCTAAATAGATGCTCCATCCCGACCATTTCTGGCATGGAACAGAGGCTTACGCTTTTGATGCTTTAACCCGTCCCTTTCCGATTTGGGCATGGATAAAGGCTTACACCCCCCATGAGGGGTGCCTTGCCCCGGCCAACATGGCGACGATAAGGTTTTTTATCCATTTGCAATTTGACCTTTTTCGGCTTATTCCAAATTATAAGTGGGTTTTCATACCCATATCTTATATAGAAAATACTTTTCCAAAGGACTTTCATTGGCCTTAGTCTTCTTTTACAAAGTTTTGTAATTGGGCTTGATCAAGGAACTTGATAATCAACCCTTCTAGAATTCTGCAGTGGTTAGTTTCGTGTCCATTAATCATATGATAGCCGCAGTAAGGCCCTCCCAGTTTTCTTCCATACTTGGGATTATTCTTTGTGGATAGCCAAAAGTTAAGCTCATTTTTGGTTAGGAAGTAGATATTTTCCATGGAGGCGGTGAGGTGGTATCCATCAGGTAGTCTTGGTATAAAGTTCTTTTCCTGTTGTGGGAACTTAGCTCTTTTGCCACTTGTCTTTGTTGCTTCATTAATATCCTTGTTTCTTCTTTTCTAGGTATATTGAGATTGAAGTACTATCCTTTCAATCGATTTGGAATAAAAACAGTTAAAATCCTTCATTATTTCTTGTTCGAATACCATTTATTTGGTTTGTTCATGGATAGCTTCGCTTATATGAGAAAATAGGGTATACTCCTTTGATGTAGAACTACTTAGGGTAAAGGTTGGGATTTGTCATATGTAGGAAGGATTGTTGTTCCAATAATCATGATCATATTGATCCACTTCCTTTTTCCACTTGATTACTTGCAAGGCTTCCATCCCTAACCTTTGTTCTTCTGTCACTCTTGGGTTAGTAGTACCTGACATGGCCATTTGAGATCCAAAAGACTCCTGTTGGTACCTTTCCCATAATCTTGCTTCTTCAAAGCTCAGTCTAATCTGGGACATAACAACACAGTTAAATATGTGGTTGTTAACCACAAGGTTAGAGGTTTATGCCCTCCTTCTAGCGCCAAAATGTTAATGATATTTTTCGTCAACACTAAAGATAGGTCTAAGGAAACAAACCTAAGGGAAAATGTGATTATTTAGCTCCTACATGCTTGAGTTAGTTCGTCGTTTCCTAGATATCAATGTTAGAAGTTTGAAGATTAGTTACTCTTCTCTCAAGGGGTGAGTATCACGCTTACGACACTTAACAACCAACAACTACCTTAAGATAAGGGTTCCCTAAGCACAACACAAGATAGAAAGCTAAACAGTTGGTAAAAGGTGGTTTTCAATATTCTTGAGGAAGGGTTTAAGCTTGTGTAGGAAACCCTTATCTTCTAGAAAGCATAAGGTGGTATGTAAAGGAAGTAGTTAAGCAACTAATAGAAATGAAGCTAAGTGTTTATCCACTCTTTATTGCTCATTGATTTGGAATACATAAGTGTTTAAAAAGAGAATCCTCAAATTGATTTAGAAATTAGGGTTTACTCAAGAAGAAAAGAGTACAAGATTGAGAAATGAGAATTCGGCTCTGAAAATGTGACACCTAGGGTCTTATTTATAGACAAATCGGGACCCCTTTTAACATTAGGTCAGCAAAAGCCTCTTTCGGGTGCAACATCTTTATGTCAGCCGCTTTTCTCCTTTCGGTTTCAGTACCAAACCTTTTGAAGTTGTTTCTACCTTCCGTATCGATACCAAACCTATTGGTATTGACAATGTGACACCCGACGTCCGTTAATGTCACTCACTAAGGGAATGCATTAAGTTCCGTGAAGCATTATAGGTAATCAGACACTGAATAATTATAAGACATATATAAATAAGATAGCAGCGGAAATTTAAATTTTTATTTCAATCATAAATCACAATACCGTGGTCCATAATTTCATAAGTCACAAAAAATATTACAAGAAAATAACTTCTGTCTTGCACCGTCAGAGTACATAAGTAAATAAAAAGCATAATTCCCCAAATTAAAAGAGTTGAGCCATAGTAGAGACAAAAACTTGAGCCATACTTCAGAAATAGCTCATAGTAAGATGATATCTGAATCCTGACTAAGCCTGGGTGTTCCCTCCCTAAGAACCCGGGGGTAGGGGGAGGGGAACGGAAGAAAGAAGGAGAAACAAAAAGGGTTAGACATAAAGTCTGGCGAGTCTAGTTACTTTTAGCCAGTAGATAAATAAAAGTAACATGATAGGCCTATAAAATGGATAAGAGAGAGATCACTACATAAGTGGCAGGTGTGACAAGGTAAGCAAGATAAGGTGTACATGCCTCACTAATGATTACTCTGCACTGTTACTAGTATATCAAGAAAGAGATGATCCCTTCAACTATAAGGTGGTAGACTTAGGTATATGTCCAAATGTATCCTAACTACCCTGATCGA
This sequence comes from Allium sativum, assembly GCA_030737875.1. Lineage (NCBI taxonomy): Eukaryota > Viridiplantae > Streptophyta > Magnoliopsida > Asparagales > Amaryllidaceae > Allium > Allium sativum. Next base: position 459,727,891 of record CM060913.1, on the reverse strand, counting down.
TTGGCTCCCTAGCCCTCTAGATACCTTGTGCTGGCCCCACAGTAGGAGATATCACTTCCAAAAGTGGAAATCCCTCATCATAATAATGTGCACAACCATATCTACAGGTGTCTCGGTCGTCTTATCCCCTTCTGCTTGGCTTATGCACGCACATGGCCCGGTCGGTTTGCGCCACCCGCACCATCCTCCACGTTTGGATCTCTTACAATCAGTCAGTAAGCGTACCCCTTCTCCGCCAAGTACAGAGTACTATATTTAATACCTACTCCGGGTTACTGACTGAAATGGGTCCCACACAATATGATATAAGCTCTCCCCTTTGCCCTGTATCCCCCACTAGGTTTTCACTGACTATGTATACCACTAGGTGTCTTTAATTACATAGCCTTGTTTATGTCTACCGGTTATGCTTACCTATAGGTGTCTTTAATAAATAACCCCTAATCTTCCAACCGGTTATGCTTACATACAGGTGTCTTTTAATTGTATAACCCTATCACTTCTGCAAGTTATATTTACCCTAAAAGGTGTCTTTAATTACATAACTTTATTATTTCAACTGATTATGTATACCACTAGGTGTCTTTAATTACATACCTTATTATTTCCACCGATTATGTATACCATTAGGTGTCTTTAATTACATAACCTTAACGAGTTAAGTTTGTGGGCCTATATGTTTATATTACCCATCCCCTCTTCAGATTTACTTAACCTACCCCTCAACCATGTTTACTTAACCCCCAACTTAAATTTAAGTTCATACAATCCCTATGGATTAACTTGGGTTAAGTAGTCCAATTCTTTACCATGTCCATTTATGGTTTCATAATGGGCCAGACCTCCCACATTAGGCCTACAACATGTGGATGCTGGATATGCCGGTCGGATCCGGGCAGACTATTTCCCTAGTTGGGCCTAACCTCATGTCATAACCCGATTCGTATTTACGTACTTAGACCTCCCACATTAGGTTTACCATTAGTGGCTGCTGGATATGCCGGTCGGGTCCGGGCAGACTTCCACCACTAATGCAACCTAACCTCGTGTCAGTACAGTTACAATTCCTAATTGTAATTACTAGACATTGCATTTTTAATTAATCAATCAATTAATTAATCCTTTCCTTTTATAGGTGTCAGTACCTATTTTACCAAATAATTTGAATTACATGTCCATAAATGTTCATATTCAAATTGTGCCATTTTTAACCCTTTTTCCCCCATTCCTTAACTAGCGCCCTCACAAAATTAGCAACATGCCTAGGCTAGACAATAGCCTAGTCATAAACGATAATAGGGAAAATAATGGGGATGTAACTAAAATGATCATCTTGGCATAAATATGAACTTGTATGATAATAAGGTGAACATACATACTAGCATGGACATGAAATTGTCATCATAACATGGTGGACATAAAACTGATGAACTATGATGTCACAATATCTAAATTAGCAATTTAGATGTCCAATCGGTTTAGATCTAACATGATAACATAAGGTGATAATTTAGATCACATGAAATAGATCTAACATGTTAACATAAGGTGACAATTTAGATCACGTAAAATAGATCTAACATGTTAACATAAGATGATAATTTAGATCACATAAAATAGATCTAACATGAATCAGAAGGTGACAATTTAGATCACATAAAATAGATCTAACATGAATCATAAGGTGACAATTTTAGATCACATAGAATAGATCTAACATGAATCATAAGGTGATAATTTTAGATCACATAGAATAGATCTAACATGAATCATAAGGTGACAATTTTAGTGACAATTTTAGATCAGATAGAGTAGATCTAACATGAATCATAAGGTGACAATTTTAGATCACATAGAATAGATCTAACATGAATCATAAGGTGATAATTTTAGATCACATAGAATGGATCTAACATGAATCATAAGGTGACAATTTTAGATCACATAGAATACATCTACATACATCCGCATCATGGCATATCATAAAAAGTTACAAAACAAGATCCATAATAATAACATAGTAGAATAATTGAATTGGATCAAAAGAAATAGGTCTATCATGACATAGCATAAGATCTAACAATAACATAGATTCAAGGTTTGCAACGTATCCAAATCACAGTCTTTCATAATTCACTGTTATTTATCTAAACCTAAAAGCAACTAGAACTCACTGTGATTGGATTGCTAAGATGATAGAAAATGTGCTGAGTCTATGCTTGGATCTCAAAATTTGATATGCTTTAGAAGAAGATGAGAGACCCTAGTTTAGTTCAGAATCCGGCAGAGTCCGACCACCATTGTTTCTTTGTGAAGAAAACAAAGGATATGAGGTATATTTATAGCTGCTGGGTTACAGAATTCGGATGCCACCTCAGCCCTAATGGAATTGGGTCAGGTCACAGGTCGTCACTCACTCGAAAAAGGTCCGAATACCCAGAAACTGTTATGGGCGCACTTTACAGGTGCGCCCGTGCAAAATTGCCTCGGCGCACTTGGCAAGTGCGCCAGTTATATCTGGTTCAGATTTTCAACTTTCTATCGTCCGTAACTTCTTCGTACGATATCTGTTTTACGCAAACTAGGTGTCTATCCTAACCAAAATTTCGAGATGGACGTAATGACTAATCAGTTTCCCTTAATTCTTAATATTAAATTAATTATTCATTAATTTATCCTCTTTAATGTCGTTAAAAATTTGGGGTGTAACATTCTCCTCTACTCAAAGGATTTCGTCCCCGAAATCTCCAAGTTGAGAAGAATGCATATCCTACCATCCATCATCCATCTACTCATCGATCAATCACTGGCATCCATTGTCCTTAAAGATTTCTAATGCTTATATGAACATATGCAAAGTTGTGTGTATATTTCCCAACACTAATGCGAAAATCAGGCGGTCTACTGATTCAGTTGACCTCCTTAATGCAATGTATGTTAGTGCAATGAATCCAATATATATGCAAATAAGCCTATTATAACATATAAGTTCTGCATGTGTGCACACTCATTCGTCCAAATGCAACATCCATATGCTAGTTCATCCATTTCCGTCCATAAAAGAAAAGAAAATGCTCACACATCCATATGCAGTATGAGAGTGAGTGAGCCGATCTTAGTGCCTAATGTGTGTGTATATGTGTCCACAGGCAACCACTAGCAAACACTTGCATCCACTTGCATCCATCAGTCATAACATGTCTCAAACACATGTTTACATCTATAGATTCCTATCTAAAGGTCGAAAAATACTATGGATAAGATATACTCAAATGATAGAGACAAGTACTGATAAAGCTTTTGGAAAAAGGAGTTAAGAATATACCCTCGAAGAGAAAAGGGTACGAAGCACAAATCTTGTCTTCGGTCTCCCAAGTTGCATCCTTTGGGTTATCTCCTCATTGAACCTTTAGCAACTTGATCTCTTTATTGCGTAGCTTCTTAACTTCTGATCCCAGAATACGGGAAGGAACTCGCCTGACTGTCGCTTCCCGTTCCACTTCTACCTCTTCCAATATACTTAGCTCAACAACTTCCACGGTGTCATGCAAGCACTTCCGCAGATGAGAAACATGGAAAACATCATGAACACCAAGTAAATTTTCAGGAAGTTTTACTCTATAGGCCAATTGGCCAATCCTCTCGGTTATAGGAAATGGTCCCACAAACCTAGGTGCCAACTTCCCTACTGATCCGAAGAGAACCACATTCCTCAGAGGTGTAACTTTGATAAAAATCAAGTCTCCTACTTCAAATTCGAGGTCAGTCCTTCTCTTGTCTGTATAGTATTTCTGCCTATCTTAAGCTGTCTTCATCCGTCGTTGGATAAGGTCAATCTTTTCGGACGTTTCTCTAACCATATCTGGTCCAAGTAGTAATCTTTCTGTAGATTCCCACCAATAAGTTAGCGATCTACATGGTCGTCCGTATAATGCTTCGAAGGGTGCCATGTCGATGCTGGCCTGATAGTTGTTGTTATAGGCAAACTCTACTAAAGGAAGATGCTCTTCCCAAGTCCCTCCGAAGTCTAGGATACACATCCTTAAAAGATCTTCTAGGATTCTATTCACCCTCTCAGTTTGCCCATCATCTGAGGATGATAAGCGATGCTCAAACGCATATGTGTACCTTATGCTTCTTGCAAGCTTCTCCATAATTCGCCGGTAAAGATGGGGTTGCGATCGCTCACAATGCTGGAAGGAACTCCATGAAGACGAACTATCTCTCAGACATATATTGCTGCTAACCATGATGTCGTCCTCTTACTTTTAACTGGAATAAAGTGAGCGCTCTTAGTGAGTTTATCTACCACAACCCAGATACTGGTGTTTCCTTTATTTGATCTAGGCAAACCATCTATGAAATCCATAGAGACGCTCTCCCATTTCCACTGAGGAACCTCCAAAGGATGAAGTAAACCACCGGGCTTCTTTTGCTCAGCTTTGACTTGCTGGAAAACTAAACATTGGGAATCAAATCTCACCACATCTTTCTTCATCCCATCCCAAAAGAAAACCCTCTTCATGTCCCTGTACATCTTATCGCCGCCTGGATGAATTGTCATCTTAGAATGGTGGGCTTATTCTAGGGATGCCTTTATCAAGCTTCCAGTTTGAGGAATACAAAGCCTTTCATCTCGTTGCAACCACCCCTTTTCATCTATGACATATCTGCTGAGGTGACAAGAAGTCTCCCTTCTTCTGAGCTTATCCATGATGTCTAGAATCTGTGAGTCACCTTGTTGCAAGGCTCATATCTGGTCCATAAGACTCGGTCGTATCACCAAGGATGCAAACAAATCAGGCAAAATCTCGATGGAGGGTCTAAAATCAAAAGCTAATATGAACTCCAAGTTCTTTCTTTCCACAGACAGAGGACTCAGGGCCACCCTCTGTCTACTTAGTGCGTCTGCCACCACATTACCCTTGCCAGGGGTATAAGAAATCTCAAAATCATAAGAAGCTAGAAACTCCATCCACCGCTGTTGCCTTAAATTAAGATCCTTATACGAGAAAAGATATTTGGGAGATTTACGATCGGTGTATAACTCGAACTTCTCTCCAAGTAAATAATGACGCCATGTCTTTAGTGCAAACACTATGGCAGCTAGCTCTAGATCATGGGTAGGGTAGTTGTTTTCATGAACTCTCAACTGTCTAACCCCCATAACACACTACTTTCCCTTCCTGCATTAGAACCACACCAAGCCCTGTACCACACGCATCCAGTGTAAATAGTAAACGCCTTATCCCCTCCAGGCAAGGTCAAGACTGGGGCTATTGTCAGAGCCCTCTTTAGTCGTTGGAAAGCAATGTCATAGTCTATATCCCATGAGAATGCCAAGTTCTTCTTCTCTAGCCTGGTGAGTGGGGCTAATATCTTTGCGAAGTCCTTAATGAACTTCCTATAGTAACCTGCTAACCCAAGAACGCTTCTCACCTCGGTTGCATTTTTAGGAACCTGCCAATCTTGCACTGCAACCACCTTCGCGAGGTCTCCAAAAATGGCATTTGGAGAACTTTGCTTTAAGCTGATGGTCATGGAGAGTTTTCAAAACTTCTCTCAAATGCTAGGCATGCTCTTCTTCACTCTTGGATAAGATCAAGATATCTTCAACAAAGACTACAACAAATTTGTTTAGGAACTCTCGAAACACCCTACTCATCTGATTGACAAAATAGGCGGGTGCATTCATCAACCCAAAAGGCATAACCAGCCATTCAAAGAAACCGTCTGGAGTCTTAAAGGCAGTCTTATCTATGCTGCCCTCAGCCACCCTCAACTGATGGAACCCCGTGGCCATGTCTAACTAAGAAAATACCGAGGCACCAACAAGCTGATCAAATAAATCATCAATCCTCGGAAGCGGGTACCTATTCTTCTTAGTGAGCTTATTCAGCTCCCTATAATCTGCACACAAACGAAGTGAACCATCCGCCTTAGTTGCGAATACCACTGGAGCACCCCATTCAGATATGCTTCGTCTGATAAACCCTTTCTCAAGTAGCTCCCCTACTTGCTTACTCAGCTCTCCCCTTTCCCTTGGAGCCATGTGGTGCACTGGTAATGCAACTGGCTTTGCATTATCCACCAGATATATGCGAAAGTCGATCTTGCGCCTTGGAGGTAAACACCGAACCTCATCAAAAATGTCGGAAAAATCCCGGACTACTGGAGCAGATTGCATATCATCGATAGATGCATCAAGAGACTCTAGGAAACTAAGTATAACCGACCCTTGTAGATCACACGAAATCTCGAGGGTCCTCCCATGACAAGTCAGAAGCCTAATAACCCTCTTCTCACAATCCAGAATGGCACCATAAGTGGTAAGCCAATCCATTCCTAGAATCAACCCATAGCCCATAAAACTGAGCATATACGCCTCGCATTCAAACTCGACGCCTAACACAGATATTTTTAAATCCCGACAAATCATAGATAAATGAGCCGAACCACCAAGGGGCTTGAAACAACTACGGGATCTACTACCATACTAGTAATTAAGTGCAGAGATTGCAATATAGAACTTGATATAAATGAATGTGAGGCACCAGAATAAAAAAGTGTTCTAATAGGATAGTTTGAAAGAGAAATTAAACCTTCCACAGAAATTTTCTACCTCTATCAGGAGCACTGGTCGCGAGAGCATGCACCTGCCCTCCAAAACTTCCTACCCTTTGACCTTGTCCCTGTGATCCCCGTTTCTTCGGGCACTCTTTAGCAAAGTGTCCGACCTCTCCACAGTGGAAGTAAGAATTCTTCCTTCGCTTACAGTCTTTAACCAGATGACCTTCCTTCCCACAATGGTGACATTTTCTCTTATCCTTGCCTTTATCATTTTCCCTCCTTTCTTCTTGTAACACCCCATGTCCGTTAATGTCACTCAAAAGAGAATGCATTAAGTTTCGTGGAGCGTTATAAGTAAACAGAACAGAATATTACAAGACGGATAAAGTAGTACTTGAAAATTTTATAACTTTATTGCAGCGAAAACAGTAATAGGTTTGGTTACACCTTTAAAACAACAAAACCAAGTACATAATATCAGTCTTGTACAAAAGTCTTCAGAGTACATAATTTTAAAGCCATAACCCCCAACAGAAAATGCCATAAGCAGAACCAAAGGCAAGCAATGCATCTTTCAACTTCAAGCTAGAAGAAAGAGACATATGAACTAAGCTTGAGTATTTCCTCCCTGAGAACCGGGGGGGGGGGAGGGGGAACGGAAGAAAAGAGGCGAAACAAACTAGGTCAGACATGAGTCTGGTGAGTCCAGTAACTTTAACAATATAATCATTAAAGTAACAGGATAAGAACATAAACTAGAAAGTAAGAAATGACTGTACATAAGCATGCATGACAAGGTAGGCAAGATGAATAAGATAAACATTGATTGCGCTTCTAATCACTACAGGGTAACTACTACACTGCACCAATGCTAAATATATCGCACCGTTACTAGTTCCATACTGAAAGTTGATCCCAACCCCGCAATTGGTAGCCCTCAGGCGTAACATCTAGTAAGGGGTATCTACCCCCATGCAATCCTTGACAGCCTATTGCCCATAATAGATACTAGATGTCCCCGTACTACCCCTAATCAATCAGCTCCCTAACTCGCATGTATTTATTACTTATGTCATTCGACACCGCTTGTTTGTAAATACCTGTAATGGCCCTACCATGGGGTGTATCAATCCCTATGATGGCAACCCGACACAATTCAAGATGCACAGTGTATGACTACTGATGCCCAGTGCCTGCTTTTTCCACTCTGGAGCATGTGCACGCCTGTACTCTGTCGAAACCTGCATTGACGCACCACCCGCCGCTTTTTGACCGCTTATAATCAGCCCAGTAATCGTGCCCCACCCTTCCTAGTTCAGGGTACCGTGATACATCTTTGTGGGTTACTGCCGAAATGGGTCCCCGTTACTAGGGTTTCCTAATCAACATGTTATAACGGTTAAGTGTTCTCAATATAACCTAACCCCATCCATCTGTTTTAATTAACATGCTGTATTGGTTAAGTGGCGCCTATTCATATGTTACTTAACATTTACATTGATTCATGCATGTTTATTTAACGGTTAAGTTTGTGGGCCTATATATACTAATATTACCCACCTACCCAAGATTTACTTAACCCTTCCATTTATCAAGTCTATATGTATTATTGGTTAAGCTTGCCTTAACCCTATCCACTTTGTTCATGTAATATTGGTTAAGTTGTCTTCTTACTCATGTTAACTTAACTCTGCCCACCTAACTCGTTTAGGTATCATATTCATCTTTGATCAGCATTAATTAGTTATTAATGCACAGACCTCTCACATTAAGTCGATCACTTGTGGCCGCTGGATATGCCGGGCGGTTCCGGCCAGACTTCCACTTCAAGCCAGACTTAACCTCGTGTCTAAGCATCTAATTTGCCTTTGACCTCTCACATTAGACTGCCGTTTGCGGTTGCTGGATATGCCGGGCGGTTCCGGGCAGTCTTATGCCGCAAACCAAGTCTAACCTCGTGTCTTAGGCGTTCATCTTTTAGCCAATTTATATATTTACTCTCCAACTCTAGATTTATATGTAAATTATCCATAAGCATGGTCAATTCAAGTTATGCCACATTTACTTGTTATGCCCAAAATTACTTAATTAAGTTATACCCAAATCCTCACGTTTCAATCGCACGTACAACAAGGTCCAAAAATAAACAGAGAGGGACAGAGAAGAAACACAAGAATTGACACAAGGAACAAAATAGGCATGTAAAGGTGTACCCAACTCAAGAATCATGTTTCCAATAGACATGTTGTACATTAACAATAAGTATGGCTAAACTAAGCAAGTTACATCATAGGCATAAAGATTCGATAGAATTGAGCATAAAAGAATCACCAATTTGGTGTACAACATGATAGGTTCCATTGTATCAATCACAACAGTCTCATAGGCATAGGTAATTCAGATTTGACAAAAGGATAAGCATGAATCATAATTGATTATCTTACCATTAGGCATAGTTCTAGATTCGATTCATTACAAGTCATGATTTCTATTACATGTTCCAAATCTGAGAAATAACTGAACGTACCAAATTATCACAAGTTTACACCAAATCCATTTACATCAAGTTTCATGTTTGCTTATTATATACAAGTGTTGGCCTTCGGGATCGAAGTATTGATTAAGAGGGACAGTTGGGGGCATTCGTATTTCATAGACAGAGGTGAAATTCTTGGATGTATGAAAGACGAACAACTGCGAAAGCATTTGCCAAGGATGTTTCCAATAATCAAGAACTAAAGTTGGGGGCTTGAAGACGATCAGATACCGACCTAGTCTCAATCATAAACGATGCCGACCAGGGATCAACGAATGTTGCTATTAGGACTCCGTTGGCACCTTTTGAGAAATCAAAGTTTTTGGGTTCCGGGGGGAGTATGGTCGCAAGGCTGAAACTTAAAGGAATTGACGGAAGAGCACCATCCAAACCATAACCATCATCAATTTATGTCTTTTTACAAATCACATGTTATTCAACATTTCCCAAACATTTTCCCCATCATTCAAGCATTATACGTGCGCAAATTTCGCATAATATGTTAGGCTCGAAGTTAGCCTAACTCATAAAAATAAAAAGGAAAAAGGAAGAGGGAAGAGAATCATGGTATCAAAATAGGCATAAATATACAAGCACGAACAGGCATGAACTGATAGAATTGATTAGAAAAGCATAGGCTATGAATCAAAAAAAAGAAGACAACTTGCAAATTTGATAAGATCCATTATAGGCATAATCATATGATCACAATTTACAACTTATCATAATTACTTTAGTTTAATTATCGTGTGAAAGCTACATGAACTCACAGAGATTAAGAAAGAAGAGAAGATCTGAATCTGATTTCTGAAGTTGATAAGCTAATCCATTGATGTAGGCTTTGATCTTTATCTTTTATCTTGAATTTGATTAGTTATGGTGGAGGCTAGGTTAGCTTAGAGATGGACAGCACGATGGCTTCATAGAATAGGTTTATGAGGTTTAGCGTTTAGGTTTGATGTGATTATATAGAAGTATAGAATTAATATGAGCCTTTAGATCAACCTAGGATACCATCCAGTCTAAGAAAATGTGTCATCAAGCCAGAAGTCGCCACGTAGCCCTACGACTCAGAAAATCGTCACTGTCCAGAACAGTCAGCAGGGGTCGATCCCTACAGGGGGGTCAACACCTATGTCGACACCCCTTGGGGGGGTCGACACCCCTGAGCGGGAAATTTCCCTCTCTGCTGCTTTTCGGAATTTTGAATTTCGAATCTGTTTTCTGATTTTTAATTATTATTTAATTTAATTTCTGCTTAAGCTTGAAATCTTCTAACCTCCACAACTTCTTCATATAGAGTCCGATTCACGCAAACTCGGACTCTATCTCAAGCAGAATTCCGAGACGAACGCAATGGCGTAACTCGTTTCCCTTAATAATTCTTCTAAAATTTAAGTGTTCTTAAATTTGTTAATTTTAATGTTTTAAAATTACGGGGTGTTACATTCTCCCCTCTTAAAGGATTTCGTCTCCGAAATCTCCAAGTCAAGAAGAATGTATATCCTACCATCCAACATCTATCTACTCAACCATTCAATCACAGGCATCCATTTTCCTTAAAAACGTTTCTAATGCTTTTTATGAACATATGCATAGTGTGTGTATATGTCCTTATCGAATGCAAAATAAGGCCGTCTACTGATTCAGTTGACCTCCTTAATGCAAATCATGATAGTGCCATGTGTCCATTATGCATAGTGTGTGTACACATCAAGTTCCAATCCATATACAAATACATATAAGCATATGCAATATGAAAGTGACTGAGCCAATCTAGTGCCTAATGTGTGTGTAAATGCATCCATGAGTAACCACTAGCAAACACTTGCATCCACTTGCATCCACCAAACATAACATGTCTCAAATGCATGTTTACAACCATAGGATTTTCCTATCTAAAGATCAAGGATGTAAACGAGAGGACATACTAAACGATAGAACAAGTATAAACAAAGCGGTAGAAAGGGAGAAGTTAAGAACATATCCTCACAAAAGGATAGGGTACGACGCACGTATCATGTCTTCTGTCTCCCAAGTCGTGTCTCCTTGATCATCTCCCCATTGGATTTTAACCGACTTGACCTCTCTATTGCGTAACTTCTTGATCTTCGATCCAAGAATGCATGTAGGAGCTCGTCTAATCATGGCATCTCGCTCCACTTCCAATTCTCTAAGCATGCTCGACTCCACTACTTCCGCGGTATCATGTAAACACTTCTGCAAATACGACATGTTAAACACGTAATGAACACTACAAAGCTTCTCCGACAACTTCACTCTGTACGCCATCTGTCCAATCCTCTCTGTAATGGGAAAGGGGCCTACAAACCATGGTGTTAATTTCCCTGTAGCTCCAAAGCAAACTACGTTCCTCAACGGTGACACCTTAATAAAAACCATGTCTCCAACATAGAACTCAAGATCGGTTCGTCTCTTATCAGCGTACAACTTTTGTCGGTCCTGTGCCGTTTTCATTCGCCTTCAAATCAAGTCCATCTTCCCTGAAGGTTCTCTCTAATTAGCTTGGGTCCAAGCAAAATCTTATCCGTAGACTCCCACCAACAAGTTGGTGATCGACACGGTCATCCATAAAAACCCTAATACTAGCTTAATAACGGTTGTTATAAGCGAACTCCACAAATGGAAGGTGATCTTCTCATGTCCCTACAAAACCTAGGATACATAACCTCAAAAAGATCTTCAAGGATTATATTCACCCTTTCTGTCCGTCCATTCGTCTGTGGACGATACGCGATGCTCAAACATAACTACGTACCTACCACATTTTGCATGTCACCTTTTCCTTTTGCATCGAAAACTGCTCCAAGCCTTGTCCCGCAAGCACCGGTATATACTGTGAACGGTTTTCTCTCATCTAGCAAAGTCAAAACTGGGGCTAATATCTTCGTAAAGTCCTTAATGAGCTTCCTATAGTAGCCCGCCAACCCTAGAAAACTTCTTACTTCCATTGCTTTTCTAGGAACCTTCCAATCTTGGATTGCCACCACCTTTTGTAGGATCCACTGCTATCCCTTCCTTAAGAACCTCACTTCTTCCCTCCAAAAATGACATTTGGAGAACTTAGCTTTGAGTTGATGCGCTAGTAGGGTCCCTAAGACTTCCCTAAGACATAGGGCATGCTCTTCCTCGCTTCTAGAGAAAATCAATATACCATCCACAAACTTGTTTAGAAACTCCCTAAACACCTTACTCATCAAGTCTACGAAATATGCGGGTGCATTCGTCAAACCAAAAGGCATGACGAGCCATGCAAGGAGACCGTCGGGAGCCCTAAATGAAGTCTTATCTATGCTATCCTCAGCCACCCTTAGCTGATAAAATCCTATAGCTAAATCCAACTACGAGAAAACTGAAGCGCCAGCTAACTGATCGAACAAGTCATCTATCCTCGGCAATGGGTGTCTGTTCTTCTTCGTGAGCTTGTTCAGCTCCTTATAGTCCACGCACATTCTAAGAGAACCATCAACCTTCGTAGCCAAAAACAACTGGAGTACTCCATTCCGAAATACTTCTTCTTATGAACCCTTCCTCCAAGTAGCTCCCCTACTTGCTTACTGAGTTCCCTCCTCTCTCTCGGAGCCATGTGGCGTACTGGTAATGCAACTGGCTTTGCATTATCTACTAAGTATATACGGAGGCCTATCTCGCGCCTCGGGGAACCCCGAACCTCATCAAAAACGTCACCATACTCACGGACTACTCAAACATATTCAAATCATCGATGGATGTGTCAAGTGATTCTAGGTAGCTAAGCATCACCGGACCTCTAGGGTCACAAGAAATATCAAGGGTCTTTACACAACGAGTCAACAATCTAACTACCCTCCTTTCGCAGTCTAGGATGGCACCTTACGTGGCTAGCCAATCCACTCCTAGAATCAAGCCGTAGCCCATGAAAACAAGAACGTAGGCGTTGCATTCAAACCCAGCGCCCAAGATAGATACTCTTAAATCCCAACAAAGCACAGATAAATAAGCCGAACCACCAATAGGATTTGAGACTACAATGGGATCCATTAGACTAGTATTTTGGTGCAGTGTTTCAACTAACGAAGCAGATACAAATGAGTGCGAAGTGCCAGAGTCAAACAAAGTTCGAACAGGATGATCAAAAAGGAAAATCAAACTTTCAACAAAAACGTTTCTATCTCTCTCCTGTCCTGGTGCCATGAGAGCATGAACCTGTCCTCCGGAAGTAGGTCCTATCCTCTACCCTTTCCCTTGTCCCTGTCCTTGCCTCTTCAGGCAGTCTTTAATCAGATGTCCTACCTCATCGCAATGGAAAACAACCAAGCTTCTTATTTTTCCTACAGTTCTTAATTACATGGCCCGTTAAACCACAATAAAGACGCCTTCTTTTGTCACGGGGTTAATTATTATTTCCACTTTCTTCTTTATCTTCTTCATGGATTAAAGCCATGCCAACAAATTCCTCATCCTTGGGTTGTGCTCCTTAGCCTAAACCCCCTCGTCGACCAAGCAGCTAGCAGAACCTTCCTTTCATCGTCTATCTCAAAGATACCAAACGAGTCCTTAACTTCCTTGAGCCAATTCTAGCATCGACAAATGTCTCAGTCCTATGAAACGGTTTTTCGCCCATCGCATGAAAGTCCTACCATATCTTAGAAAAAGCATCTCCACACAGGGAAAGAGAATCAAGATGGAAAAGGAAGAGATTCGAAACAAAGAATCGAAAGAAAGATATATGGCTTTTGGGGATTACATTTTTCATAATAAATGTTTCTCTTAAAACTCCTTCTTTAAAACATGTCTTTTTTGAAAATAATTCTTTATAAAAATGCTTTTGAAAACGGTTTTCAAAATCTTTTATATGTTCTGGTAACCTTCAGCTCCGATATCAAGTGTAACACCCCACGTCCGTTAATGTCAGTCACAAAGGGAATGCATTAAGTTTCGTGGAGCGTTATAAGTAAACAGAACGGAATATTACAAGATGGATAAAGTACTACTTGAAAAATTTATAACTTTATTGCAGCGGAAACATAAATTAGTTTGGTTACACCTTCAAAACAACAAAACCAAGAACCTAATATCAGTCTTGTACAAAAGCCTTCAGAGTACATAATTTTAAAGCCGTAACCCCCAACAGAAAATGCCATAAGCAGAACCAAAGGCAAGCAATGCATCTTTCAACTTCAAGCTGGAAGAAAGAGACATATGAACTAAGCTTGAGTATTTCCTCCCTGAGAACCTGGGGGGGGGGGGAGGGACGGAAGGAAAGATGCGAAACAAACTAGGTCAAACATTAGTCTGGTGAGTCCAGTAACTTTAACAATATAATCATTAAAGTAACAGGATAAGAACATAAACTGGAAAGTAAGAAATGACTGTACATAAGCATGCATGACAAGGTAGGCAAGATGAATAAGATAAACTTTGATTGCGCTTCTAATCACTACAGGGTAACTACTACACTGCACCAATGCTAAATATATCGCACCGTTACTAGTTCCATACTGAAAGTTGATCCCAACCCAGCAATTGGTAGCCCTCAGGTGTAACATCTAGTAAGGGGTATCTACCCCATGCAATCCTTGACAGCCTACTTGCCCATAATAGATACTAGATGTCCCCATACTACCCCTAATCGATCAGCTCCCTAACTCGCATGTATTTATTACTTGTGTCATTCGACCCCGCTTGTTTGTAAATACCCGTGCTGGTCCTACCACAGGGTGTATCAATCCCTATGATGGCAACCCGACACAATTCAAGATGCACAGTTTATGACTACTGATGCCCAGTGCCTGCTTTTTCCACTCTGGAGCACGTGCACGCCCGTACTCCGTCGGAACCTGCCCTGACGCACCACTCGCCGCTTTTTGACCGCTTATAATCAGCCCAGTAATCGTGCCCCACCCTTCCTAGTTCAGGGTACCAAGATACATTTATGTGGGTTACTGCTGAAATGGGTCCCCGTTACTAGGGTTTCCTAATCAACATGTTATAATGGTAAAGTGTTCTTAATATAACCTAACCCCATCCATCTGTTTTAATTAACATGTTGTATTGGTTAAGTGTCGCCTATTCATATGTTACTTAACCTTTCCATTAATTCAGGCATGTTTATTTAACGGTTAAGTTTGTGGGCATATATATACTAATATTACCCACCTACCCAAGATTTACTTAACCCTTCCACTTATCAAGTCCATATGTATTATTGGTTAAGTTTGCCTTAACCCTATCCACTTTGTTCATGTAACATTGGTTAAGTTGTCTTCTTACTCATGTTAACTTAACCCCACCCACCTAACTCACTTAGGTATCATATTCATCTTTGATCAGCATTAATTAGTTATTAATGCACAGACCTCTCACATTAAGTTGATAACTTGTGGCCGTTGGATATGCCGGGCGGTTTCGGGTAGACTTCCACCACAAGCCAGACTTAACCTCGTGTCTAAGCATCTAATTTGCTTTTGAGCTCTCACATTAGACTGCCGTTTCGGTTGCTGGATATGCCTGGCGGTTCCGGGCAGTCTATGCCGCAAACTATGTCTAACCTCGTGTCTTAGGCGTTCATCTTTTAGCCAATTTACATATTTACAGTCCAAGTTTAGATTTATATGTAAATTATCCATAAGTGTGGTCAATTCAAGTTATTCCACATTTACTTGTTATGCCCAAAATTACTTAATTAAGTTATACCCAAATCCCCGCGTTTAAATCACACGTACAACAAGGTCCAAAAATAAAATGGGGAGGGATAGAGGAGAAACACAAGAATTGACATAAGGAACAAAATAGGCGTGTAAAGGTGTACCCAACTCAAGAATCATGTTTCCAATAGAAATGTTGTACATTAATAATAAGTATGGCTAAACTGAGCAAGTTACATCATAGGAAAAAAGATTCGATAGAAGTGAACATAAAAGAATCACCAATTTGGTGTACAACATGATAGGTTCCATTGTATCAATTACAACAGTCTCATAGGCATATGTAATTCAGATTTGACAAAAGGATAAGCATGAATCATAATTGATTATCATACAATTAGGCATAGTTCTAGATTCGATTCATTACAAGTCATGATTCCTATTATATGTTCCAAATCTGAGAAATAACTGAAATTACCAAATTATCACAAGTTTACACCCAAACCCATTTACGTCAAGTTTCATGTTTTCTTATTATATACAATTTTTCCTAAACCATAGTCATCATCAATTTATGCCTTTTTTACAAATCACATGTTATTCAACATTTCCCAAACTTTTTCCCCATCATTCAAGCGTTATACGTGCGCAAATTTCGCATAATTTGTTAGGCTCGAAGTTAGCCTAACTTATAAAAATAAAAAGGAAAAACTAAGAGGGAAGAGAATCATGGTATCAAAACAGGCATAAATATACAAGCACAAACAGACATGAACTGATAGAATTAATCAGAAAAGCATAGGCTATGAATCAAAAAAAAATGAAGACAACTTGCAAATTTGATAAGATCCATTATAGGCATAATCATATGATCATAATTTACAACTTATCATAATTACTTTAGTTTAATTATCTTGTGAAAGCTGCGTGAACTCACAGAGATTAAGAAAGAAGAGAAGATCTGGAATCTGATTTCTGAAGTTGATAAGCTAATCCGTTGATGTAGGCTTTGATCTTTATCTTTTATCTTGAATTTGATTAGTTATGGTGGAGGCTAGGTTAGCTTAGAGATGGACAGCATGACGGCTTCACAGAATAGGGTTATGAGGTTTAGGGTTTAGGTTTGATGTGATTATATAGAAATATAGAATTAATATGACCTTTAGACCAACCTAGGATCCATCCAAACCATCCAGTCCAAGAAAATGGGTCATCGGGCCAATTAGAAGTCGCCACGTAGCCAGACGACTCAAAAAATCGTCACTGTCCAGAACAGTCAGCAGGGGTCGACCCTTACAGGGGGGTCGACACCTATGTCGACACCGCTTGGAGGAGGAGGGGGATAGGTCGACACCCCTGAGCGGGAAATTTCCCGCTCAGCTGCTTTTCGTAATTTTGAATTTCGAATTTGTTTTCTGATTTTTAGTTATTATTTAGTTTAATTTCTGCTTAAGCTTGAAATCATCTGACCTCCATAACTTCTTCATACAGAGTCCGATTCACGCAAACTCGGACTCTATCTCAAGCAGAATTCCGAGAGGAACGCAATGGCATAACCCATTTCCCTTAGTTCTTATTCTAAAAATTAAGTTTTTTTAAATTTGTTAATTTTAATGTTTTAAAATTACGGGGTGTTACACTTCTGTTGTTATTGCTGCCCCTTCTTGGGCCACACCCTCTTATTCTACAATGTCCCCTCTATTTTTGTTTCCTTCTATTCTCCCTTGTCCTCCTCATGCATTAGGGCCATATCAACAAGCTTTTCAAAGGTGGCCCTCATTGGAATATGGGACATAGCTAACCCATGAAGGGGTTCATTCTGCCCTTTAGCAAACCGCAAAGCCTTTTGGTCCGGCGTATCCACCAACTATAACCCGAACCTTGCTAGCTAGTTGAATTTGTTCACGTATTCTTTAACCATCAAGTTTCCTTGTTTGAGTGCCAAGAATCTCTCCATCTGCATGATTCTTTCATCTTGGGAAAGAAATTTCATTTCGAAACTCTATCTAAAATCTTCCTAAGTTTCCACCGGACGTTCATCTTGGGTGACTTACCACCAAAAGGTGGCTTCATCCTTCAATACCCAAGAAGATAACTGAATCTTTCTTCAATCCTCCACTTCAAAGATTATGAATAAGTCCTCAGTCTCCTTAAGCCAATTCCGAGCTTCCACGAATGTCTCGCTCCCATGGAACGGCTTTCCTCCCATAGCACGGAAGTCCTTGCTGATCTTGGCAAAGTTATCTGCTTTTGGAGGGGGAGGAGTGTAACTGGGGGAGGAACGTCTCTTTGGCCTTCGTCCGGTGCCGTGGCCTCCAAATACCTATAGAACCATCCAGGTATAGTGACGCCCTCTGGGATATTAGGGATGTTTTGTTCCCCAGACATACTGAAAAAGGGAAAAGGAAGAAATTTAGATAAAGGACCGAAGGATACTACATATGGCTTTTTGGAGAATGTTTTTCAAAACAGACTTTTCTTTTTGAAAATGCTTTCATTTAAAACCTTTTTGAAAATAATTTTCAAAAACTTTTATCTAATCTGGTAATCTTCAGCTCTGATACCAAGTGTGATACCTCACGTCCGTTAATGTCACTCACTAAGGGATTGCATTAAGTTCCGTGAAGTGTTATAGGTAATCAGACACAAAATAATTACAAGACAGATATAAAAAAGGTAGCAACGGAAATTTAAATTTTTATTTCAATCATAAATCATAATACCATGGTCCATAATTTCATAAGTAACAAAAACCATTAAATGGAAATAACTTCTGTCTTGCACCATCAGAGTACATAAGTAAATAAGAAGCATAATTACCCAAATTAAAAGAGTTAAGCCATAGTAGAGACAAGAACTTGAGCCATACTTCATAAATAGCTCTTAGCAAGATGATATCCGAATCCTGACTAAGCCTGGGTGTTTCCTCCCTGAGAACCTGAGGGTGGGGGAGGAACGGAAGAAAGAAGGAGAAACAAAATGAGCCAGACATAAAGTCTGGCGAGTCTAGTTACTTTTAGCCAGTAGATAAATAAAAGTAACATGATAGGCATATAAAGTGGATAAGAGAGAGATCACGACATAAATGGCAGTTGTGACAAGGTAAGCAAGATAAGGTGTACATGCCTCACTAATGATTACTCTGCACTATTACAAGTATATCCAGAAAGAGTTGATCCCTTCAACTATAAGGTGGTAGACTTAGGTATGTCCAAATGTATCCTAACTACCTTGATCGATCGGCTCCCTAACCCTCGTAGATACCTTGTGCTGGTCCCACAGTAGGAGGTATCACTTCCTAAAGTGGCAACCCCTCATCGTAATAATGTGCATAACCATATCTACAGGTGTTACGGTCGTCTTATCCCCTTCTGCTCGGCTCATGCACGCACATGGCCCGGTCGGTTTGCGCCGCCCACACCATCCTCCATGTTTGGATCTCTTACAATCAGTTAGTAAGCGTGCCCCTTCTCCTCCCAGTACGGAGTAATTTATTTGATACCTACTCCGGGTTACTGATTGAAATGGGTCCCATACAATATGATACAAGCCCTCCTCATTGTCTTGTATCCCCCACTAGGTTTTCACTGACTATGTATACCACTAGGTGTCTTTAATTACATAGCCTTGTTTATGTCTACGGTTATGCTTACCTATAAGTGTCTTTAATTACATAACCCTATCACTTCTACAAGTTATGTCTACCCTAAAAGGTGTCTTTAATTACATAGCTTTATTATTTCCATCGATTATGTATACCACTAGGTGTCTTTAATTACATAACCTTATTATTTCCACCGATTATGTATACCACTAGGTGTCTTTAATTACATAACCTTAACGGGTTAAGTTTGTGGGCCTATATGTGAATATTACCCATCCCCACTTTGGATTTACTTAATGTTGACGCCAAAAAGTGGTCATCAACGGCCAAAAGTCAGATATGAGCATGATATATGAAGAAATATCAGAAAAAATGAGAAAAAGCAAGACAACAACATTTTTATAGTGGTTCGGTGTTATCGAGCCTACGTCCACTTTATAATCTCATAATAATATCGTAAATTCGTAGATACAATGAATGAGATTGTCAGGATCTCTATTACATAGTCGTTTTCGAGGAATATAGCAAATATTTCGTGATGAAAGTGGTTGGCAGCCATGATTGAGTCATGCATGGGCCAAAGAGTTCAGCTCTAATCTGAGCCGAAGAAGATCCCCTCTTTGTTGTATTGCTTGGTGTATTTATAGGCAGTAGGCTTCACTAATTGGAGGTTCCATGTGTCGGTTGATCCATGTGAATAGCAAATAATGGAGCTAAATCTTGATTACGTGGAGAAGTTCCCTTCAATATGTGGCATCATAAATGTAGTTAGATCCGAGTTTATAGGCTTTAGAATAGGTAGTTGGACCAAGTAAGTAGGCTATGAAATATATCTCATGACCAAGTCATCACTGTAGTGTGAGCTGATCTCATGACCACCCAGCCTAAGTCTGTAGGGATGAAGTGCTTCTATCCGAGATCCCTCGAGCCAAGGAGCCTCGGGCCAAAAATGTATGGGCTTGTCCAGGCCCTGCTCGAGTCCTGAGTGATCCTGTGATGGGTCCATGAGTTGACGGCCTTTCCAAAAGGCGGGTCAACACTTTGCCCCCCAAAGTACATCGTGTGGCGGACATGATGTACTTTGAGTAAGTCGAACTGTATCTCTTTGAAATATCATTCATCTTCTAGAAAGCAATGTTGAATTGTCATGTCTTTGAGAATAGTCTTGAATCTTGAATTCTTTTTCCTTTTCTCTGTGCAAATAGGTGTCATGTATCACATCACCATCTGTGGTACCCATCGAGCCAAAGTTCGAGGTGGAAGTAGTTGAGATGAACATGTAATCATTTACGCCTCGTCGAGTCAAGAGGTCGAGTGATATCATCATAAGTCAAGCTGGGTCGTTGGTTTCTATACATGGTTGTTCGTAAAGAGTCTTCGCCAAATGGTGTCATCTTCTTATGCGAGTCGAGGACATGGTCAAGTGTAAGGTCAAGTAATGTCGAACCTATAAGCAATCTCGCTAGAATGAGTGAGTCCAGTCACGTCGAACACATAAGCAGTCTCTCTTGAAAGTGTGAGTAAGACAAATCGTGTCATGGTCCGAAGGTATAGTATATATCATTTGAATCACGTGTCAAGTCAAGGACGTGTTCAAAGTCAGTCTGTAAGCTGATGCTCACGCCCACAACGTCGGTGGGGAACAAACGAACCCAATGCTCATGCCCCCAGCGTTAGTGGGGGTCGAGCTAAGTCAGTCGGACGTCCAGTCCTTAATCCTTTATACTCTTCGTCGTTGTTTCTGGTTAGAGTTGCAGGTTTGGTAGTCTTAGCCAACCCAAGTCATTTTATACCCTCTCTCGAGTTAGTGAGAGTTAGAGTTGAACATATGAGCAGTCGAATCACACTTGTTTAGGCATTGTTCCTTCACCTTAGTCGGAAAGTGAGGATCGCCTCATCGAGTGTCAGTGAACTTGGTTACTCTTATATGAATAGTCGCAAAGTCTAGTAAGTTCACCAAAATGCAACAGAATGAACGTTGCTAGGGTGTTAGTCGAACCCCTTTGTTCATGTTTCAACATCGTCCAAAATAGTCATCATACTCTTGTTGAGTTTTCTCCTCATGTTTGGTTCCATCGAGGTCGTCATTTTTTGTTGCAGTTTGAGATCCTACGAAACTTTAAGAAGTTGAAAATGTGCATAGAGTAGTCGAGTAGTAGATTCATGCTTTTCATGGCTCGCACTCTTCGTCCCTAGTCATTGGGGCTTGACTGAGTAGCGGATGTCAAATCCATGTCTTCTCAGGATTCATACTTCCTCGTTATGTCGTGAGTTTGATGCAAAATGATTTGTTGGTATTCAACCCATATTGGTTTCTGCTCTCCCATCCAAGCTCTGAGGATCGAAGTTGGGCTGCGAGAGGTCAGATAGTAGTCACTTTGAATGCTCTCCTTCTTCCCCTTACAATTGGGAAGTAGGTTGGGATCAGTCAATGGATGGACACTCTACACCCTTTCGTGGTCCACATGCGGCCTTCCAAATGCTCGAGCTAATGCATCTTCTATTCAGTGTACTTGCAATGTGAAAACTTGTCGTTGCTCTTGGTATGTGTGTCGATTCTAGATATCACTCTCGAAGCCCTCTTTCGGTCGCTGCCTTAAGTCGCATGATGTGTTATTGAACATCCCACTCTCAAGGTCTCCTGTCGGTCATTGCATTGAGTCGTGTGGGAAGCTTAGCATTAGAAGTCGACGTCGTTCCTTCGAACACGACCTCTTTGTTGTTGTATGCGAGTGTGTCCCTTGTGTCTTTCCTTTGTATCTGTACATAATCTTGCAATTCGAAAAAGAATAGTTAGCTAGTCTTGCAAGCTACTAAGTCAATCTTTAAGTCATAAGCAATTGTAGCTCGAAATGAAAACATGTTAAGTGCTAAGCTATCTAGCATAAAGTGATTAAATGTCAAAGTATCAAGTTTCATGGTTTGGAGGTATAGTGATTGTAGCCTCCATTTAACTTTGAAACATGGGTCGCGTCCGAAGCATGTTTGAAGTTAATTCAGAAGTGTATTCCCGTGCCCTCAGCTTTGGTGGGAATCGAGTTAAGTCATCCAGACGTCCGGTCCGTAAGTCTTTTGTACTCCTGTCCTCAGTTGGAGGGTGATGGAGATTGCATGCACGTCGCAGCATTGTCCTTTATACTCTCTCCCAAGTCGTGAGATTTAGAGTTATGGGTTTAGTGGTCTTAAGTCGTGGTGCATCATTCACACCAACCCAATAGATTTATACTCTCTCTCAAGTCGTGAGAGTTAGAGTTATGGACGTCGTGGCTCGTCCTTTATACTCTCCCAAAGTCAGTCTGGGTTAGAGTTGTGGATCGAGTGGTCTTAAATCTTGCGCGCCCGTCACACTCGTCCTAGGTATATTCATATCCAAGCTCTGAGGATTAGAGTTAGTCGGGCAAACAGTCGGGTCACATTTGCCTTGGCATCGTCCCTTTGTTCCCTCGTCAAGGGCAAAGGTCGCCATCAGGGATGGTCGGTTCACGTCCCCGTTGAGTTTAGACTCCTCCCGTCGGAAGCATGGGAAGGAGTTAAAGTAGTCGTTGGAGAGCGGTCGATTAATACTCATCCTTGTCTTAACATTTCTCTTTTGCCCCTACGTCGAAGGCAAAAGTTGTTAAGTTGTTCATGAGATCGTGCCCCTGTCATTGTTGCGTTCTTCCCGTCGGATCAAAAGATGGAGTCATCGATCTGCGGGTGGTTATGTCTCACCCGAATATATCTCTATGTTGTTTTCTGGCGAATCAAAGGCTAGATGTTGAGAATGCCTCATTAGTATGCCTATGCATAGATAGCTCACGTCGAAATCATGCGCATATATTCTCTTGCCCCTACTTCAAGGGCAAAGAGTCGATGAATGAATGGTCGAACTTCATTTATGTCAGGTTGTTGGCATCAGGCCATGAGTAGGAGGGTAAATAGTTGAATCACGTTCGCCAGAGCTTCACGTTCCTCTGACCAAACTATGGAAGGAGTGGTTGGTACCAAACCTTGGGTACCTACATCATTTATATACAAATTTGCATGAGTTAGTTATGTCAATAACTTAAGGAGCATGTAAAGGGAAAATGCATGATTGGAAAGTAAGTATGTTGATGGGCAATGCTGCCTCCTCTATTTGGATTCACATAATCCGATGGCGTTAAGCATAGGATCTAGCCATATGGACTGTTGAACCACGTCCATTTTGAGTCAGATTCGGACTTTGAAATGCAAAACTTGATGCATAATTGTCTTGAGTCATGACACACATGAGTTGAGTAGTGGATGGTCATGTCAGATCCATCTTGAGTTGTATAACTTTCCTCGGACGGGGGGCACGGTTTTGTAAACGAGCGGTTCAGTCAGGCTCGTTATGGCAATGCCCTATAGTTCTGCATGCAGGCGTTGTAAGTTTGATTAGTACCAGATTCTAGGTACCTATATCATTCAAACATAAATTCAAACAAGTTAGTCCCATCAATAACTCATAGAGCATGCAAGGATAAGAGATATGGGTAAAAAATAATCATGTTAAAGGAATGAGTATTAATGAGAATAGTGTTGCATATCCTTTGCTAGTCCATTCCGTTTTGTCCTATCTCGGACTGGTGATGACCGCTGAAGTTTTAGTTGATGAAGGAAGTCTCTTCAAATCTTCGTGGGGCGGCAATGCCAAGAATGATCAGACCTTGAACCGGGGTATTTGGATAATAAAGGCAATCAGGCGACCTTTGTGGGTGAATGATGAGGGTGTGTTTCCTTTGAATCGCCTTCTTGCCCCCATGTCGAGGTCAAGGAATAAAGGTCAGGTAGTCCGATCATAACCGCTAATGGTGGCATCTCATCTTGTCGGTGCTAAGGCGGTGATCGGCAGGAGAACAATGGATCCATGCTTATAGAAGCTTTCTCTTTTCCATGTCAAGAAGTGGGACACAGAGGCTAGGAATGTGGATATGTCTCGTCTATCTGCCGCTATGTCTTTGATCTCGCTTCAAGGAATGAGAGATGATGTATAAATGATTAACCAGCCTCATGGCTTGAGTGTTTCAAACTTTTAACTCGTCGATCTTCGGGCAAGACTGAAGCAGTCGATAAGGATTGAATAACCTCGGTAAATAGGGGTGATGGCTCTTGGAAGAATCCCAATCGTTGCCATCTTGTTGTTAATATTCTCGGACCATCCGTCGAATCTTGGATGATAAGTCTTTACAATTATTGTTGGCTAAAATATATGCCGAGCCGAAGGCGAGCCGTGCTCCGAGCCGAAGGCGAGCCGTCAAGCGGGTCCGGGCGTAGCGCCGGTGGGGGTCCGGGGCCCCACAGTCCTGGCGGCGATCGACCTAACCGGTTAGGTCGAAAACGTGGGCACCGCACGATTTTTTCGATTTTAGAAGATGGAGCCTTTTCTGAAACGATCAGAAAAATGCATTTTTTCTGAAAATGACCCTGTCTCGAGTCGATGTGCAAGATTTTAGAAATGACTAGTAATCCGGGCCGGTATATCTAGAAAAGTCGGTTCGAAGCAGGTCGTCCTGGAGATCTTTAGAGGAGTCGGTCAACCTGGAGAGCTTCAAACGAGTCGGTCGATCCGAAGTCGGTCGACCTGGACTTGAACATCGTTACGACGATGGCTGTTCGAACTGATCTCACCTCGACCCATGACCTGCTATGTGGCAAACTACGTACTAGGAGCTTTCCAAAGTGCAATTCCTATTGGCTGGTTCTTTGGTCGGGTCGATGTCGACCAGGAAGGGTCAACCCGACTGGGATCGAACCCAAAACTGAAAAAAAAAACAGTTTTTTTATGCAGATGTTGCTGCTTCTACTTTCCAAAGCATGTGCAGAAGTATTGGAAACCATGGCTGCTGAAGATGACTTAAAATAGGATTTTGTCTTGCACTTGGTGATCCAAAAGTTGAGCAAAACCCTTAAGACATTGAAAATTCATTTCTCAGTGAAAGCACCAAACTGTTGACGCCAAAAAGTGGTCATCAACGGCCAAAAGTCAGATATGAGCATGATATATGAAGAAATATCAGAAAAAATGAGAAAAAGCAAGACAACAACATTTTTATAGTGGTTCGGCGTTATCGAGCCTACGTCCACTTTATAATCTCATAATAATATCGTAAATTCGTAGATACAATGAATGAGATCGTCAGGATCTCTATTACATAGTCGTTTTCGAGGAATATAGCAAATATTTCGTGATGAAAGTGGTTGGCAGCCATGATTGAGTCATGCATGGGCCAAAGAGTTCAGCTCTAATCTGAGCCGAAGAAGATCCCCTCTTTGTTGTATTGCTTGGTGTATTTATAGGCAGTAGGCTTCACTAATTGGAGGTTCCATGTGTCGGTTGATCCATGTGAATAGAAAATAATGGAGCTAAATCTTGATTACGTGGAGAAGTTCCCTTCAATATGTGGCATCATAAATGTAGTTAGATCCGAGTTTTTAGGCTTTAGAATAGGTAGTTGGACCAAGTAAGTAGGCTATGAAATATATCTCATGACCAAGTCATCACTGTAGTGTGAGCTGATCTCATGACCACCTAGCCTAAGTCTATAGGGCTGAAGTGCTTCTATCCGAGATCCCTCGAGCCAAGGAGCCTCGGGCCAAAAATGTATGGGCTTGTCCAGGCCCTGCTCGAGTCCTGAGTGATCCTGTGATGGGTCCATGGGTTGACGGCCTTGCCAAAAGGCGGGTCAACACTTAACCCATCCCTCAACCATGTTTACTTAACCCCCAACTTAAATTTAAGTTCATACAATTCCTATGGCTTACCTTAGGTTAAGTAGTCCAATTCTTTACCATGTCCATTTATGGTTTCATAATGGGCCAGACTTCCCACATTATGCCTACAACATGTGGATGTTGGATATGCCGGTTGGGTCCGGGCAGACTTATTCCACAGTTGGGCATAACCTCGTGTCATAGCCTGATTCGTATTTACATACTTAGACCTCCCACATTAGGTTTACCATTAGTGGCTGCTGGATATGCCGGTCGGGTCCGGGCAGACTTCCACCACTAATGCAACCCAACCTCGTGTCATAAGTACAATTACAACTCCTAATTGTAATTACTAGACATTCCATTTTTAATTAATTAATCAACTGATTAATCCTTTCCTTTTATAGGTGTTAGTACCTATTTTACTCAATAGTTTGAATTACATGTCCATAAATGCTCATATTCAAATTGTGCCATTTTTAACCCTTTTTCCCCGTTCCTTAACTAGCGCCCTCACAAAATTGGCAACATGCCCAGGCTAGACAACAGCCTAGTCATAAACGATAATATGGAAAATAATGGGGATATAACTAAAATGATTATCTTGGCATAAATATAAACTTGTATAATAATAAGGTGAACATACATACTAGCATGGACATAAAATTGTCATCATAACAAGGTGGACATAAAACTGATGAACTATGATGTCATAATATCTAAATTAGCAATTTAGATGTCCAATCGGTTTAGATCTAACATGATAGCATAAGGTGGTAATTTAGATCACATAAAATAGATCTAACAAGTTAACATAAGGTGACAATTTAGATCACATAAAATAGATCTAACATGTTAACATAAGATGATAATTTAGATCACATAAAATAGATCTAGTATGAATCATAAGGTGACAATTTAGATCACATAGAATAGATCTAACATGAATCATAAGGTGACAATTTTAGATCACATAGAATAGATCTAACATGAATCATAAAGTTACAATTTTAGATCACATAGAATAGATCTAACATAAATCATAAGGTGACAATTTTAGATCACATAGAATAGATCTAACGTGAATCATAAGTGATAATTTTAGATCACATAGAATAGATCTAACATGAATAACATGGTGATAATTTTAGATCACATAGAATAGATCTAACATGAATCATAAGGTGACAATTTTAGATCACATAGAATAGATCTACATACATATGCATCGTAGCATATCATAAAAGTTACAAATCAAGATCCATAATAATAACATAGTAGAACAATTGAATTGGATCCAAAAAAATAGATCTATCATGACATAGCATAAGATCTAACAATAACATTGATTCAAGATATGCAACGTATCCAAATCACATTGTGACGGCCCGCCCCGCACTAGCCGACAAATCCAATAAAAGTGCGTTGTGCCAATGTCTGACTAGCATGGGACAGTCGCCAAAGAAAGGAAAAGAAAGGAATTTGAACTAGTAAGGAACCTGTAGAATGTCTCACTTCGCATGGAATAAAATATAATAATAATATAACTTTGACATAAAACAGCTGAGACAGCGCATAAGCTGAAAACTAAACCATCATAGCAGCGGAATCCAAAATACAGCTTATGATCAAACATCATTATTACAACATCAAAATACTATCTCTAAAGCAAAAGAAAGGAAAGGTAAACTACTAATGCCTAAGCAGTGACCAGCAACAACACAAGGAGAATATATGTGGATAATACGTAGGAGCCTCCTGCTCATCTCCGGATCAACTACTCGTGCATAACCAACTAACCTATCTTTAGTCTGCTCGTTTAGGAGCATCCAGAATAATAAGAAGAGACATAAAACTCTGGGTCAGACAAAAGTCTGGTATGAGCAATAAGCAGCAAAACAGAACAATAATGGGTATAACTAACCATACCTGAACCTACAACCAAAGAGTTAGCACATGTACAATACTCTAAGGTGACACTAACATATGGTGTAAAGATATGAGGGAGGGGTGTGCATGTCATAGTGATGTCAAACAATCAAGCATAGCAAACATCCTCACATCTCTCACTCAGTGCGTAAAGCATACGATATCCACCGCTTTGACCACCCAAATCGTTTGCTATGATCACTGTGCCCCATGGAGTCATGATGGCTCCACTGCACTAATCCATAGCCACTAATCCCTTGCTATGTCCACTCTGCCCCATGAAGTCATGACGACTCCACTGCACTGGCTCATAGCCATGCTACGATCACTCTGCACCATGAAGTAATAACTATCCCACTGCACTTATCCGTAGCCTATCATCCGTCTTGGTGGTGAATCAACGTTATGGACGTCGATAACCCCTTAGCACGCGTCCCGCAGCAAAGTCCAACCCATGAAGTTAACTCATTGGTTCCCAACTGGATCCTAAGTTCTACTTCCTATTTGGACTACCT
This sequence comes from Allium sativum, assembly GCA_030737875.1. NCBI lineage: Eukaryota > Viridiplantae > Streptophyta > Magnoliopsida > Asparagales > Amaryllidaceae > Allium > Allium sativum. The sequence continues at coordinate 459,699,376 of CM060913.1, read as the reverse complement.
TTGCATCTCGGGTTTTGGTCTCCTCCGGATCGGTTCAGTCCTTCTCTTTGCTTAACCTCAGTTTGGTAACCTTCTTGAAGCAGCTCGGTTCGGCTATGCAACATTCAAATACTCCAGTTCGGTTCGAGTGACGCGGTTCGGTTCGTGTATGGTGCTCCGGTTCGTGATCTCCCTTGGCCATCGGTTCGTGAGCTTCTGAAGCGGTTCGGGTCGTGAGCTCGGGTCGGTTCGGAGCTCTTGGTTCTTGGTGCACGGCTCGTGAGACACCAGCTCAGCTCATGGGAGGTCATCTAGGTTGGTTCTTGAGCCCCCATCCAAGACGGATCGTGGTGTACGGTTTGACGCTTCTCCAGGTGAGCGGGTTGGGTCGTCCCCCACCGATCCAATCCAGTTCGGGTCAAAATCCTGCACTGTTTCCTACAACTTTTCCAGTAACTGTTTACGCCATATGACGGCGTTTTCAACCATTCTAATTGTTCTAAGCAATCATAAATCATACCAAACAGTCATAGCAACATATAACATCAACCATAGACACCAAAATGATAAATAACCATGCCAAAATGGATCAAACATACCCAATACCCACATTTTCCCCTTAATCATGCTTAACCATAACTAATGGGATTAGCAAAACATATCCAAATTAACCCAAATTTCTAACAGAGGCTTAAAATAATATTTAAGAATTTCTGAATATTTTTCCATAATTTAATCATGTATAATTTTGTCAACTAACACCAATCACCCGTAATTAGTGAAAAACAATGCAAATCACTCACCTTAGCCACAAATTACTAATAAATTTGAAAGTATCTCGGATATGGGTCGAATCTCTATGTGTTCCAGCAGCTCTATCACAAATTCTATGCTAACCCGCCTTGGTTTGATGTAGATTAGGCTAAAACTTGATTAAACAGTGATTAGAAGGTGATTTGGGTGTTGGAAGCCATTGTTAGGGTTGAAGAGGGGTAAGTGGCGGCTGGAAAATGACAAAGAAAAGGTTTCTCTAACCCTAATCAGCCCTTATATAGCTCAAATCCCGAAATTCCCAATGGGCCAAGCTGCTAATTACCCTATTAAGCTCATTTAAGCTGTTTTTCACCTTCCAAACCTTAATTCAGCCATATCTCCCAAATAATAAGTCCGTTTGATCAATGTGACCACTCAACGGAAAGATAAGCCATCATCTGGATCAAGTGGAAGTGGATTCTGGTCAAAACTCCTTACCAATCAAATGTTATAGGCGAAACAAGATTCGCCAGGGGCAAAACGGTCATTTAAAATTCGGTAAAAATCATGAACATGGAAAATGACCCCGATAGTCGTTTCCCAAAGTTACACGACTACACGACCTCATATGAAAATGAAATAAATATTCTACGATCCTCCGATGCGTAGAATGCAGGTCGTTACACACAGTCTTTCATAATTCACTATTATTTATCTAAACCTAAAAGCAACTAGAACTCACTATGATTGGATTGCTAAGATGATAGAAAAGGTGCTGAGTCTATGCTTGGATCTCAGAATTTGATATGCTTTAGAAGAAGATGAGAGACCTTAGTTTAGTTTAGAATCCAGCAGAGTCCGACCACCATTGTTTCTTTGTGAAGAAAACAAAGGATATGAGATATATTTATAGCTATTGGGTTACAGAATTCGGATGCCACCTCAGCCCTAATGGAATTGGGTCAGGTCACGGGTCGTCACTCACCCGAAAAAGGTCCAAATACCCAGAAACTATTCTGGGCGCACTTTATAGGTGCGCCAGTGCAAAATTGCCTTGGCGCACTTGGCAAGTGCGCCAGTTATATTTGGTTCTTATTTTCAACTTTTTATCGTCTGTAACTTCTTCATATATTATCCGTTTTACGCAAAGTAGGTGACTATCCTGACCAGAATTCCGAGACGGACGTAATGACATAATAAGTTTCCCTTAATTCTTAATTTTAAATTAATTGTTCTTTAATTTATCCTCTTTAATGTCGTTAAAAATTCGGGGTGTTACAAATTGCATCAGGCATAGCCTCCATCTTTCAAAGATAAGCTTTTGGTCTTGTCTTTAAGTCTTCATGATGTTTGCCTTCGTGCCTTAATCACTTACGTTCCTGGAGCCGTCACCCCTTTTAGTGTCATCACTAAGCATGTTATTGTGGTTAGTTCTTCTTCTCAGAGACTTTGTCTAGTTCTATGTGAATCTCCGGGGTGGATTTTTGGTCTTCCGGAAGGGTGCTTTCGGTGTACTTCCTATTGAGGTTGTTTCTAAATTATCGAAAAGCTTTGAGCCTGATAGCTACCCTTTGGGAAGCTTGTGTCTCGGCCTTTTGTGCCTTCATTTTCTTTACCTCTTTTTGTATCAGCATTAAGTAAATCAATGCCGATATACCTTTCGTCGCCCTTTGCTTTGTTTTGTTCCTTATCAAATCTTTGGTCTCAGATCATGGGCTGTCATTCTTTGTTTCTTATTTGCTTCCTGTTTGAGGTGATTAACTTCTAGGATTAACTTCACATTATTTGTCTCTTGTTTCGGATCCTCTTTGCTCATGTCCATTTTCTTGTCGGTTAAACGCTCTCCCCTTCTACGATGGTGACGGTTGTTGGTTTCCACCATTGCTTCTTTTAAGGTTTTGGCTTTATCCTTATGTTGGGTTTCTGCTTTCGAATCATTCCCCTATACTGGTGGCAGTTTGATACCCCTTCACCGATTGCCTGTTTTGGTGTTGAATTTTGGTTGCAACATATAATAAGATTATGGAATGGTTGTATCTATGAAGTTAGGTTCATATGTGCTATATATGAGGTGGATAAGAACAATAAATATATATATGTGTACGATTGGATGGCTCAAATTGAAACTTTTCTTTAAAAATAGAATACCCAATTTATCACGACTAGCGAGAGCTTGCATCATTTTGTTTATACATGCTAGCAACGGCCAGCTATGGCCTATTGATATTGGTATTTAACGTGTCCAACTTTGCATTGCTAGTCGTCGCTTAATAAACGACACTTCTATTGCCAAATCCATTATCAAGTGCTTTAATCGATATCTTAAAAAGCAACGATTCTTATTTTCTTCTTGGCATATAGTGTAGTCGATAATGCTTTGCAGCCATCGCTAATCACGGGTACCCCATAGTTTTCCTTCCAATCTATTTTTAAGTTTATATGAAGACTAATGTATATAAAGAGTAAAAAAACTTGAGTCCCTTCCTTAATAAATGTTGATTGATGTCTTTATTCGTGGAGTTGGCCAGAATTTGCTTTATGGTGTAGGTTTTTCTCTTATGTTTAGTGTTAATGCATCGATAGTGATTTGTTTCTATTTGAATAACTAAACATGGTAGGATTGCTACCTATATGTGCTTCTTTTTTCCAAGAATTGTAATTTTATTTGAAAAATAATTGATTCCACTAACTATTTCACTCACTTAGGGACTTCACATAAGACTATGACATTGTACTCGTATATACTTACAATTTCAGTTATAGATTTGTTATTTTGAACCGTTGGTTTTCAAGATCTAGCTCCTATACGACTTTTTCTCAAAATTTCAAATGTATTGCAAATATTTAGGCGGTTTAATGTTTCTTTTCTTAGGTAGGAATGTTAAACTTATTCTTACTTGAAGAGGTTTACTATATGACTTGTAAATAGGCATTACATGTTGTACTGGCATCGAAACTGGCGATATACATAATATATATATATATATATATATATATATATATATATCAGAAAGTCTTTTAGACACAAAATTTTAACATTAAGTGGAAGATACAAATTTCAACCATTGGATTGCCTCATGATTTTCATCTCTCGTATAATGATAAACTGATTTAATGGCTTAAATTTTATGTCTCTTAGTTTATGTCAAATTTTTATATTTAAATAGTCTCTCTCCCTCTCTTTATCTCTCTCTACACACACACACACACACACACACACACACATAGAGAGAGGGGGAGGGGAGGGAGGGACGGGTTATATGACACCCCTTTTACACCTCAATTATAGTCACTTGTCTATATTTAAATAATGTGAGTGGGAGGGAGAGCAAGTGAAGGAGAGAGAAAGGAGATTGTATAGTGGAAATTAGGGAGACTAAATGGGTGTTTCACTAATGTGGGGTGCTCTTGATCCTATCACACACACATATATATACATACATACATATATATATATATATATATGCGTGTGTGTGTATGTGTGTGTGGAGCGTTCCGGGGCACCTCTTTAGCACCCTTACCCGTTCGTGAACTGCAGCAATACAAATCCAACAAGAATTTGTAGATGTTCAATCCACACATATGTAACCATCTATCCAAAATTTGAGCTCATGCCGACATTCATAACATTTTAAAAATCTTAGCTAACTTATTCACCATGCAGACATTTATTTGAACCATTAAATTTAAACATCAAGTATATTATTTTATGAATGTCGGAACGAGCTCAAATTTTGGATAGATGATATTATATATGTGGATTAAACATCTATAATTTTTTTTTGGATTTGGATTAGTGTAACTTACAAACGGATATGGGTGCTACAAAACAGGAGCATTCTGGGTTACTCATGTTTTGTAGCACCCCTTTAGCATCCCTACCAATCGTGAGCAACAAAAATCCAAATTCAATTTTTTTTGTAAATGTTCAATCCGCATATACATTATCATCTATAGTGTGAGCATGGAGAATGCAAAAGCATTAAATACATACTTATCTTTGCATATGAAGCTTTCAAGTAAGGGATCACCTACTTCGGAGAAAGACAAGGCTTATATGTCAAAAGTGTCATATGCAAATGCGGTTTGAAGTTTGATGTATGTCAAGGTTTGTACAAGGCCCGATATTGCAAGTGCCATAGATATGGCTAGTTGATATATGGTTAATCCAGGAACATTGCATTGGGAAGACGAGAAGACTATTTGGGATAATTTAGAGGTATATTATCTGATGATCTTGTTTTTGGCGGTAGTGAAAGAATGAGTTGCAAGTTGGTTGGTTATTGTAACTTGAACTACGCTGATCATTAGGATCGAAGGAAATTAACTTTCAGGTATGTTTTCACACTTGATGGTACAACCATTAGTTGTACGTCGAGATTGCAAACCATTGCTGTTTTACCCACTACCAAGGCGTAGTTGATAGTCGCGGTGGAGTCGGCAAAGAAAGCACTCTTTTGAAGTGATTATTGCGTGACTTGGATTTCAAGCATGATAGTATCGATATTCGATGTGATAGCCAAAGTACTATTCACTTGGTGGAGAATTTGACATTTAGCATGCATACTAAGCATATTAAGGTGAGAGAATCATTTTTAATAGTCATGGACAAAAGGAAGTTAGTATACCTTTAGAACGTGCACACGATAGACAATGTGGCGAATGTGTTCACTAAAACATTTCCAGTTGAGAAGTTCGAGCATTGCTTGGACTTAATTTGTCTGTTGAAGTGATATGTGCTACGGGGTTGTAAGATTGAAGAGAGTGGTTAGTCCGATAATGAGGAGGAGTATCAGTGAGAGGTTGGAATTTTATGTTCTCGATAAGTACTGCTTTACACTCCTGAGCACTTTGTCTTTTGGTGAGACATATTTGGTTTGGATACGTTAAACACTTCGATAGCGGGCGGTGGCTTTACGGGAGCTCATTGATGAAGTCCAGTGGGATGTGGTTTTGTTGGAGCTCATTAGTGAAGTATTCATGTTGATCGGTGAAAGGTAAAGTATGTTATTTTGGTATATCGGAGTTTGGAATTTGAAGATGGTTATAGTGTCGAAGTGGAGTATTAAATTTTATAGCGACACTGTATGGTAAATTGAAGAGGTTGAACACAGCTTGCAACCAGCGAAGATGGCGTGCGATTTGGAGTTAGAAAATTCGAGTTATCGTGGTGCAAAGCTGGAAGGTGCAGAAGGAGTTGCAGATGCTGGAACTTAGACGACAAAAATTAATTTCAGATATTCAATTGTCTGTATAGTTCATCCCGAACCCTAAATTAGATGCCTAATGCCCAGTTTAGACGTCATGATGTTTTCCATGTTTTGATTCAAACGTCTGGATTTTGGGTCAGACGTCTGAATCGGGGGAAACTGTTATTCTTTACTTTTTTCATTGGTGGAAGTTTTCTAGATATTGAAGGAGCAAAACGTTAGTGTTTGATGTTCAGTGTGAGTCAAAGTGCTATTCATCTAGTTTCATTTTTTCAATTCTATTCACCACAAATTTTATTCTAATTTGATTACTGGTGATCATTGTATCAACCTATTGCACTCATCTCATCGTGACAATAAGGTTCTCATTTCAAAGTGGATGTACACTAGAAAATCGTTAGTGAAACCACTATAAAATTGGTGAGTGCTTTGTTTTCATTAATATTGGTTATATTTGATTGTTTGTGATTGAGATAGTTGGTTTTGGAGTGATTATTTATTATTTTGATAACCTAGATATTGTGATTGGTTGTTTTTTGCAAGTATATCAACGGTCTTGTCTTCCATAGTGATTGTGAATCTCATGTTTGGATTCAAATCTCCACAACAACAGTTCAGAATATTTTTTGATGTTCCTATTTGATTTTGATATATTGTTACCGTTAGAGGTGAGCAATATTTGGTTCAAACCGAATTAATCGACCAAACCGGTCCATTTCGGCCGATTCGGTTCTGTTTTAAAAGTAAATCGGTTTGAATTCGATTTGCAAAATGATTTTTTTGGTTATCGATTTGACCAAACTTTTAATTTATTATCTCATTTTATGGTATTGTAGTACTTCAAGCATATAGTTTAGTTATATAATACAAAGGTATTCGTTGCAAATAGATCTAATTTTATCATAAACATTAAATTACCTACATAAAATTTCTCCAAACATGAATTTATGTTTTATTTTGAATGAATCCATCATTTGAATAATAATACATACTTCAAGTTCGGTTAAATCAGCCACCGACCAAATAACCGAAATTAATTCTGTTTGTTTCGGTTCGGTCTGAAAAAATTTCGGTTTCAATTCGGTTTGAGGTTTTTAACGTCCAAACCAACCGAACTGACCGAACGATCACCCCTAGTTATTGTACTATTTATACTAAAAATATAAATATGACTTAATAAATCCCTTATTTTACTTTTATCATAACATAGACTACACAAAAATACTTTGATATCTTTGCAGTATAAAATATACTGAACTGACTAAATTGACGCACCGGACACAATTTGAATGTTCAATGTATTATAAAATGTGGCTTATCTTTTATTATGTTGTTTTATGTTAAGTTTTATTATTTACAAGGGCGAAAGCATTATAAATTTGGTATTTACAAGGGCGAAAGCATTATAAATTGGAAAATTCACGTATATAGGTCTTTTTGTTTAAACATTAACATGAATAGACCTGTTCCAGATCTAGTAACAAAAATAGACATGTTTTGGTGAACAAGTTTGCTGAAGGCATGTTTTGGAAACTCGCCTTCAGTAAAATACAAAGGTGAGTTTCCAAAACACACCTTCAGTAAAACCCTGCATATAATACCCCAACCCGAGACCCCTTGCTTCCCCATCCCACTTCAGTTCTTACCTTTCCCCTTATTCACCCAACAAAAAAAAACAAATCAACTTCATTTTCACCCATATTTCATCCAATCCATTCCAAAAATATTACAATGGCTAGCACATCCGGCAACACAAAATCGGTAAAAATCTAAACCCTAACTTTCAATTTTGAAATTAGGTCATATATTTTTAAGGATTATTGGTTATGGAGTTGATTATGGCTTACTAGTAAGAAATTTGTACATTGTTGTGTACATTGTTCATATTATTGATTTGGGGTTTTTGGTTACATGATGGTTATTGGATGTTATGTCTTGGATGTAGTATGGATTGAGGTATTGCGGTTAATTACTAATGAAGTTGCGTGCATTTGGGTTGGATAAGAAACTTATTTGTTTGAAGTTAGCATCGTTGAAACACGCACTATAAGAAGATATACATATGGTTACATTCATTAGTTGCGTTTGATATGTATGTGTAACCATTGTGGTTTTAAATTTTGTATCTAGAGGTTTTGGTTACATTTATTTAACAATTAGACTAAAATCCTGGTCATGTTTAATAATTCCCTCCCATTGCGTCCCACTTCCCTCCTCTATTTCCATCTTTCCACCGAAATTATTTTACTCCTCTTCTTCTTGTAAATTACTTTCCTCTCGCATCTGCCATACTAACAAATCGTAGATTTAGTCTCAATTTCACATTCATGAATGCCAAAAAAATTTGGGTTTTGAGTTTCTGATTTGAAATCGATGACATGGAGTGACATATTGCAAACAAGTTCACTCTTGGGAAAATGATCGAAAGCGGATCTTTTGGCGAAATCTATCTGGGTTTGTAATTTTATCATTGATATCAGCAGAAAGTTTTGAGCTTCTCAAATTTTATAACATAAATTCCTTACTAGATTTGGGTTTCTTTTTTTTGCTTCAGGTACTAATGTTCGGACTAACGAAGATGTTGCAATCAAACTGGTAAGTTGTTTTTTGTTTCATTCGCTGCAACTTTTAACAATTTGTTCCCTTAACATGCTTAGAGCATGTAATTCGTCTCTATAGTCTATTAATTTAAGACATCAGACATGTATTTTAAGTATTGATACATATATTTTGTACAATATGCTAGAGGTAGTAATACATTCAAGGGTGATGGTGATTCTGTTCGAATATAGTTTCATTACGGCAGGTTATCGGGTAGCGGATACAGCCTTCTGGTCATCAGCAGCGATGTGGTTTTGGTATGGAAGGGAGCACATCAGTACTGGAGACTGTCTCTGGATCCCAAATCCACCAAGAATTCTAATAGCGAGGCTGTTTACATGTAGATAAATAGAGTCGACCTTTACTTGTTTGGTAAAGGGAACAATTGTGTACCCAGTCCTTACACTAAAGGGTTTCGGGTTGGAAAGTTGGAGCATGATGGCAGTTTCAGAATCATCACATATTCATCATAGGCTACAACCGTCAACTTCATTGCTCCGTTTGATGAACGTGAGCTTCCATTCACTTGCAAAACACTTGGGTTATGTCCTATTGGTACAAATGTGTCCACGTGTAAGTGCCCGAATTCATTTAGATCCGATAATAAAGATGGGTGCATTCCTACTGATGAGTCCATTCTTTCTTTTGCTGCTTCATTATTCAATTTGTCGGATTTGAGGATATCATATTGTAATCTTGGAGGTGGAAATAGGTATTTCGCAAACAAATATTCAGTGCCTCTAAGTGGAAGCGGTTTCTCTTCTTTCCAAGATGCATGTTCTAGTAATTGTACTTGTGTTGGTTTCTCATATATGACTTCGACAATGTTGTGTTATCTACTTAATGATCAACTAGGCTCTTTGATACAAACTAAATTGACGGAGTCTAATCCGATTGGCTACTTTAAGGTGATCAAATCTTCATCTTCTTCGCCACCAAATCAATCAAATTGTTCATCCACCAACATTTTACCCATAATACATCCACTGGCAGCCACCATGTTGCTTGTGTTAGTTCTTTCATTTGTGGGAATTCAATGGTGGGAAAAGACGAACAAGAAATTACTAGTAGCAACAGCAAAGTCGAAAGAACCATCTCATGCTAATCTGTATAAAACAGGCAACTACAATTCTAGGAAAGAAGATGACGACAATGACAGCGAAGAAGAATTCTCAATCCATATCATCGAACGTGGTTCACCTATGAACAGTTGGACCTAGCTACCGACAACTTTCAAACTTCGATAGGGTCGGGTAGGTTTGGATCTGTTTACAAAGATGAACTATTGGATAAGAGCCTCATCGCAATCAAGAAAATCACCAACATAGGGATAGAGGGTAAAAAGGAGTTTTGCACTGAAATAACTGTTATTGAAAAGATCACCATGTGAACCTTGTTAAACTCAGGGGCTACTGTGCCAACGGCTAAAACAGGCTGTTAATATACGAGTACATGAACTGGGGCTCATTGACCATCTCCTATTCAGGCAGGGCCCGGCTTTGGAATGTTAGGAAAGGTTGGACACTGCAATAGGAGCAGCTAGAGGGTTATCCTACCTGCACATGGGCTACGATAATAAGATATTGCACTATGACATAAAGCCTAAAAGCATTCATTTAGCTTATTTTTAACCAGGTCAAGGTAGCAGACTTCGGAATGGACGAGCAAATGACTCTGGAATAGTCCGGATTCGTCACGAACCATGCGCGGGACGCGAGGGTATTTAGCCCCAAATGGTTATCGAACACGGCAATATCAGATAAGATAGAGGTATATAGTTATGGGATAGTGTTGCTTGAGATAGTGAGAGGTAGGAAGAACAGGGAGGAAGAACAGTCACAATGCTGCTTGTGAGGATAGCGAGTCGGGTATAGAGTACTTTCCGATGGTGGCATTGGAGAAGCACGTAGCGGGTAAATGGACAGAGTTGGTGGACCAAAGAATGGGTGGACAAGTCATAGAGGAGGAAGTGGAGAGGGTGGTTAATGTGGCACTGTGTTGCTTGCATGAGGAGCCTAAGAGCCGGCCAAGCATTGCTATGGTTGTCAGATTTCTAGAGGTAACTATGGTTTATTGGACCCTAAGGTGGAGGGCCTTAAGTTTTTGAGGCTGTACGGACGAGGCGCAAATGTGAACAATGAAGGTTTGGTTTCTCAAAAGGAAGGGAATAGTTTTGGCAAGTATGTCTGATGATGGACGTTTCATCTTAGGAAGTTCTGGCACCTAGGTAGCGTGGGTATAGTATGGATGCTGAACATAAATAAATATTTATGATTGAGTATATACTAAGTCTTCATTTTTTACCTTTACATGTTAGTACAGTAGTGTTAAATGGTTATAGATTTAGATGTTTTATGAGCATACATGGGTCACCGAGAAAAGAACTTGTAACATGGTTTTTTTTTTTCCTGAGAAAGAATGTGAAATTTTATTAATTTCAAGCCAAGATGATATAACATTTTTATATTGCAATTTCAGTTGCTTACTGTACCTTTGTTTATGCTCATTTTGCAACTGGGATTCCGAATGTTAAATAGTTTGGTGTCAAAGGAGAATATAACGTACTTGTGATTGACTTATTAGCATCCAGTTTTGAAGACCACTTTAATTTTGTACCAGAAAGTTTTCACTAAAAACTGTTTCGATGCTTGCTGATCAAATGGGTGGGTGCAAATGGAAACTGGGTTCAGGTATGTTATGAAGAAAGTTACCTATTATTTTCTATATCATGTAAAAATCAATCATGTTTTACTTCTTTACATTACACGTTCGATCGAAAAAATCTTTGATTAAGACATAAAAATCATCTCATTTGCATTGCAGATCTGGTAAAAGAAGATTATAATTCATATCAAAAGATATTTAGTCAGTTCATGATTTCTCTATAAAGTTCTTCTAAGTGCGCAACGGCTTTCTTTGTGATAGAAATATACGTTGCTACCCTTTCAGTTGGTACTTCAAACAAATATTTCTGATAATTAATATGGAAATTTGATGGCCATATTTTATTGCTAGTTGAATTAGTTGAAAAGGTAAAGTATTAACATTATATTGAATATTTGTTTATTTCAGTTTCTTCACAAGGCCGCTGATCTTTGGGTGCCTTCTCTTGCAATCAATCTTCTAGTTGCTCGAATGACAACAGATATGCCTAATCCACTTCACGTGATGATGTTTCAGATATTTACCATGGACTGATGATTTTAGTGCGATCTGTAGCTAATATTATATGTCTTTGAAACAAAGATGACGATTCTTACAATTCTCAGCCAAGATTACGCGGCAATGAAATGCAAATAAGGCTAAAGTATACATTTATATACACATGTATATTTATATAAGCATATCACTCTATATATGTTCATATATTTATTCAAGCAGATTGCTCTGTTTAGTGGTAGAGAACTAGAAAAAACTATGTTCATTCATGTTGGGTGCTTGGGTGGACAGAAGAGTTCGGATTTCCTTGAAAGGTTAGCTAAATTATCTTGAGCCTACATTGCATATTTACCACATTTGGTATTTAAGAAGCATTGAATTACTTCCGATGGAGCTTATTACTAAGTAGTCTATGGAAACTACTTTAGACAACATGCATGTCTATCTTGAATCTGTGAACCATGATAGATGTTAATTTTCATGTTATTATTGTTGTTTTTCCTTTTACTCTGGCCTGTAGCCTAGCAACCAAGTCCAACGCTAGGTCAGCCATTGAGCATTATCATTAATTTGAATACCCAAGTTGTATTCATGTTTAACGTGGTTCAATAATAACTTAATATGGTTTGGAAAAGCTCTGCGACTTTTGTAAGGTTACCTCAAATTAATATATGTGTTAACACTTAAAATATATTCCTTGTCAAACTAAAAGCAGTTCCTCATCAGCATATTACCAACAATTGCAATATCATTTTACATAACCTGTCATGCACACCGCTATCATTTTAGTGTGTCTTATTACTAGGAAAGCAATTAGATAAGACATTACAAATCAGTTTTAAACATCAGCATGATTTCTTTCAAAGTTTGTGTCTATGCCCAAATCAATATAATACTGATAAGCATCTTATGCCTTTGAAACTATTGAACTAATCTGGCTTCTTAGATGGTGTTAGCGAAGTGCATCTTTGTATCTCACATGTGTTTTATGTCAAACAAGTGCATGGAAGGAATTACGGGAGCAACACTATGATACGTACATTCGTTTTATAGAGATATTGGAAGAAAAAATGACAGTGGTTCATATGTTATTTAGGTTTGCTGGTTTTATTGTTCTTTCCTAGTACTTCAACACTTATAAAGTAATTCCATCAATGGCTATATTCATTGAATCATTGAAACAACTGATTTTGAAGCAACTGGACCGTGGGAGATAATTTCAGTTAATTTTGGTAGGTTTAGATGCTTTTACTTGTCCAATGATAATGCGTGAACTCTAGTCTGATCCTACTCCAAGGTACTATACTAATAACTTTTATGTTTTGTCGATTCTTAGTTTTGATTTTTGAATATTTTGAGAGTGATTGTAGTAGTGCACGTAGAGGACAATACTAACGAGTTATCAAAGTCCCATCACCTCTACTGTATCCGCAATGACTGGGGCATTACCACTTACCCTATTGTATCTGGGTATCCCATCACATAACATGTAATATATATATATATATGTATATATATATATATATATATATATATATATATATATATATATATATATATATATATATATATATATATGTATATATATATAGGCGAGCATTCAATGATACTCGAAATAGTGCAACACCCCTAAATGCCCCCTGATTTCCACCACACATTCTGTTTCTCTCTCCCTCCACCACTTCTTTCTCCTTCCACTAGCTTAATTTATATTAAATGAGAGGATGAGAGAGGGGGTAAATGGGGTTCTCACTATTTGGGGTTTCATTGAACGCTCCTCATATATATATATATATATATATATATATATATATATATATATATATATATATATATATGTATATGTTTTTTTTTTTTTTTTTTTAAATAACTAACTATATACAAAGAACCAATGGTCCACAAAAACTGCCAACATGCCTAGCAGGTAACCAAAAAGAAAGCAAACAACCCGAAATGACCATATGTTTGTAAAGAAAATAGATAGATGAACTCCGGAAAATCCACCGTCCATCATACTCCAAAATCGAGTTCCGGCAAGGCCACCACCCGATAGTGAAGTAAATCTACTTCCACACAAAACAATAGTCACTCTGACAAAATAAACAAGAAGAGAAAAGACAACTCAACGAAGGAAAACACTCTCCAAAAGACATCATGAAAAAAGAGACGAGCAAAAACTCCTAAGACAAGGGACTCAGTCCAAAAGAAAAGTCATGGATCCTGGAAAGCTCTAGCGACGCCGAATACCGGTGACGTGCTCAACCCAAACCCAGAAAGTGCTCTAGTGAAAAAAAACGGTCAAAGGCCTGAAGATCCACCCAGTCTGGGTAAGCGAGAATAGCACCCCAGCTCCAGAAAGACCAAAACCATGAACCTATAAACCAGGTCGACGATCTGTGAAGAACAGTCCGGTAGAAAGCTCTCAACCAAAGCCCAAAACCCAGACCATAACTCGGGACGCCAGAACAGCGACAACCTGTAAACCAAGCCCCTGCAGTACTCGCAAACAAAATCAGGCATAAGGGGGGGGGGGGTTGGTGAGGAGAGGCTAATGTGACGGATCCCAAAAACCCACAAAAAACAACAGATCAACCGATGCCCGCCCTGGAGCTTGCAGTAACCGATGAGACATCAAAGATTGTGGCTAGCCTCCGCGAACGGGATCCAAAAGAACCTCTAAACGGTCTAGCTCGGAAGGCTAGGAACACATCATTCCTAACCTTTCGGATGATATTAGAAGGGTCCATAGGCACCACATCATATATCGTCCTATTCCGCGCACACCAAATATGCCAGTAGATAAGACAAGGAACTAGACGGCAAAGGATAGAGCGCAGGGATTTTCCCGAGATTCCGGACCACCAGATTCTCAGTTTATCGGCAAGAGAAGACGCATTACCTCGGACACCCGCTAAGTTGTCGAAGTAATTCCATACGGAGTTAGCAGCGAAGCCCAAGAAAAGCAGGTGAGAAATGGATTCTGTGTCACCAGATCCACAACACCTACAACGAGAAGCTAAAGGAATGCCAATTCTCTGGAGGTTCTCATCTATCGGTAACCCTTCGTGGAGAGTCCTCCACATAAACAGAGAAACCTTCGGAGGAGTACGGGAATCCCAGATGAACGAGAAGGAAGGAAGGAGGGGCGACGACGTCCTTGCCGAATTCCAAGCTGCATGAATCGAGAAGGGGCTACCATCCCAACTCAACCCACCACCATGGAAATCCGAAAAGGCCTTCACGGATTGCATCCGTTTCCACGTCTCACTAGCATAGGAAGGAACCCCGGTATAGCTATTCGCTTGTAACCTGCGGTACTTTGCATGAAGGAACAATGCCCATAAGGAATCATTCGCTTCAAACCTAGCTCATAGTTTACAAGCAAAAGCTGTACAGATATCCTTAGGGTTTCTGAGACCTAACCCCCCCTCGTTTTTAGGGCGGCAGATAATGTCCCAAGAGATCCAATGGTGCCGATTGACGTTGTCCTTATTCCCCCAGAAGAAAGACGAGGCCAAAGAACGGTAAGATCTGAAGAAAGCTGAGGTAGGAGTCATGGCGGCAAAGATGTGAGAACCTATAGAGTCAAGCACCGACTTTATGAGAACCAATCTTCCAGCCTGAGAGAGGAGGGTAGCATTCCACCTAATGATCTTCCCCCTGACCTTGTCGGCTAGAGGGTCGAAAATGGCATTGAGCTTTCGGCCTCTGTAAAGGACGATACCCAAATACTGTAAAGGGAGGCAAGCCCCCTTGTAACCAGTAAAGGTTTCAATCCAAGAAGATCTGACCGTGGACAAGTCTCTCGAAGGGACAAAGCAACTTTTGGCAGTATTAACGAGCTGACCAGAACTCCCCTCGTACTGCTTAACGAGACTGACAAGGCGGCGAATAGAGCGGCGGTTACCATTCGTGAAAATGATAATGTCGTCAGCAAAGGATAGAGAAGATACAACCGGACAACCGGGGGGAACGCCAAAACGGTGAATCTGATTAGCAATCGTCAATGAATGCAATCCACGTATAAAAGCCTCAGCAGCGATCACGAAGAGCGTTGGAGATAGAGGATCCCCCTATCGGAGTCCTCTTCCAGCCTTGAAAAACCCGTTGGCCGCTCCATTGATAAGAATAGAGAACCAACAGTTGGATATAAGCCTCCAGATAACGTCGATAAGGGACTCAGGGAACCCAAAGGCTCGAAGAACCTTGATGATGAAAAACCAGGACATGCGGTCGTAAGCTTTCGCCATGTCCAACTTAACGACCACATTTGAACCCCTGACTTTTCTATCAATTTGGGATACCAGCTCTTGGGCTAGGAGCACATTATCCGTAATCAAACGTCCTTTAACGAACCCCGCCTGAGAAGATGATATAAGACGCTGGAGAAAAGGAGTCATTCTAGTGGCCACGATCTTAGAGATAACCTTGTTAGAAAAGTTACACAAACTGATAGGGCGAAAATCCGCACACGAGATGGGATTTTCGCACTTAGGGATAAGGATCAAGTTAGTGGAGGTCCAGCCCTGAGGCAGATCTCCACCAGAGAAGAAGAACCGGATTGCCTGGCAGAAGTCCGACTGGATAATCGGCCATACGCTACGGTAGAAAACCCCATTGTACCCATCAGGGCCGCAGGCACTATCCTTACTAAGAGAAAAAATACAGGCTCGTATCTCTTCCGTCGAGGGGGGGGGGGGGGCAGCTAGATCGATACCCTCCGAAGGTACAATCAACATCGGAATGTAGACAAGAAGAGAAGGATCAGACACGGTCACCGATGGAGAACCAAGAAAGGATTGGAAGTGGGATAGAATAGTCTCTTTGACTTCCTCGGGAGACGAAGCCGAAGAAAGATCAGGACGCTGAATCTGAAGAATCGTAAGAAGTCTATTCTTCTTACGAATGGAAGAGTGGAAGAACCTGGAGTTCGAATCGCCATCGACAACCCACTTGATCCTCGCCTTCTGACGAAGATAGTCGTTCTCGATACGAAGCTCGGAAGAAAAGGCAAGCTGGGCGAGGGCCCACGCTTCCTTGTTAGATATAGAAGGATCCTCGTCAAAGGAAGCCTCTGCAAGAACAAGAGACTCTTCAGCCGCTCTGACACGGTCGAAAATGTTCTTGAACACAAGAACGTTCCAAGACTTGAGGCAAGACTTAAGGCGCTTAAGCTTGCGGGAGAAGGCGATAGAAGGCGAACCTTCAATCGGAGAGTTCCAAGAGACTTCCATAACCCCGTGGAAAGAGTGATGGGACCTCCACATACTCTGGAATCTAAAAGACGAAGGTCCAGAAAACGAGCGGGGAGAACAGCTAAGAAGCATAGGAGCATGGTCTGAGAAGGCCCGGTGAAGATGAGAAACAGAGAACATGAAAGGAAGACTGAGCCAGCTCTCCGAGCCGAAAACTCTATCAAGCCTAGACAGAATCCGATTCGTCCCGTCTTGATTGTTACACCAAGTGAAGGCCGATCCGACGAAAGAGACTTCTGTCAGGCCTGACTCAACGATGAAGGCGTTGAAATCAGCCATAGAGGCACGGCTAACCACATTGCCTCCCAGCTTTTCTGCCTGACTGGCGACCACGTTGAAGTCGCCTCCCAAAACAGAAACAGGAAAGCCAAAAGAAGACAGTCCAAGAACGTCAGACCATAGGGTCAAACGTTCCATCCTGTCGCACTTAGCGTAGACCGCAGAGAGCAGGAAAGACGAGGAGAGGAAAGGGAGGGAGCAGACTACCGACAGTAACTGGTCGGAGTCGAAGATAGGTTGGGCAACAACGTCTTTGGACCACAGGATCCAGATCTTGCCCGATACATTGGCTAAAGCACCTCCAAAACCAAGAGAAAGGACGGACTTGGTAATCCCTTCCGGACCTAACATAGGCTCCAGAAGCGCCACCATTAAAACAGAGTGTTTCCGAACAATGCGCTTGAGCCTAGCCACAGACTCATCATTCCCAACACCACGGATGTTCCAGAACAGAAAGTTCGCTATAAAGCCCACGATAGAAAGAGGAAACCGAAGGACGAAACAAAGAAAAGAGAGAGCCTAAAACGAAACTAGAGCCTAAACCAAACAGCTCAAGCAAGATACAACGTGTACCGAGTAGTTCTAACGACCTGCTCGGACGCCGCTATAGAGCGTGTGCGAATGGTGCGGGGAGTGCGGGGCCCATCCCTAGTTCTTCTACGCGAAGAACGGGAAGGAGTCACACATGGACGAAACGAAGACTCACTAGATTCGGGGGTACCAGAAGGGACCCTGAAATCTATGCCGTGAGAAGAAGAAAGAGGCCGGAAGCGACCAGCTCTCAAAGGACAAGAGTTCTTAGAAAGACGAGATAGACGATCATTAATGATCGCTATCTCGTCCGTGCTAAGCATGGGGGGGATGAACAGGCTGGACGCGAAACAGAAACAAGCGACGAACACTGAGAGACGACCGGGAAAGACAACAAAGAGGGAAAAGAAGGATACGTCAGAAGACGCATCACAAAAAGCTGAGAGAACTTTACCATTTCCGAGTTGTCATCAGAATGACAACCCCGAGAAGGTGGTAAAGTTCCCGCTACCGATCCGGTTGTAGCAGCATAGGGCGAAGGGTTACACGGTCGGCATTCTATCTGGCAACACATACACTGGTCCAAAATTGGGACCATTGTACGGCTGCAACAGAAAGATCGCCAATACCGATAACCCCACCCCATATGAAGCGACGGACAACCACAACGATAACCCACAAACCGAAACCAGAGAACAAAAATCTCCAACGACATGTAGAAGATGCCATGGAGTCTAGCAAGCCCTGAAAACCACTCGAGAACGATAACCCAAACGGATCCCCCCACAAAATAACAAGCCACTTGAACCGCCATCGAGCACCAGTCGTAACGACAAACAACCGAAAAGACCCAGAAAAGAGCACGCGGTTCCAAGGAACCAACCCCAACCATACAGCAAAACCCATAGTCACAAGACATCAAGACCGAAGCCGTAGCAAACTGATCCCAGTCAGTCGCAGAGGCAAACAAAAAAGGAGGATCACAGATAAAAGAATCGGCACATAGCCGAGGAGTAGAGACAGCCAACGTATGAAACAAACGTTGGCACAAGCAGAAATTCGGTTGGGACAAGTTAAAAACAGCAATAAAAACATTCTCAGAACAACAGAAAAACTGAACATAAAACATAGAGGGTACCTTCCTGATGTGAGCCCAAGCATCACTGGACACATGTAAGCCCGAATCACCTTGCACAACATTAGTTACAGCGACCAACTTTTCCACCTGATCAGTTAAAGCTCCCACCTGCTTTGAAATAGGCACAACCAAGGCCGTGGACACAGACTCAACTTCGCACAAGACTACCGAAGCCTCATCGCCTCTAGGAACCTCCTGGTCATCGCAAGACAATGAAGCAGAGGTGATGAATTCCTCCACTTCACCCTGCGCAACCTCCACAAGATCATCCAGCACCTCAAAAACGTTACGGAGGCTAAGAGAAGGAGCTACCTGCTTACCTCCGGAACACTGCACAAAAGAAGAAGAAACAGCAGGAGGAGGATAGTTTTGAACAGTAAGAGTTGCTTCCTTCTTGGTTTTCGACCTACGTCGTGAAGAGCGTCGACTATAATACAATCGAGGCTGCAATACTCCTACTACAGAAACTGCCTCCCCACCAGAGCTACTACACGAAGGCTGGACCAATGGAGTGATCAATTCTCCACCGCGAACCCCTGTAGCAGCTATAACATGGCCAAAAGAGGGGCCAAAAACACCACCACACAACAGCGAGCCAACAGAAAAACCCTGCACCGCCGAGAACCCAGAGGAGTTCGAAGACCTGAAACTCAACCGAGGAAGAAACGGGGTGGTGAAATCCCTGTTCTCTCGGTTAGCATCAGAGCTGAATTCAACTCCTCCATCTACCAAAGCCGTAGCAAAAACCGGGTCTTGTCGTGGAGGCAAACAAGAGACAAGCGTACCTGAAAACTTCGGGGAAAGTTCCACGAAGCTCTCATCTATAACCAAATACTTGAACCTCGATAACTCCACGAACGAACTCAATGAAGAGAGGTGAACCTCAAACTCAGATCCGCCAGTAAAAAAAAGAGACAGCGGAGGAGCCGCAACCTCCAACAGAGCCTTAGCAACAGATTCGAAAGAGGCACCAGATCTCGGAAGAGAACCCTGAACCACGAAATCACAATCCTGTGAATTCATCCCCCCTCACAATAAGGCAAGCGAGAAACGGGGCAAGAGAGCTTTAGAAAGAGAGCGGAAAGAGGGCCAGGCAGCTGAGAAGGCAGTAAGAGCTTAGAAGAGAAACCCAGAACAACGATGGAGATTGGGGAAGAGACGAAAAAAATCGCTGCTTTTCAGAAAACGGTCGCCATTTTTTTTTAACAAGTTACCGTTTTTGGATGTTATATGTATATGTATATATGTATATGTGTATATATATATATATATGATATGAGATAACTGAAGTTCTTTTTAAAGAAAAATAGAAATGCTTGGATAGAAGTCAAAGCTTGCAAGAACTTTTTGCATGGACAATATAATTTATACCAGTTTATATGGCAATAGATTTTCAAATGAGGGGGTAAAGAATTATCTAATAAGAACTATCGTAAAATGCAGATACGTGAACATACGAATGAAAGAACGAAGGTTATTTACAACGACTTGTCTGAGAAGGAAGCGGAACATGTGCTTTTTTTGGGTAAGGTTTACATGAGATGCACATGTACATGCATAGCAAACTGCGATTCCTTGTAAGCTACTAAATAGTGGTTCAGGTAGCTATGGTACGAGGTTGCAATAGCTAGGTGATGCGTCGAACTTCTATTGTGTGAGATGCTAACCGAAATCTAGAAAAGAGCGATTGGTTGACCAGGATAAGGTGCTAGTGCAAACCATATAAATGGAGCTTAATTGAATAACATGATCGGAAGCACTGATCCAACACTATCCAAATGGTTCTGGTGTCGCTTGAGCCAGAGGGATGAACTGACATGACTGAAGCTTTGCCGCCTTCTTTATTGTAGGGTGATAGACAGGAAGCATGCAGGCTTGCTACATGCAACAATTGGAAGGAAAGTATGTTAGTATATAAAAACTGCAAGGGGACAATATGAAAAGAATCTACTACAAAAAAGTCATGCACTAGAACTTTGATTACTGTAACATACTTTGCTGAAACAACACCATAGTAGGTGGTGGGCATTCCAATTTCGGATTAACACATTGGCAGCCTTTTATATGAGAATTGGCTTGAAAATGGTACAAAATGGAGTACTGCAATGTGCTGAATCTATTAGAGCTCCATGACATCAATGGAGGTTGGCTTCAAAAGGAGACTGACGTGGATTGCAATGTGAATTGCAGAGTATATAGGCCACCTAAGACCATGCAGATGTAAATTGATGATAGTTAGGAATGGAAAGGTAAAAGAGTTGGCACGAAATATGAAGTGACATGAATTTGGATGATGCTTGTATCTTGACCAATGTAGATGTATGGTACTGCTGAACTACTTGCAGTGGACATGCATGAAATAGGTAGCACACTATTTCAGTGACATGCAGATACTACAACTTTGAAGTAGATGACCCAGTGCTATGGATGTACGTATAAGCATCCTAAGGTAGGTACATGGTGAATCAGAAAAATACCAAAAGCATGAAATGGAATCTAAAACAAAATCACTGGGAGACAAAGTTGCATAGTGCCATGGTGCTTAAAACACGTGCGAGCTCAGGTGATTCTTTTATGCTAATCAAATTGATTTTGTTTGAATACTCGGTTTGAATTGTTGGTGCGTGTGTTTATGCTAAAGTGATTTATCCAGTCAGAGTCCTTCACTTTATTTCTTCAGTTAATAGTAAAACGGTTGAGTATTTTAATTCCAAGTTCATGTTCTTTTAATTCCAAATTCAGTTTATAGCAATACACGTGCACTTTTCACTATTGCTATTTTTACCATACTATGCATTTCTGAAACAGTTCTTAGCTTCATATTTACTCCGCATATTCAACAACTTCTTTATCTGTAGGGTTCTGAAAAGCTTGGAACAACTAACATGATGTGGCTGCTCGTTATGTTGCATGAGGCGGTTCCCAGGAGGAGGTATAATCGTTACCTTGAGCTTACTCAGCCTGCTCAGTAAGTTCTTTCTTTCTTTGTTCCACTGTTTTAATTTGATACTGTATGGTAAAATTAAGGACCATTATGCGCAACCTTGACATGTGTTATGTACTCCAAAAATGTGGCTATAGTGTGTATTTTCAAAATTACTGCAATTCTATTCATTGTTTTGCTTTGTTACTAAATTGGAGAATTATAGGAACATGATGTGCGTTCTTGACATGCTTCCTATACTCCAAAAGCGTGTGTATATTGTGAACGTAGGTTCAAGTTACTGCACATCTCTTCACTCACTTGATGCTCAACCATGTCTTTAGCTTGTATTAGTGGATTGAAACATAGGAAAATAATAGTAAAAGATACAGGATTTGATTTATTTTATTTTTCTGATACTATCATTCTTCGCAAACCAAAATTTTCAAAGTGATGTGGTATGTTACTTGATTTGCAATTAAATGTTATATGGTTTATAATTAATTATATAGCAATCTTTTGTTCTTCCATGTACATTTTCTTTAATTTGTTGCTGTATAAATAGACTGTAAATCAACATATTCACAAATTTTCAAGTAGGCCGCTACATTAGTGAATTTATGTCTTGAAAAAAATCATCTATATAATGCATTTTTGATAAGTTAATTATACAATTAAAAGAAATTTTATTCACGTCCACCATAACTATTAGTTAACCCATGTTGTTTTTCTAGGATTGTTTCCTACTTTTATGGTCTCTTTAATTTTTAAAGATTGGTTAGTTTATTCACACAATTTATAGTTTCATCTTCACCTCGTATTTCTCTATCGTTTTATAATCATCAAATCGTAAATACACCACCTTTGAGGGGAAAAAATTAAAAAGATTGAACAATACAATGCTAAACGAAAACAAATTATGGATGAGAATAAAAAGGGATTAAAATATGAAAAGCTCACCACAACATGAGGCCTATTCTAATAGAATAGGGAAGAAAATCTCTGCAAAACATGAAGAGGGCTGAAATGCAAATTGATTGGTTAGCTAATTTTAGTTTTGTTTGAAAATTTTAACTTTTTGAAAAGTTTCAAAAGTAAAGACTTGAATTTGGCTTTCTATTTACGTGAAATATTACACTAATTAAGTTCAATTCTTGGCATACTATTTACCTTTGTAATCATTTTTGAAAATAATCTTTTCAATGAATATTGTTTTCACAACCCATATTTCATGTATGATCAATGACTTTTATACAATTAACTAAGTTTTGTTAAATATAAACTAGTTTTATAAAATTAACTAAGTTTAGGTTAATTAAATTCTATGAATAATAATATTATATAATTTAAAAAAGTTTTATAAATAATAATGAAGGTGATGATGAATTAACACAGTTTATAAAATTTAACTGAATTTATAATAATAATAATATAATTAAGTTAACTGCGCTTAATTATAGCTACTATTATTACTATTAGCTATTATAATAAATTAATTAAGTCGACTACGTTAATAAAAATTAGCTAAATTTTGTTAATCTTAAATAATTTTTATTAAATTAACTAGGCTTAAGTTGGCAAAATTTTATAAATGATGATGATGATGAGTTGACTAAGTTAATAAATTTTAACTAAGTTTATAACAATAATATAATTAAGTTAACCAAGTCTTAAGAATAATAGTATTTAAAATTAACTAAGTTTGTTAAAATTAAACAAGTTATATAAAATTAACTAAATCTAAGCTAAATAAAAATTATATAAAATTGACTAAGTTTAATAATAATAGTATTTTAAATTAACTAAGTTTGCTAAAATTAAACAAGTTATATAAAACTAGCTCTGTTTAAGTAACTAAGAATTATAAATAATAATATAATAAAACCAACCGAGTTTTAATAATAATAATAAATTAACTAAGTTAATCTAGTTAATAAAATTAACTAAGTTTTTAAAATATTATACAAGTTTATAAATTTAATTATATTTTATAAATGAATATAATATAACCAAATTAACAAAGTTTTATATATACAGGTAAGATTGTTTGACTATATGTTGTGCTTATACTTGTTTAGGCTTTGGACTTTCGAAGAGAGCAAGGTCGAACTTGTATGGTAATCCTGCAAATTTGGTTAGTATACTGGGAAGGCTTGATTGTTTATGTGCTTGTTTTAATAACAATCAATTAATATTGTTTGAATGTTACTTGATAATTTATGACAAATTCTTATTGTTATTTATCGAACTTATTTACTTGTAATTAGCTTTTCCGAAGTAAACATCGCTAACAACAATGGACATGACTTCAGTTGTTATATGTATTATGGGATTAGTTAGTATTTGTCGTGTAAACCTTTTTGTTAATGCTTATGGTATGTGAATTTGCTCATTTGGTCAAACAAATACTATTTGAAAGGTTATGAATAATACTTATGTCACAACGTGTTTATAATTATTTGAATATGATGATTATATGATTGGTTGATTGTTGGTATGAATATTGTAATTATAGGAATGTTGTTGATTTTGATATGACTATTACGTAAATGAATGCTGGAAATAATACAAGCCATTAACAGAATATAGTAGCATTTAAAATACGCTATAAAACAATCAATACCTTTTAGTAGCGTTACAGAAATAGATGTAAAAATACCACCTAAATTTATAGTGCCATAAAATAACTGTAACAAATAGTTTTGGTAGCGGTTGAAAATGCATCTATATGAAACATTTGGTAGCGTTTAGTAAAACGCAGCAAAAAAACAGACTTTTGGTTGCGTGACCTATAGTAGCGTTCTTTAAAACGCTACAAAAGCTTTGGTAGCGTTTTTAAATGCTACTAAAGGTCTTTTCTGGTGTAGTGATGAGTTTGACGATTCACTTAAGCTGTGTACTGTGTAGATGTTGCCGTAGATAAATTTCCTTGTTTATGGAACCAAATAGAAAATTATAGGATGTTCTAGAAAAATATACTTATATAAATGTTTGTGACAGTTAATTCTGCATTTTTGCAGAGTATTTTGAGATGGAGCCCGGACCAGTAGATCCGAGTGTGTTATATCTTCAGCCGCAACATAGAACATCTAACCCTGCTCGTATGGAGGTAGCAATATGTTACAATTTTCATTTTTTGATGTTTAGTATTCTTTTCCACATTAGACGTCAACCCCCATTTTCTATTTATTAAATTTCCAAAGTGACGATACTGAGTTTGTCATTGATCACTCGTCTTCATTTTCGAAAGTGACATCCTCAGATCCTCGCGTCCTTGCCGAGATCCAAAGGGCTGGATTCATGCACATTTTTGGCTTAGGTTACATCCAGCTTGATCATTGCCTTGTTGGTGCTTTATTAGATATGTGGAGGCCTGAGACATCCACATTTCACCTACCAATCGGTGAAATGACTATCACCTTGGAAGATGTGGCTGTTTTGCTAGGATTGCCTATGAAAGGCAATGCTATTGCGTTTGATGATGCGGGAAATGATTATTTGCGGCTATCTCGCGACCTACTTGGGCTTGATCCACCAGCCAATCAAGTAAGTGGTGGCGTGTCTGTTCATATATGATGGTTCCGTAATTAGTTGATATATGACATTCCTGCATATGCCACCCAGGTAGAGGTTGAGCAACGGGCTCGTTGCATTTTAGTGCACATTATTTTTTGCAGAATGATGGCCGATCATTCCAAGACCCGTATAGATTTGAGATGGCTACCATATTTAGCTGATCTCGGGCAGTGCCCAACATATTCGTGGGGTAGTGCAGTGTTGGCCTATACATATCAGGAATTGTCTAAGGTCGCACTGCAAAAGTTTGCCTATATTGCCAGTTTGCCCGACACTAGTTCAGGTATGAGCTGAATTTCTATAATTTACTGTTATACAATGTGATGCATCATTCTCTTGTATGAATAGTATATTTTTGTGTACACAGCTTTGGTCCTGGACTTATCTTCCCATCGGAAGGTTAGTAGTGACGCCTGATCCCATCGACCCATCGATGCCGCTTGGAGCTAGGTATGCTTATTTGTTTGTTTATTTTGGTACACACGGCATATACCATTTCTAATATATGTACATTTAAAATCATGTAACAGGTGGGTTGGAAAAAAGAATACGCGACGAGAGTTGTCATTTTACCGCAATGAGTTGGACGTCCTTACAGACGAAAATGTTACATGGAATCCGTACACTCAGGAGGTACTTGCCCCACTACCAGTCATGTACAGAGCTAATAGGTACCTTTGGACGGCGAGAGTACCTATGATAGCCTACAGCTTCACCGCTTGGCACCTTCCCAATAGGGCTATGAGAAAGTTCAGCCTGATGCAGCATATACCGGATGACGCACCTCCTTACATTTAGGGTTACAGTGCGTAAGATTTTCCCACATTTATTGCTATGTAGAATGACCATGAGAACCGTATTGAGTTGGAGAGGGAGCCCACCATATCCACGGCGCAGTACATGAGGTGGTACTGGAACATAACACGATGTTATGTCGTTAATCCTAGAGTAGATTCTGCGTTAGCACCGTATGTTCCTATAGCACCACTAGAGAGGAACGTGGTAAGTTGATGTGTGTAGTATTAAATGCAATCAATTTTATTTATTCATTGTATCTAATTTTCTTTTAAATTTGCAAGCTATCAGTATTAACTGTGCATGGAAAGAAGCAGAAAAGCTCAGACAGAGGTAGACGAAAGATGAGGGAAGGACAATGTGTACAAACATACAAAAGATTTTGGATGTGATTTTGTGCAGGAACAAACTAGATCGGCTGAAACCACCATCTCCTCCACCTCCTTCTCCTCATGCAGGTCCTCCTCCTCCAGCAGCACATGAGGAAATTGCGCCTGGCCCATATCGCAACCAGCACCTGCATTACCCCGTTCCAGTAGTGCACAACGCACTAGAAGCAGCAATGACAGCGGTTCGTCTTCAACTTCCACACCAATACTCAGGCGGTCGAGGCGAAACTAGTGCACCTTTGATTGGTCGTATTAGTAGTGTATGTCTAGTTAATTGGATAGTAGTCTTTGTGCAATTATTTGCTATGTTTTGATATGTTTATTTATTTCTTATTTTTGGATAAAACTAGCGTATGTATAATTATTTGGTACGTTTGGCTATTTGTCATTCAGTTTACTTGGTTGCCATCCGTACTTTTGGTTTTAATATTCATATTAATTAAACGACGTTTGAACGTATAATTTATAATATAATTAAAAACGAGCACTTAACGTCGTGGCAGTTTGTAGTTTTTTGCATTGAACTTTAACTGAATATATATGATTCGTTCTAAGTCGGATTTCTTTGAAACAAGAAACGTTCGAATCTACTGAACTATATTTTTATAACGGAAGAGAAAAATGAAGGTTTCATACTACAGATTTTTAGTTATGTCCAAATCAAATCTTCAAAAAGTCGCGGTGGAATCATTTATAAACCATAACAATTTATTAATAGTTTATACAAAAATTTTATATAATATAAACTGAGCGTCGATTTTAATGTAAAAGGGAGTAGTCAACATAGCACTACATCGCCGTATTGTGTTGTTGTAGGATAGTTTGAATGTGGTGTTATGTATAGGCTAGCTTGAATGTCGTGTTGTGTGGAAATTTGTTAGGGTGGGGTTTTATTGAAGGAGTGTTTTGGAAACTCGCCTTTGTAATTTACTAAAGGCGTGTTTCCAAAACTCGCCTTCAAAACTTAAACAGGTCTAAATCTGTTATTTTTTTTCGAACATGGCTATTTGCATTATTGATTATAAAAACAAACCTGAGATAGTAAATTATCCTTATTAATTTGCAATGCCACAGACTTCGCAACAATAGCGATTTCTTCTTAACTACTCCTGAAACAAGTTCACGACTAAATCTACGATTGAATGGAAGCACAACTCCTTCATTTAGTTCAAAAGCGGACCAAACAGGAACCATTA
This sequence comes from Allium sativum, assembly GCA_030737875.1. Classification (NCBI taxonomy): domain Eukaryota; kingdom Viridiplantae; phylum Streptophyta; class Magnoliopsida; order Asparagales; family Amaryllidaceae; genus Allium; species Allium sativum. Next base: position 459,671,592 of record CM060913.1, on the reverse strand, counting down.
CACAAATAAAGTTGACTTCATAACATAGTTATAAAAAAAAGAAAAAAAGCAAGCATCATAGATGACCTCCACAAAACAAGAACATACACCCAACAACCTAAAGCTAAAAGCGTAGAACTCTTTAACCCAGGGCATAAACAACGCCAGCACTAGACAATCCCAAAGCAAACAAAAACTCAAGCAGTGGAACTGATCTTATGCATTAAATTCTCCACAACATTGTTGGACTCTTTGAGTAACTCAATACTCTTATTTAGCCCCTCTCTCTTCCCTACGGTCATTGGCGACTCTTCAAGCATCCTTTCTATACCAGTCATTCTAGAACCAACAACCTCATTCACCAACTCTACCTCCAGCTCCTCCTCCACTAACATCTCCAAACTATGCAAAATGTGCAAAACAAATTCATCTACCATTGTCATAATCACTATCTTATAGTAGGCATTCAGCCTCATCCTCATGTCAAAAGCCTGTTCGGCTAAAGAAGAGTATTTCCGGAGGTGTCCGAAATCAAACTCACCGAGCTTCTCCAGCTTTATCTTTGCTTCTGTATTTGGATTTTGTAATATTTCCATGAAGTTCTCTTGTTGCTCCATCATCTCATACCATGTATTCATGTAATCAGGATTAGAAGTATAATCTGCTGACATCTCTTTCTCTATCATTTCCTTCACAGCCTGAACAACAGACAATCATGTTTACAATCATAGTACAAAGCATAATTAGATAGTTATTTAGAAGATTATTTTACATACCGCAATTGATATTTTCTTTTTCTTGTCAATGACACTAGTCACAACCTTCCTAGTAGAAAACTGAAGCTGAGGATAGTTGCCTAAATACTTCGACACCACGGTTAGTACAGCTTCTATATACAACCACACATCACTAACAAACTGAAAAGGCTTGTCCGTAACAAGCCTGATCTTCCTCTACAATAAAGTATGAAAAGCATTCCTGGGTAGAAAGTTGGGTATCCCAATACCTTTGCATTCCTCCAAAACATGAATCTCATCCACCAAAAACTTATTTTCCAACACAGGATAGTTCAATGGCACCTCTTTGCAAAATTTTAGCAGCATGTCAGCTAGTCTTGTTCTTCCATGCATGGCTTCATTGGTGTTTTCATATTCACCTCTTATTATTATGTTTCTTAGAATCTCCTTAGTCGAACTTATCATTTGCATAAGCACTCTTATGGAATTGCTAAAAGAAGATAGATTTTGAGGCATCATATCAAAGTTCAAACAGATTGTGATTCAACTTTTCATTGATCTTCCTCACAATGTTAGGCAGGCATCTTGATATGCTAGTGACTTGAATCCGCATAAGTTTTTAGTCAAGAATTGGAATTCCGATAATAGATTTGTCAATTTTACAAAGATGGATGTTATTGAGAAAAAGATTAGCCTCTTCCGCACAGGCGTGTTCATAACACTACTAGAATGGTACAGTATAGCAGCGGAAGGTCCCAAAGGCCTCCAACGGCTGTTGACCAACGGCTTCCACTAGAAGCCAAATGTTGGTATTTTCTTACGGGTTAAAAAATAAACTGTTGGAAGCCGTTAGAGGCCGTTGATTTAACCCCGTTGGAAGCCAATGGTAACCATTACATGGTGGAGCAGAAAACAGCCGAAGTTGCTTCCTCCTTGCCCATTCTTCAAACCCACGGAAATTTCCCCAATCCCCCGAATCTTTCACCCCTTAATTCTGAAATCAACAACCCCACGCCATCAACCGCCTAGGGTCTCTCCAACTCATTCGATGCACTCTCTTCTCCTCTCTAGTCTCTGATTCTCTCCAATTTCAAGGTATGGATTAAACCAAATTTTGTTTAATACCCTAAGTTTAGAATTTAAGCATAATTAGATTGTATGTTTGCGTGTCTAGTGCTGTTAATTAGTTGCTAATGTATGGTTTAATCATTTATGTTGCTAATCTTGGGTTTTATTTATAAATTAATTAGTTGTTAATCTAGGGTTTAATTATTTTAATTAGTTGTTCTTAACGAGTTTGTATTTATAGACTTATTTGATTATGTTGCTAATCTAGGGTTTAATTAGTTCAAGTTACATATGTATGTATGCATATATATATAGTGTTGTATGTATATAGTTGGTAATTAATCTATGTATTTGTTTTTGGTTGAGCCCCAACTCATTGAAAATGATATTTAATTTGTCGAAAACGTGTAGTGGAAATGGAAATATTTAAGTTTATGTTTTATAAAAATTTAGCGAAAACGACATTTAACTTTGTATATAACGTATGGTTATATAGTTCGATTTAAGGCGCTAAGGCACACGGCTTGACCCTTGGGCTTTTTTGAGCCGGGTCTTATTTATGCGACTTTTTAAAAAAGTGCGCACCACATATATTTAAAAATAACCCGCAACAGACGTAAACCTGCAACTTCGATATCACGAATTTTTGAACTTAAAATTTTAAATCGAAGTTGAGAAAAAAAACCTAAAATCACGAAAAAAACTAAACCCTAATATGTTATATTCATAAAGCCTTAGAGAGTTTTTTTGGCCCCATCTGATAAGTATTGTATATAATCATTATGTGAATGTTCGTTTTATTAACGAAATGGACATTTATATTCATCATATACAATATTTTTTGGATTTGTCCTTTGTATTGGATAAGTTATGAATACAATAATGAAATTAATTCTCGTAAATCATTTCATTTTAAACGGTTCTCAAAATTTCGAAAGCACTTCCTTTATGTTCCTTGTGTACACACAAATGTGTACTGTTCGGGGAACTAAAGGGAAGTGCTGCCGAAATTTTGTTGAATCATTTAAATTGAAAAGATTTACGCGATTTAATTACGTTATTGTATTTGTAATGAGGGGTAGGATGACCCACCGGCAGTAAATGATCAATTAACATAACATGCATTCAGCACTAAATTGTTTTAACAAAATGTCAATGCAAATTTTATCATCATAATTAATACGTAAAAGAAATGTTTTCAATAAAATATAATCTTAGCGTTTGAGCTTTTCGAACGAAACTAGATATTAATATTTCATCATGAGTTAGATACGAATTTGTGACCGCATATATAAATTATAAGGGAATTTTGAGAATTTAGCAATCGGACACAAATTTGTGAATCTATTTCAACTATTGATGTTATAAAAATAATAAAAATGGTTGTCTACTTAGAAAATGTATTTACAACTACTTGAAAAAATGGATTTTCATCTGCTTAACTAGACTTTATACTATATACCCTTTTTGATTTTGTGTTATTTTATCATACTTTCTAATTTTATATGTACTTAGGAAAAATGGGCTATTATTTTAATGATCGAAGCTGGATGTACAAACGAAGAGAAACTGATGGCACAATAAAAAACAATTTATTAATGGTGTTAGTGTGTTTATTAATTTCGCTTTAAGTAACAACGGAAACAACGTCGTAATCCGTCGTCCATGTAGTAGATGCAAGTTATTAAAGCATTTGATACCGCAAATGATTAGAGTTCATTTGCGTTAGTACGGTTTTGTGCCGAACTATTTAGTTTGGGACCGTCATGGAGAACCGTTAGCATCTACTTCTATACAAGTTGAGGAGTTGTGAATAATGAAGTTGCTACTATGAATCTCGTAGAACAAGTGGTTGAAGATGCTACACGTTCTATGTTCTCGGTTCAACAATCTAATGATAACGGTGGTAATGATGAAGAAGAACCAAATATTGAAGCCAAAAAAATATATGATTTATTAAATGCCATGAAAAAACCCCTTTGGGAAGGCTGTGAAAGCGGAACTCAATTATCAGTAACTGCTGAATGCATTGCGATGAAATCTAAATACAACTTCACAGAAGTTGGATTTACAGCTGTTGTACAAGCTGCGAAGCGGCATATGCCTTCCAATAATTTAATGTGCGAAAATCATTATGAAGTAAAAAAATTGATGTCGGCCTTTGGTTTACCATATCTATAAATAGATACATGTCTAAAGGGTTGCATGCTATTTTGGAAGGAAGATATTAACCTTAAGAATTGTAGAATATATAATCAAGAAAGATAAAACCATGAAAGAAAAAGGGAAAGGATGCCCCGTATAAACATATGCATTATTAACCTATTATTCCTAGACTCCAAAGGTTATATGCGTCCTTTGTAACCGCACAACATATGAGATGGCACAGTGTGAGAGCACAATAAGAAGGTACGTTAACGCACCCATCCGACGGAGAAGCATGGAAACATTTTGACCAAAAGTATCCCAATTTTGCATCTGAGAGCTGTAATGTTAGTCTTGGTTTATGTACGAATGGATTTTCACCATTTTCTCAATTTGGTTCTAAATATTCATCCTGACCAGTAACTGTAACACCTTATAATTTACCTCCATGGATGTGTATGAAAACTCCTTATATGTTTCTCACAATTTTCGTCCCTGGTCCTGATTATCCGACACAAGGAATTGATGTTTATTTACAACCGTTGATTGAAGAATTTAAAAAATTGTGGTATGAAGGGGTAGAAACATATGATATTTCACAAAAGAAAACTTCTGTATGCATGCTTCTCTGTTGTGGACAATTAATGATTTTCCTGCTTATGCAATGCTTTCAGGTTGGTGTACGCCTGGTCGTCTAGCTTGTCCGTGTTGTATGGAAGAAACAAGAGCATTTTCTTTACCTATTGGAAAGAAAATTTCATGGTTTGACTGTCATAGATGCTTTCTTCATATTAATCATCCTTTTAGAAGAGATAAGATTTTTTTACATCTAACAGGCATGAAACTTTGCGACCACCTAAAGTATGGACAAGTGAAGAAATTTATGAAATTGTATAAGATTTTCCCAAGATTCATTAAACCGAAGTACAGACAGAAATTCAAGGTAAATCAACAATTCATATTTGGTGGAAACAAAGCATATTTTGGGAGTTACCTTATTGGAAAGATCTTCTGATTTGTCATAATATTGACGTGATGCATAATGAAAAAAACATGTTTGATAATGTAATCAATACAATTTTAAATGTCAAAGGGGAGACGAAAGATGATTTGAAATCAAGACGTGATATCGAAGTAATATGTAATCGTCCGGAGCTTCATATAAAGCCAAATGACACCAAAAAACTGAAAGCGTGCTATGAACTGGGCAATAATCAAGTTAAAATATTTTTAAAATGGATGGAAGGATTAAGATTCCCGGATGATATATCTTCCAATCATCGTAGATGTGCCAACTATAAAAACAATAAACTTAGCAGGATGAAAAGCCACGACTGTCATGTTATGATGGAAAATTTATTGCCCGTCGCTTTCAAAGAACTATTTCCCATATAAGTTTGGAATGTTGTAACAGAGCTTAGTTTGTTCTATAAAGAGCTTTGTTCTACTACATTAAAAATTGATCGTCTACGTAAACTAGAGCAAGAAATCCCCATATTGCTCTGCAAATTGGAAAAAATATTTCCTCTAGGTTTTTTCAATGTTATGGAGTATTTAACTATTCATCTTCCATCAAAAGCACGTGTTTGGGTTTCTGTGCAATACGGATGGATGTATTCATTTGAAAGGTATATTAATATTTAGTTAATTAAATTTTTGTTAATGAAATGTATTAAGAAAATTACAATAATTCTAAATATGTATTTAAATCATCTAAAGAAAAAAATTAGGTAGAAAGTTCGAGTTGAAGGTTCTTTTTGCAAATCATACATCAATGAAGAAGCTTCATTTTTCTCTCTCGTTATTTTAGTGATCATGTGAACATATCATTTGCAAGTACTACGAGTAATGATGAAAGCATTGATCAAGATGATTGTCCAACGACATTATCTATTTTTTAAAAACATGGTCGGCCTTCTGGTAGATGTATGGAAGAATGGCTGAATGATAAAGATTATAAGGCAGCACACACATATATTCTTCTCAATTGCACTGAAGTTGCACCGTTCGTTAGGTAATGAACTTATACATCTATGCATACATGCACTGTATCTTTAATCATATATGCAACATTTGTCCTATAATTGTAGCATTTATGAATTACAGTATCCAAACGGCGATATCAGCAAAGAATTCCCTAGTTGGTTTACTAATTATGTTTTTGATCCTACAAATTGTGTTGTGGATGAAGGATTGAAACATTTGGCAATGGGACCAAAAAGAAATGTCAAGACATAACCAATATTTTTTGTCAATGGATATAAATTTACCACTAAAGAATATGGTGCTGAAAAATTAACTGGCAATAACGGTGTATTTGTTAAAGGTAGTGATGATCCAAACGACCATATACACGATTTTTATGGCGTGCTAAACCAGATTCTGCAATTGGCATATTTCACACGACCTGCGGAAGAAGTATTTTTGTTTAAATGCAACTGGTTCAGCAACGTTCCAGGTTCTGGAATCAACGTGTGTAACGACCCATATTTTTATGGTATATAAATAATTTATTTAATTATTAAAATAATGGTTTGCTTATTTAAAATGACCAGAATTAAATAATATTGAATATTTAATTAAAATAAATAATATAATAATATATTTAATTTCTGAAATAGTCAGAAATAGTGGAATTTACAAAATGGTGTGAATTGGATCATCTGTGATATTTAATTCAGTTTAAAATTGAATTAGAATAACGAATATATTATTTGAACGACAGTTTGAATGTATAATTATAATATAATTATAATCGAGCTCGAAATGGCGTGGCAGTTCGCTATTTGGCGATTTGAACTTCAACTGAATGTACAAGGTCCATTTTAAATTGGATTTCTGTGAAACAAGAAACGTTAGGAGCTGGTGAAGTATATTTTTCTAGTGAAAGAGAAAAATCGGGATTTCATTGTGTAGATTTTTATTTATGTCCAAATAAAATTTTAGAAAAGTCGCTATGGAGTTCCTTTATAATTTATATCGATTTATTTATATTTTAAAATGGATTTTTTAATATAGATTGAATATCGGTATAACTGGGAAATTGGAAATATCAAGTTATAAATCCCAGTGGAGTTGTATGATATTCTGTTGTGAATATATACGGTAATAATTATTTATAAATATTTAATTTATTTATATTTAAATATATTTATATATTTGAATGGGTTATTCAGAGCTTTAAAAATAGCCACTTTTGCCAACGAAGTCGGAATTCGTCGAAATTAATTTTGTTGGATCCGCAATGTTAAATTATTGTTAGATTTCAATTTCCATGATTTTTGAAATCAGTATGTTGCCGTACATGAGTTTAATGTGAAAAACAGTCGATATTCTGATGGTTAAAAATACACTGTGTGAGCAAACAAAGTCGGAATTCGACGAAATAAGTTTCGTTGGTTCCTTAATGTCGAACTGAAGGTGCATGTCCAGTTTCGTGATTTTTGGGTATCGTGTGTGATCACAGGAATTTTAGAGGACGAATACAAACAGCGACTGCTTAAAAATAAATAAAAAATTCGAATAAAAAATATTTTTACCATACTATAAATAATCCTAACATCCTTCTAACCCTTACTTTCTTTGTTCAATGAAAATCTGCGCCGCCTCAAATTTTCTTCCAACGTGAAAAACCTATCTTCAAAAAATCAAATAATTTCGAATTAAATTCCTAAAATCCTATTATAGATATAGGAGGATTCGTATGTTGTTTATCTTCTATCTGGTGTAGCTTTTGAGCAGTTCGAACTTTCCTAATGTCACTCCAATTTTCAATCGGTGAGCTAGGGTTGATCTTTTCTGAAATTTGGTGCATTGGTTTTCGAATTCGAGTGTATGGTGATGTTTGTGGGGGAATATGGTACCATTTCTGAATTTTTCGGATTTATTGGGAGTAATTTTTGTCAATCGAAGTATGTTCTGTCAATAGAAGTACCACCGAGGTGCGATGAGGCTTGATGCCGAGTTCAAAGGGGATGGGACGGGGATATTGAGGTCATGAAGGAGAATTGGTGGTGTTGATGGATTGTGATTTAAAGGAGGAACGAATGAGGAAATTCAAACTGGGTTTGGTCATTGTTAAGGACGCAAGTTTATATCCAGGGAGGAAGAGCGTAATGAGGGGCTTGATTAAGGATAATGGTGAGGTTTAATTATATTTAATTAACTAAGAAAATAGTTAATGATGGTTTACTTATGTATAACTTGTAAAATTCGTAACTATCTCAATCGTTATCATAATTTCACGAAACAAGATCCGTTGGGATCGTATGGATGGTGGCTACACCATGGAACTGACCGGGAGTGAAGTGGGGCTTTTTTGGATTTAATGTGGAATTTAACGCCTGAATCAAATCAATGACCAATTATCGTTATTTAACGATAACCGTCCAATGTGAGTAAATCTCTCTAACTCTACTCAATTTATATTTTTATAAAATATTTTTAGATTTGATAAATAATGGTTGTTTGTTGTGTGTTGGCTGTTTGGTTGAACTGCTAGTTAATTGGTTGAAAATATCGATAGCGATATTTATAAATCGTAATCGAATATTGGTCCTGTTTATCAGAATATTTCATATTCATGTTATTTATGTTGATTAACATCTGTGGATGCAGGGAAACAGGTTGGAGGGATCCAACTGATTCCTCAACATTTATTTGACTGTTTTCATATATTGTGATATATGTGTGATTTATAATCTATTGTTGATTATGTGTGTTGATCACTGTTATTTGATATTTTTAATACCATAAGAAATACTAGAATGTGAGAAAGGAAATTTCAAACAATAAGTTGAAATGAAATATTTACATATATAAAATCAAAGGATTTTATATAAAAGGAAGCTTGAAGTGGTTATTAAATTGGGAAAGTTTATATAATCAAAGAGTTAGAAAGGAATAAAAGGAAAATATTTGTAAAACATTTACAAATAAAATAGAAAGGCAAACATTTGTAAACATTTACAAATGGAATTGGAAAGAGGAATATTGGTAAAACATTTTACAAATAGAATTTAAAGAGGAAATATTTGTAAAATATTTACGAATAGATTAAATGGAAATAAGATTTTAGAAATAAATAAAGTTGTAAAAGGAAATATTTATTTAGAAAATAAATGGAATTATACAAAGGAAATATTTATATGAAATAAATATAGACAAATAGAAAAGGAAGTATTTGTAATCATTAGAATTAATCGAATATTGGTTATTCGAATAAAGAGTTAACCAGATAGAGTTAATTTAACATAGTGAATCGAATTAGGATTTAACTGAATATTTGTTATTCAATTAGAGTTGATCGAATATAGTTATTTGAGATAGATTTAGTCAAACATAGTTATTCAGGATGAGTTGCCATTTCGTACGACTGATAGCATAATTCGCAGGGCTGCAGATAGCCTACGGCGGTCGGATGTTTCCTGAGGGAATCAGGCGTAACTATTGTGATCGCTGCGATCTAGAGTCAAGCGAATGGAGTTAAATCGAATACTAGTTAATCGATAGGAGTGATCAAGTCGAGTTAGTCAAGTTGAGTTAGATAAATCGAGTTAGTCGAGTTATAGTTAATCGATCAGAGTTAACCAGTTATGGTTAATCAATTAGAGTTAATCGATTGGAGTTAAATCGAATCAGAGTGATTCAAATGGAGTTAATCAAGTTCGAGTTAGTCGAGTATTAGTAAATTGAATAGAGTTAGTAAAAATGTATTAATCGAATATCACTTATTCGAAGTAGAATTAATCGAATATCACTTATTCGAAGTAGAATCATTGAATATAGTTTATTCGAGAAGAGTAATCGAATATAAGTTATTCGAAGTGAGTTAAATCGAATATAAGTTATTCGAAGTGAGTTAAATCGGAAATAAGTTATTCGAAGGGAGTTAAATCAAATATAGTTATTCGAGAGGAGTTATCAAATAGAGATTATTCGAGAGAGAATTGTAAGTTGAAATTCGATTATATCGAATTTAGGAAAGTACTATATACTTTCTGTTTTCAAATCGAGATTTATTTATTAATAAATTAGTTGTTGGTTTAATTATTCAAATTAATTATTAAAAGGTATATTTAAGTTATTATATTTCAAAGGCATGGGATTATAACACTATCTTTTTAATCAAATGATTTCCGTAAAAGAAAGAGATTCGTAAATAGAATCTGAGAGTTTCGTAAGGAAGTTGCTAAAGCTGTAAAGGGTGAACTTTGTTTATTTTGAGGTTAGAAAGGTTGTTCAGTTAAGGTCTGAGAGGTAATTTTACCCCAACTTGATTGACTTCGTTTTTAACCAAGGGATGGATTAGGTTTGATTGTGAAGGTTAGTTAAGTGAATTTGGTTAATGAGAAAAATGGTTAGAGTTCGCATAGCGATGTTATATTTAAATATCAGTTTAAATCCAATAAAGAGATTTGGGAAAAATTTCCAAATAAGAATCAGAAATGTTTTCTGATAGAGAAGATAAGAAATGGAAGTAAATATGTAAACGTTTTCCAATGATTACTAAAGTATATTTTCTAAATTTAGAAAAAAATAGGAAGTTACGAATATATATATATATATATATATATATATATGTATATATATATATGTATATAAATTGATAAATGGAGAAATTAAGGATAATCTATACTATACTATTAAAGCTGAGTTTATTTTTGGTAGCTCTCAAGCCTCCTACCATTTCTGTCAGGATTGCATTTCAGAATGACACGTGGATTGTTTACTCAAACGTCTCTGCCTTTTCCCAAATAACATTTTCGCCTTCGTTCCTTTGGTGTCCTCATCTGACTTTTTGTACCCCGCTTGGTTTTCACGGTCGATCTAGATCCTCCGGTCTTCACGCTTACTTCTTCCCTCCGTCATCGGTTCCGCTCTCCGGCCTTCCCTTTGGATAATTCACTCAGGCCCAGATGTTTTGCACAGTGGCCTCTAAAAACCCTAGGTTTAGTTCTTCATCGTCTATTCGTTGGCAGCTGCCGCTTTTTCTTGCCGTTCAAGTCAGTCCTAAACCTTGCAAAGTTCATTGCGTTTAGGTAATTTTGATCCATTGTCACTTTTCAGTATATTCCGTTCAGTTATTTGTTTGGCATATGTTTGTGAATCTTCGACTATTATTGTCATGATTTTTCCTGTCGAGAAGCTCCATGGCAATTTGGATGTTTTGACCTAAATATATGTAGCCCATCTCTCTTTCTATAGGTTAAATTGAGTTGAAGGCGTTAGGTGAAATTAGACATGAAATATATTTTGATACTCAGAAGACTTATAAAAATCTATTTCTCTAATGACCTCTTAACTTCTTTACCTTCTTATCTCTTTGAATTTACCTTAAAAGGTTTTTTTCACTCATGTTCTAAATGCATTGGTTTTTTGTAAACTCATCCAGTAATTAAACTAAAAAACTCTAGCTTCTTCAACTTTTTGCCTTTTCGAATTTTCCATTTTTTTACATTGATGTTATACAGTCAGCAATTAAAATTTGCATTGTTTAAGTATCATGTATCAACATTTGAATCTATGAATTTATAGTTTTAAATGGTTTCTTTACTGTTTTGCATGTTGCCAAAGTTGGATGTCCTAATTAACAGGTGATTAATATATATAGAAAACTCCACATATGGTATTGTTTGTACATTTTTCTTAATTTTTGTACTAAAAATCCTGATAATTCATAATTGATTCATTTGCTGCTTTAAATTACTTAACATTAGATTGCTTAATGACGTAGCAAACCCTTTTGCTATTGATTCCTTAATTATTTTTGTTCCTATAAATAGATAACATACTAATTTTGGTTGATGGATTATGAACTTCATATCCTCTCTATATTTGGAAATCAATAAGCAATACGGTTTCTTTGAACAAACTAGATCACTTAAGGTGTTTTAATTGTATTCTTTGTTATGTAGAAAATGAACAGCAATGATGAGCATAAGCTTGGTGATTTGGATTATTTGCTAGACAATTAAGAGAAAAGTGGAAAACAAATTTACATTGAAAAGATTCTTTTTGATATAATTCCAGTAAAGTTCTTGAGTATAAAGGGTTAATAAAAAAAGATGAATACTAATCATATACAAAAACTTAGAAGTGAAACACTATTTTGGTCATATCAATTTCACATGTTAGGAATTGAGTTTGATTGCACAGTTTAACAAGCAAGTTGGATGATTTGAAACACTCTATATTAGCAAACATATAAGTGGTGTCATACCAATTTCACATGTTTGACATATTCATAATAGATTGTTATCTAAAGAACTACAATTCTACTTTTTCTTGTGCGGCAGCTGTTCAAACTTTTGTTTTTGTGTAATCAACATCACACACTCCAAGTTTTTTTTTTCACTGGGCTTCATTGTTTATAAGCATTTATCAGATTTCAAAGCTTTATGCGTTTTTCATAGTTTATAGCACCACCTTTTATTCCAAATATTGCATGCTTATTGATATGGGGACCTAATTATAAAATATTTTAGTGGCAAAATTTATAATTCCAATTCTTCATGACATATATTATGTTACAATACTCAGCATATAGCATTAACTTCAAATGCTTTGTGCCACGCTAAAATTTTCTTTTTCAAATTTTCTTTTTCTGTTATCCTTTGCTGCAAAACTAGGAGTTTAATTTATCCACGTGTATAAATACTTCAAGAAAAAAGCCAAAGGAAGTTAGATGTTATCATTAATGAATTTTGTGCAGCGTTGATTACATTTACTTTTCCTGTACCAAAAGGGAAACTAAACAAAAGTAACTATAAGCATAAAAGCCTGGTTTATAGCCTTTTTTTATTTATGTTAAGTTTTTTTGAATGTATGTGAATGCTGCTTTTGCATTTATAACATTCATTGATTTGGTGGTCATTTATTAAGCAAATTTTTTATTGTAACTGCAACATTTTCTCATATAAAACTTACAATGAAGTTGTAACTCATATAATTGATTTGTTTAGTGGATTCCTATGTACATTCTCTATATGGTGATATATTTATCGTTAGTATCTTTTAGTAGAAATAATTGGTTGAAATAGTGAAAAATATTTTTTTAAATGAAGGTCCATTGCTGGAAATCGGTAAAACCGTTTGCTAATAAATGACCACAATGAAACGTTAATGTAAATTGCCACTATAGTTATATTGAATAAAACTAGGAAAGATAGCTAAGAAAAATATAGTTGAAACCTGTAATGTCCCTTTTTCATTTACTGTAGTTTGTTAACTAAGCCATCATGTCCATTACCATCTCCTTTGGCTCCGGACTATGTCATAAACTCCAATGATAATAATTTCAATCAGAAGACTGGCATATAACATTGGAGTTGTGTCCTTGAAAGAATTGAAAAATAACAGTAAATTTCACTGATATTTGGCCAAACATTGTCAAAAATTTTGACTATTTTTGCTTAAGCAAATAATGTGTCAGCTGTAACAATGCCAGAGCTAAAAAGAATGGTGCTGTTGTGCTCATTCTATAAGGAGGCAATGAAAAACTATCTTATATTATAGGACTATATAATTCTATGTAACACCCAGATTTGTGTGACAATATTTTTTACTGTTCCTAAATCGCACCTACCACGATAATAGTTGAATTGGATGCTCATTTTTTGTGTGTGGTAGACCTATTCCTCTCATATGAATTACGTGCATGAAATACGGAAATAGTTTGTTTTCAGCCATAACAGTAAGTCTCATTAAACAGTTTGTATTCTTACTTCCGTGATTTCAGTGAATTAGAATTTAAGTTGATATGAATTATTTACAGTTGCATTTGAAAATTTATCATTTCACTATTTTTTGCATTTGCGTATATAAATTACTCATAGTTCATATGATTAAGAGAAATTGGTTAATTTTAAGAAAGAAATAATTTTTTCTACAAGGATATGCAAATATAGAGGTATACCATTTATAGGATGCTTTAAATTTAATGTGATTCAAGATTGAATTTGGCTTCTTCATATACCGGGTGCTAAACATTTTCAATGCCTGTGAACACTGTCCATATTAGATTTGTAGGAAAAAAAATAAACATTTGTTGTTCATGTATATTATAGCATAATCAATGAAGTGGGAGAAGTATGCCATATATTCTTTTGATTAAAATTTCATCAGTCAATTCTTGCCTAAGAACAAAGAAAGAAATGTAAGGCACCGGTAATTTGATAATTAATGTAAAAAAAATTGCTTCCACGATTAATTTTTCTGTTTTTTTTCCAAGTATAATAATAGCAATCCCTCTTATTGTATTCTGTTTACCCCTTTCCTTATATTTACCTAAAATTTGATTTTATCCCTTTTCTGAACATTAAAATGGACATTTAATTAGTATGCATACCTTGCCATTCATATAGGTTTTCTAAAAAGAACCATGAATGTAAATCAATTTCAACATTGTTTGTCTTTGAATAATCTCTACAGTAAACAAAAGAAACTGCTTATATATGGTTTAACCGTGCTTTCATTTCAACAATGCTTTGATTTCAATCATCTTTGATAAATACTCATTCACTTTTTCTCTTTTTAATCTGAACTTCGTAATGAGTGCAACTGAGGAGTGAGTTTATCCATTGTCATATTTTTGCTTTTTAGATAGTTGTCCTAATATTAACAGTATTTTAGGTTAGAGATTGGTACCTGGATTCCTTTCGTGATCTTGGGACCTTTCCAGATATCAAAGATACAAGAGATGAGCTAGCATTCACTCAGATGATCAAAATGATTATAGTAAGGAAAAATAATGTGGTCCCTGCGATGGCTTTAGGCGTTCAACAATTAAAGAAAGATTTGCAAAGCAAATTCATTCCTGAAAAGTTACAGCCAATCCATCAGTTTCTGGACCGGTTTTATATGTCTAGGATTGGAATCCGTATGCTCATAGGCAAGCATATTATCAAGTTTTATCCATATGCGCTTCTTTGTATCGTTTGCAGTGGTCCTCATTTATAATGCTGAATTCAGGTCAGCATGTGGCTTTGCATAACCCTGATCCAGAGCCTGGAGTTGTTGGTCAAATACACACCAAAACGTCTCCTATGAATGTGGCTCGAGAAGCTTTTTAAAGCAGAAGATTATCCATATTTCCACGACCAAAAACACAAATTCCACTTCTTTGTAAACACAAATTCCACTTCTTCGTCTTCCTATCAAACGATGTGGGAACTGAATATTTTCTTCAACTACGAGACCTACAACATTCGTCTTTAAAGATTCATAACCCCGATTGATTTTCTTTAATCAAAAACGTCGACTTCAGGTTTGTAAATGCCAGTTCTTCATCTTCTTATCAACCGATTAGAAGGAACTATTAATTTTCTCTTTATATTATGAAACCTACATCATCCAATCTTTATTATGCAAGTCGTAGTAATTTTCTCTAATCCAAAATGTCTTCTTCAAGTTTGTATAAATTTTTTATCCTTTTATTTTGATTTTGAGTATTCATCTTTTTAGTTTTCACCTTTTCTGTTTAGCAGGTTCCTTTTTTGTACATAAGATTGAGTCCCTCTGGGGCACTCTTCAATTTACAATGCATGCAAGTAAGTTGTTAAGTATACCATGTAGTTTAATTTGTTGATTTTTGCGCGGTCAATTTTAAGTTTGATTGTTGGCTGTGTTGCATAAATTTTAAGTTTTATTATGTTCTCTTATGGTACTTGGGTTGCGGATTATGCTATTCAAGTAATTTTGTAATTTTTGAGGGAATAGTTCACTTAATATTCTTTATGTGCTTAGTTACAGAGTTACTTAGTAGTGACAATTCAGTGTTTATTCAGTCTGCCCGCATTTTGTTCACGTTTCGACCAATTTCTGATAATTTATTGCATCAGCTTTCCATTGTCAGTTGATCAGTAGTAGCAATTTAGTGTTTACTTTGTGTGGCCACTTTTTATTCCAATTTTATGCTTCAGTATGTCTGGCTTTTTGCTTCACTTCAAGCCATGCTATCATTCGAGGTATCCTATCATTTCATGCCATGCATCAGCTGAAATACTATACAATCAGCGCTTCTTCAACCTGCTTCCAGCATAGGTGTTTGTGTGTATAATTGTTTCCAATGCATATGCTGCACAATCAACATATACAGCGTAACAGATGTAGTATGTGTTTTGTTTGAAAACTGGGTGGGCTGAGTGATATTTTCCCCATATTTTAGATTTTGATACAAGTTGATTCATGTATGTTATTTTATGCATGTTTGGTTTATATTATGTAGTGTGTATTTTCATGCTAGGTTAGGAGGAACTAACAGTGTATGTTTTTTAATGCAGTCAATTCTCTTTCTGAAGTCATGGATAGATGTGAACTCCTAAGGTACATGGGACAATGACATGAGATGGTTATAAGATTTTAAAGGGGGTAATATTCGTATTTAGAGGTAATATGTTTATCAATTGTTAAGTGTTGATTCATTTTTGGCTTCTTATGCATTATTTATAAGGTTTTTAAAGCATGACTCAATTTTTTACCGTGCATGAAGCATGTTAAAAAAATTTGTACTCCATGAAAGCACTATTTTGTATGATGTCTGCTTATATTTTTCCCATGCTTTTTTCAATGGGCAGTAGCATGCCTATTAATTCATTTTTGCTACAAATCTAGGTTCGAAAGTTTTATACAATGCTTATAGAGCCTAATCAAAAGAACTACAGGTCTTTATATCTTTTTATGGAAGGTAATTGGTTTCCATTAATTTTACATAAATATATTTGCGTAGAAATTCAATGTTTTCCTTTGTATTCATTGTTTTATACTATTTATGCTGTTATTATAATTATTAGTTATCTTAATACCATATAAATTGAGACTGACAATTATTCTACTATAGCAAACATGTAGGATATGGACTGTTTTACACTTATTACTGGCCATGGTCAAATGATACCATATTTGCTATATTTATTGCTAAAATGTCTATTGCACCATTTCCTTTAATAGAAATATATTTTTATACCTTGCTGCTATGTCTAATTTAATAAAATGCTTAGGTATTATATTTTTCCATTCAATATTAGCATTTCCATCTTCTCGGACTGCATACATTACAAATAAATTTTGAAAAGAGTAGACTTAAGATTGACTTCAGATCAAAAGATAAAAGTTGAATTGTAGCCGTTAGGATAAAATTTTCAACCATTTGTACCTCTTCTCTCTTCCTACAATCCATTCTATATACGTTGATTTTCCATTGATTTATTTGTTTATAAACTCATTTTGCGATTTTTAAATTTTGTGTTGTTTTTCCAATTTTTTAATATTACGTTTCCCTAGAATGTTACACTACTTCAAATGTAGAAAAGCTAACAGTTTTCCATATTATGCACTTTTTATGGCAAGCAGGTTCATCTTCTATTTATTTATTATTGTCCAAGTGCTTGATTTAAATTTAGAAACTCTATTATTTCAACTGAATAAGTCTCCCCTGTATAATGTTAAGATTCAATGACTCACTCGTGCCATTTTAATTTTTTATACAAATAACATTAATTATTTGAAACCCCTAAAATGATGTATTAATACTTAAACTTTTGTAAATTTAGCAGGTAAGTAAATAGGGAGTAACCATTTAACAGCTACGACAAATGTAAACACCAGCAAAATGGATATTTTGGGGAAAACCCATTTTAGGCTAATTCAAAATTTATTGCAAAAGATGTCATTTTTCTAAGTCAATTGATATGCTTTGAGTGGGTTGTGTGAAAACACACGGTGCATGCTACAACTACTCCAAATTAAGAGTTTGTTCATATTTTTTATTTTGGTCAGGACCTTTTTTCTGTATGAAAATGGAGTTTATTCCCATGTAATCTAGCTTGATTTTGATTATGGTATGCTTAAATTCAGATTTAGAATGGACAAAATTTACAATTACGATAAATATAGTCAAAAACAGAGAGGAATTCAAATTTATGTTGCTAGATAATAATGAGTTTGTAGTTCCAATTTTTGAAATGTCCAAAACATGTGGTTGGCTATTGATAATGAGTGTGGTTTGTTAGGCTTTCTTTCTTTTTCATTTTAGGTTTATGTTTGCAATATATAAAAATTTAATAACTTATGTTGTACATGTACTACTAATTAATATTTCTGACTTTGTAGGTCGGCATTTATAAGATTCACTGAAGTTCCATTGAAGTAAATATTCACAGAATAAACTATATGTGAAGGTAATATTTTTATTCTGTTGTGATTTTTAATTTATAGCACTATACCTTTTTGCATCATCTTTATATGAACTTTTAGTTATTTTTAATTATATTTGAGTAATGGTTAAGTGACTTGGGTTTTTGCGCTATGGAATACAAACTCGCTAATGCGTTCAGGGATTGCATCATATTTGCTTAAACTGCCCTGATTTCAGACTTCCTTGAGCATGCTCAATGCATTAAATGATACATACCTTTAAGTTGTCACATATCTGAATGTATATATTGGTTTGAAAATGATATTTGCGTTAACTGTTGGTTAATATTTGTCATGTATGTTGCATAAAGTAAGAAGCTACATATAAAACTAATCTAGCAGTATTTTCTCCTCTTATTTATGTTATCCTCTATTCAGAAATAGAGAAAGCAGTGCATCATAAAAGTTTACTCGGATAACATTAGTTCTTGGTAGTTGTAGGGCCGCGGGGGCTCTGTTATGTATTTTGCCCACATTAATGGCTTCCCAAGTTAACTTATTATGATATAAGGGTGCAATAATTAGATGGTTGTACGTGTTCTTTCTTTATCTATCTATCTATATGTATAATAAGATTATCTTCAAATGAAGCTTTTGAAAAGTCTTAAAAAAACTTTCCATACTTCAGCCACAAAATACGATATCTTGATCTGTACCCTTACATTTTCACTGTAGTTGGGTTAAAACATTTCCCCCTATCTGTCATTTTCTTATCTTTGAATCTCCTTCCATACAATTATCAAACTTTGCAGAAACTAGAATCTCATAATAGCAGACATTCTCCAAAATCGAGTAGAACCAGAAAAATATATATGTTGTTCAAAAGATTTTGGTTTCTTCATAGAAGATGCACTCTCCTTATTGTATAATGAAGGTATGATTTTTCCGTGTGGACTATAACCCTTTTCCTTTGCGTGTATGGTTTATTTATAAATATCAGTTATGTATTGAATCTAGGAGCAGGTAACTGGAAATATGGTTTACTCCATGTTATGGATACGAATGTTGGTATGTGGTCTATAACCATAAGCTTTGGAAGCTTTCACAGATAAACGTAGAAGCGCTAACGAGGGAGGTCTCTTGCAGCTATAAAATTCATGACCATTTGTTGTTGTAAGAATAAAATGAGGAAGAAGTCTTATTCATAGGTTTAGGAAGAAAAAACTGCACTTTCTTAGGCTTCCTGTGCAGAAGAGACTTACTACCATTTATAAAAGGTTTTGTTATGTTTGATTTGCTGAACCCATGCAGTTCTATGTCGAGCAGTTTTGAATCATTGTTCGATGCATACATGTTCGCTTGTACTTGTATATGTTTAAATCAAGTACCAAGTTTTTCATCAGAGATAAAGCTTGGAGATGGAAAAGCGCAAAAAGTTGAAGGAAAGGAACAAAAGAATGTGGGCTTCAATATGTCAAAGAGGACGAATGCAAAAAATACGTATGTGCTTAACCGCCATACGTTCCCCACTCCATCCAAAATACTATGTTCACGTAGATGGCTCAAAATACGCCATACGTGAAGGGGGAGTGATGAAAATAATAGTCCCACATCGGGAAATAATCAACTAAGATCCTAGATAAATACTAAGAGGCTATAGTTCACATTAACCAATTGGTTTTGTGAACAAACTATATAGCTCTCTAAAGTTATAAAAAAAATAAAAAAAAATGCCAACATGATTTGAATATTATAATTTGTAATCTTCTATTTAAGGCTTAATGCAACTTAATCTTCTCTTGGAATAATAGTTATATGATATACGCACATTGATAATGCAAATAGGTTGTTGTCGTATTTTATTTATTTCCTATATTAATGATTTTAAATTTCCCTAAGGAAATCAAGTGCCACTAAATCAAGGGTATAATTGTAATATGCGTTTACATCACATTTTAACATATACGCTTAAATATCCACAGCAGTATTGAAACTGTTTCTTTTTTATTCTTTTTCCTTTGAGTTTATTGAATCTTTGGTGGCATTGTTACCCTTTTAGTATGCTTCGACTGGCATATTTCTCATGGTACTGAAATAGGCAATAACTCTCAGTTGCAGACTTTCATGCCATGCAATAACATCCAATCATGCATTATCCTCTAAATGTAATTATTTTAGTGTCATAGTATGTTCAATGAATAAATTCTATGAAAATCGGTTATAATTTTTATAAATAGCTGTATATAACTGTTTTATCAAGGCAGAGAGAAAAAGTGTGAATTTTAATTGATTACTTTTAATCATTTGACCAATTTTGGTGACATATATTTATTTGACAATATACTGCTTTCTATTTTTTTGAAATTATATTTGCATTTTATAATAATTTTTTTTAGTTTGCATTGTCTTTACAGACGTCCGAATGACTGAGGCACATACTTATGTTAAACATTTATTATCTGACTAATTTGAAATGGTTTTAGTATTGCAGATTCAGAAAAGAACATGTAAGGGTTGTTTGGATTCTATACTTGCAGATTATTTGCTGAAATGTGAACTCATGGGAAAGTAAAAATAAGTACATCTATCGGTCACTAATTTCAAAAAAAAAATTTAATCTTTTTTTTGCTCCTTTCTAGATTAAGCAGGTGCCTAGCAGATTTGCATTTCAAAATTAATACCAGGCACTCTTATAAGATTATAAAAAAAATTGACGCAAACAAAATGTGTGATGATTGTTTTATGAAAATATATATGAATTTTGTAATAATACTTTAATTTTAAATGAAAGAGGTTGTACACTTTTTGGTTGATGATACCGAATATGATTATGGTGTAAGATCTAAAATATCCAATTTATGCATATGTCTAAAATTTCACAATTCATAAATTTACTCTTCATTATTTTTGTACACGTCCAACGAACGTGCCTATCATATTGGTAATAATAAAAACAGTTTAGGATGTAACCTGGTTTTTCAGTACGTAATGCCTAATAAAAAAATTCTATATCGTAATATATTAATTTTACGGTTTGAAATTTTCATATACTAAAATTATTTCTACTATATTGGTAGAGTTATTTGGACCATATTTAGTATACTTTTCCTTATCTTGAGGAGAAATAGAAATCAATGGTTTTTATAGATTTGTATAGAACTCTGTTTTAAATATCTAATTTTATTATTTCCACTGTTGTATTCTTCACTACTACTGAGAAAAACAACAACCATATGAAAATTAAGTTGTTCATATGAATTTAGTTCGTGAAAAGACTGTATATTGTTTAAAAACCCGTATTATCTATTTTAACTATTTATATATAAAATATTAAAAATACACGTTTCTAACAAATCCTTTAAACAACCACGTGTGCGTAGCACGGGTTCACACTAGTTTAATCTAAAAAGAGATAAATGTTGAATGATAGAATTTCCACTGGAAATAATATCGTTGTTTGCACACCTGTTTTTCTTTGATAGTTAAATCACCGACTATCGAAGTTTTTGACCATTTTTCCGTCGTCAATACAGAGAGACCAGGATCGGATTCATTATCTGAAAACCACTCTGTATGGACATTAGCATTGCGATCAAATATGATGAAGATAATTGAAGACGGAGTTATATAAGGGCTATCCTGTTTACAGAATAGCGCCTTCGGTTTGTCCAGTCCCAAAACAAACGTGAGTTGATCTCTTCAAATGTACTTACGTTTTGGTGGCGGAGGAATTCGTTTCTCTTAGCTTTATACCCGTGGTACTTTTGGGGAAATCAATTTGTGATTTGGCGGGTATGACGATGTGGCATTCAAAGTGAATAGTGGTCAGGTGTCCAAGGATAAGTAATGACCTCAAGCCTCATCAACCGGGAAATGACAAAAATCGGGAAGGCAGCATGGCTAGGTGGGTCGCTCCCATTAGGGTGTATATCACCTATCTAGAGAAAATCCAATTCATTCTTTTATCTATTCGATGCTGTCCCTTTTCGGGAAACGGTGGGTAGCTCCCAAACGTTGGTGATATACATTCGATACACTCAAGCGAAATGAGTGGTCGGTCATGTGTGGGCCGGGTTGCAAGATGTTCTTGTTGAACTCAGTGTATCTGCCTCTAGGGATACACTATCAGCAGGTGGTCCCATACCTTGTCATAGTTGGAATCCAATCCCCAATAAGCACCTGCGGTTTTGTTTGTATACTATATATGTGGAACGTGAAATGTAAGCGTTTTGCTATATTGTTAATTACTTGTGATTAGACATTATTATAATATCAGATAATATTGATTTCCAAAAGTGTTTTGGGTTATCTTAAGGTAAAAACCATCCGTGTTTATGTGTGGATCGGTCTTACGATTACCTTTTCGTTTGAAAAGGATTTTAAAAAGTTAAATCAAATGATTTGAGTTTACTCACACAAGTCCCATGACTGATCCAGAGTTTATTTTGTTTTTGTTTTCCCTAAACTCTTGGGTTCCCAAATTTGTACGGGAAGTCAAGCGGTTCAGGTCTTTACAGATATACTTGGAGGAGCTTGAAGTAGGAGGCTTCAGGATTATATATAGCTATTGTTATTTCCGCTGCGTGTAAGTGTTGTACTCTGAAAATGTTATTGTATATATACAATGTTTATTTCAAAGTTATGTTATATATTATATTTTATTCGTTCCGCTGTGAGATTCGTATTACTCTGATTATGTTCTGTGGTGATCTTCTTCTTCTTCTATTCTAATTTTCTATCTTATCTATTCTCACCCTCTAACTTCTTTCTATTAATGATCTGGAATGTTCGATACCTGAATAATTAACATGGGTTTTATGTTGATTTTCTGGGTCGAAAATCCCAGTTCGTTACAGTGGTATCAGAGCTGAAGGTAAAGTGATTACCTTGGCTCTGTGGCGTGACTCAGTAGAGATGGGGTTAGCAATACCCTAGATCGAATTTGAGTGTATATATACGAGTGAGCGTATTTGTAGATTTTATAAAAAAAAAATGTTTTATATTGTGGAGAATTATTGATTGAGTAGTTTGTGAATTTTAGTCGATCAGTTTGATCCACTGTATCGGTAGGAGTTTCTAAACACTCGAATACGATAAACCAACATAGTATGTTTTGAAAAAGGGTAAATGAAATAATTTTACCCAAAATATATTTTGCTATAAAAGAAGGGTATATCTTGGGATTATTATCATATATTGGCTGTGTTGGTTGATTATTATTGAAATGATTATATAAATAACCAATTGGAGTTCGTATAATATGGAAGAAGATTAATTAAATCTGAATTTAATCAGAATTGGAATTAAAATTCTGAAAACTGGGGAAAAAGCGATTGTAAGTGGATTTGAGTTAAGTTTAAGAAAATTTTAAAATCCTGGGAGATTTTAAATTGTTTTACAAGCATCGTGAATGATAATTTGAAAAAGACTTCAAAATGAAAATGTTTAAATATGGTTTTGATAAGTGATATAGTATTGAAATCACTTTGATAGCTGGGAAATAACTCTGATGATGCTGGCCACATCATCGGTGTTCATTTTCGAGTTGTAAGTGACAGATTACTACCAAAGATTTTGTGTTGAAATGTTTTGAGGGAAAAGTTGTTTGAAATTCAAAAAGGAATATTTGGTTTTAGAAAAGCTAAGCCGTTTAAAAACTCCCAGAAAAAGACTGTTTGTATTAAAACAAATTTAAAGAAAATTGGCGAAAGCAAATTGAAATTGGATTAAAACCAGTAAGGGGAAATTGAATTGAAATAGAACGATATCGAATAAAGTTGGATTTGTGAGTTATGAATTTGTTTAAGTATATTGGACGGGTAAGTAAGAGTTGAAATTGGTAATGGAATTTGAGATTGAGAATGAGATTTGGTCTGAAAATAGGATGATTGGATTTGAGAGCAGATGATTGGAGATTGATTGGAATGACTTTGGTATATGCTGAATTGGTAGCAGAATGAAAGGATTTAATGATATGCCCGACAAAAAGGTACATGTTTATTTTTATGGATTTGGTGATTTATGGGCTGATTTGGCAAGCCGCTTGGCTTTCTGATTTTCTTTTTTGAATGTAAAGGGCCTAGAGAGGCGAGTTGGGGTTTGAACTATTGACCGGTACAAAGGAGGTGTTGGCGAAATTTTTAGGAAATTTCGGGTGTTAGAAAATTTTCAGGATTTTAGAAAATTTTCGCCGATAAGAATTAATTAATATTTTAATTGAAATAAATTAATTTAGTTGAAACTGAAATTAAAAAAAATAAAGAATAATTTTAAACCATTTAATAGGGTTTGTTTTCTACCTTAGCAATTTCGAGGACGAAATTATTTTAAGGGGGGAAGAATGTAACGACCCGTATTTTTATGGTATATAAATAATATATTTAAATAATGGTTTGGTTATTTAAAATGACCAGAATTAAATAATATTTAATATTTAATTAAAATAAATAATATAATAATATATTTAATTTCTGAAATAGTCAGAAATAGTGGAATTCACAAAATGGTGTGAATTGGATCATCTGTGATATTTAATTCAGTTTAAAATTGAATTAGAATAACGAATATATTATTTGAACGACAGTTTGAATGTATAATTATAATATAATTAAAATCGAGCTCGAAATGGCGCGGTAGTTCGCTATTTGGCGATTAGAACTTCAACTGAATGTACAAGGTCCATTTTAAATCGGATTTCTATGAAACAAGAAACGTTAGGAGCTGGTGAAGTATATTTTTCTAGTGGAAGAGAAAAATCGGGATTTCATTGTGTAGATTTTTATTTATGTCCAAATCAAATTTTAGAAAAGTCGCTATGGAATTTCCTTTATAATTTATATCGATTTATTTATATTTTAAAATGGATTTTTAAATATAGATCGAATATCGGTATAACTGGGAAATTGGAAATATCAAGTTATAAATCCCAGTGGAGGTGTATGATATTCTGTTGTGAATATATACGACAATATTTATTTAAAAATATTTAATTTAATTATATTTAAATATATTTAAATGGGTTATTCAGAGCTTTAAAAATAGCCACTTTTGCCAACGAAGTCGGAATTCGACGAAACTAATTTTGTTTGATCCGCAATGTTAAATTATTGTTATATTTCAATTTTCGTGATTTTTGAAGTCAGTATGTGGCTGTATGGGATTTTAATGTGAAAAACAATCGATATTCTGATGGTTAAAAATACACTGTGTGAGCAAACAAAGTCGGAATTCGACGAAACCAGTTTCATTGGGTCCTTAATGTCGAACTGAAGGTGCATGTCCAGTTTCGTGATTTTTGGGTATCGTATGTGATCACAGGAATTTTAGAGGACGAATACAAACAGCGATTGCTTAAAAATAAATATAAAATTCGAATAAAAAATATATTTTTACCATACTATAAATAATCCTAACTTCCTTCTAACCCTGACCCTTACTTTCTCTGTTCAATAAAAATCTGCGCCGCCTCAAATTTTCTTCCAATGTGAAAAACCAGTCTTCAAAAAATTAAAGAAATTCGAATTAAATTCATAAAATCCTATTATACATATAGGTGGATCCGTATGTTGTTTATCTTCAATCTAGTGTAGCTTTTGAGCAGTTCGAACTTTCCTAATGTCACTCCAGTTTTCAATTGGTGAGCTATGGTTGATCTTTTCTGAAACTTGGTGCATTGGTTTTCGAATTCGAGTGTATGGTGATGTCTGTGGGGGAATTTTGGTACCGTTTCTGAATTTTTCGGATTTATTAGGAGTAATTTTTGTTGATCGAACTATGTATAGTCGATCGAAGTACCACCGAGGTGCGATGAGGCTTGATGCCGAGTTCAAAGGGGATGGGACGGGGATATTAAGGTCACGAAGGAGAATCTGGTGGTGTTGATGGATTGTGATTTAATGGAGGAACGAATGAGGAAGTTCGAACTGGGTTTGGTCCTTGTTAAGGACGCAAGTTTATATCCAGGGAGGAAGAGCGTAATGAGGGGCTTGATTAAGGATAATGGTGAGGTTTAATTATATTTAATTAACTAAGAAAATAGTTAATGATGGTATACTTATGTATAACTTGTAAAATTCGTAACTATCTCAATCGTTATCAGAATTTCACGAAATAAGATCCGTTGGAATCGTATGGACGGTGGCTACACCATGGAACTGACCGAGTGTGAATTGGGGCTCGTTTGGATTTACAGTGGAATTTAATGCCTGAATCAAATCAATGACCAATTATCGTTATTTAACGATAACCGTCCAATGTGAGTAAATCTCACTAACTCTGCTCAATTTATAAGTTTATAAAATATTTTTAGATTTGATAAATAATGGTTGTTTGCTGTGTGTTGGCTGTTTGGTTGAACCGCTATTTAATTGGTTGAAAATATTGATAATGATATTTATAAATCGTAATCGAATATTGGTCCTGTTTATCAGAATATTTCATATTCGTGTTATTTATGTTGATTAACATCTGTGGATGTAGGGAAACAAGTTGGAGGGATCCAACCGGATTCCTCAACATTTATTTGATTGTTTTCATATATTTTGATATATGATGTGATTTATAATCTATTGTTGATTATGTGTGTTGATCACTGTTATTTGGTATTTTTAATACCATAAGAAATACTAGAATGTGAGAAAGGAAATTTCAAACAATAAGTTAAAATAAAATATTTACATATATAAAATCAAAGGATTTTATATAAAAGGAAGCTTGAGGTGGTTATTAAATTGGGAAAGTTTATAAAATCAAAGAGTCATAAAGGAATAAAAGGAAAATATTTGTAAAACATTTACAAATAAAATAGAAAGGCAAACATTTGTAAACATTTACAAATGGAATTGGAAAGAGGAATATTGGTAAAACATTTTACAAATAGAAATTAAAGAGGAAATATTTGTAAAATATTTACGAATAGATTAAATGGAAATAAGATTTTAGAAAATAAATAAAGTTGTAAAAGGAAATATTTATTTAGAAAATAAATGGAATTATTTAAAGGAAATATTTATATGAAATAAATATAGACAAATAGAAAAGGAAGTATTTGTAATCATTAGAGTTAATCGAATATTAGTTATTCGAATAAAGAGTTAACCAGATAGAGTTAATAGAACATAGTGAATCGAATTAGGATTTAATTGAGTATTTGTTATTCAATTAGAGTTGATCGAATATAGTTATTTGAGATAGAGTTGGTCAAACATAGTTATTCAGGATGAGTTGTCATTTAGTACGACTGCTAACGCAATTCGCAGGGCTGCAGATAGCCTACGGCGGTCGGATGTTTCATGAGGGAATCAGGCGTAACCATTATGATCACTGCGATCTAGAGTCAAGCGAATGGAGTTAAATCGAATATTAGTTAATCGATAGGAGTGATCAAGTCGAGTTAGTCAAGTTGAGTTAAATAAATCGAGTTAGTCGAGTTATAGTTAATCATTCAGAGTTAATCAGTCAGAGTTAATCAGTAGAGTTAACAAGTTATGGTTAATCAATTAGAGTTAAATCGAATTAGAGTGATTCAAATTTATTTAATCAAGTTCGAGTTAGTCGAGTATTAGTAAATTGAATAGAGTTAGTAAAAATGAATTAATCGAATATCACTTATTCGAAGTAGAATTAATCGAATATCACTTATTCGAATTAGAGTCATCGAATATAGGTTATTCGAGAAGAGTAATTGAATATAAGTTATTCGAAGTGAGTTAAATCGAATATAAGTTATTCGAAGTGAGTTAAATCGGATATAAGTTATTCGAAGGGAGTTAATTCAAATACAGTTATTCGAGAGGAGTTATCGAATAGAGATTATTCAAGAGATAATTGTAAGTTGAAATTCGATTATATCGAATCTGGGAAAGTACTATATACTTTCCGTTTTCAAATCGAGATTTATTTATTAATAAATTAGTTGTTGGTTTAATTATTCAAATTAATAATTAAAAGGTATATTTAAGTTATTATATTTCAAAGGCATGGGATTATAACACTTCTTTATAATCAAATGATTTCTATAAAAGAAAGAGATTCGTAAATAGAATCTGAGAGTTTCGTAAGGAAGTTGCTAAAGTTGTAAAGGGTGAACTTTGTCTATTTTGAGGTTAGAAATGTTGTTCAGTTAAGGTCTGAGAGGTAATTCTACCCCAACTTGATTGATTTCGTTTTTAACCAAGGGATGGGTAAGGTTCGATTGTGAAGGTTAGTTAAGTGAATTTGGTTAATGAGAAAAATGGTTAGAGTTCGCATGGTGATGTTATATTTAAACATCAGTTTAAATCCAATAAAGGAGATTTGGGAAAAATTTCCAAATAAGAATCAGAAATGTTTTCTGATAGAGAAGATAAGAAATGGAAGTATATATGTAAACGTTTTCCAATGATTACTAAATTATATTTTCTAAATTTAGAAAAAAAATAGGAAGTTACGAATATATATATATATATAAATGGAGAAATTAAGGATAATTTAATCTAAAAAGAGATAAATGTTGAATGATGTTTTATTGATAGAATTTCCACCTGGAAATAATATCGTTGTTTGCACACCTGTTTTTCTTTGATAGTTAAATCACCGACTATCGAAGTTTTTGACCATTTTTCCATCGTCAATACAGAGAGACCGGGATCAAATTCATTATCTGAAAACCACTCTGTATGGATGTTGGCGTTGCGATCAAATATGATGAAGATAATTAAAGACGGAGTTATAAAAGGGCTATCCTGCTCACAGAATAGCGCCTTCGGTTTGTCCAGTCCCAGGACAAACGTGAATGGATGAATGTCTGACAAAGTATATCTAACGAATCATGCGAGTTGATCTCTTCAAACGTACTTACGTTTTGGTGCGGAGGAATTCGTTTCTCTTAGATTTATACCCGTGGTACTTTTGGGGAAACCAATTTGTGATTTGGCGGATATGACGATGTGGCATTCAAAGTGAATGGTGGTCAGGTGTCCAAGGATATGTAATGACCTCAAGCCTCATCAACCGGGAAATGACAAAAATCGGGCAGGCAGCATGGCTAGGTGGGTCGCTCCCATTAAGGTGTATATCACCTATCTAGAGAAAATCCAATTCATTCTTTTATCTATTCGATGTTGTCCCTTTTCGGGAAATGGTGGGTAGCTCCCAAACGTTGGTGATATACATTCGATACACTCAAGCGAAATGAGTGGTCGGTCATGTGTGGGCCGGGTTGCAAGACGTTCTTGTTGAACTCAGTGTAATTGCCTTTAGAGATACACTATCGGCAGGTGGTCCCATACCTTGTCATAGTTGGAATCCAATCCCCAATAAGCGCCCGCGGTTTTGTTTGTATACTATATATGTGGAACATGAGATGTAAGCGTTCTGCTAAATTGTTAATTACTTGTGATTAGACACTATTATAATATCAGATAATATTGGTTTCCAAAAGTGTTTTGGGTTATCGTAAGGTAAAAACCGTCCGTGTTTATGTATGGATCGGTCTTACGATTACCTTTTCGTTTGAAAAGGATTTTGAAAAATTAAATCAAATGATTTGAGTTTACTCACACCAGTCCCATGACTGACCCAGAGTTTATTTTGTTTTTGTTTTCCCTAAACTCTTGGGTGCCCAAATTTGTACAGGCAGTCAAGCAGTTCAGGTCTTTACAGATATACTTGGTGGAGCTTGAAGCAGGAGGCTTCATGATTATATATAGCTATTGTTATTTCCGCTGTGTGTAAGTGTTGTACTCTGATAATGTTATTGTATATATACACTGTTTAATTCAAAGTTATGTTATACATTATATTTTATTCAATCCGCTGTGAGATTCGTATTACTCTGATTCTGTTCTGTGGCGATCTTCTTCTTCTTCTATTCTAATTTTCTATCTTATCTATTCTCACCCTCTAACTTCTTTCTATTAATGATCTGGAATGTTCGATACTTGAATAATTAACATAGGTTTTATGTTGATTTTCTGGGTCGAAAATCCCAGTTCGTTACAACGTGCACCCAAAATATAATCTTATAGAAGTAAGACATACTTCCCGTTATTATAAGTACGATCCTTTTGTACTTGCGAAACAAACTCTTCAAGTTTATTATGCTCCTTACCCATCTATGAGAAGAGACAAAATAGATTGGTGGGCTGTTTTTAAAACAAAGGCAAGGTTTACATTTGACAGACGTAATATTCCCGACGACCAAGCTTATCAAGCAGATGTCGAGGAAAATACAAAAATAGTAATAACCGATGATCAAACAGATTTTAGACCTCTAAACAATGAATCGAATGCATAAATTGATGTATTTAAGACTAAAGATGTACCATATATGGAGGAGGAAATAGAGTCAGAATCTGAAAGTGATGAGGACGACTGACCAATAGTCCTCATTTTCAAAAGGTAACTTTATGTTTTTTTTTGCATAGCAAGAATCAATTTCAGATTTGATAGATATTTCTTATGTTAACACATTTTAATATATATTTCTTATGTCATCTATTAACAAGCAACATATCATAAATAAAAAATATGTTATCTATCAAACTTATATTTATTTTTATGGCATTTCTTTGAATCAAACTCATATGTTAACTAGACATATCTATGAATCAAACTCATATTTAACACTTCTACGATTCAAACTTGTAATGTTAACCAGACATTTCTATTAATAAGTAACATATTGAAACATAGTTTTTCCTACTTTCTTTACTTGTCATCTAGTGTGGTATTTATGTTATCTCATACCATGTTTTTACGTATCTCTTTCATGTTATGTTATGTTATGTTATGTTGTTGTCTGTAACAAGTATGACGTCATAATGTCATTTAGGTGGCGATGAGGGTGGTCCATCGGAGTTATCCCATCTTGTGGTCTGGCTTAAGCCAAAAGCCATCAAAGGGTAAATACAAAGTTTTTAGTATAAATTTAATTTAAGTATAATAAATTATTTAATTATTGTTCTAGTAGCCATGTTTTTTTTTTCGTTTAACACTGCGGTTTTGAGTTGGAACCATCTAACACAGTCTTGAAGATATCAAAACGCACTTATCAGGCTCACACGACTGCATGTTGGCCCACATGGGCGTCGATACCCGACATTGTTAAGGAGACCATATGGTAGGTTTTCTGGTACGTATGTATGATATAACATTTATTACGTTAAGTAATCATGCTCCTATTTGATAAATTCATAAGTATGTCATTTTAAAAAAAATGCAGGGTTCGGTGGATCTCCAGGAGACGGATTTGGATCTAGTCAAGCGCCACTGGAATAGTAAAATACAAGAAATTACAGAGAGACAATGAGCATTTTAAAATCAGGTGGGAAAAGACCGTCTTGGATGGGCGAAACGCTGTGGGATGAGTTATATACTTATTGGAATAATAATGAGGAGTTTCTAGTAAATTTATTATATATTTAATTTAAATTATTCTATTAAATTAATATGTGATTTAGAATAATACATTTTTTTAATTTTAAATGTATAGGCCCAATCTGAGAGAAATTCAGCTAACAGGAGCAAGAATCCGGCAACGCATCGAGATGGGTCCAAGTCGTTTTAGCACCATCGCAAGGATCTGGTATATTTAGTAATTGCACAGTTTAAAATTTTAATTTATAACTTGTTAAAATTTATAGTTGATCTAACTTTAAGTATGCATGCTTATTTCAGGAGAGAGCGCGCATGGCACCTGTGTCGTACGGGGATGTTTTCGAGCATAGACATGCATTGAGTCAGACCGACGACACAGGCTCAGTTTCGTAAAGTTGGGACCATGATGATAAGGCGTGTGAGAGATATGTAAGTATAAAATAGTTAATGAGGTAGAGTTATAATTTAATTAAAATAGTGTTATCTAATATCATTTATTTTTGGTTTAACAGGAGATATTTCAGGAACAAAGGGCGTAGTTACTGGAATCTAGTGGGAGGAGTGAGTTGACTAAGGACGATGAGGACAGGATATTTGATGCTGTCATGGATCCACCTACCCGAAATAGACGATATGGTTTTGGAAATCTAGAGGTAATACTAAAATTTATAATAAAAACTCAAACATACTCCAAATGCTATTATGAATACCGAAAATTTGAAATTATATACAGATTAGATCATTTCAGCAGACGTATCAGAGGGCTCAGGACAAGGAATAAATCACACTGCTAAAAACAAAAATTTCATAGCTTCATGAGTGTGATCGTCGCCGTGAAGAGCAAATGGAGTTGCTTAACCAGCGTCTTGCGGAGTACATTGCCCAGCATGGTACGCCACCTTCATCTTCTGGTGGAGAGAGTTGATCAGGTTAGCTTGTTTTGATGACATCTATATTTTGAGAGTTGGTGAGGCTTTCTACATGATGATGGTTTTATATATTTGTTATGATGGTTTGGACATGATGTTATGATGGTTTGGTGATGGTATGGTTTGAACATGGTGTCGGTTATGATGATTTAGACATGTTCATGTTGTTTTGGCGATGTTTGGTTATTGTATTATGTAAATATTGATTAATGTTATGTGTTTTTTGTTTGATTTTTCTTTTATACTGTGTTTGGGTGTATATATGGTTGAGACTGTGAGTTATATTCTCAAAATGGAGCAAATTCGCTGATTATATATGTTGTGTGTGGCTAGAAGTGGCAATTCTGAAATCTGTAGAAAAAACACACCCAGATTTCCAATGGCGTGCAATGGGTTCCAACGGCTTACAGGTCCATAATTATCAACGGTGTTCAATAATTTCCAACGACCATTTTCCCATGGTTTTCAACAATTTCCAACGTCCCTTTGGCTAGAAAGAAGAGACATGTGGCAAACTACATCAGTTAGAAGCCGTTGGAAAGAAGGCGTTGATTACATTGGAAGTCGTTGGAACCCGTTGATACATATATCAACGGCTTGACTAATAGCTTCCAATGGGGTTTCCAATGACCTCCAACGGCCCCTAACTGTTGGAAAATCCGGTTTCTCTTGTAGTGTAAGTCTCATCCCCAATATGATTACATACACAGACGTAACCAAGTCTAATGTTTACTGGATCAACAGTGACCTTCTCCAGTAACCCTTCAGTGATTTATCTGCTTTAGTAACAATGGCCAAAGTCCGATCCCCATTCTTATCGACTTGCTGGGACATACGAATTGATTCACAGGTTGGAAAATCAACAGAATCAGACAAGACATTAAGAATTATACTTTCTTTTAACGAGATATATTCAATGATGATCATGGATATCTGTTCATAAATGTCTTCGGGTTGCCCATGAACGGGCACACAGGTAATGCCAGGTAAGTCCACCATGGTCAAATCTGGAACGCCTCGTTTTTTGACAGCAAGTGTAAGAGGGGTGCCGCAGATTCCTTTTCCACTGCCTGCTATTTCGTTAATAGCGGAATTGATTGCTTCAGCTATGGTCTCTTTTGAAGTTGGTACTGTCTTGTTCAGGTATTCTAGGTGGAGCTTGGGGGTAGAACGGGAAGAGTCATCTTGTAGGCGCATTATGAGAGGGACATGCGTACATATCCCTTGGCCTCATGGAAGGCTGATGGCTGCTAACAATTCGAGGACGCTTGATTTCCACTGGACTAATCACCGATGACGACAATGGTTGGGAGTTCGATGCCTTCTTGCATCACTTTGAGGTGACGGAGGCGGTCGATGGCGTCCAAGAGAGGGCGAAATTGGTCATTAAAGGATGTGGTGAGCGCATTTATGGTATTTTGTGAAACAACTATCGCCATTTGTGGATTGTGATTGCGATTGAAGTGATTGATTACTAGGTTGGGTTTGAGTTTGACGTGGATGTGAAGTAGGTGGTGTGGAGTTTATATGGGCGTATAGGCATTTGAGTAAGGTATTTGAGGATGATAGTGAAGTTAACGGGGAATGTGTTTTTTGATGCGAACGAGGTATTTGAGCATGCTATTTGAGCGGTGTATTTAATTGTTAAATGAATTGTTTTGAATTAATTAAATAATGATTTTTAATTGGACCGTTAAATCTAATTAGCATTAACAAATAGTCTAAAGTAGGCATTAAGCATTAATAAACAGTGTACATCAAAACACTAAAAAATGGGGTTAAGGTAGGACTTGATCCCTGGTCAGTCTCCAACAACCCATGTGCATTTACCAAACAAGTTATGTATACCTTCATTACTATGTAGGATCAGATAAAGTAATGGCCTTGCGTCGGACGCGTCCGATGCGAACAACTCAATTTTCAACGTTCACAAAGCGTGCAGTTTGGTGGATTGGAGTCGTTGCCGGCATCAGATGCATTGGACGCGAATGCAACGGTAACACGCTCAAATTTGACTAGGAATGGGCCCTTACTACTTTGCGACTGTGAAAATACAAAAGCGATCAGAAATTGATGCATTGCGTTTTGGATTCTGCGTGTAATTATTATTGTTGAAAAATGGAAACTGTTCGTTTCATGGTGTTTTGGCTATCGAATTGTCGTTGGATACAAAATTAGAATTCTTTTTCCAAATTCTTATTTTACACGTCAATTATTTTGTATTCTGTAATGAAATATGAGTATATATAAATCTTTTCAGCTATCACTGCAAGCTTGTAAACAAACACATCGTTCAGAAAAATTCATAAAATAAGCAATGTATTGCTTTTGTTGCAAACTAGCCAGCTGTCCAAAAAACGAATATTCAATTTTTGAAATTCAAAATCATACTTCGAATCTCTATTCAAATTATAATTACTATTTTGTTTATTTTAGTGCAAACCATAGACATGTGAATT
The DNA here is from genome assembly GCA_030737875.1 of Allium sativum. Lineage (NCBI taxonomy): Eukaryota > Viridiplantae > Streptophyta > Magnoliopsida > Asparagales > Amaryllidaceae > Allium > Allium sativum. The sequence continues at coordinate 459,636,786 of CM060913.1, read as the reverse complement.
GAAAATTGAAAAGAATTACTTTGTGAAGAAAGAAGGCTTGTATTGCTGAATTATTGTAATTATTTGATACAGGAAAGAATAACTAATATATGGTGTATTTATAATGTGAGATAAGTAATGGGTAATAAAAACTTGCTTAAAATAAATAAAGATGTGGCCCAAAGCCCATTGTGTTTGACCTATTGATCGAATGGATAACATCTGCTTGCATTAATAGCCTCCCACAATTCGATCTAGGGTTTCTTCATTTCTCATTTCCATTTCCGCCGTCATCACTAATTTTGAGCTCCTACCTTGCTTGATGAAATTTTTAGTTGAAAGGACTTCCGTGAGGATGTCATCTCTGTGGTAATAGGTAGGAATGTGACAAACTACTAGCATTCCTTCTTATGTTCTCTCTCGAAAGAAATGAAGGTCAAATCCTAAATGTTTCGTTTGAGAATGTTGGACCGGGTTGAGAGATAGTGAAACGGTGCTCCTATTGTCATACCAGACAAGTGGTTTTCGTCTTAAGGCAAGCCCTAGTTCTTCCATTAGGGATTCAATTCATGAAACTTTTGCCGTAGTGCTTGCAAGGGCTCTGTATTCGGCCTTTGTACTGGATCTCGATGTAGTCTGTTGCTTTTTTGTGCACCACGAGATGATGTTTGTGCCAAAATAAACACAGTAACCAGACACCGATCTCCTATCATCAACGTTGTTTGCCCAATCGGCATCGCTGAAGCCCTGTAGTTCTTTATCAGATTTTAGACTTATATATTGATGTTTTGTTTCATGTAAGTATCTTAATACCCTATTTACTATGACCCAATGTTTAGATAAGGGGTTTTGCATGTACTGACTAAGTTTGTTGACGATGTAGCATATGTCTGGATGCATAACAGTTGCATATTGCAGTGCTCCTATTATACTCCTGTATTGTTTGGCATTGTCAATAGCTTATCCTTTGTGTTTGGAGAGTCGTAAGTTACTTATCATTGGTGTTGGTAATTGTTTTGTCTCATGCATGTTTGTCCTATGTAGGATTTCTGAGATGTAACTCTGTTGCGATAGAAGTAGTTCAATATCACTTTTCTTGCTAACCTGTATTCCAAGAAAAAAAACTTAATTCTCCCAAATCTTTAATATCAAAGTTTTAATCCATCATTTATATAACTCTGTTGATTTCCTTATTGTTGTCTCCGGTTCCCTAGATGCTCCTTTTTATATATAACGAGTTGTCAGACTTTGTTTTTGTAAACCCTAGATTGGATAGGGTTAGTTTAAGTTTTTCATACCATGCTCTTGAAGCTTGTTTTAACCCGTATATGGCCTTATGTAGCTTACATACTTGCTTGTCACATTGTTGTAGCCTTCAGGCTGATACATATATACTTCTTCAGTCAACTCTCCAATCAAAACATGCAATGTTCACATCAAGTTGTTTAACATTCCACCCTTTACTTAATTTAATGATTATAATAACTCTTATGGTTGTGGGTTTTACAACTGGGGAAAAAGTTTCACTGAAATCAAACCCGAACTGTTGTGCATAACCTTTGGCGGCCAATCTAGCCTTGTATTTATCAACAGATCCATCTGCTTTTTTTAATCTTATAAGTCCATCTACAACCAACGACATTCTTGTGCGTAGGTGGCGTCACAAGGCCATAAGTTTTATTTTTCGTAAGTGCTTCATACTCTGTATCCATAGCCTTTTTCTACTTGTTTGATTTGATTGCTCGAGTGAATTGATTGGTTTAGTATCACTCACTGAAACATTATATAGCTTGGGTTTGAATATGCCACTTTTTGACCTTGTAGTCATATGATGTCCAGTGTGATGTTGTTGTGTTTGCTGTTATATGATAGCACCATTACTTGTTGTGTCTGCACTACAGTTTCTTCATATGTTGCTGCTGTTATGCATATCCTGATCCGATTGACTTATGTTTTCTGGATTGTTGTCTGAATCATCTATGTATGAAGTTGTTTCTTCCATAGCTTCACCATGAATGTTTCCATTCATTGTGCTTTGTTGTTCCTCGTTGCTACTATCTTCAAGTGGCTTAATATGTACATTTCTGATTGAATTTTCCCCATTTTCTTTGATTGCTTGCCTTCCTGTAAAAGGAAAAAAAATCATCAAATATCACTAGTCTTGAAACGTAAATTCTTCGATTTTTATCCAAGCATTTATAGCCTTTTTGATTCTGGGCATACGCAATGAATGTACTTGGGCTTGATCTCATGCTTAGTTTATGTCTGTTATAGTCCCTTAGACATGGAAAATATAAACACCTATATAATTTCAAAAATTTGTAGTCTGGTCTTTCATTATATATCATCACGTGTAGGGTTTTGTTGTTTAGTACTCTAGTGGGTAACTTGTTGATGAGAAATACTGAGGTGTAGAAGGCCTCACTCCAGTACTTCATAGGCAATGAACCTTGTGATAATAATGTTAGACTAGTTTCTACTATGTGTTTATGTTTTCTTTTGACTAATCCATTTTGCTTAGACGTGTGACGGAAAGTTAACCTGTGTTTGATGCCTCTTTTGATAAAATAATTGGTTAGTGGCTTAAACTCAGCCCCACCATTTGTCTGCATGATTTTAACATTATACTTAGTTTGCTTTTCAACATGTGTTATGAAATGTACAACTATGTTGCATGCTTCAAATTTATCTTTTAATATGTATGTCCAAGTTTATCTCAAATATGCATTGACAAAAGAAAGATAGTACCTATGTCCCTGATATGAATTCAGTGGATCCGGTCCCTAAAGATCAGCAACTACAAGCTCCAATGGGTTATTGTATATGATTTCAGAATTGCAAAAGGGAAGTTTGTGGCTTTGCCTATTGCCAGTGTGTACATGTTTGCTTGACATGTACATTATTACTAAAAGAAATATTATTAATACTTAAAACAGTTTTTACAGTCTCCAAAATTGAGATGACCCAATCTAGTATGCCATGATTCAATATCAATCTTATTGTTATCACCATTACAATCATTATTACTACTAGCATCTATATTATTGCACTAGAATTCTTCATTTGTATTTCTAGTCTCGAAGTTGCCGAATTTGTAAAGGCCATCATGTAGATTACCCTGTAGTAATATTTCTTAACTTATACCCATAATCAGGCGGCGTGAATTTTCTTCTTTGTCAATGGCGACCGCAGCATCTACCTTTTCTTCTTCTTCCACCTCCTTTGCCTTCTACTTGCCTTTCCTCCTTTTCCTTCACGCAATTCTCCACCTACTCCCCCAGATCCACCTGCCTTTGGTGTCAATTCCTCTTCAGCTAACCCCTCTATGGATAATCTTGGAGTTAACTTATCGTTTCTAGATCTTGGTAATACTACTTTCACATCAAATAACTCAAGTGATCCTCCTCCTAGTGCTAATTTTCTCATGTCAATTTGGCGAATTTACCTAACTCTTCTAATTAAAATTCGTCACAAGCCTCTTTTCCTTCCTTCACAAAAATCGATTTCACATCTCTGTTCAAGTTGCTTCCTAGGAATGCAGGTGTTTTCAAACCACAGCATTTTGATATTCACAGGGACCCAAAAAATATGCCAGATATTGTCAAGAATGAAGGTATCAAGTACTTTAGCAAACACTTGGTAGGATTCTTCTTAGATGGCACCCTTTCTTATCCTACTATGGTAAAAAAATTATACATGTTTTGGAAATCAGATGGTGAAGTGAATATAAAATCAAATGGAGTACATTTCTATTTTATTTTTTCTAATGACTTGGATAGAGAAAAAAATACTTAAATCTAATCCAATTTTTATTAAAGGTCGTATTTTTATAATAACTAGTTGGGATCCATCAATTGGAAACTCCCAAGCTTATATTAAAAAAGTGTCAGTTTGGGTTCACTTTTATAGAATTCCTATTATTCTATGGACTCTATTAGGAATCAATTGCCTTGCTTGTCATGTTGGGAGGTTAATCTGTTTTGATAGCAGTACAAATTAATTGCAGAGATTTAGATATGAAAAGGGATTGGTTGAGATTTCATCTGATTTTGTTCTTCCTGTGAAAATAGTAGTAGATGGATTAGGTAAAGATTGCCCTCCTTTTAGGATAAACTATGATTGGAGACCTAGAATTTGTATTATTTGTAAGGTTTTCGGCCATGAAACAATTAGATGTGAATTTAGTACTACGACAGAGATGGATTATGAGGACTATGTAGAGGATTATGTTGAAGGTGCTCATGTTAGAGTTAATGAACAAGTTGGTTAGTATAACAAGAAAGCCTTTTGATATGCTAATCAAAGTAATTGGGCTACTGTTAATTCTAAGAAAAAGACAGTTTGGAGGAAAAAAGGGTAAATTAATAGTTAGGATAATGTTGTTGTTCCTAATGAAATAAATGTTGATGCTAATCCTTTTGAAGTCTTGACACCTGATGTTAATGACAATGGTAAGCGCTTCGGTGAAAGTATAAATGATATTGATGATCATACTGATATAGTTATAGATGTTGGTGAATATAGCAAAGGAGTAAATGATGGTGATAGGTCAAGTTTGGATAATGCAAAATGTGTTGGTGGTGATCCTTCAGATGGCAATACAATAGGGTTAAATGCTGAAAGAGTTAATTCAGGCAAAAATTGTATAGTGACGTTGGGGATAAAGAAAATGATAACCAAGTTAATAATGTGTGTGGCAATATGGATGGTTTGGACTTTGGATTAATTTTTTTGTTCGATAGTGATAACGATACATTGAAATCTGCAAAGGTGAGGAAACATGATCAGTTTCATAATAGCAAAGCTCTTGGGATGGTGGCAATGATACAATAGGTTTTTTGTTTACAATGTCTTGTGCATCCTCCTCAAGCTCACAACTACCTGCCTCTTCTTCATCTAAGTTGTCATCTTCCGCCGCCCCTTCAAGTTCTTCTCCTTACGCCCATTTAACAGTTCCTTCTCATATACATCTATCTCCTCCTGCTAATTCTGCTTCATCTGTCCCTTTATCTAATGTTAATCAATCTGCTTCAATTTCCAAAAATAAGAAATTAAAAGGAAGATTCTGGGATGATCTGGATCATGGAATTGACTATAGACCTGAAGACGTACTTTCATATAATAGTAATTTGAAATCTTCTAAGTGTCACACTAGGAAAAATCCATCTCCATTATTTGATCCCCTTATTTTTAGATGATGATGCATTTGTTGCTCATGGTCCTATATAGTTCATTGGTTATCGATGATTGCATGAAAAGCTTCAGTGGTTTTGGTGAGGTGTTACAGTTATATAAATATCTTATGAAGTAGGTGATTCCCTAAGCTGCACATTGTCATTCATAGTTTTCATGTTGTGTTCCAATTCTGGATTCAGAGAAGAGTGCTGCTACTTTTTACTTGGTGTATTAGCTGGTACATGATACAAAGGATTATTAAAGCCAATGTGTTCATGTGAAGTTTGTGTATTATGATGTGGAGATACGTGGCTCTTTGGAGTTTGTTATTTGCCTTGCATGGTAGTATTTTGTAATAGCAGATTTACTGTTAGATGTGACTTGTGTTTGGTAAATTTTGTAGATTTTAGGTACTGGGTAGTTGTGTATATATCACAGACATTGTATATCGTAATTGTTTAGTTAAGAAATTAAAAAAATTGTGCTTGCCTTTTTAGTACGCCTTTAACTAAGCATAATTTAGGATGAAACTCAAAGTATACATTGTTATTATTTGAAATTTCGAGACACTAACTAGATTTTCATTGATAGTGGGTACTCTAAGTAAACTGTTTAGTTTAAGTTGCCTCTTCCCAGATATAGTACCCTTACCAATGTGAGTGATACTTGCAATTTTACCGTTACCCATGTGTAAAGATTTCATACCTGTGTAGCTCTTCTTCCAATATTTAAATTCTAAAAATTGTTAGTGATATGATGAGTTGCACCTGAGTCTGGGTACCATTCTTCAAAACTGGTGCCTTACTTCTACCTGTGTCATCACTGGTGATGTTTTGGTTTCTATTAGCATCGTTGTTGTTTCTATTTGAACTCCCAACAGTAGCCAAATTTGCAGGGGCACCTTTTTGTGAAAAAACTGCTTTGATTACTTTGTGGACCATTGACCTATGAATTATATCTAAAGTAGGATTTGTTTGCCATGACCAAATTTTTCACATATTTGAAACTTCACTCTATTGTTGTAGTTCCAATTGCCACTCCCATGACCTCTTTGAGATTGGTATTGTAACGAACCGCATTTTTATGTAACAAAGGATCGTAAAATCTTTTTATTTAATTCCCTAAGGGTCGGATCATTCTCATATTTTGATATGTTGGTTATGGGGATGTGAGACATGTCCATAATTTTTACCAGTTTTATTTATGACCGTTTTTCTCTTGTTAATTTTGTACATGGCATAACTTTTGATTGGGATCGAATCAGGTGCTGAGAATGATTCCATTGGAAAGAAATGATGTTTCCGATTCCGTAGAGTGGTAACATTAAAGATTTGGTTCAACAGTTTGGGAGGAATTGCTGTTTTAGTGCTACACAATTTCTGGTCAGGCTAATTGGTAATTAATGCGCTGATTTGTGGAGGCCGCTAAGTCTTGGGCTGAGGCTATAAATAAGGGTTATAGGCATGGAGAATGGTTTAGTTTCTTTATTTCTCATTTGATTGGGCTCGTGATCCTCCTTGCTCTATCAAATACATCTCTCCTCCATTAAAATCTTAGATCTACATAAGAAGATTGAAGGTCTACATCAAGAAAGGCTAGATCTACATCAAGAGAGAGTAGATCGCATCAATTTGAGAGATTTGAAGATCGTTCTTCGTTATCTGGATTTGATATTACTCATTTTCAAGCTATTTTGAAGACTTGGTGAGTGATAAGCATCTCTCACATGGATTCAATCGAATATATGGGTTGTTTGATCTTATTTTCATCTTTTAAAGTTGCTTTCATCTAGATCTACATCATGTATGTGTATTTTCATTCGAATCACCCTAAGATCTAATCTAGCAACTTAAATCGGTAAATTTCTATGTTAGTTCATGTGTTATTACAAGTTGGATCCGTTTGTTTAATTCGTTTATTGGTTATCATGAATTTGGTAAATTTCTTATGTTTGAATGATGAATAATCGTTGTGTTAATGCTTGTTGATGGTTTGCTTCAATTGGTTAGTGAAATTGAATGTATTACTCGGGTTTGGATTGGAAGGGTGATGGATTGGATGGTTTCTGGACCAGACAGTGTGTTACAAACGTTATAAAAGCTATAGACTAGAAAGGTGATGAACCGGAAGGCTTATTGATGGATTGAAAGTATTGACAACGTTTCTGAAATGCTATGGATGATGGATCGGAAATTCCATGGATTGGAAGGCTTATTGATGGACCGGAAGACATTGATGAATCAAAAGTATTGACAGCGTTTTGGAAACACTATGGATGATGGATCAGAAATGCTATGGATCAGAAGGCATACTGATGGACCGGAAGGTATATTGAAGGATCAGAAGCATTGACAGTGTTCCTAAAATGCTGTATAAACTAAAGAGAAAGGTTGTGAATCTGGGATTGAGCCAATTGGTCTGGAACAAACCAGGGGATATAATATCATTTGTGAAACGCTGTAAAAGGCTGAATGAAACACTGTGAAAGGCTGAAAACACTATGAAATAAAATATCGACGAAATGAAGTCTGTTTTTGGGTCGATAACGATCGTAGTTTCGATGTGAATTCAGGGAGAAATGATCGAGGTGTTGTGAAGTGTTCGTTGATCATCGTAATGCAACGAATGTGAAGACGACTCAAGGTTGTGAGTTTGTGGATAATGATTGCTCGAGAATTCGAGCTTATGAACAGTCATCAAGTTGGATGGATAAAGATATCAAATGCCGAGGAATTGTCGTTAGTCGGAGGTTCTAGTGGACCAAAGCATGGGTATATTAGGGATGCCTAAAAGACTAGACGTTAGCTGGTCGAGTACCCTGGGTATCGTGGAAAGACCTAGTTGTGTTCGTTGAGTAAGGTAAACATACAAGTTTATAATGTATGGGTTGCTAAAACCGGGGTTACATTACCCTTGATGGAAGACTTGATGTTGAGTCGGTCATACGATTAACGATCGTTTCAAAGAAGAATAGGCGGTGATAGCTAGATTCATGGGTGATGATTTCTTTACATGCGTAGATTGTTCGACATTGAAGGAGACATATCTTGGGTGCTTGTATGATATTGGTTCAGACCTTCGGGGCTTGTGCTTAGGGGATGTTGATCTCAATTAGGATGATATACGCTAGATAACTGGTCGCGATGTCTGCTATGTTTTCTTTTTGGTTGTTATAAAGGCTATCACTGTCAGAAGTGGAGGAGGCGGTTTTGGGTTTCTTCTCTGATGTGTTGGTAGATTAATTGATTGATCTACCTATTTCTCATGTACTTTATTGATGATGTTAGATAGCTATTTTATTGCTCATTAAGACTATTGTCTAACTCAAGGTTTTATGTCTCCCTCTTATTACTTTGGGTTGTTCATCCATTGTGTAGATGGGCAGACTGAGTAACACATGATAGGTTGTTGATCTTGATGAGGATGATGCTGTTGAGCGACGATGAGCAAGAGGCTTACGTATTACTTTCTTCTAGCTATTATTGATTTCCTCTATTTAATGTATTCTCTGAGTGGCTTGTAGTGAGGCATATTGCATAGAATGTGATGTTGTATCAGTTTGATGTTTTGGATAATTCATGATGACATGAAAGTTAAAATTCTCCTCAATCCTAATTCACTATTATTGCTTATTATATATGTTCTATTATATTTTATCCTTGCGCTGTGAGTTATACGACAGGTTCCGCTTGTGTTATTATACCCTGATGATTGTCCATAGCTGCATGGTGCATCTTTCGGTGCATTATTCCTCTTTTTAAGTGCAGTAGTTATGGGCGGTCATCACATTTGGTATCAGAACTCTGGTTGATCGATTTTGGCTAAAGTTCAAGGATGTAATAATGTATGAGAGACGTATTTGTAGATTTCTAATGGATGTATACTATATATTAGTACATAGTATAGTAGCGTTTGAACTCCATTTGCAAATTTTCTCATATGTGGACTAATCATTCTATTTTTAGATTTAGAATGAGTCATCGAACTATGGGAAGCACTGCTAGGGATGAGCCTGCGACTGGAAGGGTAGGCGATGGTTGTTAATACCCTAGGTATTTATTTTGATGAAAATAACCATATAAACATTAATACTAACATATCTTTGAGTTGTGCAGTTACATTATATATATTATTGAGATAATTAAACAAGAGTACAAAAGAATAATTATAGAAGAAGGATAATCAGAACAGTTGAAGACCAAAGCATATTAGAGAAGAATGCTGAAGAACAGAGGTGTTTGAAGTGATGAGGAGTTGGTTGAACCTTAGAATATCTTGTTAAAGATCCACGGCAATTATACTTGAAGATAATCAACCATTGACCTCAACCAAATCATCAAAATCCACAAACAAAAGGAAAACTGAAGTGCTGAATATTTGCGACACTTATGCGTCTTTTGCAACACAACATATGTCGACATATGTATCTTTGTATGTCGACATATAACGGTATTTCAGATTTTTGAATTCAAATTGGGAAGTTATTTCCCTCCACCATTTCACCAAAAGACACATCCTTTTATACACTATTTAAAGGCCTCTGGTAATGAATTTTTACACAATAATTCACTTTTTCTTCTACTCCTCCATTTATTCTCTACAAAATTCCGTAGAAAACTATCCTATCACTCTTGCAAATCCACTCTCTTTCACTCCTATTCTTCATTGATTTGCAAGCCACACAATAGCAGAGAGTTGTATTTGAATTCATATCATTCTCTCTTTGATTTAGTCCTATTTCCTCAAAGAATCAAAGATATTTTGCCATTGGAGGTCTATAGGATCATTGTACCAAATCTGCAAGAATCTGTATTGAAGATACGACTACTTACCATTGTTTGTTGTTGTTGATAAAGAGAAGGTATATATTGTAGCCCATGAAATCAAGACTGTAAAGGTGTTCTTGCCACCCGTGGAAAGCAAGCGGTTATAGTGAAATTCTGCACGGTGAATTGCAAGATGTATGTAGGATTGGTTAATCTGAACCAATATAAAATTCCTGGTGTTATTTTCTTTACTGCATTTTGTTACTTATTTCTTTTGATTTGAATTTGAATAGATATAGTTTATCTCTCTAGTGTCTGAGTAGCCTTAAGATCCATTAATATTGGGTTATAGACACCCAGTTCCCTAACAATTGGTATTATAGCAAGGTTTTTAAAAAAATTCATAATCTGATTTTTGAAAATTATAATGGCATGTGATACCAGTAACACCATTATTAGTTCTTTTATAGAAGGGCAATCTACCACTAGACCTCCTTTATTTAATGGCCATAATTATACTTATTGGGTTTGTAGGATGAAATTTAATTTGCAGTCTAATGGTTTAGATATTTGGAACATTACCCAAGTAGAATACATAGAGCCTCAAACTAAATATTCAATATGGGCAACATATCAAAAGACTCAAACACTTAATAATTCAAAGGACATGAACATTTTATTTTGTTCTATAGATAGAAATGAATTTAATCGAGTTTCTATTTGTAATTCTGCATATGAAAATTGGAGAATACTGAAAGTCACACATGAAGGCACCAATAAAGTAAAACATACAAAGATATGAATGCTGACTCACCAGTTTCAACTTTTTCAAATGAAATCAAATGAACCTATTTATGATATGTATTCTAGATTACAAGATATTGTACATGCCTTAATGTCATTAGGAAAGAAAATTACTGAAGAAGACCAAGTCAGTAAGATCTTGAATTCATTTCCTAGTGAATGGGATTAGAAGACTCTGGAAATTGAAGAAGCCAATGATATTAGTACTATGTCAATAGAAGAATTAGTTAGTAATCTAATGTCCTATGAAGTGAAGTAGCAGGTTAGAAAAGATAAATAGGGAAATGAGAAGAAATCACTAGCACTTAATGTTATGATCGACAATGATGAATCAGATGATGAAATCGAGTTTATTACCAAGAGGATCAAGAAATTCTTGAAGTACCGGATAACGAAGAAACTTCAAAAACCTAACAACAATAATTCTAGAAATAGGAATGTTTTTAGATGTTTCAAATGTGATAAACCCGATCATTTGAAAAGAGATTGTCCCAACTTGAGAAAACCAAAGAACATTTCAAATATTTTCAATAAAGAGAGGAAACATGCATTCAATGCAACATGGGATGACTCGTCATCAAGTGATAGTGATTTAGAAACAGAAAATGCCAATGTGTGGTTCATGGCAATGGATGACCAGGTATGGAACTTTGATAAAGAAATTACTAAAGTTTTAAATGATATGCATCGAAGATATGAAATACTTGAAAGAGTACGACAATAGTTTGGAAGAAATAGATAAATTAAACATGTCTAATGAAAAGTTGAGTAAAAAAGCCAATGTCTAGAAGATGAAATTGAAAGATTTAATGCTCATAAAAATGGAAAGGATTTAACACTTGGAAATTTTGAAAAACTGAAAAGTGAAAATGAGTCCTTAAAATAAGAAAATCTTTCAATGAAGTCATAGATCGCTGATCTGAACAAGAAAATGACATCTCTAGACAATGTTATTCTTAACCATAGTAAGGATTTTGATAAAATGAAAACTGATATTGATAAATTTAACAAAGGAAAGGATAATCTATAGAAATTATATCTGCATCTAAAAACACTAGGAATAAGCATGGACCTGGATATACCCCTAAGGCTATATATTTGCTGACAAAGAGGTTCCAGAAACTTGAGAGTCGTCAATGCTCTTCATCCTGCGACCAGTAGCTTCAATATGTCCATAACTTGTGGTAATGGTCTCCATTAATTAATAATCAATTTTATTATATGAATTCATCTATGATGTTTAGACGTGACTATGTACTCGCTGCTTTTTCTTTTAACTCATGTAGGTAACAGGTACCAAAATGTTAGAGAGAACCGTCCAAGTTTATCAGGTACCAAAATGTTTTATATATATTTAAGTTCTTGAACCAAATTAAACGGTTCTATTATTATTCTTTTGTGACGCATGTATCATTTGACCGTAATGTTGAACTAGAAAAAAATACACCACCTTACTTACAATTATAAGAAAAAAGTGTGAGAACAACTGTTAGCAGCATCTACAGAGTTACAAGTACTACCATTTCACTTAAAAACTGAATTATATCGTTCGAAACAAACAAAAGACTACAGTTCAATTACCATGAAACCTAGGAACAAAACATCATTATGATTATCAGAGTGGTTTTTGAGGTTGAACTACTTTTGTTGGGCCATTTGTGAAGCAACAACTTTTTTAAAAGGTATAGTCCTACCACCATCAGTGCAAATACAGTTACTGCAAAGATGTACATTGGAGGCACTGAAAATAAATCCTGCAATTTGCATTCATATGTATAGTTTCAACAACAACTGAATGCATCCCATGAAAAGGTGAGCTCTGTAGTATTTGCTGCAGGTCCATGGTTCCAAAAGAAAACAAACACTGTACATTTGTTTAGTGTGAACAAATAGATGGAAAAGTTCTAAAGTAGATGATTTTTCAAGTGTTTTATATGTATTTATGTGTTTGTTTCTAGTGCAGACCATGGGAGCAAAGATGGCATCCAAAGTAGCTATTCTTTTTCAGCACTGCGTTGCTCTCTCTATAGAAAACAATAACATAAGAAATCAAGTTGCAGAACTTCATAAGCAGAAAATGATCAAGAGTGGTAAATCTTGTATTTCTTGTAAACACATCACACTTAGCGCAAGCAATTTAAAAACAAAATGCTTGAAATAATTTACACAGTATCACCATCCATCCTAATTACATATGCATATCAGTACTGGTATCTTAAAAATGATTCAAAAAAGCTGGAAATGATGTATGGATGACATAGAAGAAGCAAAAGTGTTGTTTCATCATGTTTCGACAAGCGCGCATCAGAAATGGACCCTTCAAGGAGCTGCATCATGTTTCGACAAGGAGCTGCAAAAATGAGTTGTGTTGTTTTGCATCCTTCTATCTTTTAAGATATTGTATAACAAATTTACATGTTATGTATTCTCAAGGTTGTTAAACTAATTGTATTTCTTTGCATATATTCATTCTTGTTTTATTATTGAACCAATATAAAGCTAATTATATATTTTTTATTTTTATTTTAAAATTAGCTACGACTATATGCTGTATCTAATTCATCATTAGATACGGCTTAAGGCCGTATCTTTTTAAGAATTAGGCAGTGCTTAAGGCCGTATCAAATAATTAAAGACGCCAGTTTTTGATACGGCCCAAACTGCCCAATATGTTAACAATGGAGATCTATAGGATCACTGTACCAAATCTGCAAGAATCTGTATTAAAGATATGACTACTTGATATTGTTTGTTCCTGTTGACAAGGAGAAGGTGTATCTTGTAGCCTATGAAATCAAGATTGTAAAGGTGTTCTTTCCACTCGTGGAAAGCAAGCGATTATAGTGAAATTCTACACGGTGAAGTGCAGGACTGGATGTAGGTATGGTTAATCCGAACTAGTATAAAAATCCTGGTGTTGTTTACTTTACTACGTTTTATTACTTATTTCTTTTTATTTGAATTTGAGTAGATATAGTTTATCTCTCTAGTGTTTGAGTAGCCTTAAGATCCATTAATAGTGGGTTATAGACACTCAGTTCCCTAACAATGGTAGCCAGTTGGGATCTTCAACGGCTATACCAGATTATCTGGTTATGTTCGGGGCCATGATGGTTGCAATCATGCAGAGGATGTCCATTCCAGAAGAGGCGGTAGAGCGTAATGTTCCTATGCAAGTACCTAGGATTGATTCCGCTAAGTGACAAGTGCTATACAGATGAATAAGATGAGTTGAGAAGAAGTATAGCTTTGGAGCAACTTCGACGTCGAGTTGAGGACCTAGAAGAAAGGATCAATGCTGCTTGGATGAGGCTTTTATAAGCAGGTATAAACCTCTTGAAGAAAATTTTACTAACTCCAATGCTACGAAGAAGCTGAATAAAAGGAAGAAAAAACATCAGAAAGGGAATGATGGCCAAAAGAAGAAACCAAAGAAGGATGTCATTTGCTATAACTGCCAAAAGAAAGGACATGGAATGCAAGAATCCAAAAGTCGAGAAGAAGTGTTATAACTGTGGCGACCCTAAGCATAAGAAGAAGGACTGTCTAGGTTTTCTGAAGAATAAGCAGTTGGTGGAAGAATGTGTTCTGGAAGCTATTCCAATTTCCTCTTGTATTCCTAATGAGAATTAGGAAAAGATGTTGTTTTTAGTATTCCTTCTACCAAAAGTGTTTGGTTTGGGTCCTGTTGATATTAGGACATCGCCTTGTTTTACCTGTAATTAGTATATATGTCAATTGGATTTAGAACCCGAGATTGTAGTTGACAGTTGATTATGACTAATATGGATAGGAGTTCATTTAATCTTTGTATGCTTTGATGTGATCTAGTTTATTTGGTCATGGTTGCTCCTTTGTGTATGATTGTTTTGTTTTGAACTTCGCTGGGTTTGGGATTATTTTGGGTATGGACTGCCTTAAGAGGTACGCGGCTAAGGTGGATTGCAAGAAGTTGGAGGTGATAGTCGGTAATGTGGAAGGGCTAAAGGCTGTGATTAGATGTAAGACGGGGTCTTCGTAAGCTATCCGTACTCGCTTGTGATTCAATGGGAAGACTTGTCGTCGATGTCAATCCATTGTGGGTTTGATGCTGTCTTTGACGAGGTCAAAGATTTGCTGTCGCATCATAAGATTGAGTTCAAGATCGATTTGGCCGAAAGTGCTAAACCTATCACCATGCCTCTTAGGTGGATGGCGCCTAAGGAACAGCGAGAGTTAGAGGTGCAAGTACGTGACCTTTTGGTAAATGGATTCATTCGGAGAAGCGTGTTTGAATGGGGTGCACCAGTTGTGTTTGCAACCAAGGCTGATGGATCTTTGAAATTGTATATCAATTATCGTGAGACGAATAAGGTGACCAAGAAGAACAAGTATTTGTTGCCAAGGATAAACGACTTGTCCTATCAGCTTCTCGAGGCCAAGGGTTCTCAAATGGATTTGGCAACGGAATTCCACAAGTTGAGAGTGGCAAAGGATAGTGTGCCGAAGACTGCTTTTCGGACACCATCCGGTTTTTTCGAATTGTTGGTGATGCCATTTGGGTTGACTAACACGCCAGTGTATTTTGTGGATCTTGTGAACATGGTATCAAGGGATAAGTTGGACAAGTTCATGCTTGTGTTCGTGGACGATATTCTGGTTTTCTCCCGGAATGAGGAAGAGCATAAGACGCACTTGCGAGTTGTTTTGGAAATCTTGCGAAAGCGTCAGCTGATGGTTAAGTTTTCAAAGTGTCACTTCTGGAAGAGTGAAATGAGGTTCTTAAGCCATGTTGTTTCTGGAAATGGGATAGCGGTTGACCTCGCTAAGGTGGCAGCAATCCAGGACTGTATTAGACCTAAGAATGTGACGGATGTTAGGAGTTTCCTTCGTTGGGTGGGATATTATCATTGTTTTATCAAGGATTTCTCCAAGATAGCCAAACCATTGACAAGATTTATGGAAAAGAACCAAGTGTTCACATGGGATGTGAAGTGTGAGCAAACTTTCAGAATCCTGAAAAACAGACTGACGAGTGCTCTTGTTTTGACCGTTCCAAGTGGAAATGAAGAGATTGTGGTATACACCGATGCATGCAGTACTGGACTTGGAGCAGTGCAGATGCAGAAGGATAGAGTTGTGGACTACGTGATTCGACAGCTGAAACCACATGAAAGAAAATATCCAACTCATGATTTGGAATTGGCAGCGATCGGGTTTGCTTTGAAAATATAGAGACATTACCTGTTGGGATTTCGATTCGAGTTGTTTACGGATCACAAGTCATTGAAGTATCTTTCTCCCAAAAGGATTTGAATCTTCGGCAGCAACGGTGTTTAGACTATCTGTGAAATACCCCAGGTCACTCACAAAGGGAATGCATTAACTTTGGTGAAGTATTTTAGGTAAAAGGCACAGATAATTTACAAGACAGACATATAAACAGCGAAAACTAAAAATCATTTAATAAATAACGTGGTTCAGTCAAACCATTACAACCATTGTCTCAAAACCCAATTTCTAAATTATTACAACAAAATATCCGTCTTGATTTAAAAACTCCAAGTACATAAAGAAGCATAAAACAGTAGTAAAGCAACATAAATCCCCAATAAAATTGTAACCATAGCCATAGCCCAAGAAGAGAGAATCCAAGCAATACATCTACTCTCTTCAACCTGGAAAAGGTCTGCACGAAGCTGAAGTATTCCCTCCCTGCGGACCTTGGGGAAAATGGAAGAAAAGAAGGTGAAAGAAAATGGGTCAGACATAAGTCTGGTAAGTCCAGTGATTCTTCAGCATATAAACAGGCAAAATAAACTGAATATACTATCGCACTCATTCCCATTTCTCTACACCTACTAACGAATGCTTCAACTACCATCATGTGTTCATAACAAAGTGATCCCTTTCCCGATCGGCTCCTACTCACATTCATTTCTTACTTGTGTCATTCGGCCCGCTTGGTTGTAGATACCTATGCTGGCCCCATCATGGGGTGTACCAATTCCCATGATGGCAATCCGACACAAATTATTGATGCACAGTGTATACTACTGATGCCCAGTGTCTGCTTTTCCACTCCTTAGTACGCGCACGCCCATACTCCATCGGAACAACAATACTGCACCACCCGCCGCTATTTTGACCGCTTATAATCAGCCTAGTAATCGTGTCCCACCCTGCCTAGTTCAGCGTACCGTGATACATCTATGTGGGTTACTGCTGAAATGGGTCCCCGTTACTAGGGTTTCCTAACCAACATGTTATAACGGTTAAGTGTTCTCAAATTTACCTAACCTCATCCATCTGTTTTGCTAACATGTTGTATTGGTTAAGTGTTGCCTTAATTAACTTAACCCTACCATTCTTAACCTATCTGTTCCTTAGCTTTAATTCATTCATTAAAGCACCAACCTCTCACATTAGATCTATATTGTTGTGGTCGCTGGATGTGTTGGGAAGTTCCGTGTAGTCTTACACTGCAACTCAATCTTACCTCGGGTCTTTGGGCTTAATGCGCTAACCTCTCACATTACATCTATATTGCTGCGGTAGCTGGATGTGCCGGGCGGTTCCAGGCAGTCTTACACCGCAACTCAATCTAACCTCGGGTTAGGCATATTCAAATTTAGCTAACTTTACATATTTGTCATATGTGTCCAAATCCATGTGTCAAATTTTTCCACAAGTCTAGCTAGTCAATACAAGTTTGTGCCACATTCCCATGCTATGCCCAAAATTTATTAAATTTTACCCAACTTTCCCCGTGTTATAATCGCACGTACAACGAGATTTAATCTAAGTTCCGAATGAACTTAGTATTTACAAAAGCAAGTAAAAAGGGGGAAAAATAGAGAAGGAGCATAAGAATTGTGATAAGGAAAAACAGGCGTGTAAAGATGTACCCAATTCAAGAATCATATTTCAATGTTGTACATTAACAATATGTGTAGACAAGCTAAGCAATTTAAACCGCAGATATAAAGATTAGATAGAATTGGACTTAAGAGAATCACTAATTTTCATGTACAACATGATAAGTCCGATTATTTAAATCACAATAGTCTCATAGGCATAGGATGTACAACATGATAGGTTCTATCACATAAACCACAACAGACTCATAGGCATGATAGGTTCCATTATGTCAATGCAACAGTCTCATAGGTATGATAGGTTTTGTTATGTCAGTCCAACAGTCTCATAGGCATGATAGGTTCTATTATTTCAGTCCAACAGTCTCATAGGCATGATAAGTGTCATTACATCAATCACAATAGTCTCATAGGCATAGGCAATTTAGATTTGACAAAAGGATAGGCCTGAATCAAAATTAGGCATCGTTCTAGATCCGATTACAGTCATGATTTCTATTAGATGTATAAATCTGAATAATAACTAAACTACAGAAAAAGGACGGATCTTGTATTCTGGGATCTGATTTCTGAATTTGAAAAGCTATCATTTGATTTAGACATTTGATTTGAAGTTCTTCTAATCGATTACTAGTTTGGACTTAATTTTCTAGTTAGGAGAAGATGAAGGAGGCTATGCTAGCTTGTAGACGAACGACATAAGGACACCATTGTCTTAGGGTTATGAGGTTAGGGTCTTGGTTTGGCTATGTATATATAGATGTCTAGGATTAATTCTAGCCTTTAGATTAGTCTAGGAGAAATCAGAGCCACAAACCAAAGAGATATGTCATCCAGCCAATCATAGCACGACACATAAGCCCTAACACCTCAGAAATTAGTCATTGGCCATTCAGGGAAGGCCACATCAGCTCAGAGCTACTAAAATTCATCATAGGAAGCAGATCTCAAAGGGGTCGACTCACTACAGGGGGGTCGACACCTATGTCGACTCCCCCTGGGGCGGTCGACACCCTGAGCAGGAAATTTCCCGCTCATCCTTTTCTGTCCGAATTTTGAATTTTGAACTGGTTATTGATTTTAATTATTATTTATATTTATTTTCTGCTTAAACTTGAAATCTTCTAACCTCCATAACTTCTTCATACTGAGCCCGATTTACGCAAACTCGGACTCTATCTCAAGAAGAATTCTGAGACGAACGCAATGGCGTAACCCGTTTCCCTTAATTCTTCTTCTAAAAATTAAGTGTTCTTAGATTTATTAATTTTAATATTCATAGAAAATACGAAGTGTTGCATTCTCCCCTCCTTAAAGGATTTCGTCCCCGAAATCTCTAAGTTAAGAAGAATGTATCCTAATATCCAACATCCATCTACTCAACCATCAATCACAGGCATCCATTGTCCTTAAAAGGTTTCTAATGCTTTCATGATCATATGCATAGTGTGTGTATATGTCCTTTTCTAATGCGAAATCAGGCGGTCTACTGATTCAGTTGACCTCCTTGATGCGAATCATGTCAGTGCTATGAGTCCATCATGTATGCAATTATTCCTAATTGTATTTTGTAACTTCTACATGAGTGCACAATCATTCGTACAAATGCAATCTCCATATGATAACACATCAAGTTTCAATCCATATATGCATATGCAATATGGAAGTGACTGAGCCGATCTAGTTCCTAGTGTGTGTGTATATGCATCCACGAGCAACCACTAGCAACCACTTGTGACCATCAATCATAGCATGTTTTAAATACATGTTTGCATCCATTGGTTTCAACCTAAGGATCAAGAATAGGACCTAGGAGATATACTTAAGAGATAGATACAAGCATGCATATACTTATGGAAAAAGAGATCAAGAATGTACCCTCAAAAAGATAAGGGTAGGCTGCGCGTATCTTGTCCTCAGTCTCCCAAGTCGCGTCTTCCTCAGCATCACCCCATTGTACTTTAACTAGTTTGACCTCATGATTGCGTAGCCTTTAAACTTCTATACCCAAGATACGAGTTGGAACTCTTCTCACCGTCGCTTCTCATTCCATTTCTATTTCCTCTAGTATGTTTGGCTCCACAACTTTCGCAGACTCATGTAAGAACTTTCGTAGATGAGAGACATGAAAGACATTATGTACTCCAGCCAATCTTTCGGGCAGCTCTACTTTATAAGCCATCTTCCCAATCCTCTCAATGATAGGAAATGGCCCTACAAATCTTGGTGCCAATTTTCCTACGGACCCAAAGCGAATGACATTCCTCAAAGGAGATACTTTAAGAAAAACTCTGTCCCCAACCTCAAACTCAAGGTCGGTCCTTCTTTTATCAGCGTAGGACTTCTGTCTATCTTGTGTGGTCTTTATTCGTCTTCGTATCAAGTCCACCTTCTTTGAAGTTTCTCTGATCATGTCAAGCCCAAGTACGAGCTTGTCTGTAGACTCCCACCAACAAGTTGGTGATCGGCATGGTCTTCCACATAAAGCCTCAAAGGGTGTCATGCCTATGGTAGCTTGGTAGCTATTATTGTAGGCGCACTCCACCAAAAGAAGGTGATCCTCCCATGTTCCCCCAAAATCAAGAATGCACAATCTCAAGAGATCTTCTAATACTTTGTTCACCCTTTCCGTCCGACCATCGGTTTGAGGGTGATAGGCCGTGCTTAAGCATAACTGTGTGGCTACAGCCTCTTGCAAACTCTTCCAAATCTCGCTCATAAAGATAGGGTCTCAATCGCTTACTATGTTAGATGGTATTCCATGCAGTCGAACTACCTCTTTAAGATAAATGGATGCTAACGATGAGGCAGTCCTCCTGCTCTTAAGAGGTATAAAGTGAGCACTTTTAGTGAGCCTGTCCACTATTACCCAAATACTGGTATTTCCCCTTCTTGATCTAGGCAACCCACCAATAAAGTCCATCGAAATGCTATCCCATTTCCACTGTGGGACCTCTAGAGGATAAAGAAGACCACCAGGCTTCTTTTGCTCCGCCTTGACTTGCTAGCATATCAAGCAATTAGAGACGAATTCAGCTACATCCTTCTTTATTCCATTCCAAAAGAAAACTCTTTTTATGTCTTTATACATCTTGTCCCCTCCTGGGTGTATGGTCAGCTTAGAATGGTATGCCTCTTCGAGAACGGTCTTCACCAAATCCCTTGCTTGTGGGACGCATAGTCTTCCATCCCGTCTCAACCAACCCTTGTCATCGATGGAGTATCTATTGAGGTGACTAGAAGTCTCATTTCTCATTATCTTATCCATCACATCAACTATTTGAGGGTCTTCACGTTGCGCGGCTCCTATTGAGTCCAAAAGAGTAGGCCGCATATCTAGCGATGCTAACAATCCAGGTACATATTCAAAGGAGGGTCTAAAGTCAAAGTTTGCTATGTACTCCAAGCTTTGCCTTTCTAAAAGAGAGGACTTAAGGTCTTCTTTTTACTACTTAAGGCATCTGCTACCACATTGCCCTTGCCAGGGGTATATGCAATCTCAAAATCGTATGAGGCAAGAAATTCCATTCACCTTTGTTGTCTTAAGTTAAGATCTTTCTGTGAGAAAAGGTACTTTAATGATTTATGGTCAATAAACAATTCAAACCTTTCTCCTATCAGGTAATGACACCATGACTTATGAGCGAAAACAATGGCAGCTAGTTCTAAATCATAAGTTAGATAGTTTTTCTCATGTACCTTCAACTGCCTTCCTCCATAACAAACTACCCTACCCTATTGCATCAAGACAGCGCCAAATCCGGTACTGCATGCGTCTGTGTATACAGTAAACATCTTACTCCCATCAGGCAATGTCAGAACCGGGGCTATTGTTAGAGCCTTTTTCAGTCGTTGGAAAGCAACATCGCAATCCAAATCCCAAGCAAAAGTTAGGTTCTTCTTTGTCAACCTAGTAAGTGGGGCTGAGATCTTTGCAAAGTCCTTAATGAACTTTCTGTAAAAGCCTGCTAGCCCGAGAAAACTTCGTATTTCGGTTGCATTCCGTGGGATCTTCCAATTTTGTACTGCAACTATTTTTGCGGGATCCACAGCTATCCCCTCTTTGGAGATTACATGTCCAAGAAACCTTACTTCATCTCTCCAAAAATGGCATTTGGAGAATTTCGCTTTCAACTGATGTGCACAAAGAGTATCCACGACCTCCCTTAAATGCAAATCAGGTTCTTCCTCACTTTTTGAGAAAATCAAAATGTCGTCCAAGAAGACCACTACAAATTTATTAAGGAACTCTCTGAACACCCTACTCATCAAGTCTACCAAGTAGGCAGCTGCATTTGTCAAGCCGAAATGCATGACAAGCCATTCGAAGAAACCATCCGGGGTCCTGAACGCGGTCTTATCTATGTTGTCTTCAGCCACTCTTAGCTGATGAAATCCGGTGGCCAAATCTAGTTGGGAGAAAACTGAGGCACCTATAAGCTGGTCGAACAAGTCGTCTATTCTAGGAAGTGGGTGCCTATTCTTCTTTGTCAGCTTTTTTACTCCCAATAGTCCACGCACAGGCGAAGTGAACCATCTGCTTTGGTTGCAAACACCAACGAAGCACCCCATTCAGAAATACTCTGCCATATGAACCCCTTTTCAAGAAACTCTTTGACTTTCTTGCTGAGCTCTTTCCTTTCCCTTGGGGCTATATGTCTAACAGGTAAGGCAACAGTTTTTGCATTGTCAACAAGGTATATGCGGAAGTCTATCTCTCGGTTTGGTGGTAAGCCCTTCACCTCTTCAAAGACATCCGAGTATTCATAGACTACTCTAACAGATTACAAGTTTTCAACAGATGCATCAAGAGATTCAAGATAGCTAAGCATAATAATATTCATGGGATTATAAGAGATTTCGAGAGTATTACCGAGGCGAGTCATAAGTCTAACCACTCTCTTTTCACAATCGAGGATGGCACCATTTCTGGATAACCAATCCATGCCTAGAATCAACCCATAACCTATGAAGCCCAAAACATAAGCATTACATCTAAACCGAATGCTTAGAATAGAAATTTACAAATCAAAACAAATCATTGATAAATAAGCCGAGACCCCAATTGGATTTGAAACAACCATGGGATCCTCTACTATACCGGTATCTAGGTGCAGAGATTCAACTAAAGCAGTAGATATAAAATAGTGCGATGCGCCAGAATCAAAAAGAGTATGAACTGGATGATCAAAAAGATAAACTAAACTCTCAACCGAAATATTTCTACCTCCTTCTTGCGGAGGTGCCATGAGAGCGTGAATTTGTCCTCTAGAAGTGGGTCCAGTCCTCTGCCCTTACCCATGCCTTTTGGGCAATCCTTAGCCATATGCCCTATCTCACCGCATTGAAAGCAACCACCCATCTTCCTCTTCTTCTTTCTGCAGTCTTTAGTTAGATGTCCAGGTATGCCAGAAAATTTGCACTTCCTCTTGTCACGGGGTTTGTTATTCTTCCTGCCTTTCTTGGAAGGGTGCGTTTTTTACAAGTCCCTGTTAACGTTTTAAATTAGGCTCACATCTGGTCATAAACTTATTGTAAATTTAGTCCCTATTTTTCAAAAAATCAACAAAAAAATAAAAATAAAATATAAAAAAATCACGTAAATTCGTAATTAATTAAAACAATTAATTGTGAAAAAAATCAGATCAAAAAACATCAAAAACAACGACAAAATCAAAAATCACACAAAAACAATGAAATGCAGTAAAATGCATCAAAATATGCATATAATTCAATTAGTTTCATACACTATGCATCTATTTCAACTCGGCATCAAAACTGTAGTATAAACGCATACATGTATTCACATATTGTAAATACATACAACTTTTCATGCATTTATTTAACAACTGCATACATACTTGACATTTGTTCAATTTTGCATAGTTTTTGACATATATGCACACATGTATGCAGTTATACAGAAAAACTGCATATATGTATGCATTTATGCAGAGGCGTGCGTATATGTTTATGTGTATTCAAATAGTTGCATATATGTATGAAACTTGCACACATATATGCAACTATTTTTTTTCTTTGCGTGTGACTTCTGGGATTATACCCAGATTTTAGAATTTTTTGTTTTTTATTTTTATTTGGAAGCACATTTTTTTGGGACCAAAATACGTAGAAGGCGGAAGTACTTAAGTGGCAGGCGGAAGTTTTAATGCGCAGCTAAAAATAGGGGGCGGGAATGAAAACAAAACATTAGGGGGATGTGGCGTGTATTTCAGTAAGTTTTAGGGATGTGAGCCTTATTTTCACTTCTTGGAATCCGTCTTCTTATTCTGCGATCCCTCCATTTTCTTGTCTAGAGGTTCCTCCACTTTTGCCTCTTTCTTGCCACCCTTATCTTCCTCCTGTAACAGTGCCATGTCCACTAGTCTCTCAAAAGTCGCACCCATAGGTATATGGGACATAGCTAGGATGTGCAGTGGCTCAATCAACCCTTTCATGAAATGGAGAGCCTTTTTATGTGGAGTGTTTACCAACTCCAGTCCGAATCTATCCAGCTGGTTGAATTGGTTGACGTATTCCTTAACCGATAGGCTTCCTTGTTTGAGTGCTAGGAACTTCTCCATCTGTAGACTTCGTTCAGCTTGCGAGAGGAACTTCATTTCAAATCTCCTTCTGAAATCCTCCCAAGTTTCTACTGGTCTCTCATCATTAGTAACTTCCCACCAATAAGAGGCTTCATCCTTAAGTAACCATACAGCTAATTGTATCTTCTGCCCACCGTCCACTTCGAAGATAACAAACAAATTTTCTGTTTCCTTGAGCCAGTTTCTTGCTTCCATAAATGACTCAGTCCCATTAAAGTTCTTTCCACCCATAGCTCGAAAGTCTCTACATATCTTTGAGAAAGCATTCACCCTAGGAGGAGGAGGAGGAGGAATGGCTGCAGCTGAGGGAGGAGGAACGTGTGTTGGGCCTGCGTCATTAGCCCTAGCCTCCAGATACCTTCTGAACCAGCTAGGTATCGGTACGCCCTGGGGAAGATTAAGATCCCCAGACATGCTGAAATGAAAAGAAAAGGTTCAAAACAAAGGATAGAAAGATAATGCACATGGCTTTGGGGATTATGCCTTTAAAATAAAGTAACACTTTTCTTGAAATTGCTTCTTTGAATTTCTTTTTGAAAAATAGTTTTCAAAAACTTTTATCTGATCTGGTAAACCATCGCTCTGATACCAAGTGAAACAGCCCACCTCCGTTAAGGTCACTCACAAAGAGAATGCATTAACTTTGGTGAAGTATTTTAGGTAAAAGGCACAGATAATTTACAGGACAGACATATAAACAGCGAAAAACTAAAAATCATTTCATAAATAACGTGGTTCAGTCAAAACATTACAAGCATTGTCTCGAAACCCAACTTCTAAATTATTACAACAAAACATCTATCTTGATTTAAAAACTCCAAGTACATAAAGAAGCATAAAACAGTAGTAAAGCAGCATAAATACCCAATTAAAGTGTAATCATAGCCATAGCCCAAGAAGAGAGAATCCAAGCAATACATCTACTCTCTTCAAGCTGGAAAAGGTCTGCACTAAGCTGAAGTATTCCTTCCCTGCGGACCTTGGGGGGGGGGGAGGGGAGAAAAGAAGGCAAAAGAAAATGGGTCATACATAAGTCTGGTAATTCCAGTGATTATTCAGCATGTAAACATGTAAAATGGATCATTACATGAATAAACTGAATATAGGACAATACCATAGAAATAAGATAACATAAGATAAGACAAGATGAACTGAATATACTATCGCACTCATTCCCATTCCTCTGCACCTACTAATGAATGTTTCAACTACCATCATGTGTCTATAACAAAGTGATCCCTTTCCCAATCGGCTCCTACTCGCATGCATTTCTTACTTGTGTCACTCGGCCCCGCTTGGTTATAGATACCTGTGTTGGCCCCACCATGGGGTGTATCAATTCCCATGATGGCAACACGACACAAATTCTTGATGCACAGTGTATATTACTGATGCCCAGTGCCTACTTTTCCACTCCGGAGTACGTGCACGCTCATACTCTGTCGGAACTACACTATTGCACCACCCACCGCTATTTTGACCGCTTATAATCAGCCCAGTAATCATGCCCTTCCCTGCCTGGTTCAGGGTACCGTGATACATCTATGTGGGTTACTACTGAAATGGGTCCCCGTTACTAGGGTTTCCTAATAACATGTTATAACGGTTAAGTGTTCTCAAATTTACCTAACCTCACCCATCTGTTTTGCTAACATGTTGTATTGGTTAAGTGTTGCCTTAATTAACTTAACCCTACCATTATTTGCATGTCTATTCCTTAGCTGTAATTCATTCATTAAAGCACCAACCTCTCACATTAGATCTATATTGTTGCGGTCGCTGGATGTGTCAGGCAGTTCTGGGCAGTCTTACACCGCAAATCAATCTAACCTCGGGTTTTTGGGCTTAATGCGCTAACCTCTCACATTAGATCTATATTGTTGCAGTAGCTGGATGTGCCGGGCGGTTCCGGGCAGTCGTACACTGCAACTCAATCTGACCTCGGGTTAGGCATATTCAAATTTAGCCAATTTTACATATTTGTCATATGTGTCCAAATCTATGTGTCAAAATTTTCCACAAGTTTAGTCAATACAAGTTTGTGCCACATTCCCTTGCTATGCCCAAAATTTATTAAATTATACCCAATTTTCCCTGTGTTATAATCGCACATACAACAAGATTTAATCTAAGTTCCGAGTGAACTTAGTATTCACAAAAGCAAGTAAAAAGGGGGGAAAATAGAGAAGGAGCATAAGAATTGTCATAAGGAAAAATAGGCATGTAAAGATGTACCCAATTCAAGGATCATATTTCAATGTTGTACATTAACAATATGTGTAGACAAGCTAAGCAATTTACACCATAGATATAAAGATTAGATAGAATTGGACTTAAAAGAATCACTAATTTTCATGTACAACATGATAAGTACCATTATTTAAATCACAATAGTTTCATAGGCATAGGATGTACAACATGATAGGTTATATCACATAAACCACAACAGCCTCAAAGGCGTGATTGGTTCTATTATGTCAATTCAACAGTCTCATAGGTATGATAGGTTTTGTTATGTTAGTCCAACAGTCTCATAGGCATGATAGCTTATATTATGTCAGTCCAACAGTCTCATAGGCATGATAGGTGTCATTACATCAATCACAATAGTCTCATAGGAAATTTAGATTTGACAAAAGGATAGGCACGAATCAAAATTAGGCATCGTTCTAGATCCGATTACAGTCATGATTTCTATTAGATGTTTAAATCTAAATAATAACTAAACTTAAAGAAAAAGGACGGATCTTGTATTCTGGGATTTGATTTCTGAATTTGAAAAGCTATCCTTTGATGTAGACGTTTGATTTGAAGTTCTTCTAATCAATTACTAGTTTGGATTTAATTTTCTACTTAGGAGAAGATGAAGGAGGCTAGGCTAGCTTGTAAACGAACAGCATGACGACACCATAGTCTTAGGTTATGAAGTTAGGGTCTTGGTTTGGCTACGTATATACAGATGTCTAGGAATAATTCTAGCCTTTAGATTAGTCTAGGAGAAATCAGAGCTATCAAACCAAAGAGATGTGTCATCTAGCTAATCATAGCACGACACATAAGCCCTAAATCTCAGAAATTAGTCATTGGCCAATCAAGGGAGGCCACATCAGCTCGGAGCTACTAAAATTCATCACAGGAAGCAGATCTCAAAGGGGTCGACTCCCTACAGGAGGGGTCGACAGGGGGTCGACACCTATGTCGACTCCCCCTGGGGGGTCGACACCCTATGCGGGAAATTTTCTGCTCAGCCTTTTCTGTCCGAATTTTGAATTTTGAACTGGTTTTTTATTTTAATTATTATTTATATTTATTTTCTTCTTAAAATTGAAATCTTCTAACCTCCATAACTTCTTCATACTGAGCCCGATTCACACAAACTCGGACTCTATATCAAGTAGAATTCTGATATGAACGCAATGGCGTAACCCGTTTCCCTTAATTCTTCTTCTAAAAATTAAGTGTTCTTCGATTTATTAATTTTAATATTCACAAAAAATATGGGGTGTTACATTTTGGCATCGTATGGTTTTGGAATAACCTATACTACTGTAAAGGTAACGCAGTGGAAGATGCATTGAGTTGAAGGCACACAAGCCTGGGAGCGATGTTTTCGGAATGGAAACACCTCGAGTACTTGGCAGGATTTGATTTCAGCCTAGGTGCAAGTTATAGCCTGAGATGTTGGCAAGCTTGCTGATAAGACCTACCCTTATCGTAAGGATTGGCGAGAGCCAAAAGCATGACATAAAGCTTATCGAGATTATCCAGGAGTTGGAACCAGAGGATAAAGAGTTCGAGGTCAATCGAGAAGTTTGGCTTTGGAAACAAGGATGACTGGTTGTTCCTGATATTGATGGATTGAAAGATGAGGTTCTGACGGAATGTCATCACTCGAAGTTGACGATTCATCTTGGTGGTAAGAAAATGTATCAGGATATGAAGTGAACTTACTACTGGGAAGGGATGAAGAGGGATGTTGGAAAGTTTATTTCTAAGTGCATGAACTATCAGTTAGTGAAAGCTGAATAAAAGAAGCCTAATGGGTTGCTTCAGCCGTTAGAAGTTCCTACGTGGACTTGGGAGGAGATATCGATGGACTACCTAGAACTAAGGCGGGAAATGAAGGGATTTTGGTCATTGTGGATCAACTGACCAAAACAGCAAGATTTATTCCTATCAGGTTGACTAGGACGACATCGAAGTTGGTTGAGATTTATATTAAATGGATAGTTCAATTCCATGGTATCCCAAAGAGCATAGTGAGCGACCAAGATCCATTATTCACAAGTAGATTTTGGAAGAGTTTGCAAGAGATTTTGGGAATCAAGTTGTATTTGATTATGGCTTATCATCCCTAAACTGATGGTCAAACTGAGATGGTTAACCAAGTGTTTGAAGATCTCCATAAGGCTTATGTATTAAACTTCGGAGGATCATGGGAAGACCATCTAGTCGAGTTTGCATACAACAACAGCTACCAGTCGAGCATTGGGATGGAACCATATGTGGCGTTGTATGGAAGATCGTGTAATTCTCCGTCATGTTGGTTAGAGACTGGCCATAGATGATCAGAGAAACCTCAAATGGTATCGAGATCATTCGACAATGAATGAAGGTAGCCCAAGATCGTCAGAAGACTTATGCCGATAAGCGTCATAATGATTTGAAATTTGATGTGGGTGATATGGTTTTCGTGATGATTTCGCCATTGAATAATGTTGTTTAGTTCAGAAGTAAAGGAAAGTTAGCTTCAAGATTCTTTGGACTGTTTGCGATAGTTGAGCGGATTGGAAAGCTCTCGTATATATTCGATTTACTCGAGAAGATATCGATAATGCAAAATGTTTTCTATGTGTCGTTTCTACGAAAGTGCATGCATGATTCGAATGTGGTGATATCTCCAGAGAAGTACGAAGACTTAGAAGTTTAGTCTGTAGTTACGAAACCTCGTAAGCCGCTTTGTGTTGTGGGAAATGACACGAAACAACTTAGAAGGAATATGGTTAAGCTAATCAAGTTGCAATGGAGTGATGATGATGATGATTGTACGTGGGAAACGAAAGAGAGTATGATGACGATCCATCCAGAACTCTTCATTGGTATGACCCATTAATGTCCTGTTACCTTACACCATTATAACTTGTACTGTTCGTTAGAATTCTGCATGTCAGGTTAAGGTTTTGGATGCATGACTTGGTGGATGCTAGTTTGGATGGTAAATTGACTGCTCATGAATCATAGGCATGCAGAGTTGTTTTGGTAGTATCTGTTTTCTTAGGATTTCGGGGGCGAAATTCCAAGGGGGAGGGGGGAATGCAACGACCCACATTTTTACGTATCAGAGGATCATAAAATATTTTTGTTGAATTCCTTGAGGGTCGGATTATTCTCAAATTTTGATACGTTGGTTATAGGGATATGAGACATGTCCATAATTTTTACCAATTTTATTTATTACCATTTTACCCCTATCAATTTTGTACAGGGCAAAAATTTTGGTTGGAATCAAATCAGGTGTTAAAATCAATTACATTGGAAAGGAAATGATGTTTCTGATTCAGTAGAGTGGTCACATCAAAGATTTGGTTCAGCGGTTTGGGAGGAATTGTTGTTTTAGTGCTACACAATTTCTAGCCATGCTAATTGGTAGTTAGTGGGCTAATTTGTGGAGGCCGCTAAGGCTAGGGTTGCGGCTATAAATAGGGGGTAGAGGCATGAAGAATGATTTAGTTTCTTAATTTCTCATTTGGTTGAGCTCGTGATCCTCCTTGATCAATCAAATACATCTCGCCTCCATTAAAATCTTAGATCTACATAAGAAGATTAATGATCAACGTCAAGGAAGGCTAGATCAACATCAAGAGAGAAGATCACATCAAATTAAGAGATTTGAAGATCGTTCTTTGCTATTCGGATTAGGTATTAGTCGTCTTCAAGCTATTTTGAAGATTTGGTAAGTGATAAGCATCTCTTACATGGATTCAATTGGGTATAATGCTTGTTTGATCTTATTTTCATCGTTTCAAGTTTTTCATCTAGATCTACATGGTATGTATATTTTCATTTGAATCACCATAGGATCTAAGCTAGCAACTTAAATCGGTAAATTTCTATGTCAATTCATGTGTTATTACAAGTTGGATCCATTTGTTTAATTTATTTATTGTTTATGATGAATTTGGTGAATTTCTTATGTTTGAATGATGAATAATCGTTGTGTTAATACTTGTTGATGGGTTGGTGAAATTTAATGTTTTGCACGAGTTTTGGATTGGAAGGGTGATGGATCGGATGGTTTTTGGACCAGACAGTGTTTTACAAACGCTGTAAAAGCTATGGACCGGAAAGGTGATGGATTGGAAGGCATATTGATGGATCAGAAGTATTGACAATGTTTCTAAAATGTTATGGATGATGAATTGGAAATGCTATGGATCAGAAGGCATATTGATGGATTGGAAGTATTAGCAACTTTTCTGAAACGTCGTGGATGATAGATCAGAAATGCTATGGATCGGAAGGCATATTGATGGATCAGAAGCATTGATAGCGCTTCTGAAACGCTGTGGAAAGTAGAGAGAAACGGTGTGAATCTGGGATTGTCTGGAATGAACTATGGGATATAATAGTGTTTCTGAAACACTGTAAAAGGATGAATGAAACACTACAAAAGGCTGAATGAAACAATCTGAAAGGCTTAAATGTCGTGAAAGGATGAAAACGCTCTGAAATGGAATATCAACTAAATGAAGTATGTTTTTGGGTCGGTAACGGTCGTGGCTTCGACGTGAATTCAGGGAGCAATGATCGAGGTGTTGTGAAGTGTTCACTGATCGTCGTAATGCAACGAATGTGAAGATGATTCAAGGTTGTGAGTCGTGGATAATGGTTGCCCGAGAAGTCGCTTGAGCTTATGGACAGTCATCAAGTTGGATGTCTAGATGTAACAACCGCATTTTACGTATCGAAGGATCGTAAAATATTTTTATTTTATTCCCTAAGGGTTGGATCATTCTCATATTTTTATATATTGTTTACGGGGATGTGAGACATGTCCACAATTTTTACCAATTTTGTTTGTGACCATTTTCCCCCCTATCAGTCTTGTATAGGGAATAAATTTTGAATCGAATCAAATCGGTGCTAAGATCGGTCTCATTGGAAAGGAGATGATGTTTACTATTCCGTAGAGTAGTCACATTAAAGATTTGGCTCAGCAGTTTGCGAGGAATCGTTGTTTGAAGGTTTCACAGTTGGTTGTTTAGGTTTTGTATGCCATAATAGGACGATTTGGACAGACCCATTAGTGGGATGGTGGAAGGCTATAAACAGGGGGTAGGAGACATGGAGAATAGTTTACTTTCTCCATTCTCTCATTTGGAAGAGCTAGAGGTCCTCTATTACTCCATCTTCTACACGTTTCCACCATTAAAATCTAGATCTAAGGAAGAGAATCGAAGATCTACATCATTTGAAGTTAGATCTACGCGAATCAAAGAGAGAGTTCATCAAATTGAAGAATTTAGAGCAAATTCTTCGCTGTCTGAATCTAGATCTAAGTGTTTTCGAGTTGTTTTAGAGATTTGGTGAGTGATATGCATCTCTCACATGGATTCAATCAAGTATATGAGTTGTATGCACATGTTTTCATCTTTTAAGTGATGTCTACTAGATCTACATCATGGTAAGCCTATTTCCATATGAATCACCATAGGATCTAATTTAGCAACTTTAAATCAGTAATTTCCATATATTTTCATATGTTTATGCAAGTTAGATCCATAATTTTAGTGTAATAACCCGAATTTTTATAACATGTTAAAACCATAAATCAAGGAAGAATTAAATTTTAAAGTAAGAATCAAAGGAAACGAGTTGCGCCATTGCGTTCGTCTCGAAATTCTACTTGGAAACGAGTATGAGTTTTCGAGAAACGGAGTCCGTATGAAGAAGGTATGGCCCTCCGAAGTTTCAGGAATTTTCAGAGTCGAAAACAGCTCAAAATTCGAATTCTAAATTCGAATTCAAACCCCAGTGCAGGCTGGGCGGGAATTTTCCCACCTAGGACCAGGTTGACTTGGGGGTCGACACTATGGTCGACCTCCCAGGGACCAGGTCGACCTGGGGGTCGACCTGGTGCCAGAGCCCAGTTTTGAGCCTGGGTTCATTCTGATGTATCTAGACTCGTTTCGTGACTAGATTCTTGACTCTAAACCTATATAAATAGCCTCCTAGCCTCATTCTCTTTACACCATTCTTCTCTAACCTTATGCTGCACATATTCTTGATGGACAATGCTTCTTTTAAATTAAATTAAATTAAAACGCGAAGACTATTTCTTGAAGACTACGGCTAGGAATTGCATATTGGGGATTTGCTTCTACAATCAAATCAAGATTCAACGATTCAACAATTCGACGACTATTTATAGATTCAACTTTTGCATCTCAATTTCTTAGACCACGATCTGTAAGTTCAAGTTACTTTTAGATTAAAACTATAAACTTAATATGGACATGTTATAAATTGGAATTGGACCTATGTATGATAATTGATTCATATCTTTTATTGTTCATCTTGGATCTTGACATTTGGGAATATTGCTATGAAGTCAGTTTGGACCTATTCATGTTGTAAATCAAACTCTTTCATGTCCATAACATTATAATGCCTGTGATGTTGAATCAGTCTATTATTTACAAGTTTGGGACTATCACCTTATTCCATGACTATCACCTTATTATGCTAGACTTGAAATCCTATTATTTTCTATATGCTAGTGACGTTGTAACCATTTATCTCAAGTTATGTCATGCTAGGCTTGTAATCCCTTTTATCACTTTATGCTCCTCCTTTGTGCCTATCATAGTTTTGATGTTATTCCCTTTATTTCTGGATTTGGATTTACTTGTAATTTAGATCGATTCACGTTTACATGCGATGAGAATACGATTTGGGTAGATTAGGCAAAACATGAATTGGTTATGAACATGAATCATGAACTTGATGATAGGCATAAGTTGAAACTTGATTTGAAACTAACATGAACTTGACATGAAATTTGAACGTAGACATGACACTAGAATGAAGCTGAAAATGGCCAACTCGAGGTTGGGTTGAGTTTGCAGTGTAATTCTACCCAGAACCGCCCAGCAAATCCAGTTACTGCAAACAATAGGATCCAATGTGGGTAGTTGGTCATAACTCGCTTGAAAACCCGAGGTTAGACTGAGTAGTGGTGTAAATCTTCCCGGAACCACCCGGCTTATCCAGTGACCACAACAACAGGTCTGATGTGAGAGGTTGGGGTGCATCAATGATGCTACATGATAGGGTTAAATCATGAACATGAAAGACAACACTTAACCAATTTGACACATGATTCGTAGGGCTAAGTCATGAACTTGAATGACAACACTTAGCCAATTTGACATGACACGTAGGCGGGTTAAGTCACGTGCTTGAATGACAACAATTAACCTATTGGACGGAAACCCTATTTACGCGGTTCATTTTAGTAGTAACCCACTAGATGTATTATGGTACCCTAAAACTAGGCAGGGTGGGGCACGATTATTAGGCTGATTATAAGCGACCAGAACGGCGACTGAGTTGGTGCGCCAATGTAGGTTCAGGCGGACTATGGTCGTGCACGTAGTCCGGAGTTGAAAAAGCCGGCATTGGGCATTAGTAGGTTTACCTGTGCATGCTTAATTCGTGTCAGTGGTTGGCACCCTAGGGCTTGATACACCCTATGGTGGACCTAGCATAGGTGACTACATTCGTGATAGGGCCGTATGACACAGACACACAACGAGCTAGAACTTGTAGGGAGTCGATCGATTAGTGGATCGTTCCGTTGGACCTAGTAATGGGTCATTTCATGATATTGGGCTAAGGGATCATTTCATGGTTAATATATGACATGGGTTTGGGGTACCAGTACAGTTGGTGCAGCGAACCTTGAACATGCGACGATATACTTGATTTATACTTGAATTATCATTCCATCTTAGTCTATCTTGCCCATCTTGACAGCATTCTTATGTTTACTTTCAGTTTATACATGTCATGTTACCTTTACCTATTTTTATGCTGAAAGTCACTAAGACTTACCAATCTTTATGTCTGACCTGTTTTCTTTCGCCTCTTTTCCTTTCGTTCCCCCCTCCCCCGGTTCTCAGGGAGGAAACTCTAGCACTTAGCTTGGATTTCGCTTGCTTTCGGTTCAGCTCATGTACGGTTTGATATTGAGCTATGCTATGGCTGCATTTCTGCTACCTTTGGGGAATTAAGCTACTTTTGTTGTTTTAAGTTTATGCTTCTTTATTTATGCAAGACAGAATTTGTTGTAATGGAAAATAATGACCTTGGCTATTTGGTACTTTGGATGTAAAAGGCTTTGACTATTTTGAAAGTAATGAAATTTATCTTTTGATTTTTCCGCTGTTTTATTTATGTTCTGTCTTGTAATATTTCTGTGTTTTTTTACCTCGATAACGCTCCTCCAAAACTAGTGCATTCCCTTTGTGAGTGACCCTAGCGGCGGTGGGTTGTTACACTTGGTATCAGAGTAGAAGTTTACAAGACTGGGCAGAAGTTTTAAAACCTTCTAAAACTATTTTCAAAACCGTTTACAAAGAAGCATTTTTCAGGAAAAGTCTTGTTTTATTTAAAGGCTATTCCCCAAAAGCCATTAGCACTATCCTTTGTTTCCTCGTTTTGAATCTCTTCTTTTTCATTTCAGCATGTCTGGGAATCTTAACCTTCCAGAGGGGGTGCCAACACCTGGCTGGTTCAGCAGGTACTTTGAGGCTAGGGCCAACGATGCAGGCCCAGTAGATATTCCTCCTCCAGCTGCAGCGGTTCCTCCTCCTCGTCGTCGTGCAATTGCTTTCTCAAAGATCTATGGAGATTTTAGGGCCATGGGTAGAAAGGATTTCAAGGGAACTGAATCATTCGTAGAAGCGAGGAACTTGCTCAAAGAAACTGAGGATCTGTTCGTTATTTTCGAGGTGAACGATAGGCAGAAGGTACGGTTTGCAGTATGGTTGCTCAAAGACGAAGCTTCCTATTGGTGGGAAGTCACTAACGCTGAAAGATCTGTTGACACATGGATGGATTTCAGGATAAGGTTCGAGATGAAATTCCTCTCATAGGCTGAACGAAGTCTACAGCTGGAAAAGTTCTTATCTCTTAAGCAAGGAAGTATGACGGTCAAGGAATACTTCAATCAATTCAATCAGCTGGCTCTGTTTGGATTGGACTTAGTGAATACTCCTCATAAGAAGGCTCTCTGTTTTGTCAAGGGATTGAATGAGCTACTTCACAGCTTGGCTATGACCTACATACCTATGGGGGCTACTTACGAAAAGTTAGTAGACATGGCACTCTTAAATGAAGAAGACAAGAATGGCAAGAAGGAGGCCAAGGCGAATGAGTCTCAAAACAAGAAGGTAGACTCCGAGAAAGGAGGCAAGAACAACAACAACAATAATGACAACAAGTCACGTGAGAAAAGAAAATAAGACTTCTATGGTATTGATGGGCATATAGTCCAGGATTGTAGAAAGAAGAAGATGAAGATGGTAGCATGCTTTCAGTGTGGTGACACTGGACATATCAGCAAGAACTGCCCAAAGGAGCAAGGGTAAGTCCCGCAAGCAGGACCTTTTGGGGGTACATCTTTAACTTCTTCTCCTAGATGCTTTGTTTTATCTTGCTTATCTTCTCAATCCTATCTTGAGAACCTTAGGTAGAACCCTTTTGGATGTAAACATGTGATCGAAACATGTTATGGTTGATGATTGCAAGTGGTTGCAAGTGGTTGCTCATGGT
Organism: Allium sativum; assembly: GCA_030737875.1. Lineage (NCBI taxonomy): Eukaryota > Viridiplantae > Streptophyta > Magnoliopsida > Asparagales > Amaryllidaceae > Allium > Allium sativum. The sequence continues at coordinate 459,600,762 of CM060913.1, read as the reverse complement.
TGCACAAAACATATTAGGCACTAGATCGGCTCAGTCGCATTTTCATTTTGCATATGCATGGGTGCTTATACTTGTATATGAATGGAAATCTGATATGTTATTATATGGATGTTGCATATGAATGATTGTTTGTGCACTAATGTAAAGATTATAAAGTACGTTAGGAATTTGCATACATGTTGGACTCATTACACTAACATATTTTGCATTAAGGAGGTTTACTGAATCAGTAACCGCCTGATCTTTTGCATTAGATAAGTACATATACACACACTCTTGCATAAGTTCATACATCATTAGGAATCTTTTAAGGACAATGGTTGCTTGTGGATGATGGTTGAGCAGATGGTTGATTGGATGATAGGATGCATTCTTCTTAACTTGAAGATTTCGGGGACGAAATCCTTTAAGGAGGGGAGAATGTAACAACCCGAATTTTTATAACATGCTAAAACTATAAATCAAGGCAGAATTATATTTTAAAATAAGAATCAAGGGAAACGGGTTGCTCCATTGAGTTCGTCTCGAAATTCTACTTGGAAACGAGTCCGAGTTTTCGAGAAACGGAGTCCGTATGAGGGAGATATGACCCTACGAAGTTTCAGGAATTTTCAGAGTAAAAAACAGCTTGAAATTCGAATTCGAAATTCGAATTCAAACACCAGTGCAGGCTGGTTGGGAATTTTCCCGCCTAGGACCATGTCGACCTGGGGGTCGACACTATGGTCGACCTCCCAGGGACCAGGTCGACCTGGTGCCAGAGCCCAGTTTTGAGCCTGGGTTCATTCTGATGTATCTAGACTTGTTTCGTGACCAGATTCTTGACTCTAAACCTATATAAACAGCCTCCTAGCCTCATTCTCTTTACACCATTCTTCTCTAACCTTATGCTGCACAAATTCTTGATGGACATGGCTTCTTTTAAATTAAATTAAAATAAAACGCGAAGACTATTTCTTGTATACTACGGCTAGGAATTGCATATTGGGGATTTGCTTCTACAATCAAATCAAGATTCAACGATTCAACGATTCAACAATTCGACAACTAGTTTATAGATTCAACTTCTGCATCTCAATTTCTTAGACCACGATCTGTAAGTTCAAGTTACTTTTAGATTAAAACTATAAACTTAATATGGACATGTTATAAATTGGAATTGGACCTATGTATGATAATTGATTCATATCTATTCTTGTTCATCTTGGATCTTGACATTTGGGAATATTGCTATGAAGTCAGTTTGGACCTATTTATGTTGTGAATCAAACTCTTTCATGTCCATAACATTATCATGCCTGTGATGTTGAATCAGTCTATTATTTGCAAGTTTGGGACTATCACCTTATGCCATGACTATCACCTTATTATGCTAGACTTGAAATCCTATTATTTTCTATATGCAAGTGATGTTGTAACCAATTATCTCAAGTCATGTCAAGCTAGGCTTGTAATCCCTTTTATCACTTTGTGCTCGTCCTTTGTGCCTATCGTAGTTTTGATGTTATTCCCTTTATTTCTGGATTTGGATTTACTTTTAATTTAGATCGATTCACGTTTACATGCGATGAGAATACGATTTGGGTAGATTCGGCAAAACATGAATTGGTTATGAACATGAATCATGAACTTGATGATAGGCATAAGTTGAAACTTGCCTTGAAACTGACACGAACTTGACATGAAATTTGAACATTGACATGACATAGAATGAACCTGAAAATGGCCAACTCGAGGTTGGGTTGAGTTTGCAGTGTAATTCTGCCCGGAAGCGCCCGACAAATCCAGTTACTGCAAACAATAGGTTCCAATGTGGGTGGTTGGTCATATCGCTCTTGAAAACCCAAGGTCAGACTGAGTTGTGGTGTAAATCTGCCCGAAACCGCCCGGCATATCCAGTGACCACAACAACAGGTCTGATGTGAGAGGTTGGGTGCATTAATGAATTAATGCTACATGATAGGGTTAAGTCATGAACATGAAAGACAACACTTAACCAATTTGACACATGATTTGTAGGGTTATGTTATGAACTTGAACAACGACACTTAGCCAATTTGACATGACACATAGGCGGGTTAAGTCACGAACTTGAATGACAACACTTAACCTATTGGACGAAAACCCTAGTTACGTGGTCCATTTCAGCAGTAACCCACTACATGTATCATGGTACCCTGGAACTAGGCAGGGTAGGGCACGATTACCGCGCTGATTACAAGCGACCAGAACGACGGCTGAGTTGGTGCGCCAATGTAGGTTCAGGCGGACTATGGTCGTGCACGTAGTCCGGAGTTGAAAAAGCAGGCATTGGGCATCAGTAGGTTTACCTGTGCATGCTTGATTCATGTCGGTGGTTGGCAAGCCTAAGGCTTGATACACCCTATGGTGGACCTAGCACAGGTGACTACATTCGTGATAGGGCCGTATGACGCAGACACATGAAGAGCTAGAACTTGTGGGGAGCCAATCGACTAGTGGATCGTTCCGTTGGACCTAGTAATGGGTCATTTCATGATATTGGGCCAAGGGATCATTTCACGGTTAATATATGACATGGGTTTGGGATACTAGTACAGTTGGTGCAGCGAACCTTGAACATGCGATGATATACTTGATTTATACTTGAATTATCATGCCATCTTAGTCTATCTTGCCCATCTTGACAGCATTCTTATGTTTACTTTCAGTTTATACATGTCATGTTACCTTTACCTGTTTTTATGCAGAAAGTCACTAAGACTTACCAATCTTTATGTCTGGCCTGTTTTCTTTCGCCTCTTTTCCTTTCGTTCCCCCCTCCCCCGGTTCTCAGGGAGGAAACTCTAGCACTTAGCTTGGATTTCGCTTGCTTTCGGTTCAGCTCATGTACGGTTTGATATTGAGCTATGCTATGGCTGCATTTATGCTACCTTTGGGGAATTAAGCTACTTTTGTTGTTTTAAGTTTATGCTTCTTTATTTATGCAAACAGAATTTGTTGTAATGGAAAATAATGACCTTGGCTATTTGGTACTTTGGATGTAAAAGGCTTTGACTATTTTGAAAGTAATGAAATTTATCTTTTGATTTTTCCGCTGTTTTATTTATTTTCTGTCTTGTAATATTTCTGTGTTTGTTTACCTCGATAACGCTCCTCCAAAACTAGTGCATTCCCTTTGTGAGTGACCCTAGCGGCGGTGGGTTGTTACACTTGGTATCAGAGTAGAAGTTTACAAGACTGGGCAGAAGTTTTAAAACCTTCTAAAACTATTTTCAAAACCGTTTACAAAGAAGCATTTTTCAGGAAAAGTCTTGTTTTATTTAAAGGCTATTCCCCAAAAGCCATTAGCACTATCCTTTGTTTCCTCGTTTTGAATCTCTTCTTTTTCATTTCAGCATGTCTGGGAATCTTAACCTTCCAGAGGGGGTGCCAACACCTGGCTGGTTCAGCAGGTACTTTGAGGCTAGGACCAACGATGCAGGCCCAGTAGATATTCCTCCTCCAGCTGCAGCGGTTCCTCCTCCTCGTCGTCGTGCAATTGCTTTCTCAAAGATCTATGGAGATTTTAGGGCCATGGGTAGAAAGGATTTCAAGGGAACTGAATCATTCGTAGAAGCGAGGAACTTGCTCAAAGAAACTGAGGATCTGTTCGTTATTTTCGAGGTGAACGATAGGCAGAAGGTACGGTTTGCAGTATGGTTGCTCAAAGACGAAGCTTCCTATTGGTGGGAAGTCACTAACGCCGAAAGATCTGTTGACACATGGATGGATTTCAGGATAAGGTTCGAGATGAAATTCCTCTCATAGGCTGAACGAAGTCTACAGCTGGAAAAGTTATTATCTCTTAAGCAAGGAAGTATGACGGTCAAGGAATACTTCAATCAATTCAATCAGTTGGCTCTGTTTGGATTGGGCATAGTGAATACTCCTCATAAGAAGGCTCTCTGTTTTGTCAAGGGATTGAATGAGCTACTTCACAGCTTGGCTATGACCTACATACCTATGGGGGCTACTTACGAAAAGTTAGTAGACATGGCACTCTTAAATGAAGAAGACAAGAATGGCAAGAAGGAGGCCAAGGCGAATGAGTCTCAAAACAAGAAGGTAGACTCCGAGAAAGGAGGCAAGAACAACAACAACAATAATGACAACAAGTCACGTGAGAAAAGAAAATAAGACTTCTATGGTATTGATGGGCATATAGTCCAGGATTGTAGAAAGAAGAAGATGAAGATGGTAGCATGCTTTCAGTGTGGTGACACTGGACATATCAGCAAGAACTGCCCAAAGAAGCAAGGGTAAGTCCCGCAAGCAAGACCTTTTAGGGGTACATCTTTAACTTCCTTCTCCTAGATGCTTTGTTTTATCTTGCTTATCTTCTCAATCCTATCTTGAGAACCTTAGGTAGAACCCTTTTGGATGTAAACATGTGATCGAAACATGTTATGGTTGATGATTGCAAGTGGTTGCAAGTGGTTGCTCATGGTTGCACAAAACATATTAGGCACTAGATCGGCTCAGTCACATTTTCATATTGCATATGCATGGGTGCTTATACTTGTATATGAATGGAAATCTGATATGTTATTATATGGATGTTGCATATGAATGACTGTTTGTGCACTAATGTAAAGATTATAAAGTACGTTAGGAATTTGCATACATGTTGGACTCATTACACTAACATATTTTGCATTAAGGAGGTTTACTGAATCAGTAACCGCCTAATCTTTTGCATTAGATAAGTACATATACACACACTCTTGCATAAGTTCATACATCATTAGGAATCTTTTAAGGACAATGGTTGCTTGTGGATGATGGTTGAGCAGATGGTTGATTGGATGATAGGATGCATTCTTCTTAACTTGAAGATTTCGGGGACGAAATCCTTTAAGGAGGGGAGAATGTAACAACCCGAATTTTTATAACATGCTAAAACTATAAATCAAGGCAGAATTAAATTTTAAAGTAAGAATCAAGGGAAACGGGTTGCGCCATTGAGTTCGTCTCGAAATTCTGCATGGAAACGAGTCCGAGTTTTCGAGAAACGGAGTCCGTCTGAGGGAGATATGACCCTACGAAGTTTCAGGAATTTTCAGAGTAAAAAAAGCTTGAAATTCGAATTCGAAATTCGAATTCAAACACCAGTGCAGGGTGGGCGGGAATTTTCCCGCCTAGGACCAGGTCGACCTGGGGGTCGACACTATGGTCGACCTCCCAGGGACCAGGTCGACCCTATGGTCGACCTGGTGCCAGAGCCCAGTTTTGAGCCTGGGTTCATTCTGATGTATCTAGACTCGTTTCGTGACCAGATTCTTGACTCTAAACCTATATAAACAGCCTTCTAGCCTCATTCTCTTTACACCATTCTTCTCTAACCTTCTGCTGCACAAATTCTTGATGGACATGGCTTCTTTTAAATTAAATTAAAATAAAACACGAAGACTATTTCTTGAAGACTACGGCTAGGAATTGCATATTGGGGATTTGCTTCTACAATCAAATCAAGATTCAACGATTCAACGATTCAACAATTCGACAACTAGTTTATAGATTCAACTTCTGCATCTCAATTTCTTAGACCACGATCTGTAAGTTCAAGTTACTTTTAGATTAAAACTATAAACTTAATATGGACATGTTATAAATTGGAATTGGACCTATGTATGATAATTGATTCATATCTATTCTTGTTCATCTTGGATCTTGACATTTGGGAATATTGCTATGAAGTCAGTTTGGACCTATTTATGTTGTGAATCAAACTCTTTCATGTCCATAACATTATCATGCCTGTGATGTTGAATCAGTCTATTATTTGCAAGTTTGGGACTATCACCTTATGCCATGACTATCACCTTATTATGCTAGACTTGAAATCCTATTATTTTCTATATGCAAGTGATGTTGTAACCAATTATCTCAAGTCATGTCAAGCTAGGCTTGTAATCCCTTTTATCACTTTGTGCTCGTCCTTTGTGCCTATCGTAGTTTTGATGTTATTCCCTTTATTTCTGGATTTGGATTTACTTTTAATTTAGATCGATTCACATTTACATGCGATGAGAATACGATTTGGGTAGATTCGGCAAAACATGAATTGGTTATGAACATGAATCATGAACTTGATGATAGGCATAAGTTGAAACTTGCCTTGAAACTGACATGAACTTGACATGAAATTTGAACATTGACATGACATAGAATGAACCTGAAAATGGCCAACTCGAGGTTGGGTTGAGTTTGCAGTGTAATTCTGCCCGGAACCGCCCGACAAATCCAGTTACTGCAAACAATAGAATCCAATGTGGGTGGTTGGTCATATCGCGCTTGAAAACCCAAGGTCAGACTGAGTTGTGGTGTAAATCTGCCCGAAACCGCCCGGCATATCCAGTGACCACAACAACAGGTCTGATGTGAGAGGTTGGGGTGCATTAATGAATTAATGCTACATGATAGGGTTAAGTCATGAACATGAAAGACAACACTTAACCAATTTGACACATGATTTGCAGGGTTATGTTATGAACTTGAACAACAACACTTAGCCAATTTGACATGACACATAGGCGGGTTAAGTCACGAACTTGAATGACAACACTTAACCTATTGGACGAAAACCCTAGTTACGTGGTCCATTTCAGCAGTAACCCACTACATGTATCATGGTACCCTGGAACTAGGCAGGGTAGGGCACGATTACTGGGCTGATTACAAGTGACCAGAACGACGGCTGAGTTGGTGCGCCAATGTAGGTTCAGGCGGACTATGGTCGTGCACGTAGTCCGGAGTTGAAAAAGAAGGCATTGGGCATCAGTAGGTTTACTGTGCATGCTTGATTCATGTCGGTGGTTGGCAAGCCTAGGGCTAGATACACCCTATGGTGGACCTAGCACAGGTGACTACATTCGTGATAGGGCCGTATGACGCAGACACATGAAGAGCTAGAACTTGTGGGGAGCCAATCGACTAGTGGATCGTTCCGTTGGACCTAGTAATGGGTCATTTCATGATATTGGGCCAAGGGATCATTTCATGGTTAATATATGACATGGGTTTGGGATACTAGTACAGTTGGTGCAGCGAACCTTGAACATGCGATGATATACTTGATTTATACTTGAATTATCATGCCATCTTAGTCTATCTTGCCCATCTTGACAGCATTCTTATGTTTACTTTCAGTTTATACATGTCATATTACCTTTACCTGTTTTTATGCTGAAAGTCACTAAGACTTACCAATCTTTATGTCTGGCCTGCTTTCTTTCGCCTCTTTTCCTTTTGTTCCCCCCTCCCCCGGTTCTCAGGGAGGAAACTCTAGCACTTAGCTTGGATTTCGCTTGCTTTCGGTTCAGCTCATGTACGGTTTGATATTGAGCTATGCTATGGCTGCATTTCTGCTACCTTTGGGGAATTAAGCTACTTTTGTTGTTTTAAGTTTATGCTTCTTTATTTATGCATGACAGAATTTGTTGTAATGGAAAATAATGACCTTGGCTATTTGGTACTTTGGATGTAAAAGGCTTTGACTATTTTGAAAGTAATGAAATTTATCTTTTGATTCTTCCGCTGTTTTATTTATGTTATGTCTTGTAATATTTCTGTGTTTGTTTACCTCGACAACGCTCCTCCAAAACTAGTGCATTCCCTTTGTGAGTGACCCGAGTGGAGGTGGGGTGTTACATTTAGTTTATATGTTCGTTTGTCATGATTTTAGTAAATTTTTCATAATTGTCGATGATAATCGTCATTTTCAAGTTGCTAGTGATTTCACAACATGTTTGTGGTTAAATTGGATGAGTTAATTTCGTCGATATAGTTGTTTAGTGAAGTTTTGGTCGAGTTTGGAGATGAATCGGATTTGTCTAGGTGATGGGTCGACCAAAACATGGATCGGTCGAGGAAAAAGGTGATGGATCAGTCGGTCACTTAGAGGTCGGTCACTTATGGATCGATCAGCCTATGGATGGAAAGAGTTGTGGGTCAGTCACTTATGGGTTGGTCGTTGATGGGTCAATCACAGTTTAAAGGTATGGATCAATCACCTATGGATCGGTCAAGCAGTGAAGGGTCGGCCACAATACCAGGGTATGGGTCGGTCATGGAATTAGCAACATGGGTCGGCCATGGTTTTACTCCTATGGGTCGGCATGTCCGATTCATAATGGATCGGCATGTACTGAATGTTTATACCAACACTTTGAAACGTTGTGGATTGATTTGGACCTTTTGTTGTTGATTATTTTCCATGGTTCGAGAATAGTGTTGACTTCGAAGTGAATTCAAAGGAGAATGTCGAAGTGATGTGATGCATTCGTTGATTGTCGAAATGCAACAGATGTAATGACAACTCATAGGTGTTCTGAGTTGGTTGAAAATAGTAGATGGTCGCCGTCGATGACGACTAGATATATCGGAGGCCGAGGAATAATCGTTGTCGTAGGTTCTAGCGGACTCAAAGCAGGGGTATAATAAGATACCTAAAAGACCGGTTGTATGGTCGAGTACCTTGGGCAGCTCGAACGGGCTAGATATGTTTCATTGTATGGCGTATGGGGTTTTAGCTAGAACCAGGGTTTTTATTATCCCTTGACAATTGATGGCGTGTCTTTGCCAGTCATATGATTAACGATGATTTCGAAATAGGATTGGAGGTGATAGCCAGAGTCTGTCATGGATGATTGGCTTTTTTATTTTGTACCGTCTCACGTAAATTATCCAACATCGAAGGCGATGTTCCTTGAGTACTTGTCTGATATTGATTTGGGCCTCTGGGGCTTGTGCTTGAGTGATGTTGAATTCGATTAGGATGGTTTACATGAGATATATAATCTGGATTCTATAAGTGTTATGGTTTGGATACTTTTGATTGCCATGAATTAATGGTTGTTCTTTTCTGAGTGCTGTAGTGAGGAAAATTTGTACAGACATATATGTTAAATTCCTGGTGTTTGGATACACTTTCTAGTTGTTATGAAAGTTTAGTATTTTCTGCTCAAATCTGCTTCAATAATATTGCATGTTTATATTTCTATTATATTTTATCCTTGCGCTGTGAGTTATACGACAGGTTCCTCTTATATTTACCTACTCTAATGATCATCCATAGCCACCTAACACACCATTCAGCGCATTATTTCCCTTGTTTAGTGCAAGACTTATGGGCGGTCGTCACACTAGAGATATCGAAGGTCGAGGAATTATCTTTAGTAGGAGGTTTTAGTGGACTCAAAGCAGGGGTATAATAGGGACACCTAAAAGACTAAATGTTAGTTGGTCGAGTACCCTGGGTATCGTGGGAAGGCCTAGTTGTTTTTATTGAGTAAGGCAAACATACAAGCTGGTAATGTATGGAGCTAGAACTGGGGTTACTATTATCCCTTGACGGACGACATGATGTTGAGCCGTCATATGATTAACGATGGTTTCAAAGCAGGATAGGCGATGATAGCCAGGGTCATGGATGATGATTGCTGTACTTGCATCGTCTTGCATAGATTGTTCAACATCGAAGGAGACATCTCCTGGATGCTTGTTTGATGTTTGTTTAGGCCTTCGGGGCTTGTGCTTGGGAGATGTTGATCCCAATTAGGATAATCTACGCTAGATAACTAGTCGTTATGTTTGCTGTGTTTTCTTTTTGGTTGTTGCAAATGCTATCACTGTCAGAAGTGGAGGAGGTGATTTTGGGTTTCTTCTCTGATGTGTTGGTAGATTAATTGATTGATCTACTTATTTATTATATACTTTATTGATGATGTTAGATATTTGTTTTACCGCTCATTAAGACTATTTTCTGACTCAAGGTTTTATGTCTCTCTCTAATCACCTTGGGTAGTTCATCAATTGTGTGGATGGAGAGACTGAGTAGCAGGTGGAAGGTAGTTGATCTTGATGAGGACGATGCTGCCGAGCGACGATGAGCGGGAGGCTTACGTATTACTTTCTATTAGCTATTATTGCTTTCCGCTGTTTAATGTATTCTCTGAGTGACTTGTAGTGAGGAATATTGTACAAAATGTGATGTTGTATCGAATTTTGATGTTTTGGATAATTCATGATGATATGAAAGTTAAAATTCTGCTCAATCCTGCTTCACTACTATTGTCTGTTGTATATGTTCTATTATACTTTATCCTTACACTGTGAGTAATAGGACAAGTTCCTCTTGTGTTATTATACCCTGATGATCGTCCATATCTACGTGGCACATCTTTCAGTGCATTATTCCTTTGGTTAAGTGCAGGATTATGGGCGGTTGTCACAGATATCCTCTCTGAGGTTGATATCCTTTCTGGTATTGATTTTCCTGTCTGTTTATGCTATTGTTGTTGTTCGTTTTAGGTTGCTTATTTTTAGCAGCAACATAGTTTGCAGTAAACTCACCTTGTGTTGCTTTTCTTTGCTCAATTATTCTTCCGTGAGCGAGGAGTGCAGACCGAACAAACTGCAAATCAAGCAATGCTTGTTGTGTGGCAATAACAGTGACAAAAGACTCATATTCCTCATCTAGTCCATTAGAAATGAATAGTATTTGCTCATTATCACTAATTTTGTGCCCAAAAGCATTTAATTTATCACAAAGATTTTTAATCTTACCTAGGTATTCCCTCATACTTATGTCATCTTTTATGGAATTTTGCAGCTTTCTTCTGTATTGCTTGATTCTTGCTACAGATTAAGAGCTGAAATTTGCTCCATTGCTGACCATATCTCATGGGACGTGTTGCATCCAATTATTTGTGATAGTATGTTTGAACTAATTGAGGATAGAAGCCATAATGACAGAAGGCTATCTTGCTTTTGAAATATGATGTGATCAATATTTGGTGTTGTGTTGCCATTGTGATCAACAACCATAATGGGAGGAACCATTACAGTTACATTGATGTATTCCTGCAAGCCATAGACTCTAAAAGCAATTTCGATTTGATGTTTCCATAATATTTAATTTTCTTCATCTAATGATATGGTAATAATTTGACTTTTCGACTTGATCAGGTTGAGACATTTGGGTGATACACTATTGTTCATGCTGCCAGTTAAGGTTGTCGTGGCTTCGTTATCATTTATCATTGAAGATCAGAAACAGAAAGCAAGTATACGGCGGGGCGGTAATAAACAACTGCAGCCTATTCTTGAAGCTAGCGCAGACGGAAAAGAAAGATGGTGGAGAGTGATGTAGGCATGAAGATGTCTGATTTTGTAACCACCGATATGCTTGGCTAGATGAGATCAGCGTTGTAGCCTCTAACAAACTTCATCTTAGATCGAAATTAGGGTGAGATTTAGAAATCGTGCAGCCAGTTGGTAAATCTCAACTAGGCATGGCATGTTTCTAATCTATGGTCCAATATGATCAAAAGGTTGGATTTCCTTGTCAGCAAAATCTCCAATGATGAATTGATAATCTGAAGAGAAATTCAAAACCAAAAAACCAACTTTCTGATCACTTGATGTGCGGAATCAAGGATAAGCCTTTTGGCAATAGTGCTCGGATACCATATTGAAAACTGGAAAGAATACTTTGTGAAGAAAGAAGACTTGTATTATTTAATTATTGTAATTATTTAATATAGGAAAGAATAACTAATATATGGTGTATTTATAATGTAAAATAAGTAATGGTTAATACAAACTTGCTTAAAATAAATAAAGCTGAGGCCCAAAGCCCATTGTGTTTGGCATACTGATCGAGGCTCTTATTCTTGTTTCATTCGAGCTTGTTTGTCTTTGAATGTCTCATAAGGCTTGAAAGTGAGTAGAATTTGCATAAGGTGTATGTTTGTGGAATCAAACACCTTTCTTGGCACAAATTCTTCTCCATGAAGATCAACTCCGAAATACTTGAAAATACGAGTGAGATAAACTCCATAGTAAAGAGTATTTTCTCGTGATGAAGTTTCTATGGATTTGAATTCTCTTAAGATCATGTCGGCCCAATTGATGTCATAGCCACCAATAATAGCAAAGAGTGCTTTTTACGACCTTGAGAGTTGGGATGTTAAAGTTTCCAGAACGAGGAGTGATGGTATGTTGAATGAGAAGGTTTACGATTCTTGTTTAAGGGCGGAAAAAACGATTTTCGAATTCCATGTGAACATGCTTTCGAATATATCGTGATAAGTCTCTAATTCGTTTTCATCAATTTTGAAATCCAAAAAATCTGAGCCCGTGCTTCTATAATTTAAGATATTTTCCAAGATTTCGCAATCTAAAACAATTTGCGTGCCTTTGACGCTACTCCAAATATGGTCTTCGTTTCCTTCGAAGAAACCACGATTAAGATTCACATAGAACATTTTGAAAAGCTTCGGGTAACACACTTCATCGTTATCCCGTGCGTTAGTTAAACTCAATACTTCATTGTGGTTGAAAAGAGAGATAATATAATAGGATGAAAAGTCTCCAAAGACAGCAAAAGCACCTGTATTGACTTTGGCATTTTCTAAATAGTCAACATAGGTTTTGATAGCTTCTCTATCGTTGTGAAGATAACCTTTGATGGTCTTGGTTAACTTCAATTTCTGATATGAACTTGAGGAAGGCATTGAAATGTTTGTTTTGAAGAATATACTTTGAATTGTGAATGAGAAGTAGAGAGAATAGATGTATAAATAGAAATTGAATGGATATAAATTGAATATGCACAACTTTTCAGAAATCAGTGACACCTTTTCAGACCTTAAGAGTTGGTGAAAAGTTGGAGGGAAGTTTGAAAGTTTAAATCTTTGAAATTCAAAATTTGATTTCAAATTATAGGCTGATATGTTGACATATATGTTCAATTTCAAGGGACATTTGGTTTTTGTGACTTTTGATTTAAATTATCGATTTATATTCAAGGTTTAACTATTTCCTGAAGTAATACTAATCCTAGCAAACATCCAAAATTTATTTTATCATTTTATTAATTATTACTTTATTATTATAATTTTGAATTTCAAAATTCAAATTTGAATTTTAAATTTCAAGTTTGAATTTTAAAATTTAAATTTCAAAAAACAAATCAAATAAAGCAAACAAAACATCCATTCAACCAAAAATTTAAAAATTAATTAAGGCATACCCGGTTTTTAGATCCTTTTCTTCAATATTTTCTTAATTCTGAATTGTCGTGAAGCACATGTTTGAGTTTTCGGTTTTGGATCTTCATCGCTTGACGATGAGTCTGAATCGTCTAAAGTTGTTGTGTATGCTCTCTTTCACTTCTTTGATGAATTTCTATTGTCCGTTTGTTGAATCGATTTATCTAGTTATGGACACATTCTCTTCATATGGCCTGGTTTATGGCAGTTATAACATCGAGCATCATTTCTTCCTGAATTTCCTTGGCTATTATTTTGAAAATTATTTTTCCTTTTGTATCTTAGAAATTCTATGAAATGTCTTGTCATTAAGGTTGTTTCTTCATCGTCTTTACTGCTCGAGTCAGAGTCATTTGTTGTTTCTTTATATGGTATAGATTTCTTTTCAGTTCACTTGTTTTCCTTTCTTTTCTGTAATTGGACTTCAAAAGACATCAGATTTCCCGATTAACTCCTCAATCCTCGTTTCACTGACATTATGGGCTTCTTCTGTCGCCAATGTTTTCTGATCCTATTCGAAGTCAATGAACTCAATATTTTTTTGACTTGGTCTTCTTCAGAATAAGTTTTTCCAAGTGCTATTAATGAATGCACTATCTCTTGAAATATGCAATACATATCGGAGATAGATTCATTCTCATTCATTTTAAATAACTCAAACTGATTAATTAATATTGATATCTTTGTTCGTTTAACTTTATTAGTTCTTTCACGAGTAACATGTAAAGTTCTCCAAATTTCATAAGCAAATTTACAAACTAACACACTATTAAACTCATTCCTATCTAATGAACAAAACAACATATTTATGGCTTTAGAATTGCTTTGTGCGGCAGCCTTTTGTTCATTAGTCCATTATGCAAAATTAGTTGTGGGTTCTACATATTCAGTCTGTGTGATATTCCATGTGTCTAATCCTACTGGTTGTAAATAAATTATCACTCTACATGCCTAATATGAATAATTACTACCATTAAAAAGTGGACTGACCCTCTAACAAAGAACTATTATTATTACCAGTGTTAATTGCCATTTTTAAAAATAAATTCAAAAATCATATTATGAACTTTTTTAAAGACCTTGCTCTGATACCAATTGTTAGGGAATACAGAACGAATCTTAAGGTAAAACTAACACTAGAAGGGGTGAATAGTGTTTTTAAGGAATTTAAGAAAATCTAAAACTCATATGAACTATAATATGAATCACACACCATAGAGATGATCACAAACACAAAATCAAACACAAACGCAGAAATAAACAAAAATAAAATGCAGAAAAGGAAAGAACACACCGGATTTTATACTAATTCGGTTTACTCCTACGTCTAGTCTCACGCAATGCTGGATTGCGCAGAGTTTTATTACTATATCAATATCCAAGTACAATCCCCTTGATTTTACAGCTACAAGGTCACCACCGATTCCACCACCCTAAATTTCCCCGGCTACAAGGTTACCACCGTTTCCTTCCTTGATTTCACGGCTACAGGGAACACACCATTTCCAAGACTAATCCCAAACTATCCCAAATAATTACAACATCCATATACCTCTTTAATAGCACTTTGATTTAGAGAGTAATGTGTACAGAGTGAGAAGAGAAGACGTTTTATGTATTTAGAATTGAAATTGGCAGAGTATAAGTGTAAAAATCATAAGAAGATGATATAATAATGGAGTAATGAAAAAGGATGAAGATGGAGAAGAAGAATGGTTAGAAAAATTCGAAATCAACCCCTATTTATAAGATTTGAAAGGTTACAATGCTTCTGGAACATTACAAATGGTGAAAAGACACTTCCTTTCAAAATTGGAAATATGACGGTTATATGTCGACATGGCCACATATGGATGTCAATATATGTTAGTTTAAAATTTGAAATTTGAGAATTTTCAAGTGTTTTAGTGTGTGTGTATATATATATATATACACTTCTGGAAATTCTTAAGTTAAAACATAGTGATATAAGTAAGCATTATAAAGTAAAAAATCATATGAAATCATTAATATAAACTATATAAACATATTTATAAAATTATAAAGTTTAAAACTATACAAACACAAAGTATATAAATATATAAATTTATATAATTATATAAACTTAAAATCTATAAAACTTAAGTTTAAAATCAAAAGTAAGATAGAAAATGTTAATTAATATTTGAATAGAATTTGAAAATCAAAATATGGAAAATAGAATTTGAATTTAATTTGAACCCGGAGTGCTATTCAGAGTCTTACATATAAACTAGACTTTATTACTGTATTTGTCTTGAGCTCTTTAAATCTTGATTACTCATGAGTCTTGAATCTTCTCTGAAATATGAATCTCTTGAGTATCTATAACTCTTAAACTGTACAGTCTTCAGTGTTAATTCCGGCATACAAATTCTGCATATATGTGTGTATATATATATATATATTCTAGATAGAGATGTTAGTATATATATATAATCAATTAATATTGAAATAAGGTTGTTGTCATCAAAACTCCATTCTCCAACATTCCAAATGCGATGGAAAAGGTCCGTAGCAACCGCCACAGCATACCACTATTGCTTTAGTATGCAGACATGAGGACAAGCAATCAACTTTATTAAGCATCCTAATTCGTTTTACCAACTATGTACTTATCTCTATCACATTCAACAAAGGGGATTCGATCTGTAGCCATTGAAGGTTTTCTTAGATGTTTCAAAAGCAACGTACATTGGTAGGTTGTCGGCTTGTTGGCCGAAGTTGGATAACATCCCCCCACATCATAGAGTTTGATGCATCCTATACCCCTTATCATGGCCCATATGAGGATTTCACTAAGGAATATGAAGCATATAGGTATAAATAAATATTTCATAGACTAAAAATCATAAGACAAAATATAAATAAACACAGTGAAATTTAAATTTTTATAACCAAGGCACAAATGTCATGATGCCATGAAAATGTACATAATCTCAAAATTGTCTTATGAAAACCAGCATAATCAGTGTACAACTGAAAATCATCCCTCTCAAATGTCAAATTACAATAATAGAAAGCAAAACAAAAATGAAGCGGTACATAAATGTGTGGAATGTGGATCAACAGAAAATCCAAGATGAACCAGAGCTCTATCAACTTTGAGTACCTCTGCTTTGCAAACCTGGAGAGGAAAGGTAGAGAGAAGGAAAAAAGGAAATGGGCCAGACATAAGTCTTGTGAGTCCTGTAATTACTAGCAAGAGCACTATAAAAAGAAGCTTTAAACAAGACAACAGTTCTAAAATCATAAAGGCATAAATAAAGCAAGATAAGGCACAAATAAAGTTGATTATATTCGCATTCATAGCATTACAATGTCTACACCAACTTACCACAAGTCATAATTAGACTGTACGTAATTTCTACTCATCGATCGGCTCCTAAACCACAGTGTGATAACCTATGCCTATTGTCGGCCTCGAGTTTATCAAGCCCGACCCCATCATCTCAAAAAGACATAGCATTCATCACAACATTACAGTGTCTTATTTTCCCCAATCAGAAAAATGCATGCACAAATGACCCGCTTGAAAGCGCCCATACCCACCTCATTTGGAATTCTCACCACCAGTATAGTTAAGTATGCTTTTGCCTCCTCGCATGAGACATTCGTAGAATGATAAAAGGGATATTGTCTGATATGGGTCCCCTACCAAAATTGTAATTTGAATCAAGTCACCCCTAGATTTAGTCCTTATATTTACTTTATTATCGTAGACTGCCTACTAACATAGACCCATATAGAATTGCTAACGAACGTCCAAGGCCACCATAGACTTATCATTGACTGCCTAACTACCTTGACCCTTGTAGAATAGTCAATGAACACCAATACCAACATAAATTAATTCTATTTGCTTGGCCACTTATTTTCCTTAGTCAATCTGCACTCTCGTAACAGACTACAACTATGAGCTACTTATTTTTCCTAATCAGCTGTCGTTGTTGGAACGGACTCCAACTACACACATAATTTATTTAATAGACCATTTTTTCCCTAATCAATATACACCGTCAGAATGAACCCACATTACATGCTTATTGATTTATTCATATTAAACTTAACACAATTTAAGTTTATAGAATAAACATATTCATTCACATATAACCTCTTATTATATCTTAGGTTGTATTTAATATCTTGATTTAATATATGGTACAGTTAAAAAATTAGTTATACAACACCAACGCCCATTACTTAGTGAATTTACTAAATTAACCTATTCCATTCATATTATCCAATTATCCAGTTTACCCGGTTTTCCTAAATTACAGTCAATTGTCATGTTTGTCCAATATTCGCAAATAATCCTTTAAGTCCATAGTCATAATTTTCCCAATATCCGCCAAAATAATAGGGTATAGGTTCAGGCTCTCGTTATGATTAAGCTCATTGCAAATAAAAAGGGTGAAGGTTTAGGCTCTTACATGGACAAAACTCAGAATAAATGAAATGAACAAAATAGGTCATAGCCTGAACTATAAATTAACCTCAAGAAAAGGGAATAGAAGAAAATTAAATAATAAATAATAAATTATAGGAATAAACAGAAATAGGAATAAAGATAGAAACTAGACGTACAGAACCTATTTATAGAAAATAAACATATAAAACTATAAATAACTGTAAAGAAACAAATAAATCATTATATTGTCTAAACATTGCTAAAAGTATATTAATCTAAATAATTACAGTAAAATCATAGAAAATGCCTCCCTCATAGCCATCCTGTTGTGCTAACTCTTTGGTTGCATGTCCAGATCCAGGTATGGTTATGTATACCTGTTATTGTTCTGTTTTTGCTGCTTATCGCTCATACCAGACTTTTGTCTGACCCATAGTTTTATGTCTCTTCTTATTACTCTGGGTGCTCCTAAACGTGAAGACTAGAGACGGGTTAACTTGTTATGCACGAGTAGCTGTCCGGAGACGAGCAGGAGGCTTACACGTATTGTTCCCATATATTCTCCCTGTGTTATTGGTCACTACTTTGGGCATTAGTAGCGTACCTTCCTATTTTTCTTTAGAGACAGTTTTAAAGTTGTGATAATGATGGTTTGGATCATAAGCTGTGTTTTTGATTTTCCGCTGCTATGATGTTTTAGTTTTCAGCTTATGCACTGTCTTGCCTATTTTATATCAATTTATGTTATTATTATATTTTGTTCCATGCGCTGGAGATACTATAGGTTCTTTGATGATTCATCGCCTTCTTCCTTTTCCTTTGACGACCATCCCGTGCTAGTTAGGCATTGACACAACGCATTCCATTGGAAATGTCGGCTGGTGCGGGGCGGGCCGTCACATAAGTTTTATTTCAAGCTCTCAGTAAAAAATTATTTCTATATTGTATTTTGTTCCGCTGCGATGTGAGACTCTGTGTTGTGTTGGTTCTTCTTCTATTCTAATATTTCTTTCTTATTTCACCCTCTAATTTCTTTCTAATAGCTATCTGCTTTTTGTATAATTTGAGTTGATATGGGTTGTAAATGTTGGCTTAAACTGTACCAAAAAGTGGGTCGTTACACTTGGTATCAGAGCGATGGTTTAGTAATAACCTTGGCTCTATGGCATAACTCGATAGAGATGGGATTAGTAATATCCTAGATTGAGTTAAGTGTACATATTTATGAGAGCATATTTGTAAATTTATATACAAATGTTTTGTATTATGTTATTTGATCAGTTCAATTAAGCATTGGTAATGGATACGATATTATTTTGTAAAGAGGGTAAATGAAATAATTTTACCCAAAATATATTTTTGTATAGAAAAGAAATAATTTTATTAAATTATTGAAATATTGGCGTGTTTGGTTGATTTGATTAGAATTCGAACTGGATTGAAAATTTGAATGGTTCAGTATAACCCGAAGAGATTTCACATATGGAACTTGTGAATGAGAGCTTTAATTTGGAATAGAATAGAAAGATGTGGAATTTGGATTAATAATAATTAAATGGAAATCAATCTAATATTAATTGGTTGATATTTAAATATGAAAACCCAAGTGGGAATAATCAAGTAAAGATTGATGTTGAATATAAATTACATAGAAAGATTTGATTGAGTTGATTGTGCATTGTTTGTTATATTTGTTTGATATAAATTCATCAATAATTTAACAAGGGTTGAATGAAGTGAAAACTAAATTCCAGTATAATAATGTGAATGAATCGAATATGATTTGAAATTAATAATGTAACCCTGGATTTACATACGAATGATGTTGTATGTTGGATTTTGGAAATAGTTTAGTTAAATTGTTGATTAATGAAGTGTTATTTAAATATTTCATGTATATGCAACTTACATGATAAACTGAGTTTAGTATAAGTGCCAGATGGCCATGAGGATTGTTTTTGGTTGCAAATATTGCACGTAAATTGAGCAGTATGCTCAATTGCGCTCATAAAAGGTATGCCTATGCGAAAATATATATTTTAGGCTTTTGTTTTTGATTTTTCCAACCGTGTGGGTCGATGTATATATATTATTTGTTCCTGCGATATCACAGATGTCACTCTGTACAGGGGAGAGTCTGCCGAATTTTTCCGGGAATTTAAAGTGTCAGAAAATTTTCGATATTTTTGAAAATTTTGATTTATAATATTGAGTTAGTTTTTGATTTATAATAGAATTTATTTTAAATTATAATGGGTTTATAACATTTTTCTAGCTTAGTAATTTCGGGGATGAAATTCTTTTAAGGGGGAAATATTGTAATGTCCCGTATTTTTTGTAGTCAAATATTTAATTTAATTTATTATTTTAAATATTTATTTTGAATATTAAATGGATTTAAAATATATATTTTGAATATATAGCGAGATTTAAACGTTAATTTATATATAATATAAAACGAGCTCGAAATGGCGCTGTAGTTCGTAATATTGAGTTTTAAACTTCAATCAAATATACAGAATCCGATATATGTCGGATTTCTGTGGAACAATAAATGTTGGAGCCATGTTGATTATAAATTTCATATGAAAGAGAAAATTCCAGATTTTGTTTTATAGATTGTTAGTTATGTCCAATTCAAAATTTAAAATATTCGCTTTGGAAATCGTTATTAAAATGTAACGTTTATTTAATATATTTAAAGGGGAAATTTAAATCATTTAACTCAAATTGACGATATTGAGTTGTGTAAATTATATTTGGAATTGTATATATATTTTGTTTGGATATGTATGTTAAAAATAATTTATTATGATTTATTTGAAATGATTTGGAATTTAAATAATATTTTATTCGATATTATTTGAGCGTTAAAAATAGCCAATTTTGCAAATGGTCTCAGTTTTCGATGAAATTAGTTTCATTGGAATCGTATCATTAAATTATTTTAAGAAAATCAAATTTTGTGGCAAACCGATGTCGTATGTGACTTCGGTGGCCAAAAACGTCTCTGTTACTATTTAATTGTTTAGATTATTTAGATAGGGGTAACTTTTAACGAATAAACGACTAGTCGAACAAACTCCAAATTTAACGAAACAAGATTCATTGGATCCGTTAGGAAGAGGTCTAGTAAAATGTCAAGGTCACATATTTTTTGAATTTTTTCTATAATTATAGGAATTTTAAATGCTTGATTTTTCATTGATATTTATAAAGGACTTTTTACAAACAATCTCGAAATTCGATGAAACCTATCCCATTGGATCTGGATTTTTTTTTTAATGCTAGAATTAGCATTTGTATTGAAAAAATAGGAGTCGATTGTAGTTATTTTGAGACCTTTCTTCATTGCAAGATTATGGGCAATAAAATATTATTAAGTATGTCCATTCTCTAAATAAGAAAGAGAACGTAACCTAATTCCAGTCAAAGAAAACCTTCGATGGTCAACCGTTCTAAGTAGCCGCCACTGAATTAATCAATGGCCAAAATACTCCAGTGTTTCCCTTCCAAAATATCCCAAACTTTACACCGATTCAAGAATGTCTCAACAACAAAACTGTAGAGCTCAATGAGATCTTGTACCTCAACGGATGTGATGGACTTTAGGAATGCGGTTTGGTCGGAATTTGCTCGAGAAGCGACGACGGGTTTGGAACTTTTGGGGATGAAAGGCGGAATGAGGTGGCTAGAAGCTCTCGGCGATGGAAGAGCAGGGACGAGCGACTACCTCGGTGGCGGTTGATGGGCAGTCAGGCGATGGTAGTGAGAGATTGGAGGGACGTCGTGGGTTCCGTCTTTGATAGTAGTAACATACGATAAGAGAGAAAAAAGTATGAATCATCCTTTCATTTGACAGACAACAGAACAGAGGAACGGAGAGAAAAAGGTGCAAATCCTTTGACGTGCAAACAGAATGGATTACGGTTTGTTTTTGAAAAAAAGATATATATATGTGTGTGGGGGGGGGGGGAATTGCCTAGAATAAAGGGAGGGGATGGACATGTTACTTAGGTGGAGATGCACAACATTCATGGCAGGTGAGGGAGAGAATATTTCATTCTTATATATACAACCATGTAACCGCGCCTAATTAGTTTAATATTTTCCTAATTATACTTCATACTTGCAAACCAATTATATGATGCCTAAATAAAAACATGGATGCGCCTAACTTTTATTTTAACACAACCTGGGAATTTCATATATGTGTAACATGCCTAAGAAATTTTCAAACATATCGAATAGAGTTTAAAAGAGGTCTAAACCAAGTTATTTATAACTTTAATTAAAAATTAGATTAAATTATTATTTTAATAATATTAAATTTTATAGTGAATAGCGTATTAAGTTTATATCTGTATCTGTGTCATACAGTAATGCGGTTGGATGAAACAAGTGACGTCGGGTCCGTACCGACGAACATAACATTTTGAATTGGAATGGATGGATTGGAACACAGATGAAAACTTTTAAAGCTAACCGTTTTGACAATGATGGAAAATAAAGGTGAGTTAAACTCACTCATTATCCCACTTATATTTTATATAAGTTGGGTTTATTTGTTTTTGTGTTATGGCTGCTAGTTGTTTGGTTATTTGATGATTGTTTGCCTATATGCTAAATATTTTCATACAGTGGTTTAAATTAAACATTTGTTTAATTTAATCAAACCTCATCGTTATTTTTAACGATTAATTCCAAATGAGGTAACTTACCTTGTTGGTTACATTTATATTAATATAAACGTATGAAATTTAATTAGATGTTGTATTGTTGTTATTTGACCGTTATCAGTTGAATTGATTGTTCATATCTGTTAGTACGAATGATATATTATTGTATGAATGAATTGTTAACATATCTGGATATAAGGAAGAATAGGTGGGAGGGATCCAACCGGATTCCTCAAATTTATTGTTTATTTTCATATCACCATCAAATGAACTGTTAGACCAACCAGATTAGATGATTGATTTGTTTATTGATTGTTGAATCACAAGTCATTGTTGTTATGATACTAACCAATAAGCATAATTGGTTGAGTAATTGGCAACATATGGCCTACAAAATCGACCATTTTCCAAATATTGATTCACCGTCAGGTGAACCGACGAAGTGAAGTTATAAATTTATTTTATAACTGAGAATAGATTTCTAATCTATTATTTCGAATAGAAGTATTAAAAGAAAATAAGTATTATTGTTTATTATTCAATTTTATAGATAAATTATGAAATGATTTTATAAAGAAAATTCTTATGTTAAGAAATTTATAAGCGAACGAGCAGAATTTAACCAAACGATTAAGAGTTGGACAATTGTTTTTAAGAAAACAATCAAATGGAATTATTTAAATTAATTATATTATTAATTAATTTAAAGAAAGGACTTTGGAACCAGTTAACAAAATAACTGTGTGTCGGATTGACGAAGTCAACCGGTTTAAGTAAGAGTGATTGTAAATTAGTTGTTTTGAATTAATCAAATGAATAGTTTAACGAATGTTGTTCTAATTTTTATAAGATTTTAAAAAGAGAAATTATTATTTATTCTAGTTAATAAAGAAATCAACTACTTCTACAGTAGTTAATGATTAAAGTAAATTATTATTTTAATTAATAATAATTTAGGAGATTACTTTTATTTGAAATTCGTTTAAAAGTAATCAAAGTTAAAATTGAATTGAATTGAATTGTGAAAAGAGTTATGAGTGGGTTCTTTATTTTAAACCCGAGTTTTAATAACAAAGTTATAAAAGGAATTTTAAGCAAATACGATAGATAAAATTATTTATTTATTAGTATTTGAATTAAGTAAAAGGGAATTGGAAATAAAAGGGATTATATTAAACCTAGTGGTAGATACAAAATTTATAAAAGGAAATGATGTATTAATTTTTTTTCTTAAATTAACATTATTTAGTAATGAAATTAAGTAAATGGGAATTTGAAACAAGATTTTCAAAGCGGAAAATGAGTGAAATGGATTAGAAAAGGAATTGTTAAACGTGAATTTGGTAAAGGAGCGAATGATAGAATTTTTAACAAAAATCCATGTTATAAATGAATTGTTAAAGAAGTAGAAGTTAAAGGTGATATTTTAGTAAGTAACCACTTAATCAGTAAATTAAGGAAAAATGATTTATATTTGAGAAAAGATTTCCAAAAGCAAGAAGGTTTGATAAAACCATATTTTAAATAAAATAGAAAATGGGATGTGTTTTGATAATTGAAATATCGGATTTCGAAATTACAACTCATGTGTATCTTAGGATAAGAACGTTGTTGATCTAGGTATGAGAGGTAATTAAAATACCCAACTAGAGCGACTTCATGATTATTTGAGGTGATATTAGTTGTAATAGTAAAGAGGAATAATAATTTATTATTTCCATTAGAGAAATAATAATATAATATTATTGGTGAAGATTTGAAGAATATGAAATGAGTGTTCTGAATTAAATGAAATTAAAAAGATTTGGAAATATATAATAATGTTTCCAAAGCTAAGGAAAATAAATGGGAATGTGTGGAATTTCAATGATATTTTCAAGTTAAAAAGAAATGTAAAGTGGAGCTTAGAAATAGGTCTATTCGATAAGAATAAGCAGTGGTTATTGTTTGAAGTAATGAAAAAAAAAGAATTTTGTAACGTTATCTTACGAATAATAAGTTGAATTAATTTCCCAATTACAGATAATGAAGAAAGATGGAGAAAATGTTTGAAATGAGAGTTAAATGGAAATTGAGTATAGTTATAAGAAATTTTTCTAAGTATCATAATCAAATGGTCTTGAGAATCATTAGTATGTTCAAATAAGAAGTAAATACAGTATTTTAACCACCACATATATGTTGATTGTTCTGACCACAAATCATCATTTTTGTACCAAAATCTGCTTTGAGTGAAGCACGTGCGCTAGTTTTTAGCTAACCGTACGCCAATTAATTTTAATTAAAGAGGCCAAGTGACGCTGAATACTGAACCAGTGAACTCATTTATTTCCATGATTGAAAAACTGTTTATTTTGATAGTTAAATAACCGACTATCAAATCTGGCCAAGACGATTGTTGGTACGGAAAGACCGGGATCGAATTTATATTCGAAAACCATTCCGATCAACAAATACGTGAATATATCAGAAGTTGATCAAGATGGAGCATCGAAGACCGTGGATCTTCATAAACGGAAGAACCACTAATAGTCTCTGGTTTAGCGGCCAGGGATATACTGTGATTCTATCGTGGATGAAATCTACGGATTGC
The DNA here is from genome assembly GCA_030737875.1 of Allium sativum. NCBI lineage: Eukaryota > Viridiplantae > Streptophyta > Magnoliopsida > Asparagales > Amaryllidaceae > Allium > Allium sativum. The sequence continues at coordinate 459,575,985 of CM060913.1, read as the reverse complement.
AAGGACTTCTCGCTACTGATCCATAGGGTGATACCTAGGATGTGGTAGGAGGTACCTTCAGTTCATCCTATTCCTGGATGACTTGTATGGACGGATGGCGGACAGAGTATTTCCAAAAGGATCACGTACATTGATTTCTTCAAACGTATCATAGTTGGTGGCAGAGGATGGCCGTTCTCTTAGCTTACTCACTAGAGTATTTTTGTGGACGTCAATTAGTGATATCGAGCGGATTTGATGATGTGACATTCAAACTGAATGGTGGCCAAATGTTCAGAAGAAAATTAAATAGAATAAATAAATTTGACCTCTAGCCTCATCAATCGGGATATAGCATAAAATCGGGTAGGTCGCATGGCTATGTGGGTCGCACCCATCAAAAGGGTGTATCATTATCTGATCGGGAGAAATCAAAAGTCTTCGGTTGTCCCTTTTTATTTATATATGTATGCTATCGGTTCGGTTGGATGGCCCCCAACCATGGTAATGATATATTCGGTACTCTCAAGAGAAAGTGAGGGGTCGGTCATGTTTAGCCTGGGTTGCAAGATGCTCTTATTGAATCCCCCATGTATTCATCTCCAGAGGTACATTGTCGGGAAGGTGGTCCCATACCTTGCCATAGTTGGAAATCCATTCTCCAATAAGAGCCCGTGGTTATGATTGTATACTATATATGTAGAGCATGAGATGCAAGCATTCTGCTAGATTGATATTTATTTGTATATAGACAATATTATAATACCAGAAAAGTTATTGATTTCAAAAAGGTTTTGGGTTATCGTAAGGTAAAAGTCGTCCGTATTTATGTGTGGATTCAGTCTTACGATCATCTTTTCCTTTTGAAAAGATTTTGACATTGAAATCAAGTTGTGTGATACCTATAAACTTAGTGTGTTTTATCACTCTGGTTCACCAGACTGACCAGGTATTTGTAATGCTCGGGTTAGACCGAGGTGTACAGGTCCAGGTGATCGAAGGCTGCAAAGTCCAGAGACGAGCTGGATGTGTTCTGACGTATGATATTATACAATATATGATTATTGTTCCGCTATGTATTGTATATGAGGACAGGTTATTATAACTATCTAGATGTGTTATATACTCTAATGATTATAAGTTTTATTCAAGCTCTCAGTAAAAATTTATTTTTATATTATATTTTGTTCCGTTGCGATGTGAGACTCTGTGTTGTGTTGGTTCTTCTTCTATTCTAATATTTCTTTCTTTCTTATCTCACCTTCTAATTTCTTTCTAATAGCTATCTGCTTTTCTATATAATTTGAGTTGATATGGGTTGTAAATGTCAGCTTAAACTGTACCAAAAAGTGGGTCGTTACAAGTTACTAGTAACTTGATTTTTCTAGAAAAGATATATGTTTTTATCCTTCCCTGATAGTAGGCTACAAATTGATTTTTCTATAAAGTATGGCTTGTTTGCATTATCCTAATACTAATTATAAGGAATGCATGTACGATTTTGGAATACTTATAATGATGTTCATGCAAAAAAATAACTCAAGGAATGCAAACTTCAACAAAAATCAGTAACGAAGAAGTAGATGCATTCCGACCAACTATAGCTACCCAAATACTTACTAACGAACCATACTGTTGGAAGCTTGAGAAGTATTGCAGTTCTGGGCAAAACCTTTAAAACGCTATTGATCCTGAATGATTTTTTTAAATTATAAATGCTGATGTTAACAAACAGATATTGAATTTGTTGTTTAATGTGTAATAGCTGATACAAATTTGATCATAGTTGTTAGGAATTATATCTGAGTTTGGAGATTAATTACAAACTGCTATTGTGTTGTTCTGTCTACAATGTTATCAATCAAAAGCTAAATGGTGTTATTTTTTGTTTGAAAATTCAATTGCTTTTATTTGTTAGCTAAAGAACCAAAACAATAATTTTTTATGTATGTATTTAGATTTATCATTGTTATTAAATTTAATGCTAATATACAACCTTTATGCAAGTTTCAAAAAAATATGCTGACATAACAAGCGTCTTTTAACAAAAAGATAAACACATTTATCTTTTCATTAATATACCACTTTTTGTTAGTGTGTATGATTAATTGTTGAATTTTGTAAGTGTGTATGATTATTTGGTGGATTTTGTTAGTGTGTATGATTAATTGATATCAGAATTGTAATCATTTCAATTATTAATTCACTGCTTTTAATAGAAATATATATAAAATAAAAAGATAAAAATATTTGTCTTTCTCATCCTGTAAACCACATAAGATAATAGTTTAACAGTGAAATCACTAAACAATTATTTACTAATGTATTGAAACAAAAATACCTTATAGGACACAGATTCTCAGACAACATGAACCTATTAAATTTAGTACAAACAACAAACTTAAATTATAGCCTTTACATTAAAATATAAATGCAGTTATCTTTTCAAACCTTTGCCGCCGAAAAAACAAAAAAAATCAAATTATCATTCAACATAACACAACATAAATTTAAGAAGACCAAATAAGAAAATAATCATTCAACAAAAAAACAAGTTGCATAATATAAATTAAAAAGATGATATTGAATATCTTTTTAATAACCTAAACCACATCATATAACAAAACATAAACGAAAACTTACAGAATTTCAATCTGTTCTCAACATTGATCACTCCTAAAAATCAACATTCATCACAACCATATAACCAAAATTTCATTTTACCATATTATTCAACTGTAACACTAAATTTAAAATAATCATTCAAATACAATGAATTTTAAACACCAATTCAATCATTCAAAGAACAACTTCTTCTATTACGCCCTAGTTTTTTACACTTTCCACATTTGTTTTGTTTTGCATGAAAATCAACACCTTCAATTATATTCACTCTAGGCCTACCAGCTCCATGAATAGCTTTAGCAGGAAGAACAGTACACGATTCTTCAACTTTAATTGCTTCTTTATCAAAAGTCGGAATTAGATTTAATGCATGTGAATAAGCAGCTCGATAATACTCAACAGTGAAGTACGACTCAATGTAATCATAAACAGAATTTTTAGACAAATATATACCCTTCAAAGCATGGGCATAAGGAAAACCCTTCACATTCCATTGATTGCAGCTGTAAATGAGATTTTTAAGATCTACTTTTTACGATGTTGGAGAATGAACTTCATAAATAAATATGCAAAATTCAAAATAAGGCATATTTAAATAAATAACATTATTACAGTAATAAAAAAATTCCCACGTTAACATCTAATCCTACATAATGTTTTAATATCCTGATATCTATATAATAAGCATTTCTTTCATGCATTACATAATATCACACTACAAATACATAAATCCTTAAATTTATAGTACAAAGTTAAATAATACTAAAATTATCCTATTTTCACATATTTCTCATTCAACTTTTTCATTAAATTAATGAGCAAAATATTAAAAACATAAATGCACATATCTTTTTCAGAAACAGTTTGCACTAAAAAAATAAATCTTTGTTAACTGTTTACATCATAATCCCAAAAAAACACGTATCTAGATGATTTAGTAACACTCCACCCAAACCCTTCCTCCTTCAATTTCAACAAACAAGCTTCTATTTTTGAACAAAGAACACTATTCCAGTTAGCTGCCTCTTTTCTTTGATTGGACATTTGCAACATAAGCTTAATACGAATACCATCAAGACATGCAGTTACAGGCAGACTTCTTTCATCCAAGATCCATGAATTGAAACTCTCCGCTACATTAGATTTATTTTCACCATATCTTTTCTTAGGAAAAAAACAAATCAGCCCAATGATCATATGGCTTATCATTCAAATATTCAATAGCTTTTCCACCCCCAATTTCTTTAAATTTATTCATAGTTTTTCAAATTCATAGGCATTTGAAGCTAAAGCACACTGTTCTAGCAAATGACCTACCCACGCACCCCTCCCACTTTTAACAATACCAGCAATATTACTTTGCATATGTAGGCAGTAAAAATGACGGCTATTTGGATTTTTTTTAGGAATACTCAATAATAACCCCCAATGTCTATCACTTAAAAAAGTCAATGGTTTAGCAAACCTAAGAGCATCTTTTAAGTGGGTCAAAAACCAACTCTGACACTCTTCATTTTCTTTACGCATAAGAGCTATTGCCAAAAAAACCTGAAACATAAAACATCAACACCAACAATTATTCTAAATCATTTTCCAACAATACAAATTAAAATTTTCAGTAATACTACATAAAATGATAAAATTAATGAACTGCATAAAAAGGATATATCGTTCTACCTTTTTCTTCTATTAAATTACAAGTTCCTATTTACTGAATCTTAAAACATAATACACTAACTTGATTATCAATATCTAATTGTGTACTAAATAAGAAAATAGTTAATAACATTACATACCTTGATTCCCATTTTTAGCAGTAGCAGCCATCGAAATACCACTTCGACCTTTTAAAAAAGTTGCTTCCCAAAAAATCATAGGTTGACAATACCTAAATCCAAATATACAAGCCTCGTAGCAAACAAATACTTTCTCAAATTGGTTAGTCTCTTCATCCACATCCACACTTGTATAATTTCTCGGATTATATTTCTCATTTTCCTTCAAATACCATACTAAATCATTATATGATTTTTTTTTCATCAACATATATATCACTAAAAGCCAATTTCCTACCTTTATAAGCATAATATTAACTTAAATCCACATCATAATCTCTCCTAAAACTTTTCACAATATCCTTTGTTTTCCTTTTCAGCTCATCACGTATTTGATTAATAATCAAAGCTTTTACAAGATCACTGTTAATAGCTGGAATACTAACTGATCTAAATCCACCTCCACATGAATGACTTAGTTGAATATTTTTAACAATCAACTGATCCAATTGCTTCAATTTGCAAGAAGCATGAATTCTAAATGAACAACCATCTACAGCAGATCAAACTGTCACCCGCTCCTTACAATTCTTAACATATTGTACTTTAAATCCATTTTTCAAACAATATCTAGTAACCATTCTACGAAATCCAATAGCCAAATTAATTATTTGTCCAACACCAGTAAAAATTCTAAATTTGAATTTTTCTTCAACTTTTCATGCAAGTTTTTTTCTTGGCAGTAAGCATAATCTAAATCATCACTATATTTAATCAAATTACTACTTGATTCTCCAACACTAACAACTAAGACTGATTTACTACTATCAAAAGCAACATCATTTAAATTATTCCTTAAGCATATAAAAAACCTGAGAAATCCTCCTTTTTAAACCATGACAAGCACAATATATCTTGTAGATCACAATCCGTCTCAACGTAAGTAGTTTTAGATTCTCGAACATAGAACACATCAAAACATAAAGGAGTAAAAGTATTCCACACGCACAAACCTTATTTCTTACATAACTAATTGATGCACCAAACCAAGATGAATACTAAATGAATTCTTATTAAAATCAAATACAACCATCACAGATATATCAGACATGCAATTCAAAACATAAATAAGTAAATAACTATACAGTTTAAACCTTTTTATAAATCATTTTACAAAAGATAAAACCAGTTATCTTTTTTACTGTTGTAATGATATTGAATAAAATACATAATTATACAACAATTTTAAAATAACATAAATGATTTTAAAACATAATTGTATTAGAATTGTTCTGTTATCTTTACATGTACTTGTTATATTATCTTCACATACACTTGTTGTGTTATTTTAACATATAATTATTAATCATTTACCATTTGAATTATATATAAAACATAACTGTTACATATATAACCATTTTTTTAAATTAACTGTAACAAATTATTGTTATTTGCCATTGAAGCCCAAATAACCACTTATCTTTTTATTTTAAAAACAATTTTTAAAAAAGATAAAACGAGTTATCTTTTTCACATCTATTTTGTTAATTAAAAAAATCATAACTACAAAAAAAACTACAATTAAATTCACTAATAAACAACCATTAAAAGCACATTTCACATGTCATATGAAAATTTTAATTTAATTACACCAGACCTTTCAGCAGCCTGTTCAACTAAAGGAATACTTGAACTTTGAGTTTGCTCTTCCATTGATTAAACTACATAGTCCACAAAAATGAAGAACAAATTAGCACATTTCTATATCATATACCTCAATTTCATATTCAATTAAAAATTTAAAATTGCTCGGTAAAAATATAATCCACGATTCAATTCAAAACTATAAAAATCACCTAATATAAAAAAAACACTAAAAAAACTCGCCTCTTAAATATCAAGAATTTAAAAAAATTATGTTAAATTATAAAATATGAAGAAAAATGTAATTATTAAAAATCACCTGAAAGAATTAATGATGGCAGATCGAATTTGAAAATATTGAAAAATCGGAGATATCGTGATCAAGGCGCCTGATTAATTTGAAGAGATCGATATTTTTAAAAAAGAAAACGGGTCGCCATGTTTTCTGTCCCGCAAACTAATTATTTAAAGACCTTGTCCTAGAAAAAAATGAACACGTGATTTGGAGCCCTTAAAGCAAATATCAATATTGAGTTTTGAACTTCAATTGAATATACAAAATCCATTTTAAGTCGGAATTCCACAAAACAAGAAACGTTTAAATCTGTTTGATTATAATTTTCTAATGAAAGAGAAAAATGGAGATTTCATGTTATAGATTGTGAGTTATGTCCAATTCAAATGTTCAAATAGTCACTATGAAATCGTTTATAAATTATAACGATTAATTATATAATTTAATTCAATTTAAAAGGAATTTATTGATAACTCGAGATAAAGATCAAATTAAGCTACGAAACCAATCCTGTTGAACTCGTATTGACGTTTAGAATCAGGACAGATATACTTTTTGTTATTTTTGGAGACCGAGTATTTTGGTATCTAAAATAGCGTTGTTTTACGCGTAAAATAGAATAACTGATGTTTGTAGCAAAATAGAATAACTGATATGCAAACAATCTCTATTTTCAATGAAACTAATTTTATTAATTCCATAATGATTTATTTTTTTAGTGTTCCAAGTCTCAAGTTATTTGGATTTATTTTGTGATCGTGGACAATTTAAACACGTGATCTTTACCAGTGAATTATAAAGGGATTGTCACAAACGACCTTGGAATTTGATGAAACATGTTCCATCGTGTCCGATTATTTTTATGTTAGATTTACGATTTTCATCGCGGCTGGGGATCATTTGTGGTTTTTTTATAACATTACTTCATGGAGAAGTTTAAAATAATAATATTATAACATAGGGCGGTCAATAAATAAGGGTTCTAACCCTAAATTTTGGTCAATAATGTATCTGGTTGGTTAGCACCTATTTGTACCGCCACCATTCCTTCTCAATGGCCAGAAACATTCCTTACTCCTCCTCAAAAATCACGAAATCGATTCACCAAAGCCCAATTCTTTCAACAACAAACAGGACGAGCTCGTCAAGAGCTTTCTACCTAATGGTGGTGATCATATATTGGTCGCCGAGGTGGCTGGTATCGCATCAGAAGTGTGGCGCGGTTTTAGGGTAACCGCAGGCAATAAGAGGGGTTAGAACGGTCGTGGGTTACAACGAGGGTGGAGTTTGATGAGGCGCTGCCTCTTATGGTCGGGGATCTGTCTCCGGTATTCGGAGTTAGACGTTGCGTGGCAAAGTTAGGACGAGCTGAAGCGTGCAAGATACTAGAAAACAGAGATGATGGAAGTACAACAACAATGGAAATTTAGGACTCGGGCTCGTTCATTTTCTGAAGTCGTGTATACGTGAGGCAGAGGGAAGTTTCTTTTGAATGGATGAGAAGGAGGGAAAAAACTATCGGCCTGGTTAGTTTATTTGTAATCAGTTATTATATAATCATGGGATTAGATAAGTATACGAAGGGAAAATGTGATGCAACATGGGGAAACAAGAGCATTGAAGGGGAACAACTAGTAGAAGGGTCTAGTTATTTGCATGGGAAACTGTATTCGTGAGGTATATATAGTAATCGGCCTAACTCTATTAAAGCTCTGAACAAAGAAATCAACTTATATTATTTAAATTGTATATAATCCTATAGTTTTTTAAATGTGAATAGTTTGTGTATAAGCAGGAATTTCCGACAGTTTTGAAAGGTAGCAGAAAGGGAGTATCGACGAAAAAAGTGAACTGGTGAATGTAAACAAAAGAAGTTATAGGTAGGTTTAAACACTAATTAACACAGAATTAGTTAATAAATAATTAGAAATTAGGGTATAGTTGTTTTTAATTTAGGGGAATTAATTGTTTATTAAAACATGAATTGTAAGATGCCAACCTAACCGGAAAGGGACATGAAGCAAAAGAATCGGACAGGGGTTATTGATTCTGAAGTGTCAGCCTAATATAAAACAAAGTAATTAAGTAAAATATTAATTAATTAGAAAGTTAATTATATATAATTAAATCGAGTTATTTAAATATCAATAACTATTTATTATCTTATCAGAATTTAATGAAAATAGGTAGCACTGAAATTATGGCGACGAAATCTACATTATGAAACTAATTCAAGCAGTATGGGAAGCAACTGAAATCTACAATTAAATTAAATGGCTGTTTAATTTAATTACAACCGAACCGAATAAAATCAAAGTGAGTATAACTCACTCTGTTTTTATCCCACTTATATTTTATATAAGTTGGGTTTAATATTTGTGCGCTATTTTGATAATTGTTTGATTTTTGCTTATTGTGTGCCAAATATTTATATATATTGAATTTGATTTAAACATTCGATTATTTCAAACGAAATCTAATTGTTATTCTAATTATTATTTCCAAACAAGGTAATTTACCTTGTTGGTTACGTTTATAATAATATAAACGTATTAAATTAAAATATGGATGCTTAGATTATTGTTATTTATTTATTATTGAGTATTTATTGAATTAAATAATATTATTTGAGATAATGTTTTTGGATGTAGGGAAAAACAGGTTGGAGGGATCCAACTGGATTCCTTAAATTTATTGTTTATTTTCATATTACTATTATATGAACTGTATGACCAACCTGATTTGATGATTGATTTGTTTACGGATTGTTGATCATAATTCAATGTTTGTTATGATATTAACCAATGGGAAATATTAGTAGAGTAATTGGAGGCAGATGGCTTAAAAATCAATCATTTTGAAATATGGATTTACCATTAGGTGAATTGACAGAAATGAAGTTGTAAAAATTATTTTATAACTGAAGATAGATTTCTATATCTATTATTTTGAATGAAAGTTATTTAAAAGGAAATAAATATTTATTATTTATTATTTAAGTTTAGAAGTAATTATTAAGTGTTATTATAAGGAAAAAATCTTATGTTAATAAGATTTATAAGCAGAGGAGCAGAAATTAAAGTAACAGTTAAGAGTTAGATTAATTGTTTCTTAGAAATAATTAAATGAAATTATTTAAATTAATTATATAAGTATTTAATTTAAAGGGAGAATTAACTGAAATTGGTTAACGAAATAACCGTGTTTGAGTTGACTAAGTCAACCGCTTTGACTAAGATTTGATTATTAAGTGAAATTAGTTTATGGTTAATTAACATATTGAAATAGCTTAATGAATAACTGTTTAAATTTTAATAAGAGTTTAAAAAGGAAATTTATTATTTTAGTTAATTAAGCAATTAACTAATTTTACAATAGTTATATTGAAGTAAATTATTATTTTAAATAATAATTTAAGTTATTAACTTGTAAATGAAATTCATCGAAGTAAAGAAAATCGGAGATTGGAATGGAATCTAGTTGAATTGTGAAAAAGGTATATGAACATGTTTTTATTTAAAACATGAGATATAAAATGAAGTTACAAAAAAAGGTTTTAAGCAAACAAGATAGCTTAAAATGAATGTTCACTTAACATTGAATTAAGTAAAAAGGAAATCGGTACAAAAGGGTTTTATATTAAATCAGAATTTTATAAACGAGGTTTATGAAAAGGAATGAGAAGTCAAAGTGTTGATTTTGAATTGGCGATACTTAATAATGAGATTAAGTGAATGAATGGAATTGAAACAAGATTTTCAAAGCGGAAAATGGTTGAAAGGGATTAAAAGTGGAATATAACGGATTGATAACGAGTTAAGATAAGAATTGGAAACTATCTGGATATTGGTTGAGTTGAGTGATTTTCTGAGTGTTAATCCGATCGATCTTCCGGGTTGATACTTAGGGGATTATTCTCTTACCAATATACGGTCAGGGGCTAATGAATTTTGAGGTATAGAAATGCAAGAATAAGAAATAGAAATGTTTCCAACTTTGAAAAGGAAATAGAAGGCTTGAGAAAGTATAATGCGATTTCCAAAAAAAGAAATAAGAGAATTATGAATAAATATAATGGGGTTTCCAAAGTAACGGAAATGAGAAGAGTTGACAATGTGTGTGTGTGTGTGTATATATATATGTATACATAATGATATCTCCAATATAAAGGAAATTGTGTGAAAATATATCGATGTTTTCGAGGGAAAGAAGGAAGTGAAAAGTGGAGTTATGGAATGGGTTTATTCTAAAGGAACAAGGGTTGGTTATTATATTTCAAGCAAAAAAATAAAAGAGTTTTTGTAACATTGTTTTATGAAAAGTAAGTTGAACTAATTTCCCAGTTATAGATAATGAATAATGACATAGCAAATGTTTTGCAAATAATAGTAAGATGGGAAACTTGATATGATTATAAGATATATTTCTTACTATACTAAAAGGAAATGATTTTAAATATGTTCGTATATTAAATTAAGAAGTGGAGAGTTATGTTCAAATTATTAAAATATTTAGAAGTTTCTAAATTAACCATTTGTTTAATTATTTTAATTAAAGAAGCCAAGTGATGATGAATACCGGGCCAATAAATATATTTTTTATATTTATTTGATAGTTAAATAACCGACTATCAAATCTGGCCTATACGATTGTTCGCATGGAAAAACCGAGATCGAATTATATTCGAAAACCATTCCGACCAGTAAATACAAAATATAGAAAATATCATATGCGGATTAAGACAGAGCATCTGAATACCGTGGATCTTCACAACACGATAGAATTACTAAAAATCTCTGGTTTAGCGGCCAGAGATATACCGTAATCCTATCGTGGTTGAAATCTACGGGTTTTCCAGGACCACTCACTACTGATCTATAGGGTGATTCCTATGATATTGTAGTGACCCGAAAATCCATTCCAATTTGAGCTGACCAAATTACACAAGTCCAACCCCAAATTGCACTGGAGATTCAAGAAACTAATAGAAAGAAGATAGAGGGTGAGAATAGATAAGATAGAAACTTAGAACAGAAGAAGAAGAAGAACACAACATCAGAGTAACACGAACCTCACAGCGGAACGAATAACATATAATAGATAACATAACTTTGAAATATAACAGTTATGTATACAATAGCACTTATCAGAGTACATCACTTACAACACAGCGGAAATAAACTATAGCTATATGATCTTGAAGCCTCTTGCTCCAAGCTCTCCAAGTATATCTGTAAAATCCTGACTACTTGACTGCCCGTACAAAATTGGACACCCAAGAGTTTAGGGAAAACAACAAAGTAAACTCCGGGTCAGTCATGGGACTGGTGTGAGTAAAACAGTTTAAAACAGGTATATGAACAAGTAAACGATATCTCGTAAGACCATGCCGCAAAACGGAACGGGTTTTACCTTATGAGAATCCAAAATATCTTTATATCCAAAACCTTTTGATATTATAATAATGTCTATCAACCACAATATAATAACCATCTAGCAGAAACGCTTTCATCTCACGTTCTACATTTAGTATACAATCAAAACTGCAAGCACGTATTGGGTAATGGATTTCCAACTATGACAAGGTATGGAACCACCTTCCGATCAGTGTACTCTAGGAACGATACACTGGAGTTCAACAAGAATATCTTGCAACTCAGCCACACACGACCGACCACTCATTTCGCTTGAGTGTATCGAATGTACATCACCAACGGTTGGGATCAGAAACCGTTTCCCGTATATATATATATATGGGACAACATTGATAGATTAAAAGAAGCAAATGAATATTCTCTAGATAGGTGATTATACACCCTACTTCGGTGCGACCGACTTAGCCATGCTGCCTGCCCGATTTCTGTCATTTACCGGTTGTGAGGCTAGAAGCTACGCTTTATCATCACATCAGATTCACTTCGAATGCCACATTGTCAGATCCATCGAAAATCACTAATTGACATCTACAACAGTACATTACGTGTTAGCTAAAGAAGTGCCCTTCTCCGCTTCCACTCTTGGTACGGTTGAAGAAATCAATGTACGTGACCTTTCTGCAAATACCCTGTCAGACATCCATCTATACAAGTCATCCAGGAACAGGATGAACCGAAGGTACTATTCAGTACATCCATCTTAGGCACTGTTATCTAAGACTTATACAATAGTCCTTGCACGTTACTCCGTCTTCAATTATCTTTGGCATATATGATTCGCAACGCTTATGCCAATACAGAGTGGTTCTTTGGATAATAATCCAACCGATCTCTCCATATTAACAACGTTAAAATGGTCAAAACTTCGATAGTCTGTGATTTAACCATCAAAGAAAAATACGTGTGCAAACAACGATATTATTTCCAGATGGAAATAATATCAATCAATCATCATTCAACATTTATCACTTTAGTTCATTAATTACTTATCTCCTGTTTCCATATATTCAACATTTCTTATTTTCTAGTTTTTAGAAAATATACTTTATTAACAAATGGAAAACATTTCCATTTCCTGTTTCCTATATTAGAAAACATTTCTGATTTCTTATCTGGAAAACATTTCCAAAGTTCTTCATTGGATTTAAACAGATGTTTAAATAAAACATCGCTATGCCAACTCAAACCATTTACTGAATTCACTTATCATCATTCACTATCAAACCTTACTATTCCTTAGTTAAGAAGGAAGTCAATCAAGTTGGGGTATAATTACCTCTCAGACCTTAACTGAACAACGTTATAACTTCGAAATAGTAACAGTTTATCTTTTAAACCTTTAACAACTTCTTTACGTAACTCTCGAATTCAATTTACGAACCCACTTCTTTATTGAAAACATTGATTATAACGATAACGTTATAATCCCTACTTTCGAAATATCTAACTTCAATTATAACCTTTATTCTTTAATTCGAATAATTAAACCTAACCCTAATTTATTAGTGTATACTATTGATTTAAAAACCGAAAAGTAAATATTACTTTCTCGAATTCGATATAATTGAATTCGACGTATAATTCTCTTTCGAGTAATCTCTATTTGATTAACTCTTCTTCGAATAACCTATATTCGATTATCTCTCTTTGAATAACTTATATTTGAAATCTCCCTCTTTTGAATAAACTATATTCGATCTCTTTCTTTCGAATACGCTATATTCGAAAATCTCCTTTCGATTAAACTAATCGATAACTCCTTTCGATTAACTAAAATTGATAATTCCTTTCGATTAAACTATAATCGATAACTTCTTTCCTCTATTCGAATAAACTATATTCGACTAACTCCTTTAACTCTATTCGAGTAAACTATATTCGACTAACTCCTTTTGTAATGACCCGGATTTTTAGCGACTTTGGTTATCGACATAAACACGATGTCGTTAACCAAAACATCGAAAAATCCTGGTAATTAGTGAAAGAAATTAGAAGGTGAGGAAAGATAAGATAGAAACTTAGAATAGAAGAAGAAGAAGAACACAACATCATAGTAACATGAACCTCACAGCGGAACGAATAAATATATTTCATAACATAACTTTGAAATACAAAATTGGTACTTGAATATACATATCATTATCAAAGTACAACACTTATAACACAGCGGAAATAACTATAGCTATATGATCCTGAAGCCTCCTGCTCCAAGCTTTTCCAGTATATCTGTAAATCCCGACTACTTGACTGCCCGTACAAATTTAGGCACCCAAGAGTTTAGGGAAACAACACAAAATAAACTCCGGGTCAGTCATGGGACTGGTATGAGTAAAACAGTTTAAAAACAGTTCGAACAAGTAAACGATATCTCATAAGACCACGCCGCATAACGGAACGGGTTTTTCCCTTATGAGAATCCAAAATAACTTTATATCAAAAACCTTTTGATATTATAATAATGCCTATCAATCACAGTATATATAATCATCTAGCAGAAACACTTTCATCTCACGTCCTACATTTATAGTATACAATCAAAACCGCAAGCACGTATTGGGTAATGGATTTCCAACTATGACAAGGTATGGAACCACATTTCGCTCGTGTACCTCTAGAGAGGAATACACTGGGTTCAACAAGAACATCTTGCAACCCGGCCACACATGACCGACCACTCATTTCGCTTGAGCGTATCGAATGTATATCACCAACGGCTGGGATCAACAACCGTTTCCCGAATGGGACAGCATCAACAATAGATTTTTAGAAGTAAATGAAACTCTAGATCAGGTGATTATACACCCTACTTCGGTGCGACCGACTTAGCCATGATGCCTGCCCGATTTCTTTCATTTACCGGTTGATGAGGCTTGAGGTTACGCTTCATCATCACACCAGATTCTCTTTGAATGTCACATCATCAAATCCATCAAATCACCGATTGACGTCCTCAACCATACATTACGCGTAAGCTAAAAGAAGTTTCCTTCTCCGCTTCCACTCTTGGTACAGTTGGAGAAATCAATATACGTGATCGTCTGGAAATACTCTGTCAGACATCCGTCCATACAAGTCACCCAGGAACAGGATGAACCGAAGGCACTATTCTGTAAACAGGATAGCCCTTGCATAACTCCGTCTTCAATTTCCTTTGGCATATATGATTCGCAACGCTTATGCCAATACAGAGTGGTTCTTTGGATAATAATCCAACCGGTCTCTCCATATTAACAACGTTAAAATGGTCAAAACTTCGATAGTCTGTGATTTAACTATCGAATAAAACAAGTGTGCAACCAACGATATCATTTCCAAATGGAAATTTATATCGATCAAACATCATTTAACATTCAACTCCTTAGTTCATTTTTCATCTCCTGTTTCCCTATATTAAATATTTCTTATTTTCTAAATTTGGAAAATATACGTTATTAACAATGGAAAATATTTCCATTTCTTGTTTTCTATATCAGAAAACATTTCTGGTTTCTTATTTGGGAAACATTTCCAAAGCTTCTTCATTGGACTTAGACAGATGTTAAACAAACATCGCTATGCCAACTCAAATCATTTCCTTTACTGCCAAACCTTATCTATTCCCTAGTTAAAACGAAGCCAATCAAGTTGGGGTAGGACTACCTCTCAGACCTTGACTGAACAACATTTCTAACTTTGAAATTGGCAAAGTTCACTTTATATTTCTTTAACTAACTTCCTTACTTAACTCACGTTCGAATAGCTATATTCGATTGACTCTTTTCACTTAACTCTATTCGATTAACCTTATTGAATTAACTCTATTGGACTAACACTATTGGATTAACTCTATTTGACTAACGCTATTGATTTACTCATTTCACTTATTCGATTTAACTCCTTTCGAATAACTTATTCGATTTAACTCCTTTTTCTTTCTTCGAATAAACTATATTCGATTAACTCGTTTGCTTCTATTCGAATAAACTATATTCGATTAACTCATTTTAGTTTCTATTCGAATAAACTATATTCGATTAACTCATTTTACTTTCTATTCGAATAAACTATATTCGATTAACTCATTTTACTTTCTATTCGAATAAACTATATTCGATTAACTCATTTTACTTTCTATTCGAATAAACTATATTCGATTAACTCATTTTACTTATTCGATTAACTCATTTTACTTTAACTCTAATCGATTAACTAACATCGATTAGCTCCTTTTAGTTCAACACTAATCGATTAAACTTACATCGATTAACTCCTTTAACTTTAACACTAATCGATTAACTAACATCGATTAACTTCTTTTAACTCTATTCTCTAATCGATTAACTAACATCGATTAACTTCTTTTAACTTTATTCTCTAATCGATTAAATAACATCGATTAACATCTTTTAACTTTATTCTCTAATCGATTAACTAACATCGATTAACTTCTTTTAACTTTATTCTCTAATCGATTAACTAACATCGATTAACTTCTTTTAACTCTATTCTCTAATCGATTAACTAACATCGATTAACTTCTTTTAACTTTATTCTCTAATCGATTAACTAACATCGATTAACTTCTTTTAACTCTATTCTCTAATCGATTAACTAACATCGATTAACTTCTTTTAACTTTATTCTCTAATCGATTAACTAACATCGATTAACTTCTTTTAACTCTATTCTCTAATCGATTAACTAACATCGATTAACTTCTTTTAACTCTATTCGAATAAACTATTCATTTATAAAGATTTACTTTTAGTAACAATTCTTCACTTTACAAATGATTTCCCTTTTATAAAACTCTATTCGTTTTAAAAACATTTTTCCCTTTTATTTCTTTTCGAAATATTTCCTTTTA
This sequence comes from Allium sativum, assembly GCA_030737875.1. Taxonomy (NCBI): domain Eukaryota; kingdom Viridiplantae; phylum Streptophyta; class Magnoliopsida; order Asparagales; family Amaryllidaceae; genus Allium; species Allium sativum. Next base: position 459,559,386 of record CM060913.1, on the reverse strand, counting down.
TAAAATCTGTTGATTTTATAAAATCCCTTTATTTCAATATACATTGAAATAAATCTTTTTTACATCCCAGGGTCTTTTATGATATTTAAAATATCGAATAAAAATGATCAACATCATTCCAACACCCATAATCCATAATAGATTATATAACACATCATATATCACAATATATGAAAACAGTAAAATAAATGTTGAGGAATCCAGTTGGATTCCTCCAACCTGTTTCCCTGCATCACAGATGTTAAACAATATAGATAACATCACTTTCAGTTCTATATGATACATTCTGTTAAATAGAATCAATATAGAAAATTCAACTAACTGACTAGCATTTCAATCAAATAGTCAACATACAGTCAATCAGCCAATATCTAACAGTTCTAAAAATACAACATGAAATTATAAACTGTTCAGAGTTAGTGAGATTTACTCACAGTTGCGCGTTAGCCGTAAAATAACGGTTTGCGTTATTTGATTCAGTCGGATAATTTATTTCGCCATAAATTGTAACGAGCTCGGATTTACTCCCGGTCAGCTCCATTGTGTAGTGTCCGTCCATACGATTCCAACGTGACTAACGGTTCGTAATTCTGACTCCGTATGAACGAAATATTCAGTTTTCAAATTAGTGTACTATTTAAAATAAAATAAAACTTTAAATTCATTATTCAATGGGCCTCACCCCTATAACCTTCGGCCCATCAACACTTTAAAAGCCCACACCGCACCTTTACTCCTTTCTTCCTCGATTCCAGTTTTTGCCGTGACCTCCAGATATTTCAAAGCACCAAATATCGATCTTCTCTCCACCCTTCCTCCTTCATTACACTCTGAAATCAAAAACCGACATCATCTTCTACTTCCTCTTCAAACCCTCTTTCAGACAATACCCGAACTATGACACTCGCACCACCCATCGTCCTTGCGTTCCAGCACCATCCTCGACGGCATCCGGGAAGACATCGACCTAAATTCCCACAGAATACCCCAAATTCTTGTGTACGAACCCGACATCATCTCGTGAACCCAAAACTAAACTCAACAACAACTATCGAAGCCCCAAAATCAACTCATCATCAACCCTAGTTCACGCTCAAAACAACCGGTGAACGGAAATGCCGTTCGAACCACCCAAAACTCAAATAGAACTGAAGCGATTCACCACATGAATTCAAATATATGAACATCAGGATTTTATGAATTTCTTTCCAATTGTTTGATAATTTAGAAGCTTCACATTTTCATTTCTGTAAACAGAAAAGTGACGGCGCCTTTTGTGACCAAGGGGGAAATGAATTCGGTCTTAAGGTGTTAAATTGTTTATTTATAGGGGTAAGGTATTTGAAATCTTTTTTTTATGTGGCTGAAACAAATGGAGAACGTGGCCTACTTTTGTTTTTTCATTCATGCTAGGAGGGACGTGGCTCTCTTTATCTTCACAGAAATCTTAGGATATTTTATTTTAGTTGTAAAATTTAATGCGCCCGATTATATAAAATTTTATCCATATACGAGCTGCTTCGAACAGGAATAAAAACACCGGTGAGACGAGCAATGTCCCACGATCCCAAAAATATAATAATACCGGTAGATGGACTCATATTTTGAAACTTCAAAATGTTGATTTCAGGGTGCGAAATACTTCAAATAAAAAGTCGCTTATTAAATTAATTAAAAATTACAGTAAAATTCTAAAAATTAAATTATCACTACTTCCCAAAAGAACCTTGTTTAAATTCACACCCGATATCTAGTTATTTTGAAATAACCGTTATGGTCGATAAACGATTCTATAGCGACTATTTTAAAATTTGATTTGGACATATCTCAAAATCTACACGACGAAATCCCGATTTTTCTCTTCCACTAGAAAGATATACTCCACCTGCTCCATACGGTTCTTGTTTAACATAAATCTGATTTAAAACGAATCCTGTGCATTCAGTTGAAGTTCAAATCGCCAAATAGCGAACTGCAGCGCCATTTCAAGCTCTATTTTAATTATATTATAATTATACGTTCAAACTGACGTCGATTGAATATATTCGTCAATATAATTCAACTCCTAACTGATATATATTTTAGATAACCCAAATTACACCATACTGTGAATTTCACTATTTTTGATTATTACTGAATTAAATATATTATTTAATTTATTATTTAATTAAATATTTACCATTATTTAATTCCACGACCAATAAATTCTTTTAATTACCTTTTAAATAATTAAATAAATTAATTCTAATACCTCTGCCAATGCGGGTCATTACATTCTTCCCCACTTAAAATAATTTCGTCCTCGAAATTGCTAAAAGGTAGAGGACGACCCTATCGACTGGTTAGAACATATTTGTTCACTTCTTAACTCCGATTTTAACTGAACCAATTTAATTTCAATTAAATTATTAATTAATTCTTATCAACGAAAATTTTCAGGAATTTTCAAAAATCCTGAAAATTTTCTAACGCCTTAACTCTTCGAAAAAATTTCGCCAGCACCTCCTTTGTACTAGTTAATACGTCAAACTCCAACTCGCCTCTTTGGGCCATCTCCAACCCAAAAGAAAATCAAACAGCGAAGCGGCTAGCCGATTCGGCTCATAAATCTTATATCCAATAGAAATATAAACTTGTACCTTTTGTCGGCGTATCATTATATCCTTTCCACCTGTTGTTAAATTCAGCGGATACAAGGGTTATCCCAATCAAATCCCCATCTTCTTTTATCCACAACACAACCATTCGCCTTTTACCAAGCCAAATATCATTTCAACTCGGGTTTCTTCTCTATTCCCAACTCTCAACATGATTATCACATTACACTTCAAATTTGAATCTCACAATCCAATTTGTCTTGATATCATTCTAACTCAATCTCAGTTACCACTTTACTGGCTTTACTTTAATTCAATTTTGTTTTCACAAATTTCTGTCAAATTTGTTTTTAATTCGAACAGTCTTTCCCTGTGAGTTTTTAAACAGTTTACTCTTTTCAAAAATCAAATTTTCCTCTTAGAAATTCAACTGAGCCCATAATTAATATTCCATTAGTTAAATCACTTCTCTATTTCTTTATCAATATTTGTTAACCAAATATTTTCAATATCCATATTGGCCCTTTTATGTTATTTGGAAAACATTTCCGAATATCGCCTTCCTTTATTTTCTAAACTTTAGAAAACATATGTTGTTTATAATTGGAAAATATTCCAATTACTTATCTCTTTTCCGATCTCGTTTATTTCTATACTTAGGAAATATTCTTTATTATTTTTCCAAGCTTACACTTATTTGGGTTAAAACGGATGTTGTGTAAAACATCGTTACGACAACCTAATTTCTATATTCAACTAAATCTTATTCAACATTGATCTTTGAGCCTGAAATCTTACTATTTATTTGTTAATAATGAAATCAATCAAGTTGGGGTATAACTACCTCTCAGACCTTGACTGAATAACATTTATAACGTCAAAACAGATATGACTACTTACTCGAAAAATCAATACCATACAACTACTTATTCACTTTTAAACACATATACACTTTCTCTTTCTATTCTTACTAGATTTTGTTCTTAGTCTTCCTTTTTGATTTTACTATTCTATTTCTAAGTTCGTTTCCTTATCGACTTCTATATATATATCGATACGTTGATTTCTAACTACCAAATTATCTTAAAAATATTCTAACTCCTTAAATTCCCAGAAAAATTCGCCATAACCTCCTTTGTACCGGGAGCATCGGGATATTTCAAATAGCCTCCCATGGCCCTCACCAATCCAAAAGAAAAAGAAAAAGCCAAGTGGCTAGCCGATACGGCGCATAAAATCTCATATATGAATTAAATATATACCTTTCCGTCGAGCATTCTATTTATATACCTTCATACCTTATCCATACATATCTCATGTATATTTATACCTTTCTAATTCATTTCAACTTAATCCAATCATTTTAACTTAGTTCGTTAAGTGATTTTTAAATTATTGGTTTGCCCATTTCACCTTTTTATTTGAATATACATGTTCAAATATAGGTTTAACTTGTTTATCAACTAATTGAATTCCATTTCAATTTTATTTGAATTTCCTATATTTAAATTCCATTTCAATTCTCTTAATCAAATTCTATATTTGAATTTCATTTTTCAAATCTATTTGAATTCTCTTTATTTCATTTCAATTCCCTTTGAATCTTCTATATTCAAATTTCAAATTCAATTCTATTTGAATCCTCTACATTCAAATTTCATTTTCAATTCTATTCAAATTCTATATTTGAATTGCTATATTCAAACTCTATTTCAATTCCATTGAATTTCATATAAACTCCCTTTGAATTTCTATATTCGAATCCTATTATTATTCTATATGAATTCTATATTCAATTTTCCATTATTTAAATCTTCTTTATTCAAATCTCATTTGAATTTCTATATTCAAATCCCCTTTGAATTTTCTATGTTCAAATCCCCTTTGAATTTTCTTATTTAAATTCTATTTCAATTCCATTGAATTTCACATAATCAATTTCTATTTCAAATTTTCTTTATTCATTCTTTACATAAGTCTCGATTTCGATTCCTTTTGAAATCGATATTTCTGCATTTGGAAAATAGATTTCCCTTTCAATTTCACACTTGTATTTTTATTTCTGAATTATCCAATGATAATTCTCTTCACTTCATTTATAAACTTCGTTTATAAAAGAACTATTTATAAACTTCGTTTATAAAGGAACTTCTCGTTTTATTTCTTTTAAAACAAGTTAATATTTCAAATCTATTTAAAAATTCAAATTCTATATTTCATTTTGGAATTCAACACAACTTGTCTTTCCCAAAACAAATTCAAAACAGTATCTCTGGTAGTAATTCGTCACTTACAACTCGAAAATGAATATTGATGATGCAGCTGTCATCATCAGAATCTATTTTCCAGCGATCTAAGTGAGTTCAATAATATAAAACCATTTCTAAACATTTCCACTTTGAAATTCATTTCAAAATATAATTCACACTGCTTGTAAAACAATTTAAAATCTCCCATGATCTTAAATTTTCCTTATTTTTAATCCAAATCTATTTACAAACACTTATCCAATTCTCCAGAGTTTTAACTCAATTTCTGGTTTAAAATTTCAGATTCAACTCATCTGATTTCACTTATATGAATTCTGATTGGTTATTTACATAACCATTTAATTTATAATCTTACTCGGTTATAATAACAACCAATATATCCACTATTATAATTTTGATATATATATCATCTCTGTATCAGGATATACCTTAGGTAAACTTATTTTAATTTACCCTCTTTTCAAAACATACCATGACGACCCATCGTATTCGAGTGTTTAGTAACTCCTACCGATACAGTGGATCAAACTGATCGACCAGAACCCATAAACAACTCAACCAATGAATCACCACAATATAAAACAATTTTTATATCAATAACAAATGCGTCCACTCGTATATATGTATACACTCAAACTCAATCTAGGGTATTGCTAACCCTATCTCTACCGAGTCACGCCACAGAGCCAAATTAATCAATTAACCTTCTGCTCTGATACCAACTGTAATGACCCGGATTTTTAGCGACTTTGGTTATCGACATAAACACGATGTCGATAACCAAAACATCGAAAAATCCTGGTAATTAGTGAAAGAAATTAGAGGGTGAGGAAAGATAAGATAGAAACTTAGAATAGAAGAAGAAGAAGAACACAACATCAGAGTAACACGAACCTCACAGCGGAACGAATAAATATATTTCATAACATAACTTTGAAATACAAAATTGGTACTTGAATATACATATCATTATCAAAGTACAGCACTTACAACACAGCGGAAATAACTATAGCTATATGATCTTGAAGCCTCCTGCTCTAAGCTCTTCCAATATATCTGTAAATCCCGACTACTTGACTGCCCATACAAATTTAGGCACCCAAAAGTTTAGGGAAACAACACAAAATAAACTCCGGGTCAGTCATGGGACTGGTATGAGTAAAACAGTTTAAAAACAGTTCGAACAAGTAAACGATATCCCATAAGACCACGCCGCATAACGGAACGGGTTTTTCCTTTATGAGAATCCAAAATAACTTTATATCAAAAACCTTTTGATATTATAATAATGCCTATCAATCACAGTATATATAATCATCTAGCAGAAACGCTTTCATCTCACGTCCTACATTTATAGTATACAATCAAAACCGCAAGCACGTATTGGGTAATGGATTTCCAACTATGACAAGGTATGGAACCACCTTTCGCTCGTGTACCTCTAGAGAGGAATACACTGGGTTCAACAAGAACATCTTGCAAACCGGCCACACATGACTGACCACTCATTTCGCTTGAGCGTATCGAATGTATATCACCAACGGCTGGGATCAGCAACCGTTTCCCGAATGGGACAGCATCAACAATAGATTTTTAGAAGTAAATGAAACTCTAGATCAGGTGATTATACACACTACTTCGGTGCGACCGACTTAGCCATGCTGCCTGCCCGATTTCTGTCATTTACCGGTTGATGAGGCTTGAGGTTACGCTTCATCATCACACCAGATTCGCTTTAAATGTCACATCATCAAATCCATCAAATCTCCGATTGACGTCCTTAACCATACATTACGCGTAAGCTAAAAGAAGTTTCCTTCTCCGCTTCCACTCTTGGTACAGTTGGAGAAATCAATATACGTGATCGTCTGGAAATACTCTGTCAGACATCCGTCCATACAAGTCATCCAGGAACAGGATGAACTGAAGGCACTATTCTGTAAACAGGATAGCCCTTGCATAACTCCGTCTTCAATTTCCTTTAGCATATATGATTCGCAACGCTTATGCCAATACAGAGTGGTTCTTTGGATAATAATCCAACCGGTCTCTCCATATTAACAACGTTAAAATGGTCAAAACTTCGATAGTCTGTGATTTAACTATCGAATAAAACAAGTGTGCAACCAACGATATCATTTCCAAATGGAAATTTATATCGATCAAACATCATTTAACATTCAACTCCTTAGTTCATTTTTCATCTCCTATTTCCCTATATTCAATATTTCTTATTTTCTAAATTTGGAAAATATACGTTATTAACAATGGAAAACATTTCCATTTCTTGTTTTCTATATCAGAAAACATTTCTGGTTTCTTATTTGGGAAACATTTCCAAAGCTTCTTCATTGGACTTAGACAGATGTTTAAACAAACATCGCTATGCCAACTCAAATCATTTCCTTTACTGCCGAACCTTAACTATTCCCTAGTTAAAACGAAGCCAATCAAGTTGGGGTAGGACTACCTCTCAGACCTTGACTGAACAACATTTCTAACTTTGAAATTGGCAAAGTTCACTTTATATTTCTTTAACTAACTTCCTTACTTAACTCTCGTTCGAATAGCTATATTCGATTGACTCTTTTCACTTAACTCTATTCGATTAACCTTATTGAATTAACTCTATTGGACTAACACTATTGGATTAACTCTATTTGACTAACGCTATTGATTTACTCATTTCACTTATTCGATTTAACTCCTTTCGAATAACTTATTCGATTTAACTCCTTTTTCTTTCTTCGAATAAACTATATTCGATTAACTCGTTTGCTTCTGTTCGAATAAACTATATTCGATTAACTCATTTTACTTTCTATTCAAATAAACTATATTCGATTAACTCATTTTACTCTCTATTCGAATAAACTATATTCGATTAACTCATTTTACTTTCTATTCGAATAAACTATATTCGATTAACTCATTTTACTTTCTATTCGAATAAACTATATTCGATTAACTCATTTTACTTATTCGATTAACTCATTTTACTTTAACTCTAATCGATTAACTAACATCGATTAGCTCCTTCTAGTTTATGTAATGACTCGCATTTTCGGCGGTATATAATTAATTTATTTAATTATATAAATGGTGGTTTAGAGAATTCAAATGGTCGTTAATTTAATAATAGGGAATATTTAATTAAATTAAATAATTAAATAATATATTTAATTCAGAAATAATCAAAAATAGTGAAATTCACAGTATGATGTAATTTGGGTTATTTAAAATATATATATCAGTTAGGAGATGAATTATATTGACGAATATATTCAATCGACGTCAGTTTGAACGTAGAATTTTAATATAATTAAAATAGAGCTCGAAATGGCGCGGCAGTTCGCTATTCGGCGATTTGAACTTCAACTGAATGTACAGGATTCGTTTTAAGCCGGATTTCTGTGAAACAAGAAACGTGTGGAGCTGGTGGAGTATATCTTTCTTGTAGAAGAGAAAAATCAGGATTTTGTCGTGTAGATTTTGAGATATATCCAAATCAAATATTAAAATAGTCGCTATAGAATCATTTATCGACCATAACGGTTTATTCGATATAACTATAGATCGGGTTTGAATTTTGACAAGGTTCTTTTGGGAAATAGTGATAATTTAATTTTTAGAATTTTACTGTAATTTTTAATTAATTAAATAAGCAACTTTTTATTTGGAGTGTTTCGCACCCTGTAATCAACATTTTGAAGTTTCAAAATATGAGTCCATCTACCGGTATTATTATATTTTTGGGATCGTGACACCGAGCTCATCACAACGGCATAATTATTTCTGTCATTAGCATTCCCTAAGTTTACGAAATTTCATGAAATCGGTACCCGAAATAATTTTCTAAAATATCTAAACTATTCGTGGACAAAACAAGCCCACGTCCCCGAGTGCTTTCAGCCACATCCATCCTCTTAACAAATATCTAGATATTTGTCACCCGTATAAATACACTGCCTACCCATCTAAACCTAATTCATTTTCTTCGTTCTTAATGAACCGCCGCCACTTAGTCTCTCAGCAAACCAAAACAAAATTTGAAAATCTGCCAAAAACCTGATCTGTGAGCTCGGATGGGATAGCTCATCATCCTGGTAGCCTTCTACGAACGCAACATCATTTTGGGGAAACTCGAACAACCGCAGCGTGGATTTGGGATGCCGTCGCCTGCGAGGATGACAGTGCGAGTTGGTTGTTCTTGATACCATAGGGGAGAGCGCGAGTAGTGAAGGAAGTCGGTGATAGTTTGCGGTGATATGAGAGCAGGGGACGAGTTCGGAAGTGGAAAGATGGAGCGAGCTCAGCGATTATGGTATGAGCGTGAAGAGATGTTGAAGGAGAAGTATTCTGGTGAGGTTGGGTTGTGGAATGGTGGGATTGTGTTTTACTGGAAGTCGCGTTTTGTTTGAGAGGGAAGAAGGAGCAGGCGGTTTGGAAAAGGAATGAGGAGCGAACGTGGGTGTTTGAGTGTAGGAATGGGCTGACGTAAAGGGCTAAGACCAATTATAAAAGAAAATGTAGAAGGGAATAATGGCGTTGGTTTATGCTTCTTTGCTGAAGCGAGGTTCATTCCTGTGTAGTTTGGATGTACAGGAAATGGCACAAGGTATGGGGACGTGAACAGTTTGGGTAATGGTGAGTGATATTCGGTCGACGTCGGGTTTTTCCGAGGAAGTGGAGTTGGCTTTAATGATTTTAGAAGGGACGGTAATGGTGTTAAAAGAAATACAGGTTGCGGGTTTTAATAAAGAGAAATCAATGGGAAGAATTTCGAAAGAACTAGTGCGATTTATAATGGATCCAAGTGGGAGTTTTAGTTTGAGAATATCACAGCAACAACCATTGAACTAATACTGTAGCACCCAAATTATTTGGAGTAGAAGATGGGACGTGGTAGCGGGTTAGTTATTTCGGTGATGGGCGGTTAAGAAAAGGTGAGGCCCAATATATGTTAATAATATTAAGTTTAATTCTAATTAAATAATACACTAACTTGTTTAAACAATATTTATCTCATACGAACTCAGACTTTCGAACGGTTGGATCCGTTGGGACCGTATGGACGAGAGCTTCACAATGAAGCTGACTGAAAGTGGATCCGAGCACGTTACAATTTATGGAGAAATAAATTGTCCGTCGAAATCAAATAACAGTTTATCGTTCTTTAACGATGAACTGCAAATGTGAGTAAAACTCACCAACTCTGAACAGTTATATTTTTATAATGTATTTTTAGAACTGTTAATCATCTGATGATTGTTGTGTGTTGGTTGATTGATTGAACAGCTAGTCAGTTAGTAGAAATATTATATATATATGTATATATATATAAACTGTTAAATATTTATATGTCGATTCTGTTTATCAGAATATTTAACAGTGAAGTGAAATCGATGTTATTCTATGGTCTAACATCTGTGATGCAGGGAAACAGGTCGGAGGAATCCAACTGGATTCCTCAACAGTTATTTTATTGTTTTTCATATATTTTGATATATGATGTGAAGTATAACCTGTTGTTGATTTTGTGTGTATGGACGATATTGAACATCGTGATTTGATATGATTGAATACCATAACATACGGGATATTGATAAGGAGATTTTCAAAGTGATATTGAAAACAGAGATATTTATAAAGTGGAATATTTATAAATAAGCGATATGTATAAATGGGAATATTAATAAATAGGAGATATTCAAAAAGGAAATAATTTTAAACTATTTTCTTTTTTGAATGGAAAGGCCTGTGTTGCGGGTTTGGGGATTTTCCCGATGCTTCCGATACAAAGAAGGTTATGGCGAATTTTCCCGGGAATTTAAGGAGTTAGAATATTTCAAGAATAATTTTGAAAAAGAAATATTTGTAAACCATGTACAAATAGAATTGGAAAGGGAACATTATAAAAAGGAAATCATTTTTAAAGTGTAGAACCGTTATTTAAAAGTAAATCTTTTCAAATGAATAAAACATTATAGAAAGGAGAAATCGAATATGGTATTCGAAGTTAGTTAATCGAATATAGACATTCGAAAGAAGTTAATCGAATATGGTATTCGAAGTTAGTTAATCGAATATGGTATTCGAAGTTAGTTAATCGAATATGGTATTCGAAGTTAGTTAATCGAATATAGACATTCGAAAGAAGTTAATCGAATATGGTATTCGAAGTTAGTTAATCGAATATGGTATTCGAAGTTAGTTAATCGAATATGGTATTCGAAGTTAGTTAATCGAATATGGTATTCGAAAGGAGAAATTGAATATGGTATTCGAAGTTAGTTAATCGAATATGGTATTCGAAGTTAGTTAATCGAATATGGTATTCGAAGTTAGTTAATCGAATTTGTTATTCGAAAGGGGTTAGTCAAGTCTTGTTAGTCAAATAGAGTTAACCAGTTAGAGTTAATCAGTTAGAGTTAACCAGTTAGAGTTAACCAGTTAGAGTTAATCAGTTAGAGTTAACCAGTTAGAGTTAATCAGTTAGAGTTAACCAGTTCGAGTTAATTAGTTAGAGTTAATTGATTAGAGTTAAAACGAACTAGAGTTAATCAAATATAGTTATTTGAGACAGAGTTAGTCAAACATAGTATTCAGGGTAAGTTGCCATCTTGTACGACTGCTAGCGTAATTCGCAGGGCTGTAAATAGCCTACGGCGGTCGGATGTTTCCTGAGGGAGTCAGGCGTAACCATTGTGATCGCTGCGATCTAGAGTCAAGCGAATGGAGTTTAATCGAATATTAGTTATTCAATAGGAGTTAATCAAGTTGAGAAATAAGTTAAGTTAAATAAGTTGAGTTGATCGGGTGGTTCGACCAAGTTAGTCGAGCCTAGTTAATCGAATCGAATTGGTCGAACCAAGTAAGTCGAGTTAGTCGAGTCAAGTTAAGTTAGTCGAGGTAAGTTCGTCGAGTTAAATAAATCGATGTTAGTTTCATCGAAAGGAGTTATCGATGTTAGTTTCATCGGAAGGAGTTATCGATGTTAGTTTCATCGGAAGGAGTTATCGATGTTAGTTTCATCGAAAGGAGTTATCGATGTTAGTTTCATCGAAAGGAGTTATCGATGATAGTTTCATCGAAGGGAGTTATCGATTATAGTTTAATCGAAGTGAGATTTTCAAATATGAGATATTTGAAAAGGAAGAGTTATCGAATATTAGTTATTCGAAGAGAGATTTTCGAATATTGTTTATTCGAGAAGTTAATCGAATATAGGTTATTCGAAAAAGAGTTAATCAAATAGAGATTTCTCGAAGAGAGTTAATCGGTAAATTCGATTATATCGAATTCGGGAAAGTACTTATACTTTCCAGTGTTTAAATAGAGATTTATTTATTTATAAATAAATAAGTGTTAGGTTAATTATTCACTAATAAGAATAGAAGTTATAATTAAAGTTAGATAATTCGAAAGTAGGGATTATAGCGTTATCGTTATAACCAATGTTTTAAATATAGAAGTAGATTAGTAAAATTGAATCTGAGAAAGGCGTAAAGAAGTTGTTAAAGATTAAAAGATAAACTTTGACCATTTCGAAGTTATAACGTGGTTCAGTTAAGGTCTGAGAGGTAATTATACCCCAACTTGAGTGACTTCCTTCTTAACTAAGAAATGGTAAGGTTTGATCGTAAAGGAGTTTTGGAAATGTTTTCCAAACAAGAATCAGAAATGTTTTCTAAATACAGAAAACAAGGAATGGAAATGTTTCCAGTGTTGATAACATATATTTTCTAAATATAGAAAATAGCAAATGTTGAATATCGGGAAACAGGAGATGTAAAATGAACTAAAGAGATAAATGTTAAATGATGTTTGTTTGATATAATTTCCATCTGGAAATAATATCGTTGTTTGCACACTTGTTTTTTTTCTTTGATAGTTAACTCACAGACTATCGAAGTTTTGACCATCTTAACGTTGTTAATATGGAGAGACCGGTTGGATTTTTATCCAAAGAACCACTCTGTATTGGCATAAGCGTCGCGAATCATATATGCCAAAGATAATTGAAGACGGAGTAAAATGCAAGGGCTATCATGTTTACAGAATAGTGCCTTCGGTTTGTCCAGTCCTAGGACAACTTGTATGGACGAAGGTCTGACAGAGTATATCCAATGGATCGCGTAAGTTGATCTGTTCAAACGTATTCACGTTTGGTGGCGGAGGAATTCGTTTCTCTTAGCTGTATACCCATGTTATTTTTGGATAAGTCAATTTGTGATTTGGCGGGTATGACGATGTGACATTTCTAAGTGAATGAAGATGGATGTCTGACAGAGTATTTCCAGAAAGGTCACGTACATTGATTTCTTTAACCGTACCAAGAGTGGAAGCGGAGAAGGAAACTTCTTTAGCTAACACGTAATGTACTGTTGTAGACGTCAATTAGTGATTTTCGATGGATCTGACAATGTGGCACTCGAAGTGAATCTGATGTGATGATAAAGCGTAGCTTCTAGCCTCATCAACCGGTAAATGACAGAAATCGGGCAGGCAACATGGCTAAGTCGGTCGCACCGAAGTAGGGTGTATAATCACTTATCTAGTGAATATTCATTTGTTTCTTAAATCTATCAATGTTGTCCCATATATATACGGGAACGGTTGCTGATCCCAACCGTTGGTGATGTACATTCGATACACTCAAGCGAAATGAGTGGTCGTTCATGTGTGGCTGAGTTGCAAGATGTTCTTGTTGAACTCCAGTGTATCGTTCCTAGAGTACACTGATCGAAAGGTGGTTCCATACCTTGTCATAGTTGGAAATCAATTATCCAATACGTGCTTGCGATTTTGATTGTATACTATATATGTAGAACGTGAGATGAAAGCATTTCTGCTAGTTGATATCTATTTGTACATAGACATTATTATAATATCAAAAGGTTTTTGATATAAAGATATTTTGGATTCTCATAAGGGAAAAACCCGTTCCGTTCTGCGGCGTGGTCTTATGAGATATCGTTTACTTGTTCATATACCTGTTTAAACTGTTTTACTCATACCAGTCCCATGACTGACCCAGAGTTTACTTCGTTGTTTTCCCTAAACTCTTGGGTGCCTAAATTTGTACGGGCAGTCAAGTAGTCAGGAATTTACAGATATACTGGAAGAGCGCGGAGCAGGAGGCTTCAAGATCATATAGCTATAGTTATTTCCGCTGTGTTGTAAGTGCTGTACTCTGATAAATGCTATTGTATACATAACTGTTATATTTCAAAGTTATGTTATCTATTATATGTTATTCGTTCCGCTGTGAGGTTCGTGTTACTCTGATGTTGTGTTCTTCTTCTTCTTCTATTCTAAGTTTCTATCTTATCTTTCCTCACCCTCTAATTTCTTTCACTAATTACCAGGATTTTTCGATGTTTTGGTTATCGATGTCGAGCTTACGTCGATAACCAAAGCCGCTCAAAATCCGGGTCGTTACAGTTGGTATCAGAGCTTAAGTTAAGAATTACTTGGCTCTGTGGCGTGACTCGGTAGAGATAGGGTTAGTAACACCCTAGATTGAGTTTGAGTGTATATATACGAGTGCGTATTTGTATTTGATATAAAAATGGTTTTATATTGTGGGGATTCATTGGCTGAGTTGTTTATAAGTTCTGGTCGATCAGTTTGATCCACTGTATCGGTGGGAGTAAATAAATACTTGAATACGATGGACCGACACAGTATGGATACGTAATATATTATCATATATAGGATGTGTTGGTAGTAATTATAATCAGGTGGGATTATAAAGTGAAATGGTTATATATAACCAATCAAAATCATATAAGTAAAGTATATGAAATAAGATGAATTAAATATGAATTTAAATCAGATTTGGAATTAAAATAAGGAAATTTTAAGTTCCTGGGAGATTTTGAGATGTTTTCAAAATGGATGTATTTAGTAAGGGTTTTTGAAATGATATAGTATTGAAATCACTTGGGTTACTGGAAAATAATTCCGATGATGACTGCGCAGTATCATCGGTGTGATTTTCGAGTTCTAAGTGGTGGATTACTACCAGAGATTTTGATTTGAATTGTTTTGAGAAAACAAGTTGTTTAGAAAATTCAAAGGTTTTGAATTGGTATTATGATTTCAAATTTGATTTGAAATTTACCCAGTAATTTAAGTTCTAGAAATTAAAATTTAACTAATGAAGTTAAACAAAATGAGATGGTAAAAATAAATTGAAATTTAACTTGAACATAGTTAAATAGAATTGAATTGGATTAGAGAATAATCTGTTATGGAATTGGGTTGATGAGTTAAGAATTTGAAATTTGATATTGAGGTTCGAATAAAATTCGGTTTGGATTTGAGGATATGAACTGATTGGAATTTGATTGAGATAACACTGGTATATGCTGAGTTGATAGCATATGGAAGTGGTAGGGATATAATGATATGCCCAACCAAAAAGGTACAAGTTTATATTTTATATGAGTTGGGAATTTATGAGCTGAATTGGCAAGCCGTTTGGCGTTTGATTTTCTTTTGGGTTGAAGAAGGCCCAGAGAGGCGAGTTGGAGTTTGAGCTATTGACCAGTACAAAGGAGGTGCTGGCGAATTTTTCCGAAAATTTAAAGTGTTAGAAAATTTTCAGAATTTATGAAAATTTTAGTTAATCGGAATGAATAAATATTTTAGTCGATATTAATTGGTTCAGTTGAAATCAGAAATAAGGGGTAAACAAATCTTAGGAGTTCCAATATATAGGGTCGTCCTCTAACTTGGCAATTTCGAGGACGAAATTATTTTAAGTGGGGAAGAATGTAATGACCCGCATTTTCGGCGGTATATAATTAATTTATTTAATTATATAAATGGTGGTTTAGAGAATTCAAATGGTCGTTAATTTAATAATAGGGAATATTTAATTAAATTAAATAATTAAATAATATATTTAATTTAGAAATAATCAAAAATAGTGAAATTCACAGTATGATGTAATTTGGGTTATTTAAAATATATATATCAGTTAGGAGTTGAATTATATTGACGAATATATTCAATCGACGTCAGTTTGAACGTAGAATTTTAATATAATTAAAATAGAGCTCGAAATGGCGCGGCAGTTCGCTATTCGGTGATTTGAACTTCAACTGAATGTACAGGATTCGTTTTAAGCCGGATTTCTGTGAAACAAGAAACGTGTGGAGCTGGTGGAGTATATCTTTCTTGTGGAAGAGAAAAATCAGGATTTCGTCGTGTAGATTTTGAAATATATCCAAATCAAATATTAAAATAGTCGCTATAGAATCATTTATCGAACATAACGGTTTATTCGATATAACTATAGATCGGGTTTAAATTTAGACAAGGTTCTTTTGGGAAATAGTGATAATTTAATTTTTAGAATTTTACTGTAATTTTTAATTAATTAAATAAGCAACTTTTATTTGGAGTGTTTCGCACCCTGTAATCAACATTTTGAAGTTTCAAAATATGAGTCCATCTACCGGTATTATTATATTTTTGGGATCGTGACACCGAGCTCATCACAACGACATAATTATTTATGTCATTTAGCATTCCCTAAGTTTACGAAATTTCATGAAATCGGTACCCGAAATAATTTTCTAAAATATCTAAACTATTCGTGGACAAAACAAGCCAACATCCCCGAGTGCTTTCAGCCACATCCATCCTCTTAACAAATATCTAGATATTTGTCACCCGTATAAATACACTGCCTACCCATCTAAACCTAATTCATTTTCTTCGTTCTTAATGAACCGCCGCCACTTAGTCTCTCAGCAAACCAAAACAAAATTTGAAAATCTGCCAAAAACCTGATCTGTGAGCTCGGATGGGATAGCTCATCATCCTGGCAGTCTTCTACGAACGCAACATCATTTTGGGGAAACTCGAACAACCACAGCGTGGATTTGGGATGCCGTCGCCTGTGAGGATGACAGTGCGAGTTGGTTGTTCTTGATACCATAGGGGAGAGCGCGAGTAGTGAAGGAAGTCGGTGATAGTTTGCGGTGATATGAGAGCAGGGGACGAGTTCGGAAGTGGAAAGATGGAGCGAGCTCAGCGGTTATGGTATGAGCGTGAAGAGATGTTGAAGGAGAAGTATTCTGGTGAGGTTGGGTTGTGGAATGGTGGGATTGTGTTTTACTGGAAGTCGCGTTTTGTTTGAGAGGGAAGAAGGAGCAGGCGGTTTGGAAAAGGAAGGAGGAGCGAACGTGGGTGTTTGAGTGTAGGAATGGGCTGACGTAAAGGGCTAAGGCCAATTATAAAAGAAAATGTAGAAGGGAATAATGGCGTTGGTTTATGCTTCTTTGCTGAAGTGAGGTTCATTCCTGTGTAGTTTGGATGTACAGGAAATGGCACAAGGTATGGGGACGTGAACAGTTTGGGTAATGGTGAGTGATATTCGGTCGACGTCGGGTTTTTCCGAGGAAGTGGAGTTGGCTTTAATGATTTTAGAAGGGACGGTAATGGTGTTAAAAGAAATACAGGTTGCGGGTTTTAATAAAGAGAAATCAATGGGAAGAATTTCGAAAGAACTAGTGCGATTTATAATGGATCCAAGTGGGAGTTTTAGTTTGAGAATATCACAGCAACAACCATTGAACTAATACTGTAGCACCCAAATTATTTGGAGTAGAAGATGGGACGTGGTAGCGGGTTAGTTATTTCGGTGATGGGCTGTTAAGAAAAGGTGAGGCCCAATATATGTTAATAATATTAAGTTTAATTCTAATTAAATAATACACTAACTTGTTTAAACAATATTTATCTCATACGAACTCAGACTTTCGAACGGTTGGATCCGTTGGGACCGTATGGACGAGAGCTTCACAATGAAGCTGACTAGAAGTGGATCCGAGCTCGTTACAATTTATGGAGAAATAAATTGTCCGTCAAAATCAAATAACAGTTTATCGTTCTTTAACGATGAACTGCAAATGTGAGTAAAACTCACCAACTCTGAACAGTTATATTTTTATAATGTATTTTTAGAACTGTTAATCATCTGATGATTGCTGTGTGTTGGTTGATTGATTGAACTGCTAGTCAGTTAGTAGCAATACTATATATATATGTATATATATATATAAACTGTTAAATATTTATATGTCGATTCTGTTTATCAGAATATTTAACAGTGAAGTGAAATCGATGTTATTCTATGGTCTAACATCTGTGATGCAGGGAAACAGGTCGGAGGAATCCAACTGGATTCCTCAACAGTTATTTTATTGTTTTTCATATATTTTGATATATGATGTGAAGTATAACCTGTTGTTGATTTTGTGTGTATGGACGATATTGAACATCGTGATTTGATATGATTGAATATCATAACATACGGGATATTGATAAGGAGATTTTCAAAGTGATATTGAAAACAGAGATATTTATAAAGTGGAATATTTATAAATAAGCGATATGTATAAATGGGAATATTAATAAATAGGAGATATTCAAAAAGGAAATAATTTTAAACTATTTTCTTTTTTGAATGGAAAGGCCTGTGTGGCGGGTTTGGGGATTTTCCCGATGCTCCCGATACAAAGAAGGTTATGGCGAATTTTCCCGAGAATTTAAGGAGTTTGAATATTTCAAGAATAAATTTGAAAAAGAAATATTTGTAAACCATGTACAAATAGAATTGGAAAGGGAACATTATAAAAAGGAAATCATTTTTAAAGTGTAGAACCGTTATTTAAAAGTAAATCTTTTCAAATGAATAAAACATTATAGAAAGGAGAAATCGAATATGGTATTCGAAGTTAGTTAATCGAATATAGACATTCGAAAGAAGTTAATCGAATATGGTATTCGAAGTTAGTTAATCGAATATGGTATTCGAAGTTAGTTAATCGAATATGGTATTTGAAGTTAGTTAATCGAATATAGACATTCGAAAGAAGTTAATCGAATATGGTATTCGAAGTTAGTTAATCGAATATGGTATTCGAAGTTAGTTAATCGAATATGGTATTCGAAAGGAGAAATCGAATATGGTATTCGAAGTTAGTTAATCGAATATGATATTCGAAGTTAGTTAATCGAATATGGTATTCGAAGTTAGTTAGTCGAATATGTTATTCGAAAGGGGTTAGTCAAGTCGTGTTAGTCAAATAGAGTTAACCAGTTAGAGTTAATCAGTTAGAGTTAACCAGTTAGAGTTAACCAGTTAGAGTTAATCAGTTAGAGTTAACCAGTTAGAGTTAATCAGTTAGAGTTAACCAGTTCGAGTTAATTAGTTAGAGTTAATTGATTAGAGTTAAAACGAACTAGAGTTAATCAAATATAGTTATTTGAGACAGAGTTAGTCAAACATAGTATTCAGGGTAAGTTGCCATCTTGTACGACTGCTAGCGTAATTCGCAGGGCTGTAAATAGCCTACGGCGGTCGGATGTTTCCTGAGGGAGTCAGGCGTAACCATTGTGATCGCTGCGATCTAGAGTCAAGCGAATGGAGTTTAATCGAATATTAGTTATTCGATAGGAGTTAATCGAGTTGAGAAATAAGTTAAGTTAAATAAGTTGAGTTGATCGGGTGGTTCGACCAAGTTAGTCGAGCCTAGTTAATCGAATCGAATTGGTCGAACCAAGTAAGTCGAGTTAGTCGAGTCAAGTTAAGTTAGTCGAGGTAAGTTCGTCGAGTTAAATAAATCGATGTTAGTTTCATCGGAAGGAGTTATCGATGTTAGTTTCATCGGAAGGAGTTATCGATGTTAGTTTCATCGAAAGGAGTTATCGATGTTAGTTTCATCGAAAGGAGTTATCGATGATAGTTTCATCGAAGGGAGTTATCGATTATAGTTTAATCGAAGTGAGATTTTCAAATATGAGATATTTGAAAAGGAAGAGTTATCGAATATTAGTTATTCGAAGAGAGATTTTCGAATATCGTTTATTCGAGAAGAAGTTAATCGAATATAGGTTATTCGAAGAAGAGTTAATCAAATAGAGATTTCTCGAAGAGAGTTAATCGGTAAATTCGATTATATCGAATTCGGAAAAGTACTTATACTTTCCAGTGTTTAAATAGAGATTTATTTATTTATAAATAAATAAGTGTTAGGTTAATTATTCACTAATAAGAATAGAAGTTATAATTAAAGTTAGATAATTCGAAAGTAGGGATTATAGCGTTATCGTTATAACCAATGTTTTAAATATAGAAGTAGATTAGTAAAATTGAATCCGAGAAAGGCGTAAAGAAGTTGTTAAAGATTAAAAGATAAACTTTGACCATTTCGAAGTTATAACGTGGTTCAGTTAAGGTCTGAGAGGTAATTATACTCCAACTTGAGTGACTTCCTTCTTAACTAAGAAATGGTAAGGTTTGTTCGTAAAGGAGTTTTGGAAATGTTTTCCAAACAAGAATCAGAAATGTTTTCTAAATACAGAAAACAAGGAATGGAAATGTTTCCAGTGTTGATAACATATATTTTCTAAATATAGAAAATAGCAAATGTTGAATATAGGGAAACAGGAGATGTAAAATGAACTAAAGAGATAAATGTTAAATGATGTTTGTTTGATATAATTTCCATCTGGAAATAATATCGTTGTTTGCACACTTGTTTTTTTCTTTGATAGTTAACTCACAGACTATCGAAGTTTTGACCATCTTAACGTTGTTAATATGGACAGACCGGTTGGATTTTTATCCAAAGAACCACTCTGTATTGGCATAAGCGTCGCGAATCATATATGCCAAAGATAATTGAAGACGGAGTAAAATGCAAGGGCTATCCTGTTTACAGAATAGTGCCTTCGGTTTGTCCAGTCCCAGGACAACTTGTATGGACGAAGGTCTGACAGAGTATATCCAATGGATCGCGTAAGTTGATCTGTTCAAACGTATTCACGTTTGGTGGCAGAGGAATTCATTTCTCTTAGCTGTATACCCGTGTTATTTTTGGATAAGTCAATTTGTGATTTGGCGGGTATGACGATGTGACATTTCTAAGTGAATGAAGATGGATGTCTGACAGAGTATTTCCAGAAAGGTCACGTACATTGATTTCTTTAACCGTACCAAGAGTGGAAGCGGAGAAGGAAACTTCTTTAGCTAACACGTAATGTACTGTTGTAGACGTCAATTAGTGATTTTCGATGGATCTGACAATGTGGCACTCGAAGTGAATCTGATGTGATGATAAAGCGTAGCTTCTAGCCTCATCAACCGGTAAATGACAGAAATCGGGCAGGCAGCATGGCTAAGTCGGTCGCACCGAAGTAGGGTGTATAATCACTTATCTAGTGAATATTCATTTGTTTCTTAAATCTATCAATGTTGTCCCATATATATACGGGAACGGTTGCTGATCCCAACCGTTGGTGATGTACATTCGATACACTCAAGCGAAATGAGTGGTCGTTCATGTGTGGCTGAGTTGCAAGATGTTCTTGTTGAACTCCAGTGTATCGTTCCTTGAGTACACTGATCGAAAGGTGGTTCCATACCTTGTCATAGTTGGAAATCCATTATCCAATACGTGCTTGCGATTTTGATTGTATACTATATATGTAGAACGTGAGATGAAAGCGTTTCTGCTAGTTGATATCTATTTGTACATAGACATTATTATAATATCAAAAGGTTTTTGATATAAAGATATTTTGGATTCTCATAAGGGAAAAACCCGTTCCGTTCTGTGGCGTGGTCTTATGAGATATCGTTTACTTGTTCATATACCTGTTTAAACTGTTTTACTCATACCAGTCCCATGACTGACCCAGAGTTTACTTTGTTGTTTTCCCTAAACTCTTGGGTGCCTAAATTTGTACGGGCAGTCAAGTAGTCAGGAATTTACAGATATACTGGAAGAGCGCGGAGCAGGAGGCTTCAAGATCATATAGCTATAGTTATTTCCGCTGTGTTGTAAGTGCTGTACTCTGATAAATGCTATTGTATACATAACTGTTATATTTCAAAGTTATGTTATCTATTATATGTTATTCGTTCCGCTGTGAGGTTCGTGTTACTCTGATGTTGTGTTCTTCTTCTTCTTCTATTCTAAGTTTCTATCTTATCTTTCCTCACCCTCTAATTTCTTTCACTAATTACCAGGATTTTTCGATGTTTTGGTTATCGACGTCGAGCTTACGTCGATAACCAAAGTCGCTCAAAATCCGGGTCATTACAGTTTAACACTATCGATTAAACTAACATCGATTAACTCCTTTAACTTTAACACTAATCGATTAACTAACATCGATTAACTTCTTTTAACTCTATTCTCTAATCGATTAACTAACATCGATTAACTTCTTTTAACTTTATTCTCTAATCGATTAACTAACATCGATTAACTTCTTTTAACTTTATTCTCTAATCGATTAACTAACATCGATTAACTTCTTTTAACTTTATTCTATAATCGATTAACTAACATCGATTAACTTCTTTTAACTCTATTCTCTAATCAATTAACTAACATCGATTAACTTCTTTTAACTTTATTCTCTAATCGATTAACTGACATCGATTAACTTCTTTTAACTCTATTCTCTAATCGATTAACTAACATCGATTAACTTCATTTAACTTTATTCTCTAATCGATTAACTAACATCGATTAACTTCTTTTAACTCTATTCTTTAATCGATTAACTAACATCGATTAACTTCTTTTAACTCTATTCGAATAAACTATTCATTTATAAAGATTTACTTTTAGTAACAATTCTTCACTTTACAAATGATTTCCGTTTTATAAAACTCTATTCGTTTTAAAAACATTTTTCCCTTTTATTTCTTTTCGAAATATTTCCTTTTATAAAATCTGTTGATTTTATAAAATCCCTTTATTTCAATATACATTGAAATAAATCCTTTTTACATCCCAGGGTCTTTTATGATATTTAAAATATCGAATAAAAATGATCAACATCATTCCAACACCCATAATCCATAATAGATTATATAACACATCATATATCACAATATATGAAAACAGTAAAATAAATGTTGAGGAATCCAGTTGGATTCCTCCAACCTGTTTCTCTGCATCACAGATGTTAAACAATATAGATAACATCACTTTTAGTTCTATATGATACATTCTGTTAAACAGAATCAATATAGAAAATTCAACTAACTAACTAGCAGTTCAATCAAATAGTCAACATACAGTCAATCAGCCAATATCTAACAGTTCTAAAAATACAACATGAAATTATAAACTGTTCAGAGTTAGTGAGATTTACTCACAGTTGAGCGTTAACCGTAAAATAACGGTTTGCGTTATTTGATTCAGTCGGACAATTTATTTCACCATAAATTGTAACGAGCTCAGATTTACTCTCGGTCAGCTCCATTGTGTAGTGTCCGTCCATACGATTCCAACGTGACTAACGGTTCGTAATTCTGACTCCGTATGAACGAAATATTCAGTTTTCAAATTAGTGTACTATTTAAAATAAAATAAAACTTTAAATTCATTATTCAATGGGCCTCACCCCTATAACCTTCGGCCCATCAACACTTCAAAAGCCCACACCGCACCTTTACTCCTTTCTCCCTCGATTCCCGTTTTTGCCGTGACCTCCAGATATTTCAAAGCACCAAATATCGATCTTCTCTCCACCCTTCCTCCTTCATTACACTCTGAAATCAAAAACCGACATCATCTTCTACTTCCTCTTCAAACCCTCTTTCAGACAATACCCGAAATATGACACTCGCACCACCCATCGTCCTTGCGTTCCAGCACCATCCTCGACGGCATCCAGGAAGACATCGACCTAAATTCCCACAGAATACCCCAAATTCTTGTGTACGAACCCGAAATCATCTCGTGAACCCAAAACTAAACTCAACAACAACTATCGAAGCCCCAAAATCAACTCATCATCAACCCTAGTTCACGCTCAAAACAACCAGAGAACAGAAATGCCCTTCGAACCACCCAAAACTCAAATAGAACTGAAGCGATTTACCACATGAATTCAAATATATGAACATCAGGATTTGTAACGGCTGGAAATTTTCGACTCCTCGAGAGTCGAAAATTCCGAGACGTTAGTGAAAGAATTTAGAAGGTGAGAAAGAAAAGATAGAACTAATAGAATAGAAGAAGAAGAAGAACATCAGAATCATCAGAGTAACACGAATCTCACAGCAGAATGAATAACATATAATATATAACATAGCTTTGAAGTAAACAGTTATATATATACAATAGCACTTATCAGAGTACAACACGTACAACACAGCGGAAACAGCTATAGCTATAGAATCTTGCAGCCTCCTGCTCCAAGCTCTCCAAGTATATCTGTAAATCCCGACTACTTGACTGCCCGTACAAATTTAGGCACCCAAGAGTTTAGGGAAAACAACAAAATAAACTCCGGATCAGTCATGGGACTGGTATGAGTAAAATAGTTTAAAACAGGTATAGGATATCTCATAAGACCACGCCGTGAATACGGAACGGGTTTTTCCCTTATGAGTATCTGAACAACTTTGACAAGCAATATCATTGTGATATTATAATAATGTCTAAGTACAAATAGGTATCAATCTAGCAGAAACGCTTGCATTTCACGTTCTACATACATAGTATAAAATCATAAACCGCAGGGCGCTTATCGGAGAATGGATTCCAACAGACAAGGTATGGGAGCACCTTCTGAATAGTGTACTCTAGAGGTGATACACTCAGGGTTCATCAAGAACGTCTTGCAACCCGGCCACACATGACCGCTCACTCATTTAACTTGAGTGTCGCGAATATATTGCCACCACGGTTATAGGCCATCAAACCGTCATCCGAAGATACAGAATCAAAAAGAAGTATAAATATGAATATTCCCTAGATCGGTGACAATACACCCTGCTTGGGGATGACCCAACTAGCCATGCTGCCTAGCCCAACTTTTGTTACTTCCCGGTGTGAGGCTAGAAGCTACGTCTATCTTCAGAACATCTGATCACCATTCACTTTGAATGCTACATCGTCGTACCCGCCAAATCACAAATTGACTTATCCAAAAATAACACGGGTATATAGCTAAGAGAAACAAATTCCTCCGCCACCAAACGTGAATACGTTTGAACAGATCAACTTACGCGATCCATTGGATATACTCTGTCAGACCTTCTTCCATATACGTTGTCCTGGGACTGGACAAACCGAAGGCACTATTCAGTATATCCATCTTAGTCACTGTTATCTAAGACTTATACAACATCCCTTGCACTTTACTCCGTCTTCAATTTATCTTTGGCAGATATTGCTCGCAACGCTTATGCCAATACAGAGTGGTTCTTTGGATAATAATCCAACCGGTCTCTCCATATTAACAACGTTAATATGGTAAAAACTTTGATAGTCTGTGATTCAACTATCAAATGAAAACATGTCGGTGTACAAACAACGATCTTATTTCCAAATGGAAATTCGATCGATCAATCATCATATGTTCATATTTCCTTATTTCATATATTTAGAAAATATATGTTATTAATCATTGGAAAACATTTCCATAGCTTATTTTCACATCACTATTATTTTGCAACTATCAGTCCCTAACTGTAACTAGTATGAGAACAATTCTTTAAGTATCAATACGGAAGGTCGAAACCAACATCAGATCGTCACTTAGAAAACCGTTCAACTTACCCTCTCCAGTCAGTTTCTGAATTTGCTTAACTCTATTTCTTAAATTCTTATCATGAAAACATTTCATTTTCTATGTTTTAGAAAACATATCTGACTATATTTGGAAAACGTTTCCAAAACTCATTTACGGATTTCCAATGAACGTTGTATAAAACATCGTTTCGCTTAATCCATTTATCGCTTATTCCTTAGCTTTTATTCCTAATCAACCTTTTAGATCGAACCACAACTATTCCTTTGTCAATTCTGAAGTCAATCAAGTTGGGGTATAATTACCTCTCAGACCTTAATTGAACAACGTACTTTACTGTGAAATAGATGAAGCTCATCACTCACTTTTTACAACCATCTGTTTACGCAA
This sequence comes from Allium sativum, assembly GCA_030737875.1. Taxonomy (NCBI): domain Eukaryota; kingdom Viridiplantae; phylum Streptophyta; class Magnoliopsida; order Asparagales; family Amaryllidaceae; genus Allium; species Allium sativum. The sequence goes on along the minus strand of CM060913.1, from coordinate 459,533,546 downwards.
ATTCTCGGATTTCAAGTTACGAATCCACTTCTTATATGGCAACGTTTGATTATAACTATAACGTTATAATTCCTACCCCTAAAATATCTAACCTAAATTATAAATTTATTCCCTAACTCGAATAATTAAACGGACACCTAATTTCTTAATCAATAACTAAACCTTGATTTAAAACCCGGAAAGTAAATAGTACTTTCCCGAATTCGATATAATTGAATTCGACGTATTACTCTCTTTCGAGTAATCTCTATTCGATTAACTCTCCCTTTTTAATAACTGGTATTCGATAAACTCTATTTCGATTAACTCTTATCGAATAACTAATATTCGAATAACTCTTCTTGGTTGGCTCTATTTCATTAACTCTTATCGAATAACAAATATTCGATTTTCTTAAATGTGTCAATTCTTATCGAATAACTAACATCCGATTTAACTTAAATGGATTTACTCTTATCGAATAACTTATTCGATTAACTCAACTTGATTTTCTTAACTCGATTATCTCAACTCGATTACTTAACTCGATTACTTAACTCGATAAATCTTAACTCGATAACTTAACTTAACCCAAATCGATTAACTCAACTCTAATCGATTAACTTAATTTGATTTACTCCTTCGAATAACTCATTCGAATAACTTAATTGATTAACCCCTTCGAATAACTAATTCGAATAACTTACCTTCGAATAACTAATATTCGATTTACTCTAACTCGATTAACTTAATTCTAATCGATTTACTCCATTTCGATTCAACTTAATTAAAATCGATTAACTTAACTCAAATTGATTAACTGTTTTCGAATAACTAAATTCGATTTAACTCTTCTCGAATAACTACATTCGATTAACTCAAATTGAATAACTAATATTCAATTAACTCTTACATGTTTAACTAATTCGAATAACTAATTCGAATAACTCTAATGTGTTTAACTCTATTCGAATAACTAATTCGAATAACTCTAATGTGTTTAACTCTATTCAAATATCTAATTCGAATAACTCATTTCGAATAACGAAATTCGATTAACTCTTTTAACTTTACTCGAATAACTATATTCGATTAACACCTTCTTTCGAATAACTATATTCGATTAACTCTTCGACTAACTCCTTTGGATTAACTAACTTCGAATAACTCCTTTGGATTAACTAACTTTGAATAACTCCTTTGGATTAAATAACTTTGAATAACTCCTTTGGATTTAACTAACTTCGAATAACCAATATTCGATAACTACTCTTCGAATAAATAATATTCGGTAACTCTTCTCAAATGAATAACATTTGATTTCTCCACTCGAATAAACTATATTCGATAACTCTTCTCAAATGAATAGCATTTGATTTCTCCACTCGAATAAACTATATTCGATAACTCTTCTCAAATGAATAGCATTTGATTTCTCCACTCGAATAAACTATATTCGATAACTCTTCTCAAATGAATAGCATTTGATTTCTCCACTCGAATAAACTATATTCGATAACTCTTCTCAAATGAATAACATTTGATTTCTCCACTCGAATAAACTATATTCGATTACTCTTCTCTCGAATACACTATATTCGATAACTCTACTTCGAATAAGTGATATTCGATAACTCTATCTGGTTAACTCTAACTGATCCACTCTAACTGGTCAACTTTATCTGGTTAACCCTAATGGTTTAACCTAACTGGTTAACTCAAATGGTTTAACCTAACTGGTTGACTCAAATGGTTTAACCTAACTGGTTCACTTCGATTACCCACTAAGTTTAACTTAACTAATTCACTTCGATTAACCACTTAGTTTAACTTAACTAATTCACTTCGATTAACCACTTAGTTTAGCTTAACTAATTCACTTCGATTAACCACTTAGTTTAGCTTAACTAATTCACTTCGATTAACCACTTAGTTTAACTTAACTAATCACTTTGATTTACCACTTAGTTTAACTTAACTAATTTACTTCGATTAACTCGACCAATTCACTTGGTTAACTCGACCAATTTACTGGATTAACTCCTATTTATTTAACAAATAAATATCTCCTTTAGTTTAATTCTATTTATTTAATCTCTAAATAAATATCCTTTATATTTCTTTTAACGAATATAATTCCTTTATATTTTGATTAACAAATATATCCCCTTATATTCGATTAACATACATATTCCCTTGTATTTGATTTACAAATATAAATTCTTTTATATTTGTTTTACCAACTATATTCCTTTATATTTAGAATCCTTTTTCTTATATATATATATATAAAATCCCTTGATTTTATATAAATAAACTATTTTCAAAATATACTTTGAAAACCCCTCTCCTACATTTTGGTATTTCTCATGGTATTTAACACACCATATAACAACGATAAATATCGTCCCACCACACATAATCCCACAGATTATATACATCACATTATATATCACAATATAAAAATCACAGTAAAATAACTGTTGAGGAATCCTGTTGGATTCCTCCAACCTGTTTCCCTGCACCACAGATGTTAGACAACACCAGTATAATATTCTGATAAACAGAATCAACATATAACTATTTGACGGTATATATATATACACATATATATACATATATATATATAATCTCTACTAACTGACTAGCAGTTCAATCAAACAGTCAACCCACAATCAAACAGACAATATTCAACAGTTCTAAGAATACACTGTAAAAATAGAACTATTTAGAGTTGGTGAGTTTTACTCACAGTTGCGCGTTAACCGTTAAATAACGGTTTGCGTTATTTTGACTTCGACGGACAATTTATTTCTCCATAAATTTTAACGAGCTCGGATTCACTCCCCGTTAGTCCCATCGTGTAGTGCTCGTCCATACGATCCTGTCGGATCTTGTTTTGCTGGTTTTCGTCCACGTATGATCAAGTTATACCGATTAGAAGTTTATACATTTGTAGATTAAATAAATAACTTGGGTTAAATAACAAATGGGCTTTACCCCTTGTTTTTCTTTCCCGACCCAATTACCCCTGCGTTGACCCATAAGAATTTGACCTGCTCCGTATTTGAATAGTACTCCCCCTTCCAGACTCACGAATCACCTCCAGTCCCTCATTTAGACATGTCCGCTCCTTCCAATCCCCATTTCTCCATTAATCCTCCACCGAACAACACAACATCAACACCACCTTTCTCCTCGTCCAAATCCGCAGCACCTTGTACCAAAAACTCTGACCTCGTCATCGCCGTTTGTTGGAGACCACCTCCAGTGACCTCGTCACTTTCATCAAACCGCAACCCACCAGGCGGTGCATGGGAGTGCCAATCAAATCCGCGAATCCAATTCCTTTTTGCCAACGCTCAACCCGTATTCATCACGTGTCCTCCCTCTACAGCATGGCCTTCCCATGCACAAGCATCCCCACGCCATTTCGTTTCTGCCACCCAAACCCCCTTTAACACCACGCTTAACAAAACTTCCGCAACATCCTTCAAAGGTTCTTCTCAGGACCAACTCCCTCTTCAAAGTCTCCCTCACCTCACAACATTTTCATGCGTCTCCAACTCCTAACTGTTTCAGTCGCATGAACCCATGCGTGACCAACTTTGTCTTCTCATTTACAAAGAACACCCTGTATACTCCTCCCGCCATCATAAATGTATATGCATACCCCAACCTGCTACACCGTTGTTCCCCGTCCATCTCTGCAAGCTTTACTCCACTCACGGCCATCACTCCTAGTCATTTAAACACACACCGCTCCCCTTGGAAACCATCGAAGTAAAATCTCACTGAAACTCGACCATTTGGCATTTGTTTTTACATGCCATTGAATTTCGGTGGGAAGAAAGTAACTGGCGGCTTGTTTTGATTTTCTACAGAAGCTAAATTAGGTCCTAACGTTTTAAAGGGTATTTTATAGTGTAACAGTTTGGATTTTTGGAGGACCACGATTGTTGCTTTGAGTCCACAGAAACTTGCGGATGAGAAGAGCTATATGTGGCCTTGTTTTGACTTGAAATAGATTAGGATACTTTAGTTTGTTTGGTTTTTAACAGTTAGGACACCGTATCATATACAACTCCATCCACAAATGACCTGCTCTGGACAGAAGTAAAAATACCGTTGTATCGAGCTCGGTGCCACGATCCCAAAAATATAATAATACCGGTAGATTAACTCATATTTTGAAACTTCAAAATGTTGATTACAGGGTGCAAAATATTCCCAATAAAAAGTTGCTTATTTAATTAATTAAAAATTACAATAAAATTCTAAAAATTAAATTATCACTACTTCCCAAAAGAACCTTGTCTAAATTCATACCCTATATCTAGTTATTTTGAAATAACCGTTATGGCCGATAAACGATTCTATAGCGACTATTCTAAAATTTGATTTGGACATATCTCAAAATCTACACGACGAAATCCCGAATTTTCTTCTCCACTAGAAAGATATACTTCACCAGCTCCTAACGTTTCTTGTTTCACAGAAATCCGGCTTAAAATGAATCATGTACATTCAGTTGAAGTTCAAATCGCCAAATTGCGAACTGCCGCGACGTTTCAGGTTCGTTTTAATTATAATTATAAATTATAAGTTCGAACGTTGTACTTTAAGTTATCGATATCACCAAATCGATATATAAATGAATTAATAAATTAATTATTCGACAGCTAACAAAACGCGCCATTACAGGATTTTATGAATTTCTTTCCAATTGTTTGAGAATTTAGAAGCTTCACATTTTCATTTCTGTAAATAGAAAAGTGACGGCGCATTTTGTGACCAAGGAGGAAATGAATTTGGTCTTAAGGTGTTAAATTGTTTATTTATAGGGGTAAGGTATTTGAAATCTTTTTTTTATGTGGCTGAAACAAATGGAGAACGTGGCCTACTTTTGTTTTTTCATTCATGCTAGGAGGGACGTGGCTCTCTTTATCTTCACAGAAATCTTAGGATATTTTATTTTAGTTGTAAAATTTAATGCGCCCGATTATATAAAATTTTATCCATATACGAGCTGCTTCAAACAGGAATAAAAACACCGGTGAGACGAGCAATGTCCCACGATCCCAAAAATATAATAATACCGGTAGATGGACTCATATTTTGAAACTTCAAAATGTTGATTTCAGGGTGCGAAATACTTCAAATAAAAAGTCGCTTATTAAATTAATTAAAAGTTACAGTAAAATTCTAAAAATTAAATTATCACTACTTCCCAAAAGAACCTTGTTTAAATTCACACCGATATCTAGTTATTTTGAAATAACCGTTATGGTCGATAAACGATTCTATAGCGACTATTTTAAAATTTGATTTGGACATATCTCAAAATCTACACGACGAAATCCCGATTTTTCTCTTCCACTAGAAAGATATACTCCACCTGCTCCATACGTTTCTTGTTTCACGGAAATCTGATTTAAAACGAATCTTGTGCATTCAGTTGAAGTTCAAATCGCCAAATAGCGAACTGCAGCACCATTTCAAGCTCTATTTTAATTATATTATAATTATACGTTCAAACTGACGTCGATTGAATATATTCGTCAATATAATTCAACTCCTAACTGATATATATTTTAGATAACCCAAATCACACCATACTGTGAATTTCACTATTTTTGATTATTACTGAATTAAATATATTATTTAATTTATTATTTTAATTAAATATTTACCATTATTTAATTTGTAATGACCCGGACTCTTAGGGGTTAATTTTAAAATATTTAATATGGATTTAAATATTGAGTTAAGAAAATAAATCAATTTTTATAGGGAGTTATCGATTTAAAAATCAATTTCAATTTAATATTGAAAATATTAAATTATCAGAATAAGAAAATGGATTAAGTTGAATTCAAAATTTAATTTGAATTAAATACAGTTCAATTAATTAATGAGAAATTTCATTTGAATTTATAACGATAATAATATTATCGCAGAATTTAAAAGATTTAAAATTTAATTTATATCAATATAAATTAATATCCGTTGAGGATGATCGAATGGGGCTTTGAATTCTGTCCCAGTGTGTCCGGAATAGGGGTATTACCCTAGAATTGACTGTTGTTGGGTTCAGAAAGGAGTTTGGAGTCATGAAGTATTTTAATATAAGGATACCAATTTTTAATTAAAATAGAAATAAAATCAAAAATAGAAATGGGTGGCCTAGGAATTCACTAATGTGTTAAGCCGTGGTCTTTTTTTTCTCCATTCATTCGAAATGAAATCGAGAGCCTCAAAAATGGCCACATCGATCTGTTCTTCCTGTTTATTTTCATTCCTTCCTCTATAAAAGCCTCGTTTAAAGGCAAGAATGATCAAAACTTAAAACCCGAGCATCCTATTCCTATTCTCTCGAAAACCAAATCAAATCTGTTCATCTAATTCTTCGATTTAGAAGGGATGCGAGGGCGCGAGGTTCTGAAGCAAATCGGAACTCATGAATCATTCTGGGCGTGGTGTCGAGATTGAAGACCGCCGCATCTGAAGCACGGAACCGTACTGGAACACTCGCGACTTAGGGTTTGTGTCGTCTGTTCGAGATGCACGAGTGAGTGAAGGGTCAGGATACATCGATGCTGTGACGATGGAGGATAAGTCGTGATGCCTACTGGGGTGCGACAATGGTTTGTTGGGTTGGTGCGATGGGTACTTCGACGCCCTCTGGTAAACCGCGACTGTACAAATAGGGTTATCGATCAGTGATGTCAAGTTCGTTGACGAGGTCCGAGGGGATTTAGTAGCTCAAAAGGGGAGATGTGGTTCGAAGTTGGATGGGGAGTTGCGGGATTTGAGCAGGCAAATTGGGATGACAGTGCCGGAAATGGCCTGTAAGGGGATGTTGTATATAAAGTGCTTGAGGGATTGCCGAGGTGGTAGAAGCCGATTTTCAAAACTGATTTGCAGTGGAAATAGAGTAGCAATGTTGAGTGTGCTTCATGGATTAATCGAATCCCTTTTTACAAGGCAGTGAGGTATTGTTTTTACAAATTTAAATTTTCATAGAAGGATTTGTTATTTGTTTAGTAAGTTGATTTGAAACAAAAATCGATTAATCGACAAATAAAAATATAAATTATCGTAGGTACAAAATGAAATATATTCGAGACAATTTGAGTAGAGTCATAGACGGTGATTTGGAAATAAACAGAATATCGATGACTGCAAATCCGGTGAGTAAACCTCACTCACCATTTAACTAGAATTATTTCTAGTTGTTAAAAATAATTGCTATGCTTGTTTGAATATTGTTTGGTTGATTTAAAATATATATTAGTTATTTAGGACTATTATATATATATTGGGTTGATTGATTGGTTGGATTCCCGCAGTTTCATTAGCGGATGCCCGCAGTTTCATAGCGGATGATTACCCTATACGCCCCACGCTATGATTAGTGGATGACCTTCTATACCGCGATATCCTGCCTCGAAGCAGGATAGGTATTATTTATGTGCTAACATCTGTGGATGCAGGAAAACAGGTTGGAGGAATCCGACTGGATTCCTCAAAAATATATTATCTGTTGTTGTTTGTTTGATTTCATATATATTTATATATGATGTGTTAAAAATCAAATGATTGAAAATTGGTTGATTGATTGTTTAAAATATCCCTGGGGTTTGAATATTGATTCATAAAAATATCGAAAAGGGTATTTGACATTTAAAAAGGGAATTCTATTTTTATAAATAGAATTTGAATTTTTAATAAGACTATAGAAAATATTTAACTTGTTTGAAGGTATATAAAACAAGTGATCGAATTTATAAACTTTGTTTATAAATGAAAGGTGGGTTTTGAATCAAATTTATAAACGTTGTTTATAAATAAAAATATGAGATTTGAATCAAATTTATAAACGTTATTTATAAATAAAAATATGAGATTTGAATCGAATTTATAAACGTTGTTTATAAATAATGCATAGAATTCAAATGGACTTTAAACGATAGAATTTGAATATAGAATTCAAATGGACTTTAAACGATAGAATTTGAATATAGAATTCAAATGGACTTTAAACGATAGAATTTGAATATAGAATTCAAATGGACTTTAAATAGACTTTGAATATAGAATTCAAATGGACTTTAAATAGACTTTGAATATAGAATTTGAAAAGAGAATTCAAATAGATTTGAATATAGAATTTGAAAAGAGAATTCAAGTAGACTTTGAAAATAGAATTTGAATAATAGAATTCAAATGGAGTTTAACTATAGAATTTGAATATAGTATTTCACATGGAATTTGAATATAGAATTCAAATGGACTTTAAATAGACTTTGAATATAGAATTTGAAAAGAGAATTCAAATAGATTTGAATACAGAATTTGAAAAGAGAATTCAAGTAGACTTTGAAAATAGAATTTGAATAATAGAATTCAAATGGAGTTTAACTATAGAATTTGAATATAGTATTTCACATGGAATTTGAATATAGAAATTTAAATAGACTTTGAATAAAGAATTTGAACTATAGATTTGAATATAGAAATTCAAACGGACTTTTTATTATAGGATTTGAATAATAGAAGACAATAGAATTTGATATATAGAAATTGAATAATAGAAGCGAATTGGAGTTTGAATATAGAATTCAAATATTAAAAGGAGAAATAGACTAAAGAAATAATTAACGAATTGAGTTAAAACGATTTGGTATAGTTAAATAGATTGGTCAGGTATAGATACAGGAGACAGGTATGGAATAAAGTATAGAAGTGAAATAAATAGAATGCCCGACAAAAAGGTACGTATTTAATTCATATATGAGATTTTATGCGCCGTATCGGCAAGCCGCTTGGCTTTTTCTTTTTCTTTTTGAGATAAGAAGGACCGGGAAAGCTATTTGAAATTTCCCGATGCTCCCGGTACAAAGGAGGTTATGGCGAATTTTTCCGGGAATTTAAGGAGATAGAATATTTTTAAGATAATTTGATAGTTAGAAATTAACATATCAAAATATATAGAAGTCGATTAGAAAACGAACTTAGAAATAGAATAGTAAAATAAAAAGGGAAGTATAAGAATAAAATCTCGTAGGTATAGAAAGAGAAAATGTATATGTGTTTAAAGGTGAATAATCAGTTGTATGGTATTGATTATTCGAGTAAGTAGTCTTGTCTGTTTTGACGTTAAATGTTATTCAGTCAAGGTCTGAGAGGTAATTATACCCCAACTTGGTTGATTTCATGATATACCGATAAGTAGCAAGATTCAGGCTCGAAGATCAATGTGGAATAAGAATTAGTTAAATACTGTATTTGGGTTGTCGTAACGATGTTTTATACAACATCTGTTTTAACCCAAATATGTGCAAAGCTTGGAAATAGAATAATGAATATTTCCTAGTATAGAAAATAAAGGAAGGCGATATATGGAAATGTTTTCCAAAGAACGTATAAGGCCAATATGGTTATTGAAAATATTTGGTTAACAAATATTGATAAAGAAATAGAGAAGAGATTTAATTAATGGAATATTAATTAAAGGCTCACTGATTGTTGGATGTTTGGATGTACACTTGTTTTATTCGATAGTTAAATCATCGACTATCGAAACACTTGTTTTTATTCGATAGTTAAATCACAGACTATCGGAGTTTTGACCATCGTTGTCAATATGGAGAGACCGGTTGGATTATTATCCGAAGAACCACTCCATATTGGCAGTAGCGTGCGAATCAGATTATATAAAGATAATCGAAGACGGAGTAGAGTACAAGGACTTTTTCTATTAATAGAAATAGTGCCTTCAGTTCATCCTGTTCCTGGGTGACTTGTATGGATGAATGTCTGACAGAGTATTTCCAGAAAGGTCACGTACATTGATTTCTTCAACCGTACCAAGAGTGGAAGCGGAGAAGGAAACTTCTTTTAGCTAACACGTAATGTACTGTTGAGGACCTCAATCGGTGATTTGATGGATTTGACGATGTGACATTCGAAGTGAATCTGGTGTGATGATAAAGCGTAGCTTCTAGCCTCATCATCCGGTAAATGACAGAAATCGGGCAAGCAGCATGGCTATGTAGGTCGCACCTATTAGGGTGTATAATCACCTGATCTAGAGTTTCATTTACTTCTAAAAATCTATTGTCGATGCTGACCCATTCGGGAAACGGTTGCTGATCCCAATCGTTGGTGATATACATTCGATACACTCAAGCGAAATGAGTGGTCGGTCATGTGTGGCTGAGTTGCAAGATGTTCTTGTTGAACTCGGTGTATTCTCCTCTAGAGATATACCAGCGGAAGGTGATTCCATACCTTGTCATAGTTGGAAAACCAAATACCCAATACGTGCTTGCGGTTTTGATTGTATATATATGTGGAACGTGAGATGCAAGCGTTCCACTAGATTGTTATCTACTTGATTTAGACATTATTATAATATCAAAAGAGTTTTGATATAAAGACAAATCAAGTGTTTGGATTCTCATAAGGGAAAACCCCGTTCCGTGTTATACGGCGTGGTCTTATGAGATATCATTTAGTTTTCTGAAACTGTTTTAAACTGTTTACTCATACCAGTCCCATGACTGACCCGGAGTTTATTTGTTTTGTTCTACCTAAACTCTTGGGTGCCTAAATTTGTACGGGCAGTCAAGTAGTTCAGGATTTTTCAGATATATCTAAAGGAGCTTGGAGCAGGAGGCTTCAGCGTTATCTAGTTATAGTTTGTTCCGCTATGTTGTAAGTGTTGTACTCTGATAAGTGTATGTTATACAGTTAAGATTTTGTATTTCAAAGATGTGATATATTATATTTTGTTCCGCTGCGATGTGAGATTCTGTGTTGTTATTTCTGTTCTTCTTCTACCTCTTTCTTCTAAAAAAAAATGTCTCGTATTTTCGTGATATTTGGGTTGGACGTATGATGTATATAGTCAACTCTGATGTTATGGAAATCTGGGTCATTACAGTTGGTATCAGAGCTTAGGTTTAGCGAATACCTAGGCTTGTTGGAATGTGCTCATTAGAGATAGGATCAGTAGTATCCTAGAATGAGTTGAGTGTGTATATATACGAGAGAGCGTATTTGTTATTTGATATAAAAACTGTTTTATATTGTGTTGACTAGTCTGTTGAGTGGCTTATAAATTTTGGTCGAATCGTGGGACGCCACGATGTCGATAGGAGTTTATAAACATTTGAACAAAAGATTGGACACGATATTGTTTTCAAATAGTTAAGTTGATTGTTAGGATTATAATCAAATTAGATTATAAAACAGAAATAGTTATATATATAACCAATGGAATTTGTATATGAAATCAAATATACAAATGTGATAAATTGAAATTGAATTCAAAGCAGAATTTAGAATTTAAAATCCTGGGAGTTTGGAAAATATTTTTCTAAATGGAGTTTGAAAGAAATATAGTATTGAACTCATTCAGTAGCTGGGAAATAATTCTGATGATGATCGCAACCTCATCAGTGTTCATTTTCGAGTTTCTAAGTGACGAATTGCTGCCTTAGAGAAATTTTGAGGGAAATTTGTTTAAAAGAAACAAGTTGTTTGAAAATTCAAATGTTTTGAATTTGGGATAGATATCTGTATATATTTATATAACTTCAAAGGAATTTTGAAATGGGAATTGGAATATAGATTTCAAATAGAAGTAAAATAAAGGAATTTGAATATATATAATTCAAATAGAAGTGAAATAGAATTTGAATTCAAAGGAATTCAAATGAGTTTGAATAAAGAAAATTCAAATAGAAATTGTATAAGAAAAATTGAAATGGAATTTGAATTCAAAGGAATTCAAATGGATTTGAATAAAGAAAAGTCAAATAGAGATTTGAATATTAGAATTCAAATGGAATTTGGTTAAATAGAATTTCAAAGAGAGTATAAAGTAGAGGATGAATATTAGAATTCAAAGAAAATATAAAGTTTGAAACAGAATTTGAATTCAAAGGATTTCAAATAGAATTTGAAGATAAGGATTTCAAATAGAATTTGAAGATAAGAAATTCAAATAGAATCTGAAGATAAGGAAATTGAATTAGAATTTGAATCGAAGAAAGTTCAAATAGAAATTGAATAGAAGGAAATTCAAATGAGTTGGAATAAAGAAATTCAAAGGTGGAATTTGAATATTGTAAATATATAGAATTTCAATTAGAAGTGAAATAGATCGGGAATATTATGTTGGAATGGATTGGATATATATTAAAAATATATCAAAATGGAGTTGAATTTATATTAAACAAAGTTAAAACGTTTATATTTATAAATATAATTAAAACGAGCTCGCTATAGCGCGGCAGTTCGTAAATTGGCGATTCGAACTTCAATTTAGTATACAGAACTCAATTGAAGTCGGAATTCTTCGAAACAAGAATCGTCGGGACCGGTTGAACAATAGTTTTCTAATGAAAGAGAAAAATCAGGATTTCGTCGTATAAATTTTTAGATATGTCAAAATCAAATTTTTTGAAAAGCAGCGTCAGAAACCATTAAAAACCACAATGGTTTATATATATAAGTAAAAGGATTTTTAAAGTAAATAAAATCCGAATGGCCATGAGAAAAATATAGACTTGAGTTATAAAATGAATGTGAACTCAAGTGAAGTAGATAAAATGATTTGGGAAACAATGATCATATTTCTGATTATTGAATAGAATTAACTAAGTTAAAGAGAAATTAGTTAATCAAATTTGAATCGAAATTGGGTTTTTGATAAGTGAAAGAGATTGAGAATTTATATTCGAAATCGAATATATAACTCGAGCTGAAAATATAATTAGATTAGTCTATCATTAAGTTGACATATATTTGAACAAGTTATATTCAAATAAAAAGGGTAAAATAGGCAAAACGGTTAATTAGCACTAGTTAATGGGAATTTGAATGATTGAAATTAAATTTAACTTAAGTAAGTTAAATTGATCGAATTGAATAAATTGAGTAAAATCAATGTGAATGAAATATGAATTGGGTGTGAATAAAGGAAATATATTTGTAAATCAAAAATAAAGGAAATATATGTGTAAATCAAGTATAAAGGAAATATATTTGTAACACAAATACAAAGGATGTTATGTGTAAACAAATAAAAGGGGAAATATTTCTAAAACATTTACAAATAGATTCAATGGAAATATTTATTTATAGAAAATAAATTGAATGTTATAGATGAGATATTTATTTGTTAAATAAATAGAATTTAATCAAAGGAATATTCAGAAGATGAATAGAAAATGGAAATCTGTTTTTAACAGATAAATAGAAAAGATTAATTTATAAATGACAGTATATAAATTAAATTAAAAATTTATCATTCGATAGATGGAATATATAAGTCTGAACTTATATAGAGAAGAGATATTGGTTTTTAACACCGATTGTTTTAAATAGAAAGGGGTATACAACACTTGTATAAGTGAAGTAACGTTATTAAAGAGAACATTGATAAAGTGAAGAACCGTTACTAAAAGTAAATCTTTATAAATAAATAAACGCTATCCAATAGGAGTTATTCGAATAGGAGAAGTCGATTAGAGTTAGAAATAATCGATTAGAGTTAGAATAAATCAATTAGAATAAGAATTAACCAGTTAGAATTAATCAGTTAGGGTTAATCCGTAGAGTTCATTGAATATTTGTTATTCAACTAGAATTGATCGAATATTCGTTATTCAATTAAAGTGGGTCGAATATAGTTATGGAGATAGAGTTAATCAAACATAGTTACTCAGGATAAGTTGCCATTTCGTACGACTACTAGCATAATTTGCAGGGCTGCAGATAGCCTAGGGCGGTCGGATGTTTCCTGGGGGAATCAGGCGTAACCATTGTGATCGCTGCGATCTAGAGTCAAGCGAATGGAGTTAAATCAAATATTAGTTTATTCGAATAAAATCGAAGGAGTTATCGATTTTTAGTTAATCGAAGGAGTTATCGATTATTAGTTAATCGAAGGAGTTATCGATTATTTGTTAATCGAAATGAGCTATCGATTATAGTTTAATCGAAAAGAGTTATCGATTAGTTTAATCGAAGTGAGTTATAGAATATTGGTTACTCGAAGGAGTTATCGAATTTAGTTATTCGATGGAGTTAATCGAAAAGAGTTAATCCAATAGAGTTAATTGATAAGAGTAAATAGAATAGAATAAATCGAATATAGTTTATTCGAAGAAATGTTTCCGAATCTAGTTATTCGAAAGAGAGATTATCGAATATAGTTATTCGAAGGGAGGAGTTATCGAATAAGGATTTATTCGAAAAAAAATTACGTAAGGAAGTTTGAAATGTTGAGTATCAACATAAATAAGTTCTGAAAAGTTAATGGGTTTGTAGCACTTTTTCTACCTTAGCAATTTCGAGGACGAAATTATTTTAAGTGGGGAAGATTGTAATGACCCGGACTCTTAGGGGTTAATTTTAAAATATTTAATATGGATTTAAATATTGAGTTAAGAAAATAAATCAATTTTTATAGGGAGTTATCGATTTAAAAATCAATTTCAATTTAATATTGAAAATATTAAATTATCAGAATAAGAAAATGGATTAAGTTGAATTCAAAATTTAATTTGAATTAAATACAGTTCAATTAATTAATGAGAAATTTCATTTGAATTTATAACGATAATAATATTATCGTAGAATTTAAAAGATTTTAAATTTAATTTATATCAATATAAATTAATATCCGTTGAGGATGATCGAATGGGGCTTTGAATTCTGTCCCAGTGTGTCCGGAATAGGGGTATTACCCTAGAATTGACTGTTGTTGGGTTCAGAAAGGAGTTTGGAGTCATGAAGTATTTTAATATAAGGATACCAATTTTTAATTAAAATAGAAATAAAATCAAAAATAGAAATGGGTGGCCTAGGAATTCACTAATGTGTTAAGCCGTGGTCTTTTTTTTCTCCATTAATTCGAAATGAAATCGAGAGCCTCAAAAATGGCCACATCGATCTGTTCTTCCTGTTTATTTTCATTCCTTCCTCTATAAAAGCCTCGTTTAAAGGCAAGAATGATCAAAACTTAAAACCCGAGCATCCTATTCCTATTCTCTCGAAAACCAAATCAAATCTGTTCATCTAATTCTTCGATTTAGAAGGGATGCGAGGGCGCGAGGTTCTGAAGCAAATCGGAACTCATGAATCATTCTGGGCGTGGTGTCGAGATTGAAGACCGCCGCATCTGAAGCACGGAACCGTACTGGAACACTCACGACTTAGGGTTTGTGTCGTCTGTTCGAGATGCACGAGTGAGTGAAGGGTCAGGATACATCGATGCTGTGACGATGGAGGATAAGTCGTGATGCCTACTGGGGTGCGACAATGGTTTGTTGGGTTGGTGCGATGGGTACTTCGACGCCCTCTGGTAAACCGCGACTGTACAAATAGGGTTATCGATCAGTGATGTCAAGTTCGTTGACGAGGTCCGAGGGGATTTAGTAGCTCAAAAGGGGAGATGTGGTTCGAAGTTGGATGGGGAGTTGCGGGATTTGAGCAGGCAAATTGGGATGACAGTGCCGGAAATGGCCTGTAAGGGGATGTTGTATATAAAGTGCTTGAGGGATTGCCGAGGTGGTAGAAGCCAATTTTCAAAACTGATTTGCAGTGGAAATAGAGTAGCAATGTTGAGTGTGCTTCATGGATTAATCGAATCCCTTTTTACAAGGCAGTGAGGTATTGTTTTTACAAATTTAAATTTTCATAGAAGGATTTGTTATTTGTTTAGTAAGTTGATTTGAAACAAAAATCGATTAATCGACAAATAAAAATATAAATTATCGTAGGTACAAAATGAAATATATTCGAGACAATTTGAGTAGAGTCATAGACGGTGATTTGGAAATAAACAGAATATCGATGACTGCAAATCCGGTGAGTAAACCTCACTCACCATTTAATTAGAATTATTTCTAGTTGTTAAAAATAATTTCTATGCTTGTTTGAATATTGTTTGGTTGATTTAAAATATATATTAGTTATTTAGGACTATTATATATATATTGGGTTGATTGATTGGTTGGATTCCCGCAATTTCATTAGCGGATGCCCGCAGTTTCATAGCGGATGATTACCCTATACGCCCCACGCTATGATTAGTGGATGACCTTCTATACCGCGATATCCTGTCTCGAAGCAGGATAGGTATTATTTATGTGCTAACATCTGTGGATGCAGGAAAACAGGTTGGAGGAATCCGACTGGATTCCTCAAAAATATATTATCTGTTGTTGTTTGTTTGATTTCATATATATTTATATATGATGTGTTAAAAATCAAATGATTGAAAATTGGTTGATTGATTGTTTAAAATATCCCTGGGGTTTGAATATTGATTCATAAAAATATCGAAAAGGGTATTTGACATTTAAAAAGGGAATTCTATTTTTATAAATAGAATTTGAATTTTTAATAAGACTATAGAAAATATTTAACTTGTTTGAAGGTATATAAAACAAGTGATCGAATTTATAAACTTTGTTTATAAATGAAAGGTGGGTTTTGAATCAAATTTATAAACGTTGTTTATAAATAAAAATATGAGATTTGAATCAAATTTATAAACGTTGTTTATAAATAAAAATATGAGATTTGAATCGAATTTATAAACGTTGTTTATAAATAATGCATAGAATTCAAATGGACTTTAAACGATAGAATTTGAATATAGAATTCAAATGGACTTTAAACGATAGAATTTGAATATAGAATTCAAATGGACTTTAAACGATAGAATTTGAATATAGAATTCAAATGGACTTTAAACGATAGAATTTGAATATAGAATTCAAATGGACTTTAAATAGACTTTGAATATAGAATTCAAATGGACTTTAAATAGACTTTGAATATAGAATTTGAAAAGAGAATTCAAATAGATTTGAATATAGAATTTGAAAAGAGAATTCAAGTAGACTTTGAAAATAGAATTTGAATAATAGAATTCAAATGGAGTTTAACTATAGAATTTGAATATAGTATTTCACATGGAATTTGAATATAGAATTCAAATGGACTTTAAATAGACTTTGAATATAGAATTTGAAAAGAGAATTCAAATAGATTTGAATACAGAATTTGAAAAGAGAATTCAAGTAGACTTTGAAAATAGAATTTGAATAATAGAATTCAAATGGAGTTTAACTATAGAATTTGAATATAGTATTTCACATGGAATTTGAATATAGAAATTTAAATAGACTTTGAATAAAGAATTTGAACTATAGATTTGAATATAGAAATTCAAACGGACTTTTTATTATAGGATTTGAATAATAGAAGACAATAGAATTTGATATATAGAAATTGAATAATAGAAGCGAATTAGAGTTTGAATATAGAATTCAAATATTAAAAGGAGAAATAGACTAAAGAAATAATTAACGAATTGAGTTAAAACGATTTGGTATAGTTAAATAGATTGGTCAGGTATAGATACAGGAGACAGGTATGGAATAAAGTATAGAAGTGAAATAAATAGAATGCCCGACAAAAAGGTACGTATTTAATTCATATATGAGATTTTATGCGCCGTATCGGCAAGCCGCTTGGCTTTTTCTTTTTCTTTTTGAGATAAGAAGGACCGGGAAAGCTATTTGAAATTTCCCGATGCTCCCGGTACAAAGGAGGTTATGGCGAATTTTTCCGGGAATTTAAGGAGATAGAATATTTTTAAGATAATTTGATAGTTAGAAATTAACATATCAAAATATATAGAAGTCGATTAGAAAACGAACTTAGAAATAGAATAGTAAAATAAAAAGGGAAGTATAAGAATAAAATCTCGTAGGTATAGAAAGAGAAAATGTATATGTGTTTAAAGGTGAATAATCAGTTGTATGGTATTGATTATTCGAGTAAGTAGTCTTGTCTGTTTTGACGTTAAATGTTATTCAGTCAAGGTCTGAGAGGTAATTATACCCCAACTTGGTTGATTTCATGATATACCGATAAGTAGCAAGATTCAGGCTCGAAGATCAATGTGGAATAAGAATTAGTTAAATACTGTATTTGGGTTGTCGTAACGATGTTTTATACAACATCTGTTTTAACCCAAATATGTGCAAAGCTTGGAAATAGAATAATGAATATTTCCTAGTATAGAAAATAAAGGAAGGCGATATATGGAAATGTTTTCCAAAGAACGTATAAGGCCAATATGGTTATTGAAAATATTTGGTTAACAAATATTGATAAAGAAATAGAGAAGAGATTTAATTAATGGAATATTAATTAAAGGCTCACTGATTGTTGGATGTTTGGATGAACACTTGTTTTATTCGATAGTTAAATCATCGACTATCGAAACACTTGTTTTTATTCGATAGTTAAATCACAGACTATCGGAGTTTTGACCATCGTTGTCAATATGGAGAGACCGGTTGGATTATTATCCGAAGAACCACTCCATATTGGCAGTAGCGTGCGAATCAGATTATATAAAGATAATCGAAGACGGAGTAGAGTACAAGGACTTTTTCTATTAATAGAAATAGTGCCTTCAGTTCATCCTGTTCCTGGGTGACTTGTATGGATGAATGTCTGACAGAGTATTTCCAGAAAGGTCACGTACATTGATTTCTTCAACCGTACCAAGAGTGGAAGCGGAGAAGGAAACTTCTTTTAGCTAACACGTAATGTACTGTTGAGGACCTCAATCGGTGATTTGATGGATTTGACGATGTGACATTCGAAGTGAATCTGGTGTGATGATAAAGCGTAGCTTCTAGCCTCATCATCCGGTAAATGACAGAAATCGGGCAAGCAGCATGGCTATATAGGTCGCACCTATTAGGGTGTATAATCACCTGATCTAGAGTTTCATTTACTTCTAAAAATCTATTGTCGATGCTGACCCATTCGGGAAACGGTTGCTGATCCCAATCGTTGGTGATATACATTCGATACACTCAAGCGAAATGAGTGGTCGGTCATGTGTGGCTGAGTTGCAAGATGTTCTTGTTGAACTCGGTGTATTCTCCTCTAGAGATATACCAGCGGAAGGTGATTCCATACCTTGTCATAGTTGGAAAACCAAATACCCAATACGTGCTTGCGGTTTTGATTGTATATATATGTGGAACGTGAGATGCAAGCGTTCCACTAGATTGTTATCTACTTGATTTAGACATTATTATAATATCAAAAGAGTTTTGATATAAAGATAAATCAAGTGTTTGGATTCTCATAAGGGAAAAACCCGTTCCGTGTTATACGGCGTGGTCTTATGAGATATCATTTAGTTTTCTGAAACTGTTTTAAACTGTTTACTCATACCAGTCCCATGACTGACCCGGAGTTTATTTGTTTTGTTCTACCTAAACTCTTGGGTGCCTAAATTTGTACGGGCAGTCAAGTAGTTCAGGATTTTTCAGATATATCTAAAGGAGCTTGGAGCAGGAGGCTTCAGCGTTATCTAGTTATAGTTTGTTCCGCTATGTTGTAAGTGTTGTACTCTGATAAGTGTATGTTATACAGTTAAGATTTTGTATTTCAAAGATGTGATATATTATATTTTGGTCCGCTGCGATGTGAGATTCTGTGTTGTTATTTCTGTTCTTCTTCTACCTCTTTCTTCTAAAAAAAATGTCTCGTATTTTCGTGATATTTGGGTTGGACGTATGATGTATATAGTCAACTCTGATGTTATGGAAATCTGGGTCATTACATAATTCCACGACCAAAAAATTCTTTTAATTGCCTTTTAAATAATTAAATAAATTAATTCTAATACCTCTGCCAATGCGGGTCATTACACCTTTAGATTAACTCATTTGGATTAACTCGGCTTGATTAACTCATCTTGACTAACTTAACTTAATTTACTCGACTTATTTAACTCCTATCGAATAGCTAATATCCGATTAACTTATATTCGAATTGCTATGCCTGTTTAACTTTATTTCGAATAGCTAATATTCGATTTAACTCCATTCGCTTGACTCCAGATCGCAGCGATCACAATGGTTACGCCTGATTCCCTCAGGAAACATCCGACCGCCGTAGGCTATATACAGCCCTGCGAATTACGCTAGCAGTCGCGCTGAATGACACTTATCCTGAATAACTATGTTTGACTAACTCTATCTCAAATAACTATACTTGATTAACTCTAGTTCGTTTTAACTCTAATCGATTAACTCTAACTGATTAACTCTATTTGACTAACTCGACTCGACTAACCCCTTTCGAATACCACATTTGATTAAATAACTTTCGAATACCATATTCGATTTACTAACTTCGAATACCATATTCGATTTCTCCTTTTTGATAATGTTTATCCATTTAAAAAGATTCCCTTGAAACAACGTTTATTCATTTATAAAGATTTACTTTTTCGTAACGGTTCTTCACTCTATAAATGTTCTTTTAATAACGTTGTCCCACTTATAAGGATTTCCTTTTAATAACGTTTTCCTTTTTTATAACGGTTTCCTTTTTATAACATCTTATTCCGTTATAAACAAATTTCCTTTATATAACTCTATTTATTTTCTAAATATTCCCTTTTCAATTCTATTTGTAAATGGTTTACAAATATTTCTTTTTTCTATTTTATTCTATTTGCAAATGGTTTGCAAATATTCCCTTTTCAAATTTATTCTTAAAAATATTCTAACTCCTTAAATTCCCGGAAAAATTCGCCATAACCTCCTTTGTATCGGGAGCATCGGGAAAATCCCCAAACCCGCCACACAGGCCTTTCCATTCAAAAAGAAAATGGTTTGTAATTATTTCCTTTTTGAATATCTCCTATTTATAAATATTCCAATTTATAAACATTTCTTATTTATAAATATTCCACTTTATAAATATCTCTTATTTATAAATATCCCATTTTATAAATATTCTATTTTCAATATCACTTTGAAAATCCCCTTATCAACATTTCGGTATGTTATGGTATTCAATCATATCAAATCACGATGTTCAATATCGTCCAAACACATATAATCGCCCACATATTTTATATCACATCATATAACAATATATGAAAAACAATAAAATAACTGTTGAGGAATCCGGTCGGATTCCTCCAACCTGTCTCCCTGCATCCACAGATGTTACACAATATGATTATCATCACTTTCAGTTCAATATAAATTATTCTGATAGCAGAATCAATATATAAATATTTAACGGTTTATATATATATATATATATATATATATATATATATATAATTTTTTCACTAACTGACTAGCAGTTCAATCAATCAACCAACACACAACAATCAACAGATGATTAACAGTTCTAAAAATACATTATAAAAAATATAACTGTTCAGAGTTGGTGAGTTTTACTCACTTTTGCGCATTAGCCGTTAAATAACGGTTTGCGTTATTTGATTCAGTCTGACAATTTATTTCGCCATAAATTATAACTGTCTCCGATCCACTCCCGGTCAGTCTCATTGTGTTGCTCCCGTCCATACGATCCTGTCGGGTCTTGTTTCGCTCAATTCTGATTAAGTATGACCGAGTTATACCCTTTTAAAGTTTTGAATACAATTTAAATTAATTAAACTTGGATTTAATTAAATAATCGGGCCTTCACCTTTTATATACTATGGCCCATCCCCTTTCAAAAAGCCCAAACCCATGTGAAGCCATCCTCCCTGAAAGCTCAGAAAACTGCTCCAAATATTTTGGTTAATAGGCCATGACCGCCTCTCCCTCTTGTACCACTCCAGTTAATCCCCTCCCAACTCACGTATCTGCATGCCTTCACGCATGCACCCCCAACAAACTCCCAACCATTTACTTCCAGAACCCCTCCTGTCCGCCATGCCCCACGCCTGCATTCTCCCCTCCTTCCTGCCGTTTGATCAATACTCACACACCACGCATCAGATCCGCACCACACAATCCCTCACGTCGTTAGCACAACCCCACAAAGAAACAGCGCCCTTCTCCTCACACGGCTTTCGCTTCAGCTAGTATCTTGTGTCCTTCAGTACACCGTGCGACTTTAGCCAACCCATCACCTTTACTTCCTTCGCCCCCTCATCCGGTTATAACCCGACCCTAGGTCTCACGCAGGTCTCATTTCCAGGTTCGAACCACCTGAATGGTTCTGAAGTCGAGCGAGATTACCACATGAATCCATATACATATAAATCGTGAACTCTAGGCTTTGATTTAATATAAATTTATTTGCTTATCGATGTCTTTGTTGTGTGAAGAACAACAAACCGACGACGGAAAATTAGGTTGTAAGGAGATGCTAACGAGGGGTACTTATAGTGAAAGAGATGGAGATATTTTTCTTATTTTATTATATTTAAAACTTACACGTGAAGTCTTGCGAAAATATAACCTCGTACGATCCCTGTTTTTGACAAACTAAGCTATTCCTAGCATAGAAAAATATTCCGGACCCAATGGGACAGGTTTCGTCGAATTTCGACACCATTTGTAAAAATCCCTTAGAAAATATCAATGAAAAACACCGAGCATTAATTCTTTAAAATTACTGAAAAAATCCTAAAAATATGAGGCCTTGACATTTCACTAGACCTCTTCCTAAGGTTTCGTATGAAACTTGTTTCGTTGAATTTCGAGTTCGTTTGACCAGTTAACCATTCAGTTTAGTTTGTTTCAAGTTAAAAACATAGTGTACCGTACTATGAAATACCCTGTTCAAGTAGGGACTGTTATGGACAAAAACAAAGATACCATTTAAACGAGTGACGTGCTCTGGTCCCAAAAATGTAATAATACCGGTAGAAGGACTCATATTGTGAAACCCCGAAATGTCGATACAGGGTGCCAAATACTCCAAATAAAAAGTTACTTATTTAATTAATTAAAAATTACCATAAAATTCTAAAAATTAAATTATCACTACTTCCCAAAAGAACCTTGTCTTAATTCATACCCGATCTCTAGTTATATCGAATAAACCGATACGGTCGATAAACGATTCTATAGCGACTATTTCAAAATTTGATTTGGACATATCTCAAAATCTACATGATGAAATCCTGATTTTTCTCTTTCGCTGGAAAGATATACTCCACCAGCTCCACACGTTTCTTGTTTCACAGAAATCCGATTTAAAATGAATTCTGTACATTCAGTTGAAGTTCAAATCGTCAAATAGCGAACTGCCGCGCCATTTCGAGCTCGTTTATAAATATTATTAAATTCCAGTTATCGATATCGCCAAAACGATATTTAAATAATTAAATAAATTAATTATTCAACAGCTAAAAATGCGGGTCATTACATTCTTTCCCCCTTAAAATAATTTCGTCCTCGAAATTGCTAAGGTAGGGGACGACCCTATCTACTGGGTAAAATTTTATCTGTTTACCTCTTGTCTTCGGTTTCAACTGAACCAATTAATATCGACTAAAATATTAATTTATTTCGACTAACTAAATTTTCAAAAATTCTGAAAATTTTCTAACACCTTAACTTTTCGGAAAATTTCGCCAGCGTCTCCTTTGTACGGGGTTACCGGAAAAATTCAACCTTGCCACACAGGCCCTCTCCAACCCAAAAGAAAATCAAAACGCCAAGCGGCTTGCCAATTTGGCTCATAAATTCCAAACTTATATATAATATAAACTTGTACCTTTTTGTCGGGCATACTATTATATCCCTACCATTCGTTACCACTTCTGCATATAACAATGTATTACCAACCTGATCTCCAATCAGTTCATTCTCAAAACCAAATCATTCACTCTTATCCAAATCGAATTCCATCCGAACTCCAATGTCAAATTTCAAATTCTTAACTCATCAACCCAATTCCATTACAGATTATTCTCTAATCCAATTCAATTCTATTTAACTCAGTTCAAGTTAAATTTCGATTTATTTTTACCATCTCATTTTATTTAACTTCATTAGTTAAATTTTAATTCCAGAACTTAAATTCCTGGGTAAATTTCAAATCAATTTGAAATCATAATACCAATTCAAAACCTTTGAATTTCTAAACAACCTGTTTTCTCAAAACAATTCAAAAATAAAACCTTTGGTAGTAATCCGTCACTTAGCAACTCGAAAATTACACCGACGATGTATCGATCCATCCTCGGAATTATTTTGCTGTCATCAAGATGAGTTCAATACTATATCCCTTTCAGTTTGTAAAACGTTTTCAAATCTCCCAGGAACTTAAAATTCTCTTATACTTAATCCAAATCTCTTAACAAACACCTTTCCAAATCTCCAAGGTTTTAATTTCAATTCTAATTGAATTTCATATTTAACTCATTCGTAACACTTATACGAATCTCGATTGGTTATTTACATAACCGTTTCACTTTTATAATCTTACTCGATTATAATAACAACCAACACAACCAATATACTATATCAAATATATTTGGGTAAAATCATTCCATTTACCCTCTTTTCAAAACATACCATGTCGGTTCATCGTATTCAAGTGTTTATAAAACTCTTCCCGATACAGTGGATCAAACTGATCGTCCAGAATCCATAAGCCACTCAACCAATGAGTCTCCACAATATAAATCACTTTATATTAACTAACAAATACGCACTCGTATATATACACTCAAACTCAGTCAAGGATATTACTAATCCCATCTCTACTGAATCACGCAACAGAGCCAAGGTAAATCACTTAACTTAAGCTCTGATACCAACTGTAGTGACCCGAAAATCCGGTCCAATTTGAGCTGACAAAATTACACAAGTCCAACCCCAAATTTCACTGGAGATTCAAGAAACTAATAGAAAGAAGATAGAGGGTGAGAATAGATAAGATAGAAACTTAGAACAGAAGAAGAAGAAGAACACAACATCAGAGTAACACGAACCTCACAGCGGAACGAATAACATATAATAGATAACATAACTTTGAAATATAACAGTTATGTATACAATAGCTCTTATCAGAGTACAGCACTTACAACACATCGGAAATAAACTATAGCTATATGATCTTGAAGCCTCCTGCTCCAAGCTCTCCAAGTATATCTGTAAAATCCTGACTACTTGACTACCCGTACAAAATTGGACACCCAAGAGTTTAGGGAAAACAACAAAGTAAACTCCGGGTCAGTCATAGGGCTGGTGTGAGTAAAACAGTTTAAAACGGGTATTTGAACAAGTAAATGATATCTCGTAAGACCACGCCGCAGAACGGAATGGGTTTTCCCTTATGAGAATCCAAAATATCTTTATATCAAAAACCTTTTGATATTATAATAATGTCTATCAACCACAATATAATAACCATCTAGCAGAAACGCTTTCATCTCACATTCTACATTTAGTATACAATCAAAACCGCAAGAACGTATTGGGTAATGGATTTCCAACTATGACAAGGTATGGAACCACCTTCCGATCAGTGTACTCTAGGAACGATACACTGGAGTTCAACAATAACATCTTGCAACTCAGCCACACATGACCGACCACTCATTTCGCTTGAGTGTATCGAATGTACATCACCAACGGTTGGGATCAGCAACCGTTTCCCGTATATATATGGGACAACATTGATAGATTAAAAGAAGCAAATGAACATACTATAGATACTTGATTATACACCCTACTTCGGTGCGACCGACTTAGCCATGCTGCCTGCCCGATTTCTGTCATTTACCGGTTGTGAGGCTAGAAGCTACGCTTTATCATCACATCAGATTCACTTCGAATGCCACATTGTCAGATCCATCGAAAATCACTAATTGACATCTACAACAGTACATTACGTGTTAGCTAAAGAAGTGCCCATCTCCGCTTTCACTCTTGGTACGGTTGAAGAAATCAATGTACGTGACCTTTCTGGAAATACCCTGTCAGACATTCATCTATAAAAGTCATCCAGGAACAGGATGAACCGAAGGTACTATTCAGTACATCCATCTTAGGCACTGTTATCTAAGACTTATACAATAGTCCTTGCACGTTACTCCATCTACAATTATCTTTGGCATATATGATTCGCAACGCTTATGCCAATACAGAGTGGTTCTTTGGATAATAATCCAACCGGTCTCTCCATATTAACAACGTTAAAATGGTCAAAACTTTGATAGTCTGTGATTTAACCATCAAAGAAAAATATGTGTGCAAACAACGATATTATTTCCATATGGAAATAATATCAATCAATCATCATTCAACATTTATCTCTTTAGTTCATTAATTACTTATCTCCTGTTTCCATATATTCAACATTTCTTATTTTCTAGTTCTTAGAAAATATACTTTATTAACAAATGGAAAACATTTCCATTTCCTGTTTCCTATATTAGAAAACATTTCTGATTTCTTATCTGGAAAACATTTCCAAAGTTCTTCATTGGATTTAAATAGATGTTTAAATAAAACATCGCTATGCCAACTCAAACCATTTACTCAATTCACTTATCATCATTCACCATCAAACCTTACTATCCCTTAGTTAAGAAGGAAGTCAATCAAGTTGGGGTATAATTACCTCTCAGACCTTAACTGAACAACGTTATAACTTCGAAATAGTAACAGTTTATATTTTAAACCTTTAACAACTTCTTTACGTAACTCTCGGATTCAATTTACGAACCCACTTCTTTATTGAAAACATTGATTATAACGATAACGTTATATTCCCTACTTTCGAAATATCTAACTTCAATTATAACCTTTATTCTTTAATTCGAATAATTAAACCTAACCCTAATTTATTAGTGTATACTCTTGATTTAAAAACCGGAAAGTAAATATTACTTTCCCGAATTCGATATAATTGAATTCGACGTATAATTCTCTTTCGAGTAATCTCTATTTGATTAACTCTTCTTCGAATAACCTATATTCGATTATCTCTCTTTGAATAACTTATATTTGAAATCTCTCTCTTTCGAATAAACTATATTCGATCTCTTTCTTTCGAATACGCTATATTCGAAAATCTCCTTTCGATTAAACTAATTGATAACTCCTTTCGATTAACTAAAATTGATAATTCCTTCGATTAAACTATAATCGATAACTACTTTCCTCTATTCGAATAAACTATATTCGACTAACTCCTTTAACTCTATTCGAATAAACTATATTCGACTAACTCCTTTAGATTAACTCATTTGGATTAACTCGGTTTGATTAACTCATCTTGACTAACTTAACTTAATTTACTCGACTTATTTAACTCCTATCGAATAGCTAATATCTGATTAACTTATATTCGAATTGCTATGCCTATTTAACTTTATTTCGAATAGCTAATATTCGATTTAACTCCATTCGCTTGACTCTAGATCGCAGCGATCACAATGGTTACGCCTGATTCCCTCAGGAAACATCCGACTGCCGTAGGCTATTTACAACCCTGCGAATTACGCTAGCAGTCGCGCTGCATGACACTTATCCTGAATAACTATGTTTGACTAACTCTATCCCAAATAACTATACTTGATTAACTCTAGTTCGTTTTAACTCTAATCGATTAACTCTAACTGATTAACTCTATTTGACTAACTCGACTCGACTAACCCCTTTCGAATACCACATTCGATTAACTAACTTTCAAATACCATATTTGATTTACTAACTTCGAATACCATATTCGATTTCTCCTTTTTGATAATGTTTATCCATTTAAAAAGATTCCCTTGTAACAACGTTTATTCATTTATAAAGATTTACTTTTTCGTAACGGTTCTTCACTCTATAAATGTTCTTTTAATAACGTTTTCCCACTTATAAGGATTTCCTTTTAATAACGTTTTCCTTTTTTATAACGGTTTCCTTTTTATAACATCTTATTCCGTTATAAACAAATTTCCTTTATATAATTCTATTTATTTTCTAAATATTCCCTTTTCAATTCTATTTGTAAATGGTTTACAAATATTTCTTTTTTTTATTTTCTTCTATTTGCAAATGGTTTGCAAATATTCCCTTTTCAAATTTATTCTTAAAAATATTCTAACTCCTTAAATTCCCGGAAAAATTCGCCATAACCTCCTTTGTATCGGGAGCATCGGGAAAATCCCCAAACCCGCCACACAGGCCTTTCCATTCAAAAAGAAAATGGTTTGTAATTATTTCCTTTTTGAATATCTCCTATTTATAAATATTCCAATTTATAAACATTTCTTATTTATAAATATTCCACTTTATAAATATCTCTTATTTATAAATATCCCATTTTATAAATATTCTATTTTCAATATCACTTTGAAAATCCCCTTATCAACATTTCGGTATGTTATGGTATTCAATCATATCAAATCACGATGTTCAATATCGTCCAAGCACATATAATCACCCACATATTTTATATCACATCATATAACAATATATGAAAAACAATAAAATAACTATTGAGGAATCCATTCGGATTCCTCCAACCTGTCTCCCTGCATCCACAGATGTTACACAATATGATTATCATCACTTTCAGTTCAATATAAATTATTCTGATAGCAGAATCAATATATAAATATTTAACGGTTTATATATATATAATTACATATATATATATATATAAATTTTTCACTAATTAACTAGCAGTTCAATCAACCAACACACAACAATCAACAGATGATTAACAGTTCTAAAAATACATTATAAAAAATATAACTGTTCAGAGTTGGTGAGTTTTACTCACTTTTGCGCATTAGCCGTTAAATAACGGTTTGCCTTATTTGATTCAGTCTGACAATTTATTTCGCCATAAATTGTAACTGTCTCCGATCCACTCCCGGTCAGTCTCATTGTGTTGCTCCCGTCCATACGATCCTGTCGGATCTTGTTTCGCTCAATTCTGATTAAGTATGACCGAGTTATACCCTTTTAAAGTTTTGAATACAATTTAAATTAATTAAACTTGGATTTAATTAAATAATCGGGCCTTCACCTTATATATACTCTGGCCCATCCCCTTTCAAAAAGCCCAAACCCATGTGAAGCCATCCTCCCCGAAAGCTCGGAAAACTGCTCCAAATATTTTGGTTAATAGGCCATGACCGCCTCTCCCTCTTGTACCACTCCAGTGAATCCCCTCCCAACTCACGTATCTGCATGCCTTCACGCACGCACCCCCGACAAACTCCCATCCATTTACCTCCGGAACCCCTCCTGTCCGCCACGTCCCACGCGTGCATTCTCCCCTCCTTCCTACCGTTTGATCAATACTCACACACCACACACCATGCATCAGATCCGCACCACACACTCCCTCACGTCGTCAGCACAACCCCACAAAGAAACAGCGCCCTTCTCCTCACACGGGTTTCGCTTCAGCTAGTATCTCGTGTCCTTCAGTACACCGTGCGACTTTAGCCAACCCATCACCTTTACTTCCTTCGCCCCCTCATCCGGTTATAACCCAACCCTAGGTCTCACGCAGGTCTCATTTCCAGGTTCGAACCACCTGAAATGGTTCTGAAGTCGAGCGAGATTACCACATGAATCCATATACATATAAATCGTGAACTCTAGGCTTTGATTTGATTTGATATAAATTTATTTGCTTATCGATGTCTTTGTCGTGTGAAGAACAACAAACCGACAGCGGAAAATTGGGTTGTAAGGAGATGCTAACGAGGGGTACTTATAGTGAAAGAGATGGAGATATTTTTCTTATTTTATTATATTTAAAACTTACACGTGAAGTTTTTCGAAAATATAACCTCGTACAATCCCTATTTTTGACAAACTAAGCTATTCCTAGCATAGAAAAATATTCCGGACCCAATGGGACAGGTTTCGTCGAATTCCGACACCGTTTGTAAAAATCCCTTAGAAAATATCATTGAAAAACACCGAGCATTAATTCTTTAAAATTACAGAAAAAATCCTAAAAATATGAGGCCTTGACATTTCACTAGACCTCTTCCTAAGGTTTCGTATGAAACTTGTTTCGTTGAATTTCGAGTTCGTTTGACTAGTTAACCATTCAGTTTAGTTTGTTTCAAGTTAAAAACATAGTGTACTGTACTATGAAATACCCTGTTCAAGTAGGGACTATTATGGACAGAAACAAAGATACCATTTAAACGAGTGACGTGCTCTGGTCCCAAAAATGTAATAATACCGGTAGATGGACTCATATTGTGAAACCCCGAAATGTCGATACATGGTGCCAAATACTCCAAATAAAAAGGTGCTTATTTAATTAATTAAAAATTACCATAAAATTCTAAAAATTAAATTATCACTACTTCCCAAAAGAGCCTTGTCTAAATTCAAACCCGATCTCTAGTTATATCGAATAAACCGATACGGTCGATAAACGATTCTATAGCGACTATTTCAAAATTTGATTTGAACATATCTCAAAATCTACACGATGAAATCCTGATTTTTCTCTTCCGCTAGAAAGATATACTCCACTAGCTCCACACGTTTCTTATTTCACAGAAATCCGATTTAAAACGAATTCTGTACATTCAGTTGAAGTTCAAATCGTCAAATAGCGAACTGCCACGCCATTTCGAGCTCGTTTATAAATATTAATAAATTCCAGTTATCGATATCACCAAAACGATATTTAAATAATTAAATAAATTAATTATTCAACAGCTAAAAATGCGGTCATTACATTCTTTCCCCCCTAAAATAATTTCGTCCTCGAAATTGCTAAGGTAGGGGACGACCCTATCTACAGGGTAAAATTTTATCTGTTTACCTCTTATCTCCGTTTCAACTGAACCAATTAATATCGACTAAAATATTAATTTATTTCGACTAACTAAATTTTCAAAAATTCTGAAAATTTTCTAACACCTTAACTTTTCGGAAAATTTCGCCAGCGTCTCCTTTGTACGGGGTTACCGGAAAAATTCCAACCTCGCCACACAGGCCCTCTCCAACCCAAAAGAAAATCAAAACGCCAAGCGGCTTGCCAATTTGGCTCATAAATTCCAAACTCATATATAATATAAAATTGTACCTTTTTGTCGGGCATACTATTATATCCCTACCATTCGTTACCACTTCTGCATATAACAATGTATTACCAACCTGATCTCCAATCAGTTCATTCTCAAAACCAAATCATTCACTCTTATCCAAATCGAATTCCATCCGAACTCCAATGTCAAATTTCAAATTCTTAACTCATCAACCCAATTCCATTACAGATTATTCTCTAATCCAATTCAATTCTATTTAACTCAGTTCAAGTTAAATTTCAATTTATTTTTACCATCTCATTTTATTTAACTTCATTAGTTAAATTTTAATTCCAGAACTTAAATTCCTGGGTAAATTTCAAATCAATTTGAAATCATAATACCAATTCAAAGCCTTTGAATTTCTAAACAACTTGTTTTCTCAAAACAATTCAAAAACAAAACCTTTGGTAGTAATCCGTCACTTAGCAACTCGAAAATTACGCCGACGATGTATCGATCCATCCTCGGAATTATTTTCCAGTCATCAAGATGAGTTCAATACTATATCCCTTTCAGTTTGAAAAACGTTTTCAAATCTCCCAGGAACTTAAAATTCTCTTATACTTAATCCAAATCTGTTAACAAACACCTTTCCAAATCTCCAAGGTTTTAATTTCAATTCTAATTGAATTTCATATTTAACTCATTCGTAACACTTAAACGAATCTCGATTGGTTATTTACATAACTGTTTCACGTTTATAATCTTACTCGATTATAATAACAACCAACACAACCAATATACTATATCAATATATTTGGGTAAAATCATTCCATTTACCCTCTTTTCAAAACATACCATGTCGGTTCATCGTATTCAAGTGTTTATAAAACTCTTCCCGATACAGTGGATCAAACTGATCGTCCAGAATCCATAAGCCACTCAACCAATGAGTCTCCACAATATAAATCACTTTATATTAAATAACAAATACGCACTCATATATATACACTCAAACTCAGTCTAGGATATTACTAATCCCATCTCTACTGAATCACGCCACAGAGCCAAGGTAAATCACTTAACTTAAGCTCTGATACCAACTGTAGTGACCCGAAAATCCGGTCCAATTTGAGCTGACCAAATTACACAATTCCAACCCCAAATTGCACTGGAGATTCAAGAAACTAATAGAAAGAAGATAGAGGGTGAGAATAGATAAGATAGAAACTTAGAACAGAAGAAGAAGAAGAACACAACATCAGAGTAACACGAACCTCACAGCGGAACGAATAACATATAATAGATAACATAACTTTGAAATATAACAGTTATGTATACAATAGCACTTATCAGAGTACAACACTTACAACACAGCGGAAATAAACTATAGCTATATGATCTTGAAGCCTCCTGCTCCAAGCTCTCCAAGTATATCTGTAAAATCCTGACTACTTGACTGCCCGTACAAAATTGGACACCCAAGAGTTTAGGGAAAACAACAAAGTAAACTCCGGGTCAGTCATGGGACTGGTGTGAGTAAAATAGTTTAAAACAGGTATATGAACAAGTAAACAATATCTCGTAAGACCACGCCGCAGAACGGAACGGGTTTTCCCTTATGAGAATCCAAAATATCTTTATATCCAAAACCTTTTGATATTATAATAATGTCTATCAACCACAATATAATAACCATCTAGCAGAAACGCTTTCATCTCACGTTCTACATTTAGTATACAATCAAAACTGCAAGCACGTATTGGGTAATGGATTTCCAACTATGACAAGGCATGGAACCACCTTCCGATCAGTGTACTCTAGGAACGATACACTGGAGTTCAACAAGCACATCTTGCAACTCAGCCACACACGACCGACCACTCATTTCGCTTGAGTGTATCGAATGTACATCACCAACGGTTGGGATCAGCAACCGTTTCCCGTATATATATGGGACAGCATTGATAGATTAAAAGAAGCAAATGAATATTCTCTAGATAGGTGATTATACACCCTACTTCGGTGCGACCGACTTAGCCATGTTGCCTACCCGATTTCTGTCATTTACCGGTTGTGCGGCTAGAAGCTACGCTTTATCATCACATCAGATTCACTTTGAATGCCACATTGTCAGATCCATCGAAAATCACTAATTGAAATCTACAACAGTACATTACGTGTTAGCTAAAGAAGTGCCTATCTCCGCTTTCACTCTTGGTACGGTTGAAGAAATCAATGTACGTGACCTTTCTGGAAATACCCTGTCAGACATTCATCTATACAAGTCATCCAGGAACAGGATGAACCGAAGGTACTATTCAGTACATCCATCTTAGGCACCGTTATCTAAGACTTATACAATAGTCCTTGCACGTTACTCCATCTTCAATTATCTTTGGCATATATGATTCGCAACGCTTATGCCAATACAGAGTGGTTCTTTGGATAATAATCCAACCGGTCTCTCCATATTAACAACGTTAAAATGGTCAAAACTTCGATAGTCTGTGATTTAACCATCAAAGAAAAATACGTGTTCAAACAACGATATTATTTCCAGATGGAAATAATATCAATCAATCATCATTCAACATTTATCACTTTAGTTCATTAATTACTTATCTCCTGTTTCCATATATTCAACATTTCTTATTTTCTAGTTTTTAGAAAATATACTTTATTAACAAATGGAAAACATTTCCATTTCCTGTTTCCTATATTAGAAAACATTTCTGATTTCTTATCTGGAAAACATTTCCAAAGTTCTTCATTGGATTTAAACAGATGTTTAAATAAAACATCGCTATGCCAACTCAAACCATTTACTGAATTCACTTATCATCATTAACTATCAAACCTTACTATTCCTTAATTAAGAAGGAAGTCAATCAAGTTGGGGTATAATTACCTCTCAGACCTTAACTGAACAACGTTATAACTTCGAAATAGTAACAGTTTATCTTTTAAACCTTTAACAACTTCTTTACGTAACTCTCGGATTCAATTTACGAACCCACTTCTTTATTGAAAACATTGATTATAACGATAACGTTATAATCCCTACTTTCGAAATATCTAACTTCAATTATAACCTTTATTCTTTAATTCGAATAATTAAACCTAACCCTAATTTATTAGTGTATACTCTTGATTTAAAAACTGGAAAGTAAATATTACTTTCCCGAATTCGATATAATTGAATTCGACGTATAATTCTCTTTCGAGTAATCTCTATTTGATTAACTCTTCTTCGAATAACCTATATTCGATTATCTCTCTTTGAATAACTTATATTTGAAATCTCTCTCTTTCGAATAAACTATATTCGATCTCTTTCTTTTGAATACGCTATATTCGAAAATCTCCTTTCGACTAAACTAATCGATAACTCCTTTCGATTAACTAAAATTGATAATTCCTTTTGATTAAACTATAATCGATAACTTCTTTCCTCTATTCGAATAAACTATATTCGACTAACTCCTTTAACTCTATTCGAATAAACTATATTCGACTAACTCCTTTAGATTAACTCATTCGGATTAACTCGGTTTGATTAACTCATCTTGACTAACTTAACTTAATTTACTCGACTTATTTAACTCCTATCGAATAGCTAATATCTGATTAACTTATATTCGAATTGCTATGCCTGTTTTACTTTATTTCGGATAGCTAATATTCGATTTAACTCCATTCGCTTGACTCTAGATCGCAGCGATCACAATGGTTACGCCTGATTCCCTCAGGAAACATCCGACCGCCGTAGGCTATTTACAGCCCTGCGAATTACACTAGCAGTCGCGCTGAATGACACTTATCCTGAATAACTATGTTTGACTAACTCTATCTCAAATAACTATACTTGATTAACTCTAGTTCGTTTTAACTCTAATCGATTAACTCTTACTGATTAACTCTATTTGACTAACTCAACTCGACTAACCCCTTTCGAATACCACATTCGATTAACTAACTTTCGAATACCATATTCGATTTACTAACTTCGAATACAATATTTGATTTCTCCTTTTTAATAATGTTTATCCATTTAAAAAGATTCCCTTGTAACAACGTTTATTCATTTATAAAGATTTACTTTTTCGTAACGGTTCTTCACTCTATAAATGTTCTTTTAATAACGTTTTCCCACTTATAAGGATTTCCTTTTAATAACGTTTTCCTTTTTTATAACGGTTTCCTTTTTATAACATCTTATTTCGTTGTAAACAAATTTCCTTTATATAACTCTATTTATTTTCTAAATAT
The DNA here is from genome assembly GCA_030737875.1 of Allium sativum. Classification (NCBI taxonomy): domain Eukaryota; kingdom Viridiplantae; phylum Streptophyta; class Magnoliopsida; order Asparagales; family Amaryllidaceae; genus Allium; species Allium sativum. Next base: position 459,498,454 of record CM060913.1, on the reverse strand, counting down.
TCCCTTTTCAATTCTATTTGTAAATGGTTTACAAATATTTCTTTTTTCTATTTTATTCTATTTGCAAATGGTTTGCAAATATTCCCTTTTCAAATTTATTCTTAAAAATATTCTAACTCCTTAAATTCCCGGGAAAATTCGCCATAACCTCCTTTGTATCGGGAGCATCGGGAAAATCCCCAAACCCGCCACACAGGCCTTTCCATTCAAAAAGAAAATGGTTTGTAATTATTTCCTTTTTGAATATCTCCTATTTATAAATATTCCAATTTATAAACATTTCTTATTTATAAATATTCCACTTTATAAATATCTCTTATTTATAGATATATTGTTCATATCTCATTTGCATTCTATAAATTGGTATATATGCATGGACTTCTTTTATTATAAGAAAAGGAAAATTATAATTTCAAATAACTTATAAAATATTCGTAAATTCTTTTCAAAAATCCAATTTGACACTGGTTTAGTAGGAGTTAATTTACATCTGTCCTATTTGATCTGAGCTAACTTAGGCGTGATATTTTCAACCCTACCTTTACTCTTCTTCTTTATCGATGCCCCTCTCAGACCTAAAACGAAGAAAGAAAAAAAATTCAAATAAAATTTTCCAAAAAAGAATATATATGTATATATAGAAATATAGTTTACAAATTTAAGATTGTGAATTATATATATATATATATATATATATATATATATATATATATGTGTGTGTGTATATTAAAATACAAAATAGTGAGTTTCAAATATGATATTAGTTAGACTTAAATACAACAAAATTTAATAAGCTTATTCAGAGATAAAATAAATTTTTAATTACTTTAATATATAACCATATATTTTAAAATAATATTATATGCTTACTAAATAAATTATTAAAAAACCTCCAGTATACATTATTTTAACACTCTATATTAATTTTATTATTATGCTTATTTTATAAATTTACACATATAATATGTTCAAAGAAGGATGTTATGGAACTTTTATTAAGATATTTTCAAATTTGATTAAGGGAATATTTTGAGATTTACAATTTAATTTAGGAAAGTTTAACATTTCGACTTTCGTAAAGTAAATAAATGAAATGGCCTTATGTCAAACCAAACTAAAGAAATATTTGGAAATTATATTATAATTTTAATAAATGAAATTATTAAGTTATGCGAAGTGAATTTCTAAAGGTATGATTTGAAAGTATGTAATTTAAGTTTAAGTATATTCAATAAGCTGACTTTTGACAAATTGATTAAGTTGAATAGTTTTAATAGAACTAATTTTGAGCTATACTCGAAGTTACTATTTTGAAATCGACATAATGTTGTAAATGTCATGGAATCTATTAAGATAAGTCAAGATGATTTCAAGGATAAGTGTAGTAATATTTCAATTTAGCAAGTAGATGTTTTGAGAAGTTTAAACCCTTAAGAAGTTGAAGAATTTAAGTGTGTTCATAAATATAATTTTCTAAGTCTAAAATTATAAAACAGCCACGGTGTAAAATAAACGATTAGTTATCAAGGAGATCAAAATCGGTGTTATCATACTCTCTGCCATTACCCATGTCACTTTGACAACTGAGTACGTGGTGGAGAATCCATCATGAAGTAGGATGGATTTGACGAACGCTACTGGAATGATGTAATACGACGATGATGGAATAGTATTGACCTAGGGGTCATAATTAAAATGACTAAAACAGGAGCCATGTCTTGGTTAAGTCGGGTTGCTTCTTCGATTGAACATGCTTCTTCGGTACCTTATCTCTTACTATGTGATTGACTTGGGACCCCTTTGAATATGGGAGTGTTGTTCGAAGTGCACGGTTGTTGCGGCTATGCGTTACCATCGGTTCGAGGGCTGCAAACCAGTAGAATCCTACCATTGGATATAGTTTCAGTGTCTTACCATATTTATCCTAATCGAGCCCCTTACGAGTTTGATTTGGCATTATTTCCTATGGAGCGCCCATTGATAACATCGGTACGGTGAATATACAATGCTGTATAGATTACAACGCTTGTCAACGGTGTAAGGATAATATGGTAAACCCACTTACGCTATTTTCGGTAGTATACTTACAATAGACATTATAATAATAGCGTATTACTGTATATATGTATTAGTTCCATATATCCTTAAAGGATAGAATCTCAAATGTCCTTTAAGTTGATGTACATTCCTATGAAAGTTTCACTCGAGTTAATTTACTTAAATGAGAATATTAGTCCTGACTCGAGTGTTTTGGTTTTTCTTAATTTTCGAGTCAGCCTGAGTATCAAAGTCGTTCGTGACACCCTTAGAGCTTGGTATCTCATACTGGATCTCGTTCAGTTTATCAGTTATCAAGTGGTCTCGGGTATCTAGTCTTTTTTCAGTTATGTGTATATATATATGTATATATGATCAGACACCTATGTATTGTATATGTTTTGTGTGAGCTTATAACTAAGTCTATGTACATATGTGGGACTATGTGTTTTGGATGGTGACATATGTATATTATAGTTTTGCTTTTACTCCCGCTGCAAGTTACTTAACTTCTGTGTACGTTGTTCTGTGTTCTGATTTGTATTTACCTCAAATAAAATTTAAAATTCATTATTTTGAACGATTCAAGTCTGATATATATGATTTAAGAGCCCAAAAGGCTCACTTCACAGTAGATCCAAAAGCCTTTATAATAAGTACTCCATACCAAAACCTTGCAGCAAAAAGAAGGCTTCAATATTACTAGCAACGAAAAAACAGAAAGTGAACTGCAAATAAAACAAAGCCCAAAACATGATATCAACTAAAGATAAAACCCATGCATCAAAATAACAGGGCACCATCACAATTCTCAAAGAACAAAACTCCAAAAGATCCACAGAAAATGCCTCAAAAACACAACAAAACTACACATGCAGAGCTAACATCTACCTCAGTCCCTAGTTACTGCAAACTAATTGCCCACAAAATAGCAAGCACGTAATATTTAAACCAGAAAACATCAACCACAAAGCTACCTCTTAGAAATTCCTCCATTCACCACTCCACCTTCATTACCTACTTCCTAAGAGAGGAAGAAAAGTTAGAAAAATAAACTATTCTTCTTTTATAAATATTTGTAGTTAATAACAAATATTTATGAGCAGACATGAAGAAGGTTGAGTGGATAAACGTGTCCCCTGTTTACATCAATTTTCACGTGATTTGCGCAGACCTGCACATGGAAGAACCACTCTTCCTTTTAGGTACTGAATCTATGTTTGGTTTCAAACTACACCTTCAAACCAACTCTTTCCAAATATCAAAAAAGGCTATTTATATATTACCCAGATAGTACAAGCCGGCTATTCCACGGTTTGATGGTCACTATGACCATTGGAGCATGCTCACGGAGAACTTCCTGAGGTTTAAAGAATATTGGAATGTAGTTGAGTCTGGTGTAACAGAACCGCCAGCTGCTGTGACACATACAAACACACAAAAGGAAAAATCAGAAGGACTGAAGTTAAAGGATTTGAAGGCAAACAATTATTTGTTCCAGGCCATTGATCAATCGATCTATCTTGGAAACTGTTCTTAGCATCGAAACTTCCAAGCAAATATGGGATTCTACGAAAAAGGAATTTCAAGGCTCAGCACGGGCAAGAAGGTAGCAACTTCAGACACTTCGTAAAGAGTTTGAAATGCTCAGAATGAAATCTGAAGAATCTGTCTCTGGGTTCTTCTCAGGGACAACGGCAACCATAAACAAGATGCAGGAATATGGCGAGAAAATTGAAGATGTGACAGTAGTCCAAAAAAACCCTTCGATCAATGACGCCAAAGTTCTATTATGTGGTGTGTACAGTTGAAGAGTCAAAGGATCTTGATCAGCTTTTAATTGACGAATTACAAGGTTCTTTACTAGTTCATGAGCAGAAGTTGACTCAACAAGACAAAGAGGAGAAATTCCTAAAAGCCTCAACAAACAGCAATGCTTTAGCACCAAATCAAGTAACAAATGGAGGTAAAGGCCGAGGAGGTCCTGGCAACAGAAATGGAGGTAGGGGAAGAGGAGGAAAAGGCCATCTAAATGAAGGCAGAGGAAACATAGACCGTGGGGGTCAACACCAAAACACTTAGTTTCAAGGAAGAGGACAAGTAAATCACTGCCCAACTGCTTACGTACCTATGACAGCAGACAAGTCCAACATTAAGTGTCTTAAATGTCATAGATATGGTCATTATCAATCAGAATGTCGTACAAATCTGTCAAGGAGGAAGCCAATCAAAACCTGTGGTATCTAGACACAGGGTACAACAATCACATGTGCGCGGCATTCTCAGAGTTAGATGAGTCGTTTCATGATAGTGTGAAGTTTGGAGACAATCCTAAAGTTTGCATAATAGGGATGGGAAAGATAACAATTCAAACCAGAGAAAACTCCTTTCAAAATATTACTGGTGTACTGTTTGTTCCAAATCTAAAAACAAGACTTCTAAGCATTGGTCAGTTGCAAGGGAAATGGTATGAAGTACCATTCAAAAGCATATAAATTATATAATCCTATCACCAAGAAGATTATAATTAGTCGCAACACTACAAGAAATATGTTCATTGACAGCATTGAAAAAAAGCTGTTATATAATTTTACAGCGTTTCGAAGAACGCTGTCTTACAACACACTGTTATAGGTCAGGGTGACTACCACAATAATTTGAAAGCGCTGTAGAAAAAGGAGATACTACCGCATTTTAGTTGATGTTGTTATGTTTTGTACAGCATTTTAGTAGCACTGTCATTATGTTTATATAGCGTTTTGTGCTGTTGTGTTTGCATGGCTAACACAAACTACTCCTCCTTCATCACATATATAACAGCATTTTATATAGGGCAGAAACATTGTTATCGTCTTCATACCACAGCGTTGTTATGAATATATAGAAGCATTTTAAAACGGCTATAACCATTGTCATCGTCCACATATTGTAGCGTTTTCAACATATATAACAGCGTTCTGTAACGTCAAGAAATGTTACGCCCATCCAAATTGCACAGTATTTTCCAACTTACAATACAGCGTTCATTTCTGGCTAGAAAAACTGTTACTACCTTCATATCACAACGTTTCTGTAGAGTTGTTGAGCTACATCTATCAGCATTTATCATTTTTACACAATGCAGTTCAAAATCATCACGAAATTCAAACAACACAAAAGAATTAGAATTATAAAACTATATCACATAAGTTATAATAATTCCATATGCCAAATATACAATAGTTGGACATAACATTTTGTAATCGATGTTCCTATCTAACTTGTTTTTACAAAAGATGCTTACTAACAAAAAAGAAAAATATAAACCGTTCAAAGTCCAAGCTTATGTGCTCCAAAGTTGAATTTCCGTCATGCATCAAACATCAACACGGATTTGGCAATAAGAAAATACATAACTACATTGTTTGTATATGTATGACATTGAGAAACTGCGCAACATTTCTTGTGTCAACAAATATGCATACGTCTTAGTATGACCAAAATGCAAGAAAGAAAAATTGTATAAGATCAAAATGATAGAGCACATCTAGGTCACCATATCTTCTATTTTTCCAGTTTTATCTACCTAAATGAAATTTAAATATTAATTCAGTTTTAAGAGGTGAAAAGGGAAATCATGCTTGAAGTAAAAGTCTACCAAAACAATCATAATATGGAGTATTTCCATCATTCATACTGACGGTAAGTAAAGAGAAGTATAAGTCATTCTTATTGAAAACGATTCTGATGCGACATTTGCAGAAGGCCAAGCTATAGTAGAACCAATTGCATCTTCAATAAACTCAAACTCAGATGTAGGTCTCTATAAAGGTGCATTTGCATCTTCAATCAACTTGCATTTAATGTTTAACTTGAAACTAGTGATCTGTCATGCAATATTTGAAACAGTTTAAATATGTTTTCTACAAAACAGAAGTGATTATAATAATAAAACATTATCAAGGTATATGCATGTTTTTATAAATTAAATCATAGAGCTAATGAGTGCATAAAGAATTAAGTATACAATTATGCAAGTAATTATTAATTGGTGGTGATCGTGATGCAATTATGCAAATTAAGGGGACGTCTCATAAAAAATTAAAAACCAGCCGTCTGAATCAATAAACGAGAAGTCTAAAAATTGACAGGGTTAAAATAAAAACAGGACAACTAAAATCAGATGTCTGAAAAAATTAGCAGACGTCTGAAAATATACACTGGTTTAAAAATCATTCAACACAGACGTCTGAAACTATTCCCAGACGTTTGAAAACTTACTCGGGTTGAAAATAACCCTAAATCAAATGTCTGTTTTTCAAACGTGAAGAATCATTCAGACGTCTGGATATGTATTCGTTGATTCACCTTTTATGAACAACTCATTTTGATAAGTTCTAGATGAGGAGATACGTGTATATGTACATATTGAGTCATCTTTTATGAACAGGGTCCAAATTTTTATGTTTTGGCATATAGCCATGATTCATTGATTTACCTTTTGAGCATACCACAGCATAGAAACCATGTGTACATACAGCAGTGTCAAGCCTGTACATGCGGCAGTGTCCAGCTTTAATTTATTCTATCTCTGGATTCATCTTTTGGTTTTGCGAAAAGTGAAGTATGAAACTGCTGCTTGTACTCAATCTTTATTTTATCTTTGGGTTTATATGACAACTTGAATTTTATTATGAATTATTTATATAGTCATTACTCAACAAAGAGTTTATGGGGACCTTTTGTCATTCCTCATTCAACATAAATCTAGCCTGTAATTAAAAAAAAGGAAAAATTGCATTTAGCCCTCTTCTGAGAACTTATAACGGATATAAAATGTTGGTTTAGGCCTCATTTGGGTATAAACTACAGTTTCCTCCTAAAATTAACTTCAATGGCCAAAATAAAAATTTTCCTCTGAAATTAACTTCAATAGTGTCCTCTTATTGTCAACCGCCTCGTACTAGTAAGTTTGCCTAACTCTGTTGTATAAAATTTGTATGTGTATGTTTAAAATTAAACTTGTGATTAAATTTCAAGTTATCCATATTTAGTTGTGTATCCTAACTGATTACAGACTATGAAGCAGACGAAGTGTGACCAAGCTGAAGAATTTACTTGGTGATCCACTAAGCGGTGCATCTTAGCTCATGGACCTATTCGGGCTTTCATGCATTAATAGCTTTATTCAAGAGACAAATGTTGCTTCACTTAACGTAATGAAATTTGCAACTACTTGCAGTTCAGCAATTTACTTTGAAGCAACTTGTACTATCTTTGAAGCAAACTGTGTAGTGTAGGCAATATACATTTGTGCTGCTGTAGGTAAGTGTTTTCTTGAGGTTATCTATTTTTCGTTTGCTGCAATGGAAAAATAGATAACCACATGAAAACATTTCCCATGTACAACAACACAAATACATATTACTTGCACTACACAGATTGCTTCAAATATAGTAAAGGTTGCTTCAAAATAAATAGCTGAACTGCAAGGAGTTGCAATTTTCATTACATTAAGTGAAGCAGCATTTGTCACTTGAATAAAGCTAATAAGCATGAAATCCCGAATAGGTATGTGAGCCAAGATGCATCCACCTAGTGGATCACCTAGTAAATTCTTAACCAGAAATTAAGTACGTAAAAACCTTCAGCTTGGATATGTTATGTTCGATATGCACCTCAGACACGTTGTTGCTATGTTCCTTATGATATTTGGGTATGTTATTGTTATGTAATTCGGATATGCTATTGTTATGTAATTCGGGTATATTATTGTGGATGGAAAATATTGTGAATATGGAACTTTAATTATATACGGCTATAGCTTGACAACAAGGAAGACATGCACAGGTGAAACAGGTGTTCCAGACGTCTGGCTATTTTTCCAAACGTCTGAGAGTACAAAAAAAGCAATCTGAATATCAATCAGACGTCTGAAATTATAACCAGACGTCTGGATTTCTCTACGGCCTAATGTAAAATGTCTAAAGATGATTTCATATGTCTGTATATTTTATCCAGATGTCTGAAAGTGTTCTCTGACTAAAAAAATATCTGCAGAAGAATACAGACGTCTGATATTTTATACGGACGTCTGGATTTTTTTGTGAGCCTAAAATATTAATCCTGAAGAAGTACTCAGACGTCTGAGTATTTTATCCAGACGTCTTATATTTTTCTGGGCCTATAATATTATACCTGAATAGATATGCAGACGTCTGATATTAAATCCAGACGTCTGGATTTTTTATTTGGCGTAAAACAATGAGTTAAATAGACATACCAAGATAAAAATCACAAAATATACCTGAATGCAATCCCATAAAATGGCATTCCCTAACATAGCTAGTAATATATTACTCAAGTATTCCTTCGCAAGCTTCCCTAACATAGCCAAGATCCTCGGCAGCATCATAAATCTCCATATCGGTTTCTTCAAGATTTCTGATATCCATGCTAAATTCCTCAAACGAGTCATCTGTATCTATTTCATGAAAAGTTCTTGATGATGACCTCATCACAACATACCAATTAGAATCATCGTCTTGCCTTGAATAGAAAATCTGTTTTTCTTGAGATGCAAGGATATACAGATCTTTTGAAAATTAAGCTTGATTTTGTTGTAAATTGACAAGGGTAAATCCATCTTCTACCTTCGCACCATTTCCTAAATTTGTCCAATGACACTTAAAGATGGGAACATAAAAGGCATGATAGTCTAACAAAAATATATCGGTCAAAATCCCATAATAATTAATCATGTCAACCACTTGGGAAATATCTTTTGCGCTAGCCCTACAAATGGTGGTTGCCTCATAAGTGACTCCACTATTTTGAGTTTTTCTCACAATATCTTTTGTGTGAAAACATTCTCCGTTGATGATATAACCTGTACAGGACAATACACTACTCCTTGGACCATAGGCAATCCATTTTAAACATTGTGTCGTGATAGTTCACATCATAAGGTATCTGTAAATGAAAATATTATTTATGTTAGATCTCGATAATGAAGCTTTTCAAAATTAGTGAGAATATATTTTAAAATTCAACTCACCTTCTTCTTAATCCAATCAGCAAAGTTATTTGTGTGGATTTTCCAAAGTAAGGTCGCATTTTTTTCTATGCGCTTGTTTGAGTGTTGTAACTCCTGAAGATGCAAACTATTGTAAAAGAAAAAAACAGATAAGTTGCACTATAAAAATAATTGAACAATAGAACAAAATGCACTAGACACTTATCTACAAATGGTTCCACTATAGCCATATTCATTAGCACAGCCAAATAAGCAACTTATTTCTCATTCTCGGACAGTGTAATTATTTTGCAAGCTGAAGTTGGTCGTCCTTTAAGTATGACATCATTTTCATAATCTTCATTTCGGACTTCTTCTCTTCTATTTTTCCTGATTTCTTTGAGAAGTCATTAAAATATTTCATGCACTCCTCTGCAAGATAGGATTCTGCAATACACCCCTCAGGCCGTGCAGTGTTTCTTACATAATGTTTTAGTGTCTTCATGTATCTTTCAAATGGGTACATCCAACGAAAATGGACCGGTCCACATAATCTGGCTTCTTTTCCAAGACGAACCGTCAAGTGTATCATTATATCAAAGAACGAAGGTGGAAAATATCTTTCAAGTTCACATAAAATTAGAATAATCTCATCATCAAGATGTTGTAGTTTTTCTCTATCATGAACACGTTGGCATAATTTATGAAAGAACAAACATAAACGAATTATTGCTTTCCTTGGCTTCTTCGGTAACAATCCTCTTATTGCAACTGACAACAACTGTTGCATTAGGACATGATAGTCATGTGACTTCAAACCACTAATTTTATAATCCTCCAACGATATAGAGCTCTTGAAATTCGAGCAATACCCATCAGGTCCTTTAAAATCATACAGTCCTTTACATTTTTTTTTTTAAGATTTGGATAATATATATGGAGCAGGTGGAAGATATGTTTTTGTTTCACGAGATTGTGTATAAAGGCCATGTCGAATTCCCCACTCTTCTAAATCTTTTCTACAATTAATTCCATCTTTCGATTTGTTATCAGGCAGCATCGTGCTTATTACGCTTTCACTAACATTTTTTTCTACATGCACTATGTCTAAATTATGACGCATTGGCAGTTCCTACAAAAATCAACAATGTTAAATTTCATTACTAAAGAACTGTATTATTGATCAATGAAAAATAAAAAACTAACCTCCCAATATGGTAAATCAAAGAAGATTGATCATTTTTTCCACCTTGATAGCTATATATTCACAAGATCACCATCTTCACCTCTATTTATTTATTTTTATTATTTTTTCTCTTCCTGCTCTCCTGCTTAATTTGTTTCTTCTTACCCTTCCCATTCTTGCTATTATTATTATTTACATTTTTGATTTCTTTCCCAAAATTATTCGTAAAGTTTTTCAAAATAGCAGAGATGTTTCTTCCAATCAAAACTCCAGGACTACGACCATTTTCTACAATATTATCAAACCAGGTTTTTTTTATTTCTCAATGAATCTGAAGGGGGTAAAAATCTCCTATGACCCATATAACCGCTCTTCCGACTATGTTTCAACCATCGATGGTGAGTATTGATACCATATAATGGACAACCAATTTTCCCTTTCACACAACATCCAGCAAGATTTCCATACGCCGGAAAGTCATTTATCGTCCACAATAAAATCGCTCTCATGTTAAAAAGCGATCTACTAAAGGCATCATAAGTTTGAACTCCATTACTCCACAAATGTTGCAAGTCTTCAATTAATGGCTCCAAATATACGCCAATATCATTTCCTGGTTGCTTTGGACCAGGAATCAACAATGTTAAGATGATATTATTTTTTCATGCATAACATTGGCGAGAGGTTGTATGTCACAAGCATCACAGGCCAACAACTATATTTGGAGCTCCTTGTCATAAAAGGATTAACACCATTAGTAGCAAGACCAAGTCTAATATTGCGTGGATCAGCTGCAAACGATTCCCATTTCTCATCTACTACATTCCATGTTATTGAATCCACAAGATGGCGCATTCTCCCATCATTGCTTTTATTACTAAAATGTCATCTTTAATCTTCTGTCATATTTTAAGATCTAAACATTCTTCTAAATCTAGGAATGATTGGAAAATATCTCAAAACTTTAATCGGAATGCCATGCATAATTTCATTGGTATGTTCATTCTTCTTCCATCTTGACACACCACATTTAGGACAACTTTCCAAATCTTTGTACTCTCTTCTAAAAAGGCAACAATCATTTTGACAAGCATGAATTTTTTCAAAACCCATATCGAATATTTTAAGATTTTTTTTACCTCATATAATGTTTTCGGAAGTACATTATTTTTTGGCAACAACAATTGTTGCACATTTAGAAGTTTATCGAAGCCGGTATCAGATAAATCAGTCTCACATTTAAGATTATACAAGGCGAGGATGACATATAATTTTGTTTGATCGATACAATGGGGATTTTGCTTCTTCGAAGTTCCTTAACAAATCATCCTCTCGTTTTTGTGTGCTATCTTCATCTTTATCATCATCGAAAAAAGTATAATTGATGAAATCTTCATTTTCATAATCGATAGCTTCAAATAAATCATGTATGTCATCGGACTTAATATCTGTGCTTATATTTATGTGCTCATCGTGACAACACCACCTGCTTGTCTTATATACACGATCCATTCCTTTTATAATCAGATACTCAACTACCACCTTCTCATATTGATGACTAAGATTTCGACACTTTTCGCAAGGACATATAATTTTTTCTACATTTCCAGAATTTTTCATAGCGGTATCCACAAACTTCCGAGCTCCTTGCTTATACTCACTACTAGTTCTTTGAAAAAAATTATCTTTTAGCTTTCGTCAAAATATAGGATATGAGTTTCAAACTACATTTATGTTGAGAATTATGTAGTTACCTGTGTAGATTCACCCAATTTTTATCCATCATCGTCTACTACATAAGCAAGCAAATTTCTAAAATTTGAAGTAATAGTCTATTGTTGAGTACAATCAAATAAACAAAACTACTAAAATAAAACAGTGATACTAAATGAGACACAACAACCTATAAACTGCTCATAACACAGTCAACATTTTCAGCAGACATACCAGATGTTAGAAAAAACTGAATATCGACTAATCAATGAAAAAGATAAATTAATCAAGGCAACGCTTACAGCGACTTAAGGACGACGAAGACTGAACGGGATCTATGGGTCCGACCTCCACTGGAATGGAAATTCCTCAACTGGAACCGATTGCCTTCCGTTATGACAACCAAGAGGCCACGAGCAACAGTTCGAAGTGACTGGAGATTCGAGAGTGAGACGGAGACCAGGCGGATGACGAAAATTGGATGAAAAAATTGTAATTGAGAATTTAAAATTTTGGGGAAATATTAAGGATTCGCGGCCGATTTTAGTAATAGTGGAGGGAAGTGAAAATTCATTCCCGCTTAAATTTATCTAAACGTTTTAAGATAAAACCAACGTACTCCTGCTTGGTTTCTACAGCAAGGAGACCAAAACGCTGTGAGTTGCAATTGTAGATAACTCCTTTTCTTGTAATGTGATGTTATTTTTGATCAAGAAAATTACTTGGATCTGGAGCTGTCACACCAAATAACAACAAATTTCTGCAGATTTTGATGGTAGAAATGAAGAAAATAAACAGGACTTGCATCAGCAAATTGCAGCAGCAGATGTACCGCAAAATCCACCTAACAAAGCTTTTACATGTGCTGAAAACTCACCACCAATAGCAGAATCTGATGAACTTGTTGATGCTGCAGCAAGATCACATCCTCATCGTGTTAGAAAAAGGCCTGCTTGGATGCAGAACTATGAGGTAACTGGTATTAACAAGTCTGAAAAATCTATACATTATACTCTTTTTTCAGACTACGATCCCACAACATTTGACATTGCTGTGAAAGAACCAAAATGGCGCAAGGCTATGAATGATGAAATTGACGCAATAGAAAGAAATCATACCTGGGACTGGGAGCTGGCAGATCTTCCAAAGGGGCAAAAGACCATTAGCATCAAACGGATTTACAAAACAAAATTAAAGGAGCATGACGAAGTTGGAAGTGAAAATAAAGTTTATAGATTAAAAAAGGCACTATATGGACTTAAACAAGCTCCACGAGCTCGGTATAGTCGTATAGATGCTTATTTTTTAAAGAAAGGTTTTAAAAAATGCCCATATGAGTATGCACTTTATATCAAAATTGGAGATGGAGGAAAGATGATCATCGTTTGCTTGTACAAAGAATAAATGCTATTCTACCATTCTGTCCATTTTAGCATCAACATTTGCCTCCAGTCACTCCGTGAGGCCGTACATTTTAGAATAGAATGCATGAAGACCGTTTCATGTTCAAATGCAAAGAGCTTTCGTGTACAACCGTCAGCTTTGCGTCTGATGCAGCAACGAGCACCGTTTGTTTAACTGTACCAAAAAGACTGTTGACGTCTCATACGAATCTATGATTATTATCGTTTTGTCTTTCATATGCACACCAATCAACCAGTACAAATGTAGCGCATCTCCTAGCACGCCAAGCACCCATCATCAACATTTCTCCTTCTTCTTTTTCTAAAATCAGTAAACATCTCTCTTTAATTGGTGGAATTGGGAACTAGGGCAGTATGCATCAAGCTGTTTGTGGGGTGTAGAGCTTGCGTTTCTGCATCATTAGTGAGCTCCCCAAACCACTGGTCAATATAATTTGCATGGATGCATCAAGCACGCCAAGCACCCATCATCAACATTTCTCCTTCTTCTTTTTCTAAAATCAGTAAACATCTCTCTTTAATTGGTAGAATTGGGAACTAGGGCAGTATGCATCAAGCTGTTTGTGGGGTGTAGAGCTTGCGTTTCTGCATCATTAGTGAGCTCCCCAAACCACTGGTCAATATAATTTGCATGGATGCATCAAGCACGCCAAGCACCCATCATCAACATTTCTCCTTCTTCTTTTTCTAAAATCAGTAAACATCTCTCTTTAATTGGTAGAATTGGGAACTAGGGCAGTATGCATCAAGCTGTTTGTGGGGTGTAGAGCTTGCGTTTCTGCATCATTAGTGAGCTCCCCAAACCACTGGTCAATATAATTTGCATGGATCAAAGTATCCTCCTTTTTAGAACAAATTCATCATCTTCAAATAAAGAAGCCTACTTAAGAATAAACAGGCATGGCAAGAAGGCATGCCATTCTAGACAGGATTACTAGAGGAAACGTTGGCAACTTAACCGTGGTTTGGAAAATTCATATTATGATGGAAAAATGCGAGCTCTACACCCCCAAAAGCAGCCTGCTGCAAACTTCCCTACTTGCTTATTTTTCATAAATAACAAAAAAAAGAGGGGGGAAAAAGGGTTGGCCCTTGTACTTCAGAAGAGGCCACAAAGCATTCATTACTCAGTTCCTATGGCTTATTCACTGGAAATGATAGTTTCATGCAATAGCTTCACTGAATGATCATTCGAACATTGCAATATAGTTGTTAACAGTGTATACCAAGAAATGTACTAAAAACATACAAAATAATGAACTACCAAACTACTTGATATATGCAATTACTATGAGTATACCCCAAGGCCAATACTGTGATTACATGGGAGAGTAAGGTCCATGCCCGAATCTCATCATTTTACCAAATATTACCACAAGAAAGCAAATAAAGGCCGGAATGTAGAGAAGGGCAGGAAGATAACTGTTCCACTCAAGCAGCACATCCATGCATGCTGCACAGACAAATGACATAGAAGTTAAAGCTAATCCGTTACCAGCTGGATGGCGCAGTGCTATGATGGCCAGGGAAACTGCGACTAGCATCAAAATGGCCATAACGTTGAGTGGACAGAAGGCTTCGGTTCTGATGCAAGTCGTAGAATTTGAGCTGCTATGAATAGATCCCGCGCTAAACCCTAGGGCACCGGATAGAGATCCTAAAATAATATTTTTCAGCAGATCCGTTTGAACTGCAGATTTTAGACATAGATTGCAGATTGAAATGTATTATAAAAAAGTTCATAGATCTAAACTAGAAAAAAAATTACGATACCATCCGTTGTTCTTTGAAAAGCTTTGGCGGGAAAATTAATTTCTGTTGAGAAACCAGAGATACTGGAAGGAATGAATCGATGAAATTTGGGGCTTACGAGAGCTGCAGTGTACGGACGGAACCTCGAATGAGGCGTGGTGTGTGAAATTTAGGTCTATGTCTTGACTTGGACTTAGTAGTCTGGATATTTGTTGGACAAGCGCTCAATAATCATGGTTCAGCACTTGCTTAGCATAGTTTGTATCTATATTTTGATTGTTAATAATTTATCTTTCTCACGGAAAATTTGCTATCAAACTTAAAATAAATTCTCATCAATTCCTTATATGTAAATTAAAAACTAGACTTGTTCAGAATCCCAATGTTGAATGAAACAAAGAAGTTTGAGGCTTCATTCCGTCACATTCACAATATAATTTATGGCGTCCCCTGCAATCAAAAGAAAATCAAATGAAACCAACTAAAAACTAGAAAGACCCAAAACGTTAAGTGCAAAGTGAAGAAGATCGAGTTAAAGACCGAATGAGATCACTGACTCCATGCCAGGATGAGTCTGCAATGAAGTTTACCGATATATTATACGTGAGTCGTCAATCAAATTATCAAAATATGGTAATAAATATGAAGACAAATTGCTAAGGTAACAAATAACGCAAACATAATAAGTAAATCGCTAATTTCTTTCATTAGCAAAAATGGGGAAAAAAAATCCCTGCATTTATTTCTTTGTCATTCCATGCAAATACAATCAATAATTTATGCATTTCCATATTAAAAATATACACTTTTCATCTTGCAAATTTGTTTCCTTTTTGAAAATAGAATATTTATAAAATGGGATATTTATAAATAAGAGATATTAAAAATATCCATTTTATAAATATCACCTTCTTTTTGAATGCAATATCACCTTCTTTTAATTTATGCATTTCCATATTAAAAATATCCCATTTTATAAATATTCTATTTTATAAATATCCCATTTTATAAATATTCCAATTTTATAAGGTGTGATGGGGGTAGCTTTGCTCGAACCCGTTAGGTAAGTATTCACTTTTGGTTTCTATCTCACTATGAGATTTTGGTTAAAGATTGAGTTTTTTTCCAAGTGTTTTATGTTGAAAATAGAATTTAACTGGAGATGGGGTGTTGGAGATATGTGATATTGCATCAAGGTGGAGTGTTAAATTTTCATAATACATAATCACAAATAGGCGAAAACAAATATGCAAGATGAAAAGTGAATATTTTTAATATGGAAATGCATAAATTATTGATTGTATTTGCATGGAATGACAAAGAAATAAATGCAGGGATTTTTTTTTTCCATTTGTGCTAATGAAAGAAATTAGCGATTTACTTATTATGTTTGCGTTATTTGTTACCTTAGCAATTTGTATTCATATTTATTACCATATTTTGGTAATTTGATTGACGACTCACGTATAATATGGGTAAACTTCATTGTAGACTCATCCTGGCATGGGGTCAGTGATCCCATTCGGTCTTTAACTCGATCTTCTTCACTTTGCACTTAACGTTTTGGGTCTTTCTAGTTTTTAGTTGGTTTCATTTGATCTTCTTTTGATTGCACGGGACGCCATAAATTATATTTGTCTTTAATATTTTATAAGTTATTTGAAATTATAATTTTCCTTTTCTTATAATAAAAGAAGTCCATGCATATATACCAATTTATAGAATGCAAATGAGATATGAACAATATATACAAACAATTGTTGTTTGTTTTTTTTTGGCGGATTTTTGACTTGAAATTAAAGATCTGGAATTATGGATGTTAAAATTTTCATAAACAAAAAATGACATTTTCCTTAGAATATCATCTAGTATTTTTAGGCAAGAATCGCTTGAATTCTGACAATGTTTAGTTCTTATTAAATTATTTAATATTTAATCAAGTTGACATGAACGAAACACACTTGTTTATTTTCTTATGAAATTAATTTCTTTGATATATCTAGATGCATCTCAAATATAAAATTTTACAATTTAGTTTACATTTTAAAAATTAAATGTTATTTGCAATAAATCGGTTTTCGCTGCCGCAAATCGATTGTATAAATCGATTTAAACATAGCAAGTAAACTAGAACATTCCATTATTTAATTACTCGGAACACTACCGCATGAAAATGTTCAGAATAAATCAAATTTCTTATTTAGAATTAAAATTTAAAATGTTAAATGTCTAAATCGTTACACTCTCTCTCACTCAAAGAATAAGATAGAGAAAATATTTAAACAAGCCGATAAAATAATATAGTCAAGATTCAAATAAATAATACATGGAATCAATAATTTTGGGTTTGAGGCACGGTTGCTTTGCTCCATCTCCCATGTACAATCTCGGTCTTTAGCACTACACTGGATCTTGACTAAACTGACCGATTTCTGTCTATGTCGCTTCGTACCTCTGTAACGGCTTGATAATTTTGACGTTTTAATTATACGAAGTTAACTTAAATTTAATGTTTGATTGAATGTTTGTAAGTAGGATTTAAGTTAGAAACTTGAAACTTTAGTTTAAGCTGAAGATGTGAATTCCAGTTCTAAATATAAACTTGAATTATGTAAGTCGATTTGAAAATAAGAATCTAAAACAACAAGTAATTTAGAATTTATATATTGAAACAATGGCGAATTCGATAATATACAAAACGATAATTCTTAAAAATTTTGATTAAGTTCCATAGAAGTAATCTAAATAGTTATATAACAAAAATGTCTAAGTTCGCTTGATCCATTGCGATCAATTTGCAGTATCAACAAAAATATCTTTATTAACGTTAAAATGTAAAATTTGAATTAAATTATATTTATATTTAAGACACATTTAACTAGATATAACGAAGGAATAAATTTCGTAATATAATACTCAAAGTTGTTTCTTTCATGTCGATTTAGTTAAATATTTAATAAATAGCTATAAATTTAAACATTGTCAATATGTAGGTGAATCTGGACTAAAAATACTAGACGATATTTTAGAAATAATGGTATTTTTCGTTTCATGGAATTCGAACATTTATTGTTTCGAAAAATAATTTCAAGTCAAAAGCGCGAAAAATCAAATGATGTTTGAGATGTATATCTCTGTTTGTAACTTCTGAGTGTGTACTGACATTTATACTTAGATTTGTTCATCTTTTCGAAATGAAAAAAGGGAAAAATTTACATGCCTTCAAAAAGAGGTTAAAATAAATAACACGCGTCCTTTCCTTTTAAAAACTTTTCCTACCTTTCGCCTTCTTTCTCTGTTCATTTCCAAATCAGGACAAAATATATCGAAATCCACTAAAAAAAATAGCAACATAACTTTCCTTCTCCTCTGATCCCATCGTCGAGCCTTGAGTCTAGCCATGCTCTCCCAAAAACTTGCACCTCGCTTCCTTATTAGCCTCCGCTGCAAACCTCCTCTTCCATCCCCCACCCACGCGCCTCTTCCTCCCGCCTTATATCCATGAAAACCCTACAACCTAGATCGCCTCCCCACTTTCGTCCAAGCCGCCATCAGTATCCACGTTTTCGCATCCACCTGCGATCTTCTAATTGCAACTTGAGCAAGTTCGACCAACGAGATCCAATCTGTTCTTTTTCCTGTAAATCCCACAGCCGAAAACCTCATTGGCTTTGGTAACGTAAGCTTCCACACTACGTTCTAGTATTTCCAGTAGGGTTATTTGTTTTGAAATAATTTTCTATATTTTGGTTTGGAAATATCTTGATGAGTAATAATGTTCACCATGTTTAAACTTAATCTTTAACACTAACAGTGTGACAGTTTGTAATCATCTATTAGTCGATTAGTATTAATTTAAGCCTAGTGAAGAAGTATAAGTTAAATGCATAAGTGCATGCACATTATGAATGGCATCCGTCCTCATTGTTATATAGGAATCAAAAACCAACTTAGCACATCGTTGCTTTCATGGTTGTCGCTGTCCAAAAATCCTAATGATGTCCATATGAGCATGCGACCCATTTTACATGGCCGATTGTCTTATTTAATCCACGGAAGGTGAGTTTCTGCTCACTTACAACCATCACATTATTAAGTGAATTAAAAATTTGAAATGCTAAATGAAACATTAAGATTGCTCTAGAAAATCTATAATTGTTTGTTATGTGATTTGTGTACAATGACACACACAAATTATCAACATATATGTGTATATATATATATATATATATATATCACAATATGGATGCGATATATATTATGTGATGTTTTATGTTTTTCATATTATAAGTTCCCTATAGATTTATGAAAAATCAGCATCAGTTGAAATGATACATACCCGAACGACTATATAGATGTAAGAATAAAAATTGAATCATTGGGATTTGGGTTGAAATTATATATATTTGAAAATTTGATAAATGGGGTGAAATGATATATACTCAATTCACTTGACCAAAAGATAGAAATTATATACGGACGTCGTGATCAAATAAATAAAACCCTATTTTCTAAAATGATATAAGTACATATCGATTCTATTGAAATTGGTTTTGGAAAGTAATATAAATATTGAGTTAAAATAGTGTTTGAAATAAATTTAAATTGAATTTATAAGTTTTCGTAAAATTTGATTTATTGCAATGATGATTTAAAAATACAATTTATAAAATTTATTATTCCGAGTTAAGTTTGATTTAAATAGGATTTTTAATGTAGATTGATTCAATTTAATAAATTAATCTTAATGTAATAATTTGATTTAAAAAGGCCTTATCCTTACTATAAAGGATTAATCAACTTTAAAGATTGTTTTAAAGTTCAATGAAATTTATTTTGATATAAAGATTAAATTTTAATTATTTTTATAAATTGAGTAATATAGGAATTAAATGTTAAATATTTAATGAAGTAAATGGAAAGAACTGATTTTTGTTTAATTTTTAATCACGATAAAGTGATAAATTTGAACCTTATAATGTAGTTTAAGAGGCTAACTGGAAAATTTAACTTCAAAGCTATTTTGGAAATAGCATATAATGAAAGGAACCGATAATTCAAGTTTAAACCAAAATTTAGTATCGCTCTTGAATAATGATTTCCAATTACAAATTAGAATTCAAAACTTGTATCAGCTAATGTAAGTTCATACAGAGTGTGAAATTGAATTTCGAAATGAAAAATGAATAGTTTTAAATTTCTGACCAGTTTATTCGGATTGGATTATTTCTTAAAATCAGTATTATCTTATTTTACAATATGTATAGATATGTTATTACTATCCATATAACTATTTTATATTAAACTTGTATATATCTTTTCTAAACCAATGTATATCAAACTTAAATATCTTTTAAAATATTTTATATTAAGTGAATATTAGGGTCACATCCCTATTTTGAAACTTAATTAGGCTCACATCCCTCCTATGTTTTAAATGTAAACCCGTCCCCTATTTTTCATACTTCCTTTTTTAACATTTTTTGGCCAGAAAACATGCGCTATTGTACATAATTTTTTTTTCTAAATTCTGGAAATATTCTCGGTAGTCCATGCAAGTTTAAAAAAAAAAAGTTGCATATATGTATGCAACTATTAGTTACTAATAGTTGCATACATGTGTGCAACTATTGCATAAGCTGTTTGGCTTGGAAATCTGGACCGAAACTTTCATACATTTGTGCAACTATTTGAAATACTTGCACACATGTATGCATGATTTGTATGAAGAAAACTTAAGTGAAATTTAGCCTGCGGATTGTTGCACACATGTGTGCTACTTTTCAATTTTAGTGCACGCTTGAATGCAAATAAATTTGAACAGGTTGCATGGCTATGAATTATTGCACACTTTTATGTAAGAATTCAGAAATACTTGCATAGACTTATGCAACAAAACAAACACAGACGCATGACTGTAATACTTGCACAGATGTATGAAGGAAAATTCAAATATATGCATACTATTAAGCATTTAATTGCGTTTTCGCTGTTTTGCTGTTTTTTTCATTTTTGATGCCTTATTTGATGGTTTTTTTATCTAAATTTTTTGTCGAGTGCACGTTTAATTTAATTATGAATTTATGTAATTTTTTTAATATTGTTTTAGTGCTTTTTCAAAACATAGGGACTAAACTTACAATAAGTTTATGATCGGATGTGAGCCTAATTTTAAAACTTAAAAGGGACCTGTGCCAAACAGACCCTTATATTAAACCTATTTATTTTATTTTAAACCAATATATGTCTAACCTATCTATTTTATTCAACTATTTTATTTCATTTATGGTGCAATACAGACTACAATTCTTATAAACAGTGTTAATATTTGCTTACGCTATTTTCAATTGTATATTTACACATACACTATTATAATATCGTATTATTATTTGTATTAGTTCATAGATCCTTAAAGGATGGAATCTCAAACATACTTTAAGTTCTTTGCATTTCATTAAACATTCCACTTGAGTTGATTCATTTGTATGAGAATGTTAGTCCTAACTCGAGTGTTTAGTTTTTGCATAATGCTCGAGTCGGCCTGAATATTTCAGTTGTAGAGATTTATTTGTTGGAGCTTGAGGTTCACTGGGATTTAGTCATCTATCTTCGTGTATCCCGTCTATTCCGTTCAGTCATTTCTCCATGTATTATTAACATTTTGTATTAAGTCTTCCGACGTACCTGTATTTACTTTTGTACTCTGATATCATGTATATATTAAAATATTTTGTATTTTTTGTAATATTTACTTTCATTGTAAGAGTTATGTGACTATGATTCTGTGATGATTTGTAATTTTAACCTGATGACAAATAATAATCTGTTGTTTCGAATGGTTCAAGATAATTTAATTATTGACTGTAAATGGTCGAAAAAACTAGTCGTTATAGCTTGGTATTAGAGTTCTAGTTTTATATAAACCTTAGCCTGGAGGGTTGAAAAAAACTCATTAGAGATAGGGTAGCAATACCTTAGAATGAGTTGAATCAACCTTTGAACCATTCTCAAGAAAGCGTATTTGAAAAGTAAAAATTTATTTTTAAATGAGTTTAATTTGATTTAAAAGGGTTTATATATATATATATATTTTATAAAATCTAACCCTTTCCAAAAGTTTCTTTTCTTTTGAATCTGTTCCTTAATAAGTTCTCTTCGAATAGGATTTCTTTCAATCCTGATCCTTGCTATAAGTGTCTTAGAAATTTATAAATTGATAGTTTTTAAAATCCTAGATCTGATCTAATTTATTTTAACTAAGTCTCCATCTTCTGAAATTCTCATTGGTTCTAATCTTTCGCTTCTAGCCTATGTTCTAGATTTATATTTAATCTAACTAAATAAATAGTACGAGTGAGCTTAAATATAAATTTTGTGTGGGTATTTAATTTATGTTTTAACATTTGGTTGTGTAAATTAAACTAAGTAATTTGAAAAAAAAAAATGTTGTATGTAGAAATAATTAAAACCCTTAATATTAAGCTTATCAAAGGAAACTGAAATTTGACCGTATAATATGGACTTAAAATAATAAGAAGTTATAAGCAAGTAGAATTTGTAAAATAATCATATTTGTGAGTCTCAGCTAACTCCTCGAAATGGCGGCAAGGGCATTTCTCGCTTCCCCATTTTCTTTACGAACACCTTCACTTCTTGTCGCCTCTTTCCAAATTCGCACCTTTCTATTTTCTTGCCCTAGCTTTCACCATGCCTTGGAATTAGCTGCTCCTTTCCCCCCAAAACCATATGCTCTTCAAACTCCAAAACTAAAAGTGAAAATCCTTTTCCACCCACATCTGAAAGCTCTGACAAACTAATGCGTATGGTCTAACACGTAAGCACGAATGATTTCGTTTCATTACAAGGTCGATTCTGATGTACTGAGCTAGTGGACTGGGGTAATGTGCTTGTTTTTTTTTACATGTATGTTTGCATGTTTCGTTATTTTCATTTTTTCTGATGTAATAAAGCTAGTGGTTACATGTGCCAACTATATAGAGTTGTGAGAAGGGAGGATACTGTACTAAATACAATAGTGGGTTATAAAAATATTTCAGTTTTCTGAAATAAAGAAAAGTCTGTTGCCATTAAAAGTGGAGATAGCTCCAGATCTGTTCTCTTCTTTTTCCAAGTTCAGGTATACCGATGAAGAATCAACGATTTTGAAGACCAACCCAACAACATCGCTCGTGATCAACGGGTTCATAATTTATTGGTTACTATCCTATGACATATGTTTAATTTCATACAAAGCAACCATTACAGCGTATCCAAATCACTCGCAGTAGTATAATAACAATAAAATTGTGCAACCAACTAATAAAGGTGCACCTGCTTGTCGGACACACAATTTATTTCTTTTCTCAGCTTTAAATCCATAACCTGTTTGATATATATATATACACACACATACACACGAGTATCCAAAATAAGATATCCATGCTTTATTTTGTTCTAGGGGTCTTGTTAGCCCCTTTTCACATAATCGACAAACAATTATGTTTATGCAAATATGCTGGGTTTCATAGTCCATAGCATATGCTATGCAGCGAAGTCATATCTCATAAATATCCAATCATATATATATATATATATATATCAAATCATAACAAAAGATCAACGACCATCGTTATATATAAAATATCATAGTGAAATATCACCAAAAAGATCGACTATATCATAGACATAGCGTCTACCCTAGTGTGATGTGTCACTTAAGGTATAAACCATGTGTATGTATCTAACTGCTCATATCAATGCTCACCTGAGTACTGCTATGTACTTGAGGTGGCTCACAAAATATCATACATCCAAAATATACATATCGTGCTTTTATCGCACCAAAAAGGGACTAGCGCACAAATATCCCATACATATATACATAAGACTACCGAGTACCATCACTGCTCAGTTCTAGAGCTCTGTACTGAGTGCCCTGATAAAGTCAACACCTCGGGCTCATGTACCAACTCCTCCTCAAAGCTTGGAGGGAAAAGAGGCTAGTCATCATCATCTTCCTCTACTTCCTCCATCTCTTCCTCCATCTCTTCCTCCTCTCCTTCATCTTCCTCTATCTCTATCTCTTCCTATTCCTATTCCTCTTCATGTTCCTCTTCCTCTTCCTGCATCTCTTCCTCTTGCTGATCCAATACGGGAACCTCCTCAATCAGCTCATCGGCCCCTACAGGTATTAGAGCAGCTAGTGGCTTCTCATCTGGTAATTAATCCGGGACAAAATCCTAAACGGGTAAAGCTACAGGTCCTAAGGACTGAACATGATGAGCAACCATCATGTCCATCATCTCCTTATAGTCAGGGAGGACATCTAAGGCGAGAAGGGGTGGGTCTACTAACATCGCATCCTCCTCTGGAGTCATAGGCGGGTCAAAGCCCTCTACCATCATCTGCTCCCAAATAATATCATTAAACTCTGGGTCAGAAGGGACTGGAAACTCAGGGTCTACATCATAGAACACTAAATCCAACGCTGGCTCTGCGGCCTGATCAGGAATGATCGGTAGCTCTAAGAATTGTTGCTTCTCAACAAAAACATCCATCTCTGGAGGGGCATAGGAACAGGGTCTCCCATAATCACGTGGCCATACTCATCAAGTGGAATCCCCTCATCGTCCTCTAACATCCACGTGTCATAATAGATCGAATCCTCAGGCTATGAAGTGCCTGAAACCATAGAAACATCATCTGAGTCTGAGCTCGAATCAGTATCAAGAAGGACCGGTGGTATGAAAACAAAAGCGGCGTATGATATATATACATCATCCCTACCAAGGTCTGAGGCTATGGAGGTACTGTGATGATAAAAAGAACCAAAAGAGCTACTACTTGAGCTATCTGTAGAGTTGTTAGAATTATAGGATAAGCTAGTACTATCTGGACCATGAATACTATCTCTGGTGTGCAAGGAAACTGGGGGATTATCACCTATACTGATCAACAATTTAAATCGAAATAAGAATTCTAACATATCTGGTAATCTTCTTAGAGGTTGTGTAGTCATCTATACAAATCGGTTCCCCATACAAGCTAGCTATCATTGAAAGAGCTGTATTCGACCACAGTTCCATGTCCAAATCGTGTAGCTTAACCCAGTTCTGGACTTTATCTACTTTAAAATTGCTAAAATCGTAGCTAGGGTGCCATTTATCAACCATCAACATATCACCAAAAAATGAATATGTCGATGACTTTAAAACAGACATAAAATCCGTAGAATCCTCAAATTGGATGGCAAAATGAAATCCAACAACTATATGAACTACAAAATTACCTCTAGGCTTCCATACTTTCCGGATGTACTATTTTAATTTCATAACAGATAGCCAAAATTTGATAGGATGTAGAGCAATAGTGTAATGCCATGTCCACTGATGAATCAAAAATGCCTTCCGGTATAAAAATTCGATCTGCTAATGGTTTCATGAACTTGAGCTTATTTGGATCTGAATCTGGGGGTGAAATCATTTCATTATTTGATGAATTAGCAGCTGAAGTAGCTTTAGAAGGATTGCGATTTGGATTTGAAGAATAAGAAGCTTTAGGCGGGAAATCAGAAGATGTCCGCGTGTCCGCCATTAAAATGTGAAAAGTATGTGAAAGTAGATTAGTTCCTTTTTGAATATATATATATATATATATATATATATATATATATATATCCAAAACACTTCTGCTATTGAAAATTTTGTTCCTATGCGGACTTTTAGCACAAAACAATTTCCGCATGTTTTTGAATACATTGCTTATGTGCTAAAACACAATCCTAACATCTCTCAGTACCAGCGTTTAAGTGCCAACTAGGTTTAGGTCAAAGCCTAAGTTGTAATGATTATAAAAATGGTTGTTTAACTAGATAATATTCTGATAATAAGAACTTCTGGAAACAACATGATATTAAGTGTTGTTGTTACCCCCAAGTAGTACATGTTAGGCATGTGGGAATCTACACTAGCAATCCAGTGTTGTTTCATAAGTAGTACTGCATGTTATCTTCATGTTATTGGCTTCTACAAGTGCAAAATCTAGTTGAATAAATATGCAATCTGATGCAATTATAAAAGCAAGAAGCGTACTTTGCAATTCATGAATATTTTGTTAGCAAAATTGTTCTATATTTGTGTATCCATGTTTGGTTCAAATTTTGTTTTACTCAGTAAGATTTTTGTTTCTTATGTATAATATAACCCTATATTTTCCATTTCTTACCTAATGTGTAGCTCATAATTCACATCAACTTCTAAATTTTGAGTTAGATGTTTTAGATGTTCTACTCTACGTTTCTTACCTAATGTGTATTTTTTCAATGTTTTAGGAATAAAAATAAATTTATATGTATAGTTGTCCTTGAAACAAAAATATATAAACATGTCATAAATGTTTATTTTATTATATACCTTTTTTGGGAATGCATCTATGCTGTCATAAATATGTGATAAATGTCTATTTTAGTTTATATTTTCTTTCATTGCCCACATTCCTAATCTATTCATTGTGATATCCTATCGCTTATTTATAGATTATTTTACCTCTTCATTCTGCTAGTGATATTTTATCCCAAAAATTTGGCCTAACTAAATAATTGAGACCCAAGAATACTATTTTATAAGTTATTAGATTGTAAACTCTAATGCTTAATAGGCAACATATCTTTATCCAAGTCGTTATTAGACTTTCATAATCTATTGTAGAATATTTGGCATCATAATTCTTTTACTTCCATTAACAAAAAACATTCTTTACACAATTAAACTTTGTGTTCCAAATCATACATATGAACATAGTTCAGGAAAAACTTTGTGAAGAGTCACATTGATTTACTAGTTTCATAGAATCACCACTTATTACCTTTTTTGTACCAGTTTTCCAAATAAAAAATAAGCTCATATATTCTAGTTTAAGAACAAATGAATATCCAAGGATTTATCAGGTTGTCATGTAAAAGAATTAATAGATATTGTGGTGAAACAAGTCTTGCATGTACCTGAACCATTGATAGTTAGGTTTGTACTTGTAGTTTATGAACATAGAACTATTAGTGTTTCAAACATAGTTATCAAGACCGAACCGTTAGTCGAACCATAATGCTTCAAGGTTTAAGGTTCGAATGGTTTAACTGTAAGAACTGTGCATCTTATAAAATGTGAAAATTTAAAATAATACAAGTATAAATCAGTTAGAGTCCTGATTGAAACATTATAATATTACTACATACAGGGGTAGTGCTACATCAACGAATACAAAGTTACGAATCTGAACAGTAGTGCATCTCACTCTCACAATCCGCATCTTCAACAACACTTCACCCTCAAAGTTCAAAATGAAGTAAAATACCTTTTCATAAAAATGCTCATAAAATCAAATCTAATACCTTAAGGTAATGGCCCATGAGATCACTTAATATTTATGCTGGCGAAGAAGGACATTTACTGCCGATCTGCAAAATATAGGGTTTTCGGATTTTAGGGAAAGTAAAAAAATTAGTTGTTGGGAGAATTGAAAACAACAAATAGTGAATTTCTTTCTAATTGTGAACATGGTGGTTCAACCGTGTCCTTGGTAAATGGGAGAATCACGGTTTAGCGGTTGAATCTCCGGCTTGAACATGCTGGTGGACTGAAGCTACTCCGTATCGTAAGGGTCGATGATCGATGGTTTACCTTGGTTAAATCGCAGTCGGGTCCGGACACGATAACAATTTTCAAGTACGATGTCACACAAAATGAAATTTTGTGTTAGCTTGAGTTTGATAAAGGGAACCTATTGTTGTTACACAAAATATTTATTTTATTATTATATCTCTTAGACCAAAGAAATGCATGTTTGAGGTTGATTATTTTCCCAATACCAAACTGCGCATGAAATGTATCTATATAGTCTAATTAAGAGGGTCGTGCATTGTGTGCTAAGCAATGCAATGTTTGGATCGAATGTGAGCACATGTCAAATATAGTTTTGTTATCTTTTCAATGTTCTGGCTTATTTTAAGAAATTTAGATGTCATCTATTTAGTATCCTATAGGAGTTCATCTTAGTTGTAAATGTTCATTGAGGATTTTTTTTTTTTTTTTGAAAACCCAGGAGAACCCGGCGGACCTGTAAACTCCTGAGGAGGGTATAGTAAAGCCGTCCGCTAATCCAAGCCCCCATACCCCCGGGTAAATTTATGTAGGATGGGGAAGCGCATGGTAGGAATCGAACCATCGACCTATTGAGGATTAGTATTATGCTTGAAGATTATTTTAACTACCTGTAGGTTAGAATCTGGAGATGCTTCTAAATCAAAACTTGTTCAATTGTTGCTAGTTGGAGTTGACTGTAAAATGCTTATTTTTGACGAATTTAAGAATTGACATTGTTAAAGTTATATAATAATTAAACTTAATTAGTTGGATGAGTGTTGCAAATAGTCCATGGGTTGATGTATAAATGGAGTGGGTTGACCATGGAATAAGGCTAGAGTGGGGTCACTAAAGTCCGCATATGAACTAGTTAGTGTTAATTAGTTGGATGAGTGTTGCAAATAGTCCATGGGTTGATGTATAAATGGAGTGGGTTGACCATGGAATAAGGCTAGAGTGGGGTCACTAAAGTCCGCATATGAACTAGTCCATGGGTTGATGTATAAATGGAGCGGGTTGACCATGGAATAAGGCTAGAGTGGGGTCACTAAAGTCCGCATATGAACTAGTTAGTGTTTATTTGAGAAGTTATATGGATATAACAAACATACAGTTGTTTACTTTATATAGTGCTTCTTCTTTCTTCCAATCAATTCGTTTCTTTTGACCGTTTGTTTTTATAGTTTTCTAATCACTTCGTTTTTCAAATATTATATACGTTAAATGATTTTTAAAGCACAACAGTTAATAATTTCGTAGCTGTATTTTACTTGATATTTTTACTTGGTGTTTCAAATAACTACATTTTCAAAAGAATGGAAAATTTTACGGTAAATGCTTTATAATTATAAATCAAAAAGATCGGTTTTCCACCATTGTACAGTAATATAAGCCATTTCATAAATTTGACAAATCATGTGCAACAAAACTTTTATTCATCTTCAGTTTGAAATAAAACAACTTCCCTAATGGATCAAGTTACCCTTCCACGCAAAAGTCTTTCATAGACCCGACCATTAATTCAGATTCCACTCAGATATCCTCGCAAGGCACATCCAACCTTGTACGCCACCAAGGATCGTCGATAGTTGCATCCAAGAAAACTTGAGCGGCGTAAACACCAACAACACTAAAGTCTATCTTAGGATCCACCATCACCTTGAACTTCGCTTTGACGACAATACAAATATTTTACAATCTGGAAAGTATTGCCAAATAGTTTTGTGATTTTTCTTAAAGTAAAACACAATACTACATAAAAGAAAATTTAAATAATAAAGTACCTACAATATCATGAACACAATAGCCTTACTTTGTTGCTTATTTTGCAATCTGAAAAGTATTGCCAGATTGTTTTGGCATGTGGCGTTCATAACCGGGTACCCTCCTCTTAAAGATCCACATGTCCTAATCATCGATTCCAAAGCATTGTAAATCTCTACAAATCCTTCTTAAATTTTCAATCTTTCATATTACTGTTGGAAATAATATCTTGCGAAATGTATATCCATGATTTAGCAAGCGAAACTGCTTAGATGTAGGCTTACATTGCTTTTTTCTGCTGTCAGTTGGCGTTTCTTCCTCTTCGACACTTTATTCCTCAATGTCATCTATGCTAGTTATTGTCCCCATTACATTTGAATTTATGTATGGTCAATCAAATACGCTAGTTAAGGGTTTCAACTTCTTCTTCTTGTTATATTCTGGGCTAGGACGTATAATAAATTCAGCATCTCCGTCTTCAATGTCTGTCTCTTGGAATTCGTCATCTTCTTCCTTCTGCTTTGAACCATTAGTAGTTTCTTTGTTAACAAGAGAATTGTATGTATAAGAAAACTGTCGTTGTATATTTTGCATTGCTTTACTATCACAAATCTCTGTCTATTGCACATTAAGGTAATGATGCTGACTTTGATCATTCTACATCATAATTGACATGTGCGATGAATGATCGTCATATGCACCTATCACAGAACGCTGATGACAATGCTGTGAGATGACCCTAAAAATTTTCAATAATTTTTATTTATTTATTTCCCAACCCTGGGTCATCTACTCAAGGGTTATCCCCATTCAACCTTACAAATTCCAGGATCACTCCTAATATAAAAATATTAGTTTGATTCATTCAGGATTATAGCTTGTATACATGACGACATACAAGCCTTTTTTGCCTAGCTTCAGAGTTTAAGTTTTAAAAGAAAAAGTAATTTGTTATACTGTATTAAACCAATCTTTTACAAGCAAATGAGAGAATTATTTCGAAGTTTTCCCAAAATAAGTATTTCTTTCAAATTTCTCATTTCCCTGACCAAAGCCATATACATCCGTTCTTGAGCATAAACCTCTCCTCGTGTGTACATGCATAGTCTCACTATTGTTTCACTCCAACACCTCTGATTTCTTATGTTATTCTCATATTCAGATCGCTTACTAACTAGTTTAATTATGAAATAAGTACACAACACTTCTACAATATCACAAAACATAGTTTACATCGAATTAGTGAACTCTTGTTTAAATCATTTTTCTTAGAAAATTATACTGTAGCTATGATGACCCATTTATTCTTTAAATATTAGAGGAGCATGACTCCAGAGAATGAATGCCCTTTATTCAAACAGTAATATGTATATTGTACCAAGGAAACTCACGTGTCTAACACTTAAACACCCGTTGGATAGTTATTTAGAGCATACATACCCTTTCTAGCTTATATATTTTTAGGAAACACACTTAATTCTTCTAGTGTAAATCTTGATTATTCTTGTATCCATAAGGTTGAGTATAACCCGGTTCCTTTTCTCAAAATACATGAAACGCTTTATAATACAAACCATTGTTGTTCCATATACATTTACATGAATATCAGCTCACACTTATATATAAAATAAAAATCTTTTATTCAAAATATATTATTATGGATCAATCTATTTTTGGTGCCAGTCTCACACTTTCTGGCTAATACATAACTACACAACAAAACATATTATACTAAGCCAAACTTCACATATTTTTAGTACTGGATTTATCTATATATTACCTAAAGACATGGCTGAATTATTACCTTATTTCATGTTGCATCCATATTTTAGTATCTATTTATCTGATGTTGGTAATTTATATCGTAGTTCTTTCATTTGCATAAACTCGGTTCTAACACCAATCTTATACCATAACTCTTGGTGATAATATTACTGAAGCAATCCGAGTGAAATATAAACCTCATATTTCATAACATAAGTCCTTTTTGGAAAAACAGGATTATATTCTCAAAACCAACATATTGCTTCTCTGTTATCAAACTATATCATATTTAAACAATGATCTCTTTTAATCCAAATATAAGCAAAAAATAAAGCCTTTACAAACCATTTGTTTTATACAGAAATGTAATATTTTAAACCATAACTTGTTCCCTCTCTCTCTTTATATATATATATATATATACATATATATATATATGTATGTATATATATATAGGGGCAGGTTCGAGAGCACCCCAAACAGTGCAGCACCACAAAAGCCCCTCAACCACAGTCAAGTATTCCACACCCTCTCTCCTTGCACTCATTCTCTCACTTTCCACTCACATTCTTTAATAATTCTTTAATATAAATGAGTGGTTGTGAATCATGTGCAAATGGGAGGCTGAAATTCAGGGGGGCTCCCTGGTCCTATCCCATATATATATATATATATATGTATGTATATATATATATGTACATGTATATAACGGTGTCCTTTTCCTATGCATACTGCTATACCTAGGACTCCAAGCACAAGAATGTGACTATATGTCATAGCATACTCTATTTAACCCAATATCACATCAGCACAATGGTGTGCATATGTAATACCACGACACCATAATCCATTTCTTAGACCTTTTATACAATCATACTCGAATACCTTTTAGTATAAAGCCTTTGGCAATCCCTATGTAATATGTTTTCAACACACAATAGCTTTTACTATATTCAGATTTACTTAATTTATGCATGGATCAGGGTTAACCATAAAAGCAACCACAACATAGGCTTAAGTTTCAAACAGTTATCTAAGCATACTATTATATTAACCATTGCATCACTCAGAACCTTTTTAATAATCTTTGATTATTCGTTTAAACATTTCAGTTGATAAATCGTTCATATCCTGTCTATTAGTATAAATACCTAGTAAGCTTTCTTTCTGCATTCTACAATCTGTGTGTCTTAAATATTTAAGCATGCTCGGGTTATAGCTGGCTACATAAGGAAGAAAGCACATGAAAATATCATTTATGTGCCATTCTATCTTCCATAGCATCTCCTTATATAAATATAACTAACCATTTCAATCTTTATTCATATTTGATTTCAGAGAACTCCTCTTCTTGTTATAAACACGTTATATGATCATATAAAAACTTCAACATTGCCTGTATTTATATACTACTTTAAAATATACTTGCGCTTTCAAATCTTTAGATTTCGGTTTACTTCAGAATTTACAAACATTCATTTTAATCACAAGCTCTACATTTCAAATAGAAACAGCAAACTAACATTCTTGTGTAACAATACATACAAATCAATACATAATGCAATTAACAATTCAGCCACTTTAATATCTAAAATAACTAAGTATTACTAATTCCTTTCAAAACAAACTTTCAAATACTTGATCATTTGGCTTCCTCAATGCCTGCAATTAAAATACTTGAATCTACCTCACCATAAGAAGAGGCACTCCAAGACGCATAAAAGCACACAGGGTCAGACTAAAGCCTGGTGTTAGTAATTCACTTAATATATAACATTAAACCTGTTAGGTCTCCCAAGATAATACTTTATTATTCAAGTGTACTGTTAGTTTCATTTTGTGCTTATTCCTGTGTAAGATAATGTTGCTATGTTTGTGCATATATCAGGGTATACAGTCATCTATTCAAGTATATTAGATTATTCATTTCATGATTCAACCCAAACATTAAACATGTTGTGACACGCCACATCCGCTAATGTCACTCTTTAATAGAATGCATTAAGTTTTGTGAAGCGTTATAGGTAAACAGGAACAGAAACAGAAACATCACAAGACAGATATAAAATAGCAGCGGAATTTTAAACTTTATTCTTCAAACAGAAAACAACGTGATCCAAAATCCAGTTACAACATAAGTATGAAATAAAAAAACCATTAATCAAATTAAAATATTGGTCTTGTACTAAAATCATCAGAGTACAGTGATATAAAATAATAATCCCCAAAAAGAGCCATATCAGAATAGACAGGTAATCAAAGTGGTACATTTAAGCAGCTCCAAGCAGAAAGAGAAGAGAGAATCCTAATCAAGCCTGAGCATTCCCACCCCGAGAACTTGGGGAGGGGGAGGAAGAGAGAGAAAAGGAAACAAAACGGGTCAAACATAAAGTCTAGTGAGCCCAGTTACTTTTAGCATATAAATAAGTAAAAGCATCATGAAAGACATATAAACTGGATGAGAGAGATAACAGTATCATAAGACAGGTATAACAGAATGATTTTAGAATAAGAAGAATAAAAAGAACAGAATAGGTTATGCTTCTCATATACTTTTCTCTGCACCAATAATAGTATAATAGAAACGGAATGAACCCAACAGAAACAGATGGTAGACTTAGGTGTACTTCTAGTGACAGGTTTTACACCCAATAATAATAACATGCATGCCAACAGATATAACAGGTGTTATCACAAAGGATAGTAACGGGCTCCTAAACAAGCAGAACTGGATGTTCCCTAATTTCTACCGCAATTGATCAGCTCCTTATCCTGTAGATACCCTATGATGGCCCCATAGTAGGATGTATGACTTCCTAAAGTGGCAACCCCTTTTTTCGGATAGGTACAACCATATTTATTGATGTCATAGCGTCTTAATTTCCCAAGCAATCTGGACTCATGCACGCACATGACTCCGTTGGAACGCAACATCAACACCTCCACCCATATGAACCTCTTATATTTAACTCAGAAAGCGTGCCCTTGAACCCTACCTAGTTCAAGGCCCCCTTTGGATACTAATATGGGTTATTGACTGATACGGGTTCCACACAACGGATGATACAAGCCACCCCCAGGCTTGCATCCCCACTACTAGGATTTGACAGGTTATGCTTAACAGATTAACAAGCCCGCATAACCTAACAATAAAACATGTTAAGTTTGTCGGGTTCGTATAACCCCTACAGATTTAACAGATTTACTTAACCCCCTATTGATCTAAACAAGTTTACTTAACCCACACACAATTTTAAAGGTTCATGTAATCCCCACAGATTTAAACAGGTTAAGTATTACATGTTAACAGGTTATTAAAATTTTCCATTCATGTATTTTAATGCACCAAACGTCTCGCATTAAGTCGACACTTGTGGATGCTGGATATTCCGGGTGGTTACGGGCAGACTTATACCACAAGTTGGACTTAACCTCGTGCCTTAGCACCATTACGTGTACCTTTATGCACTGGACCCCTCACGTTATATTAACCACTTGTGGATGCTGGATTTGTCAGGCGGTTCTGGGAAGACTTCTACCACAGGTGTAATCTAACCTTGTGTCTAAATGCAGTTACAGTTTCTATTTACTGTAATTTTAGGCATATTCATTCATTCGTAGACAATTATTTATGGTCATCATAGGTTATGCCCCCAAATTCCTAGTCCGATTCACGATACAAGCCAAATTTATCTTTCCCAACCGTTCCCAATTTCGTCCGTTCGCATATTTCAGCGATAGGCCTAGGCTCAAAGGTAGCCTGGCTATAAAAATAAAAGGGAAGGAAGGAGAGAAGAGAAAAAAAACATAACAACGAAACAGGCATATGATGACAGAAATAGGCATAATGACAGAATAGGCATATGATGGCAAAATTGGGAATAATAACAGAATAGGCATATGATGATAGAAATAGGCATATGAGAACTGAACAGTAGAATTAGGTGTACAAGTAATGACAGGTGTGTTTAATTATGATTCAGGTTATTAACTGGCATAGGTTTAGATCCAAGCTTATAAACATGTCAATATTACTTATTAAATGTTTATATCTAAAAATAACATGAACTCACAGAGACTGGATCAATAGAACTGAGAAAAGAGTGTTGATGTTGTAGCAGATATTCTTGTATACGTATAAATTGTTATTGCAGAAGAATAGGATAAATCAATCTGAGCTGGGGCAGCATCTCGATGTCTGCATTGTTTTTGATGAATAAAACAATAGAAATTAGATCCTATATATAGCCTCAAGCCAAGAATCAGGTCAAGAAATGCGTCCAGGTTCAGAAAAATGGATCTGCCCCAAATCTGAGTGGGTTCGACCCTAGAGTCGACACCCCTATTTGTGGGTCGACCCTAGGGTCGACCCGCAACGGTTTGATTTCCTACATTTGTCATCTGCCTTGTGTTTTGAATTGTTTTGAATATTTCTAGACTGGCTTGTTTATACATAATTCTCTTATATGTATACAAACTTCAAAGCTTAATAACTTCTTCGTATGATGTCCGTTTTATGCAAACTCGGAGTCTATTTTAAGCAGAATTCTGAGATGAACGCAATGGTATATTACGTTTTTCTTAATTCCCAAAATTTAATTAGCTACTCTTTAGTTTGTTGTTATATGTCCTTTTAAAATTATGGGGTGTTACATTCTCCCCTACTTAAAGGATTTCTTCCCCGAAATCTCTAAGTTAAGAAGAATGTATATCCTAACATCCATCATCCATCTACTCATCCATCAATCACAGGTATCCATTGTCCTTAAAAGATTTCTAATGCTCTTATGAACCATATGCAAAGGTGTGTGTATATGTCCTTACACTAGTGCGAAAAATCAGCCGCTCTACTGATTCAGTCGACCTCCTTAATGCAATGTATGTCAGCTCCATGAATCCAACATGTATCCAAATAGTCCTAGTATATCATATAAATGCTATATGCGTGCACAATTATCCATCCAAATGCAACATTCATGTGATGATACACCCATTTCCATCCATAAAAGAAAAATATGCTCACGCATCCATATGCAGTATAAGAGTGACTGAGCTGATCTAGTGCCTAGTATGTGTATATGCATCCACGAGCAACCACTAGCAAACACTTTCATCAACTTGCATACATCAAACATAATATGTCTCAAACACATGTTTACACTCATGGGTTCCCTACCTAAAGGTTGAAGATTCGATCGATAGGATGTACTTAATGATAGAAATAAGTACGAATAAAAGTTTTGGAAAAATAAGTTAAGAACATACCCTTGAAAAGAAAGGGGTACAAAACGCGAATATTGTCTTTAGTCTCCCAAGTTGCATCCTCGGGGTCTTTTCCCCATTGAACTTTCATCAATTTGACCTCTCAGTTCTGTAGCTTCTTAACCTCTGATCCAAGAATACGGGTAGGAACTCGTCTAACTGTCGCCTCCCATTCCACCTCTACTTCCTCAAGTATACTCGGCTCAACTACCTCTGTTGTATCGTGCAGA
Source organism: Allium sativum (assembly GCA_030737875.1). Lineage (NCBI taxonomy): Eukaryota > Viridiplantae > Streptophyta > Magnoliopsida > Asparagales > Amaryllidaceae > Allium > Allium sativum. Next base: position 459,461,693 of record CM060913.1, on the reverse strand, counting down.
GATTTTCGCAAATGAGAAATGTGGAAAACATCATGAACACCTGCTAATCTCTCTGGTAGCTTCACCCTATAGGCCATTTGGCTAATCCTTTCTGTTATGGGAAATGACCCTTGGTGCCAATTTCCCTACAGATCCAAAGCAAACCACATTTCTCAAAGGTGATACCTTGATGAAAACCATGCTCCCCCACTTCAAACTCAATATCAGTCCTTCTCTTATTTGCGTAGGACTTCTTTCTGTCATGCGTTGTCTTCATGCATATGCGGATAAGATCAATCTTCTCTGAGGTTTCTCTAATCATCTCAAGTCTATGTGTAGACTCCCATTAATAAGTTGGTGATCTACAGGGTCATCCATACAATGCCTCGAAGGGTTCCATGCCAATACTAGCCTGATAACTGTTGTTGTAGGCGAACTCTACTAAAGGTAAATGCTCTTTCCATGCCCCTCCAAAGTTTAGGATACACAGTCTTAAAAGTTCCTCAATAATTCTATTACCCTTTACGTCAGCCCATCGGTCTGAGGGTGATAAGCGGTGCTCAAACACAACTATGCACCTAATGCCTCCTGCAAGCTCTTCCAAAACTTACTGGTGAATATGGGGTCACGATCACTCACTATACTGGAAGGTACTCCATGTAGATGGACTATCTCACGAAGATAAACTACCGCCAACCATGCTGACATTCTCTTACTCTTAACAAGAATGAAATGAGCGCTCTTAGTAAGCCTGTCAACTATAACCCAAATAATAGTGTTGCCTTTCCTCAATCTAGGCAAACCATCAATAAAATTCATATAAATGCTCTCCCACTTCCATTGTGGGACCTCCGAAGGATGAAGTAAACCACCGGGCTTCTTTTGCTCAGCTTTGACTTGCTGGCAAATCAAACATCGAGAAACAAACTCCACTACATCTTTCTTCATCCCAGCCCAAAAGAAAACCCTCTTCATATCTCTATACATCTTACCACCGCCTGGATGGATAGTCATCCTTGAATGATGGGCTTCTTCAAGGACTGTCTTTAACAGACTCCCTACACAGGGACCACAGAGCATTCTATCTTGTCGCAACCACCCTCTATCATCCATGGAATATCTACTGAGGTTACTAGAAGTTTCCATTCTACCGAGCCTATCCAAGATGTTATGTATCTGTGGATCCTCTCACTGTGAACTTCATATCTGATCCAAAAGAGTAGGTCGCACCTCCAATGATGCCAATAACCCAGGTGTAAACTCGGTAGAGGGCCTAAAATAAAAGGTTGATATATACTCCAAGCTCTGCCTCTTTACAAATAGAGGACTCAAGGTCATCCTCTGCCTACTCAGTGCATCCGCCACTACATTACCCTTGCCAGGGGTATAAGCAATCTCAAAGCCATACGATGCTAGGAATTCCATCCATCTCTGTTGCCTCAAATTGAGATCCTTTTGTGAGAACAAATACTTGAGAGATTTATGATCCGTATACAACTCGAACTTCTCTCCAAGTAGATAATGACGCCAAGTCTTAAGCGCGAATACTATGGCAGCCAACTCTAAGTCATGGGTAGGGTAGTTCTTCTGATGAACTCTCAGCTGCCTACCAACTTAACATACTACCCTTCCCTCTTGCATCAAAACAGCACCAAGCCCTGTACCACATGCATCAGTGTATACTGTGAACACCTTATTCCCATCAGGCAAAGTCAGAACCGGGACTGCTGTCAGAGCCCTCTTCAATCGCTGAAAAGCATCCTCACAGTCTATATCCCAAGAAAAGGTCAGATTCTTCTTCGTCGGTCTGGTGAGTGGGGCTGATTACTTCGCGAAGTCCTTAATGAACTTTTTATAATAGCCCTCTAAACCGAGAAAACTCCTCACCTCCGTTGCATTTTTTGGAATCTTCCAATCTTGAACTGCAACTACTTTCGCGGGATCCACTGCTATCCCATCCTTAGAGACCACATGCCCTAGAAATCTCATTTCCTTTCTCCAAAAATGACATTTGGAGAATTTTGCCTTAAGCTAGTGCGCTTGGAGAGTCTTCAAAACCTTCCTTAAATGTAGGACATGCTCTTCCTCATTCTTTGAAAAAGTCAAGATGTCATCAACAAAGACCACAACGAACTTATTTAGAAACTCCTGAAACACCCTACTCATCAGATCCACAAAATAGGCGGGTGCATTCGTCAACCCAAAAGGCATAACGAGCCACTCGAAGAAACAACGACAGGGGAGGGGCATCTGCTTGGCCAACGGCAGGTGTTGTAGCCTCAAGTTACCTACGGAACCAAGTCAGTATCTGAATGCCCTCAGGAATATTCTGTTCCCCAGATATGCTGAAAAGAAAAGGAAAAAGGGATACAAACAGAGAATCGAAAGATATTTCATATGGGTTTTGGGGAATATGTTTTTCAAAACAGACTTTTCTTTGAAAATATTTTCTTTCAAAACCTTTTAAAAACAATTTTTCAGAACCTTTTATCTGATCTGGTAACCTTCAACTTTGATACCAAATGTGACACCCCACGTCCGTTAATGTCACTCTTTAACAAAATGCATTAAGTTTTGTGAAGCGTTATAGGTAAACAAGAACAGAAACATCACAAGACACATATAAAATAGCAGTGGAATTCAAAACTTTATTCTTTAGACAGAAAACATCGCGGCCCAAAATCTAGTTACAACATAAGTCTGAAATACAGAAAACCCATTACATCAAATTAAAAATCTGTCTTGTACTAAAATCATCAGAATACAGTAATATAAAATCATAGTCCCCAAAAAGAGCCATATCAGAATGGACATGTAATCAAAGCAGTACATATAAGCAGTTCCATGCAGAAACAGAAGAAAGAATCCTAATCAAGCCTGAGTATTCCCACCCTGAGAACTTGGGGGAAAGGAAGAGAGAGAAAAGGAAACAAAACGGGTCAGACATAAAGTCTGGCGAGTTCAGTTACTTTTAGCATATAAATAAGTAAAAACATCTTGATAGGCATGTAAATTGGATAAGAGAGATAACAGCATCATAAGCCAGGTATAGCAAAATGAGTAGGATAAGCAGAATAAGCAGAACATAATAGGTTACGCTTCTCAAATACTTTTCTCTGCAACAATAATAGTATAACAGAATAGAATGATCCCAATATAAACAGATGGTAGACTTAGGTGTACTTCTAGTGATAGGTTTTACCCCCAACAGTAATAATAGGCAGCCCAACAGATATAACAGGTGTTACCCCAAATGATAATAACGGGCTCCTAAATAAGTAGAACTAGATGTACCTTAATTACTACCCTAATTGATCAGCTCCTTATCCCGTAGATAACCTGTGTTGGCCCCACAGTAGGGCATATCACTTCCTAAAGTGGCAACTCCTTTTTTTTCGATAGGTACAACCATATCTTCTGATGTCACAACATTTTAATTTCCCGAGCAATCCGGACCCATGCATGCATATGACTCCGTTGGAACGCGCCGTCAGCACCTCCACCCATATGGACCTCTTATAATTAACTCAGTAAGCGGGCCCCTGACCCTACCTAGTTCGGGGTCCCCCTTTGGATACCAATATGAGTTAGTGACTAATACGGGTTCCACACAACAGATGATAAAGCCACCCCCTAGGCTTGCATCCCTACTATTAGGATTTTGATAGGTTATGTTTAACAGATTAACAAGCCCGCATAACCCCAACAATAAAACAAGTTAAGTTTCTCGGGTTCGTATAACCCTCCATAGATTTAACATATTTACTTAACCCCTCATTGATCCAAACAAGTTTACTTTCATGTAACCTACACAGATTTAAACAGGTTAAGTATTACAGGTTAATAGGTTATTAACATTCTTAGTTCATGTATGTTAATGCACCAGACCTCTCACATTAAGTCGACAACTTGTGGATGTTGGATATGCCGGGCGGTTCCTGGAAGAATTACACCACAAGTTGGACTTAACCTCGTGTCTTAGCACCGTTACGTGTACATTTACGCACTAGACCCCTCACATTAGATTAACCACTTGTGGATGCTGGATTTGCTGGGCGGTTCCAGGCACACTTCTACCTCAAGTACAATCTAACCTTGTGTCTAAGTGCGGTTACAGTTTCTATTTACTGTAATTTTAGGCATATTCATTCTTAGACAATTATTTATGTTCATCATAGGTTATGCCCCAAAATCCCTAAGCTGATTCACGATACAAGTTATGCTCCAAATTTATCTTTCCCAGCCGTTCCCAATTTCATCCATTCGCATATTTCAGCGATAGGCCTAAGCTCGAAGGTAGTCTGGCTATAAAAATTAAAGGGAAGGAAGGAGAGAAGAGAACATAAACAAGCATAATAGCAAAAACAGGCATATGATGACAGAAATAAGCGTAATGACAGAATAGGCATATGATGGCAGAATTGGGCATAATAACAGAATATGCATATGAGAACTGAATAGTAGAATCAAATGTACAAGTAATGGCAGATCTGTTTAATTATGATTCAGGCTATTAACAAGCATAGGTTTAGATCCAAACTTATAAACATGTCAAGATTACTTATCAAATGTTTATATCTAAAAATAACATGAACTCGCAGAGACTGGATCTAAAGAACTGAGAAAAGAATGTTGATGTTGTAGCAGAGATTCTTGTGTACATATAAATCGTTGTTGTAGAAGAATAGGCTAAACCAATTTGAGATGGGGCAGTATCTTGTTGTCTCCATTGTTTTAGTTGAATAAAACAATAGGAATGAGGTCCTATATATAGCCTCAAGCCAACGAATCAGGTCAAGAAATGCGTCCAGGTTTAGAAAAATGGATTTGCCCCCAGATTTGGGTGGGGTTGACCCCCAATGGGTCGATTTCCCGCGTTCGTCCCTCGCCTTTTGTTTTGAATTATTTTGAATATTTCTGGACTGGTTTGTTTATATATAATTCTCTTATACGTATACAAACTTAAAGCTTAATAATTCTTCGTACAATGTCCATTTTAAGCAAACTCGGAGTCTATCTTAAGCAGAATTCCGAGACGAACGCAATGGTTCAGTCCGTTTTTCTTAATTTCCAATATTTAATTAAGTATAATTTAGTTTATTGTTATAATTTCCTTTTAAAATTACAAGGTACTGCACATGCACAAACACACTAAATATCTATGTATAGATCAAATCAACTCAACATTGCTCATCCCACTCTTAGCACTTTTCCCAGCTACTCGGCATGCCTATGCCTAACAATTTGTCACTTATAACTCATCAAAGCCAAAGCTAACACTTGAATTCACTGGTGCACATTGTCTGGTCCATACCTTACACCAGACACTTAGATCTCTGGGCTTAAACAAGCCATGTGCAAGCTTTAATTGTGTCCTATGCCAAACTAGTCAAAGAGCTATCAGGCCCGAGTCATCCTTAGTTATTTACTAAGTTTTCATATTTCTTTTATTTCAATCATTTTTGTTTTCCTGAGTGCCATTTTATTCCCAGAAACAACTCATACAAGCTGCAGGCCAAATCATTCATTTAAGCACATCAACAGCCAATGACTTAATAATCATTCATACACACATGTCAACAACCAATTATTTAATAATCATTCATTCATCAAGCCATAGCCATGCACTCATGCAAAAATGTAACAACCAATATTTAATATGTATAAGAAACCATCAATTACACATATATAGCAGGGTACCTTAAGGTTTGTAATAATTCTATTGCTACTAACATGTGGCCATGAGTGTTTTTATAAGGCACACCCTAAAGCCCCATTTCCAGTCACCTGTGTTTTAATCCAACATCATATATTTGATGAGCTTTATTAAACCACAGTATAGATTTTAAGGAAATTCATAAGCAACTGGGGGCTCAGCACATGAAAATTCATTGCACCCCTAATTACCGTATTTTATTCATATATAAGACATAAGCAATGCCTACTTGCACTGCTGCCTTACACACTCCATAGCACATACCACACTTAGATAACAACGGTATAAAACCATTTTTCTCTTAGATTTATTATTACTGAACATTTTAGATCTAATCAGTAGCCATGCTTTTAATGAACTTAAGTATTATTATCAGATATGCACAATATTCACTCTAACAATGATATTAGGATTATAGCACTGTCATTACCTTAACCATCATATGTTAAATCAGCGAGGACTCATAACACATTCATCGCAATCCAAATGTTTCATAAAGATAAATAGCTTAATACTGGAACATCTACGGCTACCTTTTTCTCAGGACTAATGCATATATTGAGTGAGATTACTCACTGATTTTTCTCCTGCTCTATTCTTTAATCCCTCGGTCCAGTCTCCTACCTTCCTGGAAATTGCTTACATTCTTTTGTTTCATTTAAAGAGAAAAAGATGCTAGCCTAACAAGCCTAATGTCATGTCTATTTATTTAGTCACTAGCTAGGGTTTAGGTGATTAAGAAATATCAATCATACTCTAAGAAAGCCATACCGAATTACACCACTATTTTTTCAATTGTCTACCCTTGTGATTATAATTCTCTCCCTCAAATTTTCGGTTAGAGGTAATTGTTTTGTTTCCTATTAATGCCAGGGTAGTGGTGGTCCTTTGCATAGAAAAGTTCTTTATTTAGATTTATCCTTATCCTATCATTTGTCATGCAACTTGCATGTTTCCCTCATCATTTCACATGTAGGGAGGTTTCATTATTCTATTGATATATGCAAGGTATATATCTTTATGTAAATTACTCATTCCCTTTGTAAAATCTGGTGCTTATTAATCTTATATATACACACACACATACACTTAGCACCTTCTATTATATTAACAAATAAAAATATCCTACTTCCTTGGCAAAATCTGTTGCCTTACACACACACACACACACACACACACACACACACACACACACACACACACACATATATATATATATATATATATACACATACATACATTATTTTAGGATTTTAATACAATAAGGATGTGCACAATATGCACATGCACACCCAATATCATCATATATTAGCCACACGCACTTATTTTCTAAAGTTCCCAATCACTTAAATTAACTTAATCAATGGGTAGACTTAGGGCCATTACATGTTGTTGTGGGGCGGTAGAATAAAGAGGGAAGTTAGGTGAAGAGAGCGGTTGGTACGACTAGCTATAAGGAAAACCTGAGTATGGGGAATATCCGTACTTAAGCGATGGATGGACTGATTGTTGTTGTTGTGTTGGACGTTGGTTGGGAAATCCGATTAAATGCAGTTTAGTTTTTCACCCATAACTTTTTTGCTGGATTGTTTGGATGCAGAAGCCATTTTGTAGAAGAAAAAATTAAATAAATATTGATATGTTTTTGTGGAAGGAGGAGAGGATGGAGCAATGAAGATATAGGGAGGTAAAATAGAGCCATTGCACTAGCTATTTGGAGACAACGACTATGTAGAATATAACGGAAAAGAGTTTGCTGTTATAAATTATATGATAAAGTCTTTGACATTATAAACGTATAACAACAAAATCTTTGCCATTATACTCTACCAATCTATGTTCAGTGGTCCAACCATCGAACTGCTTTCAACCAGCCATGAACTAGGCACAGAGAACTAAACAAGCCACATATGAATGCTTTGTGACTTGTTTAGTAACTGAACAAGCCACTGTTGGTTATGCCCTTAGATATGTTTTTATTTATTTTAGAATTATGATTGTTTTCAATTTTTTAAATTATAAATAAATATTATGCTAATAATTTGGATAATTTAAGGTTAATTTTAGTAAGTATCTTGATAGCTTTAAGAAAATTCAATTCACAGTATTTTATTCAAGCATTCCCATTAAACCTTTAGTTGTAGACATCTTCGAAACTAATTTTATTTAGTAATATAAGAATAATCATAAAAGTTTGTCCACCGTTATAAATTTGGTAAATAATAAAATTATTTAACTCAATGATTTTAATAAAATAGGGAAACTAATAATAAAAATATATTATTATGGTTCATGAAACAAAAAATAGAAATGGGATTGACATAGAAAAGCACATCTTTTATCTCATTATAATATTTAGATACTAACAACGTCACTGCATGTAATGCGATGCATAGGTAATACCTTAGTTTCAATACTATAGGAAGACCAAGCATTGCTTGAATACTATATATATAATGTGTTGATAAAACCTTGAATGCCATAGTTAATGTATTATACTGTAAGTACAACATCGCTCTTAGTATAAATTGAAATCCATATATCTATCCCTCTAATGTTTGAAGAAAGGATACCACCGTCTCTTGAAATTACAACTATCATATCACAATAAATTTCTGTTGTACTATTTTATAGGCATGTTGTTGTGTATTCTACTATTTTTAATACATTAAGATGTACATTTTTTCCCATTGATTGATATCTGCGATGAATGTAATTTTTAATATCAGACCAACGTGCACACATCACTAGAATTAAATAGTTTCTCCATGACAATTTATCACCCAAATTGGCAAGCACCTTGTCCTAGCAGATTAACACATTATGTCAAGATACCAAATGTCGTGGATTCAATTCGCTTGGACCTCATTGTTATGCTAGTATGGTGCATACTAGCCAAAGTTATATATAAGTATCCAATATATATATATATGTATATATGTATGTATGTATAATTATCATTCATATTACTTCATCAAACCGACCGTTAGGGAAGTTTCCCCACTGTAAGAGGGTCAAAATCAATTTGTCTGTGCCAATGAATTTCGGCATCATACTCGTGCATCAGATATTCGCGTTTTCTTCCTTCCTCGAGTCTATCCAATTCCGATTCATTCTCAATGCCATTTTCTCCGATTTCTTCCTTTCATATTTATCTAACGCGTTTCATACTCTTCCACGTCAAATTCTCGTTGCTTTTCCACCTTTGTCTACACCATCTGCCCTAATTTCATTGCTCGTTTAATTCAAATTTGACTCCGTCCCCAAAAAATCATCAATGAAATCGAGCATACAATCTCATATTCCAGTTTGAAGTTTCTAATCTGAAATCGGCGCCTCATAACATTGTTCAATCCAGGCATCATATTTCATTTCTTTTTAACTCAAAATAGTTTTTGCTAGTAAAATTTTTAATCTACATAGTGGGTTAGTTCGGTATTTATGTTTCCTTTCAATTATAGGTTTCCTTTCTGTATTTTCGCTAACCTAGTTAAGGATAGATCTATGTAGTTTTAGCAATTGCGTTGGTTAGTAGTGGTTATTTTTTTTATTTTTACCAAACATACCTGTATGGTGTGTACATTTAGAAATAATTGGTTGTATTGAACCAATTCCTCCATTGATCATCAAAAAAAATGTCTTTGATTGTTGATATCTGTTTGGTGCTTTGTAGAGTATGTAATGCATCAGTAATCACCCAAAATTTATGATTTAAAGATTACTGACTAGTCAACAAATGACCAAGCTGAACTGAAATAAGTTGTGAGCGAGCTAAACTTGGATCAAATTCTATTTTTTAAACCTCATAGGAAGTACTTGGGATTTATCATCTTGAAATGGATGACAACAAAATTAAACAGTTTTGAAATGATATGAGCTAAAAGCTATTACAATTTCTTATTTACCGGATATAAGCATTTTTGTGATCTTTGCGATTTTCATGTATACTGGCGATGGAGAGTGACATATAGTTTATGAACTTGGAAGGATGTGTGATATTGAATATAGGATAAGTATTAGCCAGTTAACTAAATAACTCTCATTTTCTCACAAATATATTTCCTGCATTTGGAATGTAGTTGGTTTTACCCTGTACTAATTTTATACTTGAATATCCCCCATCTGTTTTTGTTAGCTGTCACATGTTTATATGCTAATCTGGTACTCAATGCTTTATGATTCTATTAACCAAGCCCTTATGCGAGCTTTCTTCAGTTAAAACCATCTGTGTTGACTGCTGCACGTAACTGCGAAAGCTATATGTATATAAGAATAGATGACTCACTTCTTATTTTCATCTTCTTGTTTTAATCCATATGATAAAGAGCAGGATACAAATTAATAAATTGGTTTATAATTATTATTGAATCGATCTAGATTGTGTGAATTAAAATAGTGGCAAGTGTTTGCTTGAATAAATAGGTGTTGGGTTCTAGAAACCTTAGGTTCAAACAGGTGTAGTCAATAGCAAATAGCGCAAACTCTGCGTTATCACTATTTGTCGCTATAGAGCGCCCTTTGATAACATTGGTTCAAACCTCACATCAAAATGAGTGTTTTACTTGAACAAAGTACCACTATCAAAGATAAAAAATAAAGGGGAAATATCTTCAGTACTCATTTATATATTCATTTAACTAGTTTCTTTTCTTTTGTCTTTATGATACATCAGTTACATGTCAGATGAATAAGTGATTTGAATATTCATTTAGCTTGTTTCTAAGCTTTTAGATATAATTTTTACCCTGTTTCGAGAATTCTTATGATCTTTATATAAGGGCTTAAATAATCAATTATAAGTACAAATGTATATGTAAGTTGATGCATTGTACTTTTTCTAATGTAAATAACTTGCACTAAGTCTGGTTACGTGATATCTCCGATATTAATGAACAAACTTCCATTCCATACCATCATTACTTTTGCAAATTTCATTTCTTACATTTTTGTTACCTACTGTTTAGTTTCCTATAAGCAAGAAAAATAAGGAAGAAAGCTAGCAAGAGGAGTTATAATAGCATTTGATTTCACTTATTGCATCAATTTGCTAAGGTGATGCTCAAAATTTACTCTTTCATACCTCTCGTTTTCCCGTGTTTAAGTATAAATTTTAATCCATCACTTGACACGTTTTTATCAGACGGCATTGCAAGGGGTTCAAGAAGAGATAGATTATTAAGCAAATTTTTTGAAAATGAGTGCGAAAAGATTGACAGACTTATGGAACTTTATATGAGATTACCTTTATTTCTTCTCATGCAGGCCTTATCAAGTTTCCATATTAAATTTAGTGCAAAATGTATTTTCAGGTATGTTGATTATGTGAGAGTTGAGTCTGAGAAATTAGATACGCTTGAATTGGATGATCTGGAGGTATGTTTTCATTCATGCTTTTATAATTACCATTTTTTAATACAGTGATTTACCATGATTAGTAATTATGCTTCTTTTATACAATGACGGATGAAGAGGAACGCTATAATCGAGAACTAGAAGCAGGACTATACATGTAATACTCTACACTTTTCTGCAATAAAGGAGAATGCGCATAATTAGAGTACGATAAGATAAACAACATCGGAAACAAAATATGATAAAAAGTATTAACTTAAGTTACTACCTTTTTCAAAATAAGCCACTTTGCAGTACCGAGCATGAGAGAGAACGAGAACTGAAAGCTAAACTTAAGCACCTATGAGAACCCACCTTCTCCAGGAAATCTGTGAGGTGGTAATGAGAAGGGGGGGGTCAGAACAACAAGTTCTAGTGACTAAGAAATTTACAACACAGGTTATAATACATAGGTGTATCCCATTTGGTTCAACCCAAGATGTATGCCTAACCGGGTTAGTGATTCTAGCCCAACCTAGTAAACGCACGACTTCACTACCCTTCCCAAAGTAGTATTTTCCAAAGCATAATACTGAGATAGGACGTTTACACATATTTTTGCGAAGCCTTTATACCAGAGCTTAGCTGATTACTATATCGAGATTAGACCCGTAATTTTGGAGTTTCTGTATGCATATACTTTCATTCGCTTATCCTTCATCATTTATTGCCACACTATCAATGATAGATAGGGTGGATTCTTGCTGATCACTTAAGACCTGAGGCGGACCGATTGGTTGCTTATTATTTCTCGATAATTTACTTAACATTAACATGAACTAAAGGGCACTAGCTACGGGCCCTACCAGTTAAGGCTTCCGTCATTCACACATATACCCTTGCCCCGCATAAGGTGAGAGATGGTATTTTTATCGTTCGTTATACGTAGCTGATCTTATTAGATAAGGTCCTTAGTCGCTTATTACTTCCCGTAGGATAGGTAGCCATATTGGACGTTTTAATTTCCAGTTTTGGGTAGGCCCACACAACAACTTCCATCTAAGACCCCTAAACTGAAAGACCTATTCCTAGGTGGACTCTTCAACCTCAGTCACTTAGTCGTTTAGGACCCAGGAAGTTGACTGTACGCGAAGGTTATTAGTTAGTACCCTCTTTAGTCTTCTATACCTTTCTCTATTTGGGATAAGGTGGGCTATGTTATTAAGTCATTCCCGTTTAGTCCCTCTACAGAAAATGATATACTTACACGATTCATTATCGTCACGGGTTCATATGGTTAATAATATTTTACATTATTAACCTACTAAGTCCAATTCTATTTTTAATTATAAGTTTTATATCCATTAACATAAATAAGGAAGGTTATATCCATTTTTCCCTAGGATATTTATTTGATTTCTTCTCTAATTTGGACTTAGTATTTAAACGACAATCGATATCCATTAATCCCCTTTTTGACACCCATTTTCTTCTCATTTCTTTGTTTATTGCCCTTTATGACTGTAACGGTCATATTTTCTTAAGGCAACCATTTATCTTAAATTTCCATTGATTACAATTAATGTTATTTATGAGCCTAACGACCATAATTTTCCTAAGACAATAATTACAATGGAATATCCCTATTTTATCAGTCCCAAATATATTTCATTGTTGTACCCCAACAGACATTTCTAATTTTATTTATTTATTTATTTGTTGCTTGTTATAAATAAATAAACATACATATACATATACATATACATATACATATATATATATATATATATATATATATATATGCACCGGGACTCACATTAAGTTGAGTACCTGTGGATGTTGGGTTTGCCGGTCAGTTCCAGGTAGGCTTCTACCACAAGTTGAACTTAACCTCGTGCCTTGGTACATTTATATTAACGCATTAGACCCCTAACGTTAAGCTGACTACCTGTGATTGCCGGATTTGCCGGTCGGTTCCGGGGAGGCTTATACCACAAGTGAGTTTAACCTCATGTCTAAATGCAATATAATTCAAAATTTCCTAATTGGGGTGTATATCATTTATCCTAAATAAATTTTAGGAATTGTGACCATTATCTTATCATTTTTCAATTCTCCCATTCAACATTGGTTACAACTGTTATTTATTGATTTACGGTCCTATTATAGCAATTAATTATATCGATTACTATAAATGGTCACCACAAATATATTCATTTAATATGGAATACAATTTACATATATGATTCCATAAATGAATATTATTCAAACATTCAATTCAATGTATGTTTTACCGTTTTACGCTGATTTGGACGGATAATATGCATTTATTTATATTTTATGTTTTCGTATGGTCAACGTAGTTATCTTTTGTTATTATCATTAATTTTTATTTAAATGATTTGGTTTAATCAATAACCAAACATTCCTTTTTGCATTCAAATCTTCCAAGAAGACCGCTAGCGGTAATTATTTTAACTTATGCCTAATTTGTGGAATAGTCACATTTCAAATTCACAAGATATATATATATATATATATATATATATATATAATAGTCGATGCAAACTACGTACAAATATTTATTTTTATATTTATACGTACGTTTGCACCACTTTTCCTTTTTACATCTTTTCGTCATACCTCTTGTGAATTCAAAATGACATCTTTTTGTTCAAAAAGAAGAAAATGACATATTTACAATAATTAAGCCAAAAGCCAACAATGTTGAATAAATAGGTATAATTACAATTACATAATTTAACAATCATATCTTTCCAAATTCACATAATTTACCAATTCTGTCTTTTTATCCAAATTCACATATTTTATTTTTCAACACTGAACTAAAGATCTGGAATGTAACTACATCTAATTTGTGCTCAATGGGACTAATTTCCAGATCTACAGTGTTATGCAATGTCTACAATACATTCTATAATATAATTGCAATATATTTCATGACATCTCTGTGGAAATATGTGTAAACAAGTTTAAGAAATCCTACAATTCATTTTATGCATAGCCACAATGTACAATTCACAAGTTTTAATACTTTTTATAAACATATCTGATGGATGTTAATCCAATTACCACAATCTATTACCAGATCTAATAGGCATAGGCATAAAAATTGAATCTATTACAAACAAGATAATTATATTATTACCAATGTATGTATAAATTTCCTACTCACCTTATAACTTCCAAATTCAATTGTTTGAACCCTTTAGCCTTACAATTTCCAGATTCTTATAAATCTACAATTTATCTGAAAAATGGATAATTTCAGATCTGTAAAAATGTAAGAAAATAGAAAGAGAGGGAATAGTTGAGCGTCAATTTGTATTCTTTTCCATTGAATCTGTTAATTCTCTCAGGTCTGTATGCATTTGATTTGATTTGTTTGTATGTATACATTTTTAATTGAAGAAAGTAGGTTTGGAGAAGGAGGAAAATGGCAGAGCTCCGCTGCCTTTACAGATTTGAATGGAAATTATCATCCGCCCATTCGTTTTATAAAATATAACCAAATTGCCCCTTAAAACCTAGCCGTCATTGGGCACTAAAGGCCCGAAGCAGTTGACCGCTCCCGAGGAGGGTGTCGACCGCCTTACGGTCGGTTTTCCCAATGAGAGCTGGTTATAAAAGGTAATATATATATATATATATATATATATATATATAATTTATTCTCTTTATTTATTTCCATCCGTAATTTGTTTATACGGACTTCGTTCGCGAAACTCCAAACATGAAAGTTGACCAGACTTCTGAGGCGAAGCAACGGTTAAAGTTTCGTGGTCAAATTTCATCGTTTGCAGAAATTCCTATTTTTGAGCTTCTAATTAAATAACTATTTACTGTCAAAATTCCAGGTTGTTACAATACACCCTACAGGTTAAAAAAACCACTTTCTGATGTTTGTTCCTAATTTTTTTTCCATTCATGTTATGTTTGTTGTCCCTTAACAAAATATTGATCAATTTTGATTTTGCAACTCATTGCTGTTATTCTGGATCACATATGGTGTTTAGAGTAAGACTCTTTTTATGTAAAGTCTGCATATATTCAACATTTAATTTTCGTCTAATTTGATTACTGCATGCAAGTATCCTCTCATGAGGGAAGAATAGAGCTATCACTCAGACAACATAAACTTTCAAACAAGCTTGTGAAATACATACTTCAGGTGACTGTAACACACTAGCTTCACTCATGTGATTCATGTTCATGTTCCTCTTGTGAATACCCTATTGTCCATGAATGTGAAATAACTGGATCAACAATCAAATTCCTAATTTGCAGAAATTTCAAAAATTTCAGTAACTTTGACACTGCAATCCTCAACCCATGTTTTTGTTCTTTCATTATAAACTATTCTTTTCTATATGCATTCTCTGAAATTACAATCTAATAATTTATTCAAATTCTTTGCATTTAAGGGATACCACGATAACATTGACGGCATGGATGGGCCTGAAGAAATGGAAAGAACAAAAACAAAAATTCATTGATGCATTCTGGGATGGCTTGTTATTTTGGATGTAATTGCAGACTGCTTGTGGTCCAAATGTTAAATATTGATGCACTCACAACATATCGATTGTTTGTTGAGTAGTTGTGTTTTTACAATTTTAGGACAGTGTTATTTTAGTTCAAAATGTAAATTGGGAAAAAACTAAGAAAATTTCGTTAGCCAACTGATACATCCGGTCAAAGTTGGAGGCCAGTTGAGTTACTGTTATTATGTGTGTCTACGCTAGTGTGTTCAGATCTATGCAGTTAAAGCGTTCAGCGGATCTAATGCGGTGGAGGCGCAAAAAGTTGTAGCAGGGATATAGCAAGGAAATAGCAGGATATAGCGGATGAATTTAAATAGCATATAAAACTTGAATTTTATGCTTTTACAAATACATAAATGAAAAATAAATGAAATTTTAACATTAAACTTAATTATAATTAGTACATTCTCAATTTTAAATAAAAGCATAAACAAATATATGTAAATAAGTGCAAAATTTTATTTAGCCTGACTAAATTTAAGAGAATATTATAGTATTTTATCTTTTGAAAAATATTTTTTAAAAAATATATTTAAAAAATAATTTTAAAATGCACTTCATTTTCAATTCATTTCTCTTATAGAAGATATAACGGAATATAGCTAAAATAATGAGATATATCGAAAATATCGGAATATAGCGGGGCTTAAAGCGGAAATGTTAATTCAGAGGCTATTTGGAAATAGTGTAGCGTTAGAAATCCGCTACACGATATAGCGAGGATATCCAGGGTAATAGTGAGGCATAAACCGCACAGGTTCAAATACTACTAATATACGTTGATGATATTATTTTAAGCAAAAACTTTGAGCTTGCTTAAGTGGCTTTAAATGAACTCTATATTCGATGTCCAAATTCACTATGTGAACAAGAAAAAGCAAAAGTTCGCTGTTTTGTTTTAGTCGATTGTTGATATTCGGTCGAATTAAATTATTTATTGAAAGAAATATCAACGATGATAGATTTTTCAGTTTAGTTTTCTATTTATTTTTAAAAAATGTTAGTTTAATCATCTCAATAATTTTAATTTTTAAAATAACAATGGTACTTTTAAGTATTTATTTAAATAACATAGTTCAGTAATTTTCTTATACATCCAACGTGGAGTACTTATTTTCCTTATTTTCCTTATACATCCGACGTGGCGTGATTTATAGTCCTTCCATTTTCTCAAATACGAGACCATTGAAAGGGAGCGCCTTTTAAAATTTAAACTAATTGATCGACAACAACAGAACTTCCTGCGGTTCACTTCTTCCCCCAAATCCAACTCTTATTTTAATTTCTCTAATCCTGCGGTCATCTCTCTTCTTTCCCCAAATCCAACTCTTATTTTAATTTCTCTAAATCAAATTTGCAGGCTTCTCCAGTTATTCTACAATAATGTGATGGTGCATCAATCGATTCTCTTCTATTAATTTATTCTTGATCTTCAAATCGACTGTGATTCACCCTACCAGTTTACATACTTGAGCCGCTTGGTTATCGGAATTGGGATTGAGTAGCCGCAATACTCCATCCTTCCTATTTCTATCGCTTCTTCCATTTGTTCCTTTAAGCATCCAATGTGAGTTTTCTACGTAAGTCCTTCCTCTTCCTACAGTCTTTCTTCCATCTTTGTTCCGATGAAATATATGAGTTGATGCTTAGCATTTACCACCTTTATCCTACTAATAAATTTATTATTACGCTAAAATTTGGATTTTCATCTGTATTCATTTTCCAAAGCAGTTACAGTTAGAATAGGATTTTTTTTTTTTTTTTTCTCAAGTAGTACTTGAAAATTTTTAAGTTGATTTTTTTTTATTGAGCGTTATTTTGTTGGAATGTTCGACAACAATAGAGCAGGTAAATTCTTTGTCTCCAAAAAAATTGTATTAGTTGTTTGCACTTCAAAACTCGTACACAATTGGGTGGTGCCAACTTACGCACTGTATTAGTTATCTTATTTTTCATAATTTTGTACTTAAAGAAGTATCTTCCTAGAATATCTATATAGGGTAATTCTATTTCAACCCAAAAAATTGAGTAGTAGCCCCCCCCCCTCAAAACAAAATACCCTGCATACCCAGAAATTTAGTTAGTAGCCCCCTACTCTTTCCTCAATTGCCCTTCACGTTCAAAAATCAATTTGCTTATTCTCTTCTCTTCTCCAACACGCTCCTCGTTCAAAAATCAATTTCCTCAATACCCAAAAACTTAATCCCGTTCGAAAATCAAACATGCTCCTCTTCTCCAACACGCGCAGCATCTCGTTCGTCATTGCGCGCAACATCTTCTTCGGCTTGGATTATCGATTGGGGCAAAGCTTGGATTTTAAAATTGGTGATTGGGGAAAAGCTTGGATTATTGATTTTGGATGTTGCTGTTTACAGCAACAAGATGGAAGGGGGCGTGGAAAAAAGATGTTCCATCCATGGCCTAGACGTGGAATGTATGATATCCACGCAGATGCACTGCGTGGAAACGATATTTTCCACGCAGAAGCACTGCGTGGAAACTATTTTCCCAACGCGTGTCTCTGCGTGGAAAATATTGTTTCCACGCCTTTGCTTCTAGGTTGTTGCTGTAACCAGCAACAACAATTTGTATGTATTTTCTTCGGTGATTTGAAATTTTTCTTCAATGATTTGAAATCTAGGGTTTTAGAGTTCGGATGTTTTCAGAAACAGTTGAGTTTTACGATTTACTCAGAGCAGATGAGAAGATAACTCTAAAGGGTATAATTGTCATTAAAATTTTAATTTTTTAAGGGGGGGCTACTAACTAAAAAGATGGGTTGAAATAGAAATAACCATCTATATATTAAAAATATGTTAGTTTTAACATGGTGTTCATCGTAATGAATCATATTTCTGTCCCTCCAATTATGATAGATTTGTTTGGTCATTTAATGTCGTTATCTTATTGCCGGCTGCGGAGTCTTCTCTAAATCATTTATGACTATCATGAAAAATGGTAGTAGGAGTTCATTTGTTGATTCTATATTTTCCTATAAAGATTAATTATATGTGTGGTTAGCTTTTGGTCTTTGTTACTGTTCCTTAATCTTCATTTCAATTTAACTTAGATGCCTTTCACCTCATTTTTGTACCGATAAGATTTGTTCAGTTTTTCTATTTGCACTAATTAGAAGACCATACATTATCACATTGTTGTTTATGATGTTAGTTGTTAATGGGAAACATTTTTTGGGTCACTCAAGCTTTGTTATGCCCCAGTTATGTGTTGATTCTAAATCTGATTGGTGTGTATTGAAAACCAAGTATCTGCTCCCGAACCGGTTTTATATATATCTATTATTTTCGTTAAGCTTATAATTCACATTTCAGTTTTATGGGATCACTTTGTCTGTGCAATGCCCCCATTATGTAACTTATTTACTTCCGTGTTGGAAAATTAAAATGTCTACGAAGCAGCAAAAATTGTTAATTTAGCCAATAAATTTTACGTAGCTCGAATATAATAAGTTGTTTGCAATGATCAGTATTATGATGGTTGAAAGTTTAATTTGGCTTACAGATTAGCTACATTGAATCAACAGGCACAAAAGTAACTACATGAGAACTTATTTTAATTTCCTAACCTAGCACAAATTTTGATTTTTTTTTGCTCCAAAGGCTTACATTTGTAAAGTCTTAATTAGAAAACTTTTTAACTTATTTTACCAATGACATGTTTTTGAACACTTGAAACCAAATGTTACATTTTTTTTCATAAATTAGAGAAGGTATTTGAAGTTTTTTTGGTAGTACAAAATTATCCACTTCATCAACACATGGGGATAAGGGCAAAGTAATACTATGGATCAGTTGAGAACTAAATATGTAGTTTATAATCAGTATAAAGCAATTCAAAGAAAACGTGTGTTGTTTTTGGTGATGAACTATGGAAACAACACATTATTATGTTATCTTTCATGATCTTTTATTTTAGTAATTAAATTGTATTCTGTTTACTGTGTAACATTGGACATATACAAATTTCAACTTTGGGAGATGCATCTGCTTTATAAATATTTTAAATCAAGCCAATTAGTGAAATTTAGAAAGCTGTAAATTGATTTGTATGTGCAACAGTTTTTGTTCCATTTCCACTACGATGTGTCATTATGCTCAACCTTTATTCTTCATTTCTTGAGGTTAGCTGTTAAAATTGCCTTGAGCTAGATCCTATAAGATCATAATTAAAATCAAAGTACTTTTTAAAATCTTCTAAACTAAAGAGATATATGGCAAGATCATTTTTATTATTAGAGATTAGGACGAGATTACGTTCTTCAAGTTTCAGGGAGGAAGGCAATAACCTGGAATCATGTCAAAATGTTGTTTTAAATTACCTATTTGAACTCCAAATTAATTAAGTTCAACTTTAAATAAATTAACATTTCTTTCTAAAGTAGAGAATATGATGGTTAGTGTGTTTGTAGATGTTATAAATGACACTAATAAATTTTTGTTATTATAACTTTCAAGGTTCATTTCTTACCATCTGACAGTTACCATATCCATTTATGTAGTAAAACAATTTTCAAGTTTGTTAATAAAAACAACTTAGTCACCTTGGATCGTAGCTTTACATACTTCGTGATATAGCAAAATAAATAGCTTGGGTTTGCACATTCTATACCCTATTCCCAATGTAATTCTTGCAATACTATTAACTTCCTCTGTCACTCAATTAAGGAGATCATATTATGCAGATCAATAGGTAGGAATGGATTATAGGACCAAATTTACCAATATATCTTCCTGTTTGGAAAACAGTTGCCTTCCTAACTTATTTTCCACCTCATTTATGACATTTTGAGTTTTTTTATCAAAGTTGGAATCAAACGATTAAAAATTGATGCTAAAACATAATCATGTTCAAAATTGTACAAGATTAGTTTTAGTGATGCTATAATATGAAGAAAATGTGAACGAGGTGAAATTATCTTTTTTGCAGGCTTATATAAGATAATATTGTCTTTAATAGATCTTATAAATATACTTCCCTTTATAGGCACAAAATTATGGCATATAGTAGTAGTTCACTATCTGCACTGGATGCTGCTTTAGAAGTTACGGTGGCTTCTTACTCTACAAACACGAAATCCACTCCAGCACCTGTAATATTTGCACAAATACCAGCTTCTGGTCTGCACTGTGTGAACCTAACTTACATCTTATCGGTTGTAGTCCCATTCCCCACCTTCCTACGCCAACTAATTCATATCCAAGTCATATCCACCTTCCGGGCCCAAGCTAACAATACAGAGCAGGGCATAACAATCTTCCAGCCCAAATACCCGGCCTTCTCCACCATAGAATTAGTGCCTACCTTCTCCAACCTGATTAGTGGCTAGCTCAACTTCCCTATTACAGTGCTACTACAACACATTATTGCAAAGTACTACTGCCTATTCGAGTTTAGAAAAATCAGAAGTGTAACCTCCTTCTCTATGTTTGGTGCCATCGCTATTAGAATAGGCATGTTTATATATATGTATGCTTAGAGGAAATGTATCGATCATGAACTGGACTGAACAAATAATCTAGACGATGCAGAAAAACCCAAGGATCAACCATTTTACTACCGATGCAAAGGTGTCCGACCTGCCAACACCTTCATACTGATTTTCCATGTAAACCACTCTACTCTATCAACTTCCGTCACCATTAATTACTGTTGGTGCCTATGCTTTTTTCTTCTTCTTCTGTTGGGTCTGATGATCTGTTAGCATCAATTACCATTGCCCAAGGGTGTAAATCGATCGGAATTGACTGGACGAACGCTGATTATCATGTGTAAGTAATCTGGCTATTTCATGGTTTTAAAACCTTTTTTGAGATTGGATACTTTTATCTATTCAGACGGACTTATGAGATAACTCATCAACTAATAATATTCAATTTACTCTGGTATTGAGGTGATACAATCAAAGTTTAAATTAAGTTTCCTTTTATACTTAAATAGGTCCACTTCAGTCATACTCAAATTTAACTCCAACTCTGTAACCATGTTATTGATCCCACTTGTAATACTGAGTTATGGTTAACACCTTCGGATTTTAATTTCTAGTGAAGTAATACCTACTTTATAGATTCTACAGATCATTATGCTGTATTTTGTTAATGTTATTGGATCGGTAAGTAAGAATACAGAAGCAATTTTCAAACCAACGTGGTTATGATTCACTTCTGTTAAATTTATTTCTGTACATAGCAGAATGGATCCTTATACATGCAAAAAGGAAAATACTGCACACTCTACCGTGTACGAATTAGCCTTACTATACAGCTGAGCCGTTTGAGTACCCGCTATTGCATAATCCTATTCTGCCTTATTTTTTTGATCTAAATTTTGTTGATGTGTAATAATGGTCAGAATAGTTTACATTTGTTACAATTGCCTTCACTTTGACATGAAATTTGTTGGATAAAAGTTTTGTTAGCCAAATTTACCGGTGAAGTTTTTCTTTTTTTAACCTGTTTTCACAAACTTACTTTTCACGTTCTCCTTTTTTGGTTAAAACTCCATTGACTGCTAAATAAGTTCTTAACATCACTTTGCTTTCATTTTCTTGTATTTGGACTCAATTTACAGAATTTTAGTCATACATTCGACACAATTCACACTGGACAACACCAAGTTGTTGTGTCGCTAAATTCAGGTTGAAAGTTATTTTCCACCCATGTTTTGCAGGTATTCCCGCATGCTAATTCTGGGTTATATTGTCACCAAGTATTTCAAATGACAATTATAATAAAAATTATCTTATCATGATTCTGACTAATTTATTGAAAAGAAATTAAACTTACCATAATCCTTAGTTTCATTGGTTATAATTTAAATTTACATCTAAATTACATTAATAAAATATTATTTCACTTGACATCTCTACAAACTGAATAGTTTTGTCGTTTTAACAGGTTGCTCTGCATATGCTTTTATGGATGTTATCATCATACTACTAAGCCAAGTTACCGCCCTCTACTAACATTAACTTTTGTATTTATATACATTGCAGTGTAATAGATAAAAATGTTTCCAACTTTGACCTCAATTATTCAATCCTCCTTATATGTGGAATGTTGATCCAATATTATGATGAGTCCAAATAAAATACAAAGAGTAAGTTCTAAGAAAAAAGCAAAAAAAAAAAAAAAAAAAAAAAAAAAAAAAAAAGGGAATTCCACCATCCACCATGCACGTTGAAAAGATGAACTGTAGTATATTAGATGCTTCATGTAGACCAATTTGACAAATACTTATTTTGTGGAGCCTTTTATTTTGGTAGTTCATACTCATTAGAAAAATATTTTTAAATCAGCTTAAAGTATGAGGAACATATCAATATATTTTAAATGTTTTGCTACATCTAATACACCTGGATTATATAAGGCAACATATAACATGTTAGCAGAGTGTTGCATGAATATATATTTATTTGGAGAAACAATTTTGCATGAATTTAAGGATCAGGCCTTGACTACTTTCTATGCCTATACATTAGCTCCTTCATGTGTTTTACGCTGTTACCAGGTAACAACTAATCACAATGTAAGTTTATCCATTTGAAGTATCATTATAAAAAAGTCTAAGCTAAGATTAATTTTTATCAACTTAATGAATAAAAAAAGTTGGTATTTGGATGTTATTTTCTTTGACTTAAGTCTGCTGTGTGTATACAAAAATATAATGGTGTGAATTTTAATTATAACTTCTTCAGGATAATGAATGAGTTTTGAATAGGTATTATTTTACAAATATCACAAATCTATGTCTTCTTAAATTCTTTTGCTTTTTCCATTATTGTTATAATTTACTGAATTGACTGTGTACTGTAATTAATTTGTTACCAAAATTGATTTCTTAAACGCATTGTAAAGCATGCAAATTGTTTCAACTTGAATTGCAAAGGTAAGAATTCAAATAAAATATGGTAACATTTTTTATGAGCATCCTTGCATATTTGGTGCATATTTCATTGATACTGGTTAACGCGCAACATGTAATTCTCCCCTAATTTGGAAATTGTTAAATTATTGGATTTGGTGCGTTATTGAGTGATTCAATAATGAATATTTGGTTTTAAATAAGTCATAACCATTTTTCTCATTTAAAGTACATATTTTTCCTAAATAAATTACATTAAAAAAATCGATAACCTTGTTTCTATAGACAGTTTATTTAGTTTCCGCAGACTAATAAATCAATCTTATTTTTCTGCAAAAATCAAATATGTTCTTCTATTTTTTTTAATGTAAAAACTTCTATCTTCAACTGTTGCTGTTCTTATTTTTTTTCATTCTCATCTCATTTCCTGATCTCTCATTGTTGTAAAGTGGTATTATGTAATTTTACCCTTGAGCGTATTTGAATTTTAGTTTCAAATTGTAACTGCCCTCTAATCGTTATATTTTGTTTTTTTTCTTTATTGATCAATTCTACAGAAATGTGTCATCTTCTGCATCTCATTTTAGCACCTGATATCATTTCAGATGCTTAGCCTTCTCTCAAAACATGTGATCTTAGAACTGAACCGTCTGTGAATAGGAAGGAGCTTATTAGTAACATAAGAGGTTTTGTTTTGAGTTCACAAGAATAAGTTTATTTGCACTTAGAATATGTAACAACGAATGACATTATCTTATTATATTCCGGGGCATCTCATATGCTACACTATCATGAATTTTGCAGGTTTAAAGATACAGTTAACAAGTTTACTAAGGATGGATATTGCTTTCATCTACTCAGCTGAGAATGTGATAGGAAGTTGATTTTAGGAGAAGAGGAAAACAGTAGCAGGAGGAAGATGATTCAAGAGAGAGGAGATTTCAAGCAATATTTTTCCTGCCCATTACCCACTGCATTGGATACATATATATAGCTGTGTTATCAACAGCTTTTCTCCTATGTGGCAATTAAGATGCCCATTCTATACAATGGTCCCAAAAGCAATAACACAAAAAGCAAAATATAAAAAAACATTTTAAATAGAAAATAACTACTTTTGCAGGATGGTGCAGCCACCTTTTTCTTCTTAGTCCAAGAATCATTTTGATAATTGTATCCTTCTCTTGGATCATGCATTGCTGACTGGGTTTCCAATGGTGAAGGGGGGCAGCTCCTATGGTAATGCCGTATCAGAATGTATGATAATCAAAACAGTGACAAGAAAGTACAAGCCAAAGTGTTTCATTGTAGCTTTTGATATGCACAAGTATTGTTCATAATCCCAAGATTTCTTTCTCAATAATGGTTTGACTGTAAGCCTCCAAGTCGTCGTAGAGATATCAGGTAACATTCTTTTTTATTTCAATTAATTTTTCTATTACTCAAATCTATTAATTAAACAAGAAAACAGGAACTTCTTAATGCTGACCTGTCCCCGTCTCCATCCACGATTCCGAAATACTACCCTCCAATCGTTTTAGGGACCTTTTTTCCTTTCCCACATCGGCTTATGTCCACCTGTCGGTCAAACAAAACTTACCCATTCTCCCACCGCT
The DNA here is from genome assembly GCA_030737875.1 of Allium sativum. Taxonomy (NCBI): domain Eukaryota; kingdom Viridiplantae; phylum Streptophyta; class Magnoliopsida; order Asparagales; family Amaryllidaceae; genus Allium; species Allium sativum. The sequence continues at coordinate 459,436,605 of CM060913.1, read as the reverse complement.
GGGTAATAACCAACTTTATTCATACACTTTCTCCACAGTTTTTTCTCCCCTCTCTTCAACCGCTAATCTGCCTCCGTTACTCCACCTTTGGCCGCTGTTTTCGGAGAAAACAACAATGTATCCAAATCTCCTTCTTCTACACGTGGCGATTTTAGTGTTTTCACCCCTATTCTGATCCCACAAGTCATTCGAACGACGGTGCGTCTTCTTTTCGTGTTAACCACGGTAATTTGTTACGTACTATATTCTTCTCCCTATGCGAATTTCTAAATCCACCATCTTTTCTGTCCAGTATGTGTGTAATGTATGAATTTTCATTTTCTTTTAACATCCTACTTGAGGTATTTTCTCGTTCACTCTTTTAAAAATTGAACGAAATTTGTTTACTATTACGGTTTTCACATTATTTCATTAGTATTCCACTACAGTTATGGTTGAAATAAACATTAGCCTACAATTTGGTGATTTAATCGGTTTTGGCAAAAATATAAGACGTTTTGGTAATATTACCGGTTTGTAACAATTAAAAATATCATGTTCTGTCAATTTTTTTTTAATAATATCACCAGTTTTGGTAACGTTTGCAAACAAATAAACATTATCAGTTTTGGTAAAAATGACCCATTGAGCAAGCAAATAAATGAACAATTGAATACCCTTATACCCATCCAAAAAATTTCGTGCTTCTTTATTCAAGTACATATAAGCTCTCCACTTTTGAATTTTCCAAAGAAATGAAAAGAACAAATAAACCTGTAGGATAGGGATGGATGGATATATTGACCTTAGTCATTTCCCGTGCGTATGGAGATCTGTTTTTGGCTTAAATTGCACTGTAATACTGCTCTCTTTGTTTTGCAATGTTTCTTCTCTTTTTTATGACTTAAATTGCTTTATACAAAAGGAGAGGAAATTTGTATACATATACAAAGTGGTTGGCTTACTAGCTTTTTATGCATAGCACTACCATCGATTCTTTGATTGTTCCACACTCCCTCCCTCCCTCCCTCCCTCCCTCCCTCCGACACACACACACACAATATAATAATAAGAAAAATGGTATTAACCCTAAATTGCAAAGAATACAATTTAAGTATCCAAAAGTTTATCCTTGTATTGGGCACATGCTTGCTTTATCATGTTTACAACTTTCTGTTATTCAAAATAACATAGAATTCTGTCGCTTGTACGGAACTTTCACCGGTTTAACATTATCATATGCTACAGCATACAATACAAGGCTTATGTTTTCTCTTTAAATTTATATATTTAATTTTTATCTTTTATTTTTCCTGCTCTTGAAGCTTAGTAGACGAATATGCTAACCAATCTTTATGATTGTGTCTAAAAATTGAAAAACGATACTGAGACAGCATGTAAACTGCTAATAATAATGAGCATAATATGTATTACATGTTTCCTTAATTAAAAAATTTCAACTAACATGTTTATTTTGGAATTCTTTATTGTTGTACGGTGCTTACATTTCCGGCTGTTTTTTATTGGTGTTTTAGAACAAATCATGATACTACTACACCCTTATCAATCCATTAAGCGTTTCTTCAAAGTTATATTTAGTCTTGACCTAATAACAAAGAAAGCCTTATGACTCATCCAAGTAATGATATAACACCAAGTTTTTAAGTTTGAAAAGCATGTCAGCCAAGGAAATATTTAGATAAGTCCATCATATATATTTGACAGTGTCATTGTTATTAAAGATATCATGAAGTAGAGTGCGGACATGTATTTTCCAACATCCAGAAGTAGACTAAGCTAGTTAAAAATGTTCTGATCATGATTTTGTCAGTGCGTTCACATTATCAGGATGTGTTTATTTTCTCTAACAAATTCTTCAATGCAAGTTCTGAAATCTTAATCGCAACTTCAAAAATGTTTTATTTCTGATAACTGTTGGGAAATTACGCAAGTTTCCTTATAATTATATCTGTGAAGAAAAGAAATGAAATGTAGAATGGTAAGAGACACACAAATTTGATAACGGAGTTCGGCCAATTATGTCTACGTCTCCGGGCTGCTGCAGATCTTTTATTTTAGAGAATACTACAAAGTGATTACACAGAACGCTTTATACTCAACACTCAATCTCACTCTCTTCTTGCTCTCCTTTTCTTCTTATTGGATTTTAGAATGAGATATGAATTATAAAGAGGAGGGATGTACATATAGGTGAGAAATAGTTGGTGGGGGTTGGTGGCTTGGTTTGTGGCCCGGTTGGTGGTGGTTGGTGCATGAGGTTGGTGGCACACCATGTTGAACACATGGGTGGCTTAGTTGTTGCTACACATGCAACATTACTAACAATCTCCCACTTGAAGACTGATTTCAATCTGTCTTCACACCTTGATCGATGCAACAGTCGTTCTGCTCTTTTTACTCTAGCAGACCAACTGAAGTTGAACACAACTTCAGTTTATTGACAGTTACCGTCTTTGTCAACATATCTACTGGATTCTTGCTTCCTTCGATCTTCTGTTAAAATCCTTTGGCAACTAGTTGAGTTTTGTATCTCTTGGCACCATCGTACTCCTCTTTCACCCGATACACTCATTTATTATGAAGTACCTTCTTTCCTATGGGTAACTCAACTAGTTCTCATGTCTGGTTGGAGATGAGATACTCCATCTCATCTTTCATGGCAAGCTCCCACTTGCTAGCATCTTCAGTCTGAAATGCTTCATCATAGCATTCAGGTTCCCCTGCATCAGTCAGCAACAAATAGTTCATGTATCTTTTGTTAGGTACATGAGGTGGAGAAGATCTTCTTAATTCAGGAACTGGAGTAGGATGTTGTAGTTTGTTAGACTGGTCCACACTACTCAGATCAACGATTTCATCAGGCTGAGCACTTTCTATAGTCGGTTCTGTGATGAGACTATCTGGAATATCGTTTGCATCTGCAAATACTGACTCACTCTGCTTTGAGTCATTGACTTCTGTTTTGTGTCTGTCTTTGTACATTACTCTTTCGTTAAAAATCACATCTCGACTACGGATCACCTTCTTATTTTCATTATCCCAAATGCGGTAGCCAAACTCGTTTTCACCATAGCCGATGAGACCTGCCTTGATCACTAATATGCACATATGCTATACAATCAAAAACCTTTAAATGTGATAATTTTACCTCATTTCCACTCCATACTTCCTCTGGTATCTTGTGCTCTAATGGAACTGAAGGACCTCTGTTGATCAAATAAGCTGCTGTGTTGACTGCTTCTGCGCAGAACTGCTTTGGTAGACCTGACTGTATACGAATGCTTCTGGCTCTTTCTGTCAACGTTCGATTCATACGCTCAGCTACACCATTGTGTTAAGGCGTACCCGACACGGTTCTCTGCATTTTGATCCCGTGCTCATATCAGAACTGCTTGAATCTGGTGTCTTGATATTCACCTCCATTGTCAGTTCTAAGCTTTTTGATCTTTAGATTTGTCTTATTTTCAACCGTAGCTTTCCATATCCCGAAAGCCTCGAACACTTCAGATTTATGCCTTAAAAAATAAACCCATACCTTTCGCGAGTGATCATCGATGAAAGTAACGAAGTAATGCTTTCCACCAATGGATGAACGGTCGTTGGCCCCCAAACATCCGAATGAACAAGCTTCAGTTTTTCCTTCTTTGGGGTTTTACCACTTATTTGAAAGCAGACTCTCTTTTGCTTTCCAAATATGCAATTTTCGCACATACCTATTTCCACTGACTGTAGACTTGGAAGTTTCCCCTTCGAGTGCATAATCTTCATTCCCTTTTCACTCATATGGCCTAGCCTCTGGTGCCATATGTTGGAATTTTCGTTGCTAGCTGCAACAGTGATCGAATATCGCGCTCCCGATGTCACGTAAAGAGTACCACTCTTCTTGCCTTGAGAAATTGTCATTGCACCCTTCGAAATTTTCCAGTCATCACCATGGAAAGTCGTAGTATAGCCTTCACTAGCTAATTGTCCTACGGAGATCAAATTCTTCCTCAAATCCGGTATGTTCCTGGCATCCTTTAGCTCCCAAACCGACGAATTCAGCTTAATCTTCACAACACCTTTACCAACGATATCACAAGGTTGATCTTCACCAAGATATACCTTTCCAAGATTTCCAGAGGCGTACCTTTCGAAGAATTCTTTCTGCGAAGTGACATGAAACGATGCTCCAGAGCCTAGCACCCAAGACTCTTCCTTGCTCTCCAAAGAGCATATCAACGCTTCATCTCCTCCTGAGGTAGAAGTAACATTTGCCTTCGCCTCCTGATCCTTTGGTGCACTTCTGCATTGGTTTTTGTAGTGCCCGGTCTTTCCACAATTCCAACACTCAACAGTCTTTGAGCTGTGGAAATTGTTTGGATTGCTAGGTTTAGATCTCCAATCCTTACCTCGGTTGTTCGATTTACTGCGTCCATTTCCTCGTGTTGAATTACTTCCTCTTGATTGTGTATGCAAAATTGAAAATTTTGATAACTCACCAGAATCTCTTCGTCGGATCTCTTCACTAAGAACCATATTACGAATATCATCAAATTTTAACTTATTGCTTCCCGACGAGCTACTCACTGCTGTGACAGTAGCGTTCCAACTTTCTGGCAGGGAAGACAAAAGTATCAACGTGCATACTTCTTCGTCAAACTCAATTTCAACTGAACTTAACTGAGTAGTAACTGTATTCAGTTCATTGAGATGTTGAGCCACCGATGCACCTTCTGTCATCCGCAAATTGAACAATCGCGTCATCAAATGAACTTTGTTAGAGGCCGATGGATTCTCGTACATACTGGAGAGAGCCACCATAAGACCTGCCGTGGTCTTTTCTTTTGCTATGTTGAAAGCAACATTGAGAGATAACGTCAATCGAATAACTCCAAGAGCTTGTCTGTCAAGAAGAGCCCAATCTTCATCCTTCATATTCTCTGGCTTCTTTTCTGAGAGAGGTTGATAAAGTCTTTTCTGATACAGATAATCTTCAATCTGCATTTTCCAAAAGCCAAAGTCGGCTCCGTCAAACTTCTCGATTTTCACCTTTCCTTCATCTGCCGCCATCGCTCCCACTCGAGTTTAATTTCTTTTCTAACAAATCACCAAGTTTTTAAGTTTGAAAAGCATGTCAGCCAAGGAAGTATTCAGATTAGTCCATCATATATATTTGACAGTGTAATTGTTATTAAAGATATCATGAAGTAGAGTGAGGACATTTATTTTCCAACATCCAGAAGTAGACTAAGCTAGATAAAAATGTTCTGATCATGATTTTGTCAGTGCGTTCACATTATCAGGATGTGTTTATTTTCTCTAACAAATTCTTCAATGCAAGTTCTGAAATCTTAATCGCAACTTCAAAAATGTTTTATTTCTGATAACCATATTTTTATATAAATTTGTGTCCGAAGTCGTTACTACATCGATTACATTACATTCAGAGTTATGTTATTTGGAACATAAATTACTTAGCAGGTTAATTACCTATTCAACTGTGAAAACTAAAATTTCAAAAAGCTAATCTCAGCTTGAACATATTGATAGCTACTGATTTTGTTCCTCTAATTTATAGTAGTTTCTAATAACAAATTATTGCTGACAAATACTTTATGTGTAATTTGTATATGTGTATTGCTATTTATCTATATCTACGTGTAATTAAAACACACATGCACGCGCATGCGCGCGCGCGCGCACACACATATATATATGTATATATATATATATATATATATATATATATATATGTATATATATATATATATATATGTTACACGCGCGCATATACATATACACTTGTACCTACAGCCACGAACCATGTGTGCTTGTATGACTACGTTGGAAATAAACAATTGTATGAACCGGAGCATTTGTACGTAGGATAATCTACATTTTTATGTATCAGGTACTGCAGTTTTCTGCTACCATTTTTGCTCTAATCTTTGTTTTATCTTTTATCTTACTGACTAGGGTGATTGAAGAGGTACATCTGCTGTCTACAATCTTGAGAATAGATGGAAATTCCACTCATTTTAAAGCTTTTTGTTCCTGGCTAAACATGCATTTCATTTTTTGAATTCAGCTATGAAGATTTATTTTGGTGTACAATCGTTGCGTGTTCTTGCTGCTATCTGTGGCAGAAGTGGTATTGAGAAGCAAATTAGAGTGCATTTATACTATATCCATATTTGGATCAAATTTTTCATTGGTGGAAGGTGAAGGAATTCAAGTACCAAATACGTTAACAGTCACAAATATGCACTATATCCTGTGAAAGAGCAAATATGTAATACTGAGTATAGTAAGTTCATGTTGTTATTGAACTTTATTCTAAAACCAAACAAAGTGATTGTAGTTTTCCAATAAATTACTTATGTTATTAATTTAGTTAAGCCTACTTGAAGAGTCATAAAGATCATATTTATTCATTCTAAAAACCAGCATTTGCTGATTCATTTTGCACTACATAACTATTCGTGACAACTATTGTGCGTAACGTCATGTTATGGAGTATGCTACTTTTTGTTATCATGACCCAATTTTCATTTTGTTTCTGTATAATTCTACTTAGTGATGATCTTTCATTCCATTAGGCTTAAATTTGAGTTTGTCTTTGCTGCATTGGAGCATCTCCGTCAGAAATGCAATTTGTCCCCTGAATCATGAATATAGGGTAAAATCGCATCCAACAACTATTTTTTTTGCCGTGTCGTAATTTTCAATTTGTAATATTTCGATTTTTAATATTCAATGAAATATCATAGGGATATTCAGAAATCAGAATTGGTCTGCTGTGTCGTAATTTTCGGTGCGTTACATAAGTTAGTGAATTTTTTTTGTGCAAGCCTAAAAAATCGGCGCGGGACGCAACTTTTTTTTCCACGTCGATAAAATCGCCCCTGCTGTTGGGCAATTCACCGCTATTTCCCTTGAATATCACAGATTGTAAATTCAACTTCTGAATTCTATTGGAGATGCTCTTACGTTGTTCTTTCCAAATCATTCAACCCACGTGTATCAAATCATCACTTGTATTAATTTCAGTTATATTTGCATACTAATAGGCTATCTTTTCTTTGGCTCGATGTTTATATATTTGAACTTTCTCTACTTTACGGGCTACTTCAATTTGTTTTTGTTCAAATATTTTGCAATTCATTATTGTATGTTATTTTTAACTTCCTTCAACAACCTACTCCATCATTATCATATTATATTAATTTCCTACATACGACGAGTCTATATATCACTCGGGGAAATTCTTCCTCTGCTTCTTATGTACTCAATCAACTGAAAAACAAATAAGACAGATAAAAAATAAATAAAAAAATAACCTGTCCGCTTATAACAAAAAATTTGTTTTACAAACTGTCCATGTGCGAAGCACGGGCCTCATCCTAGTATAGCATGAATGGCGAAATTTGTTAGATTATCCATGAGTATGAGAAGATGCATAAGGTAATGTATCTTATTGCAGCAAACAAGAGATAATTTATGATGCTTCATCCAGGGATCAAGAAGAATAAGCACTTGATGTACGGTGTAAACTGTAAATATTGCTTTAATTTCTATCATTTTATAAGCACTTGATGTAGGAATGGATTATAGAAGTTTGTTCACATTTTTTAAGGTAAGTGAGCATAACTCTCGGTTCTGATTGGTGGAAATCAGAGAAACCCATATGAACCCCCCTGATTTCCACTAATCAGAACCGAGAGTTATGTTCACTTACATTAAAAAATGTGAACAAACTCGGACATCAAGTATTGTATAAGAGAAAATTTAAAAGAATCCAAACTAACTATGATTTAATTTGCACATGTGCTCTTCATTTGGAAGTGTAAACTGAGAATTCTGAGCTCACTTTACTTATATGTTTAAGCTGTTGTACGTGTATTAAACACGCACAATTTAGTTATAAAAAACATAACAGTTGCGATTTATTATATACATATGCATGCAAGCTTCGACATGTGTGCAATAAGCAATGGAAGCAGTGGTACTGTTGGAGTTAAGACTATTACGAAGACTCATTTCACACTCGATGGCCTGGAAAGTTGAAATCATAGTTGGACATGGTTTCATCCACTAAATTAATTCATACTATATATACATGCCTAATACCCAAGTTTTAGCATTCAGTATTGAAAATATTTATTTTTTATTTAATAAAAATAAGTTGAATAGTATGTATTGTAAATGAGAAGCTATGGGTAGCAGAACATTTATAATTCAAGTTGTTTTGTTGGTGGTATCAATAACAAAATGGATAGTAAAATTTCATTTATGAATATTCCAAAAGAAAATTGTGGTGAAATTTGCAAATGGATGGAAAGACTTCAATAACGATGATGTATTTTTCAAATTTGAAAACGATGATGCTGAAATCATGTTCGTTAAAATATCTTAATTAATAATAGAGATGGATATTAAAATGATTATTAGCATAAATGCTGACAAAGTTAACAGACAGTCATTTCTTTGAATGGACATAAATAAACTTGCCTCCATTAAAACATGCACTACAATAACATTTAACAAAATAGCAACTAAAACAATTAATATATCATGTAACGGCTGGAAAATTTTCGAAGCTCGAATTTTCAACAGTAACACGAAATCCCGTATTAATTTGTTAAAAACCCAAGTATCGAACTCTGACTGTTAATAGAAAGAATTTAGAGGATGAGAAAGATAAGATAGAACTAATAGAATAGAAGAGTAAGAAGAACATCAGAATCTCACAGCGAAATTTAACAAATATAATATCACATCATATATTATACATCAGAGTTTGTTACATCATAGAATACTCCATACATCTTACATGGTTACTGGCTCAACACAAACATTCATCTTGATACTTAGATATAGATATAACTGATAAGCTGACTCCATGACTTCCTGGTCCAAAATACTTCAAAGGATTTCCATTTATCACCTGGATCACTTGTCTTCCCATAACAAGTGTTATGAGTACCCAAGAGTTTTAGGAAAAACATAGAAAATAAACTCTGGGTCAGTCGGGGGACTGGTGTGAGTAAACGATTTAAAAACACAACTTGATTAGAACAGCATATCTCATAAGACCACGCCGTAAAGACAGAACGGGTTTTTCCCTCATGAGATACAGAACAATTGGTTCAAAAACGTTTTGAAAGAAAAGATAATAGTAAGGCTAGCCCACACAGGGACGGTTTTTACCTTACTATAACCCAAAACATATTTGATATCAAAAAGTCTGATATTATAATAGATTGTAACAAATAAATAACCATCTGGCGGAACGCTTGCATCTCACGCTCCACATATATATATAATATAATCAAAAACCGTGGGTTGTTATTGGAGATTGGATTCCAACTGACAAGGTATGGGAGCAACTGCCGATCAGTGTACTATAGAGGGGATACACTGGGGTTCAACAAGAACGTCTTGCAACCCGGCCACACATGACCAACCACTCATTTAGCTTGAGTGTATCGAATATATTGCCACCCACTACGGCTGCGCAGCTACCGTTTTCCTGGGAGATATAGAATTGAAAATAAGTAACAAATATGAATATTCTCTAGATTGGTGACAATACATCCTGCTTGGGAATGACCCAACTAGCCATGCTGCCTAGCCCAACTTCTGTCTTTCCTGGTTGACGAGGTTTTGAGGCTACGTTTTCTTCTAGTACATCTAGTCACCATTCACTTTGAATGCCACATCGTCAAATCCGTAATCACATATTGATTATACGAATACACTCTGGGTGTAAAATAAAGAGAAGTTACCTTCTCCCCACCAACTTGGTATATTTGTAAAATTAACAGGCGTGACCATTGGAAATACTCTATCAGACACTCGTCCATACAAGTTGTCCTGGGATTGGACAAACTGAAGACACTATAAAAATAGCCCTTGCATATCTCCGTCTTCAATTATCTTCAATAATCTCTGACACGCGACGTATAAATCAAATCGAAATGGAATATAAATTCCGGACTCTTCGAAATGATCAGCGTAATGTCTTTTATACATGAACCGCTAAAGCACGTGCTTCGCACACGGTAATTTATTCAGTTTTGACTATCCTTTGTAATTGATCTATTAAATCGTATGCGTCGCATATGGTATTTTTTTGTCCGTTTGGTTGGTATACTTAGTAAATTTCTTTTTTTTTCTAAATAATTATAAATATCTAAATTTATTATTATCTCCTTTTTTTTATTTTTAACTCGTTGAGAATTCTTAGATCGAGCTACTGCGTTCGATTTTTCCCCGCTAATATCCTTTCTTCCACTTTCCAAGATATTTCATTTCCTTTTGGTCACATAAATAAAAATCTCTTTTTATTTATTTATTTTATTTCTTTTATATTTATTTGATTTATGTTTTCATTTAAAACTTGTTTTATCAAAGCCTGACCCAAAACTCTTTAACCTAATTCTCCTTCTTCTTGATTTCCTTACGAACTCGGCCCAGTATCTCTTGGCCTGTCTCCTGTTATATTTAATTTATTTCTAATCTGGTTTTTAAAATTTTATAAAACGCATTTTCGGCCCAATTCCTTCTCTTCAATTTTATATATTTTCCTACTTAATGATTTAAGCCCATCCCAATTTCTAATTTGTTTCCTAATTTCTGGAAGGCCCTAAACTAAATGTCTCGGCCCAAATAAGTCAGCCTACAATCCTTGCTTCTCTCTTATTCTTCACTCTTGTCGTTAGTTCTCTCTTTTATTCTTCTGCTGTTTTCCCTTTCATTTAGCCTACAGCTATTTTAAACTTCCTGTTTATTTTAGTCCCTAATATTGTATATTTTCTTTGAATTATCTTGGCTCAAATTCACTTCAGTCCACTTTTTCCCAATTATGTCTATCCCAAAATCCCCTAAAACATGCACGACCTCCCTTCTTTTCCTTATTTTCCTGTTACCACTTCCTATTGTTATTACTCTTGCTTCTCATCTCTGTGTTTATGCTTCCGTCCCTTAATGCTTTATATTTTGTTCCTTTTATTTTTATTTTTCTTGCTACAGCCCATCAGGGCCCAAAAGCTCGGCCCAACTCCCTTACTTCCTTGTTTCTTTATTTTCCATTCCTACTCTTCTTTCTTCCTGATTTTTATACTGATATCTCCCCTTCTTTGTACTGTCATTTCTACTCGCTTCATCTTTGGATAATTTATTTCAACTATAGTGTTGTTGAATTTTTTGCAAAGCTAGCATTGCTCAGATAAAAGCAATTTGTATGGACGTGTTTTACAGAAGCATGTTGACAGGAGTTCAATATGTTTAAGCAGTAGTCAGAGCCGACTTTAACCTATACTAAAAATCTTCTACTTAAATACCCTTCCATATTGAGATCTTTCCCAATTTGATGGATTTGTAAAATCATAATAGCCTATCTCAATCAGAAATGTAAAATATAAGTAAGCACAGAGTAAGGTTATAGACATTGGAAAGTGTTCTAACATTTCAATTTGAACCGAGCCGTTCTCTGATAAATGGAAATAACTTCTTCCATTTTTGCCAGTTTTCACATTTGTAGCTCCTCCCTTTTCTACTGTCAATTCTTTTTTCCTTAATCCAACATTCTGCGCCCCCTCCCTTCTTTCTTTGTTTTACACTTTTCTTTTGTTTTCTTCTTTGCTTAACATTTCGTTGAATGTTCTTACTCAACTCAAAAGGATCGAATCATTTCAGCTGAAGCCCCTTCTTCCTTCTTCTTCTTTAATGCACGCTATGCATTCATGGTAAACACACACACACGGTGCACGTGCACACGTACACCACCAGATATTTCACCACTCCGATCATCTCCACACATCATAAATCGTCCCCTAATTCCATCACCAAGCTCCAAGTTGCCTTTCATCACCTCTACAGTATTTTTCCTGTCAAACCCCAAGCCTCATCGAACTCCATCGATCCAAGAAAACGTCCCGTTCTTCCACTACCTTGCACCGATCAACTCCAGACTCCACCAGAACGAAGCTGATCCTTGCCTCGGCTTTCCCCCTGAGTGCGGTGGCATTCGATTCTACCACCTCGTCGCAGTTCGTCACCAATCCTCAACGTCAAAAACGTATACGAAAACCCTAAACTGACCTTAAACTCGAAATCCATTCATTCGAAAATTTATTTAATATTTTTCGCTTGTTTACTACAACCTCACGCTACTCGAAGCCTTGCGCCATGACACTCGACTGCCTAGATCATCAGAAATTGATCTCACAACGTTTTCCGATCATCTCCCGATATCTCGCTAATCCAAATACTAAAAATCATGAAATTACTTCCTAAAATCATGTTTTGGAAATACAAACTCATTCCTATACCTGAAATTTGAATTTAAGATGATTGGAAAATCCTATTTTGAACTTGGTTACAGGAAAGGGTTAATATATGAGTATATATTCATTTACACACTTCGCAAATATTTTTCTTATACACTATAAATGTATAATAACTGTTTGTATACAAAAACAAAACTATATAAATGGTTTGAATTTAAGTTATGGTTTTTCTCTTGGTCAACAAGCGTAAATATTGCTTCTGTTTATTTACAGAAGATGCTTAAATGTTTCACATTGGTTTATATCATAACATACCAGTATGCAGGGTGTTAATGTTGTAGTATAGGCTCCTAAACATGTATACATATCAACCACTAATAATATTCAAATCAAAGATTGAATCAAACTTAAACATTTGAGTTTACTCACTAAGACAGCTTTCCACTTTGTTCCTAGCACCTGCTTGAATCCTCTGCTGTATTTGTCTCTCAAGTTTGATTGTTTTTGTTTGTGTGAGGAGAGTGTATGGATTTATATTGGTATTTATAGGCAGATTTTAGTATTAAAATGTCTTGGTTCATTTAATGTTTTATAGGTTCCCATACCCTCAAGTTTTAGGATAATATAATACACATAGCTTCAGATTTCTTCTTTTCCCAGTGTTGATTTGTTCTAAGTATTTTAAGCAAGATATTTTCTTATATCTTTGTCTTATCTTTACTTCTAGAAGCTGATTCACTATTCTGCGGCAAGGAATACAAGATTTCTTGGGTTTTGTATATATAAAACAGATTTTCTGTAACGACCCGGATTTCAAACGATTTATTTTAAATATTTAATAGGGTTTCAAATATTGGTGTTGATAATATAAATGAATTCTTTTTATTTGAGTTATCGATTTAATAATCGATTTCGATTTATTATCAAATATATTAAATTATCGTAATACGAATAATAACTCAATTCGAAGTTAGAACTGAACCGAAATAATTTAGATGATCAGTATAAATTCTATTTCAATATATAGACGATAATAATAATTTATTATCGAGAGATTTAATTGTTTTGAATTTAAAGTATATTATATCGATTTAATATGGTATATACGTTGAAATTAAATTTTTGAATATTTACTGTTCAGTTCAGAATTTCGTTATAACATTTAAACGGCATCGGTTACGTTAAAATAGCGGTTCACTATTTTTAATTGTGAGCCACGAGATATTTTTAAACAGATAGGATCGAAATCAAATCACATTAAAACGTTGTACTTCAGCCACCCTATATACTTAAGCCGTCCCTAACATTTCCTTTCGCAGACTTACTGTTTTTTTTCTTGAGCACAATATTCTGTCTTCCAGCTTCGATACAAAGGAAACATGATTTTTATGGCCTTGTACCCTTTTGTTCCCTGTTCGCATGTATATATATCACCATCGGCCATCGTCATTTTCATTCTGAACCCCAAAAGCCATTCGAGTCCTTCCTCATCATTTTCCCGATTGAAAATCAATTCCACCGTATAAAAAAAAAGAAGGGAAAACCGCAATTTCTTTTCCTCATCACGTTCGAAATCTGCCAGTTCCTTTGGAACTTGAATCAACTTGGGGTGCTCACGACGGTGCGAAGTGTTCTAGATGGGTGCGATGTGGTGATTGGTGGACGGTTGCGGTGAGTGGAGGGAGGATTTGCGATGTCAGTGGAGGTCGACAGGTGGAGTGCGATTTAGGGATTTAAGTGTTCGATGTCTGGGAGGAAGGCGATGTTTGTTCACTAGAGTAGTGCGACAGGGCTTCGAGGGTGTACTGACATGGTTCTGGTGATACTGTATATGGAAGAACGCGAGTTGCCTGGGGTCTGTCTTGGAGTTTGTCGCGATTTATGGGAAGGGTTTTAGGGATTCACAAGTTCAGCGAAGAAGTGGAAGGAGGAGAGATGCGTGAACTCAACGTTGTTTGGGGATTGGGTTATTGGCAAGGTTCGGGTTTGTTTATTTTGAGATGATGCCGGAAAGGAGCTGTCATTAAAGTAAGGTGCAAGATAATCAACTCGAGAAAATTTGTAGTGGGGCGATTTGGAATTTAGACAGATATTCGGCAATTAAAACCCTGGTGAGTAAATCTCACTCACCTTTTATTTATAATTATTCGTAAAAATAATTGTTGTTGCTTGTTTGGATTTTTCTGCTTGTTTTATATATATTAGTTATTTAGGCTATTATATATATATTGGCTTGATTGATTGGTTGGATTCCCGCAGTCTCATTAGCGGATGCCCGCAGTTTCATAGCGGATGATTACCCTATACGCCCCACGCTATGATTAGTGGATGACCTTCTATACCACGATATTCTGCCACGAAGCAGAATGGGTATTATTTATGTACTAACATCTGTGGATGCAGGTAAACAGGTTGGAGGAATCCAACTGGATTCCTCAAAAATATATTATCTTTTTGTTTGTCGGTTTCATATATATTCTCATATATGATGTGTTAAAAATCCCGTGATTGATAACTGATTGTTTGGGGGTGTTTAAATATCACTGGGGCTCGAATATTGATTTATAAAAATATCGGAAAAGGATAATAGAGATTTGAAAATGGAATTCTATTTTTGTAAATAGAATTTGAATTTTTAATGAGGTATAGAAAATATTAACTGTTTAAATATATAAAACAAGGGAATTTATAAACTTGGTTTATAAATTAAAATACGGGATTTGAATTGGATTTATAAACCTTATTTATAAGTTTATAATGTGAAAATTTAAGGGAAGTTATAAACGTTGTTTATAAATTAAATAATACAGATAGAATTTGAATATGAGAAATTAGAATGAAATTTGAATATTTGAATTCAAAGGAATTAAAATAAAATTTGAATTCAAAGGAATTCGAATAAAGAAATTCAAATAGAGATTTGAATGTAGAATTTCAAAATAGAATTTGAAATAAACTTTGAAAATAGGATTTTCGAAGTAGAATTGGAAATAGAATTTCAAATAGGATTTCAAAATAGGAAATCCAAATGGTTTTGAAATGGAATTTGAATTCAAGGGAATTCAAATGGATTTGAGTGAAGAAATTCAAATGGGATTTAAATAATGGGTTTTAAATAAAGAGGATTCAAATATAAGAATTTAAATAAAACTCAAATGGAGTTTAAATATAGGATTCAAATAGAATCCAAAAAGGATTTGAATAAGAGAATTCAAATGAATTCAAACATAGAATTTGAATATAGGGAATTCAAATAGAAATTCAAGTATTGAATTTGAATATCAAATAGAAAAGGAATTGGAATTTGAATATAGAATTCAAATAAAAGTGAGATTGGAATTTGAATCAAGAAATTCAAATAGAGTTAAAATGGAGTTGAATTCATTTTAAAGAAGTTTAAAGGTTTATATATATATATAATTAAAACGAACTCGCCGCAGCGCTGCAGTTCGTAAAATAGCGATTCGAACTTCAATCGAGTATACAGGACTCAATTGGAGTCGGATCTCTTTGAAACAAGAAACGTCAGGACCGGTTTGATAATAATTTTCTAATGAAAGAGAAAAATATGAATTTCGTCGTATAGATTTTGAGTTATGTCAAAATCAAATTTTCAGAAAAACAGCGCCAGAACTATTTAAAAACCATAACGGTTTATTTCATTTTATAAAAGGATTTTAAGCAAATAAAATCCGAATTTCTATTTAGAAAATTTCAGATTTGAGTTATAAAATATATGTGAACTCAGGTGGAGTAATGAATTGAGTTTTGAAACATAAATCAGATTTTTGATTATTGAATAGAATTAACTAATTCGAATAGAAATGAGTAAATGAGATGTTGAATTGATATTGGGCCTTAAATAAGTGAATTCGATTTGAAAATTTATATTCGAAATAGAAAAGAGAACTAGAATTGAAATTGAAATTCAATTTGGTTATGAACGAGTTAAATATTTTGTTTGAACATGTTATGTTCAACAAAGAAGTGAAATAGGCAAAATGACTAATTAAAGAATAAATGGGCGAAACTGAATTCAAACGATTGGTTTGAGTTGAATTGAATTGCAAACAGGTGAACATGTGTAAGCAGGTTTGATATGAAGTATATGCAGATTTAAATTTATGTGCTCGACAAAAAGGTACATGTTTAATTCATATATGAGATTTTATGCGCCGTATCGGCAAGCCGCTTGGCTTTTTCTTTTTCTTTTTGAGATGAGAAGTTACCGGGAAGCTATTTGAAATTTCCCGATGCTCCCGATACAGGGGAGGTTATGGCGAATTTTTTCCGGGAATTTAAGGAGATAGAATATTTTTCAGATAATTTGATAGTTATAAATCAATGTATCGATAAATGTAGAATTCGATAAGGAAATGAAATCAAAATAGAGTATTGGAAACAAAAAGGGAAATCTATAAATTGGAAATAGAAAGCGAACTTTATACATGTTTTTAAAAATGAACAATTGGATTGTATAGTGTGTTTATTCGAGGTAAGTGGTTTCTCCGTTTTGAAGTTGAGGATGTTTTCAGTTAAGGTCTGAGAGGTAATTTTACCCCAACATGATTGATTTCATTTTTAATGGATAAATAGCAAGATCCAGTCTCGAAGAGAAGTGTTTGAAAAAGAGTTAGTTGAATAAAATATTTTGGGTTGTTGTAACGATGTTTTACACAACGTTCGTTTTAACCCAAGTGATGGAATTTTGGAAATATAACAAGTAAATATTTCCTGAGTATAATTAAAATAGTCGGGATAGAGATAAGTGATTGGAATTGGTTCCAATTGCAATTAGAAATATTTTCTAATATATAGAAAATAAAAGGAGTTGATATTGGGAAACGTTTTCCAAATGGCATAAGATGCCAAGATGATTATTGAAAATATTTGGTTAACAAATATTGATAAGGAAATAGAGAAGAGATTTAATTAATGAAATATTAATTAAAGAGCCCAGTGATTTGTTTGATATGTTTGGATGAACACTTGTTTTATTCGATAGTTAAATCACAGACTATCGAAGTTTTTGACCATCGTTGTCAATATGGAAAGACCGGTTGGATTATTATCCGAAGAACCACTCCGTATTGGCATAAGCGTTGCGAACCAAGTATGCTGAATACATTGAAGACGGAGTAAAGTGCAAGGACTTTTTCTATTAATAGAAATAGTGCCTTCGGTTTCGTTCAGTCCCAGAACGAATGTAAATGGACGAATGTCTGACAAAGTATTTTCAATGATCAAATGGGTTGGTCTGTATAAATATATATGGTTGCAACGGATTTATTCCCTTAGCATAACATCCAGAATATTTGTGCAAACTCAACTAGTGATTAACGGATCTGACAATGTGGCATTCAAAGTGATTGTGCTATCAATGGATGGTAAGTATTCGTAGCCTCAGGCCTCAACAACCGGGAAAGGACAAAAATCGGGCAGGCAGCATGGCTATGTGGGTCGCACCCATTAGGATGTATAATCACCTATCTAGAGGTTCATTTAATTTCTTATTCTATTCGATGCTGTCCCAGTCGGGAGACGGTTGCTGATCCCAACCGTTGGTGATATACATTCGATACACTCAAGCGAAATGAGTGGTCGGTCATGTGTGGGCCGGGTTACAAGATGTTCTTGTTGAACCCAGTGTATTCCTCTCTAGAGATACACTAGCGGAAGGTGGTTCCATACCTTGTCATGTGGGAAATCCAATCTCCAATAAGCGCCATGCGGTTTTTGATTTTATAATATATATGTGGAGCGTGAGATGCAAGCGTTCTGCTATTTGGTTATTTACTTGATGTAGACATTATTATAATATCACTGGATTTTCGTATCAAAGTGTTTTGGGTTATAGTAAGGTAAAAACCGTCCATGTTTATGTGTGGGCTGGTCTTACTATTATCTTTTCTTTCGAAAAGGATTTTGAAAGTTAAACAAGTGGTTGGAGTTTACTCACACCAGTCCCATGACTGACCCAGAGTTTTATTTTGTTTTGTTTTCCCTAAACTCTTGGGTGCCCAAATTTGTACGGGCAGTCAAGTAGTCGGGATTTTACAGATTCATTTGGAGGAGCTTGGAGCAGGAGGCTTCAGCGTTAGTTATCTAGTGTTATTTCCGCTGTATTGTAAGTGTTGAACCCTGATTCTGAATGTACATGTATACGGAAATTTTGTATTACAAAAGTATATGATATATTATATTTTATTCATTCCGCTGTGAGGTTCATGTTTTACCCTGATGTTGTGTATTCTTCTTCTTCTATTCTAATATTTCTTTCCTTCTATTCCTCATCCTCTAACTTCTTTCTAAAAATGATTCGTATTTCTGTGTTATTTGGGTTGGACGTGTGGTGTATTTAGTCAACTCAGATAGCTCGGATTTGCGGGTCGTTACATTTTCTATGTATGATTTAAATCGTAGAGGTTCTATCCTATATCTACAGCTACAACAACCATGCTTTTGGGGAATTACTGTGTGATTATAATCACTCTAAATGTTACCTTATATTAATAGGTTTTGACCTTGGAAAATGTCTCTTTTTGTTATACGAGTCATATACCTTGTTGCTTCAATTCGGCATTTCATCATATGTCTTGTGTTCAATGTATTGATTTGTTTTTAAACGTTTTCTACACTATTTTCTTCACTGGTTACTAAATCCATAACCATTCTATAATCACTAAATGCCATTTAACATACATCATGTTGTATGTGTACGTTTTCTAGTGTAGGATTTTATTATGATTTTTATGTTAAAAAACAACTCCAATCATAAGCATATCCCTATATACATTCCTATATATATTTACACAAATTCAAGTTTGCTTATCAATCAAATTTTATTTTAATTATTTGATTTGCATTTCATTGTTTATTCATTAATATGAATTAATTCCTCTTTATTTATAAAAATCATTGTTCTACTATTAACCAAAGTCATTTTCAAAAACCGGGACATTACAATCTACCCCCCTTAAAAGAATTTCGTCCCCGAAATTAAAGAGTGACGAATAGGTTTCTGGTTTTAACTAAAGTCAAATCCTTATATGTCCGCACCTTCCAAACAGACTCCTTCTTTATTTTATTATCTTTATTTCTGAAATCCCAACCTCTGATTTTATTTCCAAATTAGTTTACTTAACCTGGATGAGTCCATAACTCAAGTCCGGTCTTCATTACCGGGAAAAACCCAATTTATTCAATGGATATTATCCTAAATTTAACTCAACGTTATTTAACTTATATCGAGGCCGACCCTAATTATTTTAACTCCTCTTTAAAAATTAAGATGCCTTTCAATTCAATTTTAGCTCTATTTGACTTATCCCGAGGCTGACCCTTATCCATTTAATTATGACTTGGACTTTTATTGTCCAGTCCTTCTCTTGATCGGAAGATATTTTTAAAAGTAACCTAAGTCGATAACTAGGGTTGGCCTATACTAAGTCTATAAATTATAATTTATAATATAGTTTATATTTTCATATACGCTCTCTCAATATTTATCCAGAGCCAAGGTATTCGGTTAACCTTATGCTCCGATACCAACTGTAACGGCCAGAAAATTTTCGAAGCTCGAATTTTCAACAGTAACACGAAATCCCGTATTAATTTGTTAAAAACCCAAGTATCGAACTTTGACTATTAATAGAAAGAATTTAGAGGATGAGAAAGATAAGATAGAACTAATATAATAGAAGAGTAAGAAGAACATTAGAATCTCACGGCGGAATTTAACAAATATAATATCACATCATATATTATACATCAGAGTTTGTTACATCATAGAACACCCCATACATCTTACATGGTTACTGGCCCAACACAAACATTCATCTTGATACTTAGATACAGATATAACTGATAAGTTGACTCCATGACTTCCTGGTCCAAAATACTTCAAAGGATTTCCATTCATCACCTGGATCACTTGTCTACCCATAACAAGTGTTATGAGTACCCAAGACTTTTAGGAAAAACACAGAAAATTAACTCTGGGTCAGTCGGGGGACTGGTGTGAGTAAACGATTTAAAAACACAACTTGATTATAACAGCATTTCTCATAAGACCACGCCGTAAAGACGGAACGGGTTTATCCCTCATGAAATACAGAACAATTGGTTCAAAAACGTTTTGAAAGAAAAGATGATAGTAAGGCTAGCCCACACACGGACAGTTTTTACCTTACTATAACCCAAAACATATTTGATATCAAAAACGTCTGATATTATAATAGTTTGTAACAAATAAATAACCATCTAGCGGAATGCTTGCATCTCACGCTCCACACATATATAATATAATAAAAAACCATGGGTTCTTATTGGAGATTGGATTCCAACTGAAAAGGTATGGAAGCACCTGCCGATCAGTGTACTCTAGAGGGGATACACTGGGGTTCAACAAGAACGTCTTGCAACCCGGCCACACATGACCGACCACTCATTTAGCTTGAGTGTATCGAATATATTGCCACCCATTACGGCTGCGCAGCTACCGTTTTCCCGGGAGATGCAGAATTGAAAAGAAGTAACAAATATGAATATTCTCTAGATTGGTGACAATACACCCTGCTTGGGAATGACCCAACTAGCTATGCTGCCTAGCCCAACTTCTGTCTTTCCTGGTTGACGAGGCTTTGAGGATACGTTTTCTTCTAGTACATCTGGTCACGATTCACTTTGAATGCCACATCGTCAAATCCGTAATCACATATTGATTATACAAATACGCTCTGGGTGTAAAATAAAGAGAAGTTACCTTCTCCCCACCAACTTGGTATATTTGTGAAATTAACAGGCGTGGCCGTTGGAAATACTCTGTCAGACACTCGTTCATACAAGTTGTCCTGGGATTGGACAAACCGAAGACACTATAAAAATAGCACTTGCATATCTCCGTCTTCAATTATCTTTAATAATCTCTGAGACGCGACGTATAAATCAAATCGAAATGGAATATAAATTACGGACTCTTCGAAATGATCAGCGTAATGTCTTTTATACATGAACCGCTAAAGCACGTGCTTCGCACACGGTAATTTATTCAGTTTTGACTATCCTTTGTAAATGATCTATTAAAGCGTATGCGTCGCATATGGTTTTTTTGTCCGTTTGGTTGGTATACTTGGTAATTTCTTTTTTTTTCTAAATAATTATAAATATCTAAATTTATTATTATCTCCTTTTTGTTTTACTTTTAACTCGTTGAGAATTCTTAAATCGAGCTTCTGCGTTCGATTTTTCCCTCCTGATATCCTTTCTTCCACTTTCCAAGATATTTCATTTCCTTTTGGTCACATAAATAAAAATCTCTTTTTATTTATTTATTTTATTTCTTTTATTTTTATTTGATTTCTATTTTCATTTAAAACTTGTTTTATCAAAGCCTGACCCAAAACTCTTCAACCTAATTCTCCTTCTTCTTGATTTCCTTATGAACTCGGCCCAGTATCTCTTGGCCTGTCTCCTGTTATATTTAATTTATTTCTAATTTGGTTTTTAAAATTTTATAAAACCCATCTTCGGCCCAATTCCTTCTCTTCAATTTTATATATTTTCCTACTTAATGATTTAAGCCCATCCCAATTTCTAATTTGTTTCCTAATTTCTGGAAGGCCCTAAACTAAATGTCTCGGCCCAAATAAGTCAGCCTACAATCCTTGCTTCTCTCTTATTCTTCACTCTTGTCGTCTGTTCTCTCTTTTATTCTTCTGCTATTTTCCCTTTCATTTAGCCTACAGCTATTTTAAACTTCATGTTTATTTTAGTCCCTAATATTGTATATTTTCTTTGAATTATCTTGGCCCAAATTCACTTCAGTCCACTTCTGCCCAATTATGTCTATCCTAAAATCCCCTAAAACACGCACGGCCTCCCTTCTTTTCCTTATTTTCCTGTTACCACTTCCTACTGTGATTACTCTTGCTTCTCTTCTCTGTGTTCATGCTTCCGTCCCTTAATGCTTTATATTTTGTTCCTTTTATTTTTATTTTTCTTGCTACAGCCCATCAGGGCCCAAAAGCTCGGCCCAACTCCCTTACTTACTTGTTTCTTTATTTTCCATTCCTTCTCTTCTTTCTTCCTGATTTTTATACTGATATCTCCCCTTCTTTGTACTGTCATTTCTACTCGCTCATAATAGCCTATCTCAATCAGAAATGTAAAATATAAGTAAGCACAAAGTAAGGTTATAGACATTAGAAAGTGTTCTAACATTTCAATTTGAACTGAGCCGTTCTCTGATAAATGGAAACAACTTCTTCCATTTTTGACATTTGTAGCTCCTCCCTTTTCTACTGTCAATTCTTTTCCCTTAATTCAACATTCTGTGCCCCCTCCCTTCTTGCTTTGTTTTACACTTTTCTTTTGTTTTCTTCCTTGCTTAACATTTCATTGAATGTTCTTACTCAACTCAAAAGGATCGAATCATTTCAGCTGAAGCCCATTCTTCCTTCTTCTTCTTTAATGCACGCTATGTATTCATGGTAAAAACACACACACGGTGCATGTGCACACGTACACCACCAGATATTTCACCACTCCGATCATCTCCACACATCATAAATCGTCCCCTGATTCCATTACCAAGCTCCAAGTTGCCTTTCATCACCTCTACAGTATTTTTCCTGTCAAACCCCAAGCCTCATCGAACTCCATCGATCCAAGAAAACGTCGCGTTCTTCCACTACCTTGCATCGATCAACTCCAGACTCCACCAGAACGAAGCTGGTCCTTGCCTCGGTTTCCCCCTGAGTGCGGTGGCATTCAATTCTACCACCTCGTCGCAGTTCATCACCAATCCTCAACGTCAAAAACGTATACGAAAACCCTAAACTGACCTTAAACTCGAAATCCATTCATTCGTAAATTTATTTAATATTTTTCGTTTGTTTACTACAACCTCACGCTACTCGAAGCCTTGCGCCATGACACTCGACTGCCTACATCATCAGAAATTGATCTCACAACGTTTTCCGATCATCTCCCGATATCTCGCTAATCCAAATACTAAAAATCATGAAATTACTTCCTAAAATCATGTTTTGGAAATACAAACTCATTCGTATACCTGAAATTTGAATTTAAGATGATTGGAAAATCCTGTTTTGAACTTGGTTACAGGAAAGGGTTAATATCTAAGTATATATGCATTTACACACTTCGCAAATATTTTTCTTATACACTATAAATGCATAATAACCATTTGTATACAAAAACAAAACTATATAAATGGTTTGAATTGAAGTTATGGTGCGTAAATATTGCTTCTGTTTATAAACAGAAGATGCTTAAATGTTTCACATTGGTTTATATCATAACATACCGGTATGCAGGGTGTAAATGTTGCAGTATAGACTCCTAAACATGTATACATATCAACCACTAATAACATCCAAATCAAAGATTGAATCAAAGTTAAACATTTGAGTTTACTCACTAAGACAACTTTCCGATTTGTTCCTAGCACCTGCTTGAATCCTCTGCTGTATTTGTCTCTCAAATTTGATTGTTTTTGTTTGTGTGAGGAGAGCGTATGGATTTATATTGATATTTATAGGCAGATTTTAGTATTAAAATATCTTGGTTCATTTAATGTTTTATAGGTTCCCATACCCTCAAGTTTTAGGATAATATAATACACATAGCTTCAGATTTCTTCTATTCCCAATGTTGATTTGTTCTAAGTATTTTAAGCAAGATATTTTCTTATATCTTTGTCTTATCTTTACTTCTAGAAGCTGATTCACTATTCTGTGGCAAGGAATACACGATTTCTTGGGTTTTGTATATATAAAACAGATTTTCTATGTATGATTTAAATCCTAGAGGTTCTATCCTATATCTATAGCTACAACAACCATGCTTTTGGGGAATTGCTGTGTGATTATAATCACTCTAAACGTTACCACTTATTAATAGGTTTTGACCTTGTCAAATGTCTCTTTGTTGTTATATGAGCCATATACCTTGTTGCTTCAATTCGGCATTTCATCATACGTCTTTTGTTCAATGTATTGACTTGTTTTTAAACGTTTTCTACACTATTTTCTTCACTGGTTACTAAATCCGTAACCATTCTATAATCACTAAATGCCATTTAACATACATCATGTTGTAAGTGTATGTTTTCTAGTGTAGGATTTTATTATGATTTTTATGTTAAAACACAACTCCAGTCATACGCATATCCCTATATACATCCCTATATATATTTACACAAATTCAAGTTTGCTTATCAATCAAATTTTATTTTAATTATTTGATTTGCATTTCATTGTTTATTCATTAATATGAATTAATTCCTCTTTAATTATAAAAATCATTGTTTTACTATTAACCAAAGTCATTTTCAAAAACCGGGACATTACATATCACGTCTTGAAAGACTATCATTTGATTGTACAAAAATTAAAATTCTTTCATGCAATAAAGTAGCAATGAAAAAAAGTTATGCTCGGCTTATTAAAATTTGATAACTCATCTTGAGATAAAATACATAAATGCGCTAATAAGTGATGGAAAATTTAAGGGTTTTATATCTAATTATTGATTCAGTCATGTCGCAATAACATTTTTTTTTAATCTTCTAACCTATCTTTCATAATTGGGATGATCAAATGACATTTATTATGACTATTTGTTTACATAATAGTTATAGATAGTAAGTGTGATCGTTGGTCCATGAAAAAAAATTGGTTCTACATTTCAATAATGAGCAGTACAACATATTTTTATCTAATCTGAGTAGATTGTAATTAATATGCTTTTAGAAGCAGATAGTTTATTCTAAACTTTGCAGTTAATAATAGGCTTTTTATGTATACGAGAAGATGAAGCAACAAACATTACAGATAATTGTTGTAACATGATTTCCTTTAAAGCAGAATGTCTTAACTTTTGCTAAAAGGATTCAAATTGCAGTATCTTTAGATCAACCATTCCTAGATTGATCCCTTTCCTTCTGTCTTATGCTTAGTTGCGAATAATGTGTTATGCACAATATTTTCTACTATTTAATCTATATCATTTATGAATGCTATATTTTCTGTTATTATTAAGAAAGTATGAATACTAAAAAAGTATTTCATGAATTTATATTTGTCAAAAGTTGATTTTGTGATACAAGTTTTGAAGGATGACAATACGTCATGTATTACATGAACATAAAACGTAAAAATCATAAGTAGCTAATCAAAAACAAACCGCATAGTGAAAATGGAGGCAATCAAAAATCCAAGAGAATTTCAGATATATGATTACTTGCAAAATTATGCAATTAATAATCCATAACACTTATTATACTTGCGCTTCGCATTCAAACAATGTAAGGATTATGCTTTAGTAGTTTTTAATAAATTTACATTTTTTTGCTATTTGTATTTATAAATATAGAATACTACAGAAATTATCTCTTTGCATCAAAAAGGAGAAACATCAAATCTATCGTTGACCACTAACTTCAAATTTAAATTTAGAACTTCCATTCTTTCCCATTTAGGTAGCTTGGGTCACATATGCATTCTTCGTTTGACATGCTACTTATGTAGTATGTGAGCTTCTTTCACATATGCATTCTTTGTTTGACATACTACTTATGTAGTATGTGAGCTTCTTTCTGTTGCACCACAATTATACAAGCGAAAAGTAAACTTCTACATAAGGCTACCGTTGTTTTGCTACATTTTCATTAATTACATTGTGTTTCTCTCATTGCAAAAATGTTTTCTATTATTTGGTATCACTAGATATTCAAGAATCGCAATAAATCTGAATAAACATAACAACATGTTGATGTGGTCTATGTTTATTATGTTTCAATTGAATAACATGCACATTCTTGCATGTAATGTTGTATTTGCAATCTCAAATGAGTCAATGGATTTTTTTGGTGTAGAAATTATATGCATGTTTATCTTTTCTCTTTTTGTTTGAGGAAGTTTACGAAATAATATTAGGAATGGGTAGATATTAAATAAATTATTAAACAAAATAGCAATTCATTTCAACTACTTTAATATTTAAGTGTTATCTTTATTTGTATTCAATGCTTTGAAAGATTAAAGATCACCAAGAATACATATCTTTTAGTGAGACTGAAAACCTTTTGAAATGTACGTGGTAATAATCATATACAATGTATTCACTTCTTATTTGAATACTAGATGGGTGGTCTTTTAAGATATGGGCATGACGAGGTATGATTGGGTATGACTAGGTATAGCTGTTCGTTGATATATCTACAAAACATAAATATAAATTTTGATTCAACATGATTCTTTTTTCGATTAATTGTAAAAATATGAAAATATTAAATGAATGATTTGTTTAGAGTTGTGAATATGCATTACATATAATATAGACCATTAAGTACATAAACTAATACACTCATCATGCTAAAATACAATTTGTGGTCTAAAAAAAACCTAATAGGCAATTTTCGGACGATATTGATTTTGTGTCCATAATTATATTGTTTTCTCTACTATTAATGTTTATTCATTTCTCAAACACAAGTGAAGATACATTTCATTCTTTCTTGATTTAAAGGTACAAAACACTTAGTGAAATGGAATATATTAATTAATTGGATTTACATTTTTGCATTCATTTTTTTTTTATATATAAAACGGTGAATTTTTCATAATTTTCTTGTTTAAAAAAAAATATTAATTGAATTTTTTTTTTTTTTTTTGATATCACACGACTTAACGGTCGGCTTTTTATCCATCGTTGTGCAGTTATACCAGTATGATAGATATTGAATTCTACCATTGTATTAGCTTATTTAATAAAGAAGCATTACCTAAAAATAAATTTGCAATGAAAAATAAAATAAAATGTTTACATTGTTGAGCCAACGTGAAAAGCAGGAATTACTGAACCATTGGGAGGAATCTTTCAAACGGTGATTAACACATAAATTTGACAAACCATTTGTAGACAGAACTTTTATTCATCTTCACGTTTCAAAAGAAAACAACCTTCCATACGCAGGATCTATGCAGGATCCAGTGATCCTTCCACGCGACAGTCTTTCATAGGCCCGGTCATCGATCCAGATTCCACCCAAATATCCTCGCACATCACGTCCAACTTTCTACTCCACTCGTGATCGTTGACAGCCGCGTCTGTGAAAACCCTAGCAGCGTAAACGCCGACAGGACCGACGTCTATCTTAGGATCCACCACCACCATGAATTTTGCTCTGACGACCGCCACAGGATTTCTCTCCTCCTCCTGCTTGAATGGAAAGAGCTTGGTCGTAGCTATAAAGCTATTGTCGTAATACAGATAAGCGACGATGTTGTCGTATGCGATGGTTTTTGTTGAATCGGAATGGGGCTTTTTGACAGTGACATCAAGGGCGATTTTGTAGGAAGATGTGGCGTTCATGAAGCTAACGGTAAGGCTTGAAACTGAAAATTTAGGGAGGGGAGTCGGTGGCTTGCTGCCCTCTTTATATAGCCCCACCATTAGAGTTATCGCCCCCACTAACATCACAAGCCCCACAATATGCACCACACATTTCTCCTCCAAGGATTCAGGTTTGGGGCGTTCCGTATGGTTTTCACTGGGGATAGGACAGTAATTTTGAAGGACTGGACAGCCACTGACAACAGGGATCTGATCGTCACCGACTTTTCTGTTCGCCGAGGACATCATCGGAGAAAGGACGGGACTACTTGTTAATGGCGGCTCAGAGTTGAGTAAACCGTTCCTCAAAGTATTTTAAAGGCACTAAATTAGGGCTGGAAAATATTTTTGCCCCTAATGGTAACTGATTTGGGGCACAGATGAATAGATGATTATGTCAGCCTTTGTTAAATATCTCTGGAGACATATGCGGATATCCTAATTCCATTCCACCAGGGCAATACAAATAGGTTAAAAAATGTTAAAGTTACAATTATATTGCATTTTTCATGGTAAGTGCCAATCATACCTGGATGATTGAACAAAGTCGATCTTGTTTCTTATAGAAAATAATATTCTTCGTGATATCTGACGTTAGCTGCTGGTTTATTTGTTTTTATTGTTTGTAATTGACTTTTGATCTGTTTGCGTGACTTGTATGTATAAATATATTGCAAACTTGCTTAATTTGCGAACGGTTTGCAGTTGGATTCTGATACATGCACATAAATCGTATGCATAAATGCTAATTTATATTGCAGATTATGTTGACTTTTACTTTACCAAATTTAGCATGATGCCAATTGTAGCAACAACAGTAGCTATGTTATAAGAAGAAATAGCTTCATATTTTCCCCTTTCCGAATAATAATGAAATAGTTTGTAAATTCAAGATGGGCATCAAATTGATTACATGATATATAGCTTTCAGCAAAGATTTTTCTCCAACGTTTTTATATAAATAAAATAACAAAGAAGAAATATAGAAGTGAGCCCAAAAAAAAAAAAAAAAAAAAGGGATTATTAAAGGGACTTCATTTTTTGTTAAAAGAAGGACAATTTTCTAATTTTTGATGAATTGTTAATCGGAGGGACAAAATAAGTTAGTCCCCCTTAACCATATAATTAAAAATTCTAGTACTATCCATATAATCCTCTTATACCTGCACATATACATACACAAAAACTCACACTAGTATTACCCATATACATACAAATACATAATACATAAGCTCTCCTAACAAAGCAAAATTAATGCATATCTGCACATGATTATATAAATTTAAACACTTAAGCATCAAACCACACTTGCATGAATTCAAATACTTAAGCATAAGCCTGACACTTCTTAGTCTAATAAGATACATGGATAATTAACTCCGCAAATTGCAAAATAAATTTAGAAACTATATACAGTGACCTTTTATAATTCAACTAAAAAGAAAAAAAAGAAATAACAATCAGACGAAAATCCACCTCTTTCAGCTCCCCTGATTCAAACAAAGTTCATATAATCTCAGTATTTCAGTTTAAATCATGTATTTATCACTCATATATATATATATATATATGTGTGTGTGTGTGTGTGTGTGTGTGTGTGTGTGTGTGTTTGTTTGTTATAAATGTGTTTAAATCATGTATTTATCACTCAGTTTAAATTTTATTATAAATGTGTTTGTTACTCAACTGTTATATATATATATATATATATATATATATATATATATATATATCACAGAGAGGAATATAATTTTTAAATTTAAATAGAATACGACTACACATGAATTCAAATATTCAACAGTATTTTGTTTAAATTTAAATATTTTATTTCAGTCATTCAAACAGTACACATTTTATAACTCCACTATTTGTTTATCTCAGTAATACATCACTCTTCATATACATTTCACTGATGTACATTTTTCATCTATACATACATTGTTACATATATTCACTGACACTCTGTGTTCCTGTCTTTTATTGTCTTTTGTCTTCAGTCTTCACAGCTTTCTCTGTCAGTCCAGTCATCAAAACCTGTCATACACAGAAACACACACACAGTACATTGCAATAGAAATAAAACTGTATACATGTAAATATAAATTTTATTTTTAAAATTTTATTTGCCTCATATTTCTGGTGTGTTTCTCATCATTTTTCATGACTTGATCTGATTCATTTGTGTCTAGACAGACAGTTTGTATATGTACAGGGACAGAAAATTTTCGAATGGCTGCAAATACACACGTGCCTCGCCAATCAGTGTATACAGCTGTGGAGCAGTCACATGGACCTAGCTCGACACAGTGCAAATGTCAAAGTAAACAAAGCATGATTCAAGCCAACAAAGAGTAAAATTGGTCGAGCTCAAGACTGTATGCAAATCAGTCCAAATGTGTGTCAAACATTTGTGAAGTCAACATCAATATGGAGTCGAGCTAGAATATACATATGTACAGCAGCAAGTATCAAAGAGTTCAAGAAACATTAAACATGGTCGAAACAACAATAACAAACAAGATAGCATGCACAAGATAGTGCATAAATAGGAGAAATATGCACATGTAAATTCATACATGGTGGTTCACCCAGTATACAATCAAATGGTATAACATAAAGCAATGTCTACATGATACAAATATGGACAGTGAGCAACAAGACATGGTTCAATACAATCTGGGTAGTTGTCAAGGAGCATAAGAAAATAAACAATTGGTGGTGCAGTTCAACTACACAAAGCAATGCACAGATATGATGAAAGCCTCAGGATACATGCACACAACTGTGTACAGCATGTCAGAAACATGACTCAGGTGCAGCCAAGCAACAAATGATCATACTCAGCAAAACACAAGTGATGGTGCACCAAGAATTCAATGACACAACAGTACATATCTAGTGATCAAGACAGTTTTTTTTGTTTGTTCTCAAAGTGCTAATGGTAGTACAAGCAAGTGTACAGCAAACAACAGTGGTGAAGGTGCAATATCACAACAGTAAAATGATCAAATGAAAAGTTCAACAATAAAGCATTTCATGTTCATGTGCAAGCTCAGGTTCACACAGATTAGAGGTATAGTGCAGATAGAAACCCGAAAAACATAGAAGACAAGGCAACATTGGGTCATGGTATCTAAGAAGCATATAAGTGCACAGATCAACATACAAGGAGATTTGTATTGTTTCTCCTTAGGGTTTTCTTGTTATTTTAAATTGTATTGTTTTTATTTTTATTTTTGCATTTTGAATTTCTTTTGTAAACAAACGAATCAGTGTCTAAATCTGTAAAGTCTAGGATATCAGTCAGGTTGTTGACTGTCAGTTTCAGAGTCTGTAAAATCTGGGATTACGGATTACGGGGTTGTAATTCGGGGAAACCTGATCGAGGGGATATCGATCAGTCTAGGGTTTTGAGCGTAGGGTTAGAATAGGAGCAGGGACTGCGAGTGTACATGGTCTTATATGCAGGATCTATTCTATCACCTAGTAGAAACCTTAGGATTGCAACAGTAGGCAGGATTTTGCCGAAGCTAGGTATTTCTGTGTGTTATTTACTTTCTGCATTTACTTACTCTGCAATTATCTGTGATGCGACTAATTTCTAATATTTCGATTAACTGTAATAAACCCTATTCACCCCCCTCTAGGGTTAATCTAGATCCAACAGCGTCTTCTATTTGGTGATAAAATAAATAACGTAGATGAATCCTGCAGGCAAGTATACAAAGAAAGTCAATATATAACATATCCAAAACTCAGCCTGGAATTATGATAAGTAATTAACAAATTAAATTATAGTTAATCACTTCATGTCTAATTATATAAGGTTATGAGGGGGGGTTTAGTCCATGCTTATTTTAAAATAAAATAGAAAAAACCGTCTCTTAACAAATTTTGTTTAAGGTGGAGTCCCCTTAAAAATGTCCTCTCCTTAACCAAAATTGGAGTCCCTTTAACAATCCCAAAAAAAAAAAAAAAAAAAAAAAAAAAAAAAAAAAGCGCTGGCATATAATGACATCTATACAAAACTGAAATTTCAAAATTCCTAGTGTGCTTTAGAGATGGCTCCTTGCTGCTGCAAGTGCTTAATCACTTATAAATGTAAATATACATCGATTTAGCTACGATTAGGGAATTTCTTACTTTTTTCTATATACCATATGGTGGTTCAACGTGGATTTATGTATTTTGATCGCTTTTGGTTTCTAATTTTTGAATCTTCTAGCTTGTTTTGGTCTCATTTTTTTTCCATATAGGGACCTTATACTTATTCCTTCCAACAAGTGCACAACCCATATAAATTAACATAATGTTACTATTAGCAAGTTTTAATTTGGATGACTTTACAGTTAATCAACATGTTGATAAATTTTTATATTACGATCCAAAATATTATTTATAAATCATCATAATCAGTATAAGGAAGCATATAAAAAAGAAGCACTGGAACAATTAGTTGTATACTAATTAGTTATCTTGTTGTATAGGTGCAACCATGCAAGCAATCATATTGATTAGATCCCTTATCATCATGTCATTTGTTTTCAAATATATTATATGAAAAATGAAGCAAAATCAACAATATTATTAAGTGTTGTAGGTTAGGTGCGCCTAAAACTGCGTTTTTTTGGCTCTGCCCAAAAAAACCACATTTTTGACATCTTCAACTATACATGTACAATTCACTGAAGATTATATTGACTTCTTTCCATTTTTCCTTTACAAAGCATTTATTTGTACTGCTTTAACAACCGACTTATTAAATATCTAAGACATTGACAAATGCTCATTAAACATGAGGTACAATACTTTAGCTACGAGTGGGGAATCTACATTTATACCTGAATTCATAGCATATGGAGTAAATATGATTAGGCATGAACACGACAAGGATGTTTTAGACATATTAGTAAAATGCAGCGGTTTTATATACCTACTTGTTAATTGTTTTAAATCAAATGGTATATTGTGTCATCCATTATATAAGTTTATATATACTATATAAGTTTATAACTACAAGTCCCATACTGCCATTATTGATTCGAGCAACTTGTTACGCATTTTCATGGCTTTTGTGATTCTTAATACCTATAGATTAATACTGTAGAAAATATGGAGGCATCATGCTACATGGTACGTTGAGATTTGAGACAATATGTTTGGATATTGAGAGCAACATAATCATCTACTATATAATTTTTTTTTTTTTAAATTTGAAGTAATTATGAATGTACTAGCGATTAATGGGTTGTTGTTGTGCTATTTGTTTGGGAGTTTGTTAGGTTCTGATTAAGGAATTAAGATGGTTAACAACTACATGTCAACCAGTCAGTGTATAATCCCCATTTTCGGTTGATGTACACACACATACACATACATACATGCACACATATATACACACCTCCCCCTTTATTTCTATAAGCCAAAATCTATGAGTAACATTATTGAGTTGTTATGCCTTATGACAATAAGTCAAAAACTAACACCACCGATTTTCAAAGTATTAAAAGCACTAAATTAAGGGATGAAAAATATTTTGGCCTATAATGCCTACAAGTATTCCCATAAAATATTGGTTTCGATTTAATTTTCTAGTGTAATTTTGTAGTTTCCTTGAAATGTTTAAATAAGAACATGTTTAAGAGTTCGGAATTGTGCATTCAATTAAGTATATTAAATATATCAATATATAGTGAATCATGTTAGAAATGTTTCAAAGTAAAATTATGTTAAAGTTTCCATTATTCTGAATATATAAATTATGATAAAAGAAATTCCTTATCTGAATACGCTTGTTTTTTTTTTGTGACTAGCTCTTTACCAATTTTTTTATGTTCCTAGTTGTTGATATAAGTTTATGTATGTTCTCTGCATTAAATTTAATGATGCATTTATTTTAGTACGAAAAACTTTATTTGATGTGTCCTTATTTATTTAAATAGTTAAAACTAACCACACAAGCGTGGTTCGCTAGCTTGTTTATTTATGGTTTAGTTTATTACTAGTGTGTTAATCAAACCGACCGTTAGGGAGGTTTGCCAATTGTAAGAGCCAAAAACATCTTGTCTGATCCAATAAATTTCGGCATAATTTTCGCTCAAAAGACTTTCCTTTCCGCGTTTTCTTCTTTTCGTTTTCTTCTCGTTTTATTTCCTTTGCTCAAGCATAACCCTAATTTTGTAAGAGTGTTAAGAGATGCTAAATCAATTTGTTCATGCTAATGATTTTCGACCAAAAAATCTGAGTTTCACGCGACCCTCATTTTCCTCTTTTGATTGTTCCTCTTTTATTCAAAACAAATGCCGATTTTTCCTCTTTTAATAAATCAATGCACGATTTTCTCTTGCTGAAATCCCCAATCCATTTACTTCAATAAAACCCTACCTCTAAAATCTCTACAGTTTTAAATCAAAATAGATTCTTCCTCTCTGTTCCGGTCGTTTGGGAAAGAAGGTACGCTTGAATTACTATGCTTCTAAATTGGTTTAGGTTTTAACGCTTACAAATTCAACTAAGTATCAGTATATTTTATATTTCAGTGTGACTCGAATGATTTTCCAGTTTCGAATTTGATTAAGATTTTCGAATGATTTTCATAGTTTCGATTTTTATTAAGATTCTCGAATAATTTTCTTTCCGTTGTTTCAATCATGAGCGTTTCGGCCATAAGAGATCTTCTTGTTTATTCAAGAATGTCCTTCATCTCTCTGCAAATAATTTTGATCAGTCCTGCTACCAAATAACGACCAAAGATAAGTATTCTTCTTTTACTTGAATTTCTACTTTTTTTTTGTTCATGAAACTTGCAAATAATATTAATTCGCTTACAAATGATTTTGATTTGATTTCATGCCTGTAAAATTTCGGATTTTTTTTTTTTTTTTTTAAGGGATATCACATACTTAATTGCAGATTGGTTTTCAACCACAAGACCTAACTACTGGTGTAGCAGATGAGGTTTTGTTTGTTTTGAAGAATGAAAAGATTAAGGACCCTAGTAAGAAAAAAGAGATAGAAAGCTTTTAAGTCCTATTACAAATAAGTTATTTATTTTAAATTCATTACCAACTCATGATAAACTAAAGTTACATCCTTTTACATAGATCCCCGTGGAAAACTTAAGTACACTTGAATTTTCAAACTTAAGAACATCATTTTACATAAGTTGTTATTTACCTATTAATTCCGTAAATGGTGCCATCTTACTCATCAGCAGTTGAAATCGATAAAGCAAAGGTAGCTACTCGCTTAGAAGCATTATTGCAGCTAGCACTAGAGCCTTCTGCTTCTTAGTTGTTGTTCGTATGTATTTTCTCTCCAATATATACAAACTTTCTTAATTTATCGTATATGGACTATATAGTAAGCATATAAGGTTATGTAGCAATGTTGTTATTTTTAGCTATCTGCAAACGGAGCAATGCCCTAGGGATGCGAAGATATACTGGTGTTATCTATGTAACTAAATTAGAACCCATTTAGAATAAGGTAAATGAGCCGGGTATAAGTCTTTAATGATATAATATGTTTTTTACTCGAAATATATAATAAATCTGCAACAATGAGTAGCAATCAAAAAATGACGTGAAACCAATGCATGAGAAGTTCACAAGTACATTAATGTTATTTTGTTTAAGCATAGAAGTATTTCTTTGTTAACTCATGGTCACAAGCATTCCTTCAGCTACCATTTCCTTTTTTTCTTACGGCTTATTGGGTGACCTCTGCAATTTGGTTGTTGGCTTCCCGTCGTGCAATTTTAATATTTGAGTTAGCACCACCTGTTTGGTTTTTTGTGGAGTATCTCAAGCTCAGGTAGTAGTATTCACAAAAATATTGTAAATTAAATGCTTCCTTCTTAAGTGTTTAATATCACATTGCATATCACTGCAAATCATATTCACAACTTTGAGATATGGCAATGGAGTATGCTGCATCAGTCTCTGATTTGTTAGATTTATGCATGTTATATGTACTATGTTATTAAGTATTACTTGGATATGTTAGGCTGATATAATAGTTATTATGAGAATTTGTAATCTTGTTTTATTGATTATGATGTTCGTGTATTTAGAATTGATTTGTACTTGTTTCTCGTAGTTTATTTGGTATATATATTAATTAACTGAACTTATTCAATTGTTTGTAATGATATGTATTAAGTTTTGCATGTTTGATTGTTTGTGATGATATGTATTAATTATCTTTGCATGTTTGATGTTTTGCAGTGGTTTATAATAATTAACTGTGCATTTATAATTATACTGTTCGGTTTGCATTTGAAGCGATTGAATCTAACAAATTGCTGGTAAAACGTCATAACAGCTAGGCGATGCAAATGTGTCACCACAAGTTTAGAAATTCTTTTGTATGCAATACAACTTAATGAGAATACAATTGCAAGTATGTAAGCTGTGCATGGCCGAGTAAGCAAAGCCCAACAAGAAAAGAAAGGAGCAGATATCTTCAGGTAAGCAACTTCATCGTTCTCTTTATTTTCTCAATTTAGAAAAGCACTTACCTTAATGAGTGTGCCTATTTTGCTTAGACGAAGAAGGATGAATCACTGGAGAATAAGAGCAGATGGAAAGATGGTATAACTCCATCAACAGGATTGTGAATTCTACAGGAAAATTGGTTTCCATTCTCTTTTGGCCGATTAATTAACTCCTTCGTCGACATGTTGCTCTGATGTCGCTGTTTACATATTTTTTATGTTTTTATTTGCATCTTAACATTTATATGGACTTGCAGGCTCCTGAGGTAGAATATGGGTGCAAGCGTTATTTTAGACCACACACAACCAAAGGCAAGGTAATATTATAAATTTATCTTGCTATTTGATTGTAAATATATTGGTTCCTTCTTTAGCCTTTGGTCAACCCTGGGCAAAATTTTAAAATATACCATCTATTCCAGAAACTTATATATCCCCCTCTAGTCTTACCTGATAAATGTATATGTTTTGTGACATAATTTTTTTGCTCTAAGCATTCTACAAATCGTGAAGTTGCACTTATGATGCTTATGGCCTATCTTTCATATATGTTGGCTGAGGTGAGCATTTGTATTTGACAAATTTTCAAAAAGTATGTTACTTCTTAAATACCTTTCTCTATAAAAATAAAAAAAAATAAAACCCTTTAATGAAGTACTTACTGATTTCTACAGGCACACTTTTGCGACATCGTCCATCATACCTAGAATTTTTCTCTTTCTTTATGTTGGTATGGATGCACTAGATATAGAAAAGTGGAAATTTGTCCGTGAAAAGTCTCCTTTTTTACTATCTCATTATTTATCCATTTATGATCTTGTTTACTTCTTCATCTTCTGTAGTGTTGATCAATTCTAAGTTTCTAAACATTTGTTTTTTGTTAATCATTTGATTTCGTTGATATATATATATATATATATATATATATATATATATAATTTGTTCAGGAGGAAAACGGACCGGAGTCGTAAATAAATAAATATATATATATATATATATATATATATATATATTAGGCAAGGGATCGGCAGCACCCCAAATGTCCTCTGATATCCACCACCGATTTATATCAAAGAAAATGAGTGAAAAGTGAGAGAATCAGTGGAAGGAGAGAGAAGGAGAAATGCTTGGTGGAGAATGAGGGGCATTTGGGGTGCTGCACTGTTACTGGTGCCCTCGAACCTGCCTCATACACACACACACACACATAAATATATATATATATATATATATATATATATATATATATATATATATATATATATGAGAAAGTCTATTTGAACACAACAAATAAACACAAATAAGGGGACACAAAATCTACACCATTGGATCTCTCCCTGAATTCCACCTCTCCACATAAAGACAAAATGATCCAATGATCAAGATTTTGTGTCTCTGCGTTTGTGTCTAGTTTTGTGTCCCAAAAGCCGCCCCCTATATATATATGTATATATACATATACATATATATATATATGTATATTATTCACTTTTTTTTAGAAAAAAAAATCATAAAATGCGCTGTGAAAGCACCAAACTAAAATTTAATATATATTTTCCAAGTATTTGGGCTTATAAGGAAACCTTTAGTCCGTCTCCTACTACCCTCAAGCTCAAAGAATTTAACAAGTTTCACATCATATGCGTCCACTTTGAAGTTATTATCCACTGCATTTCATGAAAATGTACCCACGCTCGAACAAGAGGGGCAAGGTCATAGTATAATACAACCTTACACTACAAGAAAAATACCCTATTGCAACTAGCTATTTGCAACGGGCGACACATGGTAGTTGCAGTAAATGATATTTAGCAACAGTCCTATTATACCAGTTGCAATAGATGAGATTTAACAACATATTTTTTCTTCCTGTTGCGAAAAGCGTATTTTTAGCAACTATACTTTCGTTCCTGTTGCAAAAGCATACTTTTAGCAACTGTACTTCCTAACAGTTGCAACAAACATATTATTTGCAACTAGGCTTCCAAGTCAGTTTCGAATAAATATTTTTAGCAACTGTTTTCGCCACTTGCAGTAACTGTATTTTTTTACAACTGGTAGAGCCAATTGCGAAAAACATACAATTAAAAATAAGTATTAGCTTCTAATGATTAACTTTTAATAATTAATTTTAAATAGTTACTGTTAAATGATCAACTGCTAGTAATTATATAATAATTAAGATAAATTAGAAAATTTAAGTATTATAAAGTGATATTTATAACATATAATTAAATAATAATAACTAATAATTAACAAATAATAATAATTAACATTTAAAAATAATAAAATAAATAAGTAATAATAATAATAAATTAATAATAAAAAACAAGTAGATAATAATTAATAATTAATTTGAAATATGAGTGTTTAAATATTAAGTATATAAGATATAATTAAATAAATTCATAAATTCATAATAAATAAATAATTAACTATTAGTAATTAAATAAATATTTACTATTTAATAATTAACTACTAGTAATTATATAATCATTAAGATTAATATTTAATAATTATTAAATAATAAAATTTAGTTATTATAAAGTGACATTTATAATTGACAATCAAATAATTTGTAACCAATAAATAAACGATAATTGATTGATATCACAATTACTGTAATTGAGGATTAAATAATTTATAATTACTAGCTAATATAATAGTCAATTTTTTTTTTTTTTTTTTGAAAACAAAATAATGTGTGATCCTCCAATAGGAAGAGAGCACACACACACACACACACACACACACACACACACACACACACACATATATATATATATATATATATATATATAAAGGAAAAAAGGATAAGGTACAATATCCAATCACAGACCCAAACATGATTGCCAATAGAAAGTAGAGGATAATAGATAGATGAGTTCCGGCAAGGCCACCACCCATCATACTTCAATATTGAGTTCCGGCAAGGCCACCACCCAATATTAAGTATATCTATTTCCTTACATATGGCAATCAAAATAATAAACAATGAGAATAATCATTCCTCTAAATCACAACACTCCAACACTGTATACATTTATGACTAAACAAGCAATAAATCCCAATCCAGACAGTACTCCCATAAGCTCCCCAGCTAAGTCCATAACCTGTAATCTGAAATACTAAAGAAAATCATCAGTAACAAACCTGTATATATGAGTATATACCTATACATATATAATTAAGAGTATATGTACATAACTGTATAAATAATTATACTTATATGTACATATTAACATGTATATATGCACAAACATATAATCATATATACCATGAAAAAAGAAAGCAGAATAGCATATATAGAGAAAGTTCTAACAAGTACCAAATATCAACAGAGACGAAAGGTATTATTTCTGAAATATCTATTGAATCTAATAAATAGTCCCAAATTTGATCTAACATTGTACAAGAAATAACCAAAACGTAAGTTACCAAAAAGCTTATAATGTAGGTTAGACATCCAATCTAGACTAAATCTTACAATACTAATGGTTAAATCATCAGCTGAGTCAGACTTAGTATGAAATAATCTCTGGTTTCTTTCCAACCAGATAAACCAACACGAGATTACTACTAAGGAATCCAATATATATCTCTGCCTAGTATTAAACCTTAATCTAATACAATTCCAATAATCTGCACAATCATTTAGAACATTAAAACCATCAAATGTAAAAAATTTTAGAATCGTGTTAAAAATAGAAAAAGTGAAATGACAAGAGAAAAATAAATGATCAACGTGCTCCTCACCAATATAACAAAAGCAACATTTACTATCAATTAAGATATTCTTTCTTTTCAACTGCTCGATTGTATTAAGCTTCTTATGTATGATCAACCACATAAGAAACTTAGATTTGGGGGGAGCATTTGCCTTCCATAAGAATTTAAAAGGAAATGTGGAAACTCCAGAAAAATTAATAAAATTGTACATAGAGTTAACCGTATATACTAGTTTCTTATCTAGACTCCAACTCAGAGAATCCCCGTACTCGTCCAAATTGTACATATCTAACTTAGCTTTAAGTAGTACTAATTGTCTTAACAAGTCTTCTTCTAAAATGTTATCAAAGGAAAACACCCACGGAGGGCTTAGATCCGCCCTAAAAACATCTTTAATAAATGCATTCTTAAAATTACAATTATCATAAAGCTTATTGAATTCAATTTTTAACGGCACATTAGAGATCCAGGGATCATGCCAAAAATAAGTAAGGTCCCCAGAGTGAACTATTATTTTGTAACCTACTTTGAAAAAGGGAAAGCAATTCAAAATGGATTTCCAAAAGTGTGATAGTCTACTTTCCCATACACCACTATTTCCAATAAGAAACTCCCCTCTAGAATAGTAAGATTTAACTACAATGGACTTCCACGATGTCATCACCTGTGGACTTCTAAATTTCCATAACCATTTGGCAAGCATGGAAGAATTAAAATTATATAAATTTAAAATGCCCAAACCCCCATCTTTTTTAGGTTTACAACAGATGTCCCAATTAACTAAACATTTGTGAACTCTACTCGAAGCATCACCATTCCAAAGAAAGTTACGCCTAATCCTATCAATCTTCTCTATTACCCATAACGGAAATCGATGTACAGCCATCCAGTATGAAGGAATAGCCGAAAACACCGAATTGACTAAAACTAACCTACCTGCTCTTGACAGGAATCTGTTGTTCCAACTAAGTAGTCTATTATTGATCTTATCAATGATTACCATCCAATCATGTTTTTTAAGCTTTGAAGGTCTAATCTTAAACCCTAAGTAATCAAATGAAAATTTCATAATGGAACAGTTTAAGGTATTGGCTACCAATGTCTCCACGTTATCGACATCATTAAAAACCATAACCGCACTTTTATCAAAATTAATCCTAAGACCAGATAACATTTCAAAACAGTAAAGTATAAACTTAAGGGTAGTTATGTGCTTTGGCAGGTGTGAAGAAAATAATAATGTATCATTTGCAAATTGGAGAATAGATAATTCATTATTAAATTCCTCATTCCCAACACTACCCAGTAACCCTAACCTACCCGCTCTTTTAATAATTCTTGCAAAGACATCCACCGCTAAATTAAACAGAAAAGGCGATAAGGGGTCTCCTTGTCTAAGACCCCTCTTAGATTGAATCTTCTTACCCACTATCCCATTAACAACTATATTAGAGCAACCAGATCTTAACAATAATAAGATCCAGTTGGTCCATCTTACACTAAAACCTCTAGCAAGACATAGTTCGCATATGAAATCCCAATCTATAGAGTCAAATGCTTTCTCAAAATCTAACTTTAAAATGACACAAGTAATGTTATTCTTACAACAGGCATTAATGTATTCTTGTACCGCTACCACTCCATCAACTATATTCCTACCTTTAATGAAGGCAGTTTGAGAACAATCTATAAGATCATTCATCCTAGTACTAAGCCTATTAGCTAATAGTTTAGATATGATCTTAACAGAAACATTAATAAGGGAAATAGGCCTAAAATCTTTTAGAGAGTTTGCCGCCTCTCTCTTATGAATAAGGATAACGTTTGCAAAGTTAAAACTACCTAAGCGTAGATCACCATTATAAAATTCATTAAATAAATTTATTAAATCTGACTTTAAGACTTCCCAGAATTGCTTATAAAAATTAACTGCGAAACCATCTGGACCAGGAGCCTTGTCACTAGGCATATCACATATTGCCTTCCAAATCTCCTTCTCCGTAAAAGGTTCGTCTAAACTATCAAGATTGGTCCTATCTGCGTATGGATATAACTCACTCCATCTAACGTTAGTTCTCCTCTTAATCTTTGCACTAAATATCTGCTTATAGTAACTGGTGAAGGCTTCATTTAAATCCTTTTGTGCAGTTAATTCTACATTATTAACAAAAATAGAATGTATCACATTATCCCGTCTCCTCTTATTTGCAACACTATGAAAAAATTTGGTGTTATTATCCCCTTCCTTAATCCACTGTATGCGAGATCTTTGTCTCCACATGACCTTTTCTTTTTCTAAAATCAGTTTGAGGTCTTGTTTAAGATTACAGTATTTTTCCTTTTTAGCTAAATTGAGGATCCTCGACTCACTAATTTTATCCAAATCTAACAATCCACACATAATCTTATTCTTCTTAATTCTTACATTACCAAATACAAATTTATTCCAACGCTTAAGAAAGAATCTCAATTTACCTAACTTAGCGACAAAAATCTTAGCACTATTACCTCTATATAAATCATTAAAATAAAATAAAGATTTCCACTTAACCGAAACTAGATTTATGAAACTAGAATCAAGTAACCACATCTTCTCAAATTTAAAACTGTTGCTAATAGTTATGTTCGATTCACAAGTAAGTATGATTGGACAATGATAAGAGAGCAAAAAAGGTAGACCTTTTACACTACAAATCGAAAATCTATCTTCTACCTCAGAATTAATAAAAAATCTGTCTAATAATGCAAATGAAGGGATATCACGAATATTCGACCAAGTGAATAATCTATTATCCATATGAATTTCTATCAAATTATTTTCTAAAATAAATTCGTTGAATTCCTCCATATCGGAGAAGTCCCCTTCTCGGGGTGATCTCTCCCCTAAAAATCTAGTAACGTTGAAATCCCCCCTACAATCCAAAGATTGGGGGATTGATTCCTGAAATTAGAGACTTCATCCCACTAATAGTCAATTATTATTTCTTAAATGTAACAAACCATTGTAATTAATTATTGATAACTAGTAAATTACAGTTAATATTTAGTAATAATATTTAATAATTATAAATTTAGTTAATGATTAAAAATCGCGCTTCTATGCCATTTGGAAAATACATATTTTTAGCATTTGTAATCTACCAAATGCGATAACAATATTTTTACAAGTGACATTTTGTGCCATAACTATATTTTTGGCTATTGTTCTTCTTATTGTTTGATGCCAATAGCATCTGGTCGAAATTTACTCCGTACCGCCTTTGTTTTTCATCTGACCGCCTCATTTTTTTTTGTATGCCCGCCCTCGTTTTTTTTCATTTGACCGCCTTCTTTTTTTTTACTGAAACACCTCATTCTCCAGTCCAACCATCGTTAAACTGCTAACCTTTCAAAAATCCCCAACCCTAAAATCAAAATCATTCCCTTTCTCTCCATCCATGGATGCCCTGGTTCTTTTCTCCCCAATCTCGCCTCCCTCTATCTTTTCTGCTCTTCCAATCTAGCCTATTGCCCTTCCTATTCATCCGACTCCTTCACGATTCACTTAGTTACACGATGAGACAAGGAGGAGAGGGGCTGAGTAATGGTTCGATGCACGGAAGAGGTCACTGGAGGTGGGTGACGACAAGGAACGGGAGGCCAAGGTGACTGACTTATAGGTTTGTACAAGCTTTCAAATTTTTTTTTTAAAAGGAAGCTACTGGTTATTTTTTAAAGGATGCTATAGGTTTGCAATAGAGGGTGATGAAACTAGTTCTGGCGTGCGTTCTGGTCAGGGGAAAGAGGACTCAGGTTTGTATGCAATTATGGTACATTAAACGAAGCCGGCCAGGGGTAGTTTTGGGTTGTTGTTCGTTGGGCAGTAGAGATAGAATTTGTATTGCAGGTTGTTTGGTTGCTTTTTGAGGTAATGGAGGCTGACTGGCACTATAGATTTGGCAAGGTAGAAAGTGTTGTAGATTGGGTTGCAGAGGTGGGTTATGTAGGCAATAAGGGGAAGGAGGAGATGCTCACTATGAAGATGTGTGTGGGTTTATGATGATGAAGTCAGTTCTATTGAGAGAAGGAACATGCGGCTGAACTAGGAAGGGACTGTGATGGAGTAGGTGCCTTTGATTGAGTCCGGTGTTTGGAGGATGACGAAGAGTGGCTGAAATTAAACTTGCTGTTTGCATTGTGGTGATGAGACTACCAAGGAAGTGTGGCTGTTTGACTGAATGTTTTTGGGTGGAAGAGGAAGGTGGTGGAAGTTTGTTAAATGGTTGTTGACAGTGGGAAGGGCTGTGTGTTGAACGAGATGGTTTGAATGAGTGTTTTTGTGGTCATAAGAGGAGGATGCGCAGAAGCTTAAAATTTGGAACATTGCTTCAAATTTTATCAAGGAATTGACTAGATCTTTCATTCATTTATGCA
The DNA here is from genome assembly GCA_030737875.1 of Allium sativum. Lineage (NCBI taxonomy): Eukaryota > Viridiplantae > Streptophyta > Magnoliopsida > Asparagales > Amaryllidaceae > Allium > Allium sativum. Next base: position 459,392,271 of record CM060913.1, on the reverse strand, counting down.
TGGAAAGTTTAGTTTTAGAAGTCTAGTTATATAAACTAATAAAAGCAACCTGATTTTTGATATCAATCGGCATATGTATGTTTTGGCTGTTTCTTTCATTCATTTATGCATGGAAAGTTTAATCATAGAAATCTGCGGTTATGAAAGCAACCTGAATTTTGATATCTCTGCATTTGTTTAATCATAGTTTTAATGATGCGACTGGGCCGTAGTCGAACAGTAACAGCAAGCTGTTGTCCACAAAGGATGGGAACTCAATCAAGCCTTCGCAAACATACTTATGTCAAATTAATTTTCTACTGAAATTTGAAGCGATAAGGATTTGTTGTTTGTTATTAATTCCTGAGTGGTCGAACTACTAGGATGCAAATGAGGTTACTAGTTGAAATACTGCAATTCTAAAACACCAGGTTATTAAATCAAATTAAGATGAAAGTGATGAAGGGTTGCAAATAGCAGTATGATTATGTGCAAGTGTAGCTTTGTGCGTTTGTGTTGTGCAGGTGTAGCTTTGTGCCAGCGCGTGTATTAAGTGCAACATTTATTGGAATGAAAATTGGCTTAGTGTGCAGCTTTTAGTGGAGGACCTCAAGGAATATTGTGGTGTGTTGTATGGATCCATGAAGAAGAGTGTGCAGCTTAGTGCGCTTGAGCTTGCACTGCTCCATCACACTATTTCCCCTCCACAAGCAGAAGACGAAAGCTAGCACGCCAGGATCCAGCATAAAACAATGTTTCGAAGGCATCATACAGTACTCACTCTACATCAAATACTAAGTTCTCATCATTCTATAATCTTAGCTATTTTTATAAACATATTAAAATTTCATTATCTTATACATGGCAGCTACTATTCCTAAAAAGAGTAAAAATGATGGTAATATTAGTCCTACAACCACAACTGCTGCAACCAAAGGAAGAGGTTTTAAACGACGCAAGGTACTTTATTTAACTGCCATTTTATGTATATCATCATCACCATCATCATCGTAGTTATTTTTTTAATTGTACTGCTGAAATCAATTCTTTAAGGTATGTAATATAGCTGTTAATCATATTTCCCTTACCATCCAGTTGAATTCTTATTCATTTTTTAGATGCTACTAGTTGAAGTCATCCATGACTTTTTTAAGTTTACAAATGGTATTTGAAGCATTTGCTTATAGTGTTATGCACTTGTGAAATTATCCAATTATTTGCATAAAATACCAATTATGTTACTGTCATCATTAGTTCATTACCAACAACTCTAATCTCTTGCCTTAATGGCGCATCAACAAAAAAGTATTCGGCACTATACCTTTATTGTTAGTTTACATTTGTCATCACCGTTCTTCCAATACTGGATTAGGTGGGTTAATCTTTTTCATAACAACTTTTTCTTGTATCATTTCATTGATTTATGATCAAAATGACGCTTGCTTTTATATTGAATATTTATATATGCAAAGTACCGAGTTCCTATGTTGCTTCTGGAAAGACAAGGCATTCCAATAGCTTTGGCTCATGATATGCACTAAGAAGTGTTGTAGCGTTATTATTATCAGTGCTTTCCTTTCCTTTTGAAACTGTACAATAGTTACCAGTTAAGGGTTATGTTTTGCTGTTTATTTATTGTATTGGAAAATGTTAATTTACATTATGATGATAGTATCATTATTGTTTTCATCATTAGTAGTTGATACCCAACTTATTATCAACGTATTGTTGTTTAGGGTTTGTTGGCTCGCTTTTTGACCAAGCCATCCAGGATCATTCATAAAAGGAAATCAGGAAACCAAGTTCCCCAAGAAAGTGGAAGATTGGATCGCACGCCATCGTCTCGCCCAAGAATGGATCGCGCGCCATCGTCTCGCCCAAGAATGGATCGCGCTCTATCGACTCGCCCAAGAATGGATCGCGCTCTATCGACTCGCCCAGGAACGGATCGCTCCCATCTCGTCGACGTGCGTCACCTCCAGGCGATCCGATTCCTTGTAACGAACCGAATCCCCTGACCTGTTCAACCACGAGCTGGTTTTCAGCGATCCGAATCGCACGGATCTGACGACACCTGTTCACAACGGCTAGTTTGACTGTTTCTTCAATGGTGGCGATGCGATCCGAAAATCTCGGGATTCGTGCCACGTGTCTGCGATCCGTCCGACGATATCAGCTATAAATAGCCCAGAGCTTGGCATTTTTCGGGAGCTTTTTGGCAATAGTGAATACTGAGTCCGCCATTGTTGTCAAACCATTGAAATATTGAGAGAAATAACTGTTGTACTAGCTTTTAAAGCACAATCAATAAGATATAAAGTGGACGTAGGCTCGTTAACGCCGAACCACTATAAATTCTGAGTGTTATTTTCTTTTTCCTCGTTCTTTACTTAGAATTCTCAACAGTTCATAATAATTTGGGTGTTAGGTCCAAATTTCGATCTAACAGGGTTAAAACTTATTGATGCGAAACTGATGGTAATACAGACCAACGCATGATGAATAGTGGGATACAGATTAAAGTAACCATTTATGTTTTCATCATTTAATAGTAATAATGTTTCCATTTATGTGAAACTGATGGTAACTTGGTACAGTCATTCCATTTATTGTTAGCCTACACCAGGATCTCCAGCAAAACCATGGGAATCATGAATTCCTTCATCAACGATATATTTGAAAAGCTAGCTCAGGAATATTCTAAATTGGTGAGGTACAACAAGAAGCCAACAATAGCCTCTAGGGCGATTCAGACTTTTTTTCGCCTTGTGCTTCCTGGTGAACTCGTTAAGCACGCTATATCCGAGGGCACCAAGGTTGCCGTCACCAAATTTACCAGCGGTTAGTTAAGCCTCAAGTTTGCTACATGATACTTATCTACCTCCGCTTTGTCTCTGATTTTCTGTTGATTTTTCTTCGACTGATTAGATGTAGTTTGATATGTTAAGGCAATGCTTAATTTTTCAATGATATTTTAGTCTCGTATTATTAATATGGTTTGATTCGGTGCATTCACAAGCTGAATATTTATTTTTTCGTTTCATATTCAAAAAAAAAACTCAAGGTGAATTAACGTTGTAATTGTTTCGTATTCAAAAAAAAAAAGAACTTAAGGTGAATTAACATCATAATTGTTTAATTTATTTTGTTTGTTCATACTCTTAATTACTTGGTTTCTTCATTCAGATACAAGCTGAAAAACTTGTGAGTTGTGATCGATTCAAATAATTTGCAAAAGGACAAATTTAACTTATATCTTGGCATGGGATTAACAAGTTTGTTATGGGAGCAGCAACATATAAGCATTTTTCCAGGTTCTAATTTTATTTAAATTATCATTTCTTTTTTTTTTTTAAAATGAAATAGATGCCTTTAGTTTCATATCTATCTGAATAATTTGCATTTAAGAAAAATGAAAATGCCGAAATCTTGGTCCGCAGTAACTGTGAGACAACAAGCAAACTCGTAGTGTTGGATATGGTTTGTTTACAAAGGAAATCTCATTTGCGCAAGGTGAAATTCATTTACAAAGTGCATACATATATTTGCATTTTTAACTGTGTACGAAGCGCATACCAGAGCAGATCAATGAACGTTGATATGAAACATTAACAATTATATTAGAGAGTAGCAAATAAACTGTATATGTTTTTGTGCTGAGGTGAGTTGCGAGCTGCTCATTTTTTCTTTTTATTAATTTTTTGTTCCGACTATATTTATAGGAAGAAAACTGCCTCATGATCAACCCGGAATTGATAGTTGCCTGCTAATAAACAGTCTAATAATTCTTACACGGCTGTCACATTTTCTCTTTATGCCTCTCTTAACTGTTTATAGTTTATATTTTACGATTCAAATGATATATATGTCACATAAGTTTTCTCCTGCTACAGCTTTCAAAGTCGAGGTCATGGAATTCATTGATGCTATTGAGAAGTCTGGTGACGCAAATGCTTTGAAGAATATGGGGAAATAACACTAACTGGCAGCGGTTCTTTTACTCATGCTTAGAGAATCAGATCGCTCGTATGTTTATGATAGTCTTGATGCATATGGATGAAGGTACTTCAATGTATTTCTCTTCATATATAAAAAGTAGGAATAATAATTGCTTATTGGCCAGTACAGTTTCAGATTAAAGGAGTTGAATTATGAATCACGCAATGGAAGCTTCAGTTTTTATTGGAAGTCAACCTGCATTTTTGCATAAACCGAGATCAATTTCTTGCTTTCATTCCATTCCTGTTCTAGGAAGGAGAAGGTAAAAAAAATCATCCAGCCATGTAAGTTTTGATTTTGATTTAATTGATTAATGTCATCTTGTGAGTGTGTTTTATTCTAGCTGAATTTTGTCAATTCTGAGAATAACGCTCTAATGATCTATTATAAAAATATGTTTAAAGGGAAAACTAGGAGCGGATATATAGGTAATGTAAGGTATTTTATTAAATCGATACAACCGTCCACATAAAGAAGCGACCAAGCACATTATTTACATAAATATCAAAATTGTATGATTTCAATCCTGTTTTCAAATCGGCCCATTCTGTTTGGATTTCAGTTGGATTCTCAAAAATAAAATCTAAGCTTGAATTCAGTTTTAAATTTCAGTTCTGGGTCTAAGCAAGCACCTCAGTTTTGCTAGACGGTTAAAATGGTGCAATTGCTGGTACAATGTTGTACTCATTGTTTATCCACACAATATGGCAGCATACTTCTTGCATGCCTTTCACCACTGCTGAGTGTGCAACAGACAATCAAATGCTTCATGAACTGTTGGCTGGAGTTTATTTACTTGTTACCCTTTAGTATAAAATTTAATCTAATAGACTACTTTAGAAATGCATGGGATCTAATTTCAAAGGGCAGTATAGTTTATTTATTTTTCTCAAGATATTGTTTGTGAGGATTTTTTATTACTAATGTTTACTGTTGTCATATGTTGGTTGTCGTTGGTTATTTCAATTGTTTTTTTTTTCTAAAAAAATGTATGGTACTTGCATCAAGTACGATACATATATTACAAATAGTATGCAGTCTTTAAGATCTAAATTTGAAATCAAACCCAACACCCAGTCTTCCAATGCAATCATAAATACATGAATAATAGGAGAAACTTCTAGTCTTTTACTATAACTTAAGAAGAGAATTTTGATGTAACATTTACTGTATTTGCACCTTCTAATAATTGAAAACACAAGATACATAAAATAGCAGATATAGAGTCTTCAATTGAAATAGATTAAATTCATAAAATTCAGCAATTTCCTTGCAGACTCTTATCATAGATAATGACAGCCTCTTGAAACTACTTCATAAGAAGCTCAGTCTCTTGATTGTTGGATATTGTAGATGTATTTTTTATTAAGTAAATTCTTTGTATTCATAAGCTCTAGTTATAGCAACGCATTTACTAGGTGGTTGTCTGCTTCCAGTACTGTACTGATATTATAAAGCCGTTAGAGTTGCACTATCGTTTTGCCTTATTTTGTTCTTCTGTTTGATCTGTGTAAATACAAAAGGAAAAATCTTATTGTGTTCCCATTTGACGTGCATAAAGATTGTTTAGTTCACGATCTTATGATTATTTCATGCAGGTCTTGCGCAGGCAAGAATCAGAAGTTGACAGAAAAATCAAGTTGGCCAGCTAAAATTGACAAGAAAATCGATTGTCAACTTTGCAGCTAAGCAAGCTTTTTTTATTAGCTTAAATTTTTTAGATCAACTGATTCATTAATTATCCTTTTCTATTTCTATTTCTTTGTTTCTGAGCATTAGGAAAAAGTGAAATGTGGACAAATATTGGGAACATATCGACTCCTGATATGTTTAGGCGTCATAGAACGTACGGAAAGCTGAGCTGATCTCGTGAAGTAAAACGAACCACTTCGTTGAACCGTACACACGTAAAGAGGTTCGTTAATGGAGTGTGTTCTCTTACGATGATGGATGCTTCTGATAGAGCTGCATAGCAAATAATATTTTCAGAAAATCTGTTAAAGTAGAGAATAGAAATTATTTTATATGTGAATAGTGTGTGGAAATTTTGTGAACTTTTGCTGCAATCATATGTAGTATTGAATTTCTGTTGAAATAAAATATATGTTAGTTCTTGATAATATATGTTTACTTATTTAGTGAATCTTATTGGAAATGCATATTTACTTATTTTTTTGATAATATATGCTTTCATTATTATATTATTAAATGCAATGATGGTGGATTGTAGTAGGCAAATGAGTTTTATGAATTTTGCAATAGGCATGTTGTGTTGTTGTAACACCCCACCTCCGCCATTGTCACTCTTGCAAGCACACTAGCTTTGGAGGGGCGTTAAACAAGGTAAACATGCATGTAGATATCACAAGACAGAACATATAAGTAAAAACAGAGTAAACAGCGGGTAAAAACTAACATTTCAAAACCATAGTCAAGTTACATCAAAGTACTTGGTCATTATTTTCCCACAAACAAAGTCTAGAAACATAAACTGAAAACTAAAAAAAAATCATAAAGTAACTATCCCCAAAGTAGAATGAAGCCATAGCAAGCTCAAGTCCAAACCGTACATGAGCTATCCAGAAAAGCAGCTAAAGATCCAAGCTAGGTGCTAGTGTTCCCACCCTGAAAACCTGGGGGGGGGGGGGGACGAAAGAAAAGAGGCGAAAGAAAATGGGTCAGTCAAAATACTGGTAAGTCCTACCTACTATTAGTATAAAAACTAATAAAGTTAACTGGACATGTAAAACAGAGATGAAACATAGGATGATAACTGACATGGTGAAAAGTTAACAAGATAGATCAAGTGTGGCATCGCATATACAAGGTTAAGTTTTTGCACCAAGTGTACTAGTATTCCAACCCATGTCAAGTATAAACAAGAAGTGATCCCTTGGCCCAATCTTGGCCCAATATCACGAGATGACCTAAATCAAGGTCCAACAACACGGTCTAGTCGATCGGCTCCCTAAAAGCCTAACTCGTCAAGTGTCGGTGTCATACGGCCTAATCACGAAGTGTAGTCAAACTGTGCTAGGTCCACCCTAGGGTGTATCAAGCCCTAGGGTGCCAACCACGGACACAAGTCAAGCACGCACAGTCTAAACCTACTGGTGCCCGTGTCTGCTTTTTCAACTCCGGACTATGTGCACGACCATAGTCCGCCTGAACCTACACCGACGCACCTACTCAGCCGTCATTTTGGTCGCTTACATGTCATCCCAGTAATCGTGCCCCACCCTAGCCTAGTCCCTAGGGTATCATGATACAACCAAGAGGGTTACGGGTGAAAAGGACCACGTAACTAGGGTTTCTAACGGGTTAAGCGTGGTTAACCATATTCAATCAAGTATCAAGTTGGTTAAGTGTACCCAAGGTTCATGACTTAACCCTATCAACCCATCGTGTTTAATTGGTTAAGTATTCAAGTGGTCCATGACTTAACCCTATCATGTGGCATTAATTAATTTAATGCACCCAACCTCTCACATTAGACCTTGTTGTGGTTACTAGTTAAGCCGGGCGGGTCCGGGTAGCTTTACGCCGCAACTTAGTCTAACCTCGGGTTTCAAGTGTGACACGACCAACTACTCACATTGGGTCCTATTGCTTGTAGCCACTAGTTAAGCCGGTCGGTTCCGGGTAGATTTATGCTACAAACTCAACCCAACCTCGAGTTGGCCATTCTTATGTTTCCTAGAAGTCATGTCCAAGTTCATGTTCATGTTTCAAGCATAATCACATGTCATATTTCGTGTCATCTTTTCAAGTCATATTTTTATGTCATTTTAGTTTACCCATAATGTAACCCCATCGCATGTAAGTTCGCATAAACGCAAATAGATCTCAAAGAGGGAACTTAGAAGCATGACATAATTAATAAGGTTTGGCCACAAGTTAAACATGGTGGCATATGAGGCAAATGTGTTCATAGACTTGCATATTACATTATAAGCCTCAAAACATGCATGATATCAAACTTTAGCAAAATAGGTGAAACATGGTCATAAATGACATAGGATGATAGCTAGTGATTCGCATATAACATCATATGCAAGATAACATAAGGGTTATGAGAGTTTCTATGTTGCTTTATGCAACATTTCCAATCAAAGCTCATAGCTTTCTATACAGAAAGTCAAGGTGATAGCTTTACAAACATGCATAGAATAAATCTATGCATAACATGATAGAATCAAAGCACAAATCATACTTAGGCCCAAACTCAAACTTGCAACATGTCATATTTAACTTCATAGTTAGAATCTAAGAGTAGAATAGGGCTTACAATGCTATGAAGACTTATAAAATAAAATAAGATTGAGACGAAGCCACTAGCAACTCTAAAAACCCCCAAATAAGCTCCAATGAAAACCCTTGAGAAATAAGAAGAAGATCCTTGCTTTGATGAAGAAAGATTGAACTTTGGCCTTGAATCAAACTTAGAAACTCTCAAACAAGCTTAGGAACTCTCATATGAATGAAGATGGAGACTATGACAAGAGGGTGGAGGCCATGATTAAACATTTTGGCATAACCTAGTTGTAGGATTGATTTATGATGGTTTAGGCTAGGTATTAGGATCCTTTTATAGAAGTTTAGGTTAGTTTAGGCCATAGGATTAACCCTAATTCAGATCTGAGCCATTAAAATCCGTCGCCAGCCCTAAAGCATGTCTTGAGGAACAAGTCAGGTACACCCAGGCCAAACTGGCCGACCACCCAAGTCGATAGGGGTGTCGACTGGGCAGTCGACACCACCTGGGGTGTGTCGACACACAAGTCGACTCCCCAGTCGACTTGGGGGTGGCGGGAATTTTCGCGCCTGTCCTGCTTGGCTGAATTTGAATTCTGAATTCAAATTTGAACTGTTTTTGAACTTGAAATTTTCTGAAAACTTTGACGGACCATAACTTGGTCATACGGACTCCGATTTCCGAAAACTCGGACTCTATTTCGTGTATTTTTCCGAGACGAACGCAATGGCACAGCCCATTTCCCTTGATTCAAATTTTATCATTTAATTCTGCCTTGATTTATGTTATAACATGTTATTCAAAATACAGGTTGTTACATTCTCCCCTCCTTAAAGGATTTCGTCCCCGAAATCTCTAAGTTAGGAAGAACGTATCCTACCATCCATCATCCATCTACTCGCAACATCTTCCACAAGTAACCATTGTCCTTAACAAAATCTAAATGCTGTATGATCATATGCAAAGGTGTGTGTATATGTACTTATCTAATGCGAAAATCAGACGGTTACTGATTCAGTAAACCTCCTTAATGCAAAGTATGTTAGTGAAATGAGTCCATATGTATGCAAAAACCTAACATAATTCATAATCTCTATATGAGTGCACATAACATTCATCCATATGCAACATCCACGTGATAGCATAACAAGTTTCAGCCATGAATAAGTATAAGCACTCATGCATATGCAATATGAAAGTGTGTGAGCCGATCTTAGTGCCTAATGTGTATCATGCATCCACGAGTATCCACTTGCAAACACTTGCAACCACTGGCAAACATCAAGCATAGCATGTTTCAAATACATGTTTCATCCAAAGGGTTTCTACCTAAGGTCCTTAAGACAAGGTTAACGAGATAACTAGATAAACATGGATAGCAAAGGAAAGATATGCTAAAAAGGAAAAGAGATCGAGAATGTACCCTCAAAAAGAAATGGATAAAGCCCACGCATCTTCTCCTCGGTTTCCCAAGTTGCATCCTCCTCGGCCTCACTCCACTGAACCTTCACCCATTTGACTTCTCGATTCCTTAGCTTCCTGATCTCCGTTCCCAAGATACGAATCGGAGCTCTCCTCAAGGTTGCCTCTTTCTCTACCTCCACGTCTTCAAGAATGCTAGGTTCAACCACCTCAGCGGACTCATGTAGGCACTTTCGGAGATGCGAGACATGAAAGACATTATGCACTCTGGCCAGCTTCTCGGGAAATTCCATCTTATAAGCCATCTTCCCAATTATCTCTATGATAGGGAAGGGTCCTACGAACCTTGGTGCCAGCTTCCCAACTGCTCCAAAATGAACCACATTACGCAAAGGAGAAACCTTCACGAAAACCATATCTCCAACTTCGAATTCCAAATCTGTCCTTCGCTTGTCAGCATAGGATTTCTGTCTGTCTTGGGCCGTTTTCATCCGTTTTCTCACCAATTCAACTTTCTCGGATGTGTCCCGTATCATATCGGGCCCAAGTATAAGCTTATCCGTTGTCTCCCACCAACAAGATGGTGACCTACACGGCCTCCCATACAAAGCTTCAAATGGTGCCATCCCTATGCTAGCTTGATAGCTATTATTATAAGCAAACTCTACAAGAGGAAGGTGGTCTTCCCAAGTACCACCAAAGTCAAGAACACAAAGCCTCAAAAGATCTTCTAGCACTCTATTCACTCTTTCGGTTTGGCCATCCGTCTGGGGGTCACTACACCAAAATAGCAGATTTGACACGCCAGGATGTAGAGATTTGATATGGCTTAAAGCCGTATCACATTTGATACGGCTCATAGCCTTATCAAATTTCTTTTGCTACATCTTCATCAATCCGCACCTCCCCAAACCTTAAAATCTAGCCGTAGATCTTGACAGCTTCAGATTACTTCATTTCATACGCGTTTGAGCCGTATTAAAACAGCGTGATATTTTGTCTGTGCCTTCTCATTTTTGTTTCTCGCTTCTCCTTCTTCACTTTTTTGTTTCGGCCGACATAAAAGAATTAGGGTTCTCCCCCAAATCTTCATTAAGGGGGCGAATTGATTTTGTCCTCCCTTCCCATGCAGCGACCAGACTCACCGCGATCCAGTCACCTCCCATGGTGCTCCCACTCTACCTCTCCTCTGCCAACCCAAATAATAAACCGGCTTTCCAGTTCTCTCGCCGTCATCTCCATCGCGCGGACGAGAATCATACTTCCAACGCTAGGATGAGCCTATAAGACGATCTTCTCACCAACGGGTAAATTTATGATGTCTGGATTTTAGTTTAGTCCTTTGCTGGATCTTATTGTGATGTTTTGGCTTTGGGTTGGTAGGTATTATACGACTAAAATTTGGATCGGGATACCGCCGCAGGAGTTCGCTTTGATTGTGGATTCGGGGAGTACGGTATGTGCCTTGTGAATCTTGCGAGCAGTGCGGAAATCATCAGGTAAACTATTAGTCGATGATTTGATTAGGGACACAGATTTAACAATTCGTTGTTTGGTTGCTTAATGAAATAAGATCGAAAATCTTGATATGCTAGAATTTTGTTCACTATCAACTCATTTTGTTAACTGCTAGTTTAGGTATTACTTGATATAACACTATATTCAATTATGTTCATTTTATTTTTTATATAATTTGATAAGCTGAGACAGTAGATTACCTTAAGCTATCAGACTAATTGACTTTCAAATTTTTGTTCTGTATAAATTATAGGAGTTATGTTCAGATTAATAAAATCTACATCATCGATGACATGCTATTTTATTTTGGTGTGAGGAATTATTTATCCATTTGACAAGAATAATTGTTTAAATTATCAGCTTTAATATAAATATAACTGGTCTGTAAAATATTGTATGCATAGCGTTACTATGCCCCCCCTTCGATGTTTGCATTACCTGAAAAATAGATTTGGTAACAAATGTGTTGAGTACTTTTTGCTTGTCTAAATGCATAATTTCCCTTCTACACATCCACATAAACTGGTATATGCATTTTGGAATCTCTGTTAGCTAAATCTGTACGTTACAGTTTTTGGCCTGAAATGATTTTTTTTCCAAAATATATTTTTTGTAGGCCAGATTATTTTAATTCTTTCTAGCATATTTTATTTGTGGATTCTTAGTTTTGTGATGGCTTGAAGGTAACTTTTAACATTTGTTTGGTTATAATAGTCCATCAGTTTTGTATTTAATGCTGAACTTTTATAAACTGCTTTAATCGTTATTCTACTTTTCTTATATTCTTCTGCTGTCAATTTATTGATGTTAACAGTAGGTTAATGACCACGGTCCATACCTTTTAATTTTAGGTATTGAAAAAAAATCAGTATTCTTTATAATATTTTCCACTATCTATGTTAAAGGGTCTTAGAACATCTTAAACTAAATTGACTGTAATTTTACTCAATCCTATAATAACTCATTGGATTGGCTTAACTACTACTAATCTCTATCAGCGATTTAGAACTTATTTAGACTACAATTTCTAGCTCAAAACTGATGTTATCAATCATGTCAGCATTAACTACAAATTTTTTATTCACTTTTTGACTTATGATAAAAAATATTATCTAGTTTTTTCCCTTGAGATAATTAGTATTTTAAAATAAGGTAAAATATAAGTTATACCCGTCATTGTCGTCAAGCATACAACTAAACCACACTGGAGTTGTCTCTCATGTCCACTCGGTAAATTTATGGCTTGACAATTCAAGACAAACCTTTTTTGCATTGGATGCCATAGAATGGCTTTGAATATGTTAAACATGTTACATTTACCTCTTATATCTTTGATTACTCCATGTAAAGTTTTCAACAAATTTAAATATGTTAAACAGGTATCTTGTGAATTTGGATATACTGGACTCCACCACGTCGACTACTATCACGGCTTTTGGCAGCGAAGCTGAATCCCTCATTGGTCATAGGATTGATGACTTGCTAACCGTCTACAAATCGTTAAAATAATGTTACTTTATTTTTCCTTCTGCCTTTTTTTATTCAGCTTAACAGTGAACATTATTTGTTATATCTGATTAACTTACTTAACACCATCTGAAATCAGTAATATACACATATTTTATGTCAACTGCGTCAACATTTCTTCCAGCTCTGTTGTTATGGGGGTTTTTAAACTCTGTTTATCATTATGTTTTAAATTTGACCCCAATGAAAAATTTCCGCTCTACTTTGTGTTCTTTTATTGTTTTTATTTCAAACTTTTATGATTATTTTTACAAAAAAAAAAATTTGTTTTCTATATAAGCCAATGGTACAGACAAAATTGAAAGGATTTTTGATCCTTTGTCGTATTTTGAGATGCATATGTGCAATATGAAAATACCATCGACTAGTTAGACTGTGATTACTTAATTGTTATTATATAAATGATATGTGCTTATTTTAAACAACTTAGAACTCATCTAAGATATTTCATTTATTTTATTTTTGTTCCATTTTAGTTTAAAATTATAATGATTTATATACACGTAACCAGTTACATGGTGTACAAATTATTTTAGGCTACTATTAAAAAAATCCCATGATAAATGATTCATGTAATGTGAAAGGTGTTCTTGCTATTCATTTCATGAAATATTTTAACACTGAATTGAGATTGCATACACCGATTGTGTAGATGACGGATCCATTAATTTAGTTTATTCATAGATGGATGTATTCATATATTAACTTGATTCATTATATATAGTTCGATGTCTGTAATCTCTGTAACTAGTGGCTATAGGTTATTTTTTTTATACCGCTATGTGTGTCTATCCAAACCTACTGATCTGACCTTGAACTAAGATGCAAATCATTTGTTGAGTCAGGTTAAGTTTTTCCTTTTTTTTAAATGCCTTGCTAGCCCGATTTAGACATCTCAAATTTTTTATATTGGCTTAGTTTTTGTTACTTTTAAAATATCCATCACTATGTTTTACTGTGAATTCCAAATTTTTTTTAATGTGTTTTGCCAATTTTATGTTCACTGTCAGAATATATGGTTACTGTATTTTACTACTGTATGATTAAATTTATCAAAACATACATGAAGGAATTAACAATGAAGGCTTGATCTTCTCATTCACGATACCAAGCATTTATATGTTTACATACAGGAATATTCCCTAGAATCAAGGATATTCTAGAAAATAAGGAAACAACTACCAATTACATCAATTATGCCTAATTACATCAATTATGCCTAATTACAAGATATTTACCAAAAGATTATATTCCAATCAAATATTCCCAAAAGATATTTTAGGGAATATTCCAATCAAATATTATATTCCAATCAAATTATCATATTCCCGTAATACCCCCCCTCAAGTTGGAGCATGAGGATCATGAATGCCCAACTTGAAGAGTAAATTATCAAACTGCATTTTACCAAGCGCCTTAGTAAAAATGTCTGCCAATTGAGAAGATGTAGAGACATGAGATGGAGAAATGAGGCCTTCATTGATTGCATCCCGAACAAAGTGACAGTCAACTTCTATTTGCTTCGTTCTTTCATGAAAAACAGGATTCTTCACAATATTCAAAGCGAATTGACTGTCACAAAACAACTTAATTGCCTTTGGATGATTCACACCTAAACTCAACAACAAGCCTTTTAACCATTTTAACTCACAAGTGATGGCTGCCATAGACCTGTATTCGGCTTCAGCCGAGGACCTGGAGACTGTATGCTGTTTCTTTGTCTTCCAAGACACAGGAGATTTACCAAGAAACACGAGCCAACCCGTAAGAGAGTGTCGAGTGAGTGGACATGCTGCCCAATCTGAATCACACCAACCCTGTAGAGTTAAATCACAATTTGCACTCAAAAGGATGCCTTGACCTGGTGTCCCTTTCAAATATCGAACGACCCTTAAGGCCGCCTCCCAATGCTCAGTTCTGGGTTCCTGCATGAACTGAGACAAGATATGAACAGAATATGCCAAATCCGGACGAGTAAATGCACTTGTAATGTTGGCAAGCAACATGAAAAACGTCGTGAAGATGATATGTTGCAACAATTCTTGCTTGGATTGTATACGGATTATTATGCGCAGATTAGGTCTAATATACTTGCTCAAGACCCCTTGCCATCTTTAAACAAAGCCTATCAACAAGTGTCTCAAGAGGAGCTTGTTCGTGGCTTCAATCGTGTTCAAGACGATTCTTCTTCTGCTGTTGGATTTGCTGTTCGTGCGGCAGCAGGGAGGGGCCGTGGTTCTAATGATAAGCAGGCCTCGGATAAGCCTGTGTGTAGCTATTGCAAGAAGCCGGGTCACGTGGTTGGTGATTGTTATTCTTTACAGGTGTGTACTCATTGCAAAAAGAAAGGACACAATGTTAGTCGCTGCTATGAACTTAATGGGTACCCTGAAGGATACACTCCGGGAGATCGAGGAAGGAAATCCACCACGACTGGTCAAGGCCGTGGGGTGGCGCGTGCAAATGCAGCAGCCGACAGCAGCTCTTCTTCATCTCTTCCGGCATCAAACTCCACCACTCCTTCGCCTTCACATGGTCAAGTTTTTACAGAAGAACAATGGAAAGCTATCATGGGATTTTTCGTAATTCTAATATACCGGAAAATCGCTTAAGTGGTAAGTTTGATAATACTTCTTGGATCATTGATACAGGAGCAACTCATCATGTAACTAGAGAAAAATCTTGGTTGTTTGACATTAAACAATTGAATTGTCCTGTTGGTTTACCTAATGGGGACACTGTTATTACATCTATGGAGGGATCAGTTTATTTGTCAGATATGATCACTCTGAATCATGTTCTTTATGTTCCTAACTTAAGTTGTAATTTACTTTCGGTTTCGCAACTAAATGATAATTTACAATCAATTGTCACATTTAATTCTGATGTGTGTTTGATACAGGACCAAATGAAGGCTCTGATACCATGAAGGAATTAACAATGAAGGCTTGATCTTCTCATTCACGATACCAAGCATTTATATGTTTACATACAGGAATATTCCCTAGAATCAAGGATATTCTAGAAAATAAGGAAACAACTACCAATTACATCAATTATGCCTAATTACATCAATTATGCCTAATTACAAGATATTTACCAAAAGATTATATTCCAATCAAATATTCCCAAAAGATATTTTAGGGAATATTCCAATCAAATATTATATTCCAATCAAATATTCCAATCAAATTATCATATTCCCCTAATAATACAAAATAACGTTGTACTTAAATTACATATAAACTTTAGGAAGCATAATATTATGTTTCCTAACATATACATAACTAATTTATTCCACTATGCTTTGGTCAAAAATCCAAAATAACAAAGATATTATATTGCAATCAATGATTATTTGGCCTAGAATTATTTATTTTGATTATACCAATTATTTTCACATTGACATCACATGTAAAAAATATACCAATGAACTTACGTAGTCGTAGCTTTAAATAAATGGTAGGCCCAAACATGAGTCATAGAACATAGGTACATA
Source organism: Allium sativum (assembly GCA_030737875.1). Lineage (NCBI taxonomy): Eukaryota > Viridiplantae > Streptophyta > Magnoliopsida > Asparagales > Amaryllidaceae > Allium > Allium sativum. Next base: position 459,376,072 of record CM060913.1, on the reverse strand, counting down.
TGCTTTGGAAGAGAGTAGTTAAAATTAATAAACAATGTATTGAACTGAATAGATCTAAAGAATGAAGGTTTTCAGCCTTTACAACCTGACAGAGTCAGAATCATTTTCTGCATCGTTTTCCTTGATCTGTAGTTGTATAGAAAATAGTTTATGTTTAGATGTTTTTGGTGAAGGTGCTACTGAAGTAGGTAAGTTCAAATGTGAATGGTTGTCTTCCACCTAATACCATCTATATAACGATACAGTATTATCCAATTTTATACTTGTGCATGCAAACAATTATACTGTAAGGCAGGAAATATTTTATGCCTATGATATGAGCATGTGATGCAATCACTACACGTTTGATAGTGACAGTTTGTCGTATATTGGCTATGATATTTACTACTACATATGTGCTGTGAATGTAGTAAATATCAAAATTTAAACATGGAAACTAAATTAAATATTAAACTATCATCAAATAATTTACTTGATAATTAGAGCATCCATATTGCAATGAATTTTCCTTGTTTCTAGCTTACGTGGAGAATTTTCCTTTCCTCTTTTTTTTCAACAAAGAAAAGGAAACGAAAACCATTTTGATTGGATACTCTAATTAATGTTAATTTTTAGGAAGTGGGTACTTTAACAAAATAGTTTGCCAAACAGGCAAACAAAATAGTCTTGACTATAAGCATAGTGTTTGATGCATTAAATGTTTAAATGCATTGAGCTAAGCAACTAGTTAGCCTGAATTGTCTGTTCACTAGTATTTTTTGTTTGGCAAATAATCATATCCAAATTCAATGGCACCCTCGTGACTGCATATCTGTAAAATTTTCTACACTGTGATACTCATGGTTTGAAATTATGTATTGCAACCACTAGTCAGATGGATTCCGCTAGCTATTCTACTTTTCTGTATCACATGCATGCACACATGTAAAAATGCATCAGTGCTTCTCCTACTCGGTTACCTTCTTTACCACTGTGTGTTCCCCTTATTTTATTTTACTTCCCGTGATAGCTTGCTATACTAAGTAAAGTGTAATTTTTGTTTGTTGATATTGTATGTTTTATAGTTTTAAGTATTTGAAGCTTTATGCAATGAAAACCCAAAAGAATGCCTAATAATCAATGATATGTAGGACCCTAGATTTCAAGCAGTGGCAATATGTTGAAATGAGATCAAGCAACGGCGTGCTGGGTGAGGACATGGTTTCCTTTGGTAGTCAAAGCACACTTGTTCCTCAGCGTGCTGTTTTTGGCTGTGAAAATTCTGAAACTGGTGATCTGTTTAGTCAACGTGCTGATGGTATAATGGGTCTGGGGCGTAGACCCCTCAGCATAATGGACCAATTTGTGGAAAAAGGAGTAATTTGAGATTCTTTCTCTTTGTGTTATGGTGGTATGGATATCGGCGGTGGTGCTATAGTTCTTGGAGAACTGCCTCTTCCCAGTGAAATGGTCTTCGCGAAATCAGATCTTGTTCACAGGTTTACATCTTAATAAGTTAAACTTAATAATTAAATGCCTAACTCGATGAAGTTCCCTTATTTGTTTTCCATATCTGTAGCCATCGTACACAAAATTGTGGCACCTTAACCCACTCCACAACATTTCCAAAGTGGAAAATATTTATCAAACAACTTTGCGAAAATCTACTGGATTATTTGTGCGAGGAGGGGATATTTCTAATAACGGATGTGTACACGATTGCAATATTTTCTTATACAAAAAAAAATCCAGGGTTCTTTCTGAAAGTTAGCTGATAGTTTTAATGATTTGTTTCTCAATTCATTTACTGTATATTTGCAAGTATAATGTTGTAAACATTAATATATAGTTTGTGCATGTTTATGTTGTTCTGAGTTCTTGATACTTCTTACTATTTTATTAAATAGTTAATAAATGTACATTTCAAATTGTAAACAAACAATCATAGAGAAACTTACTGCAAACAGACACAACATAATGATAGATTGTATTTGTTGCTTAAGGAACACATCATACGGCCATTTCAGCTTAGTTTGAGTATATGTAGTTAGAAACCAATGCATTCATTTTTGAAAGGTTGTACTGAGATACATGCTAATTTGACATCTCGTGCTTTCAGGACCGGAGACTTCTTTGCTGCAAAAGAAGTATCATTACTTGATCAGGGTGGCAATGCACAACAATGCATTTCATAACATGAGCAGGTTGGATGATTTTCTACCAATAAATTCATCTTGTTGTATTTATATATAATGCCTTTTGGATAATTTTCAACCAATAAATTCATCTTGTTGTATTTCATAACATGGCATCTCATCTGTTTTTAAATCACTAGAAATTTTTAGTTTAATTTTTTTATTGGGGCCTCTTTTAGTTTATTTTTTTGGTTACTTTATTAGTTTTTAATAACCTGGACACTTTCTGAATTGCATTCGTTTGAAACAACTAAGCAATAATGTGGGCATATTCAGAACTTTAAAATAACTATAAGATCTTATAGAGACAGCCATGGCATTCTTAAATTATGACAGCTTTCTGATTCATCTACTGTACTCTTTTCTAGGATTATGTGGCAACAAGGTGGTACCGTGCTCCTGAACTGTGTGGATCGTTTTTCTCAAAGGTTAGATTTGTGTTCTATCTTCTTATATTCAAATATTAGATTTGCAACAACTCTTTTATAACATGAATAATCACGATGTAATGATTTAGTGTATTTAAAAATGTTCAGTGTAACTACTAAGATTTTGATAAAAATACTAGTTACTAGAATAATCTCCCATGCTGTAGGCATTGGTTTTCAGCAGGGTAAAAAATATATCATCTTCTGATTTTATTATGTTAATATAGTTTGACTACTTTCCTTAAAAAATATTTATTGCAACTCTCAGGTGGATATACCATTATCTAGATTAGAGCAGTTAAGGTGTACTAAAATGTTATGATTTTTTTTAATGACTCCTGCTGAAGTACATATTAACTCATCAATCCTGTCAGGTCACAACGGGTCATGTATAAATTTAGCATTTTAGTATATTTTACGGCAAGTCATATGCAATGTTAAAGTGCATTATTCAGTTCTGGTCCATGAAAATAAGCTGCAAAAACGACATACATACATAAGTAGACTGATTTTGAACTAAATATTCATTATTTTAGAAACATAATCAAGTATCAAACTGATATGTGCATACATATGTGTGTACATATGTGTATACACATTACACGCCCGTGTGCACACACACTCTCCCTCTCTCTCTCTCTACACACACACATGTATTCATAAGTAAATAGTTATCGCTTGTGACTTATCAACTTCAAGAAACTTAATTTTGTAGTTATATTAATAAAATAAGCAGTTTGAAAGCTGTTTTAGCTACATACGAGCAACTGGCAATGGTCTAGTACTTCACACATGGCAACGATGAAAATTTGAGCCTTTAATATACAAATGAAAGCAGTTTGATAATTAAAACACACGGCATGACAAACAAATAGTTTAAGTGTTCTGTCCAAGGTGTATTAGAATTTTAGAAAGTGCTATACATTTTCAGTGTCCAAAGTTTAAGTTATACACCGTAATCATGTTGATAAAAAAAAAACATTTGTTATTGAAGTGCATTTTCAAAATTTGAATACTTTACAATATTCATTATAGCAAAACCACAATGTTTTTACAATGACTAAATGGAAAAAAAAATATTTGCAAAAACCCCAAACTCCTATTGATAACGTCCTATTGATCACTCAAGTTAGTTATATGAGAGGTAGTTGTAATTAAACTCGATCACTCAAGTTAGTTATACGAGATGTTGTTGCAATTAAACCAATGGGCTGATGGATAGTTTTCTTGTATATTTTTGGTCCAGTGGAAATTTGCATTCATGTCACTGAGCGTTACACTCGGCTTGACTGAGCCGTAATGCTCAATTAAACTGAGCCATAAGGCTCAGGTGAAACTGAGCTTTACGGCTCAGTTGAATCTGAGCGTAAGGCTCAGTGAAACTGAGCTTACGACTCAGTTTCAGCTGACCCTTACGCTCAGCGAAACTGAGCATTACGGCTCAGTTTCAATGAACACTTGAAAATAGAAATTAATGGTGGCAGGTGACTAACTACTTGAACACCATGACTTGTCATGACCGCCTTCTTCAAGCTATAAATGAATATATGATAAAGAACATCACCTCATAACTATAAATATCTGATCAGTAGTCTTCTTTGGTAAAACATATCATTCCATCTAAATGTCAATAGCTGAAACTGAGCCGAAGGCTCAGTGAAACTGAGCCGTAATTCTCAATTTCAGCTGAGCATTACGGCTCAGTTTCGCTGAGCCTTCGGCTCAACTGAAACTGAGCCCTACGAATCAGTTTCGCTGAGCCTTCGGCTTAGCTGAAACTGAGCGTAAAGCTCAGCGAAACTGAGCCGTAAAGCTCAGTTTCAGTTGAGCCTTACGACTCAGTTTTAGCTGAGCCTTACGGCTCAGTTTCGCTGAGCCGAACGCGCAGCAGCAGATGAGCCTTACGGCTTAGTTTCGCTGAGCCTTCGGCGCAGCTGAAACTGAGCATTCGGCTCAGCGAAACTGAGCCGTAATGCTCAGCTGAAACTGAGCCTTACGGCTCAGTTTCGCTACATTGATTTTTTTAGTTACTATTTGAACCAGGTCTTGTTGTTGTGGAGGCGAAACTAAACTGATGTTTGTTATTTTATTTTCTTTTCAGGCGTTGGAACAAGCATGAGTTGTATGGGCTCGACAACTGCAGTTTTGTTGATTTTTTTTAGAGAAAGAACTGTGAACATTATGTATTAACTGATGTTATGATTTATGTATTAATCGAATTATTCTTAGCGTGTCTTCTTTATATACTGCTATATGAGTGTAGCGTATCTTCTTTATTGTGCATATATATATATCAATGGGTGCAGTGATTTTGTATATTGCATATATGATATACCGATTTTGATACGGTTAAAAGCCGTATCTAATTCATTGTTATCATTGTAGGAGTGAGGCATTAAACACGGTTTTTAGTCGTATCAGTATACCAGTTTAATACGGTTTTAAGCCGTATCAAACTGGTATACTGGTACGACTAAAAACCGTATCAATCTATGAAATTAGCAGTGCAAGGATAACAATTTGAGGCGGTTTAAAGCCGTAGCAATTGTTCAGTTTGATACGGCTTAAAACCGTATCAAATTAGAAGTTGGAGAGTGCCCGCATGCTAATTTGATACGGTTTTAAACCGTATCAAACTGAACAATTACTACGGCTTTAAACCATACCAATTTAGTAATTTAATATGGTTTTAAGCCGTACCAATTGACAAATTTGATAAGGTTCTAAACCGTATCAATTATGGATTTTGATACGGTTTAAAACCGTATCAAATATCTCAATTGATACGGTTTTGAACCGTATCAATTGAACAGAGACGCCATTTTTTGATACGGCTTAAAACCGTATCAAATCGCTTTTAATACGGCCATTAACACTGCCAAATTGGCATTTTTGGTGTAGTGGGTGATAGGCTGTACTTAAATTCAATCGCGTACCCATCGCTTCTTGCAAACTATTCCAGAACTGGCTAGTGAAGATTGGGTCACGATCGCTAACTATGCTAGAAGGAACTTCATGCAATCGCACTATCTCTCGAAGATAAACAGATGCTAGCCATGATGCGGTCCTCTGGCTCTTCACTGGAATGAAATGAGCACTCTTCGTAAGTCTATTAACTATGACCCATATGCTCGTATTCCCTTTCCTTGACCTAGGCAACCCATCCACAAAATCCATAGAGATACTTTCCCACTTCCATTGTGGGACCTCCAATGGATGTAATAGCCCACCGGGTTTCTTCGACTCGGCTTTCACTTGTTGGCACACCATGCACTTTGAAACATACTCTGCCACATCCTTCTTCATTCCAGCCCAAAAGAAAATGCACTTCATATCCCTATACATCTTATCTCCTCCAGGATGTATAGTCATCTTCGAGTGATGCGCTTCTTCGAGAACTTCATGCACCAAGTCTCCCACTTGTGGAACGCATAGCCTTCCATCACGCCTTAGCCAACCCTTGTCATCAATAGTATATCTAGCAAGGTGACTAGACGTCTCACCACGAATCAACTTGTCCATGATCTCGACTATCTGCGGGTCTTCCTTCTGCGAAGTCCCTACTTGATCAAGAAGTGTAGGTCTAAGCTCAAGAGATGCTAACGAACCCGTCATCAACTCAACAGCCGTTGTGAAATCAAAGGTTGCCAAGAACTCTAGGCTCTTCATCTCAACAAACAAGGGACTCAAAGTCAACCTTCTTCTGCTTAGCGCATCTGCCACAACATTACCCTTGCCAGGGGTATAAGCTATCTCGAAGTCATATGATGCTAAGAATTCCATCCACCTTTGCTGCCTTAGATTCAGATCTTTCTGCGAGAAAAGGTACTTGAGCGACTTGTGATCAGTATATAACTCAAACCTTTCGCCTAGAAGATAGTGGTGCCAGGATTTGAGTGCAAAAACGATCGCCGCCAACTCCAAATCATGAGTGGGATAGTTCTTCTCATGAGCTTTAAGTTGCCTACCTCCATAACATATCACTCTTCCTTCTTGCATCAGAACAGCACCTAACCCCGTGCCACATGCATCGGTGTACACGGTAAACATCTTACCGCCATCGGGTAATGCCAAAACTAGAGCTGTGGTAAGGGCCCTCTTGAGCCTTTGAAAAGCAAGCTCACACTCTAAGTCCCATGCAAAGACTAAGTTCTTCTTCGTCAACTTAGTAAGAGGGGCTGAAATCTTAGCGAAGTCCTTAATGAACTTCCTATAGTAGCCTGCTAGACCGAGAAAGCTTCTTACTTCGGTTGCATTCCTAGGATTCTTCCAGTCTTGAACCGCAACCACTTTCGCGGGATCCATAGCTATGCCTTGCTTAGAAACTATATGTCCAAGAAACCGAACTTCCCTTCTCCAAAAATGGCATTTGGAGAACTTGGCTTTCATCTGATGAGCTCTAAGCGTATCCATCACTTCCTTGAGATGTCTAGCATGTTCTTCCTCATCCTTTGAGAAGATCAGAATATCATCCACGAAGACAACCACAAACTTGTTAAGGAACTCCCTGAACACCCTACTCATCAAATCTACGAAGTAGGCCGGTGCATTAGTCAAACCGAATGGCATGACAAGCCATTCAAAGAATCCATCTGGAGTCCTAAACGCAGTCTTATCAATACTATCCTCAGCCACTCTAAGCTGATGGAATCCGGTGGCTAGATCGAGCTGAGAGAAAACAGAAGCACCAACAAGCTGGTCAAAGAGGTCATCAATCCTCGGTAACGGGTGCCTATTCTTCTTTGCCAGCTTGTTCAACTCTCGATAATCAACACATAGATGAAGCGAACCATCCGCCTTAGTAGCGAACACCAAAGGAGCACCCCATTCAGAAATGCTTCGCCTAATAAAATTCTTCTCAAGCAACTCCTTAATTTTCTTACTGAGCTCTCTTCTTTCTCGCGGGGCCATGTGCCTAATGGGCAATGAAACTGGCTTGGCATTATCAACAAGATAAATGCGGAAATCTATCTCTCGTTTAGGGGGTAACCCCTTAACCTCTTCAAAGACATCAGGATATTCTCGGACCACCCTTACAGATTGCAGATCATCGATGGACGAGTCAAGAGATTCAAGATAACATAACATGATGGGATCCAGCGGGTTACAAGAAATCTCTAGGGTATTACCGAGGCGAGTCATGAGCCTCACCACCCTATGCTCACAATCGAGAATGGCTCCATAACTGGACAACCAATCCATGCCCAAAATCAACCCGTATCCCATGAACCCGAGAACATAAGCATTACACGTGAATTCTACGGTCAAGATAGAAATCCTCAAATCCATACAAATCATAGATAGATGGGCGGAACCCCCAATTGGATTTGAAACACTAACGGGATCCTCAACTAGACTAGTACTTAGGTGCAAACATTCAACAATGTCAGAAGAAATAAAGGTGTGCGATGCACCAGAATCAAATAAAGTGCGAACAGGAAAATTAGAAATGTAAACAAGGCTTTCTACAGAAATACTACCTCGGTCCTGAACTGGAGCAGTGTTGAGAGCATGCACTTGCCCTCCAGAAGGTCCTGCACGCTGAGTCTGCCCTTGCCCTTGTCCTTGCTTCTTAGGGCAATCCTTGCTAAAGTGTCCAGTGTCTCCACAATGAAAGCATTCGCCCAACTTCCTCTTCTTCTTCCTACAATCTTTGGCTATGTGCCCAACAATCCCACAGAAGTTGCACTTTCTTGTGTCCTTTGCCTTGTTGTTGTTGGCCTTATTACCCTTGTTGTTCTTGTTGTTCTGATTGCTCTGATTTCCTCCCCACTTGGAGTCCGCCTTCTTGGTTTGAGTCTCATTAGGCTTGACTTCTTTCTTGCCATTCTTATCGTCTCCCTGAAGTAATGCCATGTCCACTAGGCTTTCAAAAGTGGCCCCCATGGGTATATGAGACATGGCTAAACCTTGTAATGGCTCATTCAACCCTCGTGCAAAGCGTAGAGCCTTTTTCTGGGGAGTATTAACCATGTCCAAACCGAATCGGGCAAGCTGGTTAAACTTATTCACATACTCCCTCACTGTCATGTCCCCTTGCTTCAAAGATATAAACTTCTCCATTTGGAGATTCTCCTCAGCAGATGATAGGAACTTAAGCCCAAACGTCATCCTAAAGTCAGCCCAAGTCTCTATAGGCCTAGTAGCGTTGGTGACCTCCCACTAATAAGCAGCTTCCTCTTTCAATAGCCATACTGCCAACAGAACTTTTCTACGGTCTTCCACATCAAAGATGGCGAAGAGATCTTCAGTTTCTTTTAACCAATTTCTCGCCTCTACAAAAGTCTCCGTCCCAATAAAATTCTTGCCACCCATCGCCTTAAAGTCTTTGCAAACCTTTGCGAAATCTACTTGTGGATGCTGAGGAGGAGGAGGAACCTCAGTTACGGTGGGAGTGTTTGCTGGGCCCACATCGTTGGCCCTAGCTTCCAAGTACCTCCGGAACCATCCAGGAATGGTTACTCCCTCGGGAAGGTTAAGATCGTCCATGCTGAAAAAAAGGAAAAGATAGATTTAGAACGAGGAAACAAAGGATAGTGCTAATGGCTTTTGGGGAATAGCCTTTTAAAATAAACTAGACTTTTCTTGGAAAATACTTAATTGGTTTTGAAAATAGTTTTTAAAAAGGGTTTTAAAACTTTTGTCTGGTCTAGCAAAACCTTATGCTCTGATACCAAATGTAACACCCCACCTCCGCCATTATCACTCTTGCAAGCACACTAGCTTTGGAGGGGCGTTAAACAAGGTAAACATGCATGCATATATCACAAGACAGAACATATAAGTAAAAACAGAGTAAACAGCGGGTAAAAACTAACATTTCAAAACCATAGTCAAGTTACATCAAAGTACTTGGTCATTATTTTCCCATAAACAAAGTCTAGAAACATAAACTGAAAACTGAAAAAAATTCATAAAGTAACTATCCCCAAAGTAGAATGAAGCCATAGCAAGCTCAAGTCCAAACCGTACATGAGCTATCCAGAAAAGCAGCTAAAGATCCAAGCTAGGTGCTAGTGTTCCTACCCTGAAAACCGGGGGGGGGGGGGAACGAAAGAAAAGAGGCGAAAGAAAATGGGTCAGTCAAAAGACTGGTAAGTCCTACCTACTATTAGTATAAAAATAATAAAGTTAACTGGACATGTAAAACAGAGATGAAACATAGGATGATAACTGGCATGGTGAAAAGTTAACAAGATAGATCAAGTGTGGCATCACATATACAAGGTTAAGTTTTTGCACCAAGTGTACTAGTATTCCAACCCATGTCAAGTATAAACAAGAAGTGATCCCTTGGCCCAATCTTGGCCCAATATCACGAGATGACCTAAATCAAGGTCCAACAACACGGTCTAGTCGATCGGCTCCCTAAAAGCCTAACTCGTCAAGTGTCGGTGTCATACGGCCCAATCACGAAGTGTAGTCAAACTGTGCTAGGTCCACCGTAGGGTGTATCAAGCCCTAGGGTGCCAACCATGGACACAAGTCAAGCACGCACAGTCTAAACCTACTGGTGCCCGTGTCTGCTTTTTCAACTCCGGACTATGTGCACGACCATAGTCCGCCTGAACCTACACCGGCGCACCTACTCAGCCGTCGTTTTGGTCGCTTACATGTCAGCCCAGTAATCGTGCCCCACCCTAGCCTAGTCCCTAGGGTATCATGATACAACCAAGAGGGTTACGAGTGAAAAGGACCACGTAACTAGGGTTTCTAACGGGTTAAGCGTGGTTAACCCTATCCAATCAAGTATCAAGTTGGTTAAGTGTACCCAAGGTTCATGACTTAACCCTATCAACCCACCGTGTTTAATTGGTTAAGTATTCAAGTGGTCCATGACTTAACCCTATCATGTGGCATTAATTAATTTAATGCACCCAACCTCTCACATTAGACCTTGTTGTGGTTACTAGTTAAGCCGGGCGGGTCCGGGTAGCTTTACACCACAACTTAGTCTAACCTCGGGTTTCAAGTGCGACATGACCAACTACTCACATTGGGTCCTATTGCTTGTAGCCACTAGTTAAGCCGGTCGGTTCCGGGTAGATTTATGCTACAAACTCAACCCAACCTCGGGTTGGCCATTCTCATGTTTCCTAGAAGTCATGTCCAAGTTCATGTTCATGTTTCAAGCATAATCACATGTCATATTTCGTGTCATCTTTTCAAGTCATGTTTTTATGTCATTTTAGTTTACCCATAACGTAACCCCATCGCATGTAAGTTCGCATAAACGCAAATACATCTCAAAGAGGGAACTTAGAAGCATGACATAATTAATAAGGTTTGGCCACAAGTTAAACATGGTGGCATATGAGGCAAATGTGTTCATAAACTTGCTTATTACATTATAAGCCTCAAAACATGCATGATATCAAACTTTAGCAAAATAGGTGAAACATGGTCATAAATGACATAGGATGATAGCTAGTGTTTCTAATATAACATCATATGCAAGATAACATAAGGGTTATGAGAGTTTCTATGTTGCTTTATGCAACATTTCCAATCAAAGCTCATAGCTTTCTATGCACAAAGTCAAGGTGATAGCTTTACAAACATGCATAGAATAAATCTATGCATAACATGATAGAATCAAAGCACAAATCATACTTAGGCCCAAACTCAAACTTGCAACATGTCATATTTAACTTTATAGTTAGAATCTAAGAGTAGAATAGGGCTTACAATGCTATGAAGACTTATAAAATAAAATAAGATTGAGACGAAGCCACTAGCAACTCTAAAACCCCCCAAATAAGCTCCAATGCAAACCCTTGAGAAATAAGAAGAAGATCCTTGCTTTGATGAAGAAAGATTGAACTTTGGCCTTGAATCAAACTTAGAAACTCTCAAACAAGCTTAGGAACTCTCATATGAATGAAGATGGAGACTATGACAAGAGGGTGGAGGCCATGATTAAACATTTTGGCATAACCTAGTTGTAGGATTGATTTATGATGGTTTAGGCTAGGTATTAGGGTCCTTTTATAGAAGTTTAGGTTAGTTTAGGCCATAGGATTAACCCTAATTCAGATCTGAGCCATTAAAATCCGTCACCAGCCCTAAAGCATGTCTTGAGGAATAAGTCAGGTACACCCAGGCCAAACTGGCCGACCACCCAAGTCGACAGGGGTGTCGACTGGGCAGTCGACACCACCTGGGGTGTGTCGACTCCCAAGTCAACTCCCCAGTCGACTTGGGGGTGGCGGGAATTTTTCCACCTGTCCTGCTTGGCTGAATTTGAATTCTGAATTCAAATTTGAACTATTTTTGAACTTGAAATTTTCTGAAAACTTTGACGGGCCATAACTTGGTCATACGGACTCCGATTTCCGAAAACTCAGATTCTATTTCGCGTATTTTTCCGAGACGAACGCAATGGAGCAGCCCGTTTCCCTTGATTCAGATTTTATCATTTAATTCTGCCTTGATTTATGTTATAACATGTTATTCAAAATACGGGTTGTTACAGTTGTAAATAATCAAATTGCAACTGTCAGAAATAGTTGTGGTATCTTGTTTGTCGAATGCCTATAATAGGTTTGCAACTGTTATTTGTTGTTGCAAAATGATCTGTTGCAACAACAAAGGCCAGTTGCATAAAAGTATACCGCAACGTCTTATCGCAACAGGCAGAAAACGTTGTTTGACTTTTTGCAACTTCGGCTATACCAACAGGCGCGGTCCTGTTACGATTGGTCTACTGCAATAGATATTGCCTGTTGCGAAAAGTGTTTTTTGTTGTAGTGCTAGAGTCTTAGATTGCCTCCTACTACCTTCAAGCTCAAAGAATTTAACAAGTTTCGCATCATATGCGTCCACTTTGAAGTTATTATCCACTGCTTTTCATGAAAATGTACCCACGCTCGAACAAGTGGGGAAAGGTCATAGTATAATACAACCTTCTAGTCTTAGATTGCTTTTAATAGAACCAAATCACACAGTTTATTTCTACTGGCGCAAATTTGATGATGCATTCATGAGGCCAATATTTGGTGGTAGAGGTTTTATTCCTTTTGTACCCTGTTCCCCTACAGAGAAAGTTTGAATGAATGGGATACCGTTGATGATTGCAAGAAAATAGCAAAATAATGTGCATATGCAAATCTGGATTCTGATTTCACATGATTCTTTTTTAGAATTTATCTTCTTCGATTGAATGACATCTCATATGTCAATCACACAAAAAAATATTAAATGAATGGAATTGGAGTGTTTTTTTCTTCTTATTTACGGTTGCAAATTTTGCAGGCATGTGACGTTGTATTATAGCTGGTGGTGTTGGTTTAGTGGGTTGATTCCTCACTGCATGCCATTTGTTTGTAATTGACCAAATTTCTTTTGTGGTGGATGAAATGAAATAATCAGAAGGAAACAAAGTTAAACACACCTTTTATATGATTAATTTAGTTTGTCTTCTGCAATTTTGTATAGATTTTAACTGGAATTTGAGCTTTATTTGATACAACAAAGTGGAATTAGTATATAACTAAATAGATGAATTACAAGAACATGATCACTGGACTTCAAATTTATCTATAAGCCGCACCTAACCAAATCAGGTAGCATTCAAACTTGGAAATAATGAATGATAAGGATCACCATTGTAATAACCTGGAAAATACGAGCCAATTTAAAATTTTTAAATTGGTGATTTCAAAGGAATTTGAACAATTGAAATAGAATATTTCAATAAAATAGTGAATTAGAAATAGTGAGTCAGTTTGAAAATTTGAATTCAAACTTTGACTGACTGCGCAGGGTGGAAGATATAACGGATTTTAGTGAAACCAAAAATATTTAAATCTGTTTATCAATAACTTTCTAACGAATCTGAAAAATCGAAGTTTCATAACGGGAATCAAAAGTTATGGCTGAATGAATTTTCAGAAAGGTCGCTATATAGAATATATAGCCCTGGAAAATTGATATTTTGCAAACGACCTCGGAATTCGACGAAACCACTTTTGTTGGGTCCGGGATGTCAAACTATTGCTAGGTTTCAAATTTCATAATTTTTGAAGCTAGCATGTGAGCATGGCAAAAGAAAATGTGTTTGGTCAATTTCTGTTAAATTAGATCGACCAGAAAATGGCCATTTTTCAAACGATCTCAGAATTCAACGAAACTAGTTTATTTGGGACCGTAGTGTCAAAACATAGCTAGATTTATTTTTCTGGAATTTTTCGAATCAGTTTGTGGCCCTGGCAAACTGAAATGTACGTTCAAAGTTAAAATTAAATTTTTTTATACTTTAATTTAAAGAATAACTGTCTGTAACAGTCGAATTGGCCAACGAAACATATCCCATTGTGTCCGGGATGGGGGTATTTAGCTAGGGGCGATAGTCGTTGGGTTTGAAAAGGAGTTCGTTGGAGAAAACACTATTTAAAAATTTAATAAAACCTTCGACCAATCATATTTCTCCATTCATAATAATAAAATATATATCAGAAAACCCCGACCCCCCCCCCTCGACATCGACGGAACCGCCTTCCTCCCTTCACTGGCGATTTCCGATCGCCACAGCCCGAATCAGCCCCTCCCCCAGTTCAACTTTTTGTAGTTCTCCTTCCCCTCTTCAAATCCATATAAGGAGCTCCCCCTATCGTTGCTCCTACGTCGAGATATCTCCCTCCAAAATCCCGACCTTCCAGCCACCGCCGCGAGTTCTGGGCCCCACCGAGTCGCCTCCAACCGTCGCGCGCCTGTAGCCCTCTCCTCCCTCTTCCATGTCCAACCCGCCGATCATCCCCTTGTGCCTCGGTTCTCGCGAAAACCGCAAACCTAGTTTTGAACCATCGTGAAAGGTGAGTTCTTTTTTATGTTTGCACTTTGAAAAATCATATCTTTTTGGTGTGTTGACGAAATTCGATGAAACATGAAACATCAGGACCGCAAGGAAGCTCTCTACCTCATAGAAGAAGCCGCGGATTTTTCTGAGTCATCTACGATTTTTAGCACTCCGCAAACCAATGTGAGAAATCTAAATTAAAAGAATTTGAATGGAAAATGTCGTGTATAAATTATATAAGCGAAATATAAATTACACACGTGTTGTATACCTCATGTACATGCGTAGTGTAAGCTATATAAGCGAAGTATGAATTATACATGCATAGAATAATTGACATATGTGTTGAAATGCAAGTGAAATATAGCAATTGTATTTATATATATATATATATATATATATATATATATATATATATATACTCCCCTCGTCCACAAACCATGGACGATATTTATTGTTGTGAATTAGTGTGAAATATTGGATGAAAAATACGAATGGTTGAATAATTGTTTGTGGTTGATATTGTTTGGTTGTGGTTGAAAAATACCCATTGGTGATTGAAATGAATTGGAAATATTTGTGGAAATAAAAATAAAACATGCCGCCTGCGTGCGAATTAGATGCATGAATCCCCATTGTCAAAAACCGCGAGGTTTTAAGGTAGAGCGAGGTGCCGTACTAGGGACGGTGCCGGTTTTAACTACCCTGCCGTTATGCTGCCGAAATTTTGAATAATCTTTATGAGTTAGAATAATTTTCATATGTTGAAATTATTTTCATGCGTTGAAATTAAAGTCATATGTTGAAACTGTATCCATGTGTGGAAATGTTCATGTGTTGAAAAGTGATGTGTGAAAATTAAATTCATTTGTGAATGAATGAAGTGTCTAAACAATAAAAATCACCTTTTTATAATATATATGAAGTATGAAAAATATTCGCCTTATATATATAAATAGTTTCAACAATAAAAATTTCATCTTTCTTATATGAATAACATAAATAAAATATCCATGTGTGGAAATGCTCATGTGTTGAGAAATGTGTGTAGTGGAAAAGTTCATGTGTTGAATAAAAAGATCGAACAATAAAAATTACATTTTTATTGAAACTATGAAGTGTTGAAAGTCGAATAAATATTTTAAATGATAAAAATATCATTTTTATCATATATGTGATATGCTAAAGATATGAGGACGTTGAAATAAATATTTGTGAATGAAATATTATTTTTAACATGCATAGGAACTAAATAAAATAGTCATGTGTTGAAATCTATTTTAGTTCACCAAATTTATCATCTTTGAAATGTGAAGTGTTAAAATAGCCACTCGTTCAAATAAAATATGCATGAGTTGGAAATATACATTAATTAGCTAATGATGTGATTCTAGCCTATGCATGCAACATTAGAATGAATGGTGTTTTTAAACCAAAGTAAATCAATTATGAAGTTGAATGGAAAATGATAAGTGACAAAAATTGTATATATGTACATGCATATTTATTGCACAGGTTATAGCAAAGGGACTAGAGAAGAGGAATAAAATTTTGTGCCCGACAAATAGGTACACATTTACTGTTTTGTTTGGGTGATGATTTTATGAGCCAGTTGGCTAGCCGCTTGGCTTTTTCTTTTTCTTTTTGACATGAGACGCCCGTGTGGCTATTTGGGAATTTTCCCAGCCCCTCCCGTACAAAGGAGGTTATGGCGAAATTTTCCAAAAATTAAAGGCGTTAGTGAAATAATTGAAGTGAAAACGATATAGGAATTTTTGAATGAGCTTTATTTATATAAATATATAAATATAAATAAAATTAAAACAAAACGTGGCCGTGCAGTCGTGTTTTGAAACCGTGATTTCAAACGACTAGTGCGGGAAATCCGACCATTGGATTTTCCCGAAACCTCAACCGTTGGGTTCGCCTTGGAAATATCTTTCCAACGGCACCAACTTTGTGAAGATCTGACGGTTGGATTGTCTGGAATGTTTAATTCAAATCTGAAGAAAAACAGCGCCAGAAACGATTATATTTATATATATAAATATAATTAAATTAAATCGAATAACGACGCTGCAGTTCGTGAATTGAAATCGTAATTTCAAATGGCTAGTGTGGAAAATCCGACCGTCGGAAAACTGAAACCGTTGGATTCGTTTTGAAATGACCTTCCTAATGATATAAAATTTGTGAAGATCCAACGGTTAGATTTTCAGATATGTGTAAAACAAAATTAGTGAAAAGCAGCGCCAGTGCATCGACACGACCTGAAACGTCGTTTAATTAAATATGGCCGTTTTAAAATAAATAAAAATGGCGATATATCGTTATAAAATACTATAGACGATATAGAGTGAAAATAATCCCATTTTGTTGTGTTTGCTTGATATGTGATGGTTGAATGTATTTAACATGAGAATTATAACTAAAGAACTGAAATGTGAATGTTGAATAGTCCAACCATGTGATAAATTGATTTGAAAAATCTAGATATAAGTGGATTATTTGAAAATGCCGAGTTCATCTCATTTCAAATAATCGATCGACGTTGAGAAGTCGAAGAGTCGAAGACGGTTGAAGACCGACGATCTTCACATTAGATGGATGGGCGCTACTGATGCTCATGATTGGAGTAGCTACCATGAAGGAACTGAAGTAGTAGCCGTCCAAACATACTGTTGATTGTACGTGTATGCGAGGAATTGGTGCCTCCGGTTTCGTTCAGACCCAGAACGGACTTGTAAATGGACTATGTGTCTGACATTGGATTTTTTTTCTGTGCTGATTGATCTCTGTTAAATATATATCTGTTTGGCGGCGGAGAATTTATTCTCTTGCTTAACGCCCTTCTCTGAGACGTACGAGCTCAGAGGTTATGTATTGATAGAAATTAGTCGCATGGAGTGGATTGCCTGTGTGGCACGCCTAAGTGGCATATGATCAAGGCTTCTGTTGCAAAGCAAAGTCTTGTGGTTGATGATCAAAGCATGGTCTGTGTGACGTAGCTTTGTGTATGACGTGAATTCGCGAGCCTCACACCTCGGTATGAGTCAAAAACGGGAGACGGACCGCTGGGAGTGCACGACGTTTCTTTCTAGCTATGGTGGTGTCAGTGACCTACCAGCCCTGACATTATATATACTTTTCACCTGTGTGGTTGTTGGAATGCGAGGCGCCTCGATTATAGGCCTGTAAGGACCGGGAAACGTGTGTTCAGGAATTGCCAATCCTCAAAAGTAAGAGAGGACCGGCCCAGCCGATTCCAAGGATCATAGTGGGGTCCTGGGACATTTGCTAGAGTTTCTCAAACAGAGAGGAGCTTGCCCCTTGCCTCGACTCATGAAGGAATCCAATTTCCAGTACGAAATATGCGAATGTGATTGTATTACTAGTATGGTGACATGATATATGGTACCCATGCCGTCTAGGATTGATATTTATGATTGAAATCGCTTTTGAAACATATATGCACTAGTAATAATATCAAACACTTTTGTTTAATTCGTATGAAGCATTTTTGGCCATTATAAGGTAAAACTCTATCCTCCGGCTTGCGTTGCATTGTGTGATGGGACCTGAGTCTTATAATGGCTTCATTTTATGAAAAGCATCGCGATGATTTAATCATTTACTTTATTTCATGCACTAGCACTCATTGGAGTAAACCCGTTCCGCGAAAGTGGCGTGGTCCTTTGATTTGCCTTATTATTGTTGTTAATAAGTTAAGTAGATTTCTCATACCAGTCCCATGACTGACTCGTAGTTTGTTTCACCTTGCAAACTCGGGTGCCCTCATTTTCACACGGGTAGCCTAGTTACAGGTATCTGACGCACTTTTGGCTCATGGCGAGGCTTGACTACACCGTGCTGACTTGGATTTTCTCCGCCATTATTTTATCTATATTATGATTCCGCCATTGGCGATGTAGACTGATAATTATTTTGTGTACTCTTTATGTATGATTCCGCCTCAGGCGATGGTGACTGATTATGTATCATTATGCACTAAGTTGTATCCTGTACCGTGCTTCTCTGATGTGATGATATCTATATGATTCCGCTGTCATATGTGTGTAAATTATTCTATTTTCTGTTTATGCTATTATCTGTGATCTACTAATGATGATTAATGTGTTATATTCCAATGATTATCCTTAACACCGTGTCTCGGGGTTTTGGGATCGTCACAGCCAATTTTTAATTAACAATGGGATATTCAATTTTTAACTTCTTTTCTCAATCCATATGCTTTCTCTCTACACGATCCTCTTTTATTATCCATTGACAAAATTTTCCATGATCCTCAATTTTAATATTGTAAAAAGTTTGCTTATGTTTTAGCATCTACAAAAAAATGGAAACGTTTTTTGTTTTACCATTATACTAGTACAATGGCAGATAATATTGCAAACAAATCACCTAATCTTTTGAATAATGTGGTTATAAAGATATGCTTCATCTCAGCATGTTTACAAGAAAATGGAAGTTAAACGGTATGTGTTTGCAGCTTAAGGCGAGACAATTAAACAGGTCATTTAAACAAAGAATTTTAATTATGATTTTTGATTTAGTTAATTATTTATTTTGTTATGTAACATTTGTTTAATTAAATGAAACACAATACAAATATTGAAATACATGCATATAATTATACTACTATCAAATACTCCTTCCGGTTCATAATATAAGATGTTTAAGTTGTTTGATTTGTTTTAAAATATATGATGTTTAAGCTTGTTATCCCTATTTTATCTTGATTTATAATAAATGTTAGAGGCTTAATGGTTGTCTCTTATGCATGAAAAGAGTAGTGATAATTAGATTCCACATAAAAAGAGAACTTTACTTTTGAGACCTACTAATTTAAATGTGGATTAAAATGTCAATAATTTTTTTTCTTAATTTCCGTATAAATTTGTAAAACATCTTATATAATGAAACAGAGAGTGTACAAATTAAATAATATACTCAATCAGTACAGGCCTGTTGCAATGATTTCATTTCTTATGTCATCTCTTACTTTTTCCATTTCGATGTTCCCATGTCGTTGAACCTCTTCACGTGTTCTATTTGTTCTTTTTTCCATATTGTAATATTCCTTTAATTACTCTTCTGAAATAAGATCGGGTTATCGCCATAAACCATAAATTCTGGACCACCCGTGTTGTATTTCTGTATGTAATTATGTGCATTCATTTTAGCTATGACAACTTGACTTGCATTTCAAATGAATATGTTGACATATTTTTCAAATTGACGAACTTTTTTCTTCAATTCCTAATGTTCTCTCAATTGTCATTCTTAAATTCAAATAGTAGAAAATAAATTTTCATTTGCTGATTTCGATTGATTTACAGATTCCTGATAGGTAATATGATACATAACATTACTATACGTTGGCAAATACCATTTTTGAGGCGAAAAATCAGAATCAACTACATAATATCGTATAACTGAAGTATGAGAAATAAAAATTTAAAATATACATTCTTTTCTAAAATTATACCACCGAACGGTTGGGTTTTCCACCGTTGCGCGTTTATACTAGTAATAACGTGTTTTAGTGACATTGTTGTTTCACACTACAATAGTAGCCCTTGTGGAAATAATGGGTGGCTGGTTTTTAGTTTTAGTACAGCAAGTGGTTTATTATGATACTTTGCACCATAATAGAAATTTTTCTACTCTGAAATATAGTTTACATAATAGTGAATCAATATATTTACTGTTACTAGTTATAAACTCATTGTGAAACAATTTGTATGGTGTAGCTTGACCATGTGGTTCATAGATTTTACATACATTTAAGGCATGAATTTGATAGTAATTACGTAATTCAAAGTCTTTGCCATGTATTAAATATGTAGATATGAATTTGATAGTAATATATGATTCATAGTTTGTACCATGTACTTAAAGGTTCTCCATCCTTATGTCCTCCAACTTATATATGGCATTAACCATTTACTGAATTTCAACAGATTGCAACTGAACATGTCTCATAGTCTGAAATTCCTGTTGTGCGCTCTACATATCAAATGTAAATGCTAAGCCAATAAATTTAGCTATCAAGCCTATTAATAGTCATACACATAATTATTATATAAATAAATAATATATCATCAAGAAACTTTTACCAAAATTTATTTTTGCATGCTAATTTATATTAGATAAATTGGAACTTTGCAACTAATCAAAATAAAATGATAATGGAATAACACGCGACATGCTAAAATCAGTATTACATAAAATGCCAAATGTTTTCTTTGTAAAACTAATAATGAAGAGTTATCAATACAAAAAGGTGTCCAAAATTTTTATGAGATAATGACGTGCAAGCTTTAGCCATCTTTGATTCTTTTATAGCATTTTCAACTTTTACCCTTGGATTATTCTACACATTCCTCTGTTCTTCAAACCAGATTAGATATACTGAAATTCAGAATGGGCTAGCCAATAAAGGTTCTGAATAATTTTATCAATTGAGATAGCTACATGATAGCTTATGTTAAATATGAGAAAATAAGAAAAGCTTCATCAAGCAATTGTTCACCAAATGGGTTTGAAATTATTTTATTAAATGATTATTTGTTATTCTTGTTTTGTGTATACTGAATAATTTTGATATATATGCTCATAACATGAAGGAACTTGATTTTCTAGCAAATGATTGGATTTTATGTATACAAATTGGAGGTTAGAAGTGGAATAACGAAAGATTACAAGTTATTGCAATTGTAATTGATATGGTTACAATATGTTTCTACTCAAGAGCATCAAAGAAATCATTTAGGTAAATCTCTGTAATCTTTACAGTTACAATATGTTCCTATTTATACCTCTTTTACTTGTTATTTTTTTTACACTGGGCACAATCAAACAACATTCTATTAAATGATAGACAAATTACGACATCTAAATCACATCAAGGTGGAATGCAACAAGTGTAATCATGCAACAAGTGTTAGCAAAAGATCATGAATCCTAAGGTATTGCTGTAATGACCCGAAAATCCGGTCCAATTTGAGCTAACCAAAAACACAAGTCCAACCCCAAATTAAACTGGAAATTCAAGAAACTAATAGAAAGAAGATAGAGGGTGAGGAAAGATAAGATAGAAACTTAGAATAGAAGAAGAAGAAGAAGAACACAACATCAGAGTAACACGAACCTCACAACGGAACGAATAACATATAATATATATAACATAACTTGAAATATACATATGTACTTGAATATACATTACTATCAAAGTACAACACTTACAACACAGCGGAAATAACTATAGCTATATAATCCTGAAGCCTCCTGCCCCAAGCTCTTCCAGTATATCTGTAAATCCTGACTACTTGACTTCCCGTGCAAAATTGGGCACCTAAGAGTTTAGGGAAAACAACAAAATAAACTCCGGGTCAATCATGGGACTGGTATGAGTAAAACAGTTAAAACAGTTTGAACAAGTAAATGATATCTCATAAGACCACGTCATATAACGGAACGGGTTTTCCCTTATGAGAATCCAAATTATCTTTATATCAAAAACCTTTTGATATTATAATAATGTCTATCAACCACAATATAATAATCATCTAGCAGAAACGCTTTCATCTCACGTTCTACATATATAGTATACAATCAAAACCGCAAGCACGTATTGGGTAATGGATTTCCACTATGACAAGGTATGGAACCACCTTTCGCTAGTGTACCTCTAGAAAGGAATACACTGGATTCAACAAGAACATCTTGCAACCAGGCCACACATGACCGACCACTCATTTCGCTTGAGTGTATCGAATGTATATCACCAACGGTTGGGATCAGCAACTGTTTCCCGAATGGGACAGCATCAACAATAGATTTTTAGAAATAAATGAAACTCTAGATCAGATGATTATACACCCTACTTCGGTGCGACCGACTTAGCCATGTTGCCTGCCCGATTTCTGTCATTTACCGGTTGATGAGGCTAGAAGCTACGCTTTATCATCATACCAGATTCACTTCGAATGCCACATCGTCAAATCCATCAGATCACCGATTGACGTCCTCAACAATACATTATGTGTTAGCTAAAAGAAGTTTCCTTCTCCGCTTCCACTCTTGGTACGGTTGGAGAAATCAATATACGTGATCGTCTGGAAATACTCTGTCAGACATCCGTCCATACAAGTCATCCAGGAACAGGATGAACCGAAGGTACTATTCAGTATATCCATCTTAGACACTGTTATCTAAGACTTATACAATAGCCCTTGCACTTTACTCCGTCTTCAATTATCTTTGGCATATATGATACGAAACGATTATGCCAATACAGAGTGGTTCTTTGGATAATAATCCAACCGGTCTCTCCATATTAACAACGTTAAAATGGTCAAAACTTCGATAGTCTGTGATTTAACTATCAAAGAAAAACACATGTGCAAACAACGATATTATTTCCAAATGGAAATTTTATCAATCAATCATCAATCATATATATATATATATTCCATTATTTTCTATGTTTAGAAAATATACGTTATTAACACTGGAAAACATTTCCATTTCTTGTTTTCTATATTAGAAAACATTTCTGATTCTTGTTTGGAAAACATTTCCAAAACTCCTGTAACAACCCGCAAAATCAGGACCAATTTAAAATTTTATTTTAGAAAATTTTATTGAATTTTGACAATATAAAATAATTTATTTAAATAATAATGATCACAAATTTGATTTAAATCGAAGTTAGAATGAATGATTTAATTTTTATTATAAAAAGAGTTAGAAATAACGCGGTAGTTTGAAAAGTCAAACTTGAACTTTGACTGACCGTACATGATACAAAATTTAACGGATTTTAGTGAAACCAAAAATATTAGAATCTATTTAAAAATATCTTTCCAACGAATCCGAAAAATCGAAATTTCATAACGGGAATCAAAAGCTATGGCCAATTCAATATTTAGAAAGGTCGCTATGAAATTTATAAGGGCCAAAATGCTAAATTTTGCAGAATAAGGAATTAGGACCCGAAACCATCTCCATTGGTTTTAGAATGTTGTTTACATATAAAAATGACTATAAGAACTTATATTTTTGAGTTTCGGAAAAATTCCACTATTTTTGGTATTTTTAAATATTAAAATATACACCTGAAAAATAGAATTTTTGCAAACGAACTCCGAATTCGACGAAACTAGTTTCTATGGATTCGGAATATTAAATTAAGGTTAAATACTAAAATTTATAATTTTTGGAATTATTTGTGGCCTGTATAATTTTTACAGTGGAAATACAGCCTATTTTCAGACTTCAGAAATTTATAATAAATTCATACGGAATCGGAAAATTACGAAATCAGGTTCGTTGGGTTCGTAATGACCTGAAATAATTATGTTTAAAAATTTATTAATTTTGAAATTCGCATGTATTTATAAGAATTTCTGAATTGAAGAAAACAGTTGAAAATTGAGTAATTGGGCACATAATGATATTTGGGCCCAAACCAAAATTAAACCCATGGTATATATTATCTTTTTTCTGAGATTTAGGGCTGAAATTCGAAATACACAGCAGCCACTCTCTTTTCCATCGTTTTTTTCTCAATTTCCATGGCGGCTCCCTCTTCCTCTAAAATTCATAAAAAAAATAAAATCTCTTCAAACCATAGCAAATTATATGTTTTCTCGAAGGTCTCGACGATACGAAGCTAATGGTGTAGTCGGTTTTGTCAAACAGCGCTCGGATTCGCCGGAATATCGTCTTAAAGCTCGCTGTTTTCGAAATTCAGCAGCTCAAAACGTAAATCAAGAAATTCCCGTGAATCGAGCAAGAATTGGACAAAGTCACGAACACGGAAGTTCTTTGTCTACGCAAGACGAAGATGCTCAGAAAATTTCAGGTCGTTTGGAGGTGTGAGGCGGCCTGTGGGACCCGCGAGGCGAAATCCTTTCTAGGCGATTTCCCGATGATCGGAGAAGCTTTAGGGGCGGCTCTTTCTGGTGGTGGTGCGTCTTGCCAAGACGAAGACATTGGCGGTGGTCCCGTGGCGTCAGGTGGCCCGAGGCTGCGGCAAAGTGCGGTCAAAGTTCGGCGGTGAACAGTGTTTTTCGGTCAATGGGCTGAGGGTATTTTCTATTTTATTTTTAAATTATTTAATTAATTTCCAGAACTTTAAAATTGCATAACTCACTCATACGAAGTCGAAAATCGACGATTTCAGGTGCGTTGGGATCGTGGCGACGAGATGGACGCGTGGACACTGATTTTGTCCAATTCTGAGACAGTGAAATTTTTAGGTATTTTCACGAATATTAATTAATCATTTAATTACCCGATCTTTAAAAATTCATAACTCTTTCATACGAGGTCCGTTTGACGAACCGTAAATTGCGTTGGAATCACAAAATTAAGAGCTTCGCGATGGCGCAGACCGCAGCTGAAAAGGAGACAGTAAAATTTTGGCCAAAAATTCAGTGTGAGAATTCTAATTTTATTTGTTTAATTAATTATGAATTATTGTCTTGCATTAAATATAATTGTTTGATCGTTTAATTCTGACCTGAAATGTTGGGTGTTGCTTGGAGTGATAATTGTTGTTTGTTGAATGATTGTTGTACATGATTTGCAAATCCGCTTGGAATTATATATATATCCTATTTGCGGTTGGAGAAATTGGATCTAAAATGAGATAATAACATATTTTATTCAGTATATATATATATATGTTAAGATTGGATTAGAACTTGTAAAACAAATAAAATCCTCTTTTATTTTTAGAACATGTACAAAAATGAATTACCTTTTGTCCTTAAAAAAAAGAGTTTTTATTTACATTTCTGTTATTAATAAAAGAACAAGTTTTTTATTTACATTTCTTTGTAAATAAATGAACACATTTAGATGTGATAAAAAGAGTTAAAAGAGACAATCTTTTTATATTGAAAACACAAAAGATGTAATTTTGACGATGAAAATAAAAAGATGATCTTTTTATATTTAAAATAGAGGAGTTATCATTTTTACATTGTAAAATAGAAAAGGTCATATTTTTACATTACAAAATAGGTTAATCCTTTTTTTTTACACCTTCCTTTGTAAATGATAAGACCAAAAATATGTTATTCACATTATTGATGTTTATATGGTGATAGGAAAGAAATAAAGTTTTGTTAGTCATTTTGTTTACATTGCTTTTGTAAATAAATGAACAGAAATATAAAGAAAAATCATTTTTCTATGTAAACCAAAAGAGTAAAACATGTTAATCACTTTGTTTACATTTTCATTGTAAAAGAAAAAGAGTAAAACATGTTAATCACTTTGTTTACATTTTCATTGTAAAAGAAAAAGAGTAAAACATGTTAATCACTTTGTTTACATTTTCATTGTAAAAGAAAAAGAGTAAAACATGTTAATCACTTTGTTTACATTTTCATTGTAAAAGAGAAAGAGTAAAATACGTTAATCACTTTGTTTACATTTTCTTTGTAATAGAAAAAGAGTAAAACAGGTTAATCAGTTATGTAAATAAAAAGAATAGAATTTAGAAATATATTTATTTACATTTCCTATAGTAGGTAAAAATAGAATTGCTAATGCTGAATATTTTATCGTCATTTTGAATGCGGTAAAAATAGAATTGTTAATATTGAATATTTTATCGTCATTTTGAATGCGGTAAAAATAGAATTGTTAATATTGAATATTTTATCGTCATTTTGAATGCGGTAAAAATAGAATTGTTAGTATTGAATATTTTATCGTCATTTTGAATGCGGTAAAAATAGAATTGTTAATATTGAATATTTTATCGTCATTTTGAATGCGGTAAAAATAGAATTGTTAATATTGAATATTTTATCGTCATTTTGAATGCGGTAAAAATAGAATTGTTAATATTGAATATTTTATCGTCATTTTGAATGCGGTAAAAATAGAATGGTTAATGTTGAATATTTTATCGTCATTTTGAACGCGGTGAAAATAGAATGGTTAATGTTGTCATTTTTATCGACATTTTTAGTGCGATAAAAATAGACAATGTTAGTGATTCATTTTTATCGACATTCTTTGTGCGATAAAAATAGACAATGTTAGTGATTCATTTTTATCGACATTCTTGGTGCGATAAAAATAGACAATGTTAGTGATTCATTTTTATCGACATTTTTGGTGCGATAGAAAATAAAAAGAACAGGAACATGAGAATCATTTATTTACAACTCCTATTGTAAGTGAAAAGAGTAAAAATATGAGGACCACTTTATTTACAACTTCTTTTGTAAATGAAAAGACCAGAATATGTTGATCATTTTATTGGTATTTCTATGGTAAATAAAAGAACAAGACATGTGAATTCTTTTTATTTTCATTTTCTATTGTAAATGAAAAAGAACAACATTCTTGTCAAGACTTGATTAGTGAATTTAAATTGTCATTTTGGGTTAACATGTCAGTAAATTAGAAAATGAACTTTTCTATACATTAAAAGGATTAGTTAAAAATGAACATTTTTTGTCATTAAAAGGATTAGTTAGAAATGAACATTTTGTGTCATTAAAAAGGATTAATTAGAAATGAACACTTGGTGTCATTAAAGAGAATAGATTAAAAATAAACATTTTTTTTATGCATAAGAAAAGAGATTAAACAAAATACTCATTTTTGTGTATTAAAAGTGAATTAGACAAATGGACATTTTTGGCACATTAAAATGAATGAAGTAAAAATAGACATCTTTATTCATTGAAAAAGATTAGACAAAATTCTCATTTTGTTGCATTAGAGGTTAAGAAACAAAATCATCATATTTGTTTATGTTGAGAAAAAGAATGGATGTAAAATGTATGTTTTCATACATTAAAGAGAATGAATTAAGGATGTATATTTTTATACATTAAAAAGAATGAAGTCAAATATTCATTTTGTCATTAAAATGAATGAGACCAAAAATATGCATTTTTGGTAAATAAATAAAAGTCACGATTTTTATTGTCATATGTTCATAATAAAGAGTATTGAAATATTTGCCTGTGATGTTGTATTTTGATGTGTTAAATGTGATGTTAGTATATTCAAAATTGAGTATTACACTTCCATTTACAAGTCATCCGACTTGTTTATGTGATTGGGACGATTATTTTTACACATCGCCCAAGTGCACAAATAATTTATTATTTGTTTGTTGGATGAAAACCCCACACGGGTATTGGGACGATACTTGACTGACACAAATCCCAATGTTTAATTATATGTCTATCGATTGATCGACAGGCTGCGATGAGCGTTATTGTTTTATTTTAATGCTCACACAGTTGACATTGTCACTCTGGTTGTTAATGGATGGATTGAGGATTATTTCCTATTATTACCCTATACATGAAATGTATTAAACCCATATGACCCAAATTATATGGTACATGGTTGAGTTGCATTCCAATGCAGAATTTCTTTTTAAATAAAGAATTTTTATATAATAAAAGGATTTTTGTAAAATAAAAGATTTTGTATTATAAAGTATATTTTACATTCAGAATCTTTTATATATAGAATATTTTATTTATTATTTTAAAATGTTTTTTTTATATAGTAATGAATTAATATCTTTAAGATAGACCTTTTATTTAAGATTATTAGATCTTAACAATTATGGTTGGTGATTGATATGTGAATTGGATTTGTAGTGGACGATGTTTTAAATAACATTTATCCTTTAATCCAATTTACATTGAAATTACTATTAGAAATTTATAAATCTATTTTATAAATTAAATCAAAATTGGAATATTAATAATCTTTTTAGAAAGATAAAAATGTAATTTATTTTATCTTTGATAAAATTAATGAGGACCTTTTAACATAAATAATAATTTTTATTTAAAAGGATATTCAAAGTTGGAATGTGGCGTATGGTTGATTTTAATTACGAATACGCGAGTTATTCAGGAAGACCGGGTCTAACCCATTCTGAATAATCATCACGACGATCAAGAGTCGAAGATGAAGACGGTGACTGAAGACCGGAGAGCTTCACATTGTTTGGTTGATGGTGACTGATATCTTGAATTGGGACGGATCCCCCAAGGCAAGGTAAAAAGTGATGATCTTCCAGACGTACTGGAGATCGACGGATACGTTGTTTCGTTCAGACCCAGAACGGACTTGTAAATGGATAGCATGCCTGACATTGAAATTTATTTCATGTAATTAAATTGGTTTTTATTTAATATATAAATGCATGGTGGCGGAGGATTTATTCTCTTGCTTAACACCCTTTTGTATGTTAAATAGTTACCGATCGCATGATATGAGTTGTTGATGTGGTATTCCAAGTTGCACTTGATCAAGGCTTATTGTTGCAAAGCAGAGCCTTGTGGGATGATCAAAGCATAGTCTATTTAGGCATAGCTTTGTGTATGACGTGACCTCACGAGCCTCACAGCCCGGTAGAGTCTAAAACGGGAGAAGGGAACGCAGGGAGTGCGCACGTTTCTTTCTAGCTAGAGTGGTGCCAGGGACCTACCAGCGCTGGCATTTATTCATTGTGGTTGTTGGATTTTTCGAGGCCTCGGTTTATGCGGTCGCCACTGGCCGTATTATAGGTCCAAAAGGACCGGGAAGCGTGTGTTCAGGAATTGCCAATCCATTAAGCGTTAACGTATGGACCGGCCCTGCAGGATCCAAGGGTTGGACAGAGTACCAATCCTGGGGCATTTGCTAGAGTGTCTCGAATCGGTAAGGATCTCCTCCCTAGCCTTGACTCAGATGGAAACCCAAATTTCCAATACGACATCACGCGGTTTTGATTGTATACCTATATATGGCGACATAGTGGGATGGGGCACTCATGCCGTCTAGGATTGATACATTTACTTTGATGTACTTCAAATTGGTTGCACACTATTATTATATAATACCGTGTTTATCGTATCAAGCATCTTTTGTTCATTATAAGGTAAAACCCTATCCTCCGGTTTGCGTTGCATTGTGTGATGGGACTTGGGTCTTATAATGGTTTCATTTTTCTAAAAAGCATTGCGTTATTTTGACGATTTACTTTAGTCATGCACTGGCAATCTATAGGAGAAAAACCGTTCCGCGAAAGTGGCGTGGTCCTATGATTAGCCTTATTATATTATATAGGTTAAGTAGAATTCTCATACCAGTCCCATGACTGACCTGTAGTTTGTCCACTGGCAAACTCGGGTGCCCATATTTTCCACACAGGCAGTCGAGTAGCTATTTTTTTGCAGATATATTAAACAGGATTCTGGGTTGAAGCTTAAAGCTGTGTCCAGAGATAGAGAGTCTTCCGCTGTGTTTCTTCCGCTGCAATATATTTAATTATTGTATTTATCTTCCGCTGTAATTATATTCCAATGTACTCTGATATGTATATTCTGTACTCTGATGTAACATTTATTATAGTATTATAAAAGTCTTCTGTTATCTGTTGTAATGTGTTGTATGCCCAAAGTTAAAGTATTCGTAGATTTTCACTTTTTGGGTCAGGCCTGTGAGGTTTATGGTCGATTCAAAGGGTGGGAATTTGCGGGTCTTTACAGTTGGTATCAGAGCTCTGGTTAGCTCAAATCTTTGGGGTACAACTTGTTAGAACTGGACAAAAGACTCATCAGAGATTGGATTAGTAATGTCCAATAAGAATACTCATTAAAGATAGGATCAGCAGTATCCTAGAATGAGTAAACTCGTTAGAGATGGGGTTAGTAATGCCCTAGAACGAGTTCAGAGTTACGAATTTATAATTAACGTATTTTTGATATTTATAATATATTTTGTGAAATATGATTTCTATATATATAAGGTTATGTATATTTTGAAAAGATAATCAACCATTAAAATTTAAAATTAAGATAGTTAATTTTATAATTTTTAGCTACGTTCCTTTTCGAGGACGAAAAGTTTTTAAGTGGGGGCGATTGTAACAACCCGCAAAATCAGGACCAATTTAAAATTTTATTTTAGAAAATTTTATTGAATTTTGACAATATAAAATAATTTATTTAAATAATAATGATCACAAATTTGATTTAAATCGAAGTTAGAATGAATGATTTAATTTTTATTATAAAAAGAGTTAGAAATAACGCGGTAGTTTGAAAAGTCAAACTTGAACTTTGACTGACCGTACAGGATACAAAATTTAACGGATTTTAGTGAAACAGAAAATATTAGAATCTATTTAAAAATATCTTTCCAACAAATCCGAAAAATCGAAATTTCATAACGGGAATCAAAAGCTGTGGCCAATTCAATATTTAGAAAGGTCGCTATGAAATTTATAAGGGCCAAAATGCTAAATTTTGCAGAATAAGGAATTAGGACCCGAAACCATCTCCATTGGTTTTAGAATGTTGTTTACATATAAAAATGACTATAAGAACTTATATTTTTGAGTTTCGGAAAAATTCCACTATTTTTGATATTTTTAAATATTAAAATATACACCTGAAAAATAGAATTTTTGCAAACGAACTCCGAATTCGACGAAACTAGTTTCTATGGATTCGGAATATTAAATTAAGGTTAAATACTAAAATTTATAATTTTTGGAATTATTTTGTGGCCTATATAATTTTTACAGTGGAAATACAGCCTATTTTCAGACTTCAGAAATTTATAATAAATTCATACGGAATCAGAAAATTACGAAATCAGGTTCGTTGGGTTCGTAATGACCTGAAATAATTATGTTTGAAAATTTATTAATTTTGAAATTCGCATGTATTTATAAGAATTTCTGAATTGAAGAAAACAGTTGAAAATTGAGTAATTGGGCACATAATGATATTTGGGCCCAAACCAAAATTAAACCCATGGTATATATTATCTTTTTTCTGAGATTTAGGGCTGAAATTCGAAATACACAGCAGCCACTCTCTTTTCCATCGTTTTTTTCTCAATTTCCATGGCGGCTCCCTCTTCCTCTAAAATTCATAAAAAAATAAAATCTCTTCAAACCATAGCAAATTATATGTTTTCTCGAAGGTCTCGACGATACGAAGCTAATGGTGTAGTCTGTTTTGTCAAACAGCGCTCGGATTCGCCGGAATATCGTCTTAAAGCTCGCTGTTTTCGAAATTCAGCAGCTCAAAACGTAAATCAAGAAATTCCCGTGAATCGAGGAAGAATTGGACGAAGTCACGAACACGTAAGTTCTTCGTCTTCGCAAGTCGAAGATGCTCAGAAAATTTCAGGTCGTTTGGAGGTGTGAGGCGGCCTGTGGGACCCGCGAGGCGAAATCCTTTCTAGGCGATTTCCCGATGATCGGAGAAGCTTTAGGGGCGGCTCGTTCTGGTGGTGGTGCGTCTCGCCAAGACGAAGACATTGGCGGTGGTCCCGTGGCGTCAGGTGGCCCGAGGCAGCGGCAAAGTGCGGTCAAAGTTCGGCGGTGAACAGTGTTTTTCGGTCAATGGGTTGAGGGTATTTTCTATTTTATTTTTAAATTATTTAATTAATTTCCAGAACTTTAAAATTGCATAACTCACTCATACGAAGTCGAAAATCGACGATTTCAGGTGCGTTGGGATCGTGGCGACGAGATGGACGCGTGGACACTGATTTTGTCCAATTCTGAGACAGTGAAATTTTTAGGTATTTTCACGAATATTAATTAATTATTTAATTACCCGATCTTTAAAAATTCATAACTCTTTCATACGAGGTCCGTTTGACGAACCGTAAATTGCGTTGGAATCACAAAATTAAGAGCTTCGCGATGGCGCAGACCGCAGCTGAAAAGGAGACAGTAAAATTTTGGCCAAAAATTCAATGTGAGAATTCTAATTTTATTTGTTTAATTAATTATGAATTATTGTCTTGCATTAAATATAATTGTT
Source organism: Allium sativum (assembly GCA_030737875.1). Classification (NCBI taxonomy): domain Eukaryota; kingdom Viridiplantae; phylum Streptophyta; class Magnoliopsida; order Asparagales; family Amaryllidaceae; genus Allium; species Allium sativum. Next base: position 459,343,821 of record CM060913.1, on the reverse strand, counting down.
TGATCGTTTAATTCTGACCTGAAATGTTGGGTGTTGCTTGGAGTGATAATTGTTGTTTGTTGAATGATTGTTGTACATGATTTGCAAATCCGCTTGGAATTATATATATATATCTTATTTGCGGTTGGAGAAATTGGATCTAAAATGAGATAATAACATATTTTATTCAGTATATATATATATGTTAAGATTGGATTAGAACTTGTAAAACAAATAAAATCCTCTTTTATTTTTAGAACATGTATATAAATGAATTACCTTTTGTCCTTAAAAAAAAGAGTTTTTATTTACATTTCTGTTATTAATAAAAGAACAAGTTTTTTATTTACATTTCTTTGTAAATAAATGAACACATTTAGTTGTGATAAAAAGAGTTAAAAGAGACAATCTTTTTATATTGAAAACACAAAAGATGTAATTTTGACGATGAAAATAAAAAGATGATCTTTTTATATTTAAAATAGAGGAGTTATCATTTTTACATTGTAAAATAGAAAAGGTCATATTTTTACATTACAAAATAGGTTAATCCTTTTTTTTTACACCTTCCTTTGTAAATGATAAGACCAAAAATATGTTATTCACATTATTGATGTTTATATGGTGATAGGAAAGAAATAAAGTTTTGTTAGTCATTTTGTTTACATTGCTTTTGTAAATAAATGAACAGAAATATAAAGAAAAATCATTTTTCTATGTAAACCAAAAGAGTAAAACATGTTAATCACTTTGTTTACATTTTCATTGTAAAAGAAAAAGAGTAAAACATGTTAATCACTTTGTTTACATTTTCATTGTAAAAGAAAAAGAGTAAAACATGTTAATCACTTTGTTTACATTTTCATTGTAAAAGAAAAAGAGTAAAACATGTTAATCACTTTGTTTACATTTTCATTGTAAAAGAGAAAGAGTAAAATACGTTAATCACTTTGTTTACATTTTCTTTGTAATAGAAAAAGAGTAAAACAGGTTAATCAGTTATGTAAATAAAAAGAATAGAATTTAGAAATATATTTATTTACATTTCCTATAGTAGGTAAAAATAGAATTGCTAATGCTGAATATTTTATCGTCATTTTGAATGCGGTAAAAATAGAATTGTTAATATTGAATATTTTATCGTCATTTTGAATGCGGTAAAAATAGAATTGTTAATATTGAATATTTTATCGTCATTTTGAATGCGGTAAAAATAGAATTGTTAATATTGAATATTTTATCGTCATTTTGAATGCGGTAAAAATAGAATTGTTAATATTGAATATTTTATCGTCATTTTGAATGCGGTAAAAATAGAATTGTTAATATTGAATATTTTATCGTCATTTTGAATGCGGTAAAAATAGAATTGTTAATATTGAATATTTTATCGTCATTTTGAATGCGGTAAAAATAGAATGGTTAATGTTGAATATTTTATCGTCATTTTGAACGCGGTGAAAATAGAATGGTTAATGTTGTCATTTTTATCGACATTTTTAGTGCGATAAAAATAGACAATGTTAGTGATTCATTTTTATCGACATTCTTTGTGCGATAAAAATAGACAATGTTAGTGATTCATTTTTATCGACATTCTTGGTGCGATAAAAATAGACAATGTTAGTGATTCATTTTTATCGACATTTTTGGTGCGATAGAAAATAAAAAGAACAGGAACATGAGAATCATTTATTTACAACTCCTATTGTAAGTGAAAAGAGTAAAAATATGAGGACCACTTTATTTACAACTTCTTTTGTAAATGAAAAGACCAGAATATGTTGATCATTTTATTGGTATTTCTATGGTAAATAAAAGAACAAGACATGTGAATTCTTTTTATTTTCATTTTCTATTGTAAATGAAAAAGAACAACATTCTTGTCAAGACTTGATTAGTGAATTTAAATTGTCATTTTGGGTTAACATGTCAGTAAATTAGAAAATGAACTTTTCTATACATTAAAAGGATTAGTTAAAAATGAACATTTTTTGTCATTAAAAGGATTAGTTAGAAATGAACATTTTGTGTCATTAAAAAGGATTAATTAGAAATGAACACTTGGTGTCATTAAAGAGAATAGATTAAAAATAATTTTTTTTTTTATGCATAAGAAAAGAGATCAAACAAAATACTCATTTTTGTGTATTAAAAGTGAATTAGACAAATGGACATTTTTGGCACATTAAAATGAATGAAGTAAAAATAGACATCTTTATTCATTGAAAAAGATTAGACAAAATTCTCATTTTGTTGCATTAGAGGTTAAGAAACAAAATCATCATATTTGTTTATGTTGAGAAAAAGAATGGATGTAAAATGTATGTTTTCATACATTAAAGAGAATGAATTAAGGATGTATATTTTTATACATTAAAAAGAATGAAGTCAAATATTCATTTTGTCATTAAAATGAATGAGACCAAAAATATGCATTTTTGGTAAATAAATAAAAGTCACGATTTTTATTGTCATATGTTCATAATAAAGAGTATTGAAATATTTGCCTGTGATGTTGTATTTTGATGTGTTAAATGTGATGTTAGTATATTCAAAATTGAGTATTACACTTCCATTTACAAGTCATCCGACTTGTTTATGTGATTGGGACGATTATTTTTACACATCGCCCAAGTGCACAAATAATTTATTATTTGTTTGTTGGATGAAAACCCCACACGGGTATTGGGACGATACTTGACTGACACAAATCCCAATGTTTAATTATATGTCTATCGATTGATCGACAGGCTGCGATGAGCATTATTGTTTTATTTTAATGCTCACACAGTTGACATTGTCACTCTGGTTGTTAATGGATGGATTGAGGATTATTTCCTATTATTACCCTATACATGAAATGTATGAAACCCATATGACCCAAATTATATGGTACATGGTTGAGTTGCATTCCAATGCAGAATTTCTTTTTAAATAAAGAATTTTTATATAATAAAAGGATTTTTGTAAAATAAAAGATTTTGTATTATAAAGTATATTTTACATTCAGAATCTTTTATATATAGAATATTTTATTGATTATTTTAAAATGTTTTTTTTTATATAGTAATGAATTAATATCTTTAAGATAGACCTTTTATTTAAGATTATTAGATCTTAACAATTATGGTTGGTGATTGATATGTGAATTGGATTTGTAGTGGATGATGTTTTAAATAACATTTATCCTTTAATCCAATTTACATTGAAATTACTATTAGAAATTTATAAATCTATTTTATAAATTAAATCAAAATTGGAATATTAATAATCTTTTTAGAAAGATAAAAATGTAATTTATTTTATCTTTGATAAAATTAATGAGGACCTTTTAACATAAATAATAATTTTTATTTAAAAGGATATTCAAAAATGGAATGTGGCGTATGGTTGATTTTAATTACGAATACGCGAGTTATTCAGGAAGACCGGGTCTAACCCATTCTGAATAATCATCACGACGATCAAGAGTCGAAGATGAAGACGGTGACTGAAGACCGGAGAGCTTCACATCGTTTGGTTGGTGGTGACTGATATCTTGAATTGGGACGGATACCCCAAGGCAAGGTAAAAAGTGATGATCTTCCAGACGTACTGGAGATCGACGGATACGTTGTTTCGTTCAGACCCAGAACGGACTTGTAAATGGATAGCATGCCTGACATTGAAATTTATTTCATGTAATTAAATTGGTTTTTATTTAATATATAAATGCATGGTGGCGGAGGATTTATTCTTTTGCTTAACACCCTTTTGTATGTTAAATAGTTACCGATCGCATGATATGAGTTGTTGATGTGGTATGCCAAGTTGCACTTGATCAAGGCTTATTGTTGCAAAGCAGAGCCTTGTGGGATGATCAAAGCATAGTCTATTTAGGCATAGCTTTGTGTATGACGTGACCTCACGAGCCTCACAACCCGGTAGAGTCTAAAACGGGAGAAGGGAACGCAGGGAGTGCGCACGTTTCTTTCTAGCTAGAGTGGTGCCAGGGACCTACCAGCGCTGGCATTTATTCATTGTGGTTGTTGGATTTTTCGAGGCCTCGGTTTATGCGGTCGCCACTGGCCGTATTATAGGTCCAAAAGGACCGGGAAGCGTGTGTTCAGGAATTGCCAATCCATTAAGCGTTAACGTATGGACCGGCCCTGCAGGATCCAAGGGTTGGACAGAGTACCACTCCTGGGGCATTTGATAGAGTGTCTCGAATCGGTAAGGATCTCCTCCCTAGCCTTGACTCAGATGGAAACCAAAATTTCCAATACGACATCACGCGGTTTTGATTGTATACCTATATATGGCGACATAGTGGGATGGGGCACTCATGCCGTCTAGGATTGATACATTTACTTTGATGTACTTCAAATTGGTTGCACACTATTATTATATAATACCGTGTTTATCGTATCAAGCATCTTTTGATCATTATAAGGTAAAACCCTATCCTCCGGTTTGCGTTGCATTGTGTGATGGGACTTGGGTCTTATAATGGTTTCATTTTTCTAAAAAGCATTGCGTTATTTTGACGATTTACTTTAGTCATGCACTGGCAATCTATAGGAGAAAAACCGTTCCGCGAAAGTGGCGTGGTCCTATGATTAGCCTTATTATATTATATAGGTTAAGTAGAATTCTCACACCAGTCCCATGACTGACCTGTAGTTTGTCCACTGGCAAACTCGGGTGCCCATATTTTCCACACGGGCAGTCGAGTAGCTATTTTTTTGCAGATATATTAAACAGGATTCTGGGTTGAAGCTTAAAGCTGTGTCCAGAGATAGAGAGTCTTCCGCTGTGTTTCTTCCGCTGCAATATATTTAATTATTGTATTTATCTTCCGCTGTAATTATATTCCAATGTACTCTGATATGTATATTCTGTACTCTGATGTAACATTTATTATAGTGTTATAAAAGTCTTCTGTTATCTGTTGTAATGTGTTGTATGCCCAAAGTTAAAGTATTCGTAGATTTTCACTTTTTGGGTCAGGCCTGTGAGGTTTATGGTCGATTCAAAGGGTGGGAATTTGCGGGTCTTTACAACTCCTTCATTGGACTTAGACAGATGTTTAAACAAACCATCGCGATGCCAACTCAAACCATTACGCTTATTAACTAAATTCCTTTAACCCACCTTCACTATCGAACCTTAACCATTCCTTAGTTAAAAATGAAGTCAATCAAGTTGGGGTAATACTATCTCTCAGACCTTAACTGAACAACGTTTCTAACCTTGAAATAGACAAAGTTCACCCTTTTAATTCTTTAACAACTTCCTTACGTAAATCTCCTTCGAATCATATCTATTCGAAATTCTTTCCTTCGAATAAGGTATATTCGATAATTCTATTCAATTTACTCTATTCGATTAACGCTTATCGATTAACTCTATTGGACTAGCGCTATTGGATTAACTCTATTGGACTAACGCTATTGGACTAACTCTATCGGACTAACGCTATTGGATTAACTCGTTTCACTTAACTCCTTTCGAATAAACAATATTCGTTAACTCCTTTAACTCTATTCGAATAAACTATATTCGATTAACTCAATTGATTCTATTCGAATAAACTACATTCGATTAACTCCTTTTACTTCTATTCGAATAAACTATATTCGATTAACTCATTTGATTTAACTCAAATCGATTAACTCCATCCAATAACTAGATTCGATAACTCCTTCGAATAACCAAATTCGATAATTCCTTTCGAATAAATTATATTCGATTACTCACTTCGATTAACTAATAATCGATAACTCTTTTCGATTAAACTATCATCGATAACTCCTTTTCTTTAACTCTATTCGAATAAACTAAATTCGATTAACTCATTTCCACTCTATTCGAATAAACTAAATTCGATTAACTCCATTTGAATACTCTAGTTCGATTTAACTCTATTCAATAAATTCTAGTTCGATATAACTCTATCGATTTACTTTAGCTGATTAACACTAACTGTTTAACTCTAACTGGTTTAGCCTAATGGTTTTACTCTAACTGGTTTAACTCTAACTGATTTACTCTAATGGTTTTACTCTAATTGGTTAACTCTTATTCGAATAACTAATATTCGATTAACTCTATTCAACTAACTCGACTCGACTAACCCTTTTCGAATAACTAATTCGATTTACTAACTTTCGAATACCATATTCGATTTAACTCCTTTCGAATACCATATTCGATTTAACTCCTTTATTCGCTTTATAAGATTTCCTTTTTAACAACGTTTATTCATTTTTAAAGATTTACTTTTAGTAACGGTTCTCCACTTTAAAATGATTTCCTTCTTATAACAGTTTCCTTTTTATAACGTTTTCCCTTTTTCTAAATATCTCCTATTTATAAATATTCAAATTTATAAATATTTCTTATTTATAAATATTCCATTTATAAATATTTTATTTTCAAATATCACTTTGAAAATATTCCCTTATCAACATTTCAGTATGTTATGGTATTCAACATATCAAATCACGATGATCAATATCGTCCAAACACATATAATCGACAATAGATTATATATCACATCATATATCACAATATATGAAAAACAGTAAAATAAATGTTGAGGAATCCCGTTGGATTCCTCCAACCTGTTTTCCCTGCATCACAGATGTTAAACAATATAGATAACATCACTTTCAGTTCCATATGATATATTCTTTTAAACAGAATCAATATAGAAATTCAACTAACTGACTAGCAGTTCAATCAAACAGTCAACACACAGTCAATCAGCCAATATTTAATAGTTCTAAAATACAACATGAAATTATAAACTGTTCAGAGTTAATGAGATTTACTCACATTGGCAGTTCATCGTTAAAGAACGATAAACTGTTTGTTTGATTTGAATCAAACAATTTATTTTGCCATAAATCCAAACGAGCTCCACTCCACTCCCAGTCAGTTCCATTGGGTAGTGTCCGTCCATACGATCCTGCCGGATCTTGTTTCGCTGAATTCCGATGATATACGACCAAGATATGATACAATAAATTTAATACACTTTAAATAAATAGAAACTTGGATTTGAATTTTTAATTTGCGCTTATCATTTACCTAAGGCCCAACCCGAACGTGAATACCCAAACCCGTAACGTGCCTTCTCCCTCACCACAAATTAAACTCGCGGTTCCAATTCCCCTTCGTTGCCATTTCCCGATCTTCTAACATCATTTCCTCCTCCATCCCCCCATCGATTCAAAAACGGACAACACCACAATGATCCCCTCGAAAATCTCTTTAAACCCACACCAATTGCTTGGAACTCGAACGAGTTTCCTACCTCACGACATCAGGAGCTCGCACCAGTATATCGACATCACAAAGCACCGAACTACCCCAAAACCTCCTGCGTGATGCCAAACTCAACGCTAAGACAAAAACCAATATCGAAACCCAATACCGCTATCCCAAAATCAAACAAACCCGAACCCTAATTTCACTGTTCGAAACTGTCGAGCACCAAACGTTGATCGAACTGCTTAAAAGGAACTCCAGATCGAAGTGCATCACTCATAGAATCATGTATATAAGTATTAGGATTTTTGGTAATTTATTGCATTTCTTTTTGATTTAAGAAATCTCTCATTTTCTCTTTTTGCTGAAACAAGTGTTGGCGGCTTGAAAAAATGGACAGAAGACTTTTTTGAAGGGTTTTAGAATGAAGATGGAGTTGGTGTTGTATTTATAGGGATGGGAAAAATATTTTTATATTCATTTCATTCCAATCGTTGCTTATGTTTAACTTCTAAAAATCGGTACGATTTCATACGATACCCAAAAATCACGAAAACTGGCATGCAGCTACTGTCTGACGTTACGGTCCCAACGAAACTGGTTTCGTCGAATTCCGACTTCGTTTGCAAAAGCGGATATTTTTAAAGCTCTAAATAACCTATTTAAATATATAAATATAGTTAAATATAATTGAATTAAATATTTAAAAATAAATATTATCGTCTATATTCACAGTGGAATACCATACAGCTCTACTGGGATTTATAACTCAATATTCCAAATCTGGGTCAACCCGATATTCGATTTATATTGAAATTCCTTTTTAAAATATAAATAATTCCTTTATAAATTATAAAGGAATTCAACAGCGACTTTTCTAAAATTTGATTTTGACGTGAATCAAAATCTACACGACGAAATCCTGATTTTTCTCTTCCACTGGAAAGATATACTCCACCAGCTCCACACGTTTCTTGTTTCACAGAAATCCGGCTTAAAACGAATCATGTACATTCTGTTGAAGTTCAAATCGCCAACTAACGAACTGCAGCGCCATTTCAAGCTCGATTTTAATTATAATATAATTATACGTTCAAACTGTCGTTTATATAATATATTCGTTATTCAAATTCAAATCCAAGCTGAATTAAATATCACAGATGATCCAATTCACACCATATCGCCATTTCAGCCAATTTTGATTATTTCAAAATTAAATATATTATTTAATTTATTATTTTAATTAAATATTTACCATTAGTTAATTCCATGATCGTTAAATTCTCTAAACCACCATTTCAATAATTAAATTAATTAATTATAATACCTCTGCCAATGCGGGTCATTACAATCTTTCCCACTTAAAATAATTTTGCCCTCGAAATTGCTAAAAGGAAGAGGACGACCCTATCGACTGGTTAGAACATATTTGTTCACTTCTTATCTTCAGTTTCCAACTAGACCAATTTAATTTCAATCAAATATTAGTTAATTCATATCATCGAAAATTTCCAAAAATCCTGAAAATTTTCTAACGCCTTAACTCTTCGAAAAATTTCCCCAGCACCTCCTTTGTACTGGTCAATCGGTCAAGCTCCAACTCGCCTCTCTGGGCCATCTCCAACCCAAAAGAAAATCAAACAGCCAAGCGGCTTGCCAATTCGGCTCATACATCTTATATCCAATAGAAATATGAACTTGTACATTTTGTCGGCATATCATTATATCCTTTCCACCTGTTACCAATTCAGCGGATACAAGGATTATCCCAATCAAATCCCCATCTGCTTTTATCCACGACACAACCATTCTCTTATATCCTAAGTCGAATTTTTATTTCAAGTTCGAGTTCCATTCTCGATTTCAAACTCTTAACTTCCCAATCCAATTTTCATTTCAGATTCTTATCTCGACAATCCAATTTTATTCAAGAACAAATTTTTCCTGATATCCTTCTATTTCCATTTAGTTTTCACTTAACCGTTTCAATTCAATTTCAGCTTACCTTCGCAAACTTCTATTTAAATTTGTTCTTAATTCAAACAGTCTCTTCCTGGGAATTTTAAACTGTTTACTTTTTCAAAAATCAAAATTTCCTTTTGAACATGTCACTGAGCCCTTAATTAATATTCCATTAGTTAAATCACTTCTCTATTTTTTTATCAATATTTGTTAACCAGATATTTTCAATAACCATATTGGCCTTTTATGTTATTTGGAAAACATTTTCGAATATCGCCTTCCTTTATTTTCTAAACTTTAGAAAATATATGCTATTTATAATTGGAAAATATTCCAATTACTTATCTCTTTTCCGATCTCGTTTATTTCTATACTTAGGAAATATTTTTTATTATATTTCCAAGTTTACACTTATTTGGGTTAAAACGGATGTTGTGTAAAATATCGTTACGACAACCCGAATACTATATTCAACTAACTCTTATTCAACATTGATCTCGAGCCTGAAATCTTACTATTTATTTGTTAATAATGAAATCAATCAAGTTGGGGTATAATTACCTCTCAGACCTTGACTGAATAACATTTATAACGTCAAAACAGATATGACTACTTACTCGAATAATCAATACCATACAACTACTTATTCATTTTTAAACACGTATACGCTTCCTCCTTCTATTCCTACTAGATTTTATTCTTAGTCTTCCTTTTTGATTTTACTATTCTATTTCTAAGTTTGTTTCCTCATCGACTTCTATATATATATATCGATACGTTGATTTCTAACTATCAAGTTATCTTATAAATATTCTAACTCCTTAAATTTCCGGAAAAATTCGCCATAACCTCCTTTGTACTAGGAGCATCGGGATATTTCAAATAGCCTCCCATGGCCCTCACCAATCCAAAAGAAAAAGCCAAGCGGCTAGCCGATACGGCGCATAAATCTCATATATGAATTAGATACATACCTTTCCGTCGAGCATTCTATTTATATACCTTCATACCTTATCCATACCTATCTCATGTATATTTATACCTGCCCAATCTATTTTAACTATACCTGATCGTTTTAACTCAATTCGTTAATTAATTTGTTAATTAACTCTTTAGTCTGTTTCACTTTTATATTTTAACATGACATGTTCAAATATATTTTAACTTGCTTATTAACTAATTTGAGTCCAAATTTCAAATTTAAGTTCTATATTCGATTTTGAATATCCATTTACAAATCCAATTCACCTTTCAAAGTTCATGTAATAACCCAAAAATCTGGGCCAGTTTAAAATTTTTATTTTGGCAATTTTAGCGAATTTTGATTATTTAAAATGAATTATTTTAAATATTATCGACGAGAAATTTATTTTGAATATAAATCGAACGTATATATTTATATAGATCATTGTTAGAATATAAATATTTATTTATATATATAAAAGGAATTGAAAATGGCGCGATAGTTCGATAATTTGATTTCAAACTTCAATTGAACATACCGGGTGCAAAATAAACCGGATTTTAGTGAAACCAAAAATAATAGGATCTAATTGTGAATATCTTTCCAATGAATCTAAGAAATCAAAATTTCATAGCGGGAATCAAAAGATATGTCCAGTTGAAAATTCTGAATAGTCGTTATGGAATTCAGGCCCTTAAAAATGGGAATTTTGCAAACGACCTCGGATTTCGACGAAACCACTTTTGTTGGGTCCGTGATGTCAAATTATTGCTAGGTTTCAAATTTCATAATTTTTCGAATCAATATGTGAGCGTGGCAAAGGAAAACGCGTTTGACCAGTTTTAGTTGATTTTAATCGACTGGAAATTGGCCATTTTTCAAACGGTCTCAGAATTCGATGAAACTAGTTTTGTTAGGACCGTATCGTCAATACGAAGCCAAAAATTATTTTTCGGGGATTTTTCGAGTCCGTATGTGACCCCAGTAAATTGAAATGTGCGTTCAAATTCAATATATAGAGATATATGTTGATTTTGACGAAAACTAATAGAAATGATCGAATCAACCTGCGATACATATCCCATTGTGTTCGGAATGGGGGTAATTAGTTATGGATAACAGGCGGTGGGTCTCGTTTAGAGGTCGAAATAAAAAGTTGCTTTTTGAAATTAAAAATAATAAAATAAATAAAATATATTTATATATCCCTCAAACCTTTCTCTCCCTCTCTCTCTTTTATTTTCCCGTCAGTTTCAATTAGAAAAAAAAAAGAACGTTGAAGAACCGCCGCCCTCCACCCTGGCGCCTCCGACCATCGCTACCTGCGCCACCCACCACCGATCATCCAGCGTCGCCCCCCCACCTGCGCCGTCGGAGATCGACCCCCCCTTCCCTGCTGAGTCGCGACAAACCCCCCCTTTTTTTCCCTGCTGAGACGCGCACACCCCCCCTTTCAGCTCCGCCGCCACCCCCTTCGATTGCCACCGCACCTCCTCCTTCTCCTCCTGTTGCCTCTCTCCTCCTCCCTCCCCGACTGACGCAGCAGCGACGCCCCACCTCCACCTCTGAAATTGCCATAGTAAGTCTTATTTATTTCAATTTAATTTATTTACTTATTTTGTTCATGATTAGCTTTAAAAATAAAACAGAAAATCAGTTTTTATTTATATAAAAAAGGCCATAAAGTTTTGATTTTTATCATATGATTATTAGAGGTGAAAAGATCGAAATTTTAAAATAGAAAAGATGAAATCTTGTTATAGAAAAGATCAAAATTTTATAATAGAAAAGATGAAATTTTGTAATAGAAAAGATTAGATTTTAAAAATAGAAAAGATTAGATTTTATAATAGAAAAGATCATATTTTTAAAATAGAAAAGATTAGATTTTTAAAATAGAAAAGATTAGATTTTTAAAATAGAAAAGATTAGATTTTTAAAATAGAAAAGATGCGATTTTTAGCAGTGTACAAATAGAATTTTTATCTATATAGTAGTAGTATAAAAATGTGATTTTTATACACATGACAGCTAAGTAAAAATTCGATTTTTATATATTGAATAGCAAAATAAAAATTCGATTTTTATATATTGAATAGCAAAATAAAAATTCGATTTTTATATTGAATAGCAAAATAAAAATTCGATTTTTATATATTGAATAGCAAAGTAAAAATTCGATTTTTATATATTGAATAGCAAAGTAAAAATTCGATTTTTATATTGAATAGCGAAATAAAAATTCGATTTTTATATATTGAATAGTGAAGTAAAAATTCGATTTATATATAGAATAGCAAAGTAAAAATTCGATTTTTATATATTGAATAGCAAAATAAAAATTCGATTTTTATATTGAATAGCGAAATAAAAATTCGATTTTTATATATTGAATAGCAAAATAAAAATTCGATTTTTATATTGAATAGCGAAATAAAAATTCGACTTTTATATATTGAATAGCAAAGTAAAAATTCGATTTTTATATATTGAATAGCAAAGTAAAAATTCGATTTTTATATTGAATAGCGAAATAAAAATTCGATTTTTATATATTGAATAGCGAAGTAAAAATTCGATTTATATATAGAATAGCAAAGTAAAAATTCGATTTTTATATATAGCAAAGTAAAAATTCAATTTTTATATATTGAATAGCGAAGTAAAAATGTGATTTTTATATATGTAGAGAATACGTTCAGTGAAAAGTGACAAGAGGCAAGAACGACGAAGATTTCTACCTAAGAAGAGTCGTGGCGTTGGATTAGCAATTCTGTGAGAATTTCTCACTCTTTAATTTAATTTTCTAGTTATATATATATATATATATATATATATATATATATATATACTAGGATGCAGACGGTGTTTAGTAGCACCCGACACCCGTCGTCCACAGTCCATGGACGGCTTGCATGCTTGTTTGTTTGATGTTGATGTATAGTTGATTGTGTGATATGATATGAAATAAAATATTTATATAGTTGAAAATATTTTATAGTTAAAAATAGAATTTTTAACATGTATATGAAATGAAATAAAAATAAACAGATCAGACGATTTGTTTGTATACACACATTTGACTGATATTGATTGAGACGATAAATTTTACACATCACCCAACTGCACAAATAAAATCTGTGTTTGATTGTTTGAAACCCCACACGGGTATTGGGATGATATTTGACGTACACTAATCCCGATTGTTTAGTTGTATGTCGATCGATTGATTGATAGACTGTTATAAGCGTTAAATATTTATATTTGATGCTTATACAGTGTAGAACACACTTTGGATGATGGTTGATTATTCATCGTTGTTATAGTATACATGTGTTGTAGAAAATCCATATAATTAACATAATATGGTAATTGATTGGGCCTCATTCCAGTTTTGAAAAAGAAATATTTAAATAGAAATATTTATATAGAAATATTTGAAAAAGAAATATTTGAAAGCCGTGTTGATTAGATTGACGCCATTTTGACGTGAACGATATTTATATCGATTTCATTCATTTTATAATGAATATCGAAAGTGATTTCAAAAATCTGATATTTTGAAAAGAATGGAAATTCGAATTAAATTGAATAGAAAGGAATTCAAATTGAAATTAAATAGAAATGAATTCGAATTGAAAGTGAATAGAAATGAATTTGAATTGAAAGTGAATAGAAATGAATTCGAATTGAAAGTGAATAGAAATGAATACGAATTGAAAGTGCATAGAAATGAATTCGAATTGAAATTGAATATAAATGAATTCGAATTGAAATTGAAAATGAACTGAAATTGAATTAGAAATCAATTTGAATTGAAATCAATTTGAAATGAATTTAAAACGAATTTGCAAGAGGAAATGCAATTTTGATTTGAATTTGAAAAGAAGTTGAAACTGTTTTGAAAATGAATTTAAAACGATTTATAAAATCCGTTTCGAAAGGAAATCGACGAAGTATATATTATATATATAATATAATGGCCTGAATAGAACGCGCTGCGCCGTGGCAGTTCGCGAATATCGACCATTGACTTCGAACGGATATTGCGGGAGATCCGACCGTCGGATTCTCCTAAAACTGGAACCGTTGGGTTCGTATCGAAAAGAGCTTTCTAACGATTATTAGAAATTAGAAATCTAACGGTTGGATTTGAAATTACGTCCAAATCAAATTTGAAAAAGGTCGCTGTAAGTGCAGTTCGATGGCCGTTGATGGAAATCGACTGTACGGGCCTTGATAAAATTATTAAAAATATTAGTAATTTGTGTAAAATCATCGAAAGTGATATGTGAAGAATTGGGATGAAAAATTCCATATTTGAAAAGATAAAAATAGTTTTTTTATCGAAATGAACTAGTTTTGAACTAGAATTATAATTCTATTTATTTTTAAATAAATAAATTGACTTTGAAATGGTTTTGAAAATAACCAGAATTTCCAATGATTGCATTGGAATGGATTTGAATCGAAATTGTCTTCGGAATATTTCGATGTTGGATTTCGTGATTATACAGATGTTGTTATGGAAATTTGAAAGATATAGATATGTATATCGTTATTTCCAATACGATATCTGTTGGTCGTAGAATTTGATATTGAATATAAGCCGATATGTTTTCTATTCAGAGCCTCGTATTTAATATCAAATGTGATTTGGGTTTGTCGTGAATGGTGTCTTGACTAACACTGTTCTTGAACCCAGTTGAGAAAAGATTAAATCTTTTTATTTAGATTTAATGAAGTGTACCAATTAAATAATATTTAATTGGAATTGAATTGATATTGATTTTTGGGTGTATCGTGGACAGTGTTTTTAAATAACACTCGTTCTTTAACCCGATAATTAATGGAATGTGATTTTGGGTTTATCGTGAACCGTGTTTCAAATGACACTGATTCTTTAACCCAGTTAACGATTAAAACTAATAGGAGTTTTAATGAATCTTTAATTAGATTGAAAAGGTGTTAGAATGGAGTATCACCAGTTTTGCTCCAGGCGATAGTTAAATCTTTAATTAGATTTAAACGTGAAATGGTAATTGAATTTACCGATAATACCGTGGTGTTAGATATGAAGTATAACCAGTTTTACTTCATGGGATGAATAGGTTGGGATTAGGAAATTAAAATAAATGATTACTTCGGTGTGGTTCGAAATCCCGACTAGTTTGAATTGATATTCAAAGAAGATTAAAGAATAAATTTAAAGAATTTATCTTTGATAAAATTAATGGGAACCTTTCCCAAAATATAAGAATATTTGAATAAAAGAATATTCTGGATTGGAATGAGGCATATGTTGTGTTTGTGTAACACATGTTTATTATATATACGCGAGTTGTTCAGAAAGACCGGGTTTTATCCCATTCTGAATAACTGATTCGACATGGTGTCGAAGATGAAGACGGTGGTTGAAGACCGGAGGTCTTCACGTCGTTTGGATAATTACTGATGATCTTGATTGGGCTGTACACCCAAGAAGATGGAAACTGTTGGTGATCGTCCAGACGTACTTGGAGATCGATGGATATGCGGGGTACTAGGTGTCTCCGGTTTCGTTCAGACCCAAAACAAACTTGTAAATGGACTGTGTGTCTGACATTGGATTTTAGTCCGTGTGATTGATTTCTATTAAATATGCATCTGTTTGGTGGCGGGGAATTTATTCTCTTGCTTAACGCCCTTCTCTGAGACGTACGAGCTCAGGGGTTATATATTGATGGATATCAATCGCATGGAGTGAATTGCCTGTGTGGCATGCCTAAGTGGCAATTGATCAAGGCTTCTATTGAAAAGCAAAGTCTTGTGGATGATGATCAAAGCAAGGCCTGTGTGTCATAGCTTTGTGTAACGTTGATTCGTGAGCCTCACACCCCGGTTGTGAACTAAAAACGGGAGAAGGATCCAGGGAAGGCATGCGTTTCTTTCTAGCTAGGTTGGTGTCAGTGACCTACCAACCTTGACATTTATATACTTTTCACCTGTGTGGTTGTTGCTGTTGCGAGGCGCCTCGGTTATATCGGTCGATCCGGGACCGATAGAGTCATTGGACTCATTTACGCCCCAAAGGGCGGGGAAACGCAGTGTTCAGGCATTTTAATCCACATCGGTGGACCGGCCTTGTGGCTCCTAAGGGTCGATGCGTTCTGTCCCTGAGACATGGGCTAGATTGTCTCGAATTCGGTAGAGGACTATCTTTTGCCTCGGTTCACAGATGGAAATCCAACTTCCAAATACGTGACATTTGCGGTTTTGATTGTAGAGCCTAGTATGGCGACATGATATATGGTACCCATGCCGTCTATGATTTATATTTATGATTGAAATTGTTTTAAACACTGTACACTTATTATAGTATCAAATGATTTGTTTTAAATGTATCAAGCATTCTTTGGCTATTATAAGGTAAAACCCTATCCTCTGGTTTGTGTTGCATTGTGTGATGGGACCTGGGTCTTATAATAGTTTCATTTTTCTTTATTTAGCATTGCGCTGTTTGTTTTATGCACTGGTATTCTTGGGAGGAAACCCGTTCCGCGTTAGCGGTGTGGTCCCTTGATTTACCTAACTTTAAAATAAAGATTAATAACTGTTTTAGTTCTCACACCAGTCCCATGACTGACCTGGAGTTTATTGTTTTAACCTAAACTCTGGGTGCCCTTATTTTGACACGGGCAGCTAGTAGTTTTGGTTTTGCAGATTTGTATTCACAGGATCTTGGTTTATAGCTGGAACGATATCCAGAAAGCTTTGTATCCGTATATCTCTTCTAGTTGTGTATTTTATTATTTTCCGCTGCTATGTTTTTAAATGTAATTGTAATCTCTGATATTTCTGTGTAATATTTATTCATACTCTGTATATTCTTGTATCTGATGGAATTGTTGTAATATACAATGAAATGTTCTTCCGTTTGCGTTCTGTTGTGGCTTGTTCTCGAACTATCCGCTCTTTCCTCACCGGGGAAGTTACAGATTTTTACAGTTGGTATCAGAGCTTTGGTTTACAAAGCTCAGAGAACAAGACACGTTAGAACCATACGAAAGAATTCATCAGAGATTGGATTAGTAATATCCAACAAGAATGACTCGTTAGAAATGGGATCAGTAGTATCCTTGAACGAGTGTGAAGAGTAGTGTTTTTGAAATAAAAGTGAAAACAAATTTTGTTTTGAAAATTTAAATCAATAATTCGTATTTGATTATTTATTTGTGTTGATTTGGACAGTCCAATATATAAAGATTTTGCATATACGCCTTGCAAATGTGTATTTAAAGTTTTAATATACTGGATAGATATAGAATCACACTGTAGTCGCCCGGAGATGATTCTGATGATTGATCGATCGTCATCCGAATTTATGTTCGAGTAACGAAAGTGAGATTTCTATATATTTCCAACTGACTGGTGTGAGAACCGAAATAAGATAGGACTAATTGTTGTGATTTGGCATAAAAAATCTGATTTTTGACTATATATCAAAGTTATAAATTTGAAATGATAATCAACTAATTGATTGCTGATTGTGTTGTTTGATTATAGTTTGATTAATTAAAATGTTGAACCATTAGCCAAATTGTATCAAATAGTGAATTGTATTGAAAATTTGTCGCATTTGCTTGCATATACATGTACTTACATTGAACAGGTCATAGCAAAGAGGCTAGAGCAGAAGAATAAAATTGTTTGCCCGACAAATAGGTACATGTTTACTATAATTTACTGTTTTGTTTGGGTGATGATGATTTTATGAGCCGATTGGCTTTTTCTTTTTCTTTTTGAGATCAGAAGGCCTGTATGGCAATTTCGGGATTTTCCCGTGCTCCCGGTGCAGGGGAGGTTATGGCGAAATTTTTCGAAAATTTAGGGTGTTAGCCAAATTTTTGAAAAATTTGAAAAGTTCTTAGAAATTGAAAAGTTGAAGAACTTAAGCCATAACCAAAACAATGAAAGTTGAGTTGATTTGTGAAACAACTTTCGGCTTTGTTCCTTTTCGGGGACGAAAAGTTTTAACTGGGGGAGATTGTAATAACCCGGAAATCTGGGCCAGTTTAAAATTTTTATTTTGGCAATTTTAGCGAATTTTGATTATTTAAAATGAATTATTTTAAATAATATCGATGAGAAATTTATTTTGAATATAAATCGAACGTATATATTTATATAGATCGTCGTTAGAATATAAATATTTATTTATATATATATTAAAGGAATTGAAAATGGCGCGGTAGTTCGATAATTTGATTTCAAACTTCAATTGAACATACCGGGTGCAAAATAAACCGGATTTTAGTGAAACCAAAAATAATAGGATCTAATTGTGAATATCTTTCCAACGAATCCGAGAAATCAAAATTTCATAGCGGGAATCAAAAGATATGTCTAGTTGAAAATTCTGAATCGTCGCTATGGAATTCAGGCCCTTAAAAATGGGAATTTTGCAAACGACCTCGGATTTCGACGAAACCACTTTTGTTGGGTTCGTGATATCAAATTATTGCTAGGTTTCAAATTTCATAATTTTTCGAATCAATATGTGAGCGTGGCAAAGGAAAACGCGTTTGACCAGTTTCAGTTGATTTTAATCGACTGGAAATTGGCCATTTTTCAAACAGTCTCAGAATTCGACGAAACTAGTTTTGTTAGGACCGTATCGTCAATACGAAGCCAGAAATTATTTTTCGGGGATTTTTCGAGTCCGTATGTGACCCCAGTAAATTGAAATGTGCGTTCAAATTCAATATATAGAGATATATGTTGATTTTGACGAAAACTGATCGAAATGATCGAATCAACCAGCGATACATATCCCGTTGTGTTCGAAATGGGGGTAATTAGCTATGGACGACAGGCGGTGGGTCTCGTTTAGAGGTCGAAATAAAAAGTTGCTTTTTGAAATTAAAAATAATAAAATAAATAAAATAAATAAAATATATTTATATATCCCTCAAACCTTTATCTCCCTCTCTCTCTTTTACTTTCCCGTCAGTTTCAATTAGAAAAAAAAAAGAACGCTGAAGAACCGCCGCCCTCCACCCTGGCGCCTCCGACCATCGCTACCAGCGCCACCCACCACCGATCATCCAGCGTCGCCCCCCTCCACCGCCGGAGATCGACCCCCCTTCCCTGCTGAGTCGCGACAAACCCCCCCTTTTTTTCCCTACTGAGACGCGCACACCCCCCCCCCCTTCAGCTCCGTCGCCACCCCCTTCGATTGCCACCGCACCTCCTCCTTCTCCTCCTGTTGCCTCTCTCCTCCTCCCTCCCCGACTGACGCAGCAGCGACGCCCCACCTCCACCCCCTCTGAAATTGCCATAGTAAGTCTTATTTATTTCAATTTAATTTATTTACTTATTTTTTTCATGATTAGCTTTAAAAATAAAACAGAAAATCAGTTTTTATTTATATAAAAAAGGCCATAAAGTTTTGATTTTTATCATATGATTATTAGAGGTGAAAAGATCGAAATTTTAAAATAGAAAAGATGAAATCTTGTTATAGAAAAGATCGAAATTTTATAATAGAAAAGATGAAATTTTGTTATAGAAAAGATCATATTTTTAAAATAGAAAAGATTAGATTTTATAATAGAAAAGATGAAATTTTGTAATAGAAAAGATTAGATTTTATAATAGAAAAGATGAAATTTTGTTATAGAAAAGATCATATTTTTAAAATAGAAAAGATTAGATTTTTAAAATAGAAAAGATTATATTTTTAAAATAGAAAAGATTAGATTTTTAAAATAGAAAAGATGCGATTTTTAGTGGTGTAAAAATAGAATTTTTATCTATATAGTAGTTGTATAAAAATATGATTTTTATACACATGACAGCGAAATAAAAATTTGAATTTTATATATTGAATAGCAAAATAAAAATTCGATTTTTATATATTGAATAGCAAAATAAAAATTCGATTTTTATATTGAATAGCAAAATAAAAATTCGATTTTTATATATTGAATAGCAAAGTAAAAATTCGATTTTTATATATTGAATAGCAAAGTAAAAATTCGATTTTTATATTGAATAGCGAAATAAAAATTCGATTTTTATATATTGAATAGCGAAGTAAAAATTTGATTTATATATAGAATAGCAAAGTAAAAATTCGATTTTTATATATTGAATAGCAAAATAAAAATTCGATTTTTATATTGAATAGCGAAATAAAAATTTGATTTTTATATATTGAATAGCAAAATAAAAATTCGATTTTTATATTGAATAGCAAAAAAAAAAATTCGATTTTTATATATTGAATAGCAAAGTAAAAATTCGATTTTTATATATTGAATATCAAAGTAAAAATTCGATTTTTATATTGAATAGCGAAATAAAAATTCGATTTTTATATATTGAATAGCGAAGTAAAAATTCGATTTATATATAGAATAGCAAAGTAAAAATTCGATTTTTATACATTGAATAACAAAGTTAAAATTCGATTTTTATATATTGAATAGCGAAGTAAAAATGTGATTTTTATATATGTAGAGAATACGGTCAGTGAAAAGTGACAAGAGGCAAGAACGAAGAAGATTTCTACCTAAGAAGATTCGTGGCGTTGGATTAGCAATTCTGTGAGAATTTCTCACTCTTTAATTTAATTTTCTAGTTATATATATATATACTAGGATGCAGACGGTGTTTAGTAGCACCCGACACCCGTCGTCCATAGACTATGGACGGCTTGTATGCTTGTTTGTTTGATGTTGATGTATAGTTGATTGTGTGATGTGATATGAAATAAAATATTTATATAGTTGAAAATATTTTATAGTTAAAAATAGAATTTTTAACGTGTATATGAAATGAAATAAAAATAAACAGATCGGACGATTTGTTTGTATACACACATTTGACTGATATTGATTGGGACGATAAATTTTACACATCGCCCAACTGCACAAATAAAATCTGTGTTTGATTGTTTGAAACCCCACACGGGTATTGGGATGATATTTGACGTACACTAATCCCGATTGTTTAGTTGTATGTCGATCGATTGATTGACAGACTGTTATAAGCGTTAAATATTTATATTTGATGCTTATACAGTGTAGAACGCACTTTGGATGATGGTTGATTATTCATCGTTGTTATAATATACATGTGTTGTAGAAAATCCATATAATTAACATAATATGGTAATTGATTGGGCCTCATTCCAGTTTTGAAAAAGAAATATTTAAATAGAAATATTTGAATAGAAATATTTGAAAAATAAATATTGGAAATAGAAATATTTGAAAGCCGTGTTGATTAGATTGACGCCATTTTGACGTGAACGATATTTACATCGATTTCATTCATTTTATAATGAATATCGAAAGTGATTTCAAAAATCTGATATTTTGAAAAGAATGGAAATTCGAATTAAATTGAATAGAAAGGAATTCAAATTGAAATTAAATAGAAATGAATTCGAATTGAAAGTGAATAGAAATGAATTCGAATTAAAAGCGCATAGAAATGAATTCGAATTGAAAGTGAATAGAAATGAATTCGAATTGAAAGTGCATAGAAATGAATTCGAATTGAAATTGAATATAAATGAATTCGAATTGAAATTGAATTGAAAATGAACTGAAATTGAATTAGAAATCAATTTGAAATGAATTTAAAACGAATTTGCTAGAGGAAATGCAATTTTGATTTGAATTTGAAAAGAAGTTGAAACTGTTTTGAAAATGAATTTAAAACGATTTATAAAATTCGTTTCGAAAGGAAATCGTTGAAGTATATATTATATATATTATATATATAATATAATGGCCTAAATAGAACGCGCTGCGCCGCGGCAGTTCGCGAATTTCGACCATTGACTTCGAACGGATATTGCGGGAGATCCGACCGTCGGATTCTCCTAAAACCGGAACCGTTGGGTTCGTATCGAAAAGCTTTCTAACGATTATTAGAAATTAGAAATCTAACGGTTGGATTTGGAATTATGTCCAAATCAAATTTGAAAAAGGTCGCTGTAAGTGCAGTTCGATGGCCGTTGATGGAAATCGACTGTACGGGCCTTGATAAAATTATTAAAAATATTAGAAATTTGTGTAAAATCATCGAAAGTGATATGTGAAGAATTGGGATGAAAAACTCCATATTTGAAAAGATAAAAATAGATTTTTATCGAAATGAACTAGTTTTGAAATAGAATTATAATTCTATTTATTTTTAAATAAATAAATTGACTTTGAAATGGTTTTGAAAATAACCAGAATTTTCAATGATTGCATTGGAATGGATTTGAATCGAAATTGTCTTCGGAATATTTCGATGTTGGATTTCGTGATTATACAGATGTTGTTATGGAAATTTGAAAGATATAGATATGTATATCGTTATTTCCAATACGATATCTGTTGGTCGTAGAATTTGATATTGAATATAAGCTGATATATTTTCTATTCAGAGCCTTGTATTTAATATCAAATGTGATTTGGGTTTGTCGTGAATGGTGTCTTGACTAACACTGTTCTTGAACCCAGTTGAGAAAAGATTAAATCTTTTTATTTAGATTTAATGAAGTGTACCAATTAAATAATATTTAATTGGAATTGAATTGATATTGATTTTTGGGTTTATCGTGGACAGTGTTTTTAAATAACACTAGTTCTTTAACCCGATAATTAATGGAATGTGATTTTGGGTTTATCGTGAACTGTGTTTCAAATGACACTGATTCTTTAACCCAGTTAACGATTAAAACTAAGAGGAGTTTTAATGAATCTTTAATTAGATTGAAAAGGTGTTAGAATGGAGTATCACCAGTTTTGCTCCAGGCGATAGTTAAATCTTTAATTAGATTTAAACGTGAAATGGTAATTGAATTTACCGATAACACCGTGGTGTTAGATATGAAGTATAACCAGTTTTACTTCATGGGATGAATAGGTTTGGATTGGGAAATTAAAATAAATGATTACTTCGGTGTGGTTCGAAATCCCGACTAGTTTGAATTGATATTCAAAGAAGATTAAAGAATAAATTTAAAGAATTTATCTTTGATAAAATTTTTGGGAACCTTTCCCAAAATATAAGAATATTTGAATAAAAGAATATTCTGGATTGGAATGAGGCGTATGTTGTGTTTGTGTAACACGTGTTTATTATATATATACGCGAGTTGTTCAGAAAGACCGGGTTTATCCCATTCTGAATAACTGATTCGACGTGGTGTCGAAGATGAAGACGGTGGTTGAAGACCAGAGGTCTTCACGTCGTTTGGATAATTACTGATGATCTTGATTGGGCTGTACACCCAAGAAGATGGAAACTGTTGGTGATCGTCCAGACGTACTTGGAGATCGATGGATATACGGGGTACTAGGTGCCTCCGGTTTCGTTCAGACCCAGAACAAACTTGTAAATGGACCGTGTGTCTGACATTGGATTTTAGTCTGTGTGATTGATTTCTATTAAATATACATCTGTTTGGCGGCGGAGAATTTATTCTCTTGCTTAACGCCCTTTTTTGAGACGTACGAGCTCAGGGGTTATATATTGATGGATATCAATCGCATGGAGTGAATTGCCTGTGTGGCATGCCTAAGTGGCAATTGATCAAGGCTTCTGTTGGAAAGCAAAGTCTTGTGGATGATGATCAAAGCAAGGCCTGTGTGGCATAGCTTTGTGTAACGTTGATTCGTGAGCCTCACACCCCGGTTGTGAACTAAAAACGGGAGAAGGATCCAGGGAGGGCATGCGTTTCTTTTTAGCTAGGGTGGTGTCAGTGACTTACCAGCCCTGACATTTATATACTTTTCACCTGTGTGGTTGTTGCTGTTGCGAGGCGCCTCGGTTATATCGGTCGATCCGGGACCGATAGAGTCATTGGACTCATTTATGCCCCAAAGGGTGGGGAAACGCAGTGTTCAGGCATTTTAATCCACATCGGTGGACCGACCCTGTGGCTCCTAAGGGTCGATGCGTTCTGTCCCTGAGACATGGGCTAAATTGTCTCGAATTCAGTAGAGGACTATCTTTTGCCTCGGTTCACAGATGGAAATCCAACTTCCAAATACGTGACATTTGCGGTTTTGATTGTAGAGCCTAGTATGGCGACATGATGTATGGTACGTACCCATGCCGTCTATGATTTATATTTATGATTGAAATTGTTTTAAACGTTGTACACTTATTATAGTATCAAATGATTTGTTTTAAACGTATCAAGCATTCTTTGGCTATTATAAGGTAAAACCCTATCATCTGGTTTGTGTTGCATTGTGTGATGGGACCTGGGTCTTATAATAGTTTCATTTTTCTTTATTTAGCATTGCGCTGTTTGTTTTATGCACTGGTATTCTTGGGAGGAAACCCGTTCCGCGTTAGTGGCGTGGTCCCTTGATTTACCTAACTTTAAAATAAAGATTAATAACTGTTTTAGTTCTCACACCAGTCCCATGACTTACCTGGAGTTTATTGTTTTAACCTAAACTCTGGGTGCCCTTATTTTGACATGGGCAGCTAGTAGTTTTGGTTTTGCAGATTTGTATTCACAGGATCCTGGTTTACAGCTGGAACGATATCCGGAAAGCTTTGTATCCGTATATCTCTTCTAGTTGTGTATTGTATTATTTTCCGCTACCATGTTTTTAAATGTAATTGTAATCTCTGATATTTCTGTGTAATATTTATTCATACTCTGTATATTCTTGTATCTGATGGAATTGTTGTAATATACAATGAAATGTTCTTCCGTCTGCGTTCTGTTGTGGCTTGTTCTCGAACTATCCGCGCTTTCCTCACCGGGGAAGTTACGGATTTTTACAGTTCAACTTCAAATTCAAAACTCAATTAACTAATTCCTCTTCGACTTAGTTAATTCTATTCAATTTCTGTTCAAATTTTATATCACTTCTATTATTCAAATCTATATATCAAATTCTATTATTCAAATTCTATATATCCAAATCCTATATTTGAATTCCATTTGAATTATATATTCAAATTCCATTTGAATTTCATATATTCAAACTCTATTCAATTCCATTGAATTTCATATATTCAAACTCTATTTCAATTCCATTGAATTTCATATATTCAAACTCTATTTCAATTCCAATGAATTTCATATATTCAAACTCTATTTCAATTCCATTGAATTTCATATATTCAATTCTATTTGAATTCTCTTTATTCAAATTCTATATTCAAATTTATTTGAATTCTCTTTTTAAATTCAACACAACTTGTCTTTCCTAAATCAAATTCAAAACAGTATCTCTGGTAGTAATTCGTTACTTACAACTCGAAAATGAATACTGATGATGCAGCTGTCATCATTAGAATCTATTTTCCCGCGATCGAAGTGAGTTCAATACTATAAAACCATTTCTAAACATTTCCACTTTGAAATTCATCTCAAAATATAATTCACACTGCTTGTAAAACAATTTAAAATCTCCCAGGATCTTAAATTTTCCTTATTTTTAATCCAAATCCATTTACAAACACTTATCCAATTTTCCAAAATTTTAATTCAATTTCTGGTTTAAATTTCAGATTTAACTTATCTGATTTCACGTATTTCACTTATATGAATTCTGATTGGTTATTTACATAACAATTTAATTTATAATCTTACTCGATTATAATATCAACCAACATATCCAATATATATCAAAATATACTTTGGGTAAAATTATTTTCATTTACCCTCTTTCAAAATATATCATGCCGACCCATCGTATTCGAGTGTTTAGTAACTCCTACCGATACAGTGGATCAAACTGATCGATCAGAACCCATAAACTACTCAACCAATATATCTTCACAATATAAAATAAATTTTTTATATCAATAACAAATACGTTCACTCGTATATATACACTCAACTCAATCTAGGGTATTACTAACCCTATCTCTACTGAGTCACGCCACAGAGTCAAGGTAATTCACTTAACTTAAGCTCTGATACCAACTGTAATGACCCGAAAATCCGGTCCAATTTGAGCTGATCAAAAACACAAGTCCAACCCCAAATTAAACTGGAAATTCAAGAAACTAATAGAAAGAAGATAGAGGGTGAGGAAAGATAAGATAGAAACTTAGAATAGAAGAAGAAGAAGAACATAACATTAGAGTAACACGAACCTCACAGTGGAACGAATAACATATAATATATATAACATAACTTGAAATATACATCTGTACTTGAATATACATCACTATCAAAGTACAACACTTGCAACACAGCGGAAATAACTATAGCTATATAATCCTGAAGCCTCCTGCTCCAAGCTCTTCCAGTATTGTAACACCCCGTATATTCTATAACCGTGAAAGTCATAAATTAAAGTATAATTAATTTGAAATCAAGGAACTAAGGGAAACGGGATACGCCATTGCGTTCGTCTCGGAAAAATACGCGAAATAGAGTCCGAGTTTTCGAAAAACGGAGTCCGTATGAAGAAGATATAGCCTCTGGAAGTTTCTGAATTAAGTTTAAAATTCGAACAGCTCAGAATAAAACAGTTTAAAATTAAAACCGGGCCCAATTGGCCAGGGCGGGAAAAATCCCGCCAGATGCACCCAGGTCGACTGGGCTGTCGACCTGGTCTAACCAGGTCGACAGGGCTGTCGACAGGGCTGTCGACCTGGTCCAGAGACAGGTCGAACCCAGTCCAACCCGGCTGGCCTATTCTCTGTTAGTCGATTTTCTGTGGTCTGCTTTGTCATTAGGGCTAGGTGGCAGGCTCTAATTGGTCTCTCTTTCGAATGAATGGCTACGATCAATCCAAGCAACATCAATGGTCCTAATCAGTTCCTAACCTCTATAAAAAGGACCCTAGACTCTACCTAGGTTTCTTGCACAATTCTCTAGCCTCCATTGCTCTCTTCTTCTAATAAAAAAATAAAAATGGCGTCTCTGCTCTGCTGGAATTAAAACTAGAAGATAATCAACATCAGCCTAAGCAACTCAATTCAAATTAGAGGTTAAAGTTCTGCAAAGATTCTACAACAAGTTAAAGTTCTTTCTTTAATCCAATCAAGGCAAGTACAGTTATTCTCCGCTATAAACGTTAATTATAATTTTGATATGCATTTAAATCTGAGTTTGAGGTTGTATTCTCTTCTGTTAGATCTGTTTTCTGTGACTGTTCTATATTCCTTTCTTCTTTTCTATTTCTATAGCCAGGCTACCACGAGCCTGTGCCTAATCTCATAAGAGATAAACGTATGAACGCAAGTTTTGGGATGAATGATGAGAAATTTGACAAAACCAAATTGAATGTATGACTTTGGGTCTGAGGCATAAAATATATTGGACATATGACTTGGGATTGGATGCATAAATTTGACTATGAACATATAATTTATGCATGTTGTATGCATAGTTATGTTGTAATTTAGACCTGTAATTAATTAGAAAAAAAAATAGCATATGTTATAAACTAGTTTTAGACCTATGCATATTTTGTGATAAAAGAAGAAGAGGAACCACTGTAAAGATTACATATGATTTGAGACTTTGGACAAAATGCATATAAAAAGGCAAGATCTGATTTCTAGAAGATATGGTTTAAAGATTTATATTATTGGGGATAATTTGCATAATAATTCATGACATGAAAAGAAGGAAGATATGGAAACTTAAGATTTACATTAATTAGGATATCTATTATTGTAATTACACCTAAATAGGGATTTTTGGATATATGACATGCATTGAAATTAATGGTTATATTTGGTATAATCTATATTGGAACATATGTTATATGGAAAATTATGTCCATATTCTGCGCTTAAGCAAACATGGAATATATGTTGTGAATCATGAAAAATTATGTAGGCATATGAATTTAGGCCTAATTTATGACTAGGCAAGGCATGTAAATAGAACCTTTAGAATTATTAGGTTTGCTAAATCTGCTAATTTGCTAAGTTGCCTAAACTGCTAGTTTTGTTGCCTAGACTGCTAATTAGATTGATATGCCAAATCTGTTAAATTTGTCTGTTGAGATGCCTAATCTGTTATATGCCAAAATCTGCTAAGTGCTAAATCGGTTAAATCTGTTAAGTCACCCAATCTGCTAAAATCTGTTATCTGCTATATCAGTTGAGTTGATGTGATCATTCTGTTAATATATTGGGTGTGCGCATAAACGGTAAATAATTAATTAATTGGCCGCAAAGATGAATATGGCTAACTCGAGGTTAGAATGAGTTTGCGACGTAAATCTGCCCGGAACCGCCCGGCACATCCAGTGGCCGCAAACAATAGGTTCTAATGTGAGAAGTTAGTCATAACATGCGTAAGACACGAGGTTAGGTCTGGCTTGTGGCAGAAGTCTGCCCGGAACCGCCCGGCATATCCAGCGGCCACAAGCTACCGACCTAATGTGAGAGGTCTGTGCATTAAAAATTAATTAATGCAAATCTAAGATAAGAATGACGTATAAAACATATTGGGGAAAATAGGGTTAAACCAAAGGGATTAATAGATGTAGTAAAACCGTCCATGAATCTGTAGGCCCAATACAAAGTTAGACAAATCTGAAAAATCTGTACATCTGATCCGTTAGTCTGAAAACTTGTTAACTCAATTTGTGAACTAGTAAATCTGAATTCTGTATGTCTGAACTTGTGAACAAATAAATCTGAAATCTGTTAGTTTGGGGACACAAGGTTAGGAGGGGAATTACTTGTGTCATCTGTTGTTTGGGACCCATATTAGTCAGTAACCCTTTCTGGTATCAAAACTTTGACCCAACAGTAGGTAGGGTCCGGGCACGCTTACTGAACAAATTATAAGTGGTTCATTATGATAATGGCGAGGGGTGTTGATGGTGCGTTCCAACCGGGTCATGTGCGTGCATGGATTCCGGTCTGCCTCTGAGGATGTAAGACGCCGTGACATCTGTAAATAGGTCTGTGCCAATTGGTTGTCACTTTAGGGAGTGATACACCCTACTGTGGGGCCGACACAGGATATTTATGTATTAGGGAGCCGATCGCTTGG
Organism: Allium sativum; assembly: GCA_030737875.1. Classification (NCBI taxonomy): domain Eukaryota; kingdom Viridiplantae; phylum Streptophyta; class Magnoliopsida; order Asparagales; family Amaryllidaceae; genus Allium; species Allium sativum. Next base: position 459,314,677 of record CM060913.1, on the reverse strand, counting down.
GGTAGGGTTTTAGGGTACGCTTAGTTCTGTCTGTTTCTGTTGGTACCGTCTGTTTCTGTTGGGTGGTAACACCTGTCTGTTTCTGTTGGGTGGTAACACCTGTCTGTTTCTGTGTGGTACCGTCTGTTCGGGTGGTAAAGGCCCATTACTAGTGTACACCTAATTCCACATTCTGTTTCCATAGGGATAAATCTGTTTCTTCTTCTGTCTGTTTCTGATCGGGTAGTAAAGGCCCATTATTAGCATTCTGATTCTGTTAAAGTATTCTGTACCCATTCCTGCTTCAATTTAGACATTAGGGTGACCCCTAATTCTGTTATACTAGTATTAGTGCAGAGAAGTGTAAAACAATAGTTTATATCATTCTGTTTTTCTGTTATATCTGCTACACCTGTTATAGTTATCTCACATCCAGTTTTATGTTCATATCATGTTATTGTTATCTGTTCATATGCTGAAAATCACTGGACTTGCCAGACTTTTTGTCTGACCCTTGTTGTTTCGCCTTCTTTCTTCCGTTTCCCCCCTAGGTTATCCAAGGAGGGAAATACTTTAGCTTGATCCGGATTTCTCTTTGCTTGAAGTGCTTAAAGTATGGCTTGGCTCTGTATAGCTTCCGTTCCATGGGGATTATGATTTTAAACTATGCATTTTGAAGGCTTTTGTACAAGACTGATATTTTGTACTTAAATTCTGAAATTGAAAGGATGTAACCATACTAATTTCTGTTTCCGCTGTAATAAAGTTAAAAATTTTCAAGTACTGTTTTATCTGTCTTGTAAGTTTCTGTTCTGTTTACTAAAATGCTCCACCAAAGTTAAGGCATTCCCTTTGTGAGTGACCTTAACGGAGGTGGGGTGTTACACTTGGTATCAGAGCTGAAGGTTACCAGATTTGGGTAAAGTTTTTGAAAACTGTTTTCAAAAAGGTTTTGAAAGGAAGTATTTTCAAAAATAAAGCTTATTTTGAAAAACATAATCCCCAAGAGCCATATATCTTTCTTTCAGTCCTTTTTGTATTGAACCTTTCCTTTTTCGTTTCAGCATGTCTGAAGCATCTGAGATACCAGAGGGTGTTCATGTACCCGGTTGGTTTCGTCAATATCTTGAGGCTAGGACCGCCGCTGCAGGTCCAGCAAATGATCCCCCTCCTTCACCCCCTCCTCATGCAATTGCTTTCTCAAAAATCTGTAGAGATTTTAGGGCCATGGGTGGGAAGGATTTCAAAGGAACTGAATCATTCGTAGAAGCAAGGAATTGGCTCAAAGAAACTGAGGATCTATTCGTTATCTTCGAGGTGGACGATAGGCAGAAGGTACAGTTGGCAGTATGGCTGCTCAAAGACGAAGCTTCCTACTGGTGGGAAGTCACTAACGCCGAGAGGCCGGTTGAGACATGGATGGATTTCAGAACAAGGTTTGAGACAAAATTCCTCTCGCAAGCTGAACGAAGTTTACAACTGGAAAAGTTCTTATCTCTTAAGCAAGGAAGTATGACGGTTAAGGAATACGTCAACCAGTTCAACCAACTAGCTAGGTTCGGATTGGATTTAGTCAACACTCAGCATAAAAAGGCTCTCCGCTTTGTTAAAGGATTGAATGAGCCATTGCACAGCTTAGCCATGACCCACGTACCTATGGGAGCGACTTACGAGAAATTGGTGGACATGGCACTACTGTACGAGGAAGACAAGGGCCCGAAAGAGACAAAGAAGGAAGAACCACAGAATAAGAAAGCGGGGCCCAAAAAGGAAACACAAAAGAAGGGTGAGAAGTCTGAAGATAAGAAGGGGAAAAAGTGCTTTACTTGTGGGAGCTCAACTCATCTGAACAAGGATTGCAGAAAAAGGAAGGGCGCTTGCTTCAACTGTGGGGAGATGGGACACTTCACTAGGGACTGCCCGAAGAGACGAGGACAAGGAGGCAGGCGAACACTCTTGAGGCTAGTGGCTAGGATAGAAATAGGAAAATTTCTATAGTAGGTTTAATTTCTTTATCTGATTATGGAGTTAAGACTTTTTTCTGATTCTGGTATTTTGGTTTTGTAATCGGTACTCTGCACTTTAATACTAGTATTATCTTTGAATTCCGCTATAGACTCAGACCCATAAGGGTTATGGATCATCTGTTTGAAATTGGGGTTTGAGGGATATCTGTGTTAGGAGTCAAGTATGACGCATACATTCTGAGTTTTCGTGGGGTATGATTTTATCATGCTTAGCTTCCTAAGAATTATTAGGGAACCTGATCTGTACCAGTAGTCTGTAAATATCTAAATACTTTTGATAGGATTTCCAGTTTTGACATTGTCTAAAGAAGGTAATCCTCTGGGTGTCAATTTGATGTCGGTTTCGGTCTTTGGGGCCGATACTTAGGACCCATGTCTAATGGGAACCAAATTTTCGTTCTACCTGTACTCGCTTCCATCATTCGACTGTATCCTATCGATCGAATATTTGAACTTTAGGTAGAAACTAATGGGTGTAAACATGTGTTTGAGACATGTTATGTTTGATGGTTGCAAGTGGATGCAAGTGGTTGCTAGTGGTTGCTCGTGGATGCATATACACACACTAGGCACTAGATCGGCTCGAAAGCACTCTCATACTGCATATGGATGTGTGAGCATTTTTAAATTTTTATGGATGCAAAATGGTCGAATCAGCATATGGATGTTGCATATGAATGAGCAGTTGTGCACTCATATAGAAATGATATGTCTCAAGTAGGAAAATTTGCATACATATTGGACTCATGGCACTAACATGATTTGCATTAAGGAGGTCGACTGAATCAGTGGGCCGCCTGATTTTGCATTAGATACGGACATGAACACACACTGTGCATTTAAACATGAAAGCATTAGAAGTCTATAAGGACAATGGATGCCTGTGGTTGATGATTGAGTAGATGGATGATTGGATGGTAGGACACATTCTTCTTAACTTGAAGATTTCGGGGACGAAATCCTTTTAAGTGGGGGAGAATGTAACACCCCGTATATTCTATAACCGTGAAAGTCATAAATTAAAGTATAATTAATTTGAAATCAAGGAACTAAGGGAAACGGGATACGCCATTGCGTTCGTCTCGGAAAAATACGCGAAATAGAGTCCGAGTTTTCGAAAAACGGAGTCCGTATGAAGAAGATATAGCCTCTGGAAGTTTCTGAATTAAGTTTAAAATTCGAACAGCTCAGAATAAAACAGTTTAAAATTAAAACCGGGCCCAATTGGCCAGGGCGGGAAAAATCCCGCCAGATGCACCCAGGTCGACTGGGCTGTCGACCTGGTCTAACCAGGTCGACAGGGCTGTCGACAGGGCTGTCGACCTGGTCCAGAGACAGGTCGAACCCAGTCCAACCCGGCTGGCCTATTCTCTGTTAGTCGATTTTCTGTGGTCTGCTTTGTCATTAGGGCTAGGTGGCAGGCTCTAATTGGTCTCTCTTTCGAATGAATGGCTACGATCAATCCAAGCAACATCAATGGTCCTAATCAGTTCCTAACCTCTATAAAAAGGACCCTAGACTCTACCTAGGTTTCTTGCACAATTCTCTAGCCTCCATTGCTCTCTTCTTCTAATAAAAAAATTAAAAATGGCGTCTCTGCTCTGCTGGAATTAAAACTAGAAGATAATCAACATCAGCCTAAGCAACTCAATTCAAATTAGAGGTTAAAGTTCTGCAAAGATTCTACAACAAGTTAAAGTTCTTTCTTTAATCCAATCAAGGCAAGTACAGTTATTCTCCGCTATAAACGTTAATTATAATTTTGATATGCATTTAAATCTGAGTTTGAGGTTGTATTCTCTTCTGTTAGATCTGTTTACTGTGACTGTTCTATATTCCTTTATTCTTTTCTGTTTCTATAGCCAGGCTACCACGAGCATGTGCCTAATCTCATAAGAGATAAACGTATGAACGCAAGTTTTGGGATGAATGATGAGAAATTTGACAAAACCAAATTGAATGTATGACTTTGGGTCTGAGGCATAAAATATATTGGACATATGACTTGGGATTGGATGCATAAATTTGACTATGAACATATAATTTATGCATGTTGTATGCATAGTTATGTTGTAATTTAGACCTGTAATTAATTAGAAAAAAAAATAGCATATGTTATAAACTAGTTTTAGACCTATGCATATTTTGTGATAAAAGAAGAAGAGGAACCACTGTAAAGATTACATATGATTTGAGACTTTGGACAAAATGCATATAAAAAGGCAAGATCTGATTTTTAGAAGATATGGTTTAAAGATTTATATTATTGGGGATAGTTTGCATAATAATTCATGACATGAAAAGAAGGAAGATATGGAAACTTAAGATTTACATTAATTAGGATATATATTATTGTAATTACACCTAAATAGGGATTTTTGGATATATGACATGCATTGAAATTAATGGTTATATTTGGTATAATCTATATTGGAACATATGTTATATGGCAAATTATGTCCATATTCTGCGCTTAAGCAAACATGGAATATATGTTGTGAATCATGAAAAATTATGTAGGCATATGAATTTAGGCCTAATTTATGACTAGGCAAGGCATGTAAATAGAACCTTTAGAATTATTAGGTTTGCTAAATCTGCTAATTTGCTAAGTTGCCTAAACTGCTAGTTTTGTTGCCTAGACTGCTAATTAGATTGAAATGCCAAATCTGTTAAATTTGTCTGTTGAGATGCCTAATCTGTTATATGCCAAAATCTGCTAAGTGCTAAATCGGTTAAATCTGTTAAGTCACCCAATCTGCTAAAATCTGTTATCTGCTATATCAGTTGAGTTGATGTGATCATTCTGTTAATATATTGGGTGTGCGCATAAACGGTAAATAATTAATTAATTGGCCGCAAAGATGAATATGGCTAACTCGAGGTTAGAATGAGTTTGCGACGTAAATCTGCCCGGAACCGCCCGGCACATCCAGTGGCCGTAAACAATAGGTTCTAATGTGAGAAGTTAGTCATAACATGCGTAAGACACGAGGTTAGGTCTGGCTTGTGGCAGAAGTCTGCCCGGAACCGCCCGGCATATCCAACGGCCACAAGCTACCGACCTAATGTGAGAGGTCTGTGCATTAAAAATTAATTAATGCAAATCTAAGATAAGAATGACGTCTAAAACATATTGGGGAAAATAGGGTTAAACCAAAGGGATTAATAGATGTAGTAAAACCGTCCATGAATCTGTAGGCCCAATACAAAGTTAGACAAATCTGAAAAATCTGTACATCTGATCCGTTAGTCTGAAAACTTGTTAACTCAATTTGTGAACTAGTAAATCTGAATTCTGTATGTCTGAACTTGTAAACAAATAAATCTGAAATCTGTTAGTTTGGGGACACAAGGTTAGGAGGGGAATTACTTGTGTCATCTGTTGTTTGGGACCCATATTAGTCAGTAACCCTTTCTGGTATCAAAACTTTGACCCAACAGTAGGTAGGGTCCGGGCACGCTTACTGAACTAATTATAAGTGGTTCATTCTGATAATGGCGAGGGGTGTTGATGGTGCGTTCCAACCGGGTCATGTGCGTGCATGGATCCCGGTCTGCCTCTGAGGATGTAAGACGCCGTGACATCTGTAAATAGGTCTGTGCCAATTGGTTGTCACTTTAGGGAGTGATACACCCTACTGTGGGGCCGACACAGGATATTTATGTATTAGGGAGCCGATCGCTTGGGGTAGGGTTTTAGGGTACGCTTAGTTCTGTCTGTTTCTGTTGGTACCGTCTGTTTCTGTTGGGTGGTAACACCTGTCTGTTTCTGTGTGGTACCGTCTGTTCGGGTGGTAAAGGCCCATTACTAGTGTACACCTAATTCCACATTCTGTTTCCATAGGGATAAATCTGTTTCTTCTTCTGTCTATTTCTGATCGGGTAGTAAAGGCCCATTATTAGCATTCTGATTCTGTTAAAGTATTCTGTACCCATTCCTGCTTCAATTTAGACATTAGGGTGACCCCTAATTCTGTTATACTAGTATTAGTGCAGAGAAGTGTAAAACAATAGTTTATATCATTCTGTTTTTCTGTTATATCTGCTACACCTGTTATAGTTATCTCACATCCAGTTTTATGTTCATATCATGTTATTGTTATCTGTTCATATGCTGAAAATCACTGGACTTGCCAGACTTTTTGTCTGACCCTTGTTGTTTCGCCTTCTTTCTTCCGTTTCCCTCCCCAGGTTATCCAAGGAGGGAAATACTTTAGCTTGATCCGGATTTCTCTTTGCTTGAAGTGCTTAAAGTATGGCTTGGCTCTGTATAGCTTCCGTTCCATGGGGATTATGATTTTAAACTATGCATTTTGAAGGCTTTTGTACAAGACTGATATTTTGTACTTGAATTCTGAAATTGAAAGGATGTAACCATACTAATTTCTGTTTCCGCTGTAATAAAGTTAAAAATTTTCAAGTACTGTTTTATCTGTCTTGTAAGTTTCTGTTCTGTTTACTAAAATGCTCCACCAAAGTTAAGGCATTCCCTTTGTGAGTGACCTTAACGGAGGTGGGGTGTTACAAGTATATCTGTAAATCCTGACTACTTGACTGCCCGTACAAAATTGGGCACCTAAGAGTTTAGGGAAAACAACAAAATAAACTCCGGGTCAGTCATGGGACTGGTGTAACAGCGTGATTTTCGACCCTCCGAAAACCGTGTCATTATTGAAAGAAATTAGAAGATGAGATAGAAAAGATAGAACTAATAGAATAGAAGAATAAGAAGTTATCAGAAATCTCACAGCGGAATTTAAAAATACAAATACATTACATCATAGGGTCTGATACATCATAATACATCAACAACTTACATCATCATAGTACATTCACATAATAATACATCATGATATGGAAATACAAATCTAACTGGATACATAGGTGTAGATAAAACTACTAGACTGGTCCTGCAACTTGAACTTCGTAAGGTTCCATTTGCCAACCTGAATTACTTGCCTACTCATAATAAATATTATGAGTACCCAAGAGTTTAGGGAAAACACAGAAAATAAACTCCGAGTCAATCAGGGGACTGGTGTGAGTAAATACAGTTAAAAAGATGTAAACAGGGAAATAAGGAATAAGGTGTTCTGTTATTAATAGATTCAATTACTTTAGAAATCTTAAGCCCAACTCAATAACTAACATATGGAAAATGACCCTTGTATTTTGATATCAAAACGTTTGATATTTATGATAGTATTTATCAAATAAATAATCATCTAGTGAATCGCTTGCATCTCACGTTCACGTACATAGAATAAAATCTAAAACCCGAGCGCTTATTGGAATTTGGTTTCTAACTGACAGGGTATGGGAGCACCCACCGATCAGTGTACTCTAGAGAAGATACACTGGGGTTCAACAAGAACATCCTGCAACCCGGCCACACATGACCGTCGACTCATTTAGCTTGAGTGTAACGAATATATTACCACCTCCACGGTTGGGAATGACCCACCGATTACCGAAGTTATAGCAGTGAATATAGATTTAAGAAACAAAAGGAAATACTCTAGATAGTTATAATATACCCTGCTTGGGTATGACCCAACTAGCCATGCTGCCTAGCCCAACTATTGTCTTTCCGGGTTGTGAGGTTTGAAGTCACGTTTACCGTTGACGGATTATTCTTCAACGTCTTTGAATATCACACCATCCTATCTGACAGATCACTCATTTGTTTCCACAAATATATTCTGGGTATAAGGCTAAAGAAACGAATCTCTCTGCCACCAACATAATACACTTATGTAAAGTTGATGTGTAAAATCTGATCGATATACGTTGTCAGATATCCGACTGTTCGGATCTGTTCTGGGATTGAACAGACCGTAGATACTATTTTGGAATAGTGCTTGCATTCTTCATCTTTATCGATTTCCGGTATATGTCGTATAATTCGAGTCGAAGTGGAATGTAAATTCCGGACTCTTCGAAACGATGTACGAAATATCTTTTATAGTCGATAATTTATTATCAGCTTACTGTCTTTAATTCAGTTGCACATCCTGTATTTATAATTATATATATACAGTATAAAATTCTCGGGTTCATATCTGGATATCTTAAATATCACTTTCAATTGTATAGTTAAATTGTGTGTGTCATACACAAGATGTTATACAGTTTTTATCAATATTTGAAAGTGTATAGAAAAAGCCCGTGCTACGCACACGGTGTTTTATCTCGCTTGTCATCGACTGTTAGACGATTTTCTATACTCCGATTTGATTTGTCAAATATTTATTTTCCTTTATTTAAACTTAAATAAATTGTTTTATAATTTATTTAAATTAAATTATCTTTTAAAACTCAAGTTTTAACTCGACGAACTTCTTCGAACAACTTCGATTCTGGGACCTCACTGTCGTCTTGACTGTTCCACTGGTTTACGCCATATTAAATAAAAACTCTATTTTTATTTAAATTAATTAATTACTGATTAATTATATTTATTAATTTAATTTAATTAAATTCGATTTAATAAAATTCTTGCCTTTGAAACTCTATTCTCGCTTGTATTTACCAAGTCGATATTGGCATCTCAAAATCGTGTGATTACCAAAGGGAAATCGTTGATTTTCTCTTGCCAAACCAATCTGGTTTTCTCGCTTAACCAACCACTTTTCTAGCCTCGTTACCAACCTCGAAAACGTGGTGAAATCACTCGAGCCAAATCATTTACCAAGCCATCGTACCAACCTCTTGATCACATCGAAAAACATGGTGGATCCCTCGTGCCAAACCATCGTTCCAGCCCTTTGCCAACCCTTCGAAATCCAAGTTATCCATCGATGGATCACTAAAAATCCAAGTGCCAACCCCTTGCCAGATCTCCTCTTCTCCTTCTCCCTTTCTTCTTCTCGCCTCGCCTGTACAACGTGCACTGGTGTGCACGTGCACACCTCCACTCGACGTCGAACCATCGCCGAACCACCACCCACAAACTCCACTTCATCCACCGATCACCACTGACCCATCGCCACCACCTATCGTTGCCTCCTCCTCGAAATCGCCACTCCACCAAACTTCCAGTAAACAGCATCGAAAAGGACTCCCCCTAAACCGACCTCGACCCCACGCCTCAGACCATCGGAGCACCTCGCACCGCCGCCATCAGCTCCGCCAAGACCCAACGTCACTCCACGTCCAACCTCGGCCAACTCGCACGCCTGTGGGGCCCCCACGTCACCGCCAAAATGTCGAACCCATTTACCCCCTCAAAAGCTAAATCGAGCTCGACAGCTCGAATCACTCACTGGAAAAATCATGGGGTATTTTTCCCATGTTCTCCGATGTGTCCAGCTCCTCCACGCTCCATGCCCCGACCATCAACGTCGCCGATCGCCAGAATTTGGCCAAAATATCATTTTCGGCTATCTCGATCATTCTCCCTCATCTCGACATTAAAAATCATGAAACTACTTTTAAAAATCATCATTTGCTACCACGATTGCATTCAAATCCCTGTAATTCAATTCCCCGATGTTTGGATTTTCGGATTTGAAAGTGTGGATACAGAGAATACTGCTTCTGCTGTTTTCTTGTTTACAAAACATGTTTACTTGATTTTTATTCATGCTATAAAGGTTATATATATATTCGTATATAAGTATAACATATATATATATATATATATATATGTTTGTATACTTGTGATTTGTGATCAACCAGGTATAGATTCACATAACAGAGGAGTTGTTTTGACAGTAAACAAACAGCAGTGTCTTCTTTGATTAACTATGGTGATGAACTCGTTTATTTTTCATTTACACTTGCATACATAGTTGAATGATGACATGACCTTGATGTACTAATCATATATACTGGTGTTAATAAACTTGTGAACTTGCATTGGTGATAATCTATGAAAGCACACACACAAACTGTTTACAGAACTTGCAAATGAAACTAGACTTGTGAGTGATTACTCACATGTTTAAAGCTCCTGAATTCTTGTTTGTAAAAGGATTATAACTTCAGCACTTTCTTGTATATGAGTAAAAAGAAAATGCATGGAATTTGACGTGTATTTATAGGCAAAGATCTCTAAAGTTTCTACAGCCAACTTTCCTTTGCTTTCTTACCTACCCCCTTTCTCTCTCTTCGAATGGCTCACATATTTTACAGCAAACATGTAAGTACCCTTCATAAGAGATGATTCCTACCAACCCTTACTTCTCTCTTCAAAGTACATAAGCCCTTACACCTTCATTAAATGCCTAGCTTACTTTCATTAAATGCAAACTTACCCATTCTTGTCAAGATAAAGAATGATTATTCTTCTCTTGGATATTTTGTTTGCACTTATCACTTTAGCCGCAGATATATATGTATGAGGGGATTAGGTCCTAATCTACTACTTAATGATGGATTTTGCACTTTCTTTTGTTTTGGTTTAAACTCTCTTGTTTGTTGCTAATTGAAATGGTGTATACATGCATATATACATGCATATTTGGCCGTAACATATATATGTATGAATATATATATATATATATATATATATATATAAGTGTTAATCTCCTTAAACTTGTTTGCCTTTATTTGCTTTTGATTTAAATCTCTATATTAAAATAGATATCAGAGGCCTGAAAAATCCCGCCATTACAGACTACCCCACTTAAAAGAATTTCGCCCCGAAATTACACAAGAAAGGTAGAAAGTTTCCAAAAGAAAATATTTCATAAACTGGTTGTTTTAGTACACATACACATACGACTAGTTCTATACTAGCACTAGTCTTGATACATACCATAATACTAGACTTGACTACTCAAGTTCTAAACTGCCCCAAAATATACATACGTAACTGTCCTCCTCTAGTCTCTGTCCTACTACTCGTCGTCAGAGATATCTATTATCTCTACGACCTCCTCGTCATCAGATATATTAATGACTTCAACTACGTCTTCTGAATTTGTCTCCTCCTCGTCATCCTCTATCTTGCCGTGGTCTTCCACAATGGTGCCATCTAACCCGTAGGAAAATCTGGGTATAATTTCTTTATATGCTTCTCGGTCTCCCACGTACATTCTTTCGGGTTTTCGCTCCACTGGATCTTTAGTAGCCTCACCACTTTGTTGCGAAGTTGCTTTCCCTCTCGGTCAATAATACTAAATGGATGTCTTATCACTGTCAAGTCTGGCTCAATCTCTATCTCTTGCTGAACAGAGGGTTCCAGAATTAATGATGGATTGTGCATGCATTTTCTCAAGTGCGATACGTGAAATACGTTGTGAATTCCCGCCATATATTCTGGTAATTCAACTTTATATGCTTGAAAACCGATTCTTTCTAAGATGCGGAAAGGTCCAACATATCTTGGTGCCAACTTTCCATATTTTCCAAATCTTACTACTCCCTTCATTGGTGAGATCTTCACAAAAACTAGATCTTCTATTTCGAATACTAAATCTCTTCGCCTTTGATCGGCATAACATTTCTGGCGATCCTGGGCTTCTTTCATTCTCAGCTTCACTAATTCCACTTTCGCTGCTGCCTCTCGTATCATATCCGGACCAAGTACTAATTTGTTTCCGGACTCCACCCAACATGCAGGCGCTTTACAAGGTCTTCCATATAATGCTTCATATGGTGCCATTTGTATACTCGCCTGGTAACTGTTATTATATGAAAATTCTACTAGGTGTAAATGATCTTCCCATGATCCTCCAAAATCTAAAATACACGCTCTTAGAAGATCTTCCAATATATGATTAACTCTTTCCATCTGACTGTCCGTTTGAGGATGGTAAGCTGTACTGAAATTTAATCTTGTTCCCAACGTTCTCTGCAAAGCTTCCCAAAATCTACTCGTAAAAATGGTATCTCTGTCGCTTACAATGCTCGTTGGAATACCGTGCAGTCGTACTATCTCTTTCATGAATACTTCGGCTAATGTCATGGCAGTGCGCATTGGTTTCACTGGAATAAAGTGCGCACTCTTAGTTAACCGATCTACGATTACCCAAATCCCTTCGTAGCCTCTCCTTGTTCTTGGCAAACCATCGATGAAGTCCATCGATATCATTTCCCACTTCCAGTTGGGAATCTCTAATGGCCGTAATAGTCCAGCAGTCTTTTGATGGTCTCCCTTGAGTTGCTGACAACATAGACATTCATTTACGAAAGTAATGATATCTTTATTCATTCCTGACCACCAGAATACTCGTCTCATATCGTGATTCATTTTATGAATTCCTGGATGGATGCTCAACTTTGATGCATGGCATTCTTTTAAAATCTCCTGTCTTATCCCATCCACGTTAGGTACGCATAATCTGCCGTTTATTCTCAATACTCCTTGATTGTCCAACTCGAAGTCGGTCTCTTTTCCGTTTGTGACTCCTCGAATAATCTTTTCCAGTTTGGGATCCCTTTTCTGATTACTCATTATCCTTTCTTGGAGAGTCGGTGTGACTTCCAAAAGTGATAATATCGCATTTCTACTCAAGGCATCTGCCACTACGTTCGCTTTTCCCGGTGTATAACTGATATCCAAGTCATATGATGCAAGAAATTCTAACCACCGCTGTTGTCTCAGATTTAAATCTTTTTGAGTGAACATATACTTCAATGGTTTATGATCGGTGAAAAGTTCGAATCTCTCACCCAGAAGATAATGTCTCCACATCTTTAGTGCGAAAACCGCTGCCAATAACTCTAGGTCGTGAGTTGCGTAATTCTTCTCGTGAATCCTTAACTGCCTACTTGCAAATGAAATCACTTGTCCCTTCTGCATTAACACCGCTCCTACTCCCTTTCCACAAGCATCAGTGTAAACTGCAAATCCGCTCGTTCCATCGGGAACAGCTAATACTGGTGCTTCCGTTAATCTTTTCTTTAGTTCTTGAAACGATTCTTCACACTTTGGGTCCCAAATAAACTTTTGGCCCTTCTTTGTTAACTTGGTCAGATGTGACGATATTTTGGAGTAGTCTCGGATAAATCTTCGATAGTATCCTGCCAGTCCTAGGAAACTACGAATATCTGTTGGTGTTTGAGGTTGTTTCCATAGTTGTACTGCAACTACTTTAACTGGGTCTACTGATATCCCATCTCTGTTTACTATGTGCCCTAAAAATCTCACTTCCGATTTCCAAAAGTGACATTTTGAAAACTTTGCCTTCAACACGTGTTTCCTTAGAGTTTCTAGCACTACTCTAAGATGACCACGGTGTTCTTCTTCGGTTTTTTGAAAAGATTAAGATATCGTCAATGAAAACGAGAACGAATTTATTAAGAATTTTCCTAAAGACTCTGTTCATCAAATCTACGAAGAAAGCTGGTGCGTTGGTTAGTCCGAACGACATAACCAACCATTCATAAAAGAAATCTGGGCCTCTGAATGCTGTTAAAGGAATACAATCTTCAGAGATTCTCAATTGGTGAAAACCTGTTGCTAAATCCATCTGGGAGAATACTGTTGCTCCGTGTAATTGATCGAAAAGGTCATCAATTCTAGGTAATGGATATCTATTTCGGATGGTTACTTTCTTTAATTCTCGGTAGCCCACACACAGTCGTAAGGACCCATCAGACTTTACTACAAAGACTACCGCAGAGCCCCAACTAGAAAAACTAGGTCGGATTAAGCCTTTACTCAGCAAATCCCGAGTTTGTTTCTCTAATTACTGAACTTCCTTGGGAGCCATCCGTCTCTTTGGTTGAATCATCTGTCTAGCTCCTGGGACTAAATCAATTCGGAATTTGATCTCTCGATGCGGAGGTAAACTTCCGACTTCCTCGAATACGTCCTTGAATTCTCTTACTACTTCCAAAGTGTCGAGACTTTCTTGAGGTGCTTCTAAAGCGTATAGAAAACTACAGGTGTGAATTCCCGGTTTCCCACAAGTTATTCTAGCTTTTCGCTCTAAGCTAGTTATAAGGGTTATGATTTCTTTATCACATTTTATATTGGCTTGGAACTTGCTTAACCAGTCTAATCCAAGTATAAATTTGAAACTTTTGAAATCTAGAACATAGAAGTCAAATCGAAAAAAGTGCGAGAGATATAAGAGAGTTATATCCTCACAACACATTTTAAGCTCAGTTTTTCCCCCTATGGGGTTTGATACGCAAATGGGGTTTGGTGAAATAATTGGTTTAAGGTCAAACTGATCTATGGTTTCGGCTGAAATAAAACTGTGTGAAGCGCCGGTATCAAATAAAACACGGAGGTAAATTCTATTAAACTGTAAAGTACCTTCCGGCACTCCCTGAGTACATGGATTGAAATTTTATTAACTAAATTGGAAAAATATGTCGAGGGATTACCTAAGTAACTACGATCTACCTATATTAAAAATATAGTTTTTAGTAAAAATACGCTCTCTTACTATTTCAAAGCCTAAATGTTTCCGAAGAACATAGGCTCTGATACCAACTTTAACGGCGCGATTTTCAACCCTCCGAAAACCGTGTCATTATTGAAAGAAATTAGAAGATGAGATAGAAAAGACAGAACTAATAGAATAGAAGAATAAGAAGTTATCAGAAATCTCACAGCGGAATTTAAAAATACAAATACATTACATCATAGGGTCTGATACATCATAATACATCAACAACTTACATCATCATAGTACATTCACATAATAATACATCATGATATGGAAATACAAATCTAACTGGATACATAGGTGTAGATAAAACTACTAGACTGGTCCTGCAACTTGAACTTCGTAAGGTTCCATTTGCCAACCTAAATTACTTGCCTACTCATAATAAATATTATGAGTACCCAAGAGTTTAGGGAAAACACAGAAAATAAACTCCGGGTCAGTCAGGGGACTGGTGTGAGTAAATACAGTTAAAAAGATGTAAACAGGGAAATAAGGAATAAGGTGTTCCGTTATTAATAGATTCAATTACTTTAGAAATCTTAAGCCCAACTCCATAACTAACATATGGAAAATGACCCTTGTGTTTTGATATCAAAACGTTTGATATTTACGATAGTATTTATCAAATAAATAATCATCTAGTGAATCGCTTACATCTCACGTTCACGTACATAGAATAAAATCTAAAACCCGAGGGCTTATTGGAATTTGGTTTCTAACTGACAGGGTATGGGAGCACCCACCGATCAATGTACTCTAGAGAAGATACACTAGGGTTCAACAAGAACATCCTGCAACCCGGCCACACATGACCGTCCACTCATTTAGCTTGAGTGTAACGAATATATTACCACCTCCACGGCTGGGAATGACCCACCGATTACCGAAGTTACAGCAGTGAATATAGATTTAAGAAACAAAAGGAAATAATCTAGATAGTGATAATATACCCTGCTTGGGTATGACCCAACTAGCCATGCTGCCTAGCCCAACTATTGTCTTTCCGGGTTGTGAGGTTTGAAGTCACGTTTACCGTTGATGGATTATTCTTCAACGTCTTTGAATATCACACCGTCCTATCTGACAGATCACTCATTTGTTTCCACAAATATATTCTGGGTATAAGGCTAAAGAAACGAATCTCTCCGCCACCAACATAATACACTTACGTAAAGTTGATGTGTAAAATCTGATCGATATATGTTGTCAGATATCCGACTGTTCGGATCTGTTCTGGGATTGAACAGACCGTAGATACTATTTTGGAATAGTGCTTGCATTCTTCATCTTTATCGATTTCCGGTATACGTCATATAATTCGAGTCGAAGTGGAATGTAAATTCCGGACTCTTCGAAACGATGTACAAAATATCTTTTATAGTCGATAATTTATTATCAGCTTACTGTCTTTAATTCAGTTGCACATCCTGTATTTATAATTATATATACAGTATAAAATTCTCAGGTTCATATCTGGATATCTTAAATATCACTTTCAATTGTATAGTTAAAGTGTGTGTGTCATACACAAGATGTTATACAGTTTTTATCAATATTTGAAAGTGTATAGAGAAAGCCCGTGCTACGCACACGGTGTTTTATCTCGCTTGTCATCGACTGTTAGACGATGTTCTATACTCTGATTTGATTTGTCAAATATTTATTTTCCTTTATTTAAACTTAAATAAATTGTTTTATAATTTATTTAAATTAAATTATCTTTTAAAACTCAAGTTCTAACTCGACGAACTTCTTCGAACAACTTCGATTCTAGGACCTCACTGTCGTCTTGACTGTTCCACTGGTTTACGCCATATTAAATAAAAACTCTATTTTTATTTAAATTAATTAATTACTGATTAATTATATTTATTAATTTAATTTAATTAAATTCGATTTAATAAAATTCTTGCCTTTGAAACTCTATTCTCGCTTGTATTTACCAAGTCGATATTGGCATCTCAAAATCGTGTGATTACCAAAGGGAAATCGTTGATTTTCTCTTGCCAAACCAATCTGGTTTTCTCGCTTAACCAACCACTTTTCTAGCCTCGTTACCAACCTCGAAAACGTGGTGAAATCACTCGAGCCAAATCATTTACCAAGCCATCGTACCAACCTCTTGATCACGTCGAAAAACATGGTGGATCCCTCGTGCCAAACCATCGTTCCAGCCCCTTGCCAACCCTTCGAAATCCAAGTTATCCATCGATGGATCACTAAAAATCCAAGTGCCAACCCCTTGCCAGATCTCCTCTTCTCCTTCTCCCTTTCTTCTTCTCGCCTCGCCTGTACAACGTGCACTGGTGTGCACGTGCACACCTCCACTCGACGTCGAACCATCGCCGAACCACCACCCACAAACTCCACTTCATCCACCGATCACCACTGACCCATCGCCACCACCTATCGTTGCCTCCTCCTCGAAATCGCCACTCCACCAAACTTCCAGTAAACAGCATCGAAAAGGACTCCCCTAAAACCGACCTCGACCCCACGCCTCAGACCATCGGAGCACCTCGCACCGCCGCCATCAGCTCCGCCAAGACCCAACGTCACTCCACGTCCAACCTCGGCCAACTCGCACACCTGTGGGGCCCCCACGTCGCCGCCAAAAAGTCGAACCCATTTACCCCCTCAAAAACTAAATCGAGCTCGACAGCTCGAATCACTCACTGGAAAAATCATGTTGTATTTTTCCCATGTTCTCCGATGTGTCCAGCTCCTCCACGCTCCATGCCCCGACCATCAACGTCGCCGATCGCCAGAATTTGGCCAAAATATCATTTTCAGCTATCTCGATCATTCTCCCTCATCTCGACATTAAAAATCATGAAACTACTTTTAAAAATCATCTTTTTCTACCACGATTGCATTCGAATCTCTGTAATTCAATTCCCCGATGTTTGGATTTTCGGATTTGAAAGTGTGGATACAGAGAATACTGCTTCTGCTGTTTTCTTGTTTTCAAAACATGTTTACTTGATTTTGTTCATGCTATAAAGGTTATATATATATTCGTATATAAGTATAACATATATATATATATGTTTGTATACTTGTGATTTGTGATCAACCAGGTATAGATTCACATAACAGAGGAGTTGTTTTGACTGTAAACAAACAGCAGTGTCTTCTTTGATTAACTATGGTGATGAACTCGTTTATTTTTCATTTACACTTGCATACATAGTTGAATGATGACATGAACTTGATGTACTAATCATATATACTGGTGTTAATAAACTTGTGAACTTGCATTGGTGATAATCTATGAAAGCACACACACAAACTGTTTACAGAACTTGCAAATGAAACTAGACTTGTGAGTGATTACTCACATGTTTAAAGCTCCTGAATTCTTGTTTGTAAAAGGATTATAACTTCAGCACTTTCTTGTATTTGAGTAAAAAGAAAATGCATGGAATTTGACGTGTATTTATAGGCAAAGATATCTAAAGCTTCTACAGCCAACTTTCCTTTGCTTTCTTACCTACCCCCTTTCTCTCTCTTCGAATGGCTCACATATGTTACAGCAAACATGTAAGTACCCTTCACAAGAGATGATTCCTACCAACCCTTACTTCTCTCTTCAAAGTACATAAGCCCTTACACCTTCATTAAATGCCTAGCTTACTTTCATTAAATGCAAACTTACCCATTCGTGTCAAGATAAAGAATGATTATTCTTCTCTTGGATATTTTGTTTGCACTTATCACTTTAGCCGCAGATATATATGTATGAGGGGATTAGGTCCTAATCTACTACTTAATGATGGATTTTGCACTTTCTTTTGTTTTGGTTTAAACTCTCTTGTTTGTTGCTAATTGAAATGGTGTATACATGCATATATACATGCATATTTGGCCGTAACATATATATGTATGAATATATATATATATATATATATATATATATATAAGTGTTAATCTCCTTAAACTTGTTTGCCTTTATTTGCTTTTGATTTAAATCTCTATATTAAATTAGATATCAGAGGCCTGAAAAATCCCGCCATTACAACTGGGATGAGTAAAACAGTTAAAACAGTTTGAGCAAGTAAACGATATATTATAAGACCACGCCGTATAACGGAACGGGTTTTCCCTTATGAGAATCCAAATTATCTTTATATCAAAAACCTTTTGATATTATAATAATGTCTATCAACCACAATATAATAATCATCTAGCAGAAACGCTTTCATCTCACGTTCTACATATATAGTATACAATCAAAACCGCAAGCACGTATTGGGTAATGGATTTCCACTATGACAAGGTATGGAACCACCTTTCGCTAGTGTACCTCTAGAAAGGAATACACTGGATTCAACAAGAACATCTTGCAACCAGGCCACACATGACCGACCACTCATTTCGCTTGAGTGTATCGAATGTATATCACCAACGGTTGGGATCAGCAACTGTTTCCCGAATGGGACAGCATCAACAATAGATTTTTTGAAATAAATGAAACTCTAGATCAGATGATTATACACCCTACTTCGGTGCGACCGACTTAGCCATGCCGCCTGCCCGATTTCTGTCATTTACCGGTTGATGAGGCTAAAAGCTACGCTTTATCATCATACCAGATTCACTTCGAATGCCACATCGTCAAATACATCAGATCACTGATTGACGTCATCAACAATACATTATGTGTTAGCTAAAAGAAGTTTCCTTCTCCGCTTCCACTCTTGGTACGGTTGGAGAAATCAATATACGTGATCGTTTGGAAATACACTGTCAGACATCCGTCCATACAAGTCATCCAGGAACAGGATGAACCGAAGGTACTATTCAGTATATCCATCTTAGACACTGTTATCTAAGACTTATACGATAGCCCTTGCACTTTACTCCGTCTTCAATTATCTTTGGCATATATGATACGCCATGCTTATGCCAATACAGAGTGGTTCTTTGGATAATAATCCAAACGGTCTCTCCATATTAACAACGTTAAAATGGTCAAAACTTCGATAGTCTGTGATTTAACTATCAAAGAAAAACACATGTGCAAACAATGATATTATTTCCAAATGGAAATTTTATCAATCAATCATCAATCATATATATATCTATATATATTTATATTCCCTTATTTTCTATGTTTAGAAAATATACGTTATTAACACTGGAAAACATTTCCATTTCTTGTTTTCTATATTAGAAAACATTTCTGATTCTTGTTTGGAAAACATTTCCAAAACTCCTTCATTGGACTTAGACAGATGTTTAAACAAACCATCGCGATGCCAACTCAAACCATTACACTTATTAACTAAATTCCTTTAACCCACCTTCACTATCGAACCTTAACCATTCCTTAGTTAAAAATGAAGTCAATCAAGTTGGGGTAATACTACCTCTCAGACCTTAACTGAACAACATTTCTAACCTTGAAATAGACAAAGTTCACCCTTTTAATTCTTTAACAACTTCCTTACGTAACTCTCCTTCGAATCATATCTATTCGAAATTCTTTCCTTCGAATAAGGTATATTCGATAACTCTATTCAATTTACTCTATTCGATTAACCCTTATCAACTAACTCTATTGGACTAGCGCGATTAACTCTATTGGACTAACGCTATTAGATTAACTCTATCGGACTAACGCTATTGGATTAACTCTTTTCACTTAACTCCTTTCGAATAAACTATATTCGATAACTCATTTAACTCTATTTGAATAAACTATATTCGATTAACTCAATTGATTCTATTCGAATAAACTACATTCGATTAACTCCTTTTACTTCTATTCGAATAAACTATATTCGATTAACTCATTTGATTTAACTCAAATCGATTAACTCCATCCAATAACTAGATTCGATAACTCCTTCGAATAACCAAATTCTATAATTCCATTCGAATAAATTATATTCGATTACTCACTTCGATTAACTAATAATCGATAACTCTTTTCGATTAAACTATCATCGATAACTCCTTTCCTTTAACTCTATTCGAATAAACTAAATTCGATTAACTCATTTCCACTCTATTCGAATAAACTAATTCGATTAACTCCATTTGAATAACTCTAGTTAGATTTAACTCTATTCAATAAATTCTAGTCCGATATAACTCTATCGATTTACTTTAGCTGATTAACACTAACTGTTTAACTCTAACTGGTTTAGCCTAATGGTTTTACTCTAACTGGTTTAACTCTAACTGATTTACTCTAATGGTTTTACTCTAACTGGTTAACTCTTATTCGAATAACTAATATTCGATTAACTCTATTCAACTAACTCGACTCGACTAACCCCTTTCGAATAACTAATTCGATTTACTAACTTTCGAATACCATATTCGATTTAACTCCTTTCGAATACCATATTCGATTTAACTCCTTTATTCGCTTTATAAAGATTTCCTTTTTAACAACGTTTATTCATTTTTAAAGATTTACTTTTAGTAACGGTTCTCCACTTTAAAATGATTTCCTTCTTATAACAGTTTCCTTTTTATAACGTTTTCCCTTTTTCTAAATATCTCCTATTTATAAATATTCCAATTTATAAATATTTCTTATTTATAAATATTCCATTTATAAATATTTTATTTTCAAATATCACATTGAAAATATTCCCTTATCAACATTTCGGTATGTTATGGTATTCAACATATCAAATCACGATGATCAGTATCGTCCAAACACATATAATCGACAACAGATTATATATCAAATCATATATCACAATATATGAAAAACTGTAAAATAAATGTTGAGGAATCCAGTTGGATTCCTCCAACCTATTTTCCCTACATCACAGATGTTAAACAATATAGATAACATCACTTTAAGTTCCATGTGATATATTCTTTTAAACAGAATCAATATAGAAATTCAACTAACTGACTAGCAGTTCAATCAAACAGTCAACACACAGTCAACACACAATCAACACACAGTCAATCAGCCAATATTTAACAGTTCTAAAATACAACATGAAATTATAAACTGTTCAGAGTTAGTGAGATTTACTCACATTGGCAGTTCATCGTTAAAGAACGATAAACTTTTTGTTTGATTTGAATCAAACAATTTATTTCGCCATAAATCCAAACGAGCTCCACTCCACTCCCAGTCAGTTCCATTGGGTAGTGTCCGTCCATACGATCCTTCCGGATCTTGTTTCGCTGAATTCCGATGATGTACGACAAGATATGATACAATAAAGTTAATACACTTTAAATAAATAGAAACTTGGATTTGAATTTTTAATTTGGGCTTACCATTTACCTAAGGCCCAACCCGAACGTGAATACCCAATCCCGTAACGTGCCTTCTCCCTCACCACAAATTAAACTCGCGATTCCAATTCTCCTTCGTTGCCATTTCCCGATCTTCTAACATCATTTCCTCCTCCATCCCACCATCGATTCAAAAACGGACAACACCACAATGATCCCCTCGAAAATCTCTTTAAACCCACACTAACTGCTTGAAACTCGAACGAGTTTCCTGCCTCACGACATCAGGAGCTCGCACCAGTATATCGACATCACAAAGCACCGAACTACCACAAAACCTCCTGCGTGATGCCAAACTCCACGCTAAGACCAAAACCAATATCGAAACCCAACACCGCTGTCCCAAAATCAAACAAACCCGAACCCTAATTTCACTGTTCGAAACTGTCGAGCACCAAACGTTGATCGAACTGCTTAAAAGGAACTCCAGATCGAAGAGCATCACTCATAGAATCATGTATATAAGTATTAGGATTTTTAGTAATTTATTACATTTCTTTTTGATTTTAGAAATCTCTCATTTTCTCTTTTTGCTGAAACAAGTGTTGGCGGCTTGAAAAAATGGACAGAAGACTTTTTTGAAGGGTTTTAGAATGAAGATGGAGTTGGTGTTGTATTTATAGGGATGGGAAAAATATTTTTATATTCATTTCATTCCAATCGTTGCTTATGTTTAACTTCTAAAAATCGGTACGATTTCATACGATACCCAAAAATCACGAAAACTGGCATGCAGCTACTGTCTGACATTACGGTCCCAACGAAACTGGTTTCGTCGAATTCCGACTTCATTTGCAAAAGCGGCTATTTATAAAGCTCTAAACAACCTATTTAAATATATAAATATATTTAAATATAATTGAATTAAATATTTAAAAATAAATATTATCGTCTATATTCACAGTGGAATACCATACAGCTCTACTGGGATTTATAACTCGATAGTTCAAATCTAGGTCAACCCGATATTCGATTTATATTGAAATTCCTTTTTAAAATATAAATAATTCCTTTATAAATTATAAAGGAATTCCACAGCGACTTTTATAAAATTTGATTTTGACGTGAATCAAAATCTACACGACGAAATCCCGATTTTTCTCTTCCATTGGAAAGATATACTCCACCAGCTCCACACGTTTCTTGTTTCACAGAAATCCGGCTTAAAACGAATCCTGTACATTCAGTTGAAGTTCAAATTGCCAAGTAACGAACTGCAGCGCCATTTCAAGCTCGATTTTAATTATAATATAATTATACGTTCAAACTGTCGTTTATATAATATACTCGTTATTCAAATTCAAATCCAAGCTGAATTAAATATCACAGATGATCCAGTTCACACCATATCGCCATTTCAACCAAATTTGATTATTTCAGAATTAAATATATTATTTAATTTATTATTTTAATTAAATATTTACCATTATTTAATTCCACGACCATTAAATTCTCTAAACCACCATTTCAATAATTAAATTAATTAATTATAATACCTCTGCTAATGCGGGTCATTACAATTGCAAATTAATAAATAGATGGTGAGAACAAATTCATTTTTTCCTCTAGCTGTTAGATATAAAATTTTCATGCCTTTCTTGTTTTTGTTCTAAACATGATTTGTCTAGATTTTAAGCATTGCAAAAGGCATAGTTTGCAAGAGCTTATTACTATATTTAGTGAATTGAAATAGATATAAGTTAGTTGTGAAAAATCCTAATACTATCAATTTTCATGGCAGCCTTCATTAAGTTTTACAACAACCTTTACAAGATATGATCAATTTTCATGGCAAATTTCCTTGTTGGAACAATTATGAAATAAGCTATTGTTAGAACAACTACGAAATAGTTTACATGCATTGAATATTAGTTATTTGGTTAGATATGATAAGGTTCATTATTTTTTGATGTTGGAGTAATTATGAAAATTGTAAGGCGGTACAAAATAAAGGTTGATGTTAGTCTTATTTTAAACTCAAATATTATAATGGAATTCATCATGCTTGATTTGAACTGATATTTGTCAATTGAAAAGTGTGCATTACGTGATCGTATGAATTTATTATGAATGCTGCTATGTTTATACTTGTTTGTGTCATAACCATGCAAGTATAATTATGTTACTTGTTTTTCTATGCTTCCAATAAAATACGATAGAGTGTTAATAAACTTTTTAACACCTATTACAGGAAAGTTATATTAACAACAGATTTGATGATGGCCAATGTTGATTTGCTGCAATGATCTACCGTGTAAGCTAGATGAAGTTCCATTTTGAATCATTTACAATAGAGTTTTGTATGCAAGCTACAACAATTTTTTAGAGACCTTTTGACATGTATGTGTTTTGTAATAAGTTAGGTTTTAGATGAGTTATTTTGTATTTGCAAATAGACTTGTTTGATTAAAAACTTCGTATTATTGGAAATATTGGCCTTACGGTGATAAGAAATTACGATGTTTTTTTTTTGCCTATTATGGGTAAATATCTTATCTACTTGCTGTGTGCTGATGTAAGGTTGGTGTACTTTTATTTTGATCATTATGGCTCCAATACATGCTTCAGTTTTTCCGTTAAAGTATGTTGCAGAACCATGAAAGGTAAAGTAAATTTTAGGCTGTACTAATTTAAAATTGGGAGCAGATCACCTGGTCCAGGGGTTCCATGTTCCCCTAGTCCGCACCAATCAAATTACCCCATTTTGGGGCAATTTGCAGTTTGCCCCCTCTGTATAAATCAGAGTACAGGGGAAAAACTGCAAATTGCCTCAAAATGGGGAAATTTGATTGGTGCGGACCAGGGGAACAGGGAACTCCTAGTTCAGGTGATTTGCTCCCTTTAAAATTCTTAGGGGCATATGTATGTGCCTTAACTTGTTTGTTAAATTATAGGCTAATTCTATTCATACACCTATAATTCCTTAACACACACCATAAAATGAAATAAAATAGTATACACCAAAAATTTCTTTTCGTACACCATGCTTTTCACGAAATTATCCTTTTATATTTTGATCACCTTTCCTCTTTAACCTTAAAACTAAATTATAAAAAACTGGGAATTCATTGCAATATATTTACCTAAAATTAATAAAAAAACTTTAATTTTTAACACTAGTATTTTAAATTATTTGATTTTTTTATTTTCAAATCACTTTTAATTTTAGATGATGGAAATTTGAACTTAGTTTTTTAAATATTAGAAAGTTAAACAAGTTAAATTTTGGTGTTAAATTTATGCATGATTAGATTTGACTGAATGATTGAAGAATTTAGTACTTTGTATAACATTAATTTTAGTATTTAGTTTTAAATTTAAATTTTTATATTTAATTAAAGTGAAAACTGTTAAAATTGATTGTATATAAATGTTGCTTGTAACGATATGAATATATTTTAATCCTCAAAATAAATATAAATTTAATTTAATCAGTGATATAAATTAATTTATAATTTACTAATTTTAGAAGAGAAATTATATTGAGTATACATAATGCAAACAAGGGGGAATTGTATATATTTTCATTTTTTAATACTGATTTTTTAATAAGGACATTTTGGTCTGAAATTTTATTTAAAATCTCATGGTGTAAGTAAAGCAATTTACGGTGTTTGAATAGAATTTGCCTAAATTATATTACCTACAAATAAACAGCGAAGCATAGTTTGGCCCCTATTATTTTCGAATTACTATAGGCGGCTATATGTGCATTTGCTATCCTTTCAGTCATATATGGAAGCAGCCACATCAGAGGCGATTATAAATATGAATATGCCTCTAATTCGTTGCAGTTCAATCTAATAATTTGCCCCTATTTGCTTTTATGGAGATGACTATTTATGACTCTACAATTACATTATTTAGTAGCAATCTTATAATACTGCATAATGCTATGAGGCATATCGACATTGACTGGTTCTGTGGTTTCCATATATTTCCAAGAACTTAGCAGTCATGTCATGGTAAATATTTGGCCGTAAATATTATGGGGAATATCGTAGCAATCAAAACTTCTAATAGAAATCATTTCTATTTACAGGATTTTAGTTTAAAGGAAAAACTTAGACCCGCATTTTAAATTACGGACGGAACTTTTTATTTTTGGTTTGAAGGATGCACGCTTCACCCCACTAACCCCACTAACAAACCGTTTCCCATTTCATTCATTCTAGGGTTTTGTCTCGATCAAAAAATCATCAGTATATTGGATCCAAAAATAATCAATCCCTAAAATCAGTAATGTCGACAACTGAAACAGATTCTTCAACTTCGACCTCTAATTTGCCGATAGGCGATTGGGTATTCAAGGCAAGATCAACGAATCGTGCATTATCAACTCCTCAATCGAAGGAAAAATCTCCAAAAAGTGGGAAATCAAAAGCTAGAGTTGCAAAATCAAGAGCAGTTAAACAACTCGCACTGCAAATCGGCGATGAAGAAGGGACTGTGCGTTCAAGGAAGCGTCCTAGGGTTTTGAAGGTATTAGATTTTGTTGAAATTTTGTATGTTTCATCTAAGTGAGAACGAGAAAATCCTGATACATGAATTACAAAATATAATGATAGTTATAGATATCACTTTGCCTTTTAGCATATCATTTTGCATTCCAGCAAAATATAATGATTGTTATAGATATCACTTTGCCTTTTAGCATGTCATTTTGCATTCCAACAAAATATAATGATAGTTATAGATATCACTTTGCCTCTTAGCATATCATTTTGCATTCCAGCAAAATATAATGATAGTTATAGATATCACTTTGCCTTTTAACATGTCATTTTGCATTCCGGCAAAATATAATGATAGTTATAGATATCAGTTTGCCTTTTAACATATCATTTTGCATTCCAGCAAAATATAATGATAGTTATAGATATCACTTTGCCTCTTAGCATGTCATTTTGCATTCCAGCAAAATATAATGATAGTTATAGATATCACTTTGCCTCTTAGCATATCATTTTGCATTCTAGCAAAATATAATGATAGATATAGATATCACTTTGCCTTTTAGCATGTCATTTTTCATTCCAGCAAAATATAATGATAGTTATAGATATCAGTTTTCCTTTTAGCATATCATTTTGGATTCCAGCAAAATATAATGATAGTTATAGATATCACTTTGCCTCTTAGCATGTCATTTTGCATTCCAGCAAAATATAATGATAGTTATAGATATCACTTTGCCTCTTAGCATGTCATTTTGCATTCCAGCAAAATATAATGATAGTTATAGATATCAGTTTGCATTCCAACAAAATATAATGATAGTTATAGATATCAGTTTGCCTCTTAGCATGTCATTTTGCATTCCAGCAAGATATAATGATAGTTATAGATATCACTTTGCCTCTTAGCATATCATTTTGCATTCCAGCATAATATAATGATAGTTATAGATATCATTTTTCCTTTTAGCATATCATTTTGCATTCCAGCAAAATACAATGATAGTTATAGATATCACTTTGCCTCTTAGCATGTCATTTTGCATTCCAGCAAAATATAATGATAGTTATAGATATCACTTTGCATTTTAATTTGTCATCTGATGCATGATTAAGATTTGTGAACGAAGATAGTTATAGAGGAATGGTTTGCACGATCTTTGGTTTTGACCTTTTTATACTTAGTTTTGCCTTGTTAATACTTTTGCTGTGTGTGCCATGTATCTTTAGTCATTGAATTGGTTTAAACGTGAAATAAAGGCTTGATGTCCTTGTCTATTGGTATCATACCAGTTGCCGCATGTACGAGTGTACATTTATATTCTAAACTGTATGGCAAATACTATTCTTTTGTTGATCACTACAACTATATTTTTGTGGTTTACCTTGATCTTAAAGCCTCGCTGAATCATAATATAACATGGGTTAACGGTTGTCCTTGCTATCGTCTTGAAATGATAATATAATTACTTACTTCTTGTTCTCATTTTTTTCAAAAAGGAGGCGAAGGACGGCCGTAGCCGTAGAATCATAACCTAATTGAATTATTATGGAATGTAATCTAAAACTAATTTGTTATATGTTATATTTGACATAGTTTTTTGCTATTGTGATTTCGGATGAATAAAGATATAAATAAAATGACAGTTTCATATAGCATTTTTGTAATGGTACCATTTCTAGTAGCATGATTGTCCTATAAGTAATGATAATTTCATATGACATATTATTATTAAATTGCTTAGAATATTGATAATGTTAATTATGATAGCTTAATATATCATTTTTATCCATGTTCACTACCAATTTTACTGTTATCTTACTATTACTTACTCTTGTTTTATTGTTACTTACTGGTATCAATAATAGTATGTTATTTACTGTTACTTTTAATAGTATTAAAATGATAGTTTTATATATCATTTATAATGTTTTGGTGAATTTGTCTATTATGATCAATTTGTGATGTAGTATTAACATTTAAACATTTGTGTATGCATAGAATACTGCAGCAAAAAATACAAAAAAAGAAAAAGGACAAAGAAAAAGAAAGAAGTCGATACGAATCAGTATCGTTGTAGTTTAATGGACATGATCAAAACAATGGAAAATATTAAAAAAGGCAAAGGTTTTACAGCAGATCAATTAGATTTCATTAAGCAAACACCATTTCATCTATTCATTTTTTCTATATATGAAGGTTATGTAACTTTGAAAGAATGTAATAAATCAACTTTGACTGTGGATATTCTTATTAGTACATTTTCTGATGAGAATGAAGATTTCAAAATTAGGAAAAAAAAGTTTAAAAATTATGACTGAAGATATTACATTGCTGTTTGGTTTGCCAATACATGGAAAAAACTTGTTTCCTCTACCAAAATCTTCTTTTCAACACCTAACTATACTGTAAAGAATTTGTTATAAGGAATTTTGGAATAGTTGATCATATTACTAAAATACATACCACTGCTAGAAT
Organism: Allium sativum; assembly: GCA_030737875.1. Classification (NCBI taxonomy): domain Eukaryota; kingdom Viridiplantae; phylum Streptophyta; class Magnoliopsida; order Asparagales; family Amaryllidaceae; genus Allium; species Allium sativum. Next base: position 459,286,104 of record CM060913.1, on the reverse strand, counting down.
TAATTTTGTTTTTGAAAATGAAAATTATCAATATCAAACTGATTTACCAAAACTAATAATAATTCTAGCAATGATAACTTTCTTTTTGCCAGATAACCAGATGTATTTACCTTGGGGTTATCTACAGTACTTAATTGATGAAGAAAAAATGTTTGATGTATCATGGCCATTAACAATACAATGTTCACTGTTATGTTCACTAGAAGTGTTCAAGTCCAAGCCACGTCAAATGTCCGGATGTTCCATGTTTATTTTGGTAAGAGATACCCTTTTTATTAATGCATTATCCAGGCAACAGCCTATGTTATTAACTTAATTGCTTCTCTAAGTACACTTAAACCAGTTACATTGAAATGATAGTTCCACATATCATTATTTTATGTTACTTTTTAACTCAACTTTAATCATTGAAACCTCCTTTTTTTTAAATGTTTTAAATTTTGTTAATTAAACATCAGAATTTGCTTTTTCTGTCAATGTTTTTGTTCAAATGTTACATTGAAATATGTAATGATAATTTCACATATCATTTTATATAACCTTCTGTTTTAAGCTACAATTGGTTTATTAACATAGATATAAAATTTCTATCTTTTTCCTTATTATATAACACATACCTTTTTGTTTGTAAATTAAAATGATAGTTGAAAATAACATTTAATTAACTTTCACAGTTACACTGCATATTTTATTTTCCTGCATACCCAAACATATAATTTTCTCAAATGTTTTTTGTTAGCCTGCTTTGTGACCAGGCTACCCAAAGCAAAGATCATGTTGACACACCTCTCGGTAAATACTGTCTGATATGGAATCTCTGGATAGCATCGCTCTCTGGCATTGGAAGCATCGTCAGAAGACACAAGGCAGTTTGGTCAAAATCACAACATCAGTATAAACTGGCCCGAAACCCCTATCAAATGACCTCATTTAGATCTATTCACCTCATATATTCGTAGCCCTTTGAATTAGCTTCAGTTTGAGCTTTGGTTTGGCTCAATCGGACTTACGATTTGAAAGTTATGCTCGTTTCCGTGAATGGGTGTAATCTAGCATCGAAGACTCAGGCCATCGCATCGGATCGCTCCCATCAGCTCGCCCTCGATCGGATCGCCCCCCTCGGATCGCCCCTCACGCGTCACGATCCGACTCGTCACCACCCTGCTCGCTCCCTCCGACTACGACCCATTCGTGGTGCGTACCGTGACCACGATCCAATCCCATTACCACGATCCGACCACCGAACCTGCAGATAAGCGCACTGTTTTGACCTATTCTTAAGGCTATTCCTGCTCCTACTTTCATGGATCGCCTGCCACGTGTCCTACCACGACCCAGTCCTCCCAGGAGCTTTCCTACAGCTATAAATACACCTTCAGATGGCATTTTCAGGGGACCTTTTGGCATCCGCTCGTCCATGGCTGCCATAGCCAACACTTCTCCATGAATAACCACCATCTTCCTCAATAAATTCAATGGATTCAGAGAGAATTATTCATTGAATTCAAGTGATCGAAAGACAACATTCATTGTAATTGTAATTTATGAGTGAAATGAGAAAATATGAAGTGGACGTAGGCTCGTTAACGCCGAACCACTATAAAAATCTTGTTGTCTTGCCTTTTTCTCTATTTTTCGATTATTTCTTCATATCTTATGCTCAAAATACGACAATTTGGGTGTTAGAGCCATTTTTTGATCTAACATTTTGGTGCTTTCACTGAGAACCCGAAGAAAGCAGTCCGCCTTCCTACCATTTTTGAAGATTTTGGTGATTTCAGAAAATCAGAAGTTTATGGCTCCGAAGAAAGCAAAGGAATCGCATACTACGCTACCAAATGAAGAAAAAACAGATAACGCACAGGAGCAGGTGGTCGGTTCGCGGCTCGCGGCTCGCAGGGGGCATCACGAACCACCCCCAGGTGACCTCCTCGACCCGAACCAAAGATTCGAAAATGTGGACACCGCGTCTCGTAGGGGTGACCACGATCCGGTCTCAGAATGTACCCACGATCCGACCAGAAGCTAGAAATTTGAAGGCCTCCGCATATCAGTTCCTTCCATGCCCCTGAAGGCAGCCACGAACCGAAGAGGTCCAGCGATCCGCGACCCGAAGAGGCCCAGCGACCCGCGACACGAAGAGGCCCAGCGATCCGCGACCCGAAGAGGCCCAGCGATCCGCGACACGAAGAGGCCCAGCGATCCGCGACCCAGAGAGGCCCAGCGATCCACGACCCGGAGAGGTCCAGCGATCCACAACTCAGAAAAAAATGACGAACAAAGGTCACGACCCGACCCGAGAAAGTGACATTTTTTGGAAAAAATGCGTTTTTCTGATCATTTCAGAAAAGGCTCTGTCGTCCAAAATCGAAAAAATCGTGCGGTGCCCACGATTTCGACCTAACCGGTTAGGTCGATCGCCGCCGGGACTACGGGGCCCCGGACCCCCGCCGGCGCTGCGCCCGGACCCGCTGACGGCCTCGCCTTCGGCTCGGAGCACGGCTCGCCTTCGGCTCGGAGCACGGCTCGCCTTCGGCTCAGAGTATGTTTTCCCCTACAAGTAACAATCAAGATTCAGTAGATAGTCTGAGGATATCAACGGCAAGTTGGTGATGGCTGGAATCCTTCCTAGAACCATAACACCTATTTACTGATGTTGTTCAATGTGAGGAGTTATTGAAAAGACTCAGCATGCTGGCTATGACAATATATAATGATCGTCTCACAGCGACCTCCTCTTCCAGAGCTCCGATGGTGTATAGATTTCGCCAATGCAACTGATAGTGTCCGTGAACGAATAGTGATCACCTAGTTCACATGAATTAAACTTGTCCGACTGGTGAAGTCCCAGATAGCACTAATATGGAGCGGTCCAGGCACTACTCCGAAGACTCGGATGATCATAGCAATGATGTGTCACGATGACAAGATGCTAGAAATTGACTACGGATCCTATCTTTACAAATCTACACTTCACTTGTATGGTGTGCTGAAAGACATAAGTCCTTCGGTCTACTCCTAGGAGAACTTAGCTCGCCTTTGCAATGCATGACTGCTATCCATTACATTATTGAAGATTGATTTCCATCATATAAGAGTTACATCAACACACTTTGGTGCCCAGAGTCAGGTACCAGTGGAACCACCGCGAGCCAAGATTGGACATATGATCTTTGCTTGGACGATAGCAATTTGATTGCTCACCAGCCACCATACGATCTCGGTCGAGAGATGAGAACTTGAGATCAACGCAAATATGAACCAACCATTATCTCTCCACTTCATGCAACAAGTTGTGACAGAATGTGTGAATATTACTTAAAGCCTCGCAAACCATGCTATCATATTCAAGCTTATCTGATCAAGGTCCAGACAGACCAGCTCTAACATAGTTCAGATCTTGCATTGCACCCTAGTGCCTGTTGCTAAATATCCAAACCGAAGATGGAGTGGGAATGGTCTATGGTGATCAAGTTATCGGAAAAGCTGACTATTCGGTTGGATGGACTATGTTACATAACAGGGATGGCGTGAAACCCAAAGATGTTTCCCCTCCAGATGAAATGAAGTGTGAAGGAGGTGTCAATATTGCGAATAATGGGAGCATCGCAAAAGGAATTGCCCAATGACCTGCCCGAATACATAGATCCTAGAGAGGATAGTGATTCAGGATGCAGAAGGGTGACATCTAATAACGCAACTGCACGTGTTCCGACTGGCGGCGCCGACCTTACTAAGGTCTTCAAATCGGATCTCATTTAGGCATCTTCCGAACAAGAGAACTGACATGTTTTCTGTAGGCGATCCTGGATGTGTTCGTTTGGACCAGTGCTAATATTTGCGGGATTTTATCCCAAATTATGAGTCATTTCTTAAGTATAAACCTGAAGTGTGCTCCTGTCAAGCAAATAAGACGTATGCAGTAAGTTCACTATCGCGGGATTTTATATGGAGTTCCCATTCGAAATGAAAGATGAAATCAAGCACCCGGAAGTTGTATACAGACGATGCAAGAAATGATCGGCAATCCAACGCCGAAGTTTTGCAGATAACCCCCGAAGGACGACTCGAAAGGAATTCCAATCGGAGAAACCACAACTCGCAGCTTACCTAGAATGGGCAGAAGAGTTATTGGATGGATTGGAACGTTACAACATACCTCATATTTCATACACAGAAGATCTAAAGTCGAATCATCTGGTCGAATAAGAAATTTCCGATAATCCAGAAAAGATAGAGATGATCCCCATCAAGACACTATGAAATACAACCATTGATAAAATGGAAGTTGATCCAACGTTGGAGACCAAACCCGGAAAAGAGTCATGGTTAACTCCATGATAAACTTCCTACAGCACAGAATGCATCTAACAAGGTGAAGTGAAAGGCGTGCAATCGTTCTTTGTGCCTCGACATATGACATGCAAGTCAACATTGCTTATTTTCCTTAGAAGGTTGTCCCAAAATAGATACTGATGCGCCTCATTGCTAATTCACCGCCCTGAATGCTATGACAAAATCACTAATCAAGTCCCAGCTTGATGAGAAATATACGTGAACATAATATCTGACAAGTGACGTTTTACTGATAGAAAGTGAAGATTCACACTTTCACTCCTCTCATCAACTATTTGCTAAGTAACTCATCCCCCGGATGCTGGGGGCAAATGGAGATTTGAGCATAAATTGCTCGAGATTACATCATCTCATTCAGAGCTGATACATCAAGAATTTTCCTGGCCATTTGACTTAGTCTTGCCTGAAAGTTAGCGAGTTGAAGATCTAGAACGCTTACGCATGAATGTTGGTTGATTGTCGGCGTACCAACCCTTGTCCCCGATATGGGATCGATGGTATATCAGCAAATTTATGTGATATGATTATCCCACCAGCAGTAATATCCTATTTCCTAGCATGGAAAGTGCAAAAATTTCTATAAGCATGAATCCATTGTTTTCATGCTAATTTACAACCTAACACCAATGCAAAGATGTGCTACCGTTAGCAATCCAGTCATGGCTTCCTGACACTCTATCCCTACCCTCAGCACGGGGGCAAAAAGGCGATTTGAAGGAGATGCGACCTCATCACTCACTTATAGTACCTACCTAGCCGCCTTTGCCATCTCAAGACCCCGATCAAGCCCTTTATTGACAGAAATAGGGCGAAGCAAAATGGACCTGCAATGAATATGCAACGCCATTTTTCACTCAGAATGACACTCATTCCTTTAATAGGATTATTCTATAACCATGACTCTTATATTTGCATGGTTTATGAGTTATTGATGTAATTAACTCAGATGAATTAATATGTGGATGGTGTAGGTATCCAGGATTTACTACCGATCAAACTTGTAACACCCGCATATAGAGCCATAGAGCAATACTATAACGAGCTTGACTGAACTGCTCGTTTACAAAGCCACGCTCTTCGTCTAAAGAATGCTGTATAGCTCAAGGTGGATCCGGGATGACCATCCAATCCTTGGCTCACACGTGGCAGACCACAAGACAATTGAACATAAATCATTGAGTTACAAAGTCATAGTCAGACTCCAGATGGATGCGGTGTGACCGCCTACACGGCTCGATCCTATGCTCGACGCCACCAGATTACATGAATTCAAATAAAGGAGGCAACACTGCCTCTTAATTTGCTTACTTTTCAATCATAAAATTTGCTTTCACATGCTTTCCGAGTTACTGACGTGACTAATTCGTGCGGTGTGAATAATGCAGGTACCCGAAGTCTGGTGCCAACCATTCCTCCCGTAGACTGTTCGGAGGAACTCAAAGCCTTAGCAAATGCTCCAACTGCTTGTCCGACTGGTTTTAATCCTCGGAGCTTGGATTAAAATCTAAACCTAGGACGAGTTTGATGAGCGTGCATGATTGCAGACCGCTTGATCCGTGACTCTAACTCTCCAGAGCTGAGAGAAAGTATAAAGGACGCAAAGATGACGTCCACAAGGCATGGCGGTGTACCATGATCGGAGCCGCCGGAGCAAAAGTCTAACCTTGGCGACCGCCAGGAGAATATAAAAGCGTCCATGATTTGGTGCTGAGAAAGGACTCTTACCCCGCTGAAGGATCGGGGAGCGATGGAACAGCTGAGTCCCAACTCTAACTCTCCAGAGTCGAGAGAGAGTATAAAAGCGTCCATGATTTGGCGCTGAGAAAGGACTCTTACCCCGCTGAAGGATCGGGGAGCGATGGAACAGCTGAGTCCCAACTCTAACTCTCCAGAGTCGAGAGAGAGTATAAAAGCGTCTATGATTTAGCGCTGAGAACTTCTGCTCCGCTGAAGGATCGTTGAGCAGATCATGAACCGAGCTCGAACTCTAACCCGCTGAAGGATCGGGAGAGTATAAAAGCGCTAGAGATTCAGCGCCCCAGCAACTCTAACCCGCTGAAGGATCGGGAGAGTATAAAAGCGCTAGAGACTTAGCGCCTCGGGAAAATTCCTCCCCCGTTAAAGGATCGGGGGGGGGGGGGAAGGATGGAAGCTGATCCCAAATCCTCCATGTCCCGACATGGGGGCAACACAGTTATGGTCCTAATCAATCCTCAACAAGACCTGGCCAGGCACTAAGTTAATGATTGATTGGGGGCATGCCTATACATACATACTACTTTACTGCACTTTCACTTATAAGTTGCACTTATAACTTATAATGTTTCATGACTTGTTTGCTTATTTGCGTTTCAAATGTTTAAATGCATAACTAATTATGGAATGCTCGCAGGTACAGGATAATGTGAAAGGACTCTCACCCCGCTGAAGGATCGGGGAGCGACTGAACAGCTGAGTCTGAACTCTAACCTTGGCGACCGCCAGGAGAGTATAAAAGCGTCTATGATTAAGCGCTGAGAAAGGTGCTGGAGACTCAGCACCCCCCATAATTTCTGCTCCGCTGAAGGATCAGGAGAGTATAAATGCATGACGACATATGCCACTCAAGGGATCCTATCCCGTCACACGACTGGGACCAAGAATGAAAATGGAGCTCGAACCACTCGTTTCCGGGAGTGGGGGGCAGCACACGAACACAGCAGTACAAAAAGAAATGGAATTTCATTCACTAAGTACAGGCTCACAAAACAAAGCTGGACAAAATGCGAGATCCGAACTCGTACAACAACAGCAGACCAGTAGGGAATAACTAAAGGGTCGCGTCCAGAAGGATGACGTAGGCGTATAATTCTAAGCTGCCTGTGCGACTCACGGCGACGACAGAAAAAGAAGCCTGGACAGTGAATTGTTCAGCGACATGTTATACAACTTCATACTCGCAACTGGAAGGACCTGGCGAGGCCCTGAGATTTTTTGATGTTTACCCTACCTTAGTACGATCTTGAGCGATCATTGATTCCTTGGCCTTAATGCGATTCGACGTAATCGTGGAATTCTAGACATTTATGAATTACAGGCTTCTTTTACCGTCCCAAACACGTCCTACTCCATGCTTGGATAGTATGATCGCTTGAATTCTGAAAGTGACTTCCTCTTCTCATATATACATGTCTGAATTCGAAAGGGAAGTGATCCGACCGCATGTCTTTCGCACTTACCCTATAACTGGGGCCATGGCTATTGAAAATATTTACAAACGGCATAACTTAAGTGCCTGTGTTTAACTTGTGTTGTGATCCTAACAAGCCCCCTTGAAGACCAAGAAACAAATGCAAAGAGAATGTCCATCTGCTGATCCCAACCGACTTCTAGAATGGGAAGCTCATATAAGGCTGGATATATCCCATACAACAATTGGATAAGATGTAGCTATTTCGCCTCCAACCTCTCCCTTCATGCAGAAAGCAAGTGGGAGCACCCGAGATGAACACGAACCAATCAGCAGTCACACAACGTGCAGCTTCGATTCAGAACGTCGTAGATGGAAACATGGGCGATGGAACGGCTACCTGCAACTTCCTAGATGAGTATGCAAGAATCACAATGAACTCAGATCATGCACAACCAGTTTTAACTCCAACTCGAATGAATACTCGAGCGACATTTCATACTCAGCTCCGAGAAAGAACGCAACAATTCGAAAAATAGAGACCCGGTCAGGTCAAATGACTCGAACCATGACCTGGGGACAATATCGACGTGGAAACAAGAAATCAGCAAAGACCTCCTTTGTAATCTCAGATTCGATGCTGGGGGCACCAGCCAGGATCTTGATAACGTGCAACAATTCTTTGACGGTAATCTGCTCGCCAGTTTAATTCGGCACCTCTCGAGGAGCGGTACTCCTCTAGTTGATGTGGATAACGACAATCACAGCCCTCACACGTGGGACGTCAGGATCCCCTGTTATTCCCCCGGACTTTATATTTTCTCTATAACAAGACTTTCTCAGAGATTTTGATGAATTCAACCCTGAAGTCGATAGACTTTCATGACAAAAAGGTATTAGCGTCGAGACGAATGACCTAGATGCCTTCCTGACTAAAGAATGAGGTACCTTCTAATTCCTGAAACTATAAGGACAAAGGAAAAGCCCTGGAAAACAACGACAAGAATGTGCAATTCCAAAGAGAATCTATACCACTTATCGAGCCCATGATCTTGTTTGTCAAGATCGATTGAACCGAGCATGAGAAAGAGACTCAATAAGACTGTGATAACCATTTCGGACTATGCTGAAGCATAAACGGTGGAGCCCAACTAACTTCATAACGACATTTATTCATTCGCATTCAACAACCTTACTTGACTCCGCAACTGATCTGATGAGAGTAACCGAAGTCGCTGATGCCCAATGAGGCAATCCTCACTATCTGACTAAAGAGAAGAGATGATATCAAAGCAAACGTGGTTCAACCATTTGCATATACAATCCCGATTTTTGCCAAATTGAGAAACAGTACAGAACGATCTGGGTCGGCTAAGATTGCTGAACCTGCAACTCTACCAGATGCAACGACAGGAAGTATAAAATCTTCAAGATTAAATGCCTTATTGACTCAACTCAACCCTCATCGATACTGGGGGCATAAGTACAGACCTCGCTTGTCCTCCGATGGCACTGAGAGCACAAGTGTCGGTTCATAGACTAAATTTGAAGACAATCCTGGCATGAAATGGGATTCAAAACATGTACGTCATGCCTCCGGAGTACATCCTTACTCATCTTTGCCGACCAAGCGAGCTAGCTTGTGGATCGAATGTGAACTTAAAGACTCAAACTACACCAAATGGAAGGTGTGACAAACCTATCTACTACCTTGCGATGGTGACAATCCTATAGGCACTGGTCCACATAATTTTAATAACGTCCCTTACTGACTACTTCATATGTGAATATTGGATTAAGAAATGATCTGTAACAGTTATGGATTCTCTCGACTACGATCCAGAGTGATCATGTCTTTTGAATTCCTTACTGTTACGATTCAATGCGATTTTAAAATCCTGAATCAATATCAAGATATCAGACTAGCCCAATCTTGGGTACAAATGACAAATTCGTATGTTGATTCTGATGAGCTTTATCCCAACAGTCCAGTTGTTAGCTCAGAGCCCAAGGATTCTTACATCGCCCCATGATTTGGGTGGCTACTTCATTTATTGACTCATATGTAAAAGAAAGTCCAACCCTACCACGCGCTTGGCTTGCATAGAATGATGATATTGTTTGGCGACGACCTATGCGTGTAGGATCACGTTCGGGAGCCGACAATTTAGCATGACTTCTGACGGATGAATTAGATCTTTTAATTCGACAAGGTTTAAACAATTTCTTGATCGTCTCGAATACTCCTTCCATAGAGCTTGGCCCACTAGTTCCTGAGGAATCAATGCAACAATTGGATAAAGCCTTTTCAAGGATAAATAACGTTCCAGAGAGATTTTGCTCAACACATTCAAAGCACATCTCATCTGCGATAAGATGTACTTTGGGGGGCAAAATGTTAGCCTGCTTTGTGACCAGGCTACCCAAAGCAAAGATCATGTTGACACACCTCTCGGTAAATACTGTCTGATATGGAATCTCTGGATAGCATCGCTCTCTGGCATTGGAAGCATCGTCAGAAGACACAAGGCAGTTTGGTCAAAATCACAACATCAGTATAAACTGGCCCGAAACCCCTATCAAATGACCTCATTTAGATCTATTCACCTCATATATTCGTAGCCCTTTGAATTAGCTTCAGTTTGAGCTTTGGTTTGGCTCAATCGGACTTACGATTTGAAAGTTATGCTCGTTTCCGTGAATGGGTGTAATCTAGCATCGAAGACTCAGGCCATCGCATCGGATCGCTCCCATCAGCTCGCCCTCGATCGGATCGCCCCCCTCGGATCGCCCCTCACGCGTCACGATCCGACTCGTCACCACCCTGCTCGCTCCCTCCGACTACGACCCATTCGTGGTGCGTACCGTGACCACGATCCAATCCCATTACCACGATCCGACCACCGAACCTGCAGATAAGCGCACTGTTTTGACCTATTCTTAAGGCTATTCCTGCTCCTACTTTCATGGATCGCCTGCCACGTGTCCTACCACGACCCAGTCCTCCCAGGAGCTTTCCTACAGCTATAAATACACCTTCAGATGGCATTTTCAGGGGACCTTTTGGCATCTGCTCGTCCATGGCTGCCATAGCCAACACTTCTCCATGAATAACCACCATCTTCCTCAATAAATTCAATGGATTCAGAGAGAATTATTCATTGAATTCAAGTGATCGAAAGACAACATTCATTGTAATTGTAATTTATGAGTGAAATGAGAAAATATGAAGTGGACGTAGGCTCGTTAACGCCGAACCACTATAAAAATCTTGTTGTCTTGCCTTTTTCTCTATTTTTCGATTATTTCTTCATATCTTATGCTCAAAATACGACAATTTGGGTGTTAGAGCCATTTTTTGATCTAACATTTTTATTTTTACTTTTGCAGTATTTTCTTTGCGAACATGTTAATTTAATTGAAGAAAAGGTAAAATGCAACAATAATTTCCCAAGGTTTGTGAAATGGGATATAAGCTGTCTGAAGAACAATGTCACAAACGATACATTAACCAGAATGGATAATGAAAAGGTAATATTCAATTTACATTTTTGTCCTGTAAATTTATATTTAATCATCTAGATACCTTATTATTGTTTTTGAACAGATTTTTGAGAACTTGAGACAAATTACTGAAAATGAGAAGACTTTACTGCAACAAGAAAAATTGCAAGTTCAACATGCTCCACGCAGATCTAAAATGGAAAATGATGATGATAATAATCAAATTGCCTCTCTTCAGCAGTATATACAACAACTGGAAAGTAAACTAAGAAAAACTGAAGAAGAGCTGAAAAATGAAAGAGCTGAAAGAATAAAAGAGAAAGAGTTGATTGTAGGATTGAAAAAAGAAATTGAGAAATTGAAATAAAAAACAACCAGCATAGAAAAAGGAGATGAAAGCCAAAATGTAAATAAGCAAAATGAAATTGATTTCGAAGGTCCCACATTTGATCTGAAAATCACACAACAAATGCTAATTCTACAGGAAAAAAGGAAAGAAGCAGAAAGGAGAGAAAAGGAAAAATCAAAGTCAAAAATAGAAATAGCCCCAAGCTCATTGGTTAATAGGGTGACAACAAGGGCTACTCAAAAGAAATCAGAAGCTGAGGGAAAAGTTGATGAAAGGAAAAATGAACATGAAGAAAATGTAGAAAAAACCGATCTAGAAAAGGAAGATCAAAATAAAATTAGTATCGACGAAGAAATTGACAGCGAGTTGAAAGATGTATCAAACATTGAAGAAGAAAGCGATGAAGAAAACATTGAAGAAGAAAGCGATGAAGAAAATGACACCGGTACGGACAATACAGTCAAACTAGTAGACATTGATGCATACTTGCCGAAAAGGGAAAAACTATCAAACTAGTTTAAAAGTCAAAAAAAGCAAGCTTCTAAATCTTCTTGAAGAAATCAAGAAAAGCATAGTTCTTTCGTATTTTGAAAAAAATGAGAATGAGAAGTAAGTAATTATATTATCATTAATAGTTTTTCATTACAATTTCATCGAAATAATACCTACTAACTTATTTTGTGTTTATGTAAAATGCAGCTCTGTAGTTTTCATATCAAATGATGTTAAAAGGGGTGGGATTATAATTGTGAAATCTGTGCTTGAATCTATTTTGTTGGAATTTTACACAGATGGCCAGGTATTTTTCTTTTTATTTCTATATAACTTATATTCACATTTAATAGGTTGGAAAAATAGACAATGTACACGTATGTTCAAAATGATATATATGAACTTATCATTTTGATATAAAGCCTCAACTATACATAGTATATATAAAATGTACATGCAAAAAAGAGCCCTGCATGCTATGATAATAGCTGGGATATGATTAATAGGAAAAATTGAAAATAAACAGGTGTATTTGAAATGATATATAAATGTATCATTTTGATATAATGCCACTACCACACCTGAAAAATTAGCAACATACGTATTATGCTGATATTCATATTAAATGAACAGACGAAAACAAAGATAGACAAATATTTTGTAAATGATATAAAACTTATCATTTTTGTATAAAGCTACTAACACAGGTTATTATTTTCTTTATTCTATCAGATAATTGACTGGTATGTTCAATACCAAGAGTTGTATGAGCACAGCTATACCTTCTCCACTATAATGATGGTAAGGCAAACCTTTTTAAAAGTAAGGATAAGTTCTTTAAAAATTATGCTAAAAAATTTAATATGCAGAATGCAATAAGCAATGATTCAGATAATGTGATACAGAAACTAGTTCTTCCTATGATAGAAAGTATTGTTCTGAATGAGTATACCGACGACATATTCTTTCCGTTGCATCATATCAACCATTGGACGCTTTTGAAATTGAACTATGTCACAATGCAATGGACCCATTATGATTCAAATAAGCCTCTAACTAGATCTACAAGGATGTCAAATCCAAGCTACAGGCATGCTATTGATCAGGTAAAATAATTAGTATCGTGATAGACAAAAACTGAATAATGCTACATTCAACTATCATAATTTAATTATTTTCTACATATCCAGAGAAAGAAGATTGAAGGGATATTTGAGAAAAAATGGCAGGAAAAGGGAATCATGAATAAAAGTTTCGGGAAAAAAACACTAATACAAGAACCATCCCCGCGGCAAGAACCATCCTCGTAAGTATTTAGTCATTCCTAAAATATAGATTTAGTGGTTTCCTGTTTTCATTCACATAAAGCACACGAAAAGTATTTAGTGATACCGTAACCATCCCCGCGGCAACACTCAACTATTTTGTAAATTGTCTTAAAAAAGCTCAATAATTGATTGTTACTAAATGCTTTTCTTGCCATTTGTAGGAATGACTGTGCTTGGTTTGTAATGACAAACATTAAATTGCTTGACAATGGAAATCTTCCACAGATGTATGAAAAGGAAGAGATCGACCGACTCAAAGCGGATACAGTATTTCAAATCGTCTACAACGGGGGAAAAGGAACAAATGAAACCAGTGGCAGAGAAAAAAGATTGATTTTTAATTGCAATTAGATTTGATGTATTGAAGTTTACTTCTAATTTTCTTACAAGTTTCCTTGCTATATTTCTAGAAAGCACAATAGACTTATGCTAACTGTTTAATCTGTAATAATATGTGCTGATAACATCATTTGTAGTACGGTAATGTTGAAAGTTTGATATGTTTCATTTCATCATCAAATTGCAATATTGTTGTTTTGCATGCAGTAACATGCTGTTAAATTGCGTGTAATGATATCAAAATGATATTATGTTGTCTCAAAAGTTTTCCAACATTACAGAATATCAAAATGATATATGAAACTATCATTATTTAAAAATATTTTCTATTTTTTGCTGTCGATGAAATCTAAACATAAATTAGTACAATAACAGTTATAATAGCTTTAAACAATAAAAAATATAAATTATCTTATTCTCAAAAGCATAGTGCTATATGCAGATAGCGTAAATTGTCCATTTAAATAATACTGCCAACTAACAAAATGACATAATGCATGCTAAACATAAATAACCATCAACCACTATTATAATCAGCAGAAATTGACGAATAGTGTTATAACCAAAGATAATACAGATGGCAACATAAACATTATGTAATATAACCATTATACATAATTATAACCATCCTACAGTATTATAGCAATACAAACATATAACAAAAATCAAAATTGCCATATCACTGTCAAACATACAATATTATAAACATCATACAGAAACTAAGCAACATTAAAATAAAAAAATTGCAGATAGCATTATTAAATGACAAACAATAATACATCCACTAAACATACATAGAAGCCAAAGGCAAATCAAATATAAATCAATCACTCAGACAACATTATCATAATAGTCATATAGTCAAACAGTTTACATATATGAATTGCATAATAAAAGAAAAAAATGATAACTATATGTATCATTACAATATAAAAATTGGTCATTGTGAAAAAAAAAACAGTATTAAACATCAAGGTATAGAAGAAGCCTGACAGTTTCTTTTGTTGTGGCCTGTAGAATTACATTGGCTACATTTATTTCTTTTATTCTGAGAATAGCCATAGCCACCACGTCTCTTTGTAGAAGGTCTATCTGCTCCGCGAACTTCTTTAGGAGGCCTAATAATAACATTATTTTCAGTAATAACTGGCTTGTCAAAATTAGGAATTGGATTAATGGCTTCAGCATATGAAGATCGAAAAGCGTCAACAGTAAAGTAGTGCTCCACATAGTCGTAAACTGATAAACTTGACTTATTAATACATTTGATTGCATGAGCACATGGAAATCCGGTAACTCTCCATTGATTACAGCTACATAAATGATTTTCGAGATCAACAAAATGAGATTTAGGGGATTTTACTTCAAACACAAAGTCTGAAGACTTGTAAACATCCCAGCCAAAACCAACATCGACTAACTTAGACAAGCGTTCCTCCATAATAGGACAAAGTGTCGTTGTCCACAAACGACATTCCTCCCTTCGCCTAGCCATTTTCTCCATAACTTTCACTCGAATACCATCCAAACAAGAAGTTATAGGCATTACTCTATCTTCCGAAATTCAAGAGTTGAAGCTTTCTGCAACACTTGAAGTATATTCACCATACCGCTTTCCTTGAAAAAACAAATCTTCCTAGTGATCAAAAGGTTTATCTTGTAGAAAATTTTCAGCAGCCATACCCCCAATATTCTTAAATTTAGAAAGATATCGCTCAAAATCATACATATTAGAAGCTCTAGCACAAAGTTTGAATAACTCTACAACAGAAGAATCACCTTTAACTGCCTTCACAACACTACCAATATTTTGTTCCATGTGAAGCAAACAGTAGCTATGATATGAAGAGCGAAATACTTTAGGAACACCTAATATGAGACCCCAATGACGATCAGACATAAAAACTAGAGATCGGTCTTCATTTAGCATTTCTTTCAAATGGGACAAAAACCAAGAACAGTTAGATTCGTTTTCATGTGAAACAATACCCATAGCAAGAGGAAAGAAACCTGCAAAATAATCAATTAATGACCTTTCAAAACGAAGATACATGAGCCTCATTAAGCATCAGAAATATGATAGTAATGTTTGGCAAACAC
Source organism: Allium sativum (assembly GCA_030737875.1). Classification (NCBI taxonomy): domain Eukaryota; kingdom Viridiplantae; phylum Streptophyta; class Magnoliopsida; order Asparagales; family Amaryllidaceae; genus Allium; species Allium sativum. Next base: position 459,270,467 of record CM060913.1, on the reverse strand, counting down.
AATTGAATTAGACTCAAAATGATATATGAATATATCATATATTATATATTAGTCTTTTAGTACCTTACTGTCTAAACATTAATACTACAAACACTTCCAATGGAACCATTGATAAATAAAGCAAACAAATCTAGTGTAAGCATTGTTGCATTAAAATTAGTTAATGTGCATAAAAATGATAGTTTCATGTATCATAGGTACAAAAATAACCAAGAAAAATAAAACAAAAGTAATATTAAACTCGTACCTTGATCAGCATTTTTAGAAGTAGCAGCTAACAAAACTCCAGGTCTTCCCTTCAAATGAGCAGCATCTAAAAATATTAATGGTCTGCAGTGTTTAAAACCAAGCAAGCACCAAAAGCAAGACAAATTCTCTCAAACTGATTGGTTGAAGAACCAACATCCATAGATACATAACTACCTGGATTATACTGTTGCAATGCCTCCGAATACCAACGTAAATCATTATATGACATCGCATCATCCCCATATATCTCTTTCAATGCTAACTGTTTTCCGCTATAAGCATAATAGTATGATAGATTGAAATTATACTCTCTTCTAAATTCCGCAATGATATCCTTCGACTTCTTCATAGGAGCATCCCGAATTTGATCCAAAATCAAAGATTTAAAAAATCTACTTGAAATAGTTACTCTATTAATATCTCTAAGACCCGCTCCACACGAATGATTAAAATTATAAGTTCTAATAAAAAATCGAGAGAGTAAGCCCGGATCCGAAGAAGCATTAACATAAAACTTGCAACCATCATTAATCCAAGAACAATTTACCGAAATTCTATCCGGAGCGTTTCTAACAAAAATCAAAGCATAACCATATTTTATTTGATACGCCATTAAAAACTCCCTAAAATCCTCATCTCCATTAAAACAAAAACCAAGAAAATCCGCAATATTTTTCTGAGAACCTTTCTTTAACATATCTTTCAAATAATGAGATGAATCGGCATGTGACTCGCAATTTGTTCCACAATTACAATCGAAGTGCTTTGTATGCTTTCAGAACCCAAACCACTGCCATTACTATCAGATTCCATAACACCAACATTCTCCTTAACCGTAAACTTGAAATATTGACTCTTCTTAAAAGTTAGAAGACATAAAATGCTAAGCAAGTCTGAATCAGTGTCGATAACTATAGTCTTATTCTCAAGAACATAAGAAATCTCAATAGAAAACCGATTAAGGTGTGGCCAAACATCACATATTTCACTTTTAACACCAAATAAAGAAGTGGCTGTGGTCAGACGAGTAGAATAACAATTCTCATTGTGTTCAAAGATAACAAGCAAACTATTTGCTTCATTATTGATAGTATCAGAACTGCAAAAAAAATCCAATTAAAATACTTAAACGAACAAAACAGTAATAGTAAATGTTAAATTTACATATCATAACAAAATAGAACCAATGTTGCCGCTGGATTAAACAAGAATACATTAACTAAAAAACCGTATGATAAATAAACATATCACTGGCAAGATTATAGTCGAAATGTGAATACCGCAGTAATGCTATATAAACATAACATAAAATAACAAACCACATATAATATTCACTAGAACGACGGAACATCATCAAACTATAAAATGATAAACATTGTTGAAGAAATGCAAAAATAAACATTAAAATCTTACTTCTCCATTGAAATAAATCCAAATTCGATATCGATTACTAGAAGAAGAACAAGATGTATAACCTAGATGAGCAAAAAATCGATTATTAATCGACAACAATTATATGAAACGAAAAACAGAAATACTCGAAAGAAATTAAAGAAGCATACCTGAATTTACCTAATTGTTTGATGAAGATAGAAATCGCCAATAGAGTCTGTAGCAATGAAAGAAGACGAAAATCGATTGACAATAGAGAAATCGAATACAAAATTAGAGTGAGCGCCGTCTTGAATAGAGAAATCGGTGATGAAGAAGATCGCAAACAAATTAAGCAGAAGAAAAAATTTAAATGTTGCTGAGTCTTTTTCCTTGGAACGAAAGTTTAACGACCGCTTCCTTCAGACGAAAAAAAAGAGCCGCGTCCGTAGGCCCAAATAATTTGAATAAAATTTCCTTCAGCCCATTTTCCTGTTCTATTTATATGTTAGCTAGTAAAATATAAAATATGTTGCTTCCATTTTTGTATTAAAATGGGGGAAATTATTACTATTATGTACTAATTATGTTAAATAATTTATATATATAGATTGCCATTTTTGTATTGCATTCTTGTTGTGGATATTATAGATTAAGGTCAATACACAAATTATTAGTTTTTGAACCTAAAATATTCAAGGTTTATGTGTAACGCATTTATTTCATGAACTAAATGTGCTTTATGATATTGGAAATAATGTAAACAAATAATATACAGGCAGTCATGTCCTAATTTCCCATTTTAATTATTATCAGCATTTTATATGTAGTTCAAAAAATTACCAAGTTTTGATAATGAATGAAAATTGTTAGAAATTAATTCTAATCAACCTCTTTAATTATGACTATATTTAATATGAATTCAGATTTCACATTTTGTTTTTACATTCATAAGCTCAGCACGAATCATGCATAGTTTCATACCTTTGAGATATTCAATACCACATCCAGAATTCCTAAGTGTCCCTCCTTCCCTCCCTCTGTCTTTCTCTCTCCCCTCTCTATCTTCTGTCTACATATTGGTACGCACACACACATCAAGTCACATAATTTAAGGTTTCGTCTGAGTTGATTAAAATAAGTCTCTTTTTGGGCCTTTTAAAACCAAAACAATCAACATATATCAACCATTTGATCTGAATGTAATCAGTTAACTGATTTCATGTTCAATAACGAATAAACTTACAATTTTGAAGGGAAGATGCAAAGTTTGAAACACCTATATTCCTATGCAGAAAAGCAATGCATAAATACATGTTGGAAAATGGTTTTGAATGAAGATGAAATTATTAAAAAAAATTGACTAAGTGTAAGAATGACTCATATATGTAAATAGTCCCACACCATGAGATTATACGAAGCAACTAAGTATTTGTGCTTGATTCTCACTTGTTAGTTGGGGCAACCATGAGAACACACGCGGGCGCGCAACCGACCAATTGACTCGATCCGGGCTTGGGCTAGGTTACGATTTGTCATGTACACACTTATATTTTTAGAGGGCAATTTCTAACATTTGTTTTTCCTTTCGACATGATAAAATTGAGACCGATTCTTTCAGATCAACTTCCTCCACTAACACGTTCCTCCACTAAAAATCAAATCAAAACTCAAGCAATTATCGTTTTAGTGAAAACCTGAGTCGATTTCGTTTGTATAAGTGAATTGACACTTTCGAAAAGGTTGTTTTATCCTAGAAGCGACAACGGCGAAAGGTAGGAACTTCTTTGTACCCCGAGCAGATCACCGAAACGTCTTCAAGAAAGCTGTCTTATCCGCGATTCAACCATTGTTTTACAACAAATTGATGATATTCTCCAAAAACAATGTCTTTGACTGCAACTGTTGATGATGCAGTGCCTTCCTCCATGTTCCAGATCTCTCTTGTGACCGCTTCTCGGTTCAGATTCTAAGGGCTACACTTCAAACGCTAATGTCAGAAGATGGAGTTTTTCCTTACTATGAGAAAGGTGGTTGCTGGACTGATAACTAACAAGTCGCAATTTCCAGAGAAGCCAGAAAAAGCTGACACAATCAGATGGCTACCTGGATAGAGAAATCAAAGCAGCTGTATACCTGAATAGAGCAGGACTACCGGTGCAAGAATTTCATCCAAACTGGACTCAACGACGATCTGTACGACTACTACAACTCGGACAAATCAGCAAAAGAAATCTGGGAGGCGCTAAAGAAGAAGTATGACACAGAGGAGGCAGGGACGAAGAAGTATGAAGTGAGCGCTACCTAAACTACCAAATGAACAGGTCAGTAGAGATACAGTCACATGAGCTTCAGAAAATTGCTCATGAGATCATATCTGAAGGAAGGACCTTAAACGAACAGTTTCATATTGCTATAAAATAGACAAATTGCCACTAGGTTGAAAATACTTTAAGAATGTGTTGAGACATAAGACCAAGGAATTTTCCTTGGAAATCTTGATCACTTGCCTATGTATTAAGGAGGAGACTTGAAAGCAGGACTAGAAAGAGGAAGTGTTGGTTGTCATCAACAAAACCACTAAAAAGACCAAACCCGCAGCTCTGAAACCAAATCAAAAACAATTTAACAATTAGAATCGTTGCTTACTGAGATTCACCTAATTGGTGGATCAGAGGGTTGGTGGGTAGACATTGGTGCTTCTTGCCATGTCTGGTATGATAGTGATATGTTCACCACATACACGGTTGCTGGTAATCAGAAAGTGTTGTTGGCAGATTCTCCCACCACTAAAGTGGCTGGGATTGGTAATGTAGAAATCAAGTTTACCTTTGGAAAGATAGTTGTTTTGAAAGATGTGATGTATACTCCAGAGATGAGAAAAAAAATGGTGTCTAGCTTTCTCCATAATAAGGCTGGCTTTACTCAAATTATAGGGGATGATTTACAATGGAATGTTTGTGGGAAAGAGTTATGCTTGTGAGAGAATGTTTAAGTTGAATGATGAATCTAACAAAGTGACTAATTATGTTTACATGTTGTGTGATTTTAATATTTGGCACTCTAGATTATTTCATGTTAATAAACGTATAATTCACAATAAGAGCACCTTAGATATATTCCCAAAATGTCAGAAACTAATTTTGATAAATGTGAATTCTGTTCTCAAGCTAAAATCACAAAGGAATCTCATAAGTCTGTTGACTAACTATGTGAACCCTTAGACTTAATTCATTCGGACATATGCAAGTTTGATGGCACATTGACTAGACATGAACATTGCTATTTTATCACTTTTATTGATGATTGTTCTAATTTCACTTATGTATATCTTATGAAAAATAAAAGTGATGCATTTGACATGTTTCAAATATTCAAAACTGAAATTGAGAATGAATCCAAAAAGAAAATTAAGAGACTCATAGTGATAGAGAAACAGAATATGAATCTAGTTCAATTCTGGATTTCCATAAACTATATGGTATAATATATGAGAGAGCTGCACCTTATTCACCTGAAATGAACGGTAAAGCTGAAAGAAAAAATAGGACCTTTACCGAATTGGTTGTAGCCATTTTATTAAATTTGGGTGCAGCAAAGCATTGGTGGGGTGATATATTATCAACCATATGTTATGTAACAAATAGAATACCTAAATCAAAAAGCAAAATTTTACCTTTTGTAATTTTGAAAAATTACGAACCAAATGTATCCTATTTTAGAACTTGGGGATGTTTGGCACATGTTCGTATTCCTAACCCTAAGAGAATAAAATTGGCAAGTAGAGCAAATGAATATGTATTTATTCGCTATGGTATTGATAGCAAAGCATCAGATTTTATGTACTAAATACACATAACATAATTGGATTGAATGATGCTGATTTCTATGAATCGAAATTTCTTTTTGAATTAAGGAATAGTGGGCGCACATCCAGTAGCTCTATGGCCATTAGAATAGAACTTAATGAATATTCTGAAAATGAACCTAGAAGAAGTAAAAGAGCTAGAACGTAAAAGATTTTCGTTCAAAATTTTGTGCTTTTACTATAGAGGAGGATCCCTTAAACCCCAAGAGGACTTATCTTCCTTAGATACCAATTTTGGGAAAGAGGCTGTAACTGATAAGATGGATTCTTTGGAATCCAATAAGACGTGGCACTTAGTAGATTTACCACATGTTCATAAATCTATAGGCTGTAAATGAGTACCTAAAAGAAAATTAAAATCTAATGGCGCAATTGATAAATATAAAGCATGTTTAGTACCAAACGGTTTTAAACAAAGAGAAAATGTAGACTTTTTTGATACTTTTTCACCTGTAACTAGAATTATATCCATTCGAGTATTAGTTTCACTTGCATTTATTCATAATTTAATAATACATCAAATGAATGTTAAAACTGCTTTTTTAAATGGAAAACTAGAAGAAGAAATTTATATGGACAAACCTGAAGGATTTGTTATTCCTAGTCAAGAACATAAAGTTTGAAAATTAGATAAATCGTTATATGGTCTAAATCAAGCTCCTAAGCAATGACATGGAAAATTGGATAACTTAATAATCTCACATGGTTTTAAAGTTAATGAACATGACAAATGCATTTATTATAAATGTGAGAATGACATTTTTACTATCATATGTTTATATGTGGATAATGTAATGACCCGCATTGGCAGAGGTATTATGATTAATTTATTTAATTATATAAATGGTAGGTTAGTGAATTACATGGTCATTGAATAAAATAATAGTGAATATTTAATTAAAATGATAAATTAAATAATATATTTAATTCTGAAATAATCAGAATTGGCTGAAATGGCGATATGGTGTGAACTGGATCATCTGTGATATTTAATTCAGCTTGGAATTGAATTTGAATAACGAATATATTCAATCGTCGACAGTTGAACGTATAGTGTATATTATAATTATAAACGAGCTTGAAATGGCGCTGCAGTTCGTAAATTGGCGATTCGAACTTCAACTGAATGTACAGGATTCGTTTTAAGCCGGATTTCTTTGAAACAAGAAACGTGTGGAGCTGGTGGAGTATATCTTTCTAGTGGAAGAGAAAAATCGGGATTTCATCGGGTAGATTTTGATTTATGTCCAAACCAAATTTTAAAATAGTCGCTATAGAATCGTCAATTGACCGTAACAGTTTATTTGATATAACTGCATATCGGTTTCGAATTTAGACGAGGTTCCTTTGAGACGTAGTGATAATTTAATTTTTAGAATTTTACTGTAATTTTTAATTAATTAAATAAGCAACTTTTTATTTGGAGTATTTTGCACCCTTAATCAGCGATTTTGGGGTTTCACAATATGAGTTAATCTACCGGTATTATTATATTTTTGAAATTGGGGTACCTTACTGGTCACAATGGTATTTTTATTTCTGTCATAGTGGGTCATATGTGAACGGAATTTTATAATAGGGTACCCTAACATTTTAAAACTAACAAATGAATACTTAACATAGCAGTGCCTTGTTACCCTATGTATACTACGCAATCTGGCATTTATCATATTTGTGGTCTTCATTCACACAACAACTTGTCCTCATTTTTCTAAAGAAATGAAGCCGACCACGTTTGAAATTTCCCTCAGCCACATAAAAAAAATCGAAAAGGATATGCCTATAAATATACCAGTAAACAAACCCTTAAAACCAAAATTTCATTCCCACTTTCTTCAGCAAACAACGAGCCGCAACAAATCTCGTTCTAACATGAAGTAAACCAACTTCAAAAATCCCTAAAATCCGAAGGCTTGATCCGCTAGACCAGTGCGTGATTTCTTCTGCTCCTATACCCTTTACAGTGAGGTGCGACACTGATTTTCGAAGACAAGGATGCGGGTTTTCACTGCTGGAACCGCATCGAAGTTTGTGACTTCTGTCTTGTGGTTGCGGGTCAGAAGAGAAGGAGATGGAAACAGACGGGGTTTGAGAAACGAGGAGGGGAATGGCAGGAAATGGGTGCGGTTTCAGTTGAATATTTCGGTGGGTGCTCCTGTGTGATTGAGGGAGATAGGGCAGTGAACTTGTTGAAAACGGATGAAGGGGGGATCCGATTGTTGAAGAGGAGGACCGTGAAAATCTTTACTGTGATTTTTAAATAGAAAGGAGAAGGAGGATTGGAGAATTGAAAATGGGTTTTATTTGGTGAGCTCACAGGATAATGGGGTTGAGATATTTCACGTTGGAGGAAGTATGGTATTTTTGGTCTTTGAATTTCACAAATCGTTGATGAAGGGATTTGGGGATCTGTAGAAGTCCACGGGAACGTTTGGGAGAGGAAGGATAAGCAGATGCGGGTCTGGGCTACTAAGAATTGGTGTGGGCCAGGTTAAAGAAGTTAAGCCCAATTTAATTATAATTAAGTTTTATTTTTAATTTAAGCAGTGTATAACTTGTGAACTTTATAACGTGATCATATGTTAACGAAATTCAGCGAAACAAGATCCGTTAGGATCGTATGGATGGCGCCTACCCAATGGAACTGACTGGGAGTGAATCCGAGCTCGTTACAATTTATGGCAAAATAATTTGTCCGTTGAATCAAATCGAGCGATGGTTATCGTTATCAACGATGATCGTCCAATGTGAGTAAATCTCACTAACTCTGAACAGTTTATAATTTCATGTTGTATTTTTAGAACTGTTAGATATTGGCTGATTGACTGTATGTTGACTGCTTGATTGAACTGCTAGTCAGTTAGTTAAATTTTCTATATCGATTCTGTTTAACAGAATATATCATATATAATTGAAAAGTGATGTTATCTATATTGTTTAATATCTGTGATGCAGGGAAACAGGTTGGAGGAATCCAACTGGATTCCTCAACATTTATTTTACTGTTTTCATATATTGTGATATATGATGTGTTATATAATCTGTTATGGATTATGTGTGTTGGAATGATGTTGATCATTGTTATTCGATATTGTAAATATCATAAAAGACCCTGGGATGTAAAAAGAAGTATTTCAATGTATATTGAAATAAAGGAATTTTATAAAATCACAGGATTTCATAAAAGGAAATATTTATAAAACGAACACGGTTTTATAAAAGGAATATTTATTTAGAGAATAAATAGAAGTTATAAATAGGAAATATTTGTAACGGTAAATAGAAGTTATAAATAGGAAATATTTGTAACGGTAAATAGAAGTTATAAATAGGAAATATTTGTAATGGTAAATAGAAGTTATAAATAGGAAATATTTGTAACGGTAAATAGAAGTTATAAATAGGAAATATTTGTAACGGTAAATAGAAGTTATAAATAGGAAATATTTGTAACGGTAAATAGAAGTTATAAATAGGAAATATTTGTAACGGTAAATAGAAGTTATAAATAGGAAATATTTGTAACGGTAAATAGAAGTTATAAATAGGATATATTTGTAACGGTAAGTAAACGTTATAAAAAGGAAATTGTTGTAATGGAAAACGTAGTTAAGTAAAAGAAGTTAATCGATGTTAGTTAATCGATTAGTGTTAAAGAAGTTAATCGATGTTAGTTAATCGATTAGTGTTAAAGTAAAAGAAGTTAATCGATGTTAGTTAATCGATTTGAGAATAAAGTTAAAAAGAAGTTAATCGATGTTAGTTAATCGATTAGAGAATAAAGTTAAAAGAAGTTAATCGATTAGTGTTAAAGTAAAAGAAGTTAATCGATGTTAGTTAATCGATTAGAGAATAAAGTTGAAAGGAGATAATCGATGTTAGTTAATCGATTAGAATAGAAGCAAATGAGTAAATCGAATATAGTTATTCGAATAGAAAGTAAAAGGGATTATTGAATATAGTTTATTCGAAAAGAGTAAGTGAAATGAGTAAATAAATAGTGTTAGTCCAATATAGTTAATTGATAGGGGTTAGTCCAAAGGAGTTAAGTAAAAAGAGTCAACCGAATATAGCTACACGAAGGAGGGTTAAGTAAGGAAGTTAGTAAAAGGAATATAAAGTGAACTTTGTCTATTTCAAAGTTAGAAATGTTGTTCAGTTAAGGTCTGAGAGGTAGTTCTACCCCAACTTGATTGGCTTCGTTTTAACTAGGGAATAGTTAAGGTTAGGCAATAAAGGGAATGGTTTGAGTTGGCATAGCGATGGTTTGTTTAAACATTTGTCTAAGTCCAATGAAGAAGCTTTGGAAATGTTTTCTAAATAAGAAACCAGAAATGTTTTCTAGTAAAGAAAACAAGAAATGGAAATGTTTTCCATTGTTAATAACGTATATTTTCCAAATTTAGAAAATAAGAAATATGGAATATAGGGAAACAGGAGATAAGTAAATTAATGAACTAAGGAGATGAATGTTAAATGATGTTTGATCGATATAATTTCCATTTGGAAATAATATCGTTGTTTGCACACCTGTTTTTATTCGATAGTTAAATCACAGACTATCGAAGTTTTGACCATTTTAACGTTGTTAATATGGAGAGACCGGTTGGATTATTATCCAAAGAACCACTCTGTATTGGCATAAGCGTTGCGAATCATATATGCCAAAGATAATTGAAGACGGTGTTATGCAAGGGCTATCCTGTTTACAGAATAGTTCCTTCGGTTCATCCTGTTCTTGGATGACTTGTATGGACGGATGTCTGACAGAGTATTTCCAGACGATCACGTATATTGATTTCTCCAACTGTACCAAGAGTGGAAGCGGAGAAGGAAACTTCTTTTAGCTAACACATAATGTATGGTTGAGGACGTCAATTGGTGATTTGATGGATTTAACGATGTGGCATTCAAAGTGAATCTGGTATGATGATAAAGCGTAGCTTCTAGCCTCATCATCCAGTAAATGACAGAAATCGGGCAGGCAGCATGGCTAAGTCGGTCGCACCGAAGTAGGGTGTATAATCACCTGATCTAGAGTTTCATTTACTTCTAAAAATCTATTGTTGATGCTGTCCCATTCGGGAAACGGTTGCTGATCCCAACTGTTGGTGATATACATTCGATACGCTCAAGCGAAATGAGTGGTCGGTCATGTGTGGCCGGGTTGCAAGATGTTCTTGTTGAACCCAGTGTATTCCTCTCTAGAGGTACACGAACGGAAGGTGGTTCCATACCTTGTCATAGTTGGAAATCCATTACCCAATACGTGCTTGCGGTTTTGATTGTATACTATATATGTAGAACGTGAGATGAAAGCGTTTCTACTAGATGATTATATATATATATATACTGTGGTTGATAGACATTATTATAATATCAAAAGGTTTTTGATATAAAAGATATTTTGGATTCTCATAAGGGAAAAACCCATTCCGTTATGCGGCGTGGTCTTATGAGATATCATATACCTGTATAACTGTTTTAAACTGTTTTACTCATACCAGTCCCATGACTGACCCGGAGTTTATTTGTTTGCTTCCCTAAACTCTTGGGTGCCTAAATTTGTATGGGCAGTCAAGTAGTCGGGATTTACAGATATACTGGAAGAGCTTGGAGCAGGAGGCTTCAGGATCATATAGCTATAGTTATTTCCGCTGTGTTGTAAGTGTTGTACTTTGATAATGTATTGTATACATAAAATGATTTATTTAAAGGATATGTTATCTATTATATGTTATTCGTTCCGCTGTGAGATTCGTGTTACTCTGATGTTGTGTTCTTCTTCTTCTTCTTCTTCTATTCTAATTTTCTATCTTATCTTTCCTCACCCTCTAATTTCTTTCACTAATAACCAAAGTCGCTCGAAATCCGGGTCGTTACAGTTGGTATCAGAGCTTAAGTTAAGAATTACTTGGCTCTGTGGCGTGACTCGGTAGAGATAGGGTTAGTAATACCCTAGACTGAGATTGAGTGTATATATACGAGTGAACGTATTTGTTATTGATATAAAAATTTGTTTTATATTGTGGAGATTCATTGGTTGAGTAGTTTATGGGTTCTGGTCGATCAGTTTGATCCACTGTATCGGTAGGAGTTACTAAACACTCGAATACGATGTGTCGGCACGATATGTTTTGAAAGAGGGTAAACGAAATAATTTTACCCAAATTATAATTATAAAATAGTGGATATATTGGTTGTTATTATAATCGAGTAAGATTATAAATTAAATGGTTATGTAAATAACCAATCAGAATTCATATAAGTGAAATACGTGAAATCAAATGAGTTAAATTTGAAATTTAAACCAGAAATTGAATTAAAACTCTGGAAAATTTGATAAGTGTTCGTAAATGGATTGGGATTAAAAATAAGGAAAATTTAAGATCCTGGGAGATTTTAAATTGTTTTACAAGCAGTGTGAATTATATTTTGAAATGGATTTCAAAGTGGAAATGTTTAGAAATGGTTTTATAGTATTGAACTCACTTCGATCGTTGGAAAATAGATTCTGATGATGACAGCTGCATCATCAGTATTCATTTTCGAGTTGTAAGTGACGAATTAGTACCAGAGATACTGTTTTGAATTTGTTTTGGGAAAGACAAGTTGTGTTGAATTTCAAAAATGGGGTTTCAAATATAGAATTTGAACTTTTAAATAGATTTGAAATTTTAACTTGTTTTAAAAGAAATAAAACAAGTAGTTCCTTTATAAACGAAGTTTATAAATGAAGTGAAAAGAATTATCATTGGATAATTCAGAAATAAAAATACAAGTGTGAAATTGGAAGGGAGATCTATTTTCCAAATATAGAAATATCAATTTCAAAAGGAATTGAAATCGAGACTTATTTAAAGAATGAATAAAGAAAGTTTGAAAAGGAATTTGAATAAAGGAAGTTCAAACATAGAATTTGAATAGGAAAATTCAAAGAGGATTTGAATATAGAAAATTCAAAGGGAATTTGAATATATGAAATTCAATGAAATTGAAATAGAGTTTAAATATAGAAATTCAGATGGAATTCAAATATAGAATTTGAATATATAAAGGAATTCAAATATAGGATTTGAATATCGAAAGTGGAATGAAATTTGAATGTAGAGGATTCAAATAGAATTGAAATTGAAATTTGAATATAGAAGATTCGAAGGGAATTGAAATGAAATAAAGAGAATTCAAATAGAGTTTGAATATAGGAATTCAAAGGGAGTTTGAATATGTGAAATTCAATGGAATTGAAATAGGAATTGAATATAGAAATTCAAAGGGAGTTTGAATATATGAAATTAAATGGAAGTGATATAGAATTTGACATATGAGAAATCGAATATGAAACCTGAGTTTGAAAGGATAGAATTTGATTTGTTTATAAATAAGTTAACATATATTTGAACATGTTATACTCAAATATGAAGGTGAAATGGGCAAACTGGTAATTTGAAAATCACTTAACGAACTAAGTTAAAACGATTGGATTAAGTTGGAATGAATTAGAAATGTGTGGATATACATGAGATATGTATGGATAAGGTATGAAGGTATATAAATAGAATGCTCGACGAAAGGTATGTATTTAATTCATATATGAGATTTTATGCGCCGTATCGGCTAGCCGCTTGGTTTTTTTTCTTTTTGTTTTGGATTGGTTAGGGCCATGGGAGGCTATTTGAAATATCCCGATGCTCCTAGTACAAAGGAGGTTATGGCAAATTTTTCCAGAAATTTAAGGAGTTAGAATATTTTTAAGATAATTTGATAGTTAGAAATCAACGTATCGATATATATATATATATATATATATATATATATATATAGAAGTCAATAAGGAAACGAACTTAGAAATAGAATAGTGAAATCAAAAAGGAAGTCTAGAATAAAATCTAGTAAGAATAGAAAGAGGAAGCGTATACGTGTTTAAAAGTGAATCAGTAGTTGTATGGTATTGATTATTCAAGTAAGTAGTCATATCTGTTTTGACGTTATAAATGTTATTCAGTCAAGGTCTGAGAGGTAGTTATACCCCAACTTGATTGATTTCATTATTAACAAATAAATAGTAAGATTTCTGGCTCGAAAATCAATGTTGAATAAGAGTTAGTTGAATATAGTAATTGGGTTGTCGTAACGATGTTTTACACAACATCCGTTTTAACCCAAATAAATGTAAACTTGGAGATATAATAAAGAATATTTCCTAAGTATAGAAATAAACGAGATCGAAAAAGAGATAAGTAATTGGAATATTTTCCAATTATAAATAGCATATATTTTCTAAAAAAGTTTAGAAAATAAAGGAAGGGGATATTCGGAAATGTTTTCCAAATAACAATAAAAGGCCAATATGGTTATTGAAAATATTTGGTTAACAAATATTGATAAAGAAATAGAGAAGTGATTTAACTAATGGAATATTGATTATGGGCTCAGTTAAATTTCAAAAAAAAAAAAATTTGATTTTTGAAAAGAGTAAACTGTTTGAAAACTCCCAGGGAAAGACTGTTTGAATTAAAAACAAATTTAACAGAAATTTGTGAAAGAAGATTTGAATTAAAGAAAAGCTAGTAAAGTGGTAACTGAGATTGAATTAGAAGGATATCAAGACAAATTGGATTGTGAGATTCAAATTTGAAGTGTGATGTGATAATCAAGTTAAGAGTTGGGAATCGAGAAGAAACTCGAGTTAAAATGATATTTGGCTCGGATATAAGTGAATGGTTGTGTCGTGGGTAAAAGAAGATTGGATTTGATTGGGGTAACTCTTATATATGCTGAGTTGATAGCATATAGAAGTGACAGAGTAGATATGCCAGATAAAAAGGTACCAGTTTATATTATATATGAGTTTGGTGATTTTGATGAGCCGAATTGGCAAGCCGCTTGGCTGTTTGATTTTCTTTTGGGATGGAGATGGCCCAGAGAGGCAAGTGGTGATTTGACGTATTGACCGGTACAAAGGAGGTGCTGGCGAAATTTTTCGAAGAGATAAGGCGTTAGAAAATTTTCAGGATTTTTGAAAATTTTCGTTGATAAGAATTAATTAATATTTAATTGAAATTAAATTGGTTCAGTTAAAACTGAAGTTAAGAAGTGAACAAATATGTTCTAACCAGTCGATAGGGTCGCCCTCTACCTTTTAGCAATTTCGAGGACGAAATTATTTTAAGTAGGGAAGATTGTAATTACCCGCATTGGCAGAGGTATTATGATTAATTTATTTAATTATATAAATGGTAGGTTAGTGAATTACATGGTCATTGAATAAAATAATAGTGAATATTTAATTAAAATGATAAATTAAATAATATATTTAATTCTGAAATAATCAGAATTGGCTGAAATGGCGATATGGTGTGAACTGGATCATCTGTGATATTTAATTTAGCTTGGAATTGAATTTGAATAACGAATATATTCAATCGTCGACAGTTGAACGTATAGTGTATATTATAATTATAAACGAGCTTGAAATGGCGCTGCAGTTCGTAAATTGGCGATTCGAACTTCAACTGAATGTACAGGATTCGTTTTAAGCCGGATTTCTTTGAAACAAGAAACGTGTGGAGCTGGTGGAGTATATCTTTCTAGTGGAAGAGAAAAATCGGGATTTCATCGGGTAGATTTTGATTTATGTCCAAACCAAATTTTAAAATAGTCGCTATAGAATCGTCAATTGACCGTAACGGTTTATTTGATATAACTGCATATCGGTTTCGAATTTAGACGAGGTTCCTTTGAGACGTAGTGATAATTTAATTTTTAGAATTTTACTGTAACTTTTAATTAATTAAATAAGCAACTTTTTATTTGGAGTATTTTGCACCCTTAATCAGCGATTTTAGGGTTTCACAATATGAGTTAATCTACCGGTATTATTATATTTTTGAAATTGGGGTACCTTACTGGTCACAATGGTATTTTTATTTCTGTCATAGTGGGTCATATGTGAACGGAATTTTATAATAGGGTACCCTAACATTTTAAAACTAACAAATGAATACTTAACATAGAAGTGCCTTGTTACCCTATGTATACTACGCAATCTGGCATTTATCATATTTGTGGTCTTCATTCACACAACAATTTGTCCTCATTTTTCTAAAGAAATGAAGCCGACCACGTTTGAAATTTCCCTCGGCCACATAAAAAAAAATCGAAAAGGATATGCCTATAAATATACCAGTAAACAAACCCTTAAAACCAAAATTTCATTCCCACTTTCTTCAGCAAACAACGAGCCGCAACAAATCTCGTTCTAACATGAAGTAAACCAACTTCAAAAATCCCTAAAATCCGAAGGCTTGATCCGCTAGACCAGTGCGTGATTTCTTCTGCTCCTATACCCTTTACAGTGAGGTGCGACACTGATTTTCGAAGACAAGGATGCGGGTTTTCACTGCTGGAACCGCATCGAAGTTTGTGACTTCTGTCTTGTGGTTGCGGGTCAGAAGAGAAGGAGATGGAAACAGACGGGATTTGAGAAACGAGGAGGGGAATGGCAGGAAATGGGTGCGGTTTCAGTTGAATATTTCGGTGGGTGCTCCTGTGTGATTGAGGGAGATAGGGCAGTGAACTTGTTGAAAACGGATGAAGGGGGGGATCCGATTGTTGAAGAGGAGGACCGTGAAAATCTTTACTGTGATTTTTAAATAGAAAGGAGAAGGAGGATTGGAGAATTGAAAATGGGTTTTATTTGGTGAGCTCACAGGATAATGGGGTTGAGATATTTCACGTTGGAGGAAGTATGGTATTTTTGGTCTTTGAATTTCACAAATCGTTGATGAAGGGATTTGGGGATCTGTAGAAGTCCACGGGAACGTTTGGGAGAGGAAGGATAAGCAGATGCGGGTCTGGGCTACTAAGAATTGGTGTGGGCCAGGTTAAAGAAGTTAAGCCCAATTTAATTATAATTAAGTTTTATTTTTAATCTAAGCAGTGTATAACTTGTGAACTTTATAACGTGATCATATGTTAACGAAATTCAGCGAAACAAGATCCGTTAGGATCGTATGGATGGCGCCTACCCAATGGAACTGACTGGGAGCGAATCCGAGCTCGTTACAATTTATGGCAAAATAATTTGTCCGTTGAATCAAATCGAGCGATGGTTATCGTTATCAACGATGATCGTCCAATGTGAGTAAATCTCACTAACTCTGAACAGTTTATAATTTCATGTTGTATTTTTAGAACTGTTAGATATTGGCTGATTGGCTGTATGTTGACTGCTTGATTGAACTGCTAGTCAGTTAGTTAAATTTTCTATATCGATTCTGTTTAACAGAATATATCATATAGAACTGAAAAGTGATGTTATCTATATTGTTTAACATCTGTGATGCAGGGAAACAGGTTAGAGGAATCCAACTGGATTCCTCAACATTTATTTTACTGTTTTCATATATTGTGATATATGATGTGTTATATAATCTGTTATGGATTATGTGTGTTGGAATGATGTTGATCATTGTTATTCGATATTGTAAATATCATAAAAGACCCTGGGATGTAAAAAGAAGTATTTCAATGTATATTGAAATAAAGGAATTTTATAAAATCACAGGATTTCATAAAAGGAAATATTTATAAAACGAACACGGTTTTATAAAAGGAATATTTATTTCGAGAATAAATAGAAGTTATAAATAGGAAATATTTGTAACGGTAAATAGAAGTTATAAATAGGAAATATTTGTAACGGTAAATAGAAGTTATAAATAGGAAATATTTGTAACGGTAAATAGAAGTTATAAATAGGAAATATTTGTAACGGTAAATAGAAGTTATAAATAGGAAATATTTGTAATGGTAAATAGAAGTTATAAATAGGATATATTTGTAACGGTAAGTAAACGTTATAAAAAGGAAATTGTTGTAAAGGAAAACGTAGTTAAGTAAAAGAAGTTAATCGATGTTAGTTAATCGATTAGTGTTAAAGAAGTTAATCGATGTTAGTTAATCGATTAGTGTTAAAGTAAAAGAAGTTAATCGATGTTAGTTAATCGATTTGAGAATAAAGTTAAAAAGAAGTTAATCGATGTTAGTTAATCGATTAGAGAATAAAGTTAAAAGAAGTTAATCGATTAGTGTTAAAGTAAAAGAAGTTAATCGATGTTAGTTAATCGATTAGAGAATAAAGTTAAAAGGAGATAATCGATGTTAGTTAATCGATTAGAATAGAAGCAAATGAGTAAATCGAATATAGTTATTCGAATAGAAAGTAAAAGGGATTATCGAATATAATTTATTCGAAAAGAGTAAGTGAAATGAGTAAATAAATAGTGTTAGTCCAATAGAGTTAATTGATAGGGGTTAGTCCAAAGGAGTTAAGTAAAAAGAGTCAATCGAATATAGCTACTCGAAGGAGGGTTAAGTAAGGAAGTTAGTAAAAGGAATATAAAGTGAACTTTGTCTATTTCAAAGTTAGAAATGTTGTTCAGTTAAGG
The DNA here is from genome assembly GCA_030737875.1 of Allium sativum. NCBI lineage: Eukaryota > Viridiplantae > Streptophyta > Magnoliopsida > Asparagales > Amaryllidaceae > Allium > Allium sativum. The sequence goes on along the minus strand of CM060913.1, from coordinate 459,252,527 downwards.
TCTGAGAGGTAGTTCTACCCCAACTTGATTGGCTTCGTTTTAACTAGGGAATAGTTAAGGTTAGGCAGTAAAGGGAATGGTTTGAGTTGGCATAGCGATGGTTTGTTTAAACATTTGTCTAAGTCCAATGAAGAAGCTTTGGAAATGTTTTCCAAATAAGAAACCAGAAATGTTTTCTAGTAAAGAAAACAAGAAATGGAAATGTTTTCCATTGTTAATAACGTATATTTTCCAAATTTAGAAAATAAGAAATATGGAATATAGGGAAACAGGAGATAAGTAAATTAATGAACTAAGGAGATGAATGTTAAATGATGTTTGATCGATATAATTTCCATTTGGAAATAATATCGTTGTTTGCACACCTGTTTTTATTCGATAGTTAAATCACAGACTATCGAAGTTTTGACCATTTTAACGTTGTTAATATGGAGAGACCGGTTGGATTATTATCCAAAGAACCACTCTGTATTGGCATAAGCGTTGCGAATCATATATGCCAAAGATAATTGAAGACGGTGTTATGCAAGGGCTATCCTGTTTACAGAATAGTTCCTTCGGTTCATCCTGTTCTTGGATGACTTGTATGGACGGATGTCTGACAGAGTATTTCCAGACGATCACGTATATTGATTTCTCCAACTGTACCAAGAGTGGAAGCGGAGAAGGAAACTTCTTTTAGCTAACACATAATGTATGGTTGAGGACGTCAATTGGTGATTTGATGGATTTAACGATGTGGCATTCAAAGTGAATCTGGTATGATGATAAAGCGTAGCTTCTAGCCTCATCATCCAGTAAATGACAGAAATCGGGCAGGCAGCATGGCTAAGTCGGTCGCACCGAAGTAGGGTGTATAATCACCTGATCTAGAGTTTCATTTACTTCTAAAAATCTATTGTTGATGCTGTCCCATTCGGGAAACGGTTGCTAATCCCAACTGTTGGTGATATACATTCGATACGCTCAAGCGAAATGAGTGGTCGGTCATGTGTGGCCGGGTTGCAAGATGTTCTTGTTGAACCCAGTGTATTCCTCTCTAGAGGTACACGAACGGAAGGTGGTTCCATACCTTGTCATAGTTGGAAATCCATTACCCAATACGTGCTTGCGGTTTTGATTGTATACTATATATGTACAATGTGAGATGAAAGCGTTTCTACTAGATGATTATATATATATATACTGTGGTTGATAGACATTATTATAATATCAAAAGGTTTTTGATATAAAAGATATTTTGGATTCTCATAAGGGAAAAACCCGTTCCGTTATGCGGCGTGGTCTTATGAGATATCATATACCTGTATAACTGTTTTAAACTGTTTTACTCATACCAGTCCCATGACTGACCCGGAGTTTATTTGTTTGTTTCCCTAAACTCTTGGGTGCCTAAATTTGTATGGGCAGTCAAGTAGTCGGGATTTACAGATATACTGGAAGAGCTTGGAGCAGGAGGCTTCAGGATCATATAGCTATAGTTATTTCCGCTGTGTTGTAAGTGTTGTACTTTGATAATGTATTGTATACATAAAATGATTTATTTAAAGGATATGTTATCTATTATATGTTATTCGTTCCGCTGTGAGATTCGTGTTACTCTGATGTTGTGTTCTTCTTCTTCTTCTTCTATTCTAATTTTCTATCTTATCTTTCCTCACCCTCTAATTTCTTTCACTAATAACCAAAGTCGCTCGAAATCCGGGTCGTTACAGATAACCTATATATTTTTAGGTCAAATATTCATGCTATAAAGATTGTTAAATCTTTGCTAATACCAATTTTGACATGAAAGATCTAGGTTAAGCGAATGTAGTCCTTGGTATTAAGATTACTAAGTCCGAAAAGAGACTTTCTTTCAATTAATCTCATTATATTTAGAAGATTCCAAAGAAATACAATTACTTTGACTATAAACCTGCAGGTACACCATTTGATCCCAGTGTAAAGCTATTTAAAAGTACCAGCGAGGGTGTAAGATAGTCTGACTATGCGAACATCATTGACGGCCTTCAGTATGTCACTGATTGTAGTATACCCAACATTGCCTATGTCATGGGATTATTGTATAGGTTTACCAGTAGACCTAGTATAGATCATTGACATGCTATTGAGAGGATCTTGAGATACCTTGAACTAACTATGAACCTTGGATTATATTATGAAAAGTTTCCAACTATTCTTGAAGGTTATTCCAATGCAGATTGGAATACTTTATCTGATGATTCAAAAGAGACCAATGAATATAAATTTAGCATTGCTGGAGGAGCTGTTTCTTGATCCAAAAAATAGATTATTTTGGCTCACTTCACTATAGAGTCTGAGATGATAGCACTAACAACAACAACCGGTGAAGAAGCAGAGTACTTGAGAAATTTGCTAGTTGGGATCCCCCTATGGGAAAAACTGATACCTACTCCGTTGATCCATTGCGATAGTACCGGGCTATTGCAAAAATAAAGAACCGTCATTATAATGGTAAGAGATGACATATACATCATAAGCATGGTACTTCTAGAGAGATACTCCCTTCACGTGTTGTTTGAGTGGATCATATACGCAGTGATGAAATTTGGCAGATCCTTTGACAAAAGGACTGTCTAGAGAGAGAAAGTCCTTAATACTTCTAAAGGAATGGGACTGTTTCCCTTAGATGGTTGAGTCACACACAATGGTAATCTGATCTAATGACTGGAGATCCCAAGAACTAAGTTCAATAGATATAAACAAGTTATGTAGTGATAATGATTGAACATGCTATTTTTATTAACTAAGAAGCATGTATTACTGAAGTGATTAGAGGATGAGTTAATGGAAACTCTTAATGAGATCTATACTCTATTAGAATGGAGTACCTATCTTCAGGAGTACTCTTGATAGACTCACCTTTGAGAATGTGGAAATGTGGTCGTTTCCTGTGGAGTTTTGGGAATAACTGTTAAAGCATTCACTAAACTAGGATAGACATGCATGACCATAAACGCATAGGCTTATTTTATTGCACTATAGAAAGGTTGCACGTGGTTTGATGTTAGGAATATATTTCAAGACCATGTGTCTCTCTAGTAAATACTGAATCTTATCCACTATGCAAAGGTTCAAGTCGGAACACACCTTTATTTATGCACAATCCTATTTTTGTTTTGAAACTGCTCAAAAATATTTTGAAAAAAAATCAAGTGGGGAATTGTTGGAAAATGGTTTTAAATGAAGATAAATTGTTAAAAAATAATTGACTAGGTGTAAGAATGACTCCTACATGTGAATTGTCCCACATCATGGGATTATATGAAGGAACCAAGTATTTATGCTTGATTCTCACTTGCTAGTTGGGGCCTTGGGGCTTCCACATGTGTGCTTTGTTGTGAGGTGGAATGGCATGCTTGACCACCAGAATCGTATGCGCGACTGACCAATTTGAACCGAGCCGGGCTGGGATTGGGCTTAGCTTAGCTAGGCCAGGCTTTGTGGTGTACACACTTATATTTTTGAATGAAAGTAGTTTGCAATTTTGGTTCGTTTTTTCTTCCAATGCGGTAAAACTAAGACTGATTCTTTTGGATCCGACTTCCTCCACTAACACACTAAAACACGTTCAAATTTGTATTCCATCTGTATTCTTTTATATTTTAGCCAAGATAGAAATAAGAACGTCATCTCTTCCTTCATTAAAATTCAAGTGAAAACCTGAGTAGTTATTGTTTTAGTGCAAACCTGAGTCGATTTCATTTATGTAAGCAAATCGATACTTACAAAGAAGCTGTTTTATCTTAGAGGTAGCTGCGAAAGGTACGAACTATTTTGCACCTCGAGCAGATCGTCGAAATGTCTTCAAGAAAGCAACCTTGCCTGCGACTCAGCCATTGTTTTACAACAATACACAACTAGGAAACAATCACGAAGTCATTTAAGTTAAAAATTACAAAGTAAGTAAGAAAGAAAAATATATAGCAATCATACTAAATAATAATTTCTCCGTAATGACCCCCTCTCCCTAGCTAATACAGTAACCTTCAATCTTTATAGATCTTGGAACTGGGTTGAAGTCACTACTAGGTACAAAGAAAAATAATTTAAATTAACAGTGAGATTATAATCCAAATTAAGTTTCAAAAAAGGTATCAATTATAGTAAAGAGCATTCGAATAGGTGGGTTTTACATAGAGGAAGAGAGTGATGGAATGTGTCGTTAATTTGGTGTTAGAAGAGGAGTATGGCTACTTAAGTTTGGACAGTGATACATAATTTGGTGAGGACGTCTGATTTGATGAGTGAGTAAATTTAATTGTGAATTTGGATTCTGAACAGTGAAGACAAAGAATAGCGGTAGTGTTTGGAAATACACGCTGGTGCATGTTCATGCTTTTAAAAGATTTTTTATTTTGGCTAGTGTCGAACCGCTATAACAGTTGGCTTAATCTGTCTGTTTTGATACATTTTTCTTAGTAGAAGTTTGTTATAGTAAAACCACTAAAAAAATGATTTACCTACCAAAAATTAGGTTTTGGTAACCAACTTTCATGTTGTGCGTTGTCTTTTACGTCTACATCTTATTTCGACTATTAATATTGTTCGTTTCTCTACATTCATCAAAATTTAATTATCGATTATTAGTTTAAAATCTTAGTCTCAATGTCTATTTAAATTCTTTACATTCATTTTTTGTTGTTGATTTCAATTTCACTTTTGATTATTGATTGTTATTAGTAGATTTATTTATTTCGGATTACAAGATTATTATCGTACTTGAATGTTGTATGTTGAACAATATGTTGACTCCTTTATATTTTACCAGTGTTCCTAATATTTGATTGTTGCGTACAAATCCTTGTTTTGGTTGTTTATTATGTTAGTTGTAGAAAAATTGATCTAATGATCAAAGGTGTGTGAAATAATTTTATTGAAACTTTTTGTTTATTTTCCTATTCTCATACACTGATAAATTATTTTATCATTTTCCTTCACAGTTTTGTACCAAATGTTCTACCTGTTATTGATCTAAAAATACAACTCTGGCTTTTGGGTTTTATTTGAATTCTATTATTTCTAAAATGTAAAATAAGATATGTGAAGATTGAGATCAATTATCTCCTTCATTCTTTAATATTTTTATGATCGAGATTTCATGACTACATTCATTCAAATAGATAGTGATTTCTAAGTTATTTCATGCTTGTCATATTTCAAAAAAGAGGAATTTTTCCTTTTATTTATTATGTTGAAAGAATTCAACTTGGCTTACTGTTCATAGTAGTAGCATATCTTATTCTCCTGATAAATCCTTTTGTATTGAAGACTCAGTGCGCAGTGGATATGAGGGGGTTGGTAGTATGGAATTTCTTTCAATAAAGAATGTGATTTTAGTGAGTTAGTGACGAAAAGTTGTAATTTATTATTTTTACAAGTTATGATCAAAAATCCGATTATGCTACTGATTTTCGTAAAACTATGATGAAGTATTGTGCATAATAGGGATTGAAACCTAAGTTCATGAAGAACAGTGAAGAGCAAATAATTGTTCAGTCTATTGTAGTATGTTACACTTTTAAAATTCATGCTTCTTGCAAATTAAAACAATTGGATCATTTTTTGGGTTAGGAGGTTTTAATTATAATTCTAGTGATGGGCATTGTTGACTAAAGGACCTTTAATTAAGAGCAATCTTTTGAAGACTCTAATTTTAGATCGAATTTTTGATGAACCAACAAGTAAAATTACTGTTATTATTGCACATTTCAAAAGAAATAGTGATATTGTTTTGAGTTATTACAATGTGTATATAGACATGGAGATGGCTTTAAAGGAAATTTTTAGTAGTTAAGAATTGTCTTATAATGATTTGGTTTAGCCTAAAATGGGTTGATATAAGCAATCCTAGTTATCACTTCGCTATGGTTGTTCATGAAAGTATTAATTAGTCGAAAAAGTCTATATATCGTACTAAATATGTATTTAAGTATTTCAGCGTTGTCAGCCTATGATATTACTAGATATCATCCTTTTAATTAGTAGGAATGGTTGCTTGATGGCTACTAGTATGAAAAATGAAAATCAAGATACAATGAGTTATTATTCCATTATTTATAGTAAAATGTAATTTTATTTGTTTATGGGTTGTTTAATCGTGTTTTCTCTTTCTTTCACTTCTTTCACATAAAAAATAATTTAGTTCTTATATAAAATGATAGATGGTTTCTATCGGTACTTATTAGTGATAGGAAAGGATGGAGTGATTTAAGTTTTATGCTTGTTAGTTTGTTTGTTGGATTATAGTATTAATGATAAATTATTTATATTATTTGAAAAACAAATTAATCTTTATGATAAAAGTGATTGATTTATAAAGATAAACTTACTTGAAACAGAAATATAAGTAATTCGTTAATATTGTAATCTAATAAACAAACATACAAATATAAATTTTAATCAATGCATCCTCTCCTATGTCTAACAACTACTGACAGAAACTTATTATCATATTGTATAATTACTAAACAAATCTTTATATGGAAGAAATGAAAGAAAGAAAAAATAAAAAAGAAAGAAAACAATTTAAAATCAATAAACAAATACAAAAAATAACAATATTGGTGTAAATTAATAATGGCGACGACTCCTTTTTCTTCTTCACGTTCCAGATGGGAAAATTCCTACTTTCTTCCTTCGAATTTATCCCCTTCCTTGGTTGATTCATGGAGTGAATCTCAGCGTTCATATGCTGATGTGCTTCGGCAATCTATCTCTAAATCTGTATTTGCTTCTAATTGGAATCTTTCCTTGTACAAGAGTTCTTTTAAATGGAAATTTCCCAAGGGAAGATATTGTTTCAAATGTGGTGATTCTAGCCATATGGCGAATGATTGCAGAAATGTGATATGATGCTTCAAATGTGGAAGTTTGGGACATCAGAAGAACAGTTGTCCAGAGATTTTTAGAGGCAATTCAGTCTTTGACCTTATGCACTTCAATTGTTCGAAACTATGTCAAAAATTAATTGTTCTCTTGGATCTTTATGATGTGGATTTTTCTAATAAGGGAAATGATGGTGCGTATATGTTGCTTTTATTGGGTTGACATATTGAGGGTCTTGTAGATGGTTTATTGTGGTGAAAAAGGAACTCTAGTGAGTCAAGAGCTGATGTGTATCCTCCTTTACCACGCCCACTGGAAAGGAAGGAACATGTCTTCTTGTTTTGCTTAAATTTCTTAAAATTAAGGAGGATTATTTCTGATTCGTTTTCGAAGAACAAGAGGAAGATTTTTATGTTATTGGATGAGACACTGTTGCATTTTAATGCAATTAATACTGCTGTGAATTGTGATCGTGGTGTTGTCGAGTTTCATTTCTATCCAAAAGGTGATTATGCCATTAATTTGAGGTCTGGGGGGAATTCTAAACTATTGGATGTTGACATACAGACGGTGGTGGATTATGACATAGGGACTGGTATGGATATTGAGATTGATGATAGTTTGGGGTTCATTAAAGAAGAGATGTTGGGTTTTACTGGGAGGCATTTGGCTAGTCAGTAGATCGATTCAATGATTCTTGATCCATTCGTTCAGATATGTTTTGATAAGTATGAAGTATTGTGGTATAATATTGATGTTGATAATAAGATTTTGGGTAATAATATGGGTAATGAAGTGATGACAGGGATCGGTTGGGTGGACATGCAGTGTTCCGATACTGACAGGCTTTTTGAGTCTTCTCCTAGTTTAGCTAAACATTCTACTTTAGTAGAAGATAGGATTGAATGGCATGTGGCTGAAGATATCAGATTGTTTAACAGTTTTGGGCTGCTGGTGGAGTTTGATGAAGAAGAGAATTCAAGGAAAGAGAATATATGTTGTGCATCTAATGCTGAGATTGTGGAAAATTCAAAGTCTTCTTTATTGAAAACAATGCCGAAGAAATGCTTAAAGGTTGATAGAATTAAAATTGGTTTTGCCAAAAAAATAACCAGCGTGGTGGGAGTTAATCTTCTATTGCACATAATTCAAGGAAGTTTAAGCTAAAGCTTAAGAAAAAAAATAAGATGTTGCGTATTAAGGCACGGAAAGACTTTGGCATCGATTGAGAATTTAAAATACCAAAAACAACATCCTGGTAGGGAGCTGTTAGATATAGGTAGAGGTTTTAGTTTGGGATCTGCGAACTCAGATATGGGGGACAGGCTTGTTAATAGTTATTACAATGTTGTTAGTGAGGAATTAGGAAGTGGGGACAGTCACGTTTTACTGGTCGCGTTAAGTTAACTATTGTTGGAGGATGTTTGGTGGGGAATATGGGCAGCATTGATGGAGTTTTTGATAGTATGTCTGTTCGCAGTAGGAGAGTGCATGAGATTGGGGAGGGTTCAACGCAGATTGCATTGATGGAAGGGGTGTTGTATTATGATGGGTGCAGATTTAAGTTTCTATTGGATAAGGTTGGTTGCACTATGGATTTGGAGGAGTCAGGTGTGAGATTATATTCCATGTTTTTGAGGCCTTGTTTCTGTGTGTTTCAAATGAAGTGTGAGTTGATTAATACGGTGACAGATTCTATTGGTCAGTTAAGTGTTTTGGTTAGGGATGGATTGATTGAGGAGAGTAGAGAGAAATCTTCGATCAGTGATGTGTCCTCTTCATTGTCTAGGAGGGGGAGGCGTAAGAGAGTAACTCCCAGTACTGGATTGGTCCATCGCAATACGAGGATTAGATCTAACTCCTCTTCTCATCATGGTAGGTTCCAAAGCTCGAGTGCTAGTAGTAACAATTCGAGTTCGGGCTCAGGTATGACTCCATTTTATGGTAGCGACCATACACCATTTGCTTTGGGTAGCCTTTATCTAGCCATCTATTTCAACTTTCTAATGATACTGCATTTATTTTTACTGAGTTGATCTAGATGCGGATTACATTAGAAGTAGGGAATTAGAGAGAGTTAATTCTTTAAGATGTTGAGGACTGTTAGCTGGAACATTAGGGGTCTAAATGCGCCTAAAAAATGTGATAAGGTTAGGACTTTATTTTTAAAGATTTCCATAATGATATTGTTTTACTTTAGGAAACTAAAATTGAGAACCCCGATCTTAGTTTTTATTTGAGGTTGGGTGGGTCTCACTTTCGCAATTGAGCTTGTCTTCCGGCCATAGGTAGTGATGGAAGACTTATGATTGGATGGAAGGATAATCAATTTAGACTCATTCAGGGATTCCTAAATTGTATTCATTGCACATTATTTTTGCCTCTCTAATTGATAATTCTATGTTGGATATTACTAATGTGTATGGTCCTAATACAAAAAAAGAGAGGAGACTTTTGTGGGATGAATGTACTATTTTAAGGAATCTTGTCCCCAATCAATGGATTATGGGGAGGGGGAAGTGGGCAGGGAGAAGATTTCAATGTCATTAGGTTTTTAGGGGAGAGATCACCTCGAGAAGGTGATTTCTCTGATATGGAGGAATTCAATGATTTCAGTTTAGATAATAATTTGATTGAGATTCCTCTTAACAATAGAACGTTTACTTGGTCTAATGTGAGAGATAATCCTTCTTTTGCTTTATTAGACATATTTTTTGTTAGTAATGAGGTAGAAGATAGGTTTTCTATTTATAAAGTAAAAGGTTTGCCTTTTTTATATACAGACCATTGTCCCATCATAATTTCTTGTGACTCGCATATTTCCATTAGTAACAGTTTCTAATTTGAGATGTGGTTGTTAGATTCTAGTTTTACTAATTTAGTTGTTGTTAAGTGGAACTCCTTGTTTTATTTTAATAATTTGTATAGTGGCAATTATGCTAAGATTTTTGTTGCAAAGTTTGGTAAGTTAAGATTTTTCTCAAGCTTTGGAATAAGTATATTTTTGGTAGTGTTACAATTTGGAAAGACAAGATTTTGTGTGAGATGTTAGATTTAGACAAGATTAGTAAGTCCAGGTTTCTTAATTCTAATGAGAGAGGGAGAAACTGTGCAACCTTAGGCATGATCTTAAGTTAATATTGGGGAAAGAAGAGATCATGTGGAAACAAAGGGCTCGAGTACAATGGATTAAGGAAGGGGATAATAACACGAAATTCTTCCTTAATGTGGCTAATAATAGGATGTTGGATCTAGATTAACCGTAGAGGGAGGGGGATGAATAGGGTTTATTACAGTTTATCGCTGAGTTCAAATTTTACAGGATATTAAAATGATAAACAGAACAGATAGCAGCAGAGAATATAAGTGCAGAAAGTAAATGACACAAGATGTGCCAGCGTCGGCAAAATCCGGCCTACTGTTGCATTCCTAAGGTTTCTACTACGTAATAGAACAGATCCCGTTTACAAGACTATGTAAACTCGCAAACCCCTCGCTCTTATTCTAATCCTACGCTCAAAACCCTAGACTAATCTAAATCCCCTAGATCAGATTTTCCCGGATTACAAACCCGTAAGCCTAGTTTTTACAGACTCTGGTAAACTGCTAGTTAAAACCCTAACTAGATTCCCTAGTTTTATAAACACTAGAAAACTGTTCGACAATACAAATGAATTAAAACAATACAAATCAAAATTAAAAAATTAAAAACCCCTTTTAATAATTAAGTCCAAAGCCGTTTAACACTTGGCCGGCCCACTCTCCTTTTGATTGCATCCGATCTCTTTATTTCTGAAACAATGGCGGCTAATGGAAATTGAATTAGGGTTTTTAAGTAAAATCTCAAATCTCGATCGTAATGTTGTTCTGGAAGTTCCTCTTTGATGTTGAATCGTTATGGCTTTCTGATGCTTTGATTTGGGATGATGGTGATCGAAAACGGTGGATAAATTAGTGAGTTTATCTGAATTTTATCTTTCAATTTTTGCTTAGGTTTTCGATCCATTGCCTGTGATGAGACTGGTGTCTTATATAGGGTTATACGAACCCTATATCACTCTCTGATTTCTAGAAATGACTTGGCTGATTTGTGTATGTTTTCCGTTTTTGGTTGCCTTGATTAGCTCGACTTTGAATGAAATGAATCTAGTCTTGAATCTGGTCTTTAGCGAATTTGGAAAATTATTTCACCAATTTTAAAACATTGCCATGAGTTGATAACTGTTTCCTTGAATGTCCACACTTGATTCTTGCCAAAAAAATTGGTTCTCTGATTTGCAAAGGCATTTAAGATTCCACTCTTTATCATTTTCCATTTTTGAATGAACTGATTTGGTTTCGAATTCTTGTGTGATAAAAATTGCCGTGTGATTTTCTACAAATAACTCTCTGATTTATTGCCCAATATATATTTTGAAATCTGGAAATAAAAAACTTTGGCCCACTTTGCTTGATTGCTGAAATTCTGGAAACTAATTTCAACATGAATGATGATTGAAACTTTTGTCGATTCTTGAAAAATTTCCTTGATGTTGATGCATTTCTGGAAACATTTAAAAAGCTTTCTTGCCAAAATGAATATGTCCAATACTGGATGCTATAATTCCTGGAACTCATTACAAACTTGCTTTGTGCTCATCTCAATTTTGTGTGCATACATACTGCCATATATGTATTTATGCTCTTGATTAGCTCCTGTACCTTTGAAGTTGTGCTCATGTTCTCCTGGCATGTTCCCTTTGAACTTGTCTGGGCTTGTTTGCATATGTACTCATTTTGATTGTAAATGCATTTGGCCATTAATGTTTTTGTCACTGGGTCACCTTACATTCTTTTGTGACTACTATGCAGAGTATTTTGATTTGCCTTCACCATGTACTTGAGCCTTGCTCTTGCTGTTGCCATATGAACTGAACTATGAATATGCAATGTTTTCTTGCTTGTGCATACTTCATTTTGACCATGTACTCAACTGCCTTGTTGGACTGTTAGTATGTATATGACCTTGAACACACTGTCAGTTTCTGCTTGACTGAGCAGTTGCACAATACACCATGCTGAACCAAGCTGAACATGCACCATTTGTTCCACTTGTATCCTTGCTGCTTTGACCATTCATGTACCAGAACTATTGTGTGCACCTTGGCTTTAAACCGTGTATATACTATGCTGTTGCATTGAATCCTATGTGCATCACCACTTTGAAAGCTTCCTTTACCATTTCTTGCTCGACCATGTATATATAAATCCAGTTTTGGTCTTTGCTATCTCACCGTTATATTTGGGTTGTGGACACACTTGTGCATGGCTTGTGTCACTTGGATTTTGTGTTCTTGTTTTGTGCACTCTTTTCTGAACCCACTGTCATGTGTGCTCGACCATGTTTGAACACCATGCTGAAATGTATTCATTTTCACTTGCACTGGGTCGAGTTGGTCCACGTGGCTGCTCCTCAGTTGCACTTTGTTTGGCGAGGCAGTGCACGCGTGTATATTTATACACGTGTGTATATGCAGCCACTCAGAATAGTTTTCTTGTCCCTGCAATGTAATATGTGTATATACATACTGTCTTCCTTGTGGTATTTACGAAAAATCACTATGAATATCACAAGCTCTCTAGACACAAATGGATGGATATAAAAATTAGATCAAGTCATGAAAAATGATGAGAAACACACTGATATTCTGAGGCAAATAAAATTTAAAAATAAATTTTAAAATAAAATCACTATGAATATTTCCACTGTTTATTCAAAATGATTTTTTTAAAAATAATTAAACTCTCCACATTAATATTAAATCATGATAGATGGCAAAATGATGGTAGATAAAGAAGATGTTCGTGAAATAATTGCCAATTCAAAGATATTAAAATAACCGTTCAACCATCATGAAAATATAAATAAAATCTCCTCTTGTTGTGAAATATACTGTAGTCACAATTCATCACATTTCAAAATTTGATAATAATTTTGATGAATTCTAAATACAGTTCAATTCGGTTATTGATTTCGATTTCTGAATGAATAACCAATAAATAATTTTAAAATTGAAAATCAATTACAAGAGGAAAAACAGAAAGATTTATACAAGGCAAAAAGAATGTGTGAAATCTATACAAGGTGAAGATTCAAAACAGATGAATGAGCAAAATTTCAGAGCGTGAGGGTTTTTAAATATATATATATATATACATATACATACAGTGAGGAAAAAAATTCAGTACTTCTAAACTGATACCACTTGATGTCTCTATTAATGAGGATTTTAACATGACACTGGTAGCTAACAAGGGTATCTCAGTCAGCAAAAACAATCATAAATCCCAAAAAAACAAGAGTTAAACAAATTAGGCACATTTATCAGAGCAGGAATACTTAAGCAACCAGACATTAAGTACATTTACAAAACAATTTCTTTTAATCAGAGCAGCATGATAACCAATCTTAAAGCAGACTTGTCAAGATATTTCTGATGGCCACTAAGCATGATTCTTGATTCAAGAATAAAATACAGTTTATTTGAAATCATTTGAGGGAATATGAAAATCTCAAGATTCAATGAATCAATCGCACTAGATTTTAAATTTTAGATCCAAGATATGTGTGAGATTCAATAAATTAATAATTTTAAATGATTTTAAATAAACAAATATTCAAGTAAAATGATCATGAAATAACAGTGAGTTTTGAGACCAGATATTGAAAGAATTTTTCACAATTATCTCTGACAAGCACAAGAGAAATTTTCGGATTATTTAAATTAGGCATGAGAGATAATTCATGATCCAAAATTAAGAAATTTTTTATTTGAAATCACTTGAATAGATGTAAATTTTTGGATACAATGAATCAATCACACAAGATTAATAATTTCAAATCTAAGAGGTGCATGGGATTCAAAAATATCAAGAATTTCAGACGATTTCAAACAAAATGATTCCAAATAAAATGATCATGAATATAAGATGAAATTCAAGATGTAAACAATGATTCAAGCCAAAAGTTTCCAATTCATAAATATTTAAGTCAATCCGAAAATCAATGAAATTATCACAGCTAAAAATAGAAATGTGCTGTAATGATTATAATATTTCAAGCCTTTCCAAAATGAATCTGAAGAAACTCAAAACAACATAGGTGTGTGAAATTTCATTAATTTTCAGATCTTCAGAAATTTAGAATTCAAATCAACAGTGTTCAAGATATGACAAGAATAAATCAAAACTATTAGGAATTCAGAAATCAGAAAACAAATTTCAAAACAATTGCAAAAATTTACAAGTTTAAATTCAAGATCTGGAAATGATTAAAACATCAGAGTTTTATTCAAATGAAGCGAATTTCCAGAAAATCAGGAATTCTGCAACTTGAAGTTTAAGAAGCATAGAATAAAAAGAATATGGAAGTGTCAATTCAAAACAGAATAAACAGAAAGAAGAATAAAAGAAGAGGTAGAAGGAGGAATAAACAAAGTAGAATAAAAACAGAGAATATACAAAAAGAAATTGTGAGTCTAGAGATCATACCTGAAATTGATGTAAGTAAATAAATCTCTAACTCAATCCATCTTGGCTAAGGAACTGTGAATAATTCAATGATATGAAGTAGTTTGAATTCAGTTTCTCTTTTGCAAAGCAGTTCCTCAGCCTCCTTCGGTACCTAACAGTTTAAAAGGTCGAGTGGTCAAACAAAATTAGTAAAACCACTCAAAGTTTTGTTCTCATCTTTTGGTACCCAAATCTGTTTGTATAATAATCCATTTGAATTTACTTTTGTACCTTTAGGAACCCACATCTGTTCGAATTTGGCCAAATTGTTTTATTTCCTTTTCGGATCCATGATTGTTTAAATGGATTATTACAAAATAAGTTCACACCTCGTTTATGATGTTATAATCCTTGGAAATTATCAGAGTTCAAATTTTCAAAACAATTCCTTTCAAAGTAGTTTGAAGGATTTTTAAAATCATTAGAATTTCGTCTTTCAAAAACATTATTCTTCCCAAAACCAAGACCAAATTTATTTCCAGAAGAACATTGGTTTTTCAACAACACATTCAAAGATTTTTCACTATTAGAGAATTTAGCCAATGTTGTTTCAAGTTGTTGAATTTTAGATTTAAGATCGCCGTTTTCTTTCATTAAATTTGAACAATGGTTTCTAGAGATCTTACTCTTTTCAAAATATGTTTTCAAAATCAAATTTTCATCTTTAAGAAATTTAATTTTGGTCTGGGACTCAGCAATCTCAAATTCAAAATGTTTTCAATTTTCAGATTCAAATTTCTTGAATTTTTCAATCTTGTTTTTAAGTTCTTTCAAAATCAAATCAATTTTCATCAAATTTTCTTTTTGAGCAATTTCAAGTTTGGAATTTATAGTAGTCTTAAAAATTTCAAATTCCTTTTATAGAAAATTATTTGAACTTAATAACTCAATCTTGTTCTCTTTTAAGATTAAAATTTCATTTTCAAACTTTTGAATATTTTTATTGAGACGATTAAGATTGGTTTCCAACTTCAAACAACTTTTGCAATCTGAATTTGAAGAATTTTAAAATATTCAAGTTGTGAATCCAAATCATCAATTTTGCTGGTCGACTCAGAATTCTTAGATTTCAGAGATTTGTTTTTCAACTGAAGTTTATCGACAAATTTAGTTAAATCAGTGCATATATAAACTAAATCTTCGTATGTGAGATTTTCTATTTCAGCATTTGCTGATTCTCCATCATTTGATCTGTCTATTTCTCCTTTTAAGCATAGATCTGAATTTGAGTTGACTTTTCAGGGTTTTGAGCAGTTGTCATCTTTTCTTCCATGCAATGTATTAAGAGTTCCCCAGATTTCCTGTGCAGTTAAACAATGAGCTGTATGAACAAACTATTCAGTACTAAGATGATCAAATATGATATTCATAGCACGAGTATTGAAAACAATGTTTCTCTTATCTAACATATCAACCCCATTGATAACAATATCCCAACATTTAATATTGACAGATTTTAAATAAGACTTTATTTTTGATTTCCAATTTAAAAAATTTGTACCATTAAAAATAGTTGGAATATGACTGGACTGACTCTCAGAAGACTGACAATAAGGATGACCCATGACTCTAGAGTTAATGGAAAATACCTGCTCTGATACCAATTGTTGGATCTAGATTAACCATAGAGGAAGGGTGAATAAGGTTAATTATAGTTTATCGCTGAATTCAAATTTTACGGATATTAAAATAATAAACAGAACAGATAGCAGTAGAGAATATAAGTGCAGAAAGTAAATGACACAAGATATACCCAGCTTCGGAAAAATCCTGCCTACTGCTGCATTCCTAAGGTTTCTACTAGGTAATAGAGCAGATCCCACATACAAGACCATGTAAATTCGTGAACCCCTCGCTCCTATTCTAATCCTACACTCAAAACCCTAAACTGATCTACATCCCTTAGATTAGATTTTCCTGGATTACAAACCCATAACCCTAGTTTTTACAAACTCTAGTAAATTGCTAGTTAAAAGCCTAACTAGATTCCCTAGTTTTACATACACTAGAAAACTGTTCGACGATACAAATGAATTAAAGCAATACAAATCAAAATAAGACAATTAAAAAACCCTTTTAATAATTAAGTCCAAAGCCCTTTAACACTTGGCCGGCCCACTCTCCTTTTGATTGCACCCGATCTCTTTATTTCTGAAACAATGGCGGCTAGTGGAAATTGAATTAGGGTTTTTAAGTAAAATCCCAAATCTCGACCATGATGTTTTTCTGGAAGTTCCTCTTTGATGCTCAAATCATTGTGGCTTTCTGATGATTCGATTTGGGATGATGGTAATTGAAAACGATGGATAAATTAGTGAGTTTCTCTGAATTTTATCTTTCGATTTTTGCTCTGGTTCTTGATCCATTGCCTGTGATAATACTGGTGTCTTATATAGGGTTATACGAATGTTGGACCACTCTCTGATTTCTATAAATTACTTGGCTGATTTGTGTAAGTTTTCCATTTTTGGTTGCCTTGATTAGCTCGACTTTCATGAAATGAATCTAGTCTTGAATCTGGTCTTTAGTGAATTTGGAAAATTATTTCATCGGTTTTAAAACATTGCCATGAGTTGATAATTGCTTCCTTGAATGTCCACACTTGATTCTTGTCAAAAAACTGGTTCTCTAATTTGTAAAGGCATTTAAGATTCCACTCTTTATCATTTTCCATTTTTGAATGAACTGATTTGGTTTAGAATTCTTGTGTGATAAAAATTGCCGTGTGATTTTCTGCAAATAACTCTCTGATTTATTGCCCAATATATATTGTGAAATCTGGAAATAAAAAACTTTGGCCCACTTTGCTTGATTGCAGGAATTCTGGAAAGTAATTTCAACAGGAATGTTGATGGAAACTTTTGTCAATTCTTGAAAAATAATCCTTGATGTTGACGCATTTCTCGAAACGTTTAAAAAGCTTTCTTGCCAAAATGAATATGCCCAATACTGGATGCTACAATTCCTGGAACTCATTAAAAACTTGCTTTGTGCTCACCTCAACTTTGTGTGCATACATACTGCCATATATGTATTTATGCTCTTGATTAGCTCTTGTACCTTTGAAGCTGTACTCATGTTCTCCTGGCATGTTCACTTTGAACTTGTCTGGGCTTGTTTGCATATGTACTCATTTTGATTGTAACTGCACTTGGCCATTAATGTTTTTGTCACTGGATCACCTTGCATTCTTTTGTGATTGCTATGTAGAGTCTTTTGATTTTCCTTCGCCATGTACTTGAGCCTTGGTCTTGCTGTTACCATATGAACTGAACCATGAATATGCAATGTTTTTCTTGCTTGTGCATACTTCATTTTGACCATGTACTCAACTGCCTTGTTGGATTGTTAGTATGTATATGAGCTTGAAAAAACTGTCAGTTTCTGCTTGACTGAGCAGTTGCACAATACACCATGCTGAACCAAGCTGGAACATGCACCATTTGTTCCACTAGTATCCTTGCTGCTTTGACCATTCATGTACCAGAACTATTGTGTGCACCTTGGCTTGAAACTGTGTATATACTATGTTGTTGCATTGAATCCTGTGTGCATCACCACTTTGAAAGTTGCCTTTACCATTTCTTGCTCTACCATGTATATATCAATCCAATTTTGGTCTTTGCTATCTCATCATTGTATTTTGGCTGTGTACGCACTTGTGCATGGATTGTGTCACTTGGATTTTGTGTTCTTTTTTAGTGCACTCTTATCTGAACCCACTGTTATGTATGCTCGACCATGTTTGAACACCATGCTGAAATGTTGTAACGAACCGAACTTCCGTACTATTTGAGTTGACTAAAAACACCACACGTCCAACCCAAATTGCATAGAAATACGAATCATTATTAACTAAAGTAGAAAAGGATAGAAGAAGAACAAAATAACAACATAGGATCTCACATGACAACGGAATAAAATATAATATATATAACAACTTTTTGAGTACAAGATTTTTCTTTCTATATATACATATCATCATCAGAGTACAACATATAACATAGTGGAAAAACAATAACTAAATAATGCTGAAGCCTCCTGCTCCAAGCTCCTTTAGATACATCTGTAAAATCTTGAACTACTTGACTGCTCGTACAAATTTGGGCAAACAAGAGTCAGGGAAAACATAGAAAAATAAACTCCAGGTCAGTCATGGGACTGGTATGAGTAAACAATTTAAATTAGTTTGAGAAAATAAATGATATTTCATATGACCACGCCGTATAACACGGAACGGGTTTTTCCATTATAAGAATCCAAAACACTTGATTTAACTTACAAAAACCTTTTGAAAGCAACGATAATCTTTATATCAAAACTATTTTGATATTATAATAGAGTCTAAATCAAATAAATAACAATCTAGTGAAACGTTTGCATCTCACGTTCCACATATATATAATATACACTCAAAATCGCAAGCACTTATTGGGTAATGAATTTCCAACTATGACAATGTTTGGAACCACATTCCGATAGTGTATCTCTAGAGGAGAATACACTGGGTTCAACAAAACATCTTGTAACCCGACCACACAATACCGAGTACTCTTCGCTTGAGTGTATCGAATGTATATCACCAACGATTGGAATCAGCAACCGCTTTCCCAAATGGGCAACATCGAATAGAATAAAGAGTGAAATGAATTTTTCTAGATAGGTGATAATACACCCTAATTGGGAGCTACCCACTTAGCCATGCCGCATGCCTGATTTTTGTCATTTCCCGGTTGTTGAGGCCAGAGACTACGATTACTTACCATTCATTGATAGCATAATCACTTTGACTGCCACATTATCAGATCCTTTAATCATTAATTGATTTGCACAAATATAATCTGGATATTATGCTAAGAGAATAAATTTTCTGCCACCATATATATTTATACAGACCAACATATGCGATCATTGGAAATACTCTGTCAGACATTCGTCCATATACGTTCGTTCTGGTATTGAACGAAACAGAAGGCACAATTTCCATTAACCCACCTTAGGCAATTTCTACATAGGATTAACAGAAAAATCCCTTGCACTTTACTCCGTCTTCGATTATCTTCATATAATATGATTCACAATGCTACTGTCAATATGGAGTGATTCTCGAATAATAATCCAACCCGTCTCTCCACATTGACAACGATTTTTGGCAAATACTTCGATAGTCGGATATTTAACTATCGAAGAAAAACAAACATTCAGCCAAAGCATCAAACAAATCACTTAGCCCATTAACTAATATTTTATTAGTTAAATCACTTCTCCATTTTATTATCAGTATCGGTTAACTTGATATTTCAATAATCATTAAGACGACCCGAACTTCCCTGTAAAACGAAAGCCCAAATTGAGTTGAGAACAGGACAAATCAGAACACAAGCAGAAGAACATTTCATTGCTTATTACAACAATTTACATCAGAGTACAAGAATATACAGAGTATGAATAAATATTATACATCAGAAAAATATCAGAGATTTACAAATTACAATGCAGCGGAAAATAATACAAAACACAACTAAAAGAGATACGCGGATACAGAGCTTTCTGGATATCATTCCAGCTGTAAACCAGGATCTTGTGAATATAAATCTGCAAAACCAAAACTACTAGCTTCCCATGTGGAAAATAGGGGCACCCAAAGTTTAGGTTAAAACAATAAACTCCAGGTAAGTCATGTGATTGGTGTGAGAACTAAAACAGTTATTTAAAACTTTGCTTTAAAATGGAGTATATCAAGGGACCACGCCGTATAACACCGAACGGGTTTCCTCTCAAGAATACAAGTGCATAGAATAAACATCGCAATGCTTTTTGGAAAAATGAAGCTATTATAAGACCCAGGTCCCATCACACAATGCAACGCAAGCCGGAGGATAGGGTCTTCCCTTATAATAGCCAAACATGCTTGGTACATTTAAAACAAATCATTTGATACTATTATAAGTTCATAGTGTTTAAAACGACTTCAAATATAAATGTATCAATCCTAGGCTGCATAGGTACCATATATCATGTTGCCAATACTAGGCTCTACAATCAAAACCAAAATGGCACGTATTGGAAGTTGGATTTCCATCTGTGAACCAAGGCAAGGGATCGTCCTTACCACTTCGAGACGCTCTAGCCTGTGTCTCAGGATCAGAACGCATCGACCCTTAGATCATCAGGGCTGGTCCACTCGATGTGGATTAAAATGCCTGAACACTATGTTTCCTCGCCTTATGGGACATCAAACTGGCTGGTATATCTACCAAACCATCCATCGGCTCCACAGAGACCGATATAACCAAGGTGCCTCACTATCCATCGTCCACATAAGTAAAACGTCTGGCCGTGCAAAACCTAGACACCACTCCTAGCTAGAAGGAAATGCATGTCCTCCCTGATGTCCTCTCCCATTTCTGGTTCACACCGGGGTGTGAGGCTTGCGAATTAACGCTATACACAAAGCTATGCTATATTAAAGTCGTGCTTTGATCATCAACCATAAGACTCTGCTTTTCAACAGAAGCCTTGATCCTTTGCATCTCAGCATGCCACACAAGCAATTCCCGCTATGCAACTGATGTCTATCAATTGCACAAAATGAAATCCAATGTCAGACACACATCCATTTACAAGTTCGTTCTTGGTCTGAACGAAACCGGAGGCACCTTATTCCTCGTCCCACATGTCCAATACAGGAGTGAGGTCCTCGCATATCCGGTCGATCTCCAAGTACATCTGGACAATCACCACTTATTACCTTGTCTTGGGTGCACAACCCAATCAAGATATCAGTAATCATCTAAACGATGTGAAGACCTCTGATCTTCAACCATCGTCTTCATCGTCGACTCATCACCGATTCAGTTATCCAGAATGGGATAAACCCAGTCTTTCTGAATAACTCGCATATATAATAAACGAGTGCTATAAAAACACAACACATGCCTCATTACAATTCTGAATATTCTTTTATTTAAATATTCACATCCTTTGGGAAAGGTTCCCATTAATTTTATCAAAGATAAATTCTTTAAATTTATTCTTTAATCTTCCTTTTGATATCAATTCGAACCAAATTATGGTTTATCCAAACTAGTCGGGATTAGCGAACCTTACCGAAGTAATCATTTGTTTAATTTCCCAATCCCAACCTATTCATCCCATGAAGTAAAACTGGTAATACTTCATATCTAACACCACAGTGTTATCAGTAAAATTAATTACCATTTCATGTTCAAATCTAGTTAAAGATTTAACTATTGCTTGGAGCGAAACTGGTGATACTCCATTCTCGATCATTTCTTGAATTTGATAATTTTAGTTATCAGATTCACATTTCAATCTAATGAAAGATTCATTAAAACTCTAATTATGTTTTAATTTCCAAAAAACATTAGTTAATGATTTTCTTCAAAGTTAAGAAATTAATCTTATCTTTAACAGTGTTAAAGAACTAACGTCATTTGAAACACAGCTCACGATCAACCCAAAATCTCATTCCATTAACAATGGAATTTTCATGGAAAACAGATTGATATATATAATCGATATAAACTTCCATATCCGACTAATAATATAAATGGAATAACAGCAAAGCCTTATAAATTCCATATATAGTAACAATCTTCGTCCACAGAAGTTCACCTTGATTATTACCAAATTGAATTCCTTTCCATCCCAATATATTAAATTGGAAAACTTTACTTCGGAATATTTCCATTAAATCTTAATAAAATGATTTATAAATTCCAAATCACATTCCACTGCAAATTGGGTTAAAGAACGAATGTCGTTAAAAACACAGTTCACAATAAACCCAATTCACATTCCATTTCAAATCCAATTAAATGTTAATTAATTGGTAATTCTTCTCTACATCTTAATTAAAAGATTTATTCTTTTCACACGGGGTTTAAGAACAGTGCTACTGAAGACCCCATCCCTTCAGTCTCTAATCGTAAATTAGTAAGGGAACAATTCCCTAAGCATTAATCCTGAAGGCCGAAACCAACATCAGATCAATACCCAGGAAACCATTCAACTTAGCTAATCTCCAGTTAGTTTCTAATTTTCTTAACTCCGTTGGGTTTAAGAATAGTATTAGTAAAGATACCATTCACGACAAACCCAAAATCTCATTCCATTATTAATCGGGTTAAAGAACAAGTGTTATTTAAAACCCCGTTCACTATAAACACAAAAACCAATTTCAATTTAATTTTAATTAAATGTTAATTAATTGGTAAACTTCATTAAATCTTAATAAAAAGATTTATATCTTTTCTCAACTGGGTTTAAGAACAGTGTTAATGAAGACACCATTCACGACAAACCCAAAATCCAATTTGATATTAAATACAAGGCTCTGAATAGAAAATATACCGGCTTATATTCAATATCAAATTCTGAAACCAACAAATACCATATTGGGAATAACGATACTTATATATCTTCCAAATTCCTCCACAATGTCCGTATAATCATGGAATCAAATATTGAAATATTCCGAAGATAATTTCGATTCAAATCCATTTCAATTCATATATTAGAAGTTCTAGTTATTTTTAAAACCATTTCAAATCCAATTTATTTTTTTGAAAATAATTGGATTATAATTCTAGTTGATAACTAGTTCATTTCGATAAAATATATTTTTATCTATTCGAATATGGAATTTTTCATCCCAATTCTTTCTAATCATTTATTATGATTTCACACAAATTATTGATATTTTTAATAATTTTATCAAGGCCCGTACAGTCGATTTCCATAAACGGCCATCGAACTGCACTTATAGTGACCTTTTCCAAATTTGATTTGGACATAATTCCAAATCCAACAGTTAGATTTCAAATTTCTTGTATTCGTTGGAAAGCTCTTTTCGATACGAACCCAATGGTTCCGGTTTTAGGAGAATCCGACGGACGGGTCTCCCGTAATGTCCATTCGAAGTCAATGGTCGAAATTCGCGAACTGCCGTGGCACGACGCGTTCTATTCAGGCCATTATATATATATAATATATTTTATATATTTCATCGATTTCCATTTACAACGTATTTTATAAATCGTTTTAACTTCATTTTAAAAATGGTTCTAACTTCATTTTCAATTTTAAATCAAAATTGAATATTCCTTATCATTATAATATATAAATGATAATATTTTCAACATATCAGATTTTGAAATCATTTCCTTTTCCATATTCATTATAAAAATGAATAAAATCGATATAAATATCGTTCACGTCAAAATGGCATTAATCTAATCAACACGGCTTTATATATTTAAATATTTTCGTGTCCATCCCAAATCGGACATCAAAATCAGATTTTGATCTTTTAGTGAATATTATTTTAAAATATCATTATTTTAAAATATTCGTTATTTTAAAATATTCATTCTTTCTGAACTGGAATCAGACACAGTCAACTACCATATAATGTTGATTATATGGATTTCATACAATACATGTATACAATAATAATGATACACAATCAACCATCATCCAAAGTGCATTCTACACTGCATAAGCATTAAATATAAATATTTAACGCTTATAATAACCTGTCAACCAATCGATCGACATACAACTAAACAATTGGGGTTAGTGTACGTAAAATATCATCCTAATACCGGTGTAGGGTTTCAATCAACAAATACTGAACATTTTATTTGTGCAGTTGGGCGATGTGTAAAATTTATCGTCCCAATCAATATCAGTCAAATGGGTGTATATAAACAAATCGTCCGATTTGTAAATGAATATTTATTAATTCATATATTCGTTAAAAATTATATTTTTAACGATAAATAATTTATTTCAACACATGAATATTATTTACAATTCATGAATTCAATAAAAATGATATTTTTATTGTTCATATACTTTATTCAACACATAAATATTTTATACAGGCCATTTCACATCACAAACAATTTTCACAACACAATCAAACAAACAAGTCGTCCATGGTCTGTGGACGACGGGTGTCGGGTGCTGCTAAGCACCGTCTGCATCCTAGTATATATTTTAACTAGAAAATACAATTAAAGTGAGAAGTTCCCACCTTTGGGATCCGCTCTGTCATTCTTTAGCAGACGATGGTTTGGATTTACCCGCTATTCCAACTCGATCTTTTCACGCTGTTCATAATAAAAATCACATTTTTAGTATGATGTTTATATATTTAAAAATCTATATATATATATATATATATATATACACGAAAGATCACATTTTTATCTATTGATGTTTACATCATAAAAATCATATTTTTATATTGATGTTCATATCATAAAAATCATATTTTTATTTCTAGACCATTCATATAAAAATCGTATTTTTATTTTTAGACCATTCATATAAAAATTGTATTTTATTTCTAAACCATTCATATAAAAATCGTATTTTTATTTCTAAACTATTCATATAAAAATCGTATTTTTATTTCTAAACCATTCATATAATAATCATATTTTTATTTCTCTAAAACCATGTTTTTTCATATTTAAAATCATATTTATAAAACCATTGCTATATTTCTTTTTTTTTTAAACCAATGCTATGTTTATTATTATTATTATTTTTTTATTTTTTAAAACAAATGCTATATTTACATTTTCAAAACAATATATATAATTTAAAAATCATATTTTTTATATTTTTAAAACCATGTTATTTTTATTAAAATGTGACAATAAAACTCAATGTTTTTCCAATTAAAGATCACATTTTAAACAATGCTATATATATATAATCTGATTTTAGACAATTTTATTTTCTAAAAAAAACTGATTTTAACACAATGTTAATTATATATAAAAAATTATTAAATTAACAACGCTTAATTATTTGTTGTCGTAACCATTGTCTTCTTCATCCCTGGACAGAATAACCCGTTCACGAAAAACTAGGGTTCCTCGTCACGGCACCTGCAGATGATTGGATCGCCATTCCGTGGGCCCACACGACGCGCCTTGCCAGCCTCTCCCCACTCCCAGAAATCGAGGCAACTCGATGCACCCAGAGCCCTAAATCAGTGGTCGAACGGCGCCTCTTTGCGTAGGAAGAACTTGTGATTCCATCAATGAAACATCATCATATGGGTATCAACTCGAAGAGCAGAAAAATCCTCACCATTTTCGTTTTGAAATTGCTATTTAATTCGATATGATTTGGAAGAAATTAATCCCCAAAAATCGCCATCATTTCCTCCATATGTTGAATGGAGGCGCGATTTTATGAGGGGTCGACCAGGAGAGGGGTTTGACTTAGGTTTTAAAGACAATAAATATTAATATATATAATTTAATTCCTAAATAACTGGTTTAAAGATTTTAACTCCAAATCAAACCCAACGACTATCTCCCATAGCTAATTATCCCCATTCTGAACGCAATGGGACATGTCCCATAAGCCAATTCGACTATTTTGATCAGTTTTCATCAAAATCAAAATATAAATTAATATATATTGAATTTGAATGCACATTTTAATTGCCGGGGCCACATACGAACTCCAAAAATTCCAGAAAATTAAATCTAGCTATGTTTTAATGATAGGGTCCTAACAAAACTAATTTCGTCGAATTTAGAGACCATTTGAAAAACAGTCCTTGTAACAACCCGGAAATTCTGAGCCAATTTTAAAAAAAATTATTTTGGCAATTTTAGCAAAGTTTGAATATTTAAAATAGATTATTTTAAATAATATCGACGAAATATTTATTATATATATAATATAATGACCTGAATAGAACGCGCCGCGCCGCGGCAGTTCGTGAATTTCGACCATTTATTTCAAACGGACATTACGGGAGATCCGACCGTCGGATTCTCCTAAAACCGGAACCGTTGGGTTCGTATCGAAAAGAGCTTTCTAACGAATATTAGAAGTTTGAAATCTAACGGTTGGATTTGGAGATACGTCCAAATCAAATTTGGAAAAGGTCGCTGTAAGTGCAGTTCGATGGCCGTTGATGGAAATCGACTGTACGGACCTTAATAAAATTATTAAAAATAGTAATAATTTTTGTAAAATCATAAGAAATCATTTGGGGAAAACTGGGATGAAAAACTCCGTATTTGAAACGATAAAAATAGATTTTTATCGAAACGAATTAGTTTAGAACTAAAATAAAAACCCATTTATTTTAAATAAATAAATTGGATTTGAAATGGGTTTTGAGTAGAATTGATTTGTGGGTTTATCGTGAAGGGTGTTTTAAATGACACTTGTTCTTTAACCCGATAAATAAATAGAATGTAATTTGGGTTTGTCGTGAACTGTGTTTTAAATGACATTAGTTCTTTAACCCAGTAAAGGGAGTTTTAATGAATCTACAATTAGATTGAAATGTGAATTGATAATCTAAATTATCAAATTTGGCAAATAAGCAAGGATGGAGTATCACCAGTTTTGCTCCAGAGCGATAGTTAAATCTTTAATTAGATTTGAACGTGAAATGGTAATTAATTTTACCGATAACACCATAGTATTAAATATGGAGTATTATCAGTTTTTCTTTATGGGATATATAGGTTGGGATTGGGAAATAAAATAAATAATTACTCTGAAAAAATTTATCCTTTAATAAAATTAATGGGAACCTTTCCCTAAGAATTGAGATTTAGAAACTAGCTGTAGGTTAGTTAAAAAGAATGGTTTCCTGGGTATTGATTTGATGTTGGTTTCGACCTTCGGGGTTAATATTTGGGGAATTTCTCTCTTACTGATTTACGGTTAGTGACTGATGAATTGGAATGAGGCGTATGTTGTATTTGTGTAACATTTGTTTTAATATACGCGGGTTGTTCGGAAAGGCCGGGTTGATACCCATTCTGAATAACCGATTCGACGATAAGTCGAAGATGATGACGGTGGTCGAAGACCGGAAGTCTTCACATCGTTTGGATAATTACTGATGATCCTGATTGGGCTGTACACCCAAGAGGACGGAAATAGTTGGTGGTCGTCCAGACATACTTGGAGATGGATGGATATGCGAGGAAAGTGCCTCCGGTTTCGTTCAGACCCAGAACGAACTTGTAAATGGATTGTGTGTCTGACATTGGATTTTATTATGTGTTGATTGATTTCTGTTAAATATATATCTGTTTGGCGGTGGAGAATTTATTCTCTTGCTTAACGCCCTTCTCTGAGACGTACGAGCTTAGAGGTTATATATCGATAGATATCAATCGCATGGCATGAATTTCCTGTGTGGCATGCTGAGTTGCATGGATCAAGGCTTCTGTTGAAAAGCAAAGTCTTGTGGTTGATGATCAAAGCACGGCCTTTGTGGCGTAGCTTTGTGTATAACGTGAATTCGCGAGCCTCACACCTCGGTATGAGTTAAAAACGGGATAAGGACTGTAGGGAGAGCACGACGTTTCTTTCTATCTTTGGTGGTGTTAGTGACTTACCAGCCCTGACATTTATATACTTTTCACCTATGTTGTTGTTGGATGAGGCGCCTCGATTTTAGGTCTGTAAGGACCAGGAAACGTGTGTTCAGGAATTGCCAATCCTCAAACGTAAGAGAGGACCGGCCCTGAAGATCCAAGGGTTGCCCAGAGTGCGTAGCCCTGAGACATTTGCTAGAGTGTCTCGAAAGTGGAGAGGAGCTTGCCCCTTGCCTCGACTCATGACGGAAATCCAATTTCCAATACGAGATATTTCGGTTTTATTTGTAGAGCCTAGTATGGCGACATGATAGATGGTACCCATGCCGCCTAGGATTGATATTTATGATTGAAAATGTTTTGACACTATACACTTATTATAGTATCAAATGATTTGTTTTAAACGTACCAAGCATGTTTGGCTATTATAAGGGAAAATCCTATCCTCCGGTTTGCGTTGCATTGTGTGATGGGACCTGGGTCTTATAATAGCTTCATTTTTCGAAAAAGCATTGCGCTGTTTATTCTATGCACTGGTATTCTTGGGAGGAAACCTGTTCCGTGTTATACGGCATGGTCCCTTGAATTACTCTCTTTTAAAGTAAAGCTTTAAATAACTGTTTTAGCTCTCACACCAGTCACATGACTGACCTGGAGTTTATTGTTTTAACCTAAACTCTGGGTGCCCTTATTTTCGACACGGGCAGCTAGTAGTTTTGGTTTTGCAGATTTATATTCACAGGATCCTGGTTTACAGCTGGAATGATATCCGGAAAGCTCTGTATCCGTATATCACCTTCAGTTGTGCTTTGTATTATTTTCCGCTGCTATGTAATTTGTTGTAAACTCTGATATTTATCGAATGTAATTTATTCATTTATACTCTGTATATTCTTGTATCTGATGGAATTGTTGTAATAACAATGAAATGTTCTTCCGTCTACATTCATTTGTGTGTTGTTCTCAAAGTATCCGGGCTTTCCTTCACGGGGAAGTTACGGGTCCTTACTGTCCTTTTCCAGTCGATTAAATTCAAATTGAAATTTCCAAACACGTTTTCTTTTGCCACGCCCACATATTGATTCCAAAAATTGTGGAAATTGGAATCTAGCAATAATTTGACATCCCGGATCCAACAAAAGTGGTTTCGTTAAAAATGGAGGTCGTGTGCAAAATGGCCTTTTTTAAGGGCTATATTTCCATAGCAACTATTCTGATTCTTCAACTGGACACAACTTTTTATTCCTGCTATGAAATCTGGTTTTTTCAGATTCGTTGGAAAGATATTTTCAAACAGATTCAAATATTTCAGGTTTCACTAAAATCCGGTTTATTTTGAATCCTGTACATTCATTTGAAATTAGAAATCGAATTTTCGAACTGCAGCGCCATTTCAGGCTCGTCTTATAATTAAAATAAAATTATTCGTTTTAACTTCGTTGAAAATAATTTTTTAGTCGTTATCATTTAAAATAACTCATTTTAAATATTTGAAATCCATTAAAATCGCCAAAATAAAAATTTTAAATTGGTTCTGGCTTTTCGGGTTGTTACAATCTCCCCCACTTAAAATCTTTTCGTCCTCGAAAAGGAACGGAGCTGAAAGTCGTTTTACTAATCAACTCAACTTTCATTGTGGCTTCCATTCTTCAACTTTTTAGTTTCTAAGAATTTCTAATTTTTCAAAAATTTGGTTAACACCCTAAATTTTCGAAAAATTTCGCCATAACCTCCTTTGTACCAGGGGCATCGGGAAAATCCCCAAACCGCCACACAGGCCCTCTCATCTCAAAAAGAAAAAGAAAAAGCCAAGTGGCTAGCCAATCGGCTCATAAAATCATCCAAACCCAATAAATTAGTAAACATGTACCTATTTGTCGGGCATACAATTTTATTCCTCTTCTCTAACTTCCTTGATATAACCTATCCAAAATATATGCATGTACATGTATGCAATTTCAAACAATTTTCAATTCAGTTCAACATTTGATACAATTTGGCTAAATTTACCTTGCACTCACATAATGGTTTAAACGAAAAATCACACAACACAACCATCAATCAACTAGTGGATTAGGATTTCAAATGCATAACTTTAATATATATTTAAAAATCATCTTTTTGGTGCCAAATCACAACAACAAACCCTATCTAGTTTTGGTTCTCACACAAGCCAATTGGAAATATATAGATATCCAACTTTCGAAGCCCGAACATAAATGCTGATGATGCTCAGGCGATCATCAGAATCATCTTCGAGCGACTAGAGTGTGATTCTATATCTATCCAGTATATTAAAACTTCGAATATACGTTCATGACGCGTATATGAAAAATCTCATATACTCGATTGTCCAAATTCAATATAAAATAAATAATCAAATATGTATAATTGGATTTAATTTTCAAAACAAGATTTGTTTTTACTTATATTTTGAAAACAACACTCTTCCAACTCGTTCTAGGATGCTAATGATCCTATCTCTAACAAGTCATTCTCATTGGATTTTACTAATCCAATCTCTGATGAATTCTTTCGTTTGGTTCTAAGGTGCCTTGTTCTCGAGCTCTGAAAACCAAATCTTCGATATCAACTAAGATGACCCGAACTTCTCCGTAAAAGGAAAGCCCGGATTAAGTTGAGAACACGACAAATCAGAACACAAACAGAAGAACATTTCATTGCTTATTACAACAATTTACATCAGAGTACAAGAATATGCAGAGTATGAATAAATATTATACATCAGAAAAATATCAAAGATTTACAAATTACAATGCAGCGGAAAATAATACAAAACACAACTGAAAGAGATACATGGATACAGATGTAATGACCCGCATTTTTAGAGGTATATAATTAATTTATTTAATTATATAATTGGTGATTTAGAGAAGTTAATGATCGTTTAATTAAATAATATTGAATATTTAATAAATAATTATAATATAATAATATATTATAATGTCAAAATAGTCGGAAATAGTGAAATTCACAGTATCATGTGAATTGAATAGCATACGAGATTTGGTGGAGTTTCAATTCGAAATATAATAACGATTATATTCAATCGACGACAGTTTGAACGTATAATTATATTATAATTAAAATCGAGCCTGAAATGGCGCTGCAGTTCGCGATTTGGCGATTCGAACTTCAACTGAATGTACAGGATTCGTTTTAAGCCGGATTTCTGTGAAACAAGAAACGTGTGGAGCTGGTGGAGTATATCTTTCTAGTGGAAGAGAAAAATCGGGATTTCGTCGTGTAGATTTTTATTTACGTCCAAATCAAATTTCAGAAAAGTCGCTATGGAATTCCTTTATAATTTGCGACGCTTTATATACGTTATAAATCGATTTTTCGATACGAACTGAATATCGGGATAATCTAGAGTCTGGAAATCAAGTCATGAAATCTGAGGTGATATTCCGGAGTCGGGCGACATCGTATATGGATATATACGATAATATAAATTTAATTATATTTAATTTAATAATATTTAAATATATTTATATATTTAAATGGGCTATTCAGAGTTTTAAAAATAGCCACTTTTGCAAACGAAGTCGGAATTCGACGAAACTAATTTTGTTGGATCCGCAATATCAAATAATTGTTAGATGTGAAGTTTCGTGATTTTTAGAGTCACTGTGTGGCCGTACGGTTTTTTAGAGTGTAAAAACAGTCAGTATTTTGACAGTTAAAAATACGTTGTGTGAGCATACAGAGTCGGAATTCGACGAAACCAGTTTCGTTGGGACCATAATATCGAACTCTAGCTACATGTCCAGTTTCGTGATTTTTGAGTACTGTGTGTGATCACAGCGATTTTTAGAAGACAAAAATGAATATATAAAAGAGCATATACCGGGAATATTCCCTTTTCAAAAATATCTACATATTTTCTTTCTCTATAAATACACCACAACTTCCACTAAAACCTAATTCCACAGTCAAACAATGCGCCTCCACTGTTAAAAGTGTAAAAAACGCAAGACATTTTCATTTCAATGATTTTTAGAAAATCATACAATGGTGTATAAATCCTGAAATACTTATGTATGGGATCCCTGAAAGCTCCTCTTCAATTCGATGGGGGTTTCCAACAGTTCGACTACGAAAATAGGGGATGTCGAGTGTCCACAGCAAACTAGGGTCCACTATTTCTTCTAGTATAAGCATCAATTCGCGAACTGGGTGTTTGTTTTGGATTTTGGAGATCAAGTGGCACGTTGTGGCAGAGTTGTGGGGGATTCGGAGGTGGTTGGTGACGCGGGTTCCGCTGAGTACAGCGTCGCTGCCAGGGAGATGGGATGCAGAAGACTGGTGCGAGCGCCGTTCTGATGTGATGAAGGTGTAGAGGTCGAGATGAGGGTTTGGTTGGCGAGCTGGGTTGGTTAATCGGTTGTGGATATGAGGCTTTAGGGATTGGTGAAGTCAGCGGAATGGACATGGAAATTCCTGGAGCTCGCGTTGAAAATTGGGGGAGAGGGTATTTCGGTTCTGGGCTGAAGTAAATGGGAGGATGGGCCTAGATTTGAAAGTTAAGCCCAAGTGGAGTTTTACTTAAGTTTTATTTAAAATTCTAAATATTGTATTAACTTTAAATCGTGACAACTTCTACGTACTGTATCAGAATTCAGAACGGTCAGTCATGTTAGGATCGTATGGACGAGACCTTCACAACGAAGCTGACTGGAAGTGGATTCGAGCTCGTATGAATTTATGGCAAAATAAATTGTCCGTTTAAATCAAAGACAGTTTATCGTTCTTTAACGATGAACTGCAAATGTGAGTAAAACTCACTAACTCTGAACAGTTTATATTTTCATGTTATATTTTTTAGAACTGTTAAATATGGACTGATTGATTGTGTGTTGACTGTTTGATTGAACTGCTAGTCAGTTAGTTGAATTTCTATATTGATTCTGTTTAACAGAATATATCATATGGAACTGAAAGTGATGTTATCTATATTGTCTAACATCTGTGATGCAGGGAAACAGGTTGGAGGAATCCAACTGGATTCCTCAACAGTTATTTTACTGTGATTTATATATTGTGATATATAATGTGATATATAATCTGACGTTGATTATGTGTGCTTTGGACGATAGTTATCGTTGTTATATGGTGTGTTAAATACCATAAGAAATACCGGAATGTAGATAAGGGAATTTTCAAAGTGATATTGAAAATAGCATATTTATAAAGTGGAATATTTATAAATAAGAAATGTTTAT
Source organism: Allium sativum (assembly GCA_030737875.1). Lineage (NCBI taxonomy): Eukaryota > Viridiplantae > Streptophyta > Magnoliopsida > Asparagales > Amaryllidaceae > Allium > Allium sativum. The sequence goes on along the minus strand of CM060913.1, from coordinate 459,219,478 downwards.
AAATTGGAATATTTATAAATAGGAGATATTTGAAAAGGAAATAAATTCAAAACATTTCTTTTTGAATGGAAAGGCCTGTGTGGCGAGTTTGGGTATTTTCCCGATGCTCCCGTTACAAAGGAGGTTATGGCGAATTTTCCCGGGAATTTAAGGAGTTAGAATATTTCAAGTATAAATTTGAAAAGGAAATATTTGTAAACCATTTACAAATAGAATTGGAAAGGAAACATTATAAAAAGGGAAATCATTTTTAAAGGGTAGAACCGTTATTTAAAAGTAAATCTTTTCCAATGAATAAAACGTTGTTAAAAAGGAAATCTTTATAAAGTGAAGTTAGTTAATCGAATATAGACATTCGAAAGGAGAAATCGAATATGGTATTCGAAGTTAGTTAATCGAATATAGACATTCGAAAAGAGAAATCGAATATGGTATTCGAAGTAGTTAATCGAGTATAGACATTCGGAAGGAGAAATCGAATATGGTATTCGAAGTTAGTTAATCGAATATGTTATTCGAAAGGGGTTAGTTTGTCGAGTTAGTCAAATAGAGTTAACCAGTTGGAGTTAATTAGTTAGAGTTAATCGATTAGAGTTAACACGAACTAGAATTAATCAAATATAGTTATTTGAGACAGAGTTAGTCAAACATAGTATTCAGGGTAAGTTGCCATCTTGTATGACTGCTAGCATAATTCGCAGGGCTGCAGATAGCCTAAGGCGGTCGGATGTTTCCTGAGGGAATCAGGCGTAACCATTGTGATCGCTGCGATCTAGAGTCAAGCGAATGGAGTTAAATAGAGTTGTCGAATAATAGTTGTTCGAATGGAGTTAAATAGAGTTGTCGAATAATAGTTGTTCGAATGGAGTTAAATAGAGTTAGTCGAATATAGTTTATTCGAATAGAGTTGAATAGAGTTAATCGAATAGTAGTTATTCGAATAGAGTTAAATGGAGTTAAATCGAATATAGTTATTCGATATGAGTAATCAAGTTAAGATAATCAAGTTAAGATAATCGAGTTAAGTTAGCAAGTTAAGTTATCAAGTCAAGATGATCGAGTAAAGTAAATAAGTTCAGTTCGTCGAGTTAAATTAATCGATGTTAGTTTCATCGAAAGGAATTAATCGATGTTAGTTTCATCGAAAGGAGTTATCGATGTTAGTTTCATCGAAAGGAATTAATCGATGTTAGTTTCATCGAAAGGAGTTATCGATGTTAGTTTCATCGAAAGGAGTTATCGATGTTAGTTTCATCGAAAGGAGTTATCGATGTTAGTTTCATCGAAAGGAGTTATCGATGTTAGTTTCATCGAAAGGAATTAATCGATGTTAGTTTCATCGAAAGGAGTTATCGATGTTAGTTTCATCGAAAGGAGTTATCGATGTTAGTTTCATCGAAAGGAGTTATCGATGTTAGTTTCATCGAAAGGAGTTATCGATGTTAGTTTCATCGAAAGGAGTTATCGATGTTAGTTTCATCGAAGGGAGTTATCGATTATAGTTTAATCGAAGTGAGATTTTCAAATATGAGATATTTGAAAAGGAAGAGTTATCGGACATTAGTTATTCGAAGAAAGATTATCGAATATCGTTTATTTGAGAAGAAGTTAATCGAATATAGGTTATTCGAAGAAGAGTTAATCAAATAGAGATTTCTCGAAGAGAGTTAATCGGCAAATTCGATTATATCGAATTCGGGAAAGTACTTATACTTTCCAGTGTTTAAATAGAGATTTATTTATTTATAAATAAATAAGTGTTAGGTTAATTATTCACTAATAAGAATAGAAGTTATAATTAAAGTTAGATAATTCGAAAGTAGGGATTATAACGTTATCGTTATAACCAATGTTTTAAATATAGAAGTGGATTAGTAAGATTGAATCCGAGAAAGGCGTAAAGAACTTGTTAAAGATTTAGAAGATAAACTTTGACCATTTCGAAAGTTATAACGTTGTTCAGTTAAGGTCTGAGAGGTAAGTATACTCCAAACTGATTGACTTCCTTCTTAACTAAGAAATGGTAAGGTTAGATCGTGAAGGAGTTTGGAAATGTTTTCCAAACGAGAATCAGAAATGTTTTCTGATAATCGAAATAAGAATTTAGAATATATTGAAACAGGAGTTAAGTAAATTAATGAATTAAAGAGATAATTGATGAATGATGTTTGTTCGATATAATTTCCATTTGGAAATAATATCGTTGTTTGCACACTTGTTTTCTTTGATAGTTAACTCACCGACTATCGAAGTTTTGACCATTTTAACATTGTTAATATGGAGAGACCGGTTGGATTATTATCCAAAGAACCACTCTGTATTGGCATAAGCGTCGCGAATCATATATGCCAAAGTTAATTGAAGACGGAGAAAAATGCAAGGGATATCCTGTCTACAGAATAGTGCCTTTGGTTTGTCCAGTCCCAGGACAACTTGTATGGACGAAGGTCTGACAGAGTATATCCAATGGATCACGTAAGTTGATCTGTTCAAACGTATTCACGTTTGGTGGCGGAGGAATTTGTTTCTCTTAGCTGTATACCCGTGTTATTTTTGGATAAGTCAATTTGTGATTTGGCGGGTATGACGATGTGACATTTCTAAGTGAATGAAGATGGATGTCTGACATAGTATTTCCAGACGGTCACGTACATTGATTTCTTCAACCATACCAAGAATGGAAGCGGAGAAGAAACTTCTTTTAGCTGACACGTAATGCATGGTTGTAGACGTCAATTAGTGATTCTGATGGATCTGACAATGTGGCATTCGAAGTGAATCTGATGTGATGATAAAGCGTAGCTTCTAGCCTCATCAACCGGTAAATGACAGAAATCGGGCAAGCAGCATGGCTAAGTCGGTCGCACCGAAGTAGGGTGTATAATCACCTATCTAGAGAATATTCATTTGTTTCTTAAATCTATCAATGCTGTCCCATATATATACGGGAACGGTTGCTGATCCCAACCGTTGGTGATGTACATTCGATACACTCAAGCGAAATGAGTGGTCGGTCATGTGTGGCTGAGTTGCAAGATGTTCTTGTTGAACTCCAGTGTATCGTTCCTAGAGTACACTGATCGGAAGGTGATTCCATACCTTGTCATAGTTGGAAATCCATTACCCAATACGTGCTTGCGGTTTTGATTGTATACTATATATGTAGAACGTGAGATGAAAGCGCTTCTGCTAGTTGATATCTATTTGTACATAGACATTATTATAATATCAAAAGGTTTCTGATATAAAGATATTTTGGATTCTCATAAGGGAAAAACCCGTTCCGTTCTGCGGCGTGGTCTTGTGAGATATCCTTTATTTAATTAAGTCTTAAACTGTTTTACTCATACCAGTCCCATGACTGACCCGGAGTTTTATTTTGTTTTCCCTAAACTCTTGGGTGCCTAAATTTGTACGGGCAGTCAAGTAGTCAGGTTTTACAGATATACTGGAAGAGCGTGGAGCAGGAGGCTTCAAGATCATATAGCTATAGTTATTTCCGCTGTGTTGTAAGTGCTGTACTCTGATAAGTGCTATTGTATACATAACTGTTATATTTCAAAGTTATGTTATTTATTATATGTTATTCGTTCCGCTGTGAGGTTCGTGTTGCTCTGATGTTGTGTTCTTCTTCTTCTTCTATTCTAAGTTTCTATCTTATCTATTCTCACCTTCTAATTTCTTTCATTAACTACCGGGATTTTTCGATGTTTTGGTTATCGACGTCGGGCTTACGTCGATAACCAAAGCCGCTCAAAATCCGGGTCGTTACAGTTGGTATCAGAGCTTTAGTTAAGTTTTACCTTGGCTCTGTGGCGTGACTCGGTAGAGATAGGGTTAGTAATACCCTAGATTGAGTTTAAGTGTATATATATACGAGTGCGTATTTGTATTTGATATAAAAATGGTTTTATATTGTGGGGATTCATTGGCTGAGTTGTTTATGAGTTCTGGTCGATCAGTTTGATCCACTGTATCGGTAGGAGTAAATAAACACTTGAATACGATGGACCGACACAGTATGGATATGTGATATATTATCATATATAGGATGTGTTGGTAGTGAAGTTAATCAGATAAAATTTTAAAGTGAAATGGTTAAATATAACTAATCAGAATCATATAAGTAAAGTATATGAAATAAGATGAATCAAACATGAATTTAAATCAGATTTTGAATTAAAATAAGGAAATTTTAAGTTCCTGAGAGATTTTGAAATGTTTTCAAAATGGAAGTATTTAGTAATGGTTTTGAAAATGATATAGTATTGAAGTCACTTGGGTCGCTGGGAAATAATTCCGATGATGACTGCGCAGTATCATTGGTGTGATTTTCGAGTTCTAAGTGGTGGATTACTACCAAAGATTTTGATTTAAATTGTTTTGAGAAAACAAAGTGTTTAGAAATTCAAATGTTTTGAATATGTATTAGGATTTCAAATTGATTTGAAATAAACCCAGGAATTTGAAATTTGAAATTTGAACTTAAGGTATGGAGTTAAATGGATTAAAATAGTGAAAGTGAATAATAAATTAGAATTTAACTTTGACTAAGTTAAATGAAATTGGATTTGATTAGAGAATAATCTGGAAGTGAATTTGACTTGGATATATGCGAATGGTTGTGTTGGAGATAATGCAAAATTTGATTTTGAGGATAACATTGGTATATGCTGAGTTGATAGCATATAGAAGTGATAGAGTTGATATACCCGACAAAAAGGTACAAGTTTATATTTTTATGAGTTTGGAATTTATGAGCCAAATTGGCAAGCCGCTTGGCTGTTTGATTTTCTTTTGGGTTGAAGAAGGCCCAGAGAGGCGAGTTGGAATTTGAGATATTGACCAGTACAAAGGAGGTGCTGGCGAAATTTTTCGAAAGGTTAAGGTGTTGGAAAATTTTCAGGATTTTTGAAAATTTAGTTAGTCGGAATAAATTAATATTTTAGTCGATATTAATTGGTTCAGTTGAAACCGACGATAAGAGGTAAACAGATAAATTTTTACTCAGTAGATAGGGTCGTCCTCTAACGTAGCAATTTCGAGGACGAAATTATTTTAAGTGGGGAAGAATGTAATGACCCGCATTTTTAGAGGTATATAATTAATTTATTTAATTATATAATTGGTGATTTAGAGAAGTTAATGATCGTTTAATTAAATAATATTGAATATTTAATAAATAATTATAATATAATAATATATTATAATGTCGAAATAGTCGGAAATAGTGAAATTCACAGTATCATGTGAATTGAATAGCATACGAGATTTGGTGGAGTTTCAATTCGAAATATAATAACGATTATATTCAATCGACGACAGTTTGAACGTATAATTATATTATAATTAAAATCGAGCCTGAAATGGCGCTGCAGTTCGCGATTTGGCGATTCGAACTTCAACTGAATGTACAGGATTCGTTTTAAGCCGGATTTCTGTGAAACAAGAAACGTGTGGAGCTGGTGGAGTATATCTTTCTAGTGGAAGAGAAAAAATCGGGATTTCGTCGTGTAGATTTTTATTTACGTCCAAATCAAATTTCAGAAAAGTCGCTGTGGAATTCCTTTATAATTTGCGACGCTTTATATACGTTATAAATCGATTTTTCGATACGAACTGAATATCGGGATAATCTGGAGTCTGGAAATCAAGTCATAAAATCTGAGGTGATATTCCGGAGTCGGGCGACATCGTATATGGATATATACGATAATATAAATTTAATTATATTTAATTTAATAATATTTAAATATATTTATATATTTAAATGGGCTATTCAGAGTTTTAAAAATAGCCACTTTTGCAAACGAAGTCGGAATTTGACGAAACTAATTTTGTTGGATCCGCAATATCAAATAATTGTTAGATGTGAAGTTTCGTGATTTTTAGAGTCACTGTGTGGCCGTACGGTTTTTTTAGAGTGTAAAAACAGTCAGTATTTTGACAGTTAAAAATACGTTGTGTGAGCATACAGAGTCGGAATTCGACGAAACCAGTTTCGTTGGGACCGTAATATCGAACTCTAGCTACATGTCCAGTTTCGTGATTTTTGAGTACTGTGTGTGATCACAGCGATTTTTAGAAGACAAAAATGAATATATAAAAGAGCATATACCGGGAATATTCCCTTTTCAAAAATATCTACATATTTTCTTTCTCTATAAATACACCACAACTTCCACTAAAACCTAATTCCACAGTCAAACAATGCGCCTCCACTGTTAAAAGTGTAAAAAACGCAAGACATTTTCATTTCAATGATTTTTAGAAAATCATACAATGGTGTATAAATCCTGAAATACTTATGTATGGGATCCCTGAAAGCTCCTCTTCAATTCGATGGGGGTTTCCAACAGTTCGACTACGAAAATAGGGGATGTCGAGTGTCCACAGCAAACTAGGGTCCACTATTTCTTCTAGTATAAGCATCAATTCGCGAACTGGGTGTTTGTTTTGGATTTTGGAGATCAAGTGGCACGTTGTGGCAGAGTTGTGGGGGATTCGGAGGTGGTTGGTGACGCGGGTTCCGCTGAGTACAGCGTCGCTGCCAGGGAGACGGGATGCAGAAGACTGGTGCGAGCGCCGTTCTGATGTGATGAAGGTGTAGAGGTCGAGATGAGGGTTTGGTTGGCGAGCTGGGTTGGTTGATCGGTTGTGGATAGGAGGCTTTAGGGATTGGTGAAGTCAGCGGAATGGACATGGAAATTCCTGGAGCTCGCGTTGAAAATTGGGGGAGAGGGTATTTCGGTTCTGGGCTGAAGTAAATGGGAGGATGGGCCTAGATTTGAAAGTTAAGCCCAAGTGGAGTTTTACTTAAGTTTTATTTAAAATTCTAAATATTGTATTAACTTTAAATCGTGACAACTTCTACGTACTGTATCAGAATTCAGAACGGTCAGTCACGTTAGGATCGTATGGACGAGAGCTTCACAACGAAGCTGACTGGAAGTGGATTCGAGCTCGTATGAATTTATGGCAAAATAAATTGTCCGTTTAAATCAAAGACAGTTTATCGTTCTTTAACGATGAACTGCAAATGTGAGTAAAACTCACTAACTCTGAACAGTTTATATTTTCATGTTATATTTTTTAGAACTGTTAAATATGGACTGATTGATTGTGTGTTGACTGTTTGATTGAACTGCTAGTCAGTTAGTTGAATTTCTATATTGATTCTGTTTAACAGAATATATCATATGGAGCTGAAAGTGATGTTATCTATATTGTCTAACATCTGTGATGCAGGGAAACAGGTTGGAGGAATCCAACTGGATTCCTCAACAGTTATTTTACTGTGATTTATATATTTTGATATATAATGTGATATATAATCTGACGTTGATTATGTGTGCTTTGGACGATAGTTATCGTTGTTATATGGTGTGTTAAATACCATAAGAAATACCGGAATGTAGATAAGGGAATTTTCAAAGTGATATTGAAAATAGCATATTTATAAAGTGGAATATTTATAAATAAGAAATGTTTATAAATTGGAATATTTATAAATAGGAGATATTTGAAAAGGAAATAAATTCAAAACATTTCTTTTTGAATGGAAAGGCCTGTGTGGCGAGTTTGGGGATTTTCCCGATGCTCCCGTTACAAAGGAGGTTATGGCGAATTTTCCCGGGAATTTAAGGAGTTAGAATATTTCAAGTATAAATTTGAAAAGGAAATATTTGTAAACCATTTACAAATAGAATTGGAAAGGAAACATTATAAAAAGGGAAATCATTTTTAAAGGGTAGAACCGTTATTTAAAAGTAAATCTTTTCCAATGAATAAAACGTTGTTAAAAAGGAAATCTTTATAAAGTGAAGTTAGTTAATCGAATATAGACATTCGAAAGGAGAAATCGAATATGGTATTCGAAGTTAGTTAATCGAATATAGACATTCGAAAAGAGAAATCGAATATGGTATTCGAAGTAGTTAATCGAGTATAGACATTCGGAAGGAGAAATCGAATATGGTATTCGAAGTTAGTTAATCGAATATGTTATTCGAAAGGGGTTAGTTTGTCGAGTTAGTCAAATAGAGTTAACCAGTTGGAGTTAATTAGTTAGAGTTAATCGATTAGAGTTAACACGAACTAGAATTAATCAAATATAGTTATTTGAGACAGAGTTAGTCAAACATAGTATTCAGGGTAAGTTGCCATCTTGTATGACTGCTAGCGTAATTCGCAGGGCTGCAGATAGCCTAAGGCGGTCGGATGTTTCCTGAGGGAATCAGGCGTAACCATTGTGATCGCTGCGATCTAGAGTCAAGCGAATGGAGTTAAATAGAGTTGTCGAATAATAGTTGTTCGAATGGAGTTAAATAGAGTTGTCGAATAATAGTTGTTCGAATGGAGTTAAATAGAGTTAGTCGAATATAGTTTATTCGAATAGAGTTGAATAGAGTTAATCGAATAGTAGTTATTCGAATAGAGTTAAATGGAGTTAAATCGAATATAGTTATTCGATATGAGTAATCAAGTTAAGATAATCAAGTTAAGATAATCGAGTTAAGTTAGCAAGTTAAGTTATCAAGTCAAGATGATCGAGTAAAGTAAATAAGTTCAGTTCGTCGAGTTAAATTAATCGATGTTAGTTTCATCGAAAGGAATTAATCGATGTTAGTTTCATCGAAAGGAGTTATCGATGTTAGTTTCATCGAAAGGAATTAATCGATGTTAGTTTCATCGAAAGGAGTTATCGATGTTAGTTTCATCGAAAGGAGTTATCGATGTTAGTTTCATCGAAAGGAGTTATCGATGTTAGTTTCATCGAAAGGAGTTATCGATGTTAGTTTCATCGAAAGGAATTAATCGATGTTAGTTTCATCGAAAGGAGTTATCGATGTTAGTTTCATCGAAAGGAGTTATCGATGTTAGTTTCATCGAAAGGAGTTATCGATGTTAGTTTCATCGAAAGGAGTTATCGATGTTAGTTTCATCGAAAGGAGTTATCGATGTTAGTTTCATCGAAAGGAGTTATCGATGTTAGTTTCATCGAAAGGAGTTATCGATGTTAGTTTCATCGAAGGGAGTTATCGATTATAGTTTAATCGAAGTGAGATTTTCAAATATGAGATATTTGAAAAGGAAGAGTTATCGGACATTAGTTATTCGAAGAAAAATTATCGAATATCGTTTATTTGAGAAGAAGTTAATCGAATATAGGTTATTCGAAGAAGAGTTAATCAAATAGAGATTTCTCGAAGAGAGTTAATCGGCAAATTCGATTATATCAAATTCGGGAAAGTACTTATACTTTCCAGTGTTTAAATAGAGATTTATTTATTTATAAATAAATAAGTGTTAGGTTAATTATTCACTAATAAGAATAGAAGTTATAATTAAAGTTAGATAATTCGAAAGTAGGGATTATAACGTTATCGTTATAACCAATGTTTTAAATATAGAAGTGGATTAGTAAGATTGAATCCGAGAAAGGCGTAAAGAACTTGTTAAAGATTTAGAAGATAAACTTTGACCATTTTGAAAGTTATAACGTTGTTCAGTTAAGGTCTGAGAGGCAAGTATACTCCAACTTGATTGACTTCCTTCTTAACTAAGAAATGGTAAGGTTAGATCGTGAAGGAGTTTGGAAATGTTTTCCAAACGAGAATCAGAAATGTTTTCTGATAATCGAAATAAGAATTTAGAATATATTGAAACAGGAGTTAAGTAAATTAATGAATTAAAGAGATAATTGATGAATGATGTTTGTTCGATATAATTTCCATTTGGAAATAATATCGTTGTTTGCACACTTGTTTTCTTTGATAGTTAACTCACCGACTATCGAAGTTTTGACCATTTTAACATTGTTAATATGGAGAGACCGGTTGGATTATTATCCAAAGAACCACTCTGTATTGGCATAAGCGTCGCGAATCATATATGCCAAAGTTAATTGAAGACGGAGAAAAATGCAAGGGATATCCTGTCTACAGAATAGTGCCTTTGGTTTGTCCAGTCCCAGGACAACTTGTATGGACGAAGGTCTGACAGAGTATATCCAATGGATCGCGTAAGTTGATCTGTTCAAACGTATTCACGTTTGGTGGCGGAGGAATTCGTTTCTCTTAGCTGTATACCCGTGTTATTTTTGGATAAGTCAATTTGTGATTTGGCGGGTATGACGATGTGACATTTCTAAGTGAATGAAGATGGATGTCTGACATAGTATTTCCAGACGGTCACGTACATTGATTTCTTCAACCATACCAAGAATGGAAGCGGAGAAGAAACTTCTTTTAGCTGACACGTAATGTATGGTTGTAGACGTCAATTAGTGATTCTGATGGATCTGACAATGTGGCATTCGAAGTGAATCTGATGTGATGATAAAGCGTAGCTTCTAGCCTCATCAACCGGTAAATGACAGAAATCGGGCAAGCAGCATGGCTAAGTCGGTCGCACCGAAGTAGGGTGTATAATCACCTATCTAGAGAATATTCATTTGTTTCTTAAATCTATCAATGCTGTCCCATATATATACGGGAACGGTTGCTGATCCCAACCGTTGGTGATGTACATTCGATACACTCAAGCGAAATGAGTGGTCGGTCATGTGTGGCTGAGTTGCAAGATGTTCTTGTTGAACTCCAGTGTATCGTTCCTAGAGTACACTGATCGGAAGGTGATTCCATACCTTGTCATAGTTGGAAATCCATTACCCAATACGTGCTTGCGGTTTTGATTGTATACTATATATGTAGAACGTGAGATGAAAGCGCTTCTGCTAGTTGATATCTATTTGTACATAGACATTATTATAATATCAAAAGGTTTCTGATATAAAGATATTTTGGATTCTCATAAGGGAAAAACCCGTTCCGTTCTGCGGCGTGGTCTTGTGAGATATCCTTTATTTAATTAAGTCTTAAACTGTTTTACTCATACCAGTCCCATGACTGACCCGGAGTTTTATTTTGTTTTCCCTAAACTCTTGGGTGCCTAAATTTGTACGGGCAGTCAAGTAGTCAGGTTTTACAGATATACTGGAAGAGCGTGGAGCAGGAGGCTTCAAGATCATATAGCTATAGTTATTTCCGATGTGTTGTAAGTGCTGTACTCTGATAAGTGCTATTGTATACATAACTGTTATATTTCAAAGTTATGTTATCTATTATATGTTATTCGTTCCGCTGTGAGGTTCGTGTTGCTCTGATGTTGTGTTCTTCTTCTTCTTCTATTCTAAGTTTCTATCTTATCTATTCTCACCATCTAATTTCTTTCATTAACTACCAGGATTTTTCGATGTTTTGGTTATCGACGTCGGGCTTACGTCGATAACCAAAGCCGCTCAAAATCCGGGTCGTTACAACAGAGATTTCTGGATATCATTCCAGCTGTAAACCAGGATCCTGTGAATATAAATCTGCAAAACCAAAGCTACTAGCAGCCCGTGTGGAAAATAGGGGCTCCCAGAGTTTAGGTTAAAACAATAAACTCCAGGTCAGTCATGTGACTGGTGTGAGAACTAAAACAGTTATTTAAAACTTTGCTTTAAAATGGAGTATATCAAAGGACCACGCGGTATAACGCGGAACGGGTTTCCTCCCAAGAATACCAGTGCATAGAATAAACATTGCAATGCTTTTTGAAAAAAGGAAGCAATTATAAGACCCAGGTCCCATCACAAAATGCAACGCAAGCCGGAGGATAGGGTTTTCCCTTATAATAACCAAACATGCTTGGTACATTTAAAACAAATAATTTGATACTATTATAAGTGCATAGTGTTTAAAATGACTTCAAATATAAATGTATCAATCCTAGGCGGCATGGGTACCATATAACATGTCGCCAATACAAGGCTCTACAATTAAAACCTAAATGGCACATATTGGAAGTTGGATTTCCATCTATGAACCAAGACAAGGGATCGTCCTTACCGCTTCGAGATGCTCTAGCCCGTGTCTCAGGATCAGAACGCATCGACCCTTGGATAGTCAGGGCCGGTCCACTCGATGTGGATTAAAATGCCTGAACACTGCGTTTCTCTGCCCTATGAGGCGTCAAACTGGCCGGTATATCTACCAAACCATCCATCGGCTCCGCAGAGACCGATATAACCGAGGCGCCTCGCTATCCATCATCCACATAAGTAAAACATCTGGGCGTGCAAAACCCAGACACCACTCCTAGCTAGAAGGAAACGCATGTCCTCCCTGATGTCCTCTCCCGTTTCTGGTTCACACCGGGGTGTGAGGCTCGCGAATTAATGTTATACAAAAAGCTATGCTATATTAAAGCCATGCTTTGATCATGAACCACAAGGCTCTGCTTTTCAACAGAAGCCTTGAGCCTTTGCATCTCAGCATGCCACACAGGCAATTCACGCTATGCAACGGATGTCTATCAATCACACAGAATGAAATCCGATGTCAGACACACATCCATTTACAAGTTCGTTCTGGGTCTGAACGAAACCGGAGGCACCTTATTCCTCGTCCCATATGTCCAATAGAGGAGAGAGGTCCTCGCATATCCAGTTGAACTCTAAGTACGTATGGACAATCACCAGTTATTACCTTGTCTTGGGTGTACAGCCCAATCAAGACATCAGAAATCATCCAAACGATGTGAAGACCTCTGATCTTCAACCACTGTCTTCATCGTCGAATCATCGTCGATTCAGTTATCCAAAATGGGATAAACCTGGTCTTTCTGAATAACTCGCATATATAATAAACGAGTGCTATAAAAACACAACACACGCCTCATTCCAATTCTGAATATTCTTTTATTTAAATATTCACATCCTTTGGGAAAGGTTCCCATTAATTTTATCAAAGATAAATTCTTTAAATTTATTCTTTAATCTTCCTTTGGATATTAATTCGAACCAAATTATGGTTTATCCCAACTAGTCGGGATTGGCGAACCTTACCGAAGTAATCATTTGTTTAATTTCCTAGTCCCAGCCTATTCACCCCATGAAGTAAAACTGGTAATACTTCATATCTAACACCACAGTGTTATTGGTAAAATTAATTACCATTTCACGTTCAAATCTAATTTAAGATTTAACTATCGCTTGGTGCAAAACTGGTGATACTCCATTCTCGATCATTTCTTGAATTTGATAATTTTAGTTATCAGATTCACATTTCAATCTAATTAAAGATTCATTAAAACTCTAATTGAGTTTTAATTTCTAAAAATCATTAGTTAATGATTTTCTTCAAAGTTAAGAAATTAATCTTATCTTTAACTGGGTTAAAGAACTAATGTCATTTAAAACACAACTCACGATAAACCAAAAATCTCATTCCATTAACAATGGAATTTTCATGGATAACAGATCGATATATATAATCGATATAAACTTCCATATCCGACTAATAATATAAATGGAATAACGACAAAGCCTTATAAATTCCATATATAGTAACAATCTTCCTCCACAGAAGTTCACTTCGATTATTACCAAATCGAATTCATTTCCATCCCAATATATTAAATTGGAAAACTTTACTTCAGAATATTTCCATTAAATCTTAATAAAAAGATTTATAAATTCTAAATCACATTCCACTGCAAACCGGGTTAAACAACGAATGTCGTTTAAAACACAGTTCACAATAAACCCAATTCACATTCCATTTCAAATCCAATTAAATGTTAATTAATTCGTAATTATTCTCTACATCTTAATTAAAAGATTTATTCTTTTCACACAGGGTTTAAGAACAGTGTTACTGAAGACCCCATCCCATCAGTCTCTAACCATAAATTAGTAAAAGAACAATTCCCTAAGCATTAATCCCGAAGGCCGAAACCAACTTCAGATCAATACTCAGGAAACCATTCAACTTTGCTTATCTCCAGTTAGTTTCTTTTTTTTTAACTCCATTGGATTTAATAACAGTATTAGTAAAGGTACCATTCACGACAATCCCAAAATCTCATTCCATTGTTAATCGGGTTAAAGAAAAGTGTTATTCAAAACCCCATTCACTATAAACCCAAAAACCAATTTCAATTTAATTCCAATTAAATGTTAATTAATTGGTAAACTTCATTAAATCTTAATAAAAAGATTTATTTCTTTTCTCAACTGGGTTTAAGAACAGTGTTAATGAAGAAACCATTCACGATAAACCCAAAATCCAATTTGATATTAAATACAAGGCTCTGAATGGAAAATATACCGACTTATATTCAATATCAAATTCTAAAACCAACAAATATCGTATTGGGAATAACGATATTTATATATCTTCCAAATTCCTCCACAATGTTCATATGATCACGAAATCCAATTTTGAAATATTCCGAAGATAATTTCGATTCAAATCCATTCCAATTCATATATTGGAAATTCTGGTTATTTTTAAAACCATTTCAAATCCAATTTATTTATTTAAAAATAATTGGATTATAATTCTAGTTAATAACTAGTTCATTTTGATAAAATATATTTTTATCTTTTCAAATATGGAATTTTTCATCCCAATTCTTTGCCAATCATTTGTTATGATTTTACACAAATTATTGATATTTTTAATAATTTTATCAAGGCCCGTACAGTCGATTTCCATAAACGGCCATCGAACTGCACTTACAACTACCTTTTTCAAATTTGATTTGGACATAATTCCAAATCCAACCATTATATTTCAAATCTCTAATATTCCTTAGAAATCTCTTTTCAATACGAACCCAACGGTTTCAGTTTTAGGAGAATCCGACGGTCGGATCTCCCGTAATGTCCGTTCGAAGTCAATGGTCGAAATTCGCGAACTGCCGCAGCGCGGTGTGTTCTATTCAGGCCATTATATTTATAATATATATATTATATATATTTCATCGATTTCCATTTAAAAATGTATTTCATAAATCGTTTTAGATTCATTTTCAAAACGATTTCAACTTCCATCTCAAATTCAAATCAAAATTGAATTTTCCAATATAAATTCGTTTTAAATTCATTTCAAATCGATTTCAATTCAAATCGATTTCAATTCAATTTCAATCCGTTTTAAATTCAATTCAAAATGATTTCAATTCTATTTCAATTTAATTCGAATTTCAATTCTATTTCAATTTCAATTCGAATTTCAAATTCAAATTCAATTTAATTCGAGTTTCAATTCCATTAGAATTTCAATTCTATTTCGATTTAATTCGAATTTCAGTTCTATTTCATCTTCATATTCAATTTCAAATCAAAATTGAAGATTCCATATCAGCGATATATAAATGATAATATTTTCAAAACAGTAGATTTTGAAATCAATTCCTTTTCGATATTCATTACAAAAATGAATACAATCGATCTAAATATCGTCCACGTCAAAATGGCGTTACTCTAATCAACTCGACTTTATATATTTAAATATATTCGTGTCCAACCCAAATCGAACATCAAAATCATATTTTAATTCTTTTTTGTATATTGTTCGAAAAATATTCGTTATTTTATAATAATCGTTATTTTAAAATATTCATTCTATCTGAACTGGAATCAGACAAAGTCAATTACCATATAATTTGATTATATGGATTTCACACAACAATTGTGCATAACAACAATGAAAACAACAATCCATCATCCAGAGTGCATTCTACACTGCATAAGCATCAAATATTAATATTTAACGCTTATAACAGACTGTCAATCAATCGATCGACATACAACTAATTATTGGGATTAGTGTATGTCCAATATCATCCCAACACACGTGCGGGGTTTTCAAACAACAAACACAGATTTATTTGTGCAGTTGGGCGATGTGTAAAAATTATCGTCCCAATCAATATCAGTTAAATCAGTGTACATAAACAAATCGTCTGATTTGTAATTGAATATTTCATTTTATTCATTTATCTAATAAAATGATATTTTTATTTTTCTAACACGGTCCATGATAAACCCACAATCACATTCCATTAACAATGGAATTTTCACAGAAAACAGATCAATATATAATCGAAATGAACTCCCATATCCGACTAATAATATAAATGGAATAGTGGCAAAGCCTTCTAAATTCCATATATATTAACAGTCTTCCTCAACAGAAGTTCACTTCGATCATTACCAAATCGAGTTCCATTCCATTCCAATTTATTTTATTAAATTGGAAAACTTTACTTTGGAAAATCTCCTTTAAATCTTATCAAAAAGATTTATAAATTCCAAATCCCATTTCACTGTAAATCGGGTTAAAGAACGAATGTCGTTAAAACATAGTTCACAATAAACCCAATTCAAATTCCATTAACTATCAGGTTAAAGAACAAGTGTTATTTAAAACACCGTTCGCGATAAACCCAAAAATCAATTTCAATTCAATTCCAATTAAATATTATTTAATTGTATACTTCATTAAATCTAAATAAAAAGATTTAATCTTTTCTCAACTGGGTTTTAAGAACAGTGTTAATGAAGACATCATTCACGATAAACCCAATCCCATTTGATATTAAATACAAGGCTTTGAATAGAAAATATATCAGCTTATATTCAATATCAAGTTGTACGACCAATAAATATCGTATTGGAAATAACGATATAAATATATCTTTCAAATTTCCATAACAATATCTGTATAATCACGACATCCAACATCAAAATATTCCAAAGACAATTTCGATTCAAATCCATTCCAATTCAACTATTGGAAATTCTGGTTGTTTTTAAAACCCTTTCAAATCCAATTTATTTATTTCCAAAAATAAACGGATTATAATTCTAGTTCAAAACTAGTTCATTTTGATAAAAATCAATTTTTATCTTTCCAAATATGGAATTTTTCATCCCAATTCTTTTCAAATCATTTCTTGTGATTTTACACAAATTACTGCTATTTTAAATAATTTTATCAAGGCCCGTACAGTCGATTTCCATAAACGACCATCGAACTGCACTTACAACGACCTTTTCCAAATTTGATTTGGACATAATTCTAAATCCAACCGTTAGATTTCAAATCTCTAATATTCATTAGAAATCTCTTTTCAATATGAACCCAACGGTTGAGGTTTTAGGAGAATCCGACGGTCGGATCTCCCGTAATGTCCGTTCGAAGTCAATGGTCGAAATTCGCGAACTACCGCAGCGCGGCGCGTTCTATTCAGGCCAATATATTTATAATATATATTATATATATTTCGTCGATTTCCATTTAAAAATGTATTTCATAAATCGTTTTAAATTCATTTTCAAAACGATTTCAACTTCCATCTCAAATTCAAATCAAAATTGAATTTTCCAATATAATTTTGTTTCAAATTCATTTCAAATCGATTTCAATTCAATTTTAATCCGTTTTAAATTCAATTAAAAACGATTCCAATTCTATTCGAATTTCAATTCTATTCGAACTTCAATTCTATTTCAATTTCAATTCAAATTTCAAATTCAATTTCAATTTAATTCGAATTTCAATTCCATTCGAATTTCAATTCTATTTCGATTTAATTCGAATTTCAATTCTATTTCAACTTCATATTCAATTTCAAATCAAAATTGAATATTCCATATCATCGATATATAAATGATAATATTTTCAAAACAGTAGATTTTGAAACCAATTCCTTTTCGATATTCATTATAAAAATGAATACAATCGATCTAAATATCGTCCACGTCAAAATGGCGTTACTCTAATCAACTCGACTTTATATATTTAAATATATTCGTGTCCATCCCAAATCATACATCAAAATCATATTTTGATTCTTTTCTGAATATTGTTTGAAAATATTCATTATTTTAAAATAATCGTTATTTTAAAATATTCATTCTATCTGAACTGGAATCAGACACAGTCAATTACCATATAATTTGATTATATGGATTTCACACAACAATTGTGTATAACAACAATGAAAACGACAATCTATCATCCAGAGTGCATTCTACACTGCATAAGCATCAAATATAAATATTTAACGCTTATAACAGCCTGTCAATCAATCAATCGACATACAACTAATTATTGGGGTTAGTGTATGTCCAATATCGTCCCAACACCCGTGTGGGGTTTTCAAACAACAAACACAGATTTATTTGTGCAGTTGGGCGATGTGTAAAATTTATCGTCCCAATCAATATCAGTCAAATCAGTGTACATAAACAAATCGTCTGATTTGTAAATGAATATTTCATTTTATTCATTTATCTAATAAAATGATATTTTTATTTTTCTAACATATTTTAGAAAATTTTGGCGGCATAACGGCACGATATTAGAAATGGGATAAGGCCTAGCCTTATCCCCAGTCTAATAATGGCCTGCGCCATACACATACCAATCTAATCAATTTCATTACATTTCCCAAACCAAATTCAACCAAACAATCCAATCAACCAAACAAAACAATCACACAAGTAGTCCATGGTCTGTGGAGGACGGGGAACAGTTCATATAAGCAGTTTAAATAAATAACTATATAGAAAAATTATAGTGAGGAGTTCTCACCTTTGGGTTCCACTCCATTATTCTTTAGCAGACGATGGTTTGGATTTACCCGACATTCCAACTCTATCTTTCCACGTTGTTCATAAATAAAAATCACATTTTTAACATCGCTCTATATAACTAACAATCACATTTTATTCCTATACTGTCCGTATATAAAAAAAACACCTTTTTATATCGCTATTCGTATAGTAAAAATCATATTTTTACTTCAAAGCCATTTATGGAAAAAAAATCATATTTTCATTTCACTTCATATGTAATAAAAATCGAATTTTTGTTTCTATAACCTATATATAAAAATCGAATTTTTATATATTTAAAAATCGTATCTTTATGCCATGTAAAATCCGATCTTTATATAAATAAAAATCTTAACTTTTTATAAATAAAAATCACGTCTTTAACTAAATAAAAATCACGTCTTTAACTAAATAAAAATCATGTCTTTAACTAAATAAAAATCAATTCTTTTTATGTATAAAAGTATCAACTTCATGTATATTAAAAATATCAACTTCATGTATATTAAAAATATTAAATTCATGGTGTTAAAAAAATCTCATCTTTCTTTATTTATAAACCTATCTTTCTTTGTTCAAAAATCTATCTTTCTTTGTTTAAAAATCTATCTTTCTTTGATTAAAATTAGAACTTCATATAAATAACTTCAGATTTCATATAAATAAAATTATAAAAACTCACAATGAACCAACGACAAGGAAGAACAACACTCGGAGCAGGCGGGTAGTATTGCGGCACTGAGCTTCGAGGAAGGGCAGCAGCGGATGGATTCGGAGTCACAGTGGTGGCGGATCTAGGGTTTAAAAAGGGGGCAGTTTGGGTTTTGGGTGTTTTTAGTTGTAGAAGAAGAGGGAGGCGGAGGGGAAGACGATCGGAGGGGGGGAGTGGCTGACTGGGGGTCACGGCGGGCTAGGGGCTGAGGCGGCGTTCGATTTGGGCTCAGCTATTTTTGGGGAGGGTGCGGTATTTAGGCGGAGAAGGAGGGGAGAGACACGAGGAGGAGGGGAGGTGGAGGGGTGCTGACCACTGGCAAGTGGTGGCAGGTCTGGACGGACGGGAGAGGGAGCTGACGAGATGAAGCGGTTTTTTTATTTCGCTGACTCAAATGAACGGGGAGGGAAGAAAAGGTGGGGTGAGGGGGTTATTATATAAATATATATATTATTTTTAATTTTAAATCCAAAAAAAGTTACTTTTAAATCCGAACTTCAAATCGAGCCCAATGACTGTCGTCCCTAGCATATTACCCCCATTCCGAACACGATGGGATATGTTTCATAAGCTAATTCGATTGTTTTGATCAGTTTTTGTCAAAATTAAAATATAATCAGTAAATTCAATTTTTTACGTACATTTCAATTTACCGAGGCCACATATGGACTCTAAAAATTCACGAAAAATATTTTCTAGCTTCGTATTGACGATACGGTCCAAACAAAACTAATTTCGTCAAATTCTGAGATCGTTTGAAAAATGACCATTTTCTGGTCGATCGAAATTGACAAAAATGTCAAAACAAGTTTTCTTTCGCCACGCTCACATATTGATTTAGAAAATTACAAATTTTGGAATCTAGCAATAACATAACATCCCGGATCCAATAAAAGTGGTTTCGTCGAAAACAGAGGTCATTTGCAAAATTTCCATTTTTAAGGGCCAGAATTCCATAGCGACTATTCTGAATTTTCTACTGGACATAACTTTTTATTCCCGCTTTGAAATTTCAATTTTTCGGATTCATTGGAAAGAGATTTTCAAATAGATTCTAATATTTTTGGTTTCGCTAAAATCTGATTTATTTTGAATCATGTACATTCATTTGAAATTTGAAATCGAATTTTCGAACTACCGCGCCATTTTCAATTTCTTTTATAATTAAAAATAAATATTTATATTCTAACGACGATTCATATAAATATATACATTCTATTTCTATTCAAAATAAATTTCTCATCGTCATAATTTAAAATAATTCATTTTAAATATTCAAAATTTACTAAAATCGCCAAAATAAAAATTTTAAATTGGTTCGAATTTTCCGTGTTATTACAATTTTAAAATATCATTATTTTAAAATATTTGTTATTTTAAAATATTCACTTTTTCTGAACTGGAATCAAACACAGTCAATTACCATATAGTGTTGATTATATGGATTTCATACAATACATGTATACAATAATAATGATACACAATCAACCATCATCCAAAGTGCATTCTACACTACATAAGCATTAAACATAAATATTTAACGCTTACAACAACCTGTCAACCAATTGATCAACATACAACTAAACAATTGGGATTAGTGTACGTCAAATATCATCCCAATACCCATGTGGGGTTTCAACCAACAAGTACTGAACATTTTATTTGTGCAGTTGGACGATGTGTAAAATTTATCGTCCCAATCAATATCAGTCAAATGGGTGTACATAAACAAATCGTCCGATTTGTAAATGAAAATTTATTTATTCATATACACGTTAAAAATTATATTTCTAACGATAAATAATTTATTTCAACACATGAATATTATTTACAGTTCATGAATTCAATAAAAATGATATTTTTATTATTCATATACTTTATTCAATACATGAATATTTTATACAGTCCATTTCACATCACAAACAATTTTCA
Organism: Allium sativum; assembly: GCA_030737875.1. NCBI lineage: Eukaryota > Viridiplantae > Streptophyta > Magnoliopsida > Asparagales > Amaryllidaceae > Allium > Allium sativum. The sequence goes on along the minus strand of CM060913.1, from coordinate 459,198,377 downwards.
CAACACAATCAAACAAACAAGTCGTCCATGGTCTGTGGACGACGGATGTCGAGTTCTGCTAAGCACCGTCTGCATCCTAGTATATATCTTAACAAGAAAATACAATTAAAGTGAGAAGTTCTCACCTTTGGGATCCACTCCATCATTCTTTAGCGGACGATGGTTTGGATTTACCCGCTATTCTGACTCGTTCTTTTCACGCTGTTCATAACATAAATCACATTTTTAATATGATGTTTATATATTTAAAAATCGCTATATATATATATATATATATATATATATGAAAGGTCACATTTTTATCTGTTGATGTTTACATCATAAAAATCATATTTTTATTTATAAACCATTCATATAAAAATAGTATTTTTATTTCTAGACCATTCATATAAAAATCGTATTTTTATTTCTAAACCATTCATATAAAAATCGTATTTTTATTTCTAAACTATTAATATAAAAATCGTTTTTTTTATTTCTAAACCATTCATATAAAAATCGTATTTTTGTTTCTCTAAAACCATGTTTTTTCTTATTTAAAATCATATTTTTAAAACCATTGCTACATTTCTTTTTTTTTTTAAACCAATGCTATGTTTGTTATTTTTTTTTAATTTTTTTAAAATAAACGCTATATTTACATTTTCAAAACAATGTATATAATTTAAAAATCATATTTTTTATATTTTTAAAACCATGTTATTTTTATTAAAATCTGACAATAAAACTCAACGTTATTTCCAATTAAAGATCACATTTTAAACAATGCTATATATAAAAAATCTGATTTTAAACAATTTGATTTTTTATAAAAATATGATTTTAACACAATGTTAATTATATAAAAAATATTTATTACATTAACAATGCTTGCTTATTTGTTGCTGTAACCATTGTCTTCTTCATCCCTAGACTGAATAACCCGTTCACAAAAAACTAGGGTTCCTCATCACGGCGCCTGCAGATGATCGGTTCGCCATCCCATGGGCCCACACGACACGCCTTGCCAGCCTCTCCCCACTCCCAGAAATCGAGGCAACTCGATGCACCCCAGAGCCCTAAATCATTGGTCGAACGGCGCCTCTTTGCATTGGAAGAACTTGTGATTCCTCAACGAAACATCATCATACGGTATCAACTCGAAGAGCAGAAAAATCCTCACCATTTTCGTTTTGAAATTGCTATGTAATTCGATATGATTTGGGAGAAATTAATCCCCAAAAACCTCCATCGTTTCCGCCGTATATTGAATGGAGGCGCAATTTTATGAGGGGTTGACCAGGAGAGGTGTTTGACTTAGGTTTTAAAGAAAATAAATATTAATATATATAATTTAATTCCTAAATAACAAGTTTAAAGACCTGAACTCCAAATCAAACCCAACGACTGTAGCCCTAGCTAATTATCCCCACTCTGAACGCAATGGGACATGTCCCGTAAGCCAATTCGATTGTTTCGATTAGTTTTCATCCAAATCAAAGTATAAATTAATATATATTGAATTTGAACGCACATTTTAATTTATCGGGGCCACATACGGACTCCAAAAATTCCAGAAAAATAAATCTGGCTATGTTTTGATGATATGGTCCTAACAAAACTAATTTCGATTTTAGAGACCATTTGAAAAATGGTCTTTTCCAGTTGATTAAATTCAAACTGAAATTTCCAAACACGTTTTCTTTTACCATGCTCACATATTGATTCCAAAAATTATGGAAATTGGAATCTAGCAAAAATTTGACATCCCGGATCCAACAAAAGTGGTTTCGTCGAAAATGGAGGTTGTTTGCAAAATGGCTATTTTTAAGGGCTATATTTCCATATCGACTATTCTGAATCTTCAACAGAACACAACTTTTTATTCCCGCTATGAAATCTGGATTTTTCAGATTCATTGGAAAGATATTTTCAAACATATTATAATATTTCTGGTTTCACCAAAATTCGGTTTATTTTTAATCCTGTACATTCATTTGAAATTAGAAATCGAATTTTCGAACTACAGCGCCATTTCAGGCTTGTCTTATAATTGAAATAAAATTATTCGTTTTAACTTCATCGAAAATAAATCTTTGGTCGTTATCATTTCAATAAATTCATTTTAAATATTTGAAATCCATTAAAATTGCCAAAATAAAAATTTTAAATTGGTTTTGATCTTTTGGGTTGTTACAATCATCTTCTTGGTCTTTTACACTATTTGGAAAATATTTCCATATATCGTTTTATTTTATTTTATATACTAAGAAATTATCTTTTATTTATAATTGGAGAACATTCCACTTACTTATCACTTTCACGACCATTCATTTTTAGACTTAGGAAATATTTGTTATTATATTTCCAAAATTTCTACTTATTGAGTTAAAACGAATGTTGTGTAAAACCTCGTTACAACAACCCAAAATACTGCATTCAACTAAATCTTATTCAAACCTTTATCTTCAAGAATGAATCTTGCTATTTATTGGTTAATAATGAAATCAATCAAGTTGGGGTATAAATACCTCTCAAACCTTGATCAAATAACATCGTTAACTTCAAAACGGGCAAGACGACTTATCTCGAATAATCAACATCATATAAACCAATTACTCATTTTTAAAACGTGTATGCGTTTCTCTTTCTATTTTTACCAGATTTAAATATAGATTTCCTATTTGTTTATAATATTCTATGTCAAGTTCGTTTCCTTACTGAATTCTATATATATCGATATATTAATTTCTAGTTGTCAAATTTTCTTAAAAATATTCTAACTCTTTAAATTTTCAGAAAATTTTGCTAGCACCTCCTTTGTACCAGTCAATAGCTCTGTAACGATACGAATTTCGCCTGGCCCTAATCGATCGCTAAATCGACCAAGACCGTTCAAAACCCGAATATGCTAACTCTGGGAATACAACATATCAGAACAGATAACAGAAGAATAATATAAACATCATAATAATGTTACATCAGAGTACATCAAAATAATAATACAGCGGAAGTCTATCAATGCTCTGGACACAGCCCTAAGCTTCGATCCAGAATCCTACTCTATATATCTGCAAAATAAGCTACTCGACTGCCCATGTGGAAAAGAGAGCACCCAAGTTTGCAAAGTGAAACAAACTACGGGTCAGTCATGGGACTGGTATGAGAAATCTTTCCTAACTTATCTAACAATAAGGCTAATTGCAGGAGCACGCCGCTAACGCGGAACGGGTTTACTCCATTGGTTTGCCAGTGCATGAAATAAAGTAAATCGTTAAACAACGCAATGCTTTTTAGAAAAATGAAACCATTATAAGACTCAGGTCCCATCACACAATGCAACGCAAGCCGGAGGATAGAGTTTTACCTTATAATGGTCAAAAATGCTTGATACGTATAAAACGGATTTGGTATTATTATTAGTGTAAATATGTTTCAAAAACATTTTCAATCATAAAGTATTAATCATAGATGGCATAGCTACCATATACTATGTCGCCATACTAGTTCTACAATCAAAACTGCATGGTGTCGTATTGGAAATTGGGTTTCCATCATGAGTCAAGGTTACGAACGTTCTCCTTACCAATTCGAGACACTCTAGCAATGTCTCAGGATCATACCTACGGGCAACCCTTGGATCCTGCAGGGCCGATCCACAAATAATGTTAGTGGATTGGCAATTCCTAAACACATGCTTCCTGGTCCTATTGAACCTATAATACGACCATTGGCGACCGATAAATCCAAGGCCTCGAAAATTCCATCATCCATATAAATAAAATGTCAGGGCTGGTAAGACGCTGACACCACTTCTAGCTAGAAAGAAACGTGCGCACTCCCTGCGTTCCCTTGCTCTGTTTCTAACTCTTACCGGGGTGTGAGGCTCGCGAGGTCACGCTATACACAAAGCTATAATGAAATAGGCTATGCTTTGATCATCAACCACAAGGCTCTGCTTTTCAACAAAAGCCTTGATCATTTGCATCTTGGCATGCCACATTGACAGTCCACGCCATGCGATCGATGACTACCAATATATAACCTCTGAGCTCGTACGCCTCAGAGAAGGGTGTTAAGCAAGAGAATATATTCTCCGCCACCACAGATATATATTAAATAGAAATCAATTTAATTTACATGGAATGAAATTCAATGTCAGACACACATCCATTCACAAGTCCGTTCTGGGTCTGAACGAAACCGGAGACACCTTATTCCTCCTCTCGTATGTCCAATATGGAAGAGAGGTGCTCGCATATCCGGACAATCAACAAGTACGTCCGGACAAACTACCACTTTAACCCTTTACTGGTAGCTAGCCAATGCCGGGCATCAGTAGTCATCCATTCGATGTGAAGATCGCCGATCTTCAACCATCGTCTACATCTTCGACTCTAATCGTCGTAGTAATTATTCAGAATGGGTTAAACCCGGTCTTTCCGAATAACTTGCGTATTTTATAATTAAAAATCAGGTGTTTTAAAGACACATCATAGCCTCATTCCAGTTCATAATATTGTTTTAATAAAATATTCATAATATTAGGGAAAGGTTCCCATCAATTTATCAAAGACAAATTCCTTTAAATTAGTTCTTCAAAATTTTTTTAAAGATAAATTAAACTCCAATTTGGTTTTAATATCAAAAATTATTACTTTATAATTATTTAACCTTTAAGAAATTAATCTTGTCTTTAACTGGGTTAAAGAATCAATGTCATTTAAAAACATTGTTCACGATAAACCCAAAATCACCTTCCATTAAATATGGAATTTTCACAGAAATCAAATCAATATATAACCGATATAAATTTCCGTATCAGACTGATAATATAAATTGAATAACGGAAAAGCCTTTTAAATTCCATATATAGTAACAGTCTTCTTTTACAGAAGCCTATCTCGATTATTATCAGATCGACTCTCCACTCAATTCCAATTTAATATGTTAAATTGGAAAACTTGACTTTGGAAATTTTCTTTTCAAATTTTAATAAGAGATTTATAAATTCCAAATTATATTTTCACTGTTAATTTGGGTTAAAGAACAAATGTCGTTTAAATCACAGTTCACGATAAACCCAATTCACATATCATTTTATTACAATTAATAATTATACTTGGAAACTCTAATTAACTTAATTAAAAGATTTATTCTTTCATACGGGTTTTAAGAACAGTGTTATTTAAGACACCATCCATGATAACCAAAATCCCATTATTTTATTTAATTCCAATTTAAATATTAGTTAATTAGAAGACATTATTAAGTCTTAATTTAAAAGATTTATTCTAGTTAATAACTAGTTTATTTCGATTTTTTTTTAATCTTTGGTGTCCATCCAAAAACGGACATAGAAATCATCATTTCATTCTTCATTGAATATTATTTTAAAATATTCATTATTTAAAAATACTCATTTATATAAAAAGATTCTTTATATTACAATGTTCTTTACTTTAAAATATCTTTATATTACAATGTTCTTTATTTTAAAATATCTTTATCAAAATATTCTTTTTCTAAAATATTATTTATTGGAATGTGACTCAATCGATAACCATATAGTTTCAGCAATATGGTTTCCATATATTGCATGTAATCAACAATCATGATAAATAATTATTAAACATCCAAATAACAACCAGAGTGCATTCTACAACTAAATATTGGGATTGGTGTATATCAAATATCATCCCAATACCCGTGTGGGGTTTCATCCAACAAACAAATAATAAATTATTTGTGCATTTAGGCGATGTGTAAAAAGTATCGTTCCAATCACATAAACAAGTCGGATAACTTGTAAATGGAAGTGTGATATTCAATTTGAATTATCATTAATATATTAACATTATCTTTAATATGTCAAGCATTTCAACATTACAAACATATATTTCAAGACATCGCTAACATCATATTTTAACTTATGAATATTTTCACTACCATCGCTAACATATAAATGACAATGTTTTAATCCTTCCTACAATAAAATGTAAATTTTATTGCTAACATATTTCATTTCAACAATGAGAAAGTTTAATGATTCCTACATATGAAATGAAAATGTAAATTTATCTTGTTAACCTATTCCATTTTAATATCTAATTATTTTTAATGCCTATAATGGAAATATAATTTTCATTATCAAATCCTTTTGACGAAAACGACTTACAATAAAATGAAGTGTTATTGTCCAATCTTTTTATTGCAAAAGAAATGACAACAGAAATGTGAACTTTATATTCTAATCTTTTTATTGTAACCAAATGGCATTAAAAATATAAACTTTAATAACTATACTTTTTATTGTAACAAAATGACAATAAAAATATAGACTTTAATAACTATACTTTTCATTGTAACAAAATGACAATAAAAATATAGACTTTAATCACTATACTTTTATTTGTAACAAATCTACAATAAAAATCTATCCTTCTATTTCAATTCTTTTTATTGTGAACAAATGACAATGAAAATCTAATCTTTTATTTCAATACTTTTTATTGAAAACAATATGACAATAAAAATATAATCTTTTATTTCAATTCTATTTATTGAAAACAAATGACAATAAAAATGTTATCTTTTATTTCAATTCTTTTTATTGACAACAACTGACAATAAAAATCTAATCTTCTAATTCAATTCTTTTTATTGTAAACAATATTACATAAAATGTAATCTTTTAATCCTATTCTTTTTAATGAAAACAATATTACATAAAAATGTAATCTTTTAACTCTATTCTTTTTAATGAAAACAATATTACATAAAAATGTAATCTTCTAATTCTATTCTTTTTAATGAAAACAATATTACATAGAAATGTAGTCTTTTAATTCTACTCTTTTTGTTGAAAACAATATTATATAAAAATGTAATCTTTTAATTCTATTCTTTTTAATGAAAATAATATTACGTAAAAATGTGATCTTTTAAATTTTTTTTATTGAAAACAATATTACGTAAAAATGTAATCTTTTAATTCTATTCTTTTTAATGAAAACAATATTACGTAAATAATGTAATCTTTTAATTCTATTCTTTTTAATGAAAACAATATTACATAAAAATATAATCTTTTAATTCTATTCTTTTTAATGAAAACAATATTACATAAAAATGTAATCTTTTAATTCTATTCTTTTTAATGAAAACAATATTACATAAAAATGTAATCTTTTAATTCTATTCTTTTTAATGAAAACAATATTACATTAAAATGTAATCTTTTAATTCTATTCTTTTTAACAAAAATAATATTGCATAAAAATGTAATCTTTTAATTCTATTCTTTTTAATGAAAACAATATTACATAAAAATGTAATCTTTTATGTTAAATCTTTTTATTGAAACAAATTTTCAATAAAAATGTAATCTTAAATGACTATTCCTTTTATTGTAACAGATTGACAATAAAAATATGAACTTTTATAACTATTCTTTTTATTGTAACTAATCGACAATAAAAATATGATCTTTATAACTAATCTTTTTATTGTAACTAATCGACAATAAAAATATGATCTTCTATAACTATTCCTTTTATTGTAACTAATCGACAATAAAAATATGATCTTTTTATCATAAACATTTCATTTATACTAAATGACAATAAAAATGTGTTCTTTTTATTTTGAAAAATTGACACTAAAATATGTTATTTTTAGTTGAAACCAATTCACCCTAAAATATGTTCCTTTTTGGTTGAAACAAATTTAAGCAAAAACCATATTTTATGTAATCAAATATAATGATATTTTAAGGTAAACAACGAAAATGAAATTTTATTACAAATCTCAGTGTCATAAAAACTCATGTTCATGTAAACAATAAAAATGTAATTTTATTGTAAATCTAATCTCAATGTTCATGGATTAAATAAAGATGATGTTTTTATTTTAAAAACAACTCTACTTTTATGGATCTAAACAAAAGATGAAACTTTATTATGAATTCAAATCTATGTTCATAGATTAAAATAAAAAATGAAACTTTTATTACAAGATCAAATAGATCAAACTAAAAGAAGGAACTTTATATTATAAATCAAATCAATATTCATAGATCTAGATTAAAAATAAGATTTTTATTCCAAATCAGGTCTAACAATAAACTATGAATTCAAATAAAAGAAAGAATTTTTAATTATAGATCAGGATCTAACAACATGAACATCACAATCAATCAAAAACAGGAAACATAAAATTTCAATCTCGACATCACAGATCTGATTTCATTACATTCATACATCGATTTCAAATAGCAATAAAATAATTAAATCTTAATTAATTATTGAAAATAAAATCCCATAGTGGTTTTTCTCTTTCTAAATTTGTTTCTGTATTTCCGTTCTGATTAAAATCCGCCTCGAATTCATGTTTGCACCGTTTTTGTCCTGGTCAGTTTCATTGCGTAGTGGTCGACGATGCGAGTCCAACGCATCTGAAACCATGAAATTCTGTTCATGTTTGCAAAAGTTATGAGGATCAGAATATTTTAAACAATTTGAATATAATTAATTTAATTAATTAATTAACTACACTTGGAAAACGTTGTGTTAAACATCTTCTTCCTCGTTAATAACACATCGTCCAAACTCATAAGCTCCCTCCGAAGACCATCGTCGCATCGCCACTCCGTCGCATCGGACCACCATCAGAGCGTGTCACTCTGTCGCCGCCACTAAGGCCTTCCACCGCCCCAAAGCTCGCCTGACTCGGTGGCTCCATCGCCGCCAGGAAATGCTTCGAAGTCGGCCACTTCGAGCAAGAAATCCCCCCAATCCGTGAAACTATACATGATCATCTCCATACAAGATTGAAGCTCAGAACTTTCTCTTTGATTTTCATTCAAAATTCATGTTTTAATTCTTCATATTTTGAGAGAAATTAATGGGGGGGAAAGGAATCGCTTCAGCAGTTCATACGTTAAGAGTGGCGGCTTAAAAAGAGTAACAAAAAGTAATATCAAGCTCGAGCAATCGTTAATGGAGTCCTCCCTTCCTTCTTCACCACCACTTCTTTCTAATTATCCTTCTAGATATAGGTCCTTTCTCCTTCCTCGTTCTGTTCCTGCTTCGTCTTCTTCCCCTCGTCGTCCTTCTTCCATTAACCCTTCGCTCAAGCATGCTTGGTCATCTAATCCTCGTTCCGTTCGCTTTGATGTTCCTTATTCATCCTCTCGTGCCTCATCTTTTCATCCTCCTTCTTATCGTGCTTCTTCTTCCCATATCTCGTGTTGTTTTTCCCCAATCGGATATAGGTCCTGTGTCTGCTCGTCCTCGTCCTCCTCTTTCTCGCTCTTCCTTGCGGTCCTCATCTAATCGTTTTTCTATTCTTTCTGATCATCAAATTGAAACACCATCGAAGTCCTACGCTCAAGTGGCAGCATCGCCTCTGTCATCGCCACTAAACCCCCCACCCAAAAATAAATTTAAACCACCTTTGCCGGAGTTTGTCTCGGTTTTTCAAACTGTGGCTCAGTTGAAAAAAGAGAAGAGATGTTTGAAATGTGCATGCAAGGGTCACGTGGCAAACGCATGCAGAGACCCAAATATTTGTTTCAAATGCGGTTCGTTAGGTCACTAAGTGCAATGTTGCCCAAGGAAAAACTATTATGTTGGAAGCTCCTCGTCTTCTGCTAATACAACCAACAGTAATAAAAGTAATTATCATGCGCGCTGGGTCCCAAAACAAATCAATTACTCTGCAAATGCTGCTTGTCACCCATCGCTTCGCAATGCCAGCCGTCAAGAGAATTACCATGGAAAATCCAATATTAATAAATCATCTGAGCCTAATTCACTTCACTCTCCAACTCAATCTCCTCAGTGTTTACCTTCAAAAAAATGTTTCTTTAGTAAAATGGATTCTATGAAATGCATTGTTGCCAAAACTCTAATTGGAAAATGGAGTACAGAAACTTTGCAACATGCCCTAGAAGTCAACCTTGAATATGACATGTGGCCGATGTCGATCATCTCAAACAACTCCTTCTTGATACACTGTCCTACTTATGGCAAAAGGGATCATGCATTACTCCTTAAAATCCTAACCAAGCCAGGATTTTTGAACCAGAACCTATGTTGGAGCATGAATCATGGGCTAAGGTGGAAGGATTCCCGGAATTTTTAAAGTATAACAATGAGGCTGTAAAGGAAATCCTTAAACCTATGGGTAGAGTCTTAGCAGTTGATGATTGTGACCGGTGTCACTTTGATCATAGAGATTTCTTGGTAAAGCTACAATTTTTCGAAGGAATAGGCTCAAGGAATGAATTTGCAGCCCGATTCAACAACAAAGTACATATTATCAAAGTTCAGCGCTGTAAACTTGAACACCCAGGCACAAGACCAGAACTTATCTTTATTGGCAATGACGAGGAGCAAGTGTTTCCATGTATCCATAATTATCAAGATTCAAGTACGGAGAATCGAGTAGATGCCATGATAGAAGAGGCAGTGATGCTACCTCCATTTCCCTCTGTTTATAGGGAGATAAACAAGAACCCTAACTTTCCATAATTCGATGATCAAGAAATGGATTATAATGAACATGGCGAAGTGAATCAAGATTTTCATGATGATCAGTCAGAATTTGCAGGATGACCAGAATCCACCTTTTAACCAGATCACCCCTTATGGTAATGATTTTTCTATGTTACCCATTCAATCTATCCCTTTTGACATCAGCTCTATTCTGCCGTCGCAATCTCCTCCTCATCAACCATGGACTCACAACAATGACTGGCCTCAATTTCTCTCTCCCATTTTTGTTCGTCGTAGTGGGAGACGCAATAACCCTGAAGTAACAGGTAGTTTCCTTACTCCTGTTGTTTTTTCCTCTTCTAATAAACGTTTGAACAAAAAGATATCTCGCTGCATGGGAGTGAATTTACGTGACACACATTATAAAGCCATGCAGGCATTAGAACAAGAGCGTATTAATAGACAACAAAGAAAGTTGTCACATGGAATGTACGGGGATTGGGGGACCATTCAAAATGTCATGCTATTAATCTAGTTATGTCCCCACTTAAATTAGATATTCTTTTCCTTCAAGAAACCAAACTCTTTGAACCTTCTAATTATCACTTTAGCTTAATTGGTGGCTCCTTTTTGAGGGGATGGACTTATGTTAATGCTATTGAAACCAGAGGTGGCCTTATTAATGCATGGAATGATTCTGTATGGTCATTATACCAAACTTTTCCCTCTCAATCTGCTTTACATGTTGCTCTCAGACACATTGCCTCTAATACTGTCTTCTTATTTTCCAATATTTATGATCCTCAGGACTCAAATGAAAGAATTGCTCTTTGGGAGCATTGTAAACAGATGGCTATCAGTTTTCTGGGTCCTTGGGTGATTGGGGTGATTTCAACACTGTTAGATACTTTAATGAGAGAAAATCTTGTTCCTTATCATCAGACTCAGATGCTTTCAATTCTTTTATTTTTGATTGTTGCCTATTTGACCCTCCTGTATGTAATCGATCTTTTACTTGGTCAAGTCACATAATGTATCCTTCTCTTGCTAAACTTGACAGATTTCTGTTTAATGCTGCTTGGGAAGAAATTCATCCCTTATCCTTTGTTTCTGGTCTTTCTTTAATCATCTCTGACCATTTCCCTATTGTTCTTGATTCGGGTTCCTTCCCTAATTCCAAGCATTCATTTAGATTTGAGAGATTATGGTTACTGGAACCAACTTTTAAGGAGTTCATTCAAAAGGCTTGGGATAATCCTATTCTATCTCAATCAGCTATCCATAAAGTTGTCCTTAAATTGAGATCTTTCAGAAAACTGATAAAACCATGGGCCAAAACAGTTTGGGGGTCAATTCGTACCCGCATTCCTAATATTCAAGATGTTATTCTAGATCTCAATATCCTAGAAGAATCTCGTCCTCTCAATGAGGAGGAATCTGACTCTTTGAAAAATCTTAAGTCTGAATTGGATAGGTTGTTTAAATAAGAAGAAATTGGTTGGAAGCAGAGATCTAAGGCTAAATGGTTAAAAGAAGGAGATAGAAATTCAGCTTACTTTCATAGAATTGCAAATGGAAGAAGACGTGCTTCGTGCATTCTGGAAATATCTCATGAAAATCAAATCTATTCGAATCCTGATGATATCCTTCTCCTTTTTTAAAACTATTATCGATCCATCCTTGGTCGATCGTCCTCTGAGATCCCTCTTATTGATTGGTATTCTCTTTACCCTTCTCCTGCATCTATTTCTATCGACCAACCTTTCTCTGAAAATGAAGTTTGGGCTGCTTTAAGTGACATGAATGATGACAAAGCCCCTGGGCTTGATGGATTTGGGCCTTCTTTCTTTAAATCTTTTTGGCCCATTGTGAAAAAAGATATCATGGCCATGTGCAATGATTTTCATGAAAACCCTAGCCTCATATCTCGCCTCAATTATGCTAATATTGTGCTTCTTCCTAAATTCTCTGGTGCTAAATCTCTTTCTGATTTCCGTTCCATCAGTTTGCTCAACACCACTTTTAAGATTATCACCAAAGCTCTTGCGAATCACCTTCAATCCGTTATCTCTGATCTTGTTGGAGCTGAGCAATCAGCTTTCATTCTTAGATGCAACATTTTCGATTGTATTGCAGCTACTCAGGAGGTAATCTCTTATTGTTACAATTCTAAAATACTTGGTGTACTCCTGAAGTTAGATTTTTCAAAAGCATTTGACTCTATTAATTGGGAATTTATTTTGCAAATGTTCAAGCACAGGGGATTCTCACAGCGTTGGTGTAATTGGATTGATTGTATTCTTAGGACTAGTCATTCATCGATTTCGATCAACGGCAATATTGGGAGTTTATTTAAATCCAACAGGGGTTTGAGGCAGGGAGATCCCTTATCTCCTCTCATATTTGTGTTAGTTGCAGGTGTCTTCAACCAAATGATCAAAAGAGTAATAGCTAACAATTTCTTTGATGGGATTCATCTTCCAAATTCCTCCTTAGCTACTTCCAATCTCCAATTTGCAGATGACACCATTATCTTTTCCTCTCCTGATTTGAATCATATTCATTGTCTTAAAGTTGTGCTTTATATTTTTGAGCTCATTTCTGGTTTGTCTATTAATTTTTCCAAAAGTTCAATCATAATGTTAGGAAATGCTGACCATCTTGGCCCTTCAATTTCATCCATTTTAAATTGCTCAATTCACAAGTTTCCCATTCAATATTTGGGAATTCCCCTAAGACCCACTAAACTTCATAAATCTGATTGATTTCCTCTCATTCATAAAATTGAGCAGAGATTATCTTCCTGGAAAGCTAATACCTTATCCTCTGCTGGTCGTTTAGTGTTGGTTAAAGCTGTTTTATCTGCTTTACCAACATATTGGATGAATATTCACAAATTCCATAAATGGGTAATTTCAAAAATTGATTCAATCAGGAGTTCTTTTCTATGGAATGGCAATAACGTCAAAAAACTAATCAACTGGCAAACTGTTTGCTTAAATACTAATCAGGGGGGTTTGGGCATTATTAACCTTTCTAAATTCAATATGGCTCTTTTATCAAAATGGTTATGGCGTACAAATACTCCTGGTTCTTTCTTATGGAAAGATTGGGTCCTTACTCTCTACTATTCCAGTAATACTCATTTAGTCTTGCATTCTCTTCCTTCTGTTAAGCCTTCTCCCTTCTGGTCTGGGGTTTTATCTTGTATCTCGCATTAAAAATCTGTTTCATGTCAATATGGGAAATGGAGAATCTTGTTTATTCTGGTATGATATATGGCATGGACATATTCCCCTTTTTCAAGTTTTTCCTCTATTTTTCCTTTCATTTCTAATGAATTTTCCTCTGTAGCTAATCTGTTGCGTATTGGTCCCTCATCTCTGTGCCCTTCCACCTTTTTTAAGCAGGAGTTCTAGATAATTTTCTTCTTGCTACAAACCTGATCACTCACACCCAACCTTCCCTCTCTCCTGATTGCTATTTTTGGGCTTTATCACCAAAAAGAGGTTTTTCTGTTGCTTCAGTGTATAATTATTTGAATTTCTCTGGAAGGTTATTCTCTTTTTCCAGAATCTGGAAAATTCCTCTTCCTCTAAAGGTTCTTTTCTTCAATTGGTGTTTGATTCATGGCAAAATCAATACAAGAGCTAAATTGCATAGACTTAACTTGATCGGGGATTCTCGTTGTGCTCTTTTGCTCTAACGATATGGAGACTATTGATCATCTTTTCTTTGATTGTGAATACTCTTTCCCTGTACTTGCGGCCACTGGTTCCTTTCTGCTTGGTTTTGTGCCTGAAATTTATTCAGCATTTGATCATTGGGAATTTAATGATGCAAATGCTGCACTGGACTCATTTTTAGCAATATTTTGTTGGTGTATTTGGAAAGAAAGAAATGCAGTGATACTTAATAAACCACTGAAGAGATTTAAGGGATTATGCACTCTCATAATATTCTGTTTTAACACATGGTCAGGTTTGGCTTCTTCCTCTGCCAGCTTCATGCTTGCTCTACCAGCAACCAATAGTCCAGCGGAGTCAGTGGGTTCTAACCATGGCGATTCAAGTCCGGATTTGAGTAATTTGTATATGGTCGTCTGTGTTAACATATTATTCTGCTTTGTCTTCTTTTGGCTTATGTATAATCTGCATATTTCCCTATCTGTGTTTTGGGTGGTCTAGGTACTGTTGTAATGTTTGTTTTGGCTTGAACTATTGTATAATTATCATTCTCATGTAATCAGTAAATGGCCACCAGTTGGGCTTGTCAACTGGGCTATATATTTTTTAATATTATGTTTAATCGGCTGTGTAGTTTCGCACTACAAATCCGTCCTACTCAAAAAAAAGAGTGGCGGCTTAGGTACTTGAGATTAGGATTTTGAATTGGCTAATGTAAATTATATAATAATAGAATAATATTAAATGTTTTATTTCACAACTAAACCCGTTAATTCTTTTCAGATCCAATTTCAGCCCAACGAAAGTTGTCCCTAGGCAAATACCCACGTTCCGGACGCAACAGGCTACGTCTCATTAGCCCGTTTGATCATCTCTGGCTTGTTTTCTTTAATTTAATATGTACATCATTTAATTATTTAATTTGATCGTACAATTAAATTTACCGGTGCCACATACGAACTCTAAAAATTACCGAAAAATTATTTCTAGTTATGTTTTGATGATATGGTCATAACAAATCTAATTTCGTCGAATTCCGAGACTATTTGAAAAATGGCCATTTTCTGGTCGATCCGATTTGACTAAAACTGACAAAACACATTTTCTTTTGCCACGCTCACATATTAATTCCAAAACTTATGAAAATTGAAACTTAGCAATAATTTTACATTACGAATCCAACAAAAGTGGTTTCATTGAAAACAGAGGTCGTTTGTAAAATGGCTATTTTTAAGGGCTATGTATTATATTAAAATATATATAAATTCTACAGCGACTTTTTTTGATTTTAAACTAGACATAACTTACAATTCATAAAGCAAAATCTCTGTTTCTTACACTCGTTAGAAAGATATTGTTAAATAGATTCAAATATTTCTTGTTTCGTCCAATTCTGACTTATATTGAATTCTATATATTAAATTGAAATTATAAATCGAATTTTCGAATTGCCACGCCATTTTTAACTCCATTTATGATTAAAATAAATTTATTCATTTTAACTTTGATTAAAATAAATTTTTAGTCGTTATTATTTAAAATAAATCATTTTAAATATTCAAAATTCATTAAAAATTTTAAAATAAAATTTTTAAATTGGTTCAGAATTTCTGGGTTGTTACAATCTCTCCTACTTAAAATCTTTTCGTCCGCGAAAAGGAACGGAGCTAAAAATTGTTTAACTAACAAACTAAATTTTCATTCTTTTATTGGTTTCAATAATTTTATTAGTTAATTAACTTTTCAAAGATATATCACTTTCATATATTCAAAAATCATATTTTCTAAAATTGAATTTTATATATAATTACAAATACGTTAACACTACACCATACAAGCTATTTTGCAACACCCAAGTGCGGAAGATTTGCAACAGCTTTGGGCCGTTACGAAATAACAACGGTTATAGTCCATTGCAAAATTCTATACCACGGTCGCCATCCGTTCTGGTTTGTGCAACGACTCAAAAACGTTCTGAAATTAAGTACCCCTTCCATACATCCTCCATTCCTAGCATAGCATACACTTTCATATTTCCACTTCATTTTCCAATTTCACAGAGAAAGAACAAAAAAACGAAGAAGGTTACCCTAATTATCTCCACCGAAAACATTCCAAGATCCATCTTTTCAGATCGAAAATTACCAAAATCTCGAAATCGAAGGCCATCCATTCTAGGTATGTAAAAGTTGATTTTGGTTGTTTTCTTATTGATTTAATGTCATAGAAATGAAGTCAATCATTGTTTCGCTCTAAACCTACCCACCATAGGATTTAATTAGTCGGTTTATTATCAGGAAGTCAAAACGATAAAATGGATCGAAATTAGATCTCAGACTGTTGAAATTAGGGTTAGAACCAAATCCCCGAATCGGAAGAATTAGATTCCTTGGTAGATTCGGAAACCAATATAAAATTCTTAAACAGCTGATCTATAATCTATATAGATATTTTGTTGTAGGTAACCTTTATTCACTGATTATTTTTCCTGGTAATTGAAAGAAAGTCTAATGTGTTCCTCCTTAACTCTGTGATCTTTGTGTTTCTTTGTTTCATAGATTTTCATTTTATTATGCTTATTTCCAATTTCTGTTTATTTTGAATTTCTGTTTGCTTCAATTTACAAAAGCAGAAACAAAAAAACTTAGAATTGCTTTGTTATTGTTTCTAGTTTCAGTTTCTCTTACATTACAGTTGTGGTTTTTACTTGTTATTTTTATATATTGTTAGATTTTCTTTGCTTTACATGTGCGCATTTTGTACATTAGTTTTTGTTTGTCAGTTTTTCTTCTGTAATACAGTTATATTTGATTGGCATTACTGTTCTTAAAAAAATACACTGTTAATTACATAGTGCCATATTTGAAAAACAATTGTCTTTTCTTGCACTTTGTTTTGTAGTTATATGTGTTCCATGATATATCATTTACCGTTGTGTAATATTTTAGCATTAAATCTAGAAACACAATTGTTTCACTAACTTTCTGCATTACCGTTTCCACACAAGTGTTGTAGCTTTCTGAAGTTCTCTGAATATTAAAAATTACCAGTTAACTTACTAAAGGTTGTGAAGACAATAATGTGTTCAAAGGAAAGACATTTGTTTCTATTGTATTTGTATATCAGGTTATATATATATGTTATTGTATGTAGTGTATGTGTTTTCTTGGGTAGATGCATTTTGTGTGTTATTGCTCCATGCAGTAAGATTTGCTCAACTGGTGAACTAGCATGTAACGAACAAGGATTTCGGCCCTGGAAATCGACATAAATACCTTTACTGTAACTCATGCCGACCTTCCAATCACCGAAAACACTGGATGTTATTAGAAAGAATTTCGAGGATGAGATAAGAAAGAAAGAAATATTGGAATAGAAGAAGAAGAAGGACCAACACAACACAGAGTCTCACATCGCAGCGGAACAAAATATAATACAGAAATAAATCTTTACTGAGAGCTTTAAAATACTTACAATATCAGAGTACATCACACAGTGGGATAGTTATAATAACTTGTTCCCAGATACAACACACAGCGGAATAGTAGCTATAAAATATCATACGTTTGGACTCTCCCAGCTCATCTCTTCACAACATTCGATAACCTGAACCTGTACACACCGGGCTAACCCGAGCATTTACAAAACACCGGGTCAGTCTGGTGAACCAGAGTGAGATAAACTTGCATAGTATTAAGGGTAACACACAACCTAATTTTAAAAGTTAAAATCTTTCAAAGAAAAGGATAATCGTAAGACCAAATCCACACATAAACATGGACGGTTTTTACCTTACGATAACCCAAAACATTTTTGAAATCAATATCTTTTCTAATATTATAATAATGTCTAAATACAAGTAAATAGCAATCTAGCGGAACGCTTGCATCTCACGCTCCACATATAGTATACAATCAAAACCGTGGGCGCTTATTGGAGATTGGATTCCGACTATGACAAGGTATGGGACCACCTGCCGATAGTGTATCTCTAGAGGCGAATACACTGGGTTCAATTAGAACGTCTTACAACCCGGCCCTCACATGACCGACCACTCATTTCGCTTGAGTGTATCGAATGTATATCACCAACGGTTAGGCGCCACCCACCGTCTTCCCGAAAAGGGACAACATCGAATTAGATTTAAGAAACAAAGGATTTTCTATAGATAGGTGATTATACATCCTAATGGGAGCGACCCACATAGCCATGCTGCCTGCCTGATTTTTGTCATTTCCAGGTTGATGAGGCTTGAGGTTTGAATTCCCTTTCAACACATCTGGTCACCATTCACTTTGAATGCCACATCGTCAGATCCGCCAGATATCACTAATTGACGTCCACAAAAATACTCTAGTGGTTAAGCTAAGAGAACCGTCGTCCTCCGCCACCAACTATGGTACGTTTGAAGAAATCAACGTACGTAATTCCTTTGGAAATACTCTGTCAGACATCCGTCCATACAAGTCATCCAGGAACAGGATGAACCGAAAATACTCTCCTACTGCATCCAATGTAGGAATCACCCCATGGATCAGTAGCGAGAAGTCCTTGCAACCCGTGGATTCCAATCACGACAGAACTATAGTTTATCTCTGGCCGCTAAAACGGAGATTTATTAGCGGTTCTTCCGTTTATGAAGATCCACGATCTTCAATGCTCCATCTCGACTAACTTCTGATATCTTCACGTATTTGTTGGTCGGAATGGTTTTTTTGAATATATATTTGATCTTGGCCTTTCCATACTAACAAGCGTATTGGACAGCTTTGATAGTCGGTGATTTAACTATCAAAAATAGACAATGTTTCAATCATGACAATCCAATGGGTTCACTAGTTTAGTATTCAGCATCACTTGGCCTTTCTAATTTAACAAAAGTAAATTCAATTCTTAAACCTTTCGATATTATAAATATAGTTTTCGCTTCTTTATTTAACATAAGATTTTTCGTTGACCAAATTCATTTTAATCCTTAGGAAAATCCTATATCATATCCAGTTGGTCTATTTTCACTTTCAAACCTTAGCCCCATTATTATAATATTGGGAAATCCATTTCGTCTATTACTCGTAAAAAAAAGTAACGAAATACCTTTAATTTCATACTTAAAAACCATCATCTATGTTTATTCTTATAGAACAAAATTCATCCTTTACCTTTCCTCTTTGAACCTCGACAATATCGTTATAATTCACGCAACTCTTTTTATTCTCCTTTTACCTTGGAATTCTTAACATATGCATATCTATTTCAAATCTTCTTAAAAAAGTTACGTTATTATTTCTCTAATGAAATAATACGTCATTACTATCGTCTCTCATCATTACAACTAATATCATCTTCAAATACTCCTGCTGTCGTTCAAGTTAGGGTATTTTAATTACCTCTCAGACCTTGATCAACAGCGATCATATCTTCATATAGATACGAGTTGTAATACAAACCAATATCTCCTTCTGATCCCAATACAAATACCATTGAACTACTTTATTCCAAAGACGGTTTTATAAAACCTTCTTATCTCCTTTGAACCCTCTTTCTCGGCTATACCCATTTCTCTTAATTCAACAATTAAGTTCTTTATAAAACATCACTTTTTAACCTTTCCCTTTTCCCTTTATAAACCATTTCATTTAAAAATAAGATTTGGTTATATAACCTTATGACCCCTTTCTTTATAACTTTGGTTTATTTTAAAACCCTTTTATCCTAAATCTCCTTTTACTTAATCCAATTAATTAAGTAACATTCAATTTAAGCTATAATATTTGCTTAAAAATCCCCTTAAATTTATTTAAAATTAATTTAAATAATCCCATTTAAATGGTTTTCAACAAAACCATTATTCACTTTTTAATCGTTAGGTTAATTTCCTTAATCTCTCATTTACACATCTGATTAACATCAAATTTGCCTTTATAAAATCAATTTACAATTTATTTATAAAAATAAATATTAATTTCCTTTTAATAAGTTTTTATTCAAATTATATTTCAAAACCCATCTCTAGTTATAAAATAAATTTTATAACTTCAGCTCTATCGATTTACCTGACGGTAAATCGATATAATCAAAACGATTTACTTTTAGGCCATTTACTGCCGATTACTCAACCAATATAGCCCATTGGTTAAAACCAAACATAGGGTGTATTTCCAATCAATGATCAATATCAAATCAATCACCCAAACACGACAGTTCATACGATAATATAAAAATAAATAATATATTTGAGGAATCCGGCTTGATCCCTCCAACCTGTTCGTCTCTGTATACAAACGGTTATTTCTACACAGTTTAAAACAATTCAAACAGATCAACCAATTCAAACAGATCAAACAATCCAAACCATTAAACATGTTTATAAATAAACGTGACCAATAAGGTAAGTTACCTTTATTGGAATCAATTGTTAAAATAACGATTTGGTATTTCACTGAAATTAAACGACGGTTTAATTTCTTCAGTTAAATCAACAATAAATTATAACTAGCAAACAGTCAATCATCGGCAAGTAGAGCACACAAAAATCAAAACCCAATTTATATAAAATATAAATGGGAAAAATATACTGAGTGAGTTTAACTCACCTTGATTTGTCCTCCGCCGATAAAACCACTCGGTTTACAGACTTCCAGCTACGTTCATTCCGTCCGTTCCAGTTTCAAAATATTACCACCGTAGATACAGTCACAACGTCCTCTGCTCCATCCGATTCCAGTACTGTATGCACGGATACAATTTTATTATGATATTTGGTTGAATAGATTAATATTATTAAAACCCTTTTATTTTATTTATTATACAATTACTTAAAATCTTACTTAATTGCTTTCTAATGCATGGATCAAATATATATCACATATTAATGTTACCTCGTATTATATGACTAGGCATAAATATCACATTCGAAACTTCATCCCAAAACACGCTGTATAGGTCATGGTAAGAAAACACCCATTGTATACATTAATGTTATTAACTATATAAGCTAACGGAATTTAAATAATTTAATTATGTTTAAATAAAATTATTTAAACTAAATTACATTAGGCAAAATAATCGGCAATCTCTTTTTATTTCTTTTCCACTGTCTTGTTTGTCATCAAGCAAATTTCCGTCTGCCCCAAAATTCATGTCTGAAGTTAATACCCTATTTATTATAATAATTTTCTCCCAACCCAACCTTAATTTAATAAATTAAAAATATATGTGTTATCACTCAGCTAAGAGGATTCAGGCTCATTCATTCACCAATTTCCTGCTACGCTCTTGTTAAAATCTTACCCCTTTTTCCACATTCATTCGTTCATAAATGCCGAAATCATTTTGCCTGCACAACTTTCATTTCCGGTTAATCCTTATTTGTTTAACTAACTTAGTAAATATGATTTAAACCCTTTAATTAATAATAATCTTACGTTAATTAATGTTATAAATTCTGCCAGTTTGACTCGGATAAGGCACCTTACACAGGATAACGTATATGGGACGTTAATCATTCAGGGTTATTCTTAATAATTACCCTATTATGGTCACGTAAACAAAAATGATCAGGCTTTATAATTTAAACCATTTGGGACTATTTAATTCACCTGCTCTTCCGTTCAAGACTTTTCCCCCTTGGTCACTGCTCCATTTCTTCTTCCGCTCTTCTATGCTTTCCATCATATAAAACACATCCTTCTCGCCTTCCTTCAAACTTTATAAACAACAACAGGATTTCGCTCCCCCTTTACCTCGCAACCCGTTTCATGTTTCACCGGAAACAACGTCCACTACTTTGTCAACATGTCCCGATTCCCTGTTTCCTCATGTGTATGGTCTTCATGCACCTTTCTTCCACCGCCAGTCCATGGCCTTTCCTAAACCCCATCCACCACGACGGCATCTCTAACCCCGATACACCATGCTGCGCAACCCGAGCACCACTAATCCTCTGCGTACTCCCTTCGCCAACCTCCATCATCTCAAAATTCCTTCCATCCTGCTGCCATGTTTTCTCTCGGAGATACTGTGTTATGAATGGGAGGACAACACCAATTGCTTTGGGAAGAAATGCATGCGATAGTTGAAGTTTAAAATTTTTCTTCTTGCGTTTTGTTTTTCATCTGAGAAGAAGAGATGGGAGTGCTATATATAGGAAGGAGTAGTGTGGCCAGCAAGGTATTGTAAAAAAATATTTTAATTGGGTACTTGATCCTCACGGTTCGCATATTACAAGACATGTCCTCTCCCTTGCTTCCTTTGTCGGCACGGCTGCTCTTATGTTTGGACCTATGGTAATTTAAAATTCTCACAATAGCATGTGAAGAAGCAGGTAGGGTAGGTAATAGGTTGGCATGTGCGGCTCTTGTGTTTTTATTATATAGAGAATGGAAAGGAATTTAATATTAAAAAATCAAACGAAACTTTGCTTTAAAGTAATTGATAAAAACCACCACAGACGATTTTCGTTTACTGATAAAAAAACTAATCTTAGTGTAAAAAGGTATTCCGGACCCAACGGGACAAGTTTCGTCGAAATCCGTGGTCATATGGAAAAAATTCCTTTATAAAACCAGAAATAAACACGCGTTAAAAATTTTCACGATCACCAGATAAATCAAATCAACTTGAAACCTGACAATCCCATCATAATTCTTCGATACGAACCCAACGGCACCAGTTCCGTCGCATTCTGAGACTGTTTCCCCGGTAGGCTATTTTTACGCGCACCACAATGCCATTCTGAACACCAAATTTGCCGATCTCTAAAAGTAACAAACTATATACCTATCCTGGCTCTAATCGACGATACGAACTCAACGAGACTGGTTTCGTGGCCTAATTCGATCGTCTATTCAAATTATACCCAAATATCTCTTTATTAAATTAACTACGCGCTATAAAAATAACTGGGCGTTTGCGGCTACCGTGGCCACATACAACATCGGTTTGCCACGCCATTCAACACCGTACAATAATTTAACGATACGGTTCCAATGAAACTGATTTCGTCAAAATCTGAGTCAGTTTGCAAAACGGCTATTTTAACGGCCTATATTTAAATAACGATTTCCACAGCGACTATTTCAAATTTTGATTTGGCCATAACTTACAATCTATAACACGAAATCTAGATTTTTATTTTTCATATGAAAATTATCATCAAACGCTCCCAATGTTTCTCGTTTCACCAAAATCCGACTTATATCGGCTCCTATATTCTCAGTTGTAGTCTAAAATTCCATATTACGAACTGCAGCGCGATTTCGAGCTCGTTTAATATTATAATTAAAATTAACGTTCAAACTTCCTTTTAAATAATGAAATAAATAATAAAAATCCATTAATACTCCAAATATAATATTTAAAATAATAATCAAATTAAATATTTGACGGCTCAAAACATGGGTCGTTACATTCTTCCCCCTTTAAAATAATTTCGTCCTCGAAATTGCTAAGGTAAGAAAGAACGTTACAAACCCATTATCTATACAAAAATAAATTTAAAACTCGATTTTTTTTTTATTTCCAAAACTAATCTAATTGGTTTTAAAACCAATTTATTTCAAATAAAAGAATTTTCCAAAAAATTTCAAAAATTTCTTAACACCTTAAATTTGGAAAATATTTGGCAGAGTCTCCCCTGTAGGAGGACATCTGCAAAATCGCAGGTTCAAGAAATATATATCCATCGACCAACAGGGTCGGAAAACTACAAAAACCAAACTCAAAATCCAAATAAAAACCAAAATCTCATATTTTCCATAGGCATACCTTTTTGCGAGCGTTATTACGCGGTATGCAATATTTTATATTCGAGCTTGCTTAGTTATTATGCAGCTCTATTCAAACTAGATTCAATTAACTCCAGAATTTTCTCTTAGATGGATTTTAAAGCTGAATCGGCACTTCCGCACCTGTTTTCAACTCAAATAAATTTCATTAGTCCCCGAACCAACATCAATTAGTTTCAAATATCCACATCACATGATCCAACCAGTTCTACACACAATCTAATACACATGAGATTATAATTATTTATAATCACTTCATTTATTCCTTTAATTATCCATTCAGGTTTATTAATCTGGATTGATTTATCCAACTTATTTATTCATATAGGTTGTAAACCAAGTCTATCATTTTTCATATTTATATTCAAGCAATCAACAACACAATCCAAACATATCATTCAAATCAACATTAACAAATCAATCGATTTCCCATATTATAATAAATTGAGAAAACCATTACTTTTATTATAAAATAAATTGGTCAGAAATAATTTCAAAAATAATTGTATATCAAATTACAATTACGCACCCTCATATATATAACAAACTCAATCTAGGGGATTACTAACCCCATCTCTATCGAGTTATGCCACAGAGCCAAGGTTATCACTAAACCAATAGCTCTGATACCACTGTAACGAACAGGGATTTCAGCCCTGGAAATCGACATAAATACCTTTATTGTAACTCATGCCGACCTTCCAAACACCGAAAACACTGGACGTTATTAGAAAGAATTTCGAGGATGAGAGAAGAAAGAAAGAAATATTGGAATAGAAGAAGATGAAGGACCAACACAACACAGAGTCTCACATCGCAGTGGAACAAAATATAATACAGAAATAAATCTTTGCTTAGAGCTTTAAAATACTTACAATATCAGAGTACATCACATAGTGGGATAGTTATAATAACTTGTTCCCAAATACAACACACAGCGGAGTAGTAGCTATAAAATATCATACGTCTGGACTCTCCCAGCCCATCTCTTCACAACATTCGATAACCTGAACCTGTACACCCCGGGCTAACCCGAGCATTTACAAAACACCGGGTCAGTCTGGTGAACCAGAGTGAGATAAACTCGCACAGTATTAAGGGTAACACACAACCTGATTTTAAAAGTTAAAATCTTTCAAAGAAAAGGATAATCGTAAGACCAAATCCACACATAAACATGGACGGTTTTTACCTTACGATAACCTAAAACATTTTTGAAATCAATATTTTTTTGATATTATAATAATGTCTAAATACAAGTAAATAGAAATCTAGTGGAACGCTTGCATCTCACGCTCCACATATAGTATACAATCAAAACCGCGGGCGCTTATTGGAGATTGGATTCTGACTATGACAAGGTATGGGACCACCTGCCGATAGTGTATCTCAAAAGGCGAATACACTGGGTTCAATAAGAACGTCTTACAACCCGGCCCTCACATGACCGACCACTCATTTCGCTTGAGTGTATCGAATGTATATCACCAACGGTTGGGCGCTACCCACCGTCTTCACGAAAAGGGACAGCATCGAATTAGATTTAAGAAACAAAGGATTTTCTCTAGATAGGTGATTATACATCCTAATGGGAGCGACCAACATAGCCATGCTGCCTGCCCGATTTTTGTCATTTCCCGATTGATGAGGCTTGAGGTTTGAATTCCCTTTCAACACATCTTGTCACCATTCACTTTGAATGCCACATCATCAGATCCGCCAGATATCACTAATTGACGTCCAAAAAATACTCTAGTGGTTAAGCTAAGAGAACTGTCGTCCTCCGCCACCAACTATGGTACGTTTGAAGAAATCAACGTACGTAATTCCTTTGGAAATACTTTGTCAGACATCCGTCCATACAAGTCATCCTGGAACAGGATGAACCGAAGGTACTTTCCTACCGCATCCAATGTAGGAATCACCCCATGGATCAGTAGCGAGAAGTCCTTGTAACCCGTGGATACCAATCACGATAGAACTAAAGTTTATCTCTGGCCGCTAAACCGGAGATTTATTAGCGGTTCTTCCGTTTATGAAGATCCACGATCTTCAATGCTCCATCTCGACTATCTTCTGATACTTCACGTATTTGTTGTTCGGAATGGTTTTTTTGAATATATATTTGATCCCGGTCTTTCCATACCAACAAGCGTATTGGACAGCTTTGATAGTCGGTGATTTAACTATCAAAAATAGACAATGTTTCAATCATGACAATCCAATGGGTTCACTAGTTCAGTATTCAGCATCACTTGGCCTTTCTAATTTAACAAAAGTAAATTCAATTCTTAAACCTTTTGATATTATAAATATAGTTTTTCGCTTCTTTATTTAACATAAGATTTTTCGTTGACCAAATTCATTTTAATCCTTAGGAAAATCCTATATCATATCCAGTTGGTCTATTTTCACTTTCAAACCTTAGCCCTGTTATTATAATATTGGGAAATCCATTTAGTCTATTACTCGTAAAACAAAGTTACGAAATACCTTTTATTTCGTACTTAAAAACCATCATCTATGTTTATTCTTATAGAACAAAATTCATCCTTTACCTTTCCTCTTTAAACCTCGACAATATCGTTATAATTCACGCAACTCTTTTTATTCTCCTTTTATCTTGGAATTCTTAACATATGCATATCTATTTCAAATCTTCATAAAAATGTTACATTATTATTTCTCTAATGAAATAATATGTCATTACTTTCCTCTCTCATCATTACAACAAATATCATCTTCAAATACTCCTGCTGTCGTTCAAGTTGGGGTATTTTAATTACCTCTCAGACCTTGATCAACAACGTTCATATCTTCCGATAGATACGAGTTGTAATCCAAACCAATATCTCCTTCTAATCCCAATACAAATACCATTGAACTACTTTATTCCAAAGACGGTTTTATAAAACCTTCCTATCTCCTTTGAACCCTCTTTCTCGGCTATACCCATTTCTCTTAATTCAACAATTAAGTTCTTTATAAAAATCACTTTTTAACCTTTCCCTTTTCCCTTTTTAAACCATTTCATTTAAAAATAAGTTTTGGTTATATAACCTTATGACCCCTTTCTTTATAACTTTGGTTTATTTTAAAACCCTTTTATCCTAAATCTCCTTTTACTTAATCCAATTAATTAAGTAACATTCAGTTTAAGCTATAATATTTGCTTAAAAATCCCTTTAAATTTATTTAAAATTAATTTAAATAATCCCATTTAAATGTTTTTCAACAAAACCATTATTCACTTTTTAATCGTTTGGTTAATTTCCTTAATCTCACATTGACACATCTGATTAACATCAAATTTGCCTTTATAAAATCAATTTACAATTTATTTATAAAAATAAATATTAATTTCCTTTTAATAAGTTTTTATTCAAATTATATTTCAAAATCCATCTCTAGTTATAAAATAAATTTTATAACTTCAGCTCTATCGATTTACCTGACGGTAAATCGATATAATCAAAATGATTTACTTTTAGGCCATTTACTGCCGATTACTCAACCAGTATAGCCCATTGGTTAAAACCAAACATAGGGTGTATTTCCAATCAATGATCAATATCAAATCAATCACGCAAACACGACAGTTCATACGATAATATCAAAATAATAATATATTTGAGGAATCCGTCTTGATCCCTCCAACCTGTTCGTCTCTGTATACAAACGGTTATTTCTACATAGTTTAAAACAATTCAAACAGATCAACCAATTCAAACAGATCAAACAATCCAAACCAATAAACACGTTTATAAATAAACGTGACCAATAAGGTAAGTTATCTTTATTGGAATCAATCGTTAAAATAACGATTTGGTATTTCACTGAAATTAAACGACGGTTTAATTTCTTCAGTTAAATCAACAATAAATTATAACTAGCAAACAGTCAATCATCGGCAAGTAGATCACACAAAAATCAAAACCTAATTTATAAAAAATATAAATGGGAAAAATATACTGAGTGAGTATAACTCACCTTGATTTGTCCTACGCCGATAAAACCGTTCGGTTTACAGACTTCCAGCCGCGTTCATTCTGTCCGTTCCAGTTTCAAAATATTACCACCGTAGATACAGTCACAACGTCCTCTGCTCCATCCGATTCCAGTACTGTATGCACGGATACAATTTTATTATGATATTTGGTTGAATAGATTAATATTATTAAAACCCTTTTATTTTATTTATTATACAATTACTTAAAATCTTACTTAATTGCTTTCTAATGCACAAATCAAATATATATCATATATTAATGTTACCTCGTATTATATGACTAGGCATAAATATCACATTCGAAACTTCTTCCCAAAACACGCTGTATAGGTCATGGTAAGAAAACACCCATTGTATACATTAATGTTATTAACTATATAAGCTAATGGAATTTAAATAATTTAATTATGTCTTAAATAAATTATTTAAACTAAATTACATTAGGCAAAATAATCGGCAACCTCTTTTTATTTCTTTTCCACTGTCTCGTTTGTCATCAAGCAAATTTCCATCTGCCCCAAAATTCATGTCTGAAGTTAATACCCTATTTATTATAATAATTTTCTCCTAACCCAACCTTAATTTAATAAATTAAAAATATATGTGTTATCACTCAGCTAAGAGGATTCGGGCTCGTTCATTCACCAATTTCCTGCTACGCTCTTGTTAAAATCTTACACCTTTTTCCACATTCATTCGTTCATAAATGCCGAAATCATTTTGCCTGCACAACTTTCATTTCCGGTAAATCCTTATTTGTTTAACTAACTTAGTAAATATGATTTAAACCCTTTAATTAATAATAATCTTACATTAATTAATGTTATAAATTCCGCCAGTTTGACTCGGATAAGGCACCTTACACAGGATAACGTATATGGGACGTTAATCATTCAGTGTTATTCTTAATAATTACCCTATTATGGTCATATAAACAAAAATGATCAGGCTTTATAATTTAAACCATTTGGCACTATTTAATTCACCTGCTCTTCCGTTCAAGACTTTCCCCCTTGGTCACCGCTCCATTTCTTCTTCCGCTCTTCTATGCTTTTCATCGTATAAAACACATCCTTCTCGCCTTCCTTCGAACTTTATAAACAACAACAGGATTTCACTCCCCCTTTACCTCGCAACCCGTTTCAAGCTTCACCGGAAACAGCGTCCACTACTTTGTCAACATGTCCCGATTCCCTGTTTCCTCACGATGTATGGTCTTCATGCACCCTTCTTCCACCGCCAGTCCATGGCCTTTCCTGAACCCCATCCACCACGACGGCGTCTCCAACCCCGATACACCACGCTGCGCAACCCGAGCACCACTAATCCTCTGTGTACTCCCTTCGCCAACCTCCATCATCTCAAAATTCCTTCCATCCCACTGCTATGTTTTCTCTCGGAGATATTGTGTTATGAATGGGAGGACAACACCAATTGCTTTGGGAAGAAATGCATGCGATAGTTGAAGTTTTAATTTTTTCTTCTTGCGTTTTGTTTTTCATCTGAGAAGAAGAGATGGGAGTGCTATATATAGGAAGGAGTAGTGTGGCCAGCAAGGTATTGTAAAGAAATATTTTAATTGGGTACTTGATCCTCACAGTTCGCATATTACAAGGCATGTCCTCTCCCTTGCTTCCTTTGTCGGCACGGCTGCTCTTATGTTTGGACCTATGGTAGTTTAAAATTCTCACAATAGCATGTGAAGAAGTAGGTAGGGTAGGTAATAGGTTGGCATGTGCGGCTCTTTTGTTTTTATTATATAGAGAATGGAAAGGAATTTAATATTATAAAAATCTAACGAAACTTCGCGTTAAAGTAATTGATAAAAACCACCACAGACGATTTTCATTTACTGATAAAAAAACTAATCTTAGTGTAAAAGGTATTCCGGACCCAATGGGACAAGTTTCGTCGAAATCCTAGGTCATATGAAAAAATTTCCTTTATAAAACCAGAAATAAACACACGTTAAAATTTTTCACGATCACCAGATAAATCAAATCAACTTGAAACCTAACAATCCTATAATAATTCTTCGATATGAACCCAACGGCACCAGTTTCGTCGCATTCTGAGACCTTTTCCCCGGTAGGCTATTTTTACGCGCACCGCAATGCCATTCTGAACACCAAATTTGCCAATCTCTAAAAGTAACAAACTATATACCTATCCTGGCTCTAATCGACGATACGAAATCAACGGGACTGGTTTCGTGGCCTAATTCGATCGTCTGTTCAAATTATACCAAAATATCTCTTTATTAAATTAATTACGCGCTATAAAAATAACTGGGCGTTTGCGGCTACCGTGGCCACATACAACATCGGTTTTCCACACCATTCAACACCGTACAATAATTTAACGATATGGTTCCAATGAAACTGATTTCGTCAAAATCTGAGTCATTTTGCAAAACGGCTATTTTAACGGCCTATATTTAAATAACGATTTCCACAACGATTATTTCAAATTTTGATTTGGCCATAACTTACAATCTATAACACGAAATCTAGATTTTTCTTTTTCATTTGAAAATTATCATCAACACGCTCCCAATGTTTCTCGTTTCACCAAAATCCGATTTATATCAGCTCCTATATTCTCAATTGAAGTCTAAAATTCCATATTACGAACTGCAGCGCAATTTCGAGCTCGTTTAATATTATAATTAAAATTAACGTTCAAACTTCGTTTTAAATAACGAAATAAATAATAAAAATCTATTAATACTTCAAATATAATATTTAAAATAATAAATTAAGTTAAATATTTGATGGCCCAAAACACGGGTCGTTACATAGCCCCTTCAATCCTATGTGGTATGTAATGTATTAGATATGCTTTGAAGCATTTGTTTTTCTAAGTTTGTATGAAAATCCAATTTTAGTTATAAGCCATGGTATAACTAGAGGAATTAAAATGGGCTGCTTCTTGGGAATTACAGAGAGCTACCTTTGTTGTGTACTTGTATAATACGAAATTTGTTTTTTATTTGTCGATGCTTAGAATAGGGCTATCACCATCACTTGCCTATCGAGTTTTCCAACTTTTAATATTCATCAATGGCATTCACATGCGCTCCTAATTATTATTTTTAATATTAGTGGATGTTATATTAAGAAATGAAAATGACTAGGAGTTGAACTTTGTTTTGTTTTCATGCAGGTACTGGTAAAACCACTCTTTCAACAGACCATAACAGGTTACCGATAGGTGATGATGAGGACTGCTGGAGCGAAAATGGTGTGTCAAACATCGAAGGTGGTTGTTATGAAAAATGCATCAACTTAGTGAGAGAAAAGGAACTAGATATTTGGAATGCTATTAAATTTGTAACTGGTACCTATCCAAGCTAACAACTTTCATATATTTGTTGTCATTATCGATTACACCTTACCTCTAATGGCTATATTTCTAGTATAACAGTGCTTGAGAATGTAGTGTTTGATGAGCATACTCGATAAGTAGATTACACAGATAAATATGTCACAGGCTGGTTAATATTTAATATATAATCGGTGCCTCCTTAATATAGTCCTACCTTACTTCTCTAAGCATATTTGCATCTGGGATATTTAGGTAGTGACTCCAGAAACACATCATGTGTTAAATCTTTTTCTATCTACTTGATACTTAATCTATTTTTTCTTATAGGAATTTTTGTTGACTTGCAACTTAAAAAACTAGTTTCTCCCTTCCGAATACTTGACTAACATTCCTACTTTAAAAGCACCCATCTATCGAGAAGTGGATTACACAGATAACTCTGTCATAGGTTGGTTAATATTTAATATATAATTGGTGCCTTCTTAATATAGTCCTACCTTACTTCTCTAAGCATATATGCATCTGGGATATTTAGCTAGTGACTCCTGAAACACATCATGTGTTAAATCTTTTGCTATCTGCTTGATAGTTAATCTGTTTTTTCTTATAGGAATTTTTGTTGACTTGCAACTTGAAAAACTAGTTTCTCCCTTTTGAATACTTGACTAACATTCCTACTTTAAAAGCACCCATCTGTCAAAATTATATAAATCTGAAAGATTCTAGTTTGAATATATTTTGTAGCTCAATATTCAAATCCAGAACAACAATTGTAACGACCTGTATTCTATGCATTGAAGGATCGTAGAATATTTATTTCTTTCGCATACGGAGTCGTATGGTCATGTAACTTTGGGAGACGACTATTGGGGTCATTTCCCATGTTTAGGATTTTTACCGATTTTTAAATGACCGTTTTGCCCCAAAACTGGTCTTGTTTTGGCCATAACATTCGATTGGAAAGGAGTTTTGACCTGAAATCACTTCCATTAGGTCTGAATGATGGTTTACCTTCCCGTAGAGTGGTCATATGTGAAAAACGGACTTACCGTTTGGGAGATATGACTGAAATAAGGTTTGGAAGATGAAAGACTGCTTAACCGAGCCAAATGAGGTGATTAGTGAATGGCCCCATATCCCATTTCGAGATTAGGGTTATGGGGAGGCTGAAATGAGTTAGGTTTTCATTTCATTTCAGTTTTCTAGCCGCCATTTACCTCCTAGGAACCCTAACAATGGCCTCCAACATCTAGAATCACCTCTAATCACTTTCTAATCAAGTATTAGCCTAATCTACGCCAAATCAAAGGGGAATAGCACCAAAGCAAGGTTAGAACTGCTGTGTTGTCTTGGGAACAACGCCAAATCAGAGGATAGTTCAGTTTTGAAAGTTTATTTGTGGCTAAGGTGAGTGATTAGCATTGTTTTTACACTAATCACAGTTAATTAGGATAATTAGTGTTAATTAACGAAATCACGCAAGATTAAATTCTGGAAAAATGTTTAGAAATTCAAAAATATTATTTTAGACCTCTGTTAGAAGTTTGGGTTGATTTAATTTAGTTTTGCTAATCCTAACATTAGATTTACTTAAACATGCTTAAGGCGAAAATAAGGGTTTTTGGGTATATTTGATCCGTTTTGACATATCATAGTGTTGTTTTGCTGTTTGTGGATAACTATTCATGTTGTTATGACTGTATGTTATGCTTTGTGACTGATTAGAAAAGTTAGAATGGTCGAAAACGCCGTTGTATGGCGTAAAATAGTCGTTGGAAGAGTTGTAGGAAACGTGCAGGACCCGGATCGGATCGCCCCTCTCTTCCACGACCCGACCTGATCGTGAGACCCCTTCATGAGCCGACCGTGCTCCACGAGCTGCTCCACTTTAAAGGCCACGAACCAGAAGGCCACGACCCGATCCGATGGAGAGATCACGACCCGACCCGGACCAGTGTGACACCACGACGCAGCCTGGAGCATCACGAGTCACGAACAGATGAAGAAAACTCGACCCGATCCGATTAGGGAGGCGCGTCATGACCCGTACCAGATGAGCATCACGATCCGATCCGAACCAGAGGAGATACTGCGAGCTGAACCCAGGAGCTTGGCCGCGAGCTATGGGTTACGAACCAAATGAAGACTGATCCGGAGGAGAAGACCAAAACCTGAGATGCAAAGGAAGTCCAAGTGGGAAGTTTGTACTCAGGATCCAGTTGGGAACCAATGAGTCAACTTCATGAGTTAGGCTTTGCTGCGGGACGTGTGCTAAGGGTTATCGACGTCCATAGCTTTAATTCACCACCAAGACGAATGTTAGGCTACATATCAGTGCAGTGGGGTAGTTATTACCCCATGGGGGCAGAGTGATCGTAGCATGGCTATGAGCCAGTGAAGTGGAGTTGTTATAAATTCATGGGGCAGAGCGGACATAGCAAAGACTAGTGGCTATGGATCAGTGCAGTGGTGTCATCATGACTCCATGGGGCAGAGTGATCATAGCAAGGAATAGGGTGATCAAAGTGGTGGATGTCGTATGCTTTACGCACTGAGTGAGAGATGTGAGGATGGTTGCTATGCTTGATTGTTGTTATCACTATGACATGCACACCCCACCCCCGTATTCTTTACACCTTATGTTAGTGGCACCTTATAGTATTGAGCGGTATATTGTGCTAACTCTTTGGTTGTAGGTCCAGGTTCAAGTATGGTTTAGTATACTTGTTATTGTTCTGTTTGATGCTTATCGCTCAGACCAGACTTTTGTCTGACCCAGAGTTTTATGTCTCTTCTTATTACTCTGGGTGCTCTTAAACGGGCAGACTAGAGACAGGTTAGGTTGTATGCACGGGTAGCTGTACCGTAGACGAGCAGGAGGCTCCCACGTATGATATATATAGATATTCTCCCTATGTCGCTGTTGGTCACTACTTTGGGCATTAGTAGTGTACCTTTCCTTTCTTTTGCTTTAGAGACAGTTTTAAAGTTATAATAATGATGATGTGGAACATAAGCTGTAATTGTATTTTCCGCTGCTATGATGTTTAATTTTCAGCTTATGCACTGTCTCACCTGTTTTATGTCAAAGTATGTTATTATTATATTTTATTCCATGCGCCGTGAGATATTCTACAGGTTCTTTGTTAGTTAACCAGCAAGTTCTCTTCTTTGTCCTTTCTTTGGCGACCGTCCTGTGCTGGTTGGACATCGGCACAACGCACTTTCATGGGAAATGTCGGCTGGTGCGGGGCGGGCTGTCACATTTGGTATCAGAGCTCTAGGTTGCGTAGTTAACCTAGGGAAAGACACCAGGGAGAGATAATATGTATATGAGAGCGCGTATTTGTGATTATTTTGGTTTTCGAAAACTATATATATTATACTATTAGTGTAGATAAGGATGAAGTCGCACTGCACTGACACCACAAAGAGGATGGTTAATTGCTTCTCTTTACAGATTGAACGATGAGCTGATATACGAGGGGTACTGGTAGAGGAGCCAACAATGGGAATGCTCCTGACATGAGGGCTATGTTTACTGACTTCATGAGGGAGATGCTTAGAAACATGCAAGGAGCAACTCTTAATGCTGCAGATGGTGGTGGTGTAGCGGTGCAGGCACCTATAGCCGACTTCGCCAAGCTATGCAAGGATTACACTAGTCTTGGTGGAAAGCCATTCCACGGAACGTAATCGGCCACGGATGTTCAAGATTGGTTGGATAGCTGTGAGCGTATCTTCAAAGACTTAGGTATTGAGTATGCGATGAAGAGAAAGCTAGCGTCCCGTCAGCTGCAAGGATGGGCATGAATTGGTGGAACGCTATTAAGGCAGCTACTCCAGAGGATCAAATTACATGGGATCAGTTTAAGGCCCGATTCATTGAAAAATTTATCCCAGCTGCTCAGAAGTCAGAGTTGTTTAGGAAATTTCTGGAGCTTAAGCAGAATGGTAGAGCTGTCTCGGAGTATATTGCTGAGTTCGATACTTTATCAAAGTATGGATTATCCCTCATTGACACTCCCGAGAAGAAGAATGAGAAGTTTATATCCAAATGCATGAATTGCCAGCTAGTTAAATTTGAGCAAAAGAAGCCTAGTGGGTTGTTGCAACCATTAGAAATTCCAGAATGGAAATGGGAACAAGTCACAATGGATTTCATTGATGGGTTACCAAGGACTAGATCGGGCTATGATAGCATTTGGGTGATTGTGGACCGATTGACTAAGAGTGCAAGGCTTATACTCGTCAAGTCAAACAGGATGGCAACCAAGTTAGCGAAACTGTATATAAAGTGGGTAGTGATATTTCATGGAATAACCAAAGGCATTGTGAGTGACCGAGATCCGTTGTTTACTAGTGGATTTTGGAAGAGCTTACAAGAGGCACTAGGATCAGAATTACATCTTAGTACCGCGTATCATCCTCAAACCGACGGTCAAACAGAGAGGGTGAATCGTATATTAGAAGATCTCTTGAGGGCTTGCATATTGGATTTTGGTGGATCATGGGATGATCATTTATATCTAGTAGAGTTTGTATATAATAACGGTTATCAATCCGGTACTGGTATGGCTCCATTTGAAGCTTTGTGCGGAAGACCGTTCAACTCACCATCATGTTGGTTAGAAACTGGTGAGAAGTTTGTGCTTGGACCAGATGTGATAAGAGAAACTTCAGCTAAGATTAAGATTATCCAACAGCGAATGAAGGCTGCCCAAGATAGGCAGAAGAGTTATGCTGATAAGAGGAGAGGAGAATTAAAGTTCTCCCTTGGCGACTTGGTGTTTGTTAAGATTTCTCCGTTAAAGAGCGTGATTCGATTTGGTAGGAAAGGCAAGTTAACACCAAGATTCGTTGGTCCATTCCCAGTTCTTGAGAAAATTGGGAATTTGGCATACAAAGTTGAATTACCAGAGAAGATGGCAGGAGTTCATAACATATTTCATGTTTCCCAGTTAAGGAATTCGTGCACGACCTCGATATGGCTGTTTCACCTGATCAGTTGGATGATATCGAGGTTGAACCCGAGGCGGTTGGGAACTACAAGCCTATGCCTATTGTTGGGAACGATACGAAGCAACTTCAAAGGAAGGCGGTGAAATTAGCCAAAGTTCAATAGGGCGAGAATGAGAATGACTGTACTTGGGAGACAGAGGAGAGCATTAGGAAGACGTATCCAGAACTCTTTGCCCGGTAAGACTCTAACTGCGATTTAGTTTTCCGCATGCTAGGATAGACTTGGTTGTATGTTTTGTATGATTGATTGTTTGTAAGTGATTGGTAGGCAAGCGGGATCCTTTGTACGTTTTGGGTTAAGGAATTTCGGGGATGAAATTTCTTAAGGGGGGAAGAATGTAACAACCTGTATTCTATGAATCGAAGGATCGTAGAATATTTATTTCTTTCACATACGGAGCCGTATGGTCATGTAACTTTAGGAGACGACTATTGGGGTCATTTCCCATGTTCATGATTTTTACCGATTTTTAAATGACTGTTTTGCCCCTAGCTGATCTTGTTTTGGCCATAACTTTCGATTGGAAAGGATTTTTGACCTAAAACCACTTCCATTAGGTCTGGATGTTGGTTTACCTTTCCGTAGAATGGTCATATGTGAAAAACGGAATTACCGTTTGGGAGATATGGTTGAAATAAGGTTTGGAAGAAGAAAGACTGCTTAACCGAGCCAAATGAGGTGATTAGTGAATGGGCCCATAACCCATTTCGGGATTAGGGTTATGGGGAGGTTGAAATGAGTTAGGTTTTCATTTCAGTTTTCTAGCCGCCATTTACCTCCTAGGAACCCTAACAATGGCCTCCAACATCTAGAATCACCTCTAATCACTTTCTAATCAAGTATTAGCCTAATCTACGTCAAATCAAAGGGGAATAGCACCAAAGCAAGGTTAGAACTGCTGTGTTGTCTTGGGAACAGCGCCAAATCAGAGGATAGTTCAGTTTTAAAAGTTTATTTGTGGCTAAGGTGAGTGATTAGCATTGTTTTTACATTAATTACAGTTAATTAGGATGATTAGTGTTAATTAACGAAATCACGCAAGATTAAATTCTGGAAAAATGTTTAGAAATTCAGAAATATTATTTTAGACCTCTGTTAGAAATTTGGGTTGATTTAATTCAGTTTTGCTAATCCTATCATTAGATTTGCTTAAATATGCTTAAGGGGAAAATAAGGGTTTTTTTGGTATGTTTGATCCGTTTTGACATATCATAGTATTGTTTTGCTGTTTGTGGATGACTATTCATGTTGTTATGACTGTATGGTATGCTTTGTGATTGATTAGAAAAGTTAGAATGGTCGAAAACGTCGTCGTATGGCATAAAATGGTCGCTGGAAGAGTTGCAGGAAATGTGCAAGACGCGGATCAGATCGCCCCTCCCTTCCACGACCCGACCCGATCGTGAGACCCCTTCACGAGCTGACCGTACTCCACGAGCTGCTCCACTTTGAAGGCCACGAACCAGAAGACCATGACCCGATCCGATATAGGAATCACAACCCGACCCGGACCAGTGTGACACCATGACGCAGCCTGGAGCATCACGAGTCACGAACATATGAAGGAAACTTGACCCGATCCGATCAGGGAGGCGCGTCACGACCCGTACCAGATGAGCATCACGATCCGTTCCGAACCAGAGGAGATACTGCGAGCTGAACCCAGGAGCTTGGCCGCGAGCTATGGGTTACGAACCAAATGAAGACTGATCCGGAGGAGAAGACCAAAACCCGAGATGCAAAGGAAGTCCAAGTGGGAAGTTTGTACTCAGGATCCAGTTGGGAACCAATGAGTCAACTTCATGAGTTGGGCTTTGCTGCGGGACGTGTGCTAAGGGGTTATCGACGTCCATAGCTTTGATTCACCACCAAGACGAATGTTAGGCTACGTATCAGTGCAGTAGGGTAGTTATTACCCCATGGGGCAGAGTGATCATAGCATGGCTATGAGCTAGTGAAGTGGAGTTGTTATGACTTCATAGGGCAGAGCGGACATAGCAAAAACTAGTGGCTATGGATCAGTGCGGTGGTGTCATCATGACTCAATGGGGAAGAGTGATCATAGCAAGGAATAGGGTGATCAAAGTGGTGGATATCGTATGCTTTACGCACTGACTGAGAGATGTGAGGATGGTTGCTATGCTTGATTGTTGTTATCACTATGACATGCACACCCCCACCCCTATATTCTTTACACCTTATGTTAGTGGCACCTTAGAGTATTGAGCGGTATATTGTGCTAACTTTTTGGTTGTTGGTCCAGGTTCAGGTATGGTTTAGTATACCTATTATTGTTCTATTTGATGCTTATCGCTCATACCAGACTTTTGTCTGACCCAGAGTTTTATGTCTCTTCTTATTACTCTAGGTGCTCTTAAACGGGCAGACTAGAGACAGGTTAGGTGGTATGCATGGGTAGCTGTACCGGAGACGAGCAGGAGGCTCCCACGTATGATATATATAGATATTCTCCCTATGTCGCTGCTGGTCACTACTTTGGGCATTAGTAGTGTACCTTTCATTTCTTTTCTTTAGAGACAGTTTTAAAGTTGTAATAATGATGATGTGGAACATAAGCTGTAATTGGATTTTCCGCTGCTATGATGTTTAATTTTCAGCTTATGTATTGTCTCACCTGTTTTATGTCAAAGTATGTTATTATTATATTTTATTCCATGCACTGTGAGATATTCTACAGGTTCTTTGTTAGTTCAACAGTAAGTTCTCCTCTTTTTTCTTTCTTTGGCGACCGTCCCATGCTGATTGGACATCGGGACAACGCATTTCCATGGGAAATGTCGGCTGGTGCGGGGCGGGCCGTCACATCTATTGTTTTAGATATGACCTTAACTTGCATTACACCGTGACGCGACAGTATTTTTTCCACAGTACTTTTCCACTTTCTTTCAATATTCACTTAATATTACAACATCTTGTCATTGTCGTGTTCGAAATGCCCATAGCTTATGTTAAATCGTTCCTGGAAATAGTTGAGAAAATCATTCTCATCTTTCAAATAATTACTGATGCCCCAGATTTGGTAGAACAACCATTTTCGTTGGCCTTTACCATTTAATAATTTATCTTCGTCTTCTTTACTCGAAGTGTACGCTTTGAAATCTGCATTGTATGGATTTCAAACATTGTTCAAAATATTATTCTTTATGTCTTTTCATTTAGAAATTATTAAGCCTTTTATAATTTTGGTATTCTTCTAGTTGTTTCCGTGCATTTTCCATATCAAGTGTTGTGTTAATCATGAGTGCAATCAATAAATTTCCAATATGGTTAGCCAATTTTCTTGCATTCGCATCCCAATCACAGCTAAATTGCAAGGCATTTATGCATATAAGTAAATTTTGAATGTTTGCATCATACAACACTTTTAATTACACAATGTTTCCTCCCTTGATATCTCAGGTTCGATCACCTGACATAAGTGTATCTAGTTGGTTTAGTACTTCGAAGTTACAAGGCTTTCTTTCAAAATGAAGGAAATAACTTTCAATGCACCTGAATTTTCTTATATGTTGAGATTTGATAGCTATTATGTTTTTCTATATGTTTCCTTTTACATACCCATACACGTTGTGTATATTTAAAAAAATGTAAGAGAAAACGTGAGCAAGAAATGGGAAGAGGAAACATATAGAAGAAAAGAAACGGAAAGAGGAAACATTTGGAATTTTAACGCATGCATGAATAGGCACATGCGTTTGGTATATTTTTGTGTCCAAACATGCTTCTCATTTCATACCTTTTTCATGTAAATGCTTTTTTTTCGTGAATGCTTGAAATCAAAACCCTTATCGACTACTGGAAAAATCAAGAATAAAACTTGCAAAGAACTCTAGGAACCCAAACTTAAACAGACAAGAATACAACGTGAGTCAAGGAATAGGGAAAAATTGACTTTTGTGGCTTCTTTCCTGCGTTTTCTATTTCTAATGCACTTTTTTTTATGTACTGGTGGAATGAGCAACAATTTTAAAATGGATACCAAAAAGCATGGCCTGGAAGTTTCATAAATGAACAAGTAAGATAGAGGTGATAGCTTGGAAATGAATTAACTAACCCATGCGTTGAAATTAAATGGAAGAGGAGTGAATTGATAGGGTAACATAGGCATGCATGTTTCTACATTACATAAGCATTCATGTTTCATTAAATATATACATAAGCATCGATTCACATTTTTGTCCTTTCGAATGCCATACAAATGTTACAGACTAGGTTTGCGGACCCAAAATGACTAGAAAAATATGCTGAACCTGAATAGGGACACGTCGAACTCAAATGTCTCCATTTCCAAAATGAACTACGCAAGCTATTTCGTAATTCTATGGTGCACCGAGTACCGAAATTGGCAAATAAATATACTACGGTGACCTGCGCGATGAGACGGATGCAACGGTACACAGTTTACAATGTCATGAAGCTTTGACCAAAAATGCGTTACAGACCCCTTTTAATATAAATTCGCTTGGGAAAAATAATTAAACGGAGGTCAAAATGTCCAACTTTCACAAAACGAAAAATGACATTCTCTTCAGAATACAATCCAGTATTTTTAATTCAAATGCGCTCAAGTTCCGACAACGTTACATTCATAGCGATTTTTTTAACTATTAATTAAATTAACGCGAACGAAAAAAATTGCTTATTTTTAAATGATATTCATTCCTATGCTTTGTCTAGTTAGACGCATCTCAAATATTAAATTTTGAATTTTTATTCATATTTTGAGTTTTTATTATTATTTATGATATATTGATTGTCGCTACCACAATAAATTGTCAAAAATCAATTCAAACGAAGCAACTAAAATTTGACGTTTTCAATATAAAATTAGTTAAATCACTTCTAAATGAAATAAAAAATTTCAAACATCAATATTTCATTATAAATTGAATTCATTATTTAAACCAATACATTCTAAGTTATGTTTATCGTTTAATTCTTATTTTAAAACCGTTTTAAATCAATAACTAAATTAAGTTTAATAACTTAAATGGTCAAAATTAATTGAATGTTACGTATGGATTCTAAACATTCATCGTGTGTCTCCTAATGGTCGCATGCCCTTCGACCTCGATATGTTCCTAATTCAACACAAAGTCCAATTCTGTTATAGTTTCAGCAGCAAGATATGTTCCAACTACGACAAGATCCCAATCAACCAGTCATCTTATTGAGTAGCCTCTTCAAATAGTCCTCTTGCATAGGCCGATGATCATGATTAAACCTGTCTACTGCACTAATTCTGTAATTAGTCTATCAATATAGGTAGTAGTTCACGTGTTTTATTTCATTTCAATCCATCTTTTCAGTTTTTTCCCCTCAAACTTATCTTTTTATTCCAGGGCGTCTCTTTTACATCGAACTTTGTTTGTGTCTTTTTTTCTTTTCTGGAAAATTCCAATTTATTCAAACGTTGTTACGAATATTCCAGGGACAGAGCAATATACTTGTTTTAAGTTCCAAGGTAACAAAGAAGAAAAAATGAAAATAAATAAATTGTGCCCAACTCACATTTATAACATACTGTTATGTAAAACTGCGCCTTTGCGGAAGCGACCAGGATCTTATTCACCCAATTACTTAAAGATGATTTCTATGGAAATAAATATAGATATGAAATCACATGCGCAAACACAAAATATTCCACCCAACCACCCTCTTTATTAATTCTCAAAATGAATTTTGTTTACACACACTGGTTCAACAACCAACAATAAACAAACTACAAGAATTAATAACCTTATTGAAAAAGGGAAAGAATATCTAGATGACTACAACTCTTGTTGGAGAAAGAGAACAATGAAGAACGACGGCTAACCCTTGGATTAATTAATTTGGTCTCAATCCCATGCCTTTAATCCAACACTAGTTGCTGCTTTTATAGGAGAATAGAAGGCCTAGGCAAATACCTAATTTGCCCCTTCATTGCTTGCAGAATAAGTCACAGAATGACCAAGTCAAAACCGCAGAAAACCCGCTCAGACGTCTGACTAATATATGTCAGACGTCTGTCCATGCTCTCGGGTTACCAAAACCCTGACAACAGACGTCTGACCAAATGCTATCAGACGTCTGTGCTGAAACGCAGCACAAAACTGCTTCTCCTTGCCTTCTCTCTGTTGCTTCTTCATCTGCTCTATCGCCAAGCACATCCATGCCTCGTCTCCATCAACATATGTGATTTCATGTCCCAAATCACAACACTCAACCTTGATATGAAATCGCATCACATCAAAACGATCTTCCAACACACAAGTCATCTAGCTCTTTCAACGACACCTACTCTCAATTAAACCATTACAAACACAACCCACCGCCTTCCAAAGATGCATCTTCCACTCGAGATGCACCATGCAATACTAACGGTATAAAAGTGCTTGTAATACCACAAGGATCTCCACCTTGTGGATTTTCTGCATCGACACCCATCTGTCACTTGATCTGAGCTCCTTCCTTGATCACACTGGATCCCTTGAGCATCATTAACATGAAGACCCCTGTCTAGCACTTCAGCAGTTACCAAATTAACCTCTCCACCTTGCTGTGGACTAGGTTCTTCAACCGTCACTTGCCTTTCATAGTCGACCACAGAACCAACCAATCTATACAGGTTTCCTGCCTCTAAGACACCTCTCATCACAACACGACCACCCTTCTTCACTCTCAAAACTCCACCTCGAGTATCATAAGTGCAACCACGGCGATCTAATTGACCGAGAGAAATGAGGTTATGCGAACTAGCGGGCACATGTCTAACTCCAAAGACTTCCCTTACCACGCCATCATGCATACGAAACCGGATAGATCCAATACCACAAACTGGTATGTAAAACTGCGCCTTTGCGGAAGCGACCATGATCTTATTAACCCAATTACTTAAAGACGATTTCTATGGAAACAAATACAGATATGAAATCACATGTGCAAACACAAAATATTCCACCCAACCACCCTCTTTATTAATTCTCAAAACGAATTTTGTTTACACACACTGGTTCAACAACCAACAATAAACAAACTACAAGAATTAATAACCTTATTGAAAAAGGGAAAGAATATCTAGATGACTACAACTCTTGTTGGAGAAAGAAAACAATGAAGAACGACGGCTAACCCTTGGATTAATTAATTCGGTCTTAATCCCATGCCTTTAATCCAACCCTAGTTGCTGCTTTTATAGGAGAATAGAAGGCCTAGGAAAATACCTAATTTGCCCCTTCATTGCTTGTAGAATAAGTCACAGAAAGACTAAGTCAAAACCGTAGAAAACCCGCTCAGACGTCTGACCAATATATGTCAGACGTCTGTCCATGCTCTCGGGTTACCAAAACCCTGATAACAGATGTCTGACCAAATGCTATCAGACGTCTGTGCTGAAACGCAGCACAAAACTGCTTCTCCTTGCCTTCTCTCTGCT
Organism: Allium sativum; assembly: GCA_030737875.1. NCBI lineage: Eukaryota > Viridiplantae > Streptophyta > Magnoliopsida > Asparagales > Amaryllidaceae > Allium > Allium sativum. The sequence continues at coordinate 459,154,631 of CM060913.1, read as the reverse complement.
GTTGCTCCATCTCCTCTATCGCCAAGCACATCCACGCCGCGTCTCCATCAACATACGTGATTTCATGTCACAAATCACAACACATACAATGTCCCATTTAGAAATGCAAAAATGTAATTCGGAAATTAGCTTGGTATTACCCTTAAAACAAAATGATATTAACAATTTTTACAAACACTTTAGGTAAATAGTGGAATAAAATTCAGTCCATTACTATATTTATTCCAATTACAGGCGCACAAGATTTATTTTAATTTGTCATAATAGTACCATATTTAAGCTATATGTGCACAAGATTTATTTTAAGTTGTCATAGTACCATATTTAAGCTATATGTGCAAAAGATTTATTTCAACTATATGTGCACATGACTTACGTTGCAATACAGTCTCATTTCCATATTTAAGCTGTCACAAGATTAATTTTTTTTCTTCCTAACTCTAACTTTATTTCAACTATATGTGCACTACCACATGTGAAAGGTGACAACATAATTTGCAGAAATCTGACTTCAGTTTACTCATTTGGTGCCTCACAAAGTTGTTTAGAAGTTAACATTTGGTTTAACATTTTCATCTATCTCAACATCCACACTACTAGCTTGCTCTTTTTTTTATTATTAATTTTGGCACTACAACCCAATTGTTAAGATAAGTTCTTTAATTTTTTTATTATTAATTTTGGCACTACGGGCCGTGGTTGGAAGGCCTCTGAGTTGCACCTCAAATCTTGGGATGATCTACATAAGCTGTGGTATGTTCTTCTCAAAGAAAGAACATGTTTATGACACAACGCAGTATGCTTTATTCTCAAAATCTTCGATTTCCTAATCCAAACAGTATTCCTAAGGTATGTTATTAAATTTTATGTCAATATTATACAGATTTTTACTAGGGTCTGTAGTTGTATTTTATTTCAGAAGTGCATGGAATATTTCTTAATAGCCAAATGTATTGTGAATGCGTAGATAGAAAAGGGTTTAGAGAGCATTTTACAAAACAAATTACACATCTAAATTTTACAAAAGCATGCACTTATCAGTCTTTGTGGCATAAAACAATGTTATGTGCTAGCTCGCTCCCGAACCATGCTAGTGCAAGCTGTACTGCACTGTTCCAAAAAGCATCAGCAGTGTATATGCACATTTTCTTATGAAAAACCTATATGAATTGACTAATTTTCCTTGTTTTATTAATCATTCTACTAGATATGTTTTTTTGATTCCGTCGAAAATCCATTCAAGTGTGGTTGAATTCTTAGATTAGATGGAAAATGCAGTTTTGTTATGTGGAATGTTTATATACGAGCATATTTTTGTGCAAGGGGGTTTTCTAGCATCATTGCAATATGATGAATCTTACATTTATGGACCCTCTATTGCAATAGTGATCCATTTTCTTAGTAATTGTACACTTTACCCTCACCTATGTAATGATGGATGATGCAGGTAAGGAAATCAATGGCTAGAATAAAACACATGCTAACAGAGAGAGCAATTGCGGATCTTGATACGAGACGGTCTGCTGAAATGAAGAGGATGATTAATGCCTTGTAATCTCGATTAAGGCGATAACTTTCCAAAATCTCATGTTATAATGTGTTGCTTGAATCGATCGATTGGGATACTTGGATTTGTTGCTTGAATCGATCAATTGGGATACTTGGATTTGTTGCTTGTTCAAGTGCCTCCTTAATATACTATGTATTGTATTCCGTAATATTTGTATTGTTATTACTGGTGAACTTTAAAGTGTAACCCACCATTGTTGAATGTTGTAATTTATAAACTTGTTTAATTTGGATTTTATTTGAATCTATAAAAAATATTTGGCTAAATGATCTTTCTTTTACGATATTATGTTCAATTTGTAAATGTTTGTATGAGTATGAAAGTTAAAATGAATTTGGCATTGTACCAGAGGATAAAGAATTATTTTTTTATAAAATGATATGTGAATTCACAACGGCTTTGAGCCGTTGCAAAATATGATTTAGCAATGGCTCAAGGCTGTTGCAAAATATAATTTAGCACAGGCTCAAAGCCATTGCGAAATTTTAGCAACAACTAATTTTGCAACGGCTCATAGCCGTTGCTAAATGATTTTGCAAGGGCTCAAAGTCGTTGCGAAATAGCATTTATGGTGTGTGTACTTAAAATCTTGTAACTCTTAACTCATTCTGGGGCATTTCTAACCCCATCTCTAATGAGTTTTCTCATTCTAGGATACTGATGATCCTATCTCTAATGAGTATTCTTATTGGATATTACTAATCCAATCTCTGATGAGTCTTTTGTTCAGTTCTAACGAGTTGTACACCAAATATTTGAGCTAACTAGAGCTCTGATAGCAACTGTAATGATACAGATTTCACACGGCCCTAATCGATCGCTAAATCAACCAAGACCGTCAGAACCCGAATACGCTAACTTTGGGAATACAACATATCAGAACAGATAACAGAATACTATTATAAACATCATAATAATGTTACATCAGAGTACAAAATATATCAGAGTACATCGAAATAATAATACAGCGGAAGTCTATCAATGCTCTGGACACAACCCTAAGCTTCGATCCAGAATCCTTCTCAATATATCTGCAAAATAAGCTACTTGACTACCCGTGTGGAAAAGAGGGCACTCGAGTTTGCAAAGTGAAACAAACTATGGGTCAGTCATGGGACTGGTATGAGAAATCTTTCCTAACTTATCTAACAATAAGGCTAATCGTAGGACCACACCGCTAATGCGAAATGGGTTTACTCTATTGGATTGCCAGTGCATGAAATAAAGTAAATCGTTAAACAACGCAATGCTTTTTAGAAAAATGAAACCATTATAAGACTCAGGTCCCATCATACAATGCAACGCAAGCCGAATGATAGAGTTTTACCTTATAATGGTCAAAAAAGCTTGATATGTATAAAACGGATTTGATATTATTATTAATGTATATATGTTTCAAAAACATTTTCAATCATAATGTATTAATCATAGACGACATAGCTACCATATACTATGTCGCCATACTAGTTCTACAATCAAAACCGCATGGTGTCGTATTGGAAATTGGGTTTCCATCAAGAGTCAAGGCTAGGAACAATCTCCTAACCGATTCGAGACACTCTAGCAATGTCTCAGGATCACACCTACGGGAACCCCTTGGATCCTGCAGGGCCGGTCCACAAATAACGTTAGTGGATTGACAATTCCTGAACACATGCTTCCCGGTCCTATTGAAACTATAATACGACCATTGGCGACCGATAAATCCGAGGCCTCGAAAATTCCATCATCCACATAAGTAAAATGTCAGGGCTGGTAAGACGTCGACACCACTTCTAGCTAGAAAGAAACGTGCATAATCCCTGCGTTCCCTTGCTCCGTTTCTGACTCTTACCGGGGTGTGAAGCCCGCGAGGTCATGCTATACACAAAGCTATGCCGAAATTGGCTATTCTTTGATCATCAGTTACAAGGCTCTGCTTTTCAACAGAAGCCTTGATCATTTGCATCTTGGCGTGCCACATTGACAATCCACGCCATGCGATCGATAACTACCAATATATAACCTTTGAGCTCGTACGTCTCAGAGAAGGGTGTTAAGCAAGAGAATAAATTCTCCGCCACCATAGATATATATTAAATAGAAATCAATTTAATTTACATGGAATTAAATTCAATGTCAGACACACATCCATTTACAAGTCTGTTCTGGGTTTGAACGAAACTAGAGACACCTTATTCCTCCTCCCGTATGTCCAATACGGAAGTGAGGTGCTCGCTTATCCGGAAAATCAATAAGTACATCCGGACAAACTGCCACTTTAACCCTTTACTGGTAGCTAGCCAATGCCGGGCATCAGTAGTCATCTATTCGATGTGAAGGTCGCTGGTCTTCAACTACCATCTTCATCATCGACTCTAATCGTCGTAGTAATTATTCAGAATGGGTTAAACCCGGTCTTTCCGAATAACTCGCGTATTTTATAATTAAAAATCCGGTGATATAAAGACACATCATAGCCTCATTCCAATTCAGAATATTCATTTAATAAAATATTCATACTATTAGGGAAAGGTTCCCATCAATTTTATCAAAGATAAATTCCTTTAAATTAATTCTTCAATCTTTATTTTAAAGATTCATTAAAACTCTAATTTGGGTTTAATATCAAAAATCATTACTTTATAATTATTCAACCTTTAAGAAATTAACCTTGTCTTTAACTGGGTTAAAGAATCAATGTCATTTAAAAACATTGTTCACGATAAACCCAAAATCACCTTCCATTAAATATGGAATTTTCACAGAAATCAAATCAATATATAACCAATATAAATTTCCGTATTAGACCGATAATATAAATAGAATAACGGAAAAGCCTTTTAAATTCCATATATAGTAACAGTCTTCTTTTACAAAATCCTATCTCGATTATTATCAAATCGACTCTCCACTCAATTCCAATTTAATATATTAAATTCGAAAACTTGACTTTGGAATTTCTTTTTAAATCTTATTAAGAGATTTATAATTTCTAAATTATATTTTCACTATTAATTTGGGTTAAAGAACAAATGTCGTTTAAAACACAGTTCACAATAAACCCAATTCACATATCATTTTATTACAATTAATAATTATAATTGGAAACTCTAATAATCTTAATTAAAAGATTTATTCTTTAATACGGGGTTTAAGAACAGTGTTATTTAAGACACCATCCACGACAACCCAAAATCCCATTCTTTTATTTAATTCCAATTTAAATATTAGTTAATTATAAGACATTATTAAGTCTTAATTTAAAAGATTTATTCTAGTTAATAACTAGTTTATTTCGATAATTGTTTTAATCCTTGGTGTCCATCCGAAAACGGACATAGAAATCATCATTTCATTCTTCGTTGAATATTATTTTAAAATATTCATTTAAAAAAAAATTCATTTATATAAAAAGATTCTTTATATAAAATATTCTTTATATTACAATGTTCTTTACTTTAAAATATCTTTATATTACAATGTTCTTTATTTTAAAATATCTTTATCAAAATATTCTTTTTCTAAAATATTCTTTATTGGAATGTGACTCAATCGATAACCATATAGTTTCAGTAATATGGTTCCCATATACTGCATGTAATCAACAATCATGATAAATTATTATTAAACATCCAAATAACAACCAGAGTGCATTCTACAACTAAATATTGGGATTAGTGTATGTCAAATATCATCCCAATACCCGTGTGGGGTTTCATCCAATAAACACATAATAGATTATTTGTGCTCTTGGGCGATGTGTAAAAATTATCCTCCCAATCACATAAACAAGTCGGATAACTTGTAAATGGAAGTGTAATATTCAGTTTGAAATATCATTACTATATTAACATTACCTTTAATACGTCAAACATTTCAACATTACAAACATATATTTCAAGACATCGTTAACATCATATTTTAACATATGAATATTTTCACTACCATCGCTAACATATAAATGACAATGTTTTAATCCTTCCTACAGTAAAATGTAAATTTTATTGCTAACATATTTCATTTCAACAATGAGAAAGTTTAATGATTCATACATATGAACTAAAAATGTAAATTTTTCTTGTTAACCTATTCCATTTTAATATCTAATTCTTTTTAATGCCTACAATGGAAATATAATTTTCATTATCAAATTCTTTTTAATGAAAACGACTTACAATAAAATGAAGTGTTATTGTCTAATATTTTTGTTGTAAAACAAATGACAACGGAAATGTGAACTTTATATTCTAATCTTTTTGTTGTAACCAAATGGAATTAAAAATATAAACTTTAATAACTATAATTTTTATTGTAACAAAATGACAATAAAAATATAGACTTTAATAACTATACTTTTTATTGTAACAAAATGACAATAAAAATATAGAATTTAATAACTATACTTTTATTTGTAACAAATCTACAATAAAAATCTAACCTTCTATTTCAGTTCTTTTTATTGTAAACAAATGACAATGAAAATCTAATCTTTTATTTCAATACTTTTTGTTGAAAACAATATGACAATAAAAATCTAATCTTTTATTTCAATTCTTTTTATTGAAAACAAATGACAATAAAAATCTAATCTTCTATTTCAATTCTTTTTATTGACAACAACTGGAAATAAAAATCTATTCTTCTAATTCAATTCTTTTTATTGTAAACAATATTACATAAAAATGTAATCTTTTAATCCTATTCTTTTTAATGAAAACAATATTACATAAAAATGTAACCTTTTAATTCTATTCTTTTTAATGAAAACAATATTACATAAAAATGTAATCTTTTAATTCTATTCTTTTTAATGAAAACAATATTACATAAAAATGTAATCTTTTAATTCTATTCTTTTTAATGAAAACAATATTACATAAAAATGTAATCTTTTAATTCTATTCTTTTTAATGAAAACAATATTACATAATCATATTCTTTTTAATGAAAACAATATTACATAAAAATGTAATCTTTTAATTCTATTCTTTTTAATGAGAACAATATTACATAAAAATGTAATCTTTAATTCTATTGTTTTTAATTAAAAAAATATTACATAAAAATGTAATCTTTTAATTCTATTTTTTTTAATGAAAACAATATTATATAAAAATGTAATCTTTTAATTCTATTCTTTTAATGAAAACAATATTACATAAAAATGTAATCTTTTAATTATATTATTTTTAATGAAAACAATATTACATAAAAATGTAATCTTTTACTTCTATTCTTGTTAATGAAAACAATATTACATAAAATGTAATCTTTTAATTCTATTCTTTTTAATGAAAACAATATTACATAAAAATGTAATCATTTATGTTAAATCTTTTTATTGAAACAAATTATCAATAAAAATGTAATCTTAAATGACTATTCCTTTTATTGTAACAGATCGACAATAAAAATATGAACTTTTATATCTATTCTTTTTATTGTAACTAATGGACAATAAAAATATGATCTTTCATAACTATTCTTTTTATTGTAACTAATCGACAATAAAAATATGATCTTTTTATCATAAACATTCCATTTATACTAAATGACAATAAAATTGTATTCTTTTTATTTTGAACAAATTGACACTAAAATATGTTATTTTTAGTTGAAAACAATTCACCCTAAAATATGTTCCTTTTTGGTTGAAACAAATTTTAGCAAAAACCATATTTTATGTAATCAAATATAATGATATTTTAATGTAAACAACGAAAACGAAATTTTATTACAAATCTAAATGTCATAAAAACTCATGTTCATGTAAACAATAAAAATGTAATTTTATTGTAAATCTTATCTCAATGTTCATGGATTAAATAAAGATGATGTTTTTATTTAAAAAACAACTCTATGTTTATGAATCTAAACAAAAGATGAAACTTTATTATGAATTCAAATCTATGTTCATAGATTAAAATAAAAGTAAGATTTTTATTTCAAATCAGGTCTGACAATAAACTATGAATTCAAATAAAAGAAAGAAGTTTTAATTATAGATCGGGATCTAACAACATGAACATCACAATCAATCACAAACAACAAACAGAAAATTTCAATCTCAACATCACAAATCTGATTTCATTACATTCATACATCGATTTCAAATAGCAAGAAAATAATTAAATCTTAATTAATTATTGAAAATAGAAATCTCATAGTGGTTTTTCTCTTTCTGAATTTGTTTCTGTATTTCCGTTCTAATTAAAATCCGCCTCAAATTCACTTTTTCACCGTTTTTGTCCTGGTCAGTGTCATTGCGTAGTGGTCGACGATGCGAGTCCAATGCGTCTGAAACCGTGAAATTCTGTTCATGTTTGCAAAAGTTATGAGGATCTGAACATTTTAAACAATTTGAATATAATTAATTAATTAATTACACTTGGAAAACGTTGTGGTAAACATCTTCTTCCTCGTTAATAACACATCCGCCGAACCCATAAGCTTCCTTCGAAGACCATCGTCGTGCCGCCACTCCGTCGCATCAGACCACAATCAGAGCGTGTCACTCCATCGCCGCTACTAAGGCCTTCCACCGCCCCAAAGCTCGCTTGACTCGGTGGCTCCATCGCCGCCAGGAAATGCTTCAAAGTTGGCCACTTCGAGTACGAAATCCCACCAATCCGTGAACCCATACATGATCATCTCCATACAGGAATGAAGCTCAGAACTTTCTCTTTGATTTTCGTTCAAGATTCATGTTTTAATTCTTCATATTTTGAGAGAAATTAATGGGGGGAAAAAGGAAACGCTTCAGCCGTTCATACGTTAAGTGTGGCGGCTTAGGTATTTGAGATTAGGGTTTTGAATAGACTAATGTTATTTATATAATAATAAAATAATATTAAATGTTTTATTTCACAACTAAACCCGTTAATTCTTTCCAGATCCAAATTCAGCCCAACGAAAGTTGTCTCTAGGAAAATACCCACGTTCCGGACGCAAGGGGCTAGGTCTCGTCAGCCCGTTTGATCATCTCTAGCTTGTTTTCTTTAATTTAATATATACATCATTTAATTATTTAATTTGATCGTACAATTAAATTTACCGGGGCCACATACGAACTCTAAAAATTACAGAAAAATTATTTCTAGTTATGTTTTGATGATACGATCCTAACAAAACTAATTTCGTCGAATTCCGAGACTATTTGAAAAATGGCCATTTTCTGGTCGATTCGATTTGACTGAAACTGACAAAACACATTTTATTTTGCCACGCTCACATATTAATTCTAAAAATTATGAAAATTGAAACTTAGCAATAATTTAACATTCCGAATCAAACAAAAGTGGTTTCGTTGAAAACGGAGATCATTTGTAAAATGGCTATTTTTAAGGGCTATATATTATATTAAAATATATATAAATTTTATAGTGACTTTTCTGAATTTTAAACTAGACATAACTTACAATTTATAAAGCAAAATCTCAGTTTCTTACGTTTGTTAGAAAGATATGGTTAAATAGATTCAAATATTTCTTGTTTCATCCAATTCTGAGTTATATTGAACTATGTATATTAAATTAAAATTAGAAATCGAATTTTCGAACTGCCGCGCCATTTCTAAATCCATTTATAATTAAAATAAATTTATTCATTTTAACTTCGATTAAAATAAATTTTTAGTCGTTATTATTTAAAATAAATCATTTTAAACATTCAAAATTCATTAAAATTTCTAAAATACAAATTTTAAATTGGTTCAGAATTTCTGGGTTGTTACAAGCTCAAAATCTCAACTCGCCTCTCTAGGCCTTTTCCATTGAAAAAGACAATCAAAAAGCCAAGCGGCTTGCCGATTCGGCGCATAAAACCTCATATGGAATTTAAACATGTACCTTTTTGTCGGGCACTCGAATTATAATCTTCATACACTTCATAACATACCTATCTAATCCATATATGTCCATTTCCCTTTTTTCTAACTCAATTCGCTAATTTATTCGTTAACTAGCGCTTTTGCCTATTTCGCTTTTTATTTGAACATAACCCGTCCAAATATATTTTAATTTACTTATAACTCAATCTAATTCCTTATGCTTTGGGTAGTCTTTCGACTAGTCAGTTACTTCAGCTCGCTGATGATACTGCTTTTTTATTTACTGATGTTGAGTTAGATGCGGATTACATTAGGAGTAGGGAATTAGAGAGAGTTATTTCACTGAGTTGATGAGGGTCGTTAGCTGGAACATAATAACCCGCATAAATGTGCCAAGGTCAGGACCTTTTTTTTATAGAGATTTTCATATCGATATTGTTTTACTTCAGGAGACTAAAATTGAGAACCCTAACTCTTGTTTCTATACGAGTTTAAGTGGGTCTCTCTTTCATAATTGGGCTTGTCTTCCGGCTATTGGTAGTGCTGGAGGACTTATGATTGGTTGGAAAGATAATCAGTTTAGATTGGTGCAGGAGTTTCCTAAAGTCACATTCTTTTAGCCTCTCTTGCAGATAATTCTTTGCTAGGCATTTCTAATGTGTATGGGCCTCATACAAAAATTGAGAGGAGATTTTTGTGGGCTGAATGTGTTGATTTTAGAAATTCTGTCCCCAACCAATGGATTGTGGGGAGAGATTTCAATGTAACTAGGTTTTTAGGGGAGAGATCTCCTCGGGAAGGTAATTTCTCTGATAAGGAGGAATTCAATGATTTCATATTAGATAATAATTTGATTGAGATTCCTCTATATAATAGATCTTTCACATGGTCTAACGTCAGAGATAGTCCTTCTTTTTCCTTATTAGATGGATTTTTTCATTAGTTCTGAGGTGGATGATAGATATTCTTTCTGTAGAGTCAAGGATTTGCCTTTTCTTTATTCAGATCATTGTCCTATTATTCTTTCGTGTGATTTGAACTTATATACTAGCAACAGTTTCAAATTCGAAAAGATGTGCCTTTTGGATTCTAGTTCCATTAATCTTGTCTCTGTTAAGTGGACTTCTTTATTTTATTTTAATAATCTGTATAGGGAAAATTCGGCAAAGATTTTTGTTGCGAAGCTTGATAAGTTTTCTCAAAAGGTGGAATAAGTTCATTTTTGGTAGTGTTAGAGTTAGGAAAGATAAGATTTTGTGCGAGATGTTAGATTTAGACAAGGTTAGCGAGTCCATGAGTCTTAATCCCAATGAGAGAGATAAACTTTGCAACCTTAGAATTGATCTCAAGTTGATTTTGGAAAAAGAAGAGATCATGTGGAGGCAAAGATCCCGAGTTCAATAGATTAAGGAAGGGGATAATAACACGAAGTTCTTTCATAGTGTGGCTAATAAGAGGAGACATGATAATTTGATCCGTTCTATTTTTATTAATGATGTTGAATTGACCTCTTAGAGGGATTTAAATGAAGACTTCATTAGGTATTATAAGCAGATCTTTGGTTCTTGGAATGTCAGATGGAATGTCTTGTACCCTTCTGATACTAAGGTTGATCTGGTAGTTTTAGATGAGCCTTTATCTGACCAGGAGATTTGGAAGGCTATTTGTGATATGCCTAGTGACAAAGCTCCTGGGACTGATTGTTTTTCTGTTCTTTTTTACAAGCAGTTTTGGGAGGTTTTGAAGTTTGATTTACTTAATTTTTTTAATGACTTTTATAGTGGTGATTTACGATTAGGTAGTTTTAATTTTGCTAATGTCATCCTTATCCATAAGAGAGAGGGGGCTAATTCTCTTAAGGATTTTAGGCCTATTTCCTTAATCAATGTTTTTGTTAAGATTATTTCTAAAGTTCAAGCGAATAGGCTTAGTTTAAGGATGAACGATCTTATTGATTGTACTCAAACTGCCTTCATTTAAGGCATAAACATTGTGGATGGGGTGGCAACAGTACAGGAGTATATTAATGTTTGCTGTAAAAATAATTTCTCTTGTGCCATTTTGAAGTTAGATTTTGAGAAGGCATCTGATTCGATTGATTGGGATTTTATTTGTGAGTTATGTCTTGTTAGAGGTTTTAACGTTAGATGGATTAACTGGATCATGTTATTGCTTAGGTCTGGTTGTTCAAGTATTGTTGTTAATGGGGTGGTGGGCAAGAAGATTCAATCTAAGAGAGGCCTTAGACAAGGTGACCCGCTATCGCCTTTTCTATTTAATTTAGCGGCTGATGTTTTCTCTAGAATTATTAAGAGAGTTGCGAGATCAGGTGTCTTAGGTAGTGTTGGTAACGAGGAATTTAATAATGAATTATCTATTCTTCAATTTTCATTAGATACACTATTATTTTCTTCCCACTTGCCTAAGCATATTATTTCCCTTAAGTTTATTCTTCATAGTTTTGAGATGTTACCTGGTCTTAGAATCAATTTTGATAAGACTGCTGTTATTGTCCTTAATGATTTTGACAATGTTGAGTCTTTGGTTGCTAGTACCTTAAACTGTTCTGTCATGAAATTTACTTATGATTACTTAGGTTTTAAGATTAGGCCTTCGAAGCTCAAGAAGGAGGATTGGTTAGTTATCATTGATAAGATCAATAATAAATTATCGGGTTGGAATAATAGATTTCTGTCTAGAGCTGGAAGATTAGTTTTAGTTAATTCGGTTTTATCTTCTATTCCTTCTTACTGGATGGTTGTCCATCGATTTCCTCAATAGGTTATTCAGAAAATTGATAGAATAAGGTGTAATTATATTTGGAGTGGTGTCCTTATTTGTAGAGGCTTTAAATGTCTAGTCAACTGGGAGGTGTGTTGTAAGGCCAAGAAAGATAGGGGTCTGGGGATCATTAACTTATATAACTTTAATTCTTCCTTGCTAGCCAAGTGGTTATGAAGATTTAGATGCCCTAGAGTGTAGGCTACTTGGAAGATTATTGTTTCCAAGTTTTATTATTCTGGTGGTGGATTTATTGTTGGTTCTAGTGTTGGTTAGCTTAATAGGTTATCTCATTTTTGGAAGTCGGTTTTGAATTGTTTTGATTTTTTTAAGTTAGGTTGTAAGGTGACTGTTCACTCTGGTAACCTTACTTTCTTTTGGCATGATGCTTGGATTTCTCATGTACCACTTAAAATTGAATTTAGCGAGCTTTTATATATCAGTAGTTTTAAGAATGCTTTGATTATTGATGTTTATAGAAGGGATTCAAATCCTCCGTGGGTGTTCTCCTTTGACAATATTTTAGAAGGGGGTTTGTTAAGGCAATTAGACTTACTTAAAGCCAAGTTAGCTTTGTATCATTTGGATGAGATTAGTGATTCTATTAGTTGGGGTTTGGATAAGAGTTTAGTCTACTCTGTTAATTCAGTGTACAAATTTATTAATTTCTCTAGTGTTTCTTTGAGCCCTTTTAAATTTCTTTGGAAATCTAATTCTCCTCCGAATGCTAAGTTACTTATGTGGTTAATTATTCACAAGAAACTTAATACGGTTGAGCTTTTAAAGAGGAAGAATATTATTTTTGATGTTAATTGTTGTTTTTGTAGTATTGTGGATGAAGATGTTGATCATTTATTTTTCTCTGGTTTTTTTACCTTTTTATTTTTAATATGGTTTTGAGGATTTTTTTTCTTTTGATAGTTTTAATTCCTTTAGTAGCTGTGTTGATTATTGGGTTAGTTATAGATTTGTTTTTAATTCTAGGCAGAGGTATGTGTTGGATTCTTTAGTAACTATCATTAGTTGGTTCATTTGGTTAGAGAGGAATCAGAGGTTTTTTCATTCCATTTCAGTTCCTACTGATAAAATTATCATTAGGATAGTGAATTTCTGTCTTGATTGGATGTCTAATTCGATCTTTAAGTTTTTTGGTGAATCGTGTTTTGTGTTTTTTGAATAAGTTTAGATTTAATTTGAGTTTATTTATTAGAATTAATAGTTATTTAGCTGTAATAGATCTCATATTTGTTGTTAATTTCTTTTCTTGGTGCATATATATATGTATGGATATATACCTATATACATACACACATATATATATACACACACTCATATACCCATATATATATGTGTGTGTGTGTGTTGGTTACTAATTTTTTGCCTAGTTTCTTTTTGTTTCAGGTTATAGATTTGGCTCAGAAGCTCAGTAAATAGCTGTCAGGGCTGGAGATTTTTTTGCTCTGGATCTTTTGTGTGTGTGGAGTTGGAGAATTTTTTGGGTGTTTTGTTCCTTGTTTTGTTGTATTTTCTTGGGTGTCTAGTTCTTGTATTGGAGTAGATATACTCCAATATCGGGTGGTGGCTTTGCCGGAATTCGGTATTGAAGTATGATGGGTGGTGGTTTATCCGGAGCTCATCTATCAACTTTCCTTTACTTTCTTTTTGCAGTATCAGTTTTGCTTTTGTCTCTTTTTGGGTCTGTAAGTGGATTTTGTATCCTTTTTGTTTTTTTTATATATGTGTGCTCTCTTCTTCTTAGAAGATCACACATTTTTGTTTTCAAAAAAAAAAAACTCAATCTAATTCCATTTCAACTCGAGTTTCATATTCGATTTCGAATATAAATTCATAAACGCCATTTACTTATCCAACGGCCAATTTTGATTCAAAACTCGATTAACTAATTATTCTTTAAATTAGTTAATTATATTCCATATAAAAAAAATATGATTTTTGTTTCAAAAATCATTTCATTTACACAACTTGAGTTCGTATTTATTTTACAACTCAAATCTAGATTTTTAAAATTAAAAATCCATATTTTATTTACTTAAAATACTTTGATTTTAATTAATAAACCGTTATGGTTTTATAATGGTTACAGCGCTACTTTTCTAAAATTTTGATTTTGACATAACTCAAAATCTATAAGGTGAAATCCATATCTTTCCCTCCTATTAGAAAACTATTATTCAAACGGTCCTAACGATTCTTGTTTCAAAGAATTCCGACTTAAATTGAGTTCTATATACTCAATTGAAGTTCGAAATGCTAATTTACGAACTGCCGCGCTGCGGCGAGTTCGTTTTAATTATATTTAATATAAACGTTAAACTTTGTTTAATAAAAATTTCAATCTCGTTCTAATATATATTAATCCAGTTTTCCAAATCTAACTTAATATTTTTGATTTTCCCTAACTGTCGATTATTTTATAATTCAGTTATAATTTGTTTATAATTTAATCTTCTATACTGAATTCCAACCCTTTATAAATAAATTATTTATAAAATTCAATATAATCGAATTCTAATTTTAATTCCTTAGATTTATCTCAGTTCAGTTTATATTTCCAATTCTGTAATAAAATTTATCATTTTATTTCGAACCATTTTCCAATTCACTTTTAAATTCATGCTTGTATTTAACCGCCTAAATTATCTAACGATAATTTATTTTACTAGATTTATAAACATCGTTTATATATCCAACTTCCTTGTTTTATATATTAAAACAAGTTTTCATTTCAAAATCTGCTTTGCAACTCGATTCCTTTTATATTCTGAATTGCGGAATAAAAACCGTTGTTTCCTTTTCAAAACGATTTCAAATTCTATTTTTAAATTCATACTTGAATTTAAAGTTACAAATCATTTCTTGATAATTAATTCTCCACATATATAAACATCGTTTATAAATTTACTTGTTTTATACATTTAAACAAGTTCCATCGCGAAATCTGTTTCAAAACCAAAAGCTTATTTTAGAATATTCTATTTATTATAACTAATCTATATATAACATGTAATCTATTTTAATATTTAATTTAAATATTAGTTTCTAATTAATTCAATTCTAATATTCCTTTTTGATATAATTTATTTTATAAATTCAGTATAATCTAACTTAATTATCTAATTAAATTTCCATTCCAAACATTGGAATAGATTTCATTGTTTTCTATTTAAAACGATTTCCAATTCTTATTTTCAAATTCACATTTGAATTTAAATTTCCCAATTATCCACTGATAATTATCCATTTCATTTATAAATTCATTTCAATTTCCCACATTATTTAATTTATAAACATCGTTTACAAGTTCAATTCAATTCCCTTATTATCCAATGAAAATCATTCCCGTTTATTTATAAACACCGTTTATAAATTTACTTCAATTTCCTGTATTATTTAATTTATAAACACCGTTTATAAATTCCATACTTGTTTTTATTTTTCAAAACAAGTAAATAATTCTTAGCCCATTCGAAATTCAGATTCTATTCTAGAAAAAAAATAGAATTTTCCTTTTAAATCTCAAAATCCTTTTTCATAATATTTTTTATAAATTAACATTTTTGGCGCAGTGATATTTAAACATCCATAAACAATCAATAATCAAATCCCGGGTTTTATAACACATTATATATGATAATATATATATATATATATATATATATATATGAAAGCAGCAATAACAAATTTCGAGGAATCTAGCCTCCAACCTGTTTTCCTGCATCCACAGACGTAAGCCAACATAAATAATACCCATCCTGGTTCGAGTCAAGATATTGAGGTATAGAAGGTCATCCACTATCATAGCGTGGGGCGCATAGGGTCATCCGCTAATGATACTGCAGGCATCCACTAATGGTACTGCAGGAACTATCCAATCATCAATTTATATAATAACCACAAACACCAATCCTAAATAACTAATATGTTTTTGATAGCCACAATAATATTTTAGTGCATGCAAACAACCAACGAATAAAATAATTACAAATAAAATATGAGTGAGAATTACTGACCATGGTTTTTATTTGCTGAGTTAAATCGGAGAACATTCGATTTACATCCCAACTAATCTTGAGAAATGGTTAATCCATTCGAGGATTCGAGCTATGAGCCCAACTCGAATAGTCTCATGATTAAACCATGTATAACACGATTATAAATTTTTAATTACCTGATTATACTATAGTTTAACTAATTAAATTGCTAATTTTTTCTTCAATTCATTATTTAATTACAAAATAACTAATGGGTAAATGACAGGGCAAAGTAATTAAGCTACCCAAAAGCTTTCTAAATTTATCAGTGTATTTAAGGCTATAAATGGTTTTATTTATTATATATCATAAAAAAATCCTAATTACATTATTAATTAATTAAACTTAAAATGAGTAACCTTATTAATCCTTTATCCCTCAACTCCTTCCTAAGCGCAGCAGGAACCCATGCCTACTTCATCATTTCATGCGTTTAACTCCCTTTTCCCCCCTTCTTAAAATCACAGTGTCCTCCCACTATTTTCCAACCCCAAAGTCTTACCTGTGACTCCATTATCTAAGTTACTAATCACCATCGTCGGCCTCACTATCCATCTTTTTTTTTCTTTTTCTGAACTCGCGATACCTACTTTGTCGAGTTATAGGTTTTGATTTCAACAAGCTACAGTAGAAGTAGCGATATCGGTTGTTAGACCAAAATATGGTTCTTACACCCAAATTTTCTTGAATTGCAGAGAATTATAACTAGAAATGAAATAAAATGCAACAAACACATCAAATTTATAGTGGTTCGGCGTTAAAAATCCTCTGTCCACTTTATATGACTTTGATTGTACGTTTGATTGCAAGTACAATCACAATATTCTCTCAATATAACTTTTACAATAATGTTTCACTCAATAAATTCAAGATCACACTGGCTAGAAATGATGAAAGTACAATAATGATGGAATCAGAGCTCTTAATTGTCAAAAGATCCCTAAAAATGCCAAGACTGGGCTATTTATAGGTGATTTCTGCAGGCGGTTCGTGAAGACACATGGCACTAATCCCGAGAATCTCGGAGTCGTTCGTGAGTGAGTGGAGAAGTGGTCAATATGGTCGTTATAGACATGTGTCACTGGATCCTGGACATGCGGTTCATGGATGACCATGTCATGGCCATGTTTTCAGAGATATAGGGTCGGTTCCTGACCCTTATATGGGTACTAGTCAAGTCGTCAGATGGAACCACGAGCAGGTCGGGGAATTTGTCCACGAGAGGATTGTGGTAATGTATCACGAACGGGTCGTGAAGCAGTACCATAAGCCATGGCCTGGGCATCACAAGTGTTCTTCGCGAGCGGGATCCCATGTGTCACGAGCCGAGGGTGATCAAAGGGGAGGACCACGAACCGGTTATATTGCCTGGATAGTGAGTTATATTTATGAACTGGAATATTTATACTTTGACTTGTGAATGCATGAACCTCTTCCTATCTGATTGCCAACGTCTAATTCTCTGGTGGCTTGGTCAGAAAGCTAGCCAACATTTTGCCCACTCGAAGTATGTTTTATTAGAGATGGAACATGCTTCGAAACCTCCAAACTATCCGCTCTTGAAACGATAAGCATCAACGGTCATGCTCGTTTGTATCACCACGCTGTTTCAAAAGATCATGTTCTCTGACGCGTATAAATACATCATTGAGTTTCCAATTATTTTGCTGTTTGTTAGTCATCTTCCAATTTTGAATTTTAGAGTATATTGCGAGCAATTCTTCAGGTACAAATTCCAAATTTTCTGAACTGTAACTTGAGAAATTTGACATTAATCATTGTGCTTGTTTGATCAAAGGCTTCAAATCCTTAAATCGCAACTTATCTCAAAAGTTCGATATTTAAATCGGGTTACTGGTCGTGTGCTAATTAGTGATAGGGTTCTTTTATATTTCATCGAATCGCTCCGTGGTCCTTTGCAGGCGATTGGTGAGGCTCGCCGCTGTGCTAACTTTTGCACCATCGGGCCGAGTTCCAGAAGCCCATCTATCCCCTTTCACGATTGCGGGCCGAGCTAGGGCATACAAATAGTCCATTCTTTTGCCTACTTAAGATATTTTTACTGTTTACCTCTCACTTGTTTTCTGTCTACTGCAAACTCCACTTCCCCTGTTCAAAACCCTAATCCGCACTTTCCCAAAAATCCACACAACTCCGAAATTATTTGTTTGATCTAAAGAGGTAATAAAAATAGAATGGTTTTTTTACTTTGATTACTATTCTATTGTTTGGTATTGTGTTCCGACTTAGCCATTGACTTCCTCCTCATCTTTCTTTGATTCCCATGGGTTCGTCGTGACTTCGAAGTCGTCGCCAGTATTGCCGATGAAGGTGGTGGAGTTCGTGAAGTTAGTTAGGAATTAACAGAGGCAACGTGTCAGGTATTTGAGAATTAGGGAAGAAGAGTTGAGGGACGGTTTAGATAGGAGGTGTAACTTTGTAGTACGGTACATGACTGGGTGTCGGGTCATGGTGAGGGAATAGGAGTCGGGTCAGGTCGGGTCGTGGACGGGGGCAAGGTATAGGTTTGTGAAAAGAGATGCTGAGACGTGTCATGGTAGTGACTCGCGAGCCGCCATGGTGTACAGATGAATGCTTGACCACAAGCCCTATGTAATCACGAACTAAACTCCTCTCTGTGAGTCAACCCCCCGTCACGAGCCGTTACTTGGTCGAGCCAATGCATGTCTGTTGGTTAAGCCCCCATCACGAGCTGACCCTTCCTTGCGAGCCGGTTCCTTATCACGAGCCACCTCGGAAATCTTCATGGATCGATTTATCTTCAAACCAACTCTCTTTATATGACCATGCTATACTTTGTAACGTCGACTAATCAAATATGTCAACTCATACTTCAGCTAAAAATCAATTATAATCCGAGCGAGCCGATGAATAATTAGGTTAGAGCCTTCGAGAAGAACTTTATGTTCTGAACGACTTCATAACTTAGTGGCATACGTGATCAATTTCATGTTTCTATTATTTAATTCACGCTTTTCTTTTGAGTATTGCACACAATGGCACTTGCACATACACGGGGGTCACCGGTGTCTATGCTCTAATTCTTTCCTAAACTTGTTTATTAGTAAAACAAACATGTTTGACAGACACTCAGCAAGATTGTCAGAGAAAAGTGCAGATCTGGAATCGTCAATCTATTATAATCCTGACATACTTCCATCGGACCCGGATTGGAATAATTCTGGATCTGATTATGAAATGGACAATGATGCAGAATCAACATCTTCTGAAAGCTAATCACTTGAGGAAGAAGAGGAAGGGATTGGAGATATTCGTGCCCCAGATGAACTTGAGGGTGTCAAAAAGTTAGACGATCCGAGTGATTCCAAGACTTCCAAACTGGATGATTTAAAATTAAAGAAACTCTGCTTAAGGCACGGGATACCATGGGATGACATTAAAACCCCAGAGAAAGCGGATAGACCTCATTCTTCTCCAAAGGGGTATATGGCCATCAGTAAAGTCATGTGCTCAATAGGCGCTATTCCTCCGATTGTAGTTTATCTCTTAAGATGACTGTGTATTGCTCCTATGCAGCTCCACCCTAACGCCTATGCTACTCTATATACTTTATATATTGCTTACATAGAAATTCTGGAAGCCGAGCTTATTTATAAGGACTTGAACTTTTACTACCATTTTAAACATCGCTTGATAGGGACCCCAAAATTTGTTTTCTTTGAGTCTATTCCTGCTAGGAAAGTCTTGAGTGAAGGACATAGCAACTTGGGGGATGCAAAATCTGAGTGGTTCTAGATAAAGCATCAGGCTGGTTATGCGAGGATGTGGTTGCAGTCAAGTAGGTTTTAGATCTTTCAGTATCTTCTTTGATTGCATAAAGCAATGTACTGATACTTAATTTCTTTTCATAGTTACCAACCCCAAGAAGCAAGAGGGTAGAATGTACGAAGATCGCTTGTCTCGCCTTGTAAAAAGCAACCCAGATTTTTGCAAAATCAAGAAGTGCATAACCGATGAGAACCTTCATAAACATCATCTTCTTGATGTAAGATTTGGGCTTAGTCAGGGTGGCAGGACTTACAAGTATGTGCCCCCCACTCAGATGATTGAGGAATCTAATAGCATGCCCCCGGCCGAGGGGGAAGTGACCACGGAAGCTACAAAGACAATCGAGTTTCCTAAAAGTCCTTCACCTATGGATGTTCAAGATAACGAAGAAATGAACATATACAAAGGAGGTGAAGTTCGAGCCGACGAACCAAAGGATGCTTTCATCCCCGAAAGGGAGGCTTCTCCCAAGACACCGCCACCAACTAAGCCCTCGACTCATGATACTTTAACAAAGGAACAAATATATGTGGATTTAGACAAACTCCGCTTGCCGGATAACATTTACATATCAGAGGATTTTGGAGTGGAATCGTTCTTCCCTATCTCCGAGGAAGAATCCACTCCTATCAAAGAAAAGGAAACTGTACATATGAGCCTAGCTCCGGGCACTAGTCTGTTAGGGGGGATCACACGAGACACATACATCACATGCATCACATGTCACAATATTTTTACACTGTATGTACTCATGGTTGTTACACTTGCTTGTTACTTTTGCAGGAAAAATGCCTCGTCGCCACACATATTCTCATCGTGAACTTCGCGAGTGCACGCCCAGATTCAATCCCGTAACCGAGCAAGATCGCAGTGATAGTCAGGTAAGAGATAGTAAGAAACACTATGATTCATATCAGCCTCATTCTTGGCGCTCTAGCTCTCCTTCAAGGCAAGATCCCGAAAAGCTCCACAGTCGTCAAGTGCCACACGCAGGAGGTAAGCAACTTCCCAAAGTTCTGATTCCCTCGAAGGGTATCCTTCCTCAGGATAAGTCTTCCAATAAGCATCATGAATCCAAGGACAAGCGTAAAGACTTGAGAAAAGGCTTGGAAAAGGGGGAGAAAGCTCTCTCCCATCCGGACAGGACAACATTGATATTACCACTGCACAGGAGGTGACCCTTACCCCCGAAAATCAGGCAAAGCTGGAGCGTCTACGGGACCAGTTCCCTGACATCTATTTTGGTAGGATGCTTTTCATTCCAGACCTCAAGCTAGTTTCTGATGATTGGGACACGTAAGTCGTTAACCGAGTGGGCCACGTGGCTACTCAATATAGGGCAATGAAGAAGCATGCCAAGAATCTTTCAGAGGTTATCCACCGTTTAGAAATGGACGTGGCGAGAGTTAAAGAAAAGGCTGAACACGATATCAAGGCCAGAGACAAGGCTGAGAAATGACTTGAAGATACTCAAGGTCTCCTTTCTTTAGCTCAAAGGGACGCCGAAAGCTACAAAACAAAGTTGGAGGATGTAAAGAAACATTTCCATCTTGAGCTTGATTCGGATAGCCAAGAGCGTATAGCTATGAAAAAGGACATAGAAGATCTCAAGTCGGATAATACTGAGTTAAAGACAGCACAAGACCACTTTGCTGTGGAAAAAGCTTCTTAGGAGAAAGAAAAGGCGACTTTGGAAGGCAAGCTCGCTCAAGTCGAGGAAAGAGAAGTCCTTGCCGAAGGGCATGCCAATAAAGATCTAGAGTCTACATCTGATGCTACTACTAAACTCACCGCAGCTGAGCAAGAGATAGAAGGATTTGATGAATTATCGATGGACATTTTTGCTCAGATCATTCGAACTCGATACATTTCATGGATCAAGAATTATCCTACCACTTTGGTCAATGTATGGGACCATATTCTTGAAGGTGAAAAGCAGCGTTTACAGGTTGAAACCGTCGATGAGGATCAACTTATGCAGGCTTTTCTTAAAGGTGAAGAACCTGAGGTACTGGCAGAGGGCTGATGTCTGATTAAAGAGTCTATGGAGGAAGAGAGGCTTAGGCTCAAGGGAAAGAAAAAAGTTGATGAGGGTTCAAGCTCAGTTGTGGAGCTCAAGACTTCTAGGGTCGACGAGTAAAACCCCGATGACCCGCTAATTTCTGAAATTCCTGTTCCCTAACCTGCTGGGGTTTCTACTGGAGTTCCGGATAAGCAGTCGGCAAAAGGTATCTCCACATTCTCTCCAAAATTTGTTAAAGATATCATAACTTATCGACGCATTGTGAAGCAAACAATTGAGAAGACCACATTTTCTCCCAAATTAATAACAGTTGCTTCTCATAATGTAGTGCCAAGCCAACCGAGGGGACTGTAGCAAAGCAAGCAGTGGTCGAGAAGGTCACCATATCATCAAGCCCTAAGATCCCCGAAGTCCCTACACAGACTGAGGTCGAAGCGACCGAGAAGGCCATTGCGCTATCGAGCACTGATGTTCCTAAGGATGCTGAAATCGTTGGAGCCTTGAAGGACACTCATGGTGATGATGGGGATGAAGAAGAGGATGCCACTATCACAAGGGAGACAAAGGATGATGATGATCTGACCTTACTGATATGAAGGCCAAAAAGGATGAGCAGCTAAAACTTAAAATTGAGGAAGAGCCTCTAAATGTGCCAGCTCTCTCTGCAGCTGCTCCTGGATCTGGATTGATTATAAAGCTCTCCTCCAAGT
Source organism: Allium sativum (assembly GCA_030737875.1). NCBI lineage: Eukaryota > Viridiplantae > Streptophyta > Magnoliopsida > Asparagales > Amaryllidaceae > Allium > Allium sativum. Next base: position 459,131,875 of record CM060913.1, on the reverse strand, counting down.
CAATAACCACATAACTCGCATCCCAGTCCTCTGATGCTCCACAAGACCCTCCTTCAGATAAGAAGAAGAGGAAAAAGCACAACAAATCTGATGCTAACAAGGAGGAGCTAAAGAAGCAGAAAAAGAGAAGACACTGAGGCAGTCTCCGAAACCTAAGTAGAGCTTGTTTACTTTTGCTCATTTCAAATTTCTCCTACCCTTATGATGTAATTATGAGAGTGGCCCTTACATTTTGACTAGCTTATAGTTCTGCACTTTGTAAATAAAATCCTGCTTCTTTCGTATTATTGTGTACCTTCAAATTTATCATACTTAATCGAGCATAAATATTCAGATCATAACCAAGTTAAAATCACATCATAAACCATTATGGCAATGAAAATTTAAATTATTTTCATTGTATATGTTGAGGATTGATTAGGATCGTATAAGTGTTGCCCCCAATGTCCGGTAATGAGGGGTTCGGGCTCAGCTTTCGTTCTTGTTCCTGGTCCTGCAGCGGGAGAGGGGCCCTTTCGTGGCATTTAATCAAAATGCCTTTATACTCTCCTACCATATGCCCAGGACAGAGTTCGAACTCAGCTTTCAGTTTGCCCCCCAATCCTTCAGCGGGGTAGGAGATCATATGCGGCGCTCAGTCCCTGGCGCCTTTATGCTCTCCCGTCGGATGCCAAGGGTAGAGTGGAGTTAAGGAAGTCTTTTAAATGTGGTGCACCTTCATGCCTTGTGGACAATTCATTTCCTTGTTCTTTATACTCTTTCTCAGGTCACAAGAGTTAGAGTGTCAGAGGTTGTGTCGTTTACTCCCTTGCACCCTCTGGTTTGATAAAAGATTCTTTGAATTACGTGCATCAAGATCGTCATAAACTTTATGACAAACATCACAATTATAATAGCTCATATGAACAAAGAATGAAAGAATGAATAAGAAATGGTGCGATAAAAGTAAATGACACACGGTATTTTATAGTGGTTCGGTCGAATCATGACCTACATCCACTTTATAATATTTTGCTTATGTAAGTAGACTGTTCTAGGCAAGTCGTGCCTTTTTACATGGTCCTAAAAACAAAAGAGTAAAAATGACAAATTCATGTCAAGTAATGCCGCAAATGTTGGGCGTTCCACACTCTAGAGATTTCATCTCCGTCCACAGTCGCTAGCTTGAAGGATCCATTATCAAGCCACCATAGGATGGTATATGATCCTTCCCATTTGGTACCCAAATGGACTGGAGGTGGAAAGACGCGCTTTAGAACCAAATCTCCAGCTTCAAAATTTCGAGCTTGGACCTTCTTATTGTAATATCGGGTGACCTGCTGCTTATGCCTCAAGGTACGCAGGTCCGCGTCATCCCTTCTTTCTTCAACCATATTCAGGGATTCGAGGAGCAGTTTATTATTAGTCATCGGGTCATAGCAAGTGGATCTGTGGGTTGGTACTTCTAATTCGACCAGGATGACCGCTTCTGACCCGAAAGCAAGAGAGAATGGGGTGCTCCCTGTTCCTGATTTATAAGTCGTTCCAAAGGCCCATAATGCCAAAGGTAACTCATCAACCCACATGGCTCTGGCCCGCTTCAGATGCTTCCTCAAAATGGACTTAACTACTTTGTTTGCTGCTTCTACTTATCCATTTGACTGCGGATGCGCTACAGCAATGTACCTTTTGTCTATATGATATTTCTGGCAGAAGTCTCAGAACTCAATGCTATCAAATTTGGGCCCGTTATCTGTTATGATAATCTTTGGGATTCCGAATCAACATATAATATTTTTGACGACGAAATTTATCACTCGCTTAGTTGTGATCGTAGTCGACGGTTCTGCTTCGACCCAATTCGTAAAGTAGTCTATAACCACGATTGCGAATTTTGCTCCGCCTTTTGCTATTGGTAAGCTTCCAATAATATCAGTTCCCCAGACGGCAAACGGCCGTGGGCTCATCATTGTCTTTAATTGATCGGGAGGTGCCCTGGGGATCTTTGCAAATCTTTGGCATTGGTCGCAATGCCGTGCATATTTAGCCGCATCTTTATTCACAGTGGGCCAGAAATTTCCATATTGCAAAATTTTCTTTGCCAGTGTTTGTCCTTCGGTGTGTTCGTCACATTCACCTTCGTGCACTTCCCTCATTACCCGCTCGATGTCCTTATAGGCTATACACCGGAGAAGTGGCATCGAGAATCCCTGTCTATAGAGGACTACGCCTTGCATAGCATATCCAAAGCCTCATGAATAATAGCACGCCTTTCGCTTTTATTGGTTGGAAGTGTTCCATTCATCAGGAAGTTCTTTAGGGGTGTCATCCATGACTCCCTTTCCGGCTCAGTTTCTAGTACAGGATCAATTTCCATCTGATCGATGCTTGGAGCCTCCAATGTTTCAATTGGGACTATCTCTGTGTCCTCGGGGCTGTCAAAACTAGCCAACTTTGCCAACTTATTTGCCTTCTGATTCTCTGATTGAGGGATATGGGTTATACTGTAGTGTTTAAAACTGTCCAACAATTTTCTCACTTCTTTTAAATATGACACAAATCTTGGCCCCTTGGCCTGAAACTCCTTATTAACCTGGTTTACGACTATCTTGGAGTCACAAAAATATCTAACCTTGCTATCCCCAACTCCTTTGCAAGCCCTAGCGCGACAATCAGGGCTTCGTACTCGGAGACGTTGTTAGTGGCAAAACTCTAATCTCAAAGCATAATAAATCGATCGTCCTTCAGGAGTTACTAGCACAACTCCGGCGCTGGACCATCTGTCATTCTTGGCACCGTCAGTATATAGCTTCCAGGTGTTGGGGTCGAATAGTTGCTTTGAGGGATCAACTTCTTCGCTTGCTATAACTTCTTCAGGAATAGTAAATTTTGCTATGAAGTCTGCCAATACTTTCCCCCTTATTTATTTTCGGGGCTGGAAGTTCAAACCAAACTGACTTAATTCTATATTCCATTTGAGTAGCCTTCCTGATGCCTCTGGTCTTTGCAAGACTTGTCGGAGCAGGTGATCAGTGTATATGGTGATGGGGTGAGCCTGAAAATAGTGGCAAAGCTTTCTAGTTGCGATCAGCAGGCTATACGCAAGTTTTTCTATCCTCGGGTAATTTCGCTCTACTGCTGCTAGCTTCTTACTCACATAGTACATGGGCGTCCGGACCTTATCTTCTTCCCTTAGAAAAGCTAAGCTTATTGCATGGGACGAAACTACCAAGTATACGAACAATTCTTCGTGGTCAACTGGCTTAGACAATATCGGGGGTCTCTCCAGATGTGTCAACAAATTCTGAAAGGCTTCCAAACAATTAGGAGTCCATTGGAAATTGTTTTTTCCTTGCTTTATCAAGTCGAAAAATGGAATGCACTTATCCATAGCTTTAGAAATAAATCTACTCAATGTGGCAACTTTCCCAACGAGGCTCTGCACATCTTTAATTTGTCTAAGTTCTTGGATATTCCTGATTGCCGCGATCCGATCTGGATTAATTTCAATTCCATGCGAGCTGACGATAAAGCCCAAGAATTTTCCAAAAGAAACCCCAAATGAACATTTCAGAGGGTTGAGCTTCATCCCGTATCGCCGAAGGATATTGTAACACCCCGAATTTTCTGTTAACTGTAAATTAACAAATTTAAGTATAATTAATTCTTAATTAAAGAAATAAGGGAAACGGGTTACGCCATTGCGCTCGTCTCGGAATTCTACCTGAGATAGAGTCCGAGTTTGCGTGAATCGGACTCCGTATGAAGGAGTTATGACCTCCGAAAGTTTCAGAATTCAAATAAAAATTCAAACGGTTCGAAACGAAGTTCAAATTTCGAAAAATCAGACCCAATCTAGGCTGGGCGGGAAAATTCCCGCCCAGGCACTAGAACGACCTGGTGTTAACCTGGGGATCGACCTGGGTGACCAGGTCGACCATAGGGTCGACCTGGGGGTCGACCCGCCCAGTCGACCTGGTTTGGCACTGGCTGGCCTGGTCGGGTTCTGGTCGATTTCTGAGGCTTGGCTGTGTCACTAGGGCAGACTTGTCGCATTTTGGTTGGCTCCTCTCGAAGTAAATGGTCTAGATTCATCTATGATTATCTGATGGCTCAAATCAATCTGAAATTCTATATAAACAACTTAAGACTCCAACCTAAATTCACATAAGAAATTAGAAACGGAGCCGCCATGCTGTCGGTAGAAAACTGAGAGGAGCCTCCACTTGTAGGAAAGCTTAGAGACGAGACAAATTAAAGTTAAAACAAGAATCAAATCAACGTTAGTCTAACCAAAGGAAAGAAATTCAAATTCAGAACTCAGAAATCAGAAAACAAAACCGTCATTTGTTGTAAGTATAGTGATTTTTCCGATGTGAATAAAAGTTAGGATTTGATTCGATGTAAATTGGAAATGGAATTGTGTTATTGTGTACAACGATGTTAATTCACATCTATGTATTGAAATGATTGTGGTATTGTGATGTTTGTGGTATAGTTGAGTTGATATTGATCCAATTGTACATTTAGAATCACATGCAAGTTCTATAGTTCATGTTGTAATCGACACCTATATGTTTATGTGATTATATAGGTTGTATGTGATTAAGATTTCATGTATATATATGTTAAAACCTCTACGCCTAAGTTCATATACATGCTAATATGTTTATAAGAAAGTTGCAAGTTCCTAATTGGATCCATGCTAAGATCCACTTTAGTACATGTTTCATGTTGTAGTTAGACATATGATTTGGATCTAGTTCACATGTGATAAAATTATACATATTGAACATGTCATATTCTTGTCATATGCTAGTAATGTTCGATGTTATGCCTAGATCTAAACATGTTTAGGCTTATGTTTCTAAATCATATGCTAATTCATGTGACACCTGTTCAGTTAGATTCCACTTTTTAATGCAAGTTCACATGATAAGCTGAAACCCATGATTTAGTCTATGTTGCAAATTCACATATATGTATGTTGACTATTTTGCAAGTTCACACCTATGATGTTCATATTGACTATGCCAAAAATGCCAAGTTTACACCTATGTCATGTTTATGTTTATGAATTCCCTTATGCCATTTTGTGTGCGCTAAATTAGGATAAGTTTTTAGCCTAATATTATCTGTTAAAAACATGCGAATGAAAATTAGGCTAAGATTGTTAGCCTAATATCTAAACCTGGTAACGTTGGGAATATTTGTAAAACTTGACATAAATTGGTGAAAATATATGAAATTGGCATGTTTGTCATATGCCGAAATTGGTGGCACTTGAATGGTATAAATTCTTATACCAAAAACGTTAAACTTGGAAAGTGGGCCACAACATTTAATTGTTGACAAATTTACATATAACAAGTAATAAAGACAAATATGTAAATTTAGAAAATACAAGTATGCTTAACACGAGGTTGGATTGAGTTGTGATGTAAACCTGCCCGGACCCGCCCGGCTGTCCAGTAGTCACAACAATACCTATCCAATGTGGGTGGTTAAGCATGGAGCCCAATAAGGACCCGAGGTTAGACTGAGTTACGGTGTAAACCTGCCCAGAACCGACCAGCACATCCAGTAACCGTAACAATATCTGTCTAATGTGAGTGGTCGGTGCTTTAAAAAGCTAAGGACAGACAAGTCAGGATGGTAGGGTTAAGTTAACCAAAAACACTAAACGAATTAAACATGTTAAATTAAATTGATGGGTGGGGTTAGGTAAATACAGACACTTAACCACTTAACATGTTTGACTAGGAAACCGTAGTAACGGGGACCCATTTCAGCAGTAACCCAATTAGGTATCATGGTACCCTGAAACTAGGCAGGGTGGGGCACGATTACTGGGCTGATTGTAAGCGGTCAAAAGCGACGGCGGTGGGTGCAACAGTGTGGGTTCTAACGGAGTGCGGGCGTGCACACACTTCGGAGCAAACAAACAGGGCACTGGGTGCACCAGTATTATAACCTATGCATTTCTAGTTTTGTGTTGGGCCTCCACCATGGGACTTGATACACCCCATGTTGGGACCATCATACGTATCTACAATCTTTGGGGGCCGTAAGACACAGATGATTATGCGAGTAGGAGCCGATCTTTAGAGAAAGGGGATCACTTTACCTCCTGCATGGGGTGCCAGTTAAGAAAATACAAGTAGGTGCAGAGATATAGTATGGGGTGCGATAGTATATTCGATTCAAACTGCTTTATCTTAGTTAATGATACTTTCCTATTTCCAGTTTATACCTATCATGCCCTTACTCTTATTCTCATACTGAAGAGTCACTAGACTTGCCAAGCTTTATGTCGGACTCTATTTTATTTCGTCTTCTTTTCTTTCGTCCCCCAAGGTCCACAGGGAGAAAACAACTCAGCTTAGTTAGACTCTTTGCAAGCTTCAAGATAGTAGATGTACGGTTTGGACTCTCTTGCTTTGGCTATGGCTGTTGGACACAATCATGGGGATTTATGCAGTTTTAATTATGTTTTATGCTTCTTTATTTAATAACCAAGACAGAAATGATGATGTAATGTTTTGGAAGTTATTATGTGACAGTTATAGAAATGTTTTGTATAAACACGTATTTATGAAATAAAAAGTCTGTTTGTTTTCCGTTGCTTATATATATGTGTTTATATCTGTCTTGTGTTTTATCTGTGACTTTTACTTATAAACCTCCACCAAAGTTAAGGCATTCCCTTTGTGAGTGGCCTTAATGGAGGATGGGGTGTTTCACTTGGTATCAGAGCATAGATTTACCAGTCTAGAAGTTGAAACTATTTTCAAAAGAAGTTTAAAGATGCATCTTTTTCAAGAAAAAGCGTTGTTTTTAAAAGGCATAGTCCCCCAAAGCCATATGCACTATCTCTCTATCCTTTGTCTTGAATACTTTCCTTTTTGTTCTAGCATGTCTAGAGATCTTAACCTTCCGGAAGGAGTACCGATACCTGGCTGGTTCCGAAGGTACCTAGAGGCTAGGGCCAATGGTGTGGGCCCAACAGACATTCCTCTTCCCACAATGACAGCATTTCCTCCACCTCCTCCTCCTCCTCGTAGAAATACTTTTGCTAAGATATGTAGAGACTTCAAAGCTATGGGTGGAAAGGACTTTTATGGAACTGAATCCTTTGTGATAGCAAGGAACTGGCTGAAGGAGACCAAAGATTTGTTCATCATCTTCGAAGTTGATGACAAGCAAAAGATACAGCTAGCAGTGTGGTTGCTTAAAGATGAAGCTTCCTATTGGTGGGAAGTTACCCATGCTGAGAGGCCAGTGGAAACTTGGGAAGATTTCAGGGTGAGGTTTGAGATGAAATTCCTCTCCCAAGCTGAAAGAAGCCTGCAAATGGAGAAGTTCCTAACACTTAAACAAGGAAGTATGACAATCAAGGAGTATGTAAATCAGTTTAATCAGCTGGCCAGATTTGGGCTGGATTTAGTAAACACCCAACACAAGAAGGCCCTTCGCTTCGTCAAAGGTCTGAATGAGCCTCTACACAGCCTTGCAATGACCCATATACCCATGGAGGCGGCCTATGAAAGCTTGGTGGACATGGCACTGCTACATGAGGAAGATAAAGGCAAGAAAGAGACAAAGGAGGAGGTGCCTCAAGAAAAGAAAGAGGGTTTATAGGCTAAGAAAACAGACTTCAAGAAAGGCGGGAAGAACAACAAATCCCGTGAAAGGAGAAAGTGCAATTTCTGTGGCATTGTTGGACATATAGCAAAAGACTGCAGAAAGAAGAAGACAAAGATGAATGGTGGTTGCTTCAGTTGCGGCGAGACTGGACACTTAGCTAAGGACTGCCCAAAGAAGCGAGGGCAGGGACTAAGGACTGGATCCACCTCAGGAGGATAGGTTCACGCGCTGGTGGCACCTCCACAGGAACGAGGTAGAAATATTTCTGTAGAAAGCTTAGTTTATCTGTATGATCATCCAATTCGCAATCTCTTTGATTCTGGTGCATCACACTCCTTTATTTCATCTGCTTTAGTAGAATCTCTGCACCTAGACACTAGTATGGTAGAAGATCCCTTGGTTGTTTCAAATCCAATTGGGGGCTAGGCTTATTTGTCGATGGTTTGCTTGGATTTGAAAATCTCTATTCTAAGTGTTGAATTTAGATGTAGTGCATTTGTTTTGGGCTTCTCAGGATATGGATTGATCTTAGGCATGGACTGGTTATCCAGTAACGGTGCCATTCTTGATTGTGAGAAAAGAGTGGTTAGGCTCTTGACTCGGCTCGGTAACACTCTAGAAATTTCTTGTAATACCTTGAATGCTGTTATGCTTAGTTATCTAGAGTCCCTTGACGCTTCTGTTGATAATTTACAGTCGGTTAGAGTGGTCCGGGAATATCCGGATGTCTTTAAAAAGGTGAAAGGCTTACCTCCGAAGCGGGAAATAGACTTCCGCATATATCTTGTTGATAATGCAAAGCCTGTAGCTCTGCCTGTTAGACACATGGCTCCAAAGGAGAGAAAGGAGCTCAGTAAGCAAGTTAAGGAGCTTCTCGAGAAGGGGTTTATAAGGAGAAGTATCACGGAATGGGGTGCTCCAGTGGTGTTCGCCACCAAAGCAGATGGTTCACTACGTCTTTGGGTGGACTATAGGGAGCTAAACAAGCTGACTAAAAAGAATAGACACCTGCTTCCCAGAATAGACGATTTGTTTGATCAACTTGTAGGGGCGTCGGTCTTCTCCCAACTTGATCTAGCTATTGGGTTCCATCAGCTAAGGGTAGCTGAAGATAGCATTGATAAAACGATGTTCAGAACCCCAGACGGTTTCTTCGAGTGGCTTGTCATGCCTTTCGGCTTGACAAACGCACCTGCTTATTTTGTAGACCTAATGAGCAGGGTGTTCAGAGAATTCCTCAATAAGTTTGTGGTGGTCTTCGTAGATGATATTTTGATCTTCTCAAAGAATGAGGATGAACATGCTCAGCATTTAAAAGCAATCATGGATACTCTCCGTGCACATCAGCTTAAAGCCAAATTCTCCAAATGCCACTTTTGGAGAGAAGAGGTCAGATTTCTTGGACATATAGTGTCCAAAGAGGGGTAAGCTGTAGACCCCGCGAAAGTGGTGGCAGTGCAAGATCGGAAGACACCAAGAAATGCAACTGAAGTCCGAAGCTTTCTTGGGTTAGCAGGTTTTTACCGAAAGTTCATTAGGGATTTCGCGAAAATCTCAGCTCCACTCACAAGGCTAACAAAGAAGAATCTAGCATTCGCTTAGGATTTGGACTATGATATTACTTTCCAACGCTTAAAAAGGGCTCTTACAACAGCCCCGGTTTTGACTTTGCTTGTAATGACCCGGGTTTTTGTCGACTTCTGACTTCGTTTGCTCACACAGCGTATTTTTAACCATCGAAATACTAACTGTTTTTCACTCTAAAAATCCCGTACGGCCACATACTGACTTCAAAAATCACGGAAATTGAAATCTAGCAATAATTTAATATTGCGGATCCAACAAAATTGGTTTCGTCGAATTCTGAGGTCGTTTGCAAAATTGGTTATTTTTAAAGCTTTGAATGACCCATTTAAATATATAAATATAATTAAATTAAATATAAATAAATAAATATTCTCGTATATATTCACAGTGGAATACCATACAGCTCTAATTGGATCTACAACTCGATATTTCAAAATTCCCAATTATATCGATATTCGATTTACAATGAAATTCCTTTTATAAATATAATTAAATATTTATAAATTATAAAGGAATTCCACAGCGAATTTTCTAAAATTTGATTTGGACATATCTCAAAATCTACACGACGAAATCCCGATTTTTCTCTTCCATTAGAAAGATATACTCCACCAGCTCCACACGTTTCTTGTTTCACAGAAATCCGATTTAAAACGAATCCTGTACATTCAGTTGAAGTTCAAATCGCCAAAGTACGAACTACAGCGCCATTTCAAGCTCGATTTTAATTATATTATAACTCTACGTTCAAACTGTCGTTTATATAATATATTCGTTATTCAAATTCAATTCCAAGCTGAATTAAATATCACAAATGATCCAGTTCATACCATATCGCCATTTCAGCCAATTCTGATTATTTCAAAATTAAATATATTATTCAATTTATTATTTTAATTAAATATTCACCATTATTTAATTCCACGACCATTAAATTCTCTAAACCACCATTTCAATAATTAAATAAATTAATTATTATACCGCTGAAAATGCGGGTCATTACATTCTTCCCCACTTAAAATAATTTCGACCTCGAAATTGCTAAGGTAGAGGACGACCCTATCGACTGGTTAGAACATATTTGTTCACTTCTTATTTTCAGTTTCAACTGAACCAATTTAGTTTAAATTTAAAATTTTATTTAATTCTTATCAACGAAAATTTCCAAAAATCCTGGAAATTTTCTAACTCCTTAACTTTTCGAAAAATTTCGCCAGCACCTCCTTTGTACTGGTCAATCGTCAAACTCCAACTCGCCTCTCTGGGCCTTCTTCAACCCAAAAGAAAATCAAACAGCCAAGCAGCTTGCCAATTCGGCTCATCAAAATCTCATATCATATGAAATATAAACTTGTACCTTTTTGTCGGGCATATCAACTCTATCACTTCTATATGCTATCAACTCAGCATACCAATGTTATCCCAATCAAATTCCAATCTGCTTTTATCCACAACACAACCGTTCTCTTATATTCGTGCCAAATATCATTTCAACTCGAGTTTCTTCTCGATTCCCAACTCTTAACTTGATTATCACATTACACTTCAAATTTGAATCTCACAATCCAATTTGTCTTGATATCATTCTAATTCAATCTCAGTTACCACTTTACTGGCTTTACTTTGATTCAAATTTTTGCTTTCATAAATTTCTGTTAAACTTGTTTTTAATTCAAACAGTCTTTCCCTGGGAGTTTTAAACAGTTTACTTTTTTCAAAAATCAAATTTTCTTTTTTGAAATTCAACACAACTTGTCTTTCCCAATACAAATTCAAAACAGTATCTCTGGTAGTAATTCGTCACTTACAACTCGAAAATGAATGCTGATGATGCAGCTGTCATCATCAGAATCTATCTTCCAGCGATCGAAGTGAGTTCAATACTATAAAACCATTTCTAAACATTTCCACTTTGAAATCCATTTCAAAATATAATTCACACTGCTTGTAAAACAATTTAAAATCTCCCAGGATATTAAGTTTTCCTTATTTTTAATCCAAATCCATTTACAAACACTTATCCAAATTTTTCCAGAATTTTAATTCAATTTCTGGTTTAAATTTCAGATTTAACTCAATTTGATTTCACGTATTTCACTTCTATGAATTCTTATTGGTTATTTACATAACCATTTAATTTATAATCTTACTCGATTATAATAACAACCAATATATCCATTATATATCAAAATATACTTTGGGTAAAATTATTTTTATTTACCCTCTTTTCAAAACATATCGTGCCGACCCATCGTATTCGAGTGTTTATAAACTCCTACCGATACAGTGGATCAAACTGACCGACCAGAACCCATAAACAACTTAACCAATGAATCTCCACAATATAAAACAATTTTATATCAAATAACAAATACGTTCACTCGTATATATACACTCAAACTCAATCTAGGGTATTACTAACCCTATCTCTACCAAGTCACGCCACAGAGCCAGGTTAATCAATTAACCTCGCTCTGATACCAACTGTAATGACCCGGGTTTTTGTCGACTTCTGACTTCGTTTGCTCACACAGCGTATTTTTAACCGTCGAAATACTGATTGTTTTTCACTCAAAAAATCCTGTACGGCCACATACTGACTTCAAAAATCACAAAAATTGAAATCTAGCAATAATTTAATATTGCGGATCCAACAAAATTGGTTTCGTCGAATTCTGAGGTCGTTTGCAAAACTGGCAATTTTTAAAGCTTTGAATGACCCATTTAAATATATAAATATATTTAAATATAATTAAATTAAATATAAATAAATATTATCGTATATATTCACAATGGAATACCATATAGCTTTAATTGGATCTACAACTCGATATTTCAAATTTCCCAATTATATCGATATTCGATTTACAATGAAATTCCTTTTATAAATATAATTAAATATTTATAAATTATAAAGGAATTCCACAGCGACTTTTCTAAAATTTGATTTGGACATATCTCAAAATCTACACGACGAAATCCCGATTTTTCTCTTCCATTAGAAAGATATACTCCACCAGCTCCACACGTTTCTTGTTTCACAGAAATCCGATTTGAAACGAATCCTGTACATTCAGTTGAAGTTCAAATCGCCAAATTATGAATTGCAGCGCCATTTCAAGCTCGATTTTAATTATATTATAACTCTACGTTCAAACTGTCGTTTATATAATATATTCGTTATTCAAATTCAATTCCAAGCTGAATTAAATATCACAGATGATCCAGTTCACACCATATCGCCATTTCAGCCAATTCAGATTATTTCAAAATTAAATATATTATTCAATTTATTTTTTTAATTAAATATTCACCATTATTTAATTCCACAACCATTAAATTCTCTAAACCACCATTTCAATAATTACATAAATTAATTATTATACCGCTGAAAATGCGGGTCATTACATTGCTTGACGGAAGCAAGATGTTCACAGTATATACGGATGCTTATGGTATGGGGCTAGGCGTTGTTCTAATGCAGGAAGGGAGGGTAGTAGTTTATGGTGGAAGACAATTGAAAGTTCATGAAAAGAACTACCCAATCCACGATCTTGAGTTGGCCGCCATCGTCTTTGCGCTTAAGTCTTGGCGCCATTATCTCCTAGGTGAGAAGTTCGAATTATATACTGACCATAAATCATTGAAATATCTCTTCTCGCAGAAAGATCTTAACTTAAGGCAGCAAAGATGGATGGAGTTCCTTGCCTCATATGACTTTGAGATTTCCTATACTCCCGGCAAAGGCAATGTAGTAGCAGACGCGTTGAGCAGAAAGAAACTGACCTTAAGCCCTCTCTTTGTGGAAAGGCAAAGCTTGGAGTATATAGCCAGTTTTGACTTTAGGCCATCCTCTGATTTTGTACCTGGTTTATTGGCATCCCTAGAAGTACGGCCCACTCTTTTAGACTCAATAGGGGCCGCACAACGTGAAGACCCTCAGCTTGTAGATGTGATTGATAAGCTAATTAGGGGTGAAACTTCCAGTCACCTCAATAGGTACTCAATCGATGATAAGGGTTGGCTGAGGCGAGATGGAAGATTGTGCGTCCCACAAGCAAGGGAGTTGGTAAAAAAGGTTCTCGAGGAAGCACATCATTCCAAGATGACAATACACCCAGGCGGGGACAAGATGTACAAGGACGTAAAGAGAGTTTTCTTTTGGGACGGCATGAAGAAAGACGTGACAAATTTCGTTTCTAAGTGCATGATATGCCAACAGGTCAAGGCAGAACAGAAGAAGCCTGGAGGACTGCTTCATCCTCTAGAAGTCCCACAATGGAAGTGGGATAGCATTTCAATGGACTTCATTGATGGGTTGTCTAGGTCAAGAAGGGGCAATACTAGCATTTGGGTAATAGTGGACAGGCTCACTAAAAGCGCCCACTTTATACCTATCAAGAGTAGAAGGACTGCCTCGTCTCTAGCTTCTCTTTATCTCAAGGAAATAGTTCGACTTCATGGGATACCCTCCAGCATAGTGAGTGATAGAGATCCCATCTTTACGAGCGAATTTTGGTGGAGTCTGCAAGAAGCTGTAGGCACACAGTTATGCTATGGCACGGCCTATCACCCCCAAACTGATGGTCAGACAGAAAGGGTGAATAGAGTATTAGAGAATCTTTTGAGACTATGCGTTCTTGACTTCAGAGGGACTTGGGAGGATCATCTTCCTCTAGTGGAATTCTCCTACAACAACAGCTACCAAGCCACCATCGGTATGGCGCCCTTCGAAGCTTTGTATGGAAGACCGTGCCGATCACCAACTTGTTGGTGGGAATCTACTGACAAACTTATACTTGGGCCGGACATGATTCGAGAGACTTCAGAGAAAGTGGACTTGATACGAAGGAGAATGAAGACAGCCCAAGACAGACAGAAATCCTACGCCGACAAAAGAAGGACCGACCTTGAGTATGAGGTTGGGGACAGGGTTTTCCTTAAGGTATCTCCTTTCAGGAACGTCGTTCGCTTTGGATCCGCAGGAAAACTAGCACCAAGATTTGTAGGACCATTCCATATCATCGAGAAGATTGGGAAAATGGCTTATAGAGTAGAGCTGCCCGAAAGGTTGGCTGGAATTCACAACGTCTTTCACGTTTCTCATCTCCGGAAATGTCTACATGAATCTACGGAAGTGGTGGAGCCAAGCATTCTAGAAGAAGCTGAAGTGGAACGCGAAGCAACTGTGAGGAGAGCTCTAACTCGAATCGTAGGAATTGAAATCAAAAAGCTACGCAACCGCGAAGTAAAGCTCGTTAAAGTTCAGTGGAGCAACACCGAGGAAGATGCAACTTGGGAAATTGAGGACAGAATATGCGCAACCTACCCTTTTCTTTTTTAGGGTATATCTTTGATCTCTCTTTTTCCTTAAGTTGTGCTTGAATCTATCTTTTTAGGTATATTTCCTCGATATTATCCTTTATCCTTAGGTAGGAACCCCTTTGGACGTAAACATGTATTTGAAACATTTTATGATTGATGGCTGCAAGTGGTTGGAAGTGGTTGCTAGTGGTTGCTCGTGGATGCATATACACAAACAACCTAGGTTTTAGATCGGCTTAGTCACTTCTATATTGCATATGCATATGTGTATTCATATTTGTATATGGTTGAAACTTGATATGTTTTCATATGAATGTCGCGTTTATATGAATGGTTGCGCACTCATGTAGAATTATGAATAGGAAATTTTTTTGCATACATAATGGATTCATGGCACTTACATGATTTGCATTAAGGAGGTCAACTGAATCAGTAGACCGCCTGATTTTTCATTAGATAAGGACATGTACACACACTGTGCATATGATTATGAAGCATTAGAAGTCTTTTAAGGACAATGGACGCCTGTGTTTGATGGTTGAGTAGATGGACGATTGGATGTTAGGACTTACGTTCTCCTAGACTTGAAGATTTCGGGGACGAAATCCTTTAAGGAGGGGAGAATGTAACACCCCGAATTTTCTATTAACTGTAAATTAACAAATTTAAGTATAATTAATTCTTAATGAAAGAATTAAGGGAAACAGGTTACGCCATTGCGCTCGTCTCGGAATTCTGCCTGAGATAGAGTCCGAGTTTGCGTGAATCGGACTCCGTATGAAGGAGTTATGACCTCCGGAAGTTTCAGAATTCAAATTAAAATTCAAACGGTTCAAAACGAAGTTCAAATTTCGAAAAATCAGACCCAAACTAGGCTGGGCGGGAAAATTCCCGCCCAGGCACCAGGTCAACCATGGTGTCGACCTGGGGGTCGACCTTGGTGACCAGGTCGACCATAGGGTCGACCTGGTGGTCGACTTGGGGGTCGACCTGGTTTGGCCCTGGCTGGCCTGGTCGGGTTCTGGTCGATTTCTGAGGCTTGGCTGTGTCACTAGGGCTAACTTGTCGCATTTTGGTTGGCTCCTCTCGAAGTGAATGGTCTAGATTCATCTATGATCATCTGACGACTCAAATCAATCTGAAATTCTATATAAACAACTTAAGACTCCAACCTAAATTCACATAAGAAATTAGAGACGGAGCCGCCATGCTGTCGGTAGAAAACTGAGAGGAGCCTCCACTTGTAGGAAAGCTTAGAGACGAGCCAAATTAAAGTTAAAACAAGAATCGAATCAACATTAGTCTACCCAGAGGAAAGCAATTCAAATTCAGAACTTAGAAATTAGAAAACAAGACCGTCGTTTGTTGTAAGTATAGTGATTTTTCCGATGTGAATAAAAGTTAGGATTTGATTCGATGTAAAATGGAAATGGAATTGTGTTATTATGTAACAACGATGTTAATTCACATCTATGTATTGAAATGATTGTGGTATTGTGATGTCTGTGGTATAGTTGAGTTTATATTGATCCTATTGTACTTTTAGAATCACATGCAAGTTGTATAGTTCATGTTGTAATCGACACCTATACGTTTATGTGATTACATAGGTTGTATGTGATTAAGATTTCATGTATATATATGCTAAAACCTCTACGCCTAAGTTCATAAACATGCTAATATGTTTATAAGAAAGTTGCAAGTTCCTAATTGGATCCATGCTAAGATCCACTTTAGTACATGTTTCATGTTGTAGTTAGACATATGATTTGGATCTAGTTCACATGTGATAAAATTATACATACTGAACATGTCATATTCTTGTCATATGCTAGTAATGTTCGATGTTGTGCCTAGATCTAAACATGTTTAGGCATATGTTGTCTAAATCATATGCTAATTCATGTGAAACC
Source organism: Allium sativum (assembly GCA_030737875.1). NCBI lineage: Eukaryota > Viridiplantae > Streptophyta > Magnoliopsida > Asparagales > Amaryllidaceae > Allium > Allium sativum. The sequence continues at coordinate 459,115,424 of CM060913.1, read as the reverse complement.
TATTCAGTTAGATACCCCTTTTTAATGCAAGTTCACATGATAAGCTGAAACCCATGATTTAGTCTATGTTGCAAATTCACATATATGTATGTTGACTATTTTGCAAGTTCACACCTATGATGTTCATGTTGACTATGCCAAAAATGCCAAGTTTACACCTATGTCATGTTTATGTTTATGAATTCCCTTATGCCAATTTTGTGTGCGTTAAATTAGGCTAAGTTTTTAGCCTAATATTATATGTTAAAAACCATGCGAAGGAAATTAGGCTAAGATTGTTAGCCTAATATTTAAACGGGGTAACGTTGGGAATATTGGTAAAACTTGACATAAATTGGTGAAAATATATGAAATTGGCATGTTTGTCACATGCCAAAATTGGTGGCACTTGAATGGTATAAATTCTTATACAAAAAAAGTTAAACCTGGAAAGTGGGCCACAACATTTAATTGTTGACAAATTTACATATAACAAGTAATAAAGGCAAATATGTAAATTTAGAAAATACGAGTATGCTTAACACGAGGTTGGATTGAGTTGTGATGTAAACCTGCTCGGACCCGCCCGGCTGTCCAGTAGTCACAACAATACCTATCCAATGTGGGTGGTTAAGCATGGAGCCCAATAAGGACCCGAGGTTAGACTGAGTTACGGTGTAAACCTTCCCGGAACCGACCGGCACATCCAGTAATCGTAACAATATCTGTCTAATGTGAGTGTCGGTGCTTTAAAAAAGCTAAGGACAGAAAAGTCAGGATGGTAGGGTTAAGTTAACCAAAAACACTTAATCAATTCAACATGTAAAATTAATTTGATGGGTGGGGTTAGGTAAATACAGACACTTAACCACTTAACATGTTTAACTAGAAAACCCTAGTAACGGGGACCCATTTCAGCAGTAACCCAATTAGGTATCATGGTACCGTGAAACTAGGCAGGGTGGGGCACGATTACTGGGCTGATTGTAAGCGGTCAAAAGCGACGGCGGTGGGTGCAACAGTGTGGGTTCTAACGGAGTGCGGGCGTGCACACACTTCGGAGCAAACAAACAGGGCACTGGGGGCACCAGTAGTATAACCTATACATTTCTAATTTTGTGTTGGGCCGCCACCATGGGACTTGATACACCCCATGGTGGGACCAGCATAGGTATCTACAATCTTTGGGGGCCGTAAGACACAGATGATTATGCGAGTAGGAGCCGATCTTTAGAAAAAGGGGATCACTTTACCTCCTGCATGGGGTGCTAGTTAAGAAAATACATGTAGGTGCAGAGATATAGTATGGGGTGCGATAGTATATTCGATTCAAACTGCTTTATCTTAGTTAATGATACTTTCCTATTTCCAGTTTATACCTATCATGCCCTTACTCTTATTCTCAAACTGAAGAGTCACTAGACTTACGAGGCTTTATGTCTGACTCTATTTTCTTTCGTCTTCTTTTCTTCCGTCCCCCCTGGTCCACAGGGAGGAAACAACTCAGCTTAGTCAGACTCTTTGTAAGCTTCAAGATAGTAGATGTACGGTTTGGACTCTCTTGCTTTGGCTATGGCTGTTGGACACAATCATGGGGATTTATGCAGTTTTAATTATGTTTTATGCTTCTTTATTTAATAACCAAGATAGAAATGATGATGTAATGTTTTGGAAGTTATTTTGTGACAGTTATGGAAATGTTTTGTATAAACACGTATTTATGAAATAAAAAGTTTGTTTGTTTTCCGCTGCTTATATATATGTGTTTATATCTGTCTTGTGTTTTATCTGTGACTTTTACTTATAAACCTCCACCAAAGTTAAGGCATTCGCTTTGTGAGTGGCCTTAATGGAGGGTGGGGTGTTTCAGATATCAAACATTTCTGCTAGATCAGCGGTATGATTAGATGACTGCCTGGATTTCACAAGCATATCGTCAACATACACTTCTATCGTCTTCCCGATCTGATTGTAGAACATACGGTTCACTAGCCATTGATAGTTTGCTCTGGCGTCCTTCAAACTAAAAGGCATCACCACATAGCAGTATAGTCCCAAATCCGTGATGAAGCCGGTACGCTCCTGGTCTGGAACATGCATGATAATTCGGTTATATCCTGAGTAAGCATCCATAAAGGAAAGAAGTTCATGACCCGCTGTTGAATCCACCAGTTGATCAATTCAAGGGAGTTGAAAATTGTCCTTCGGGAAATCTTTATTCAAATCTGAGAAATTAATACAGGTGCGCCATTTTCCATTGGCTTTCTTAACCAAAACTGGATTTGAGATCCATTCTAGGTAAGTTGAATCTTTAATGAATCTATTGCTTCTTTACTTCTCAACTTCTTCGTTTAGGGAAACTAACCTCTTCGGGCCAAGCATTTTCCTTTTCAACTTAACAGGTGGATGCTTTAGATTGATTCTCAACGAGTAGCTCATGATTGAGGGGGATATCCCACACATGTCAGCATGGGTCCAGGAAAACACATCCAAGTTGGCTTTTAAATAGTCAGCCAATTCTTTTGCTCAAAGGGAATCTAGCTGGGACCCGATTTTCAAGACCTTCGCCGGGTCGTTATCATCGATCAGAATATCCTCAGTTGTTACATTAGGTGTCACCATTCTGCCCTCGGGCTCCTCGTCCTCTCTGGGATCAATGTCCTTGGGCTTTTCTTTGGGCGACTCCTTCGGGGTCGTCCTCTTTAATTGCTATGACAAACCCTCCTTCGGAGGGGGGGAAGCGCCCTTAGTTTATATGTCCTTTCCTTTGTGTAGAATTTTTAACTCTGCTATATAGCAGGCTCGTCCAGTGACTTGGTCACCCCTAATTACTCCCACTCCCGCATCTGTCGGGAATTTCAACAATAGGCACCAGGGCTCAACGCAAGCCCTGAATTTTGCTAGGGCCAGTCGGCCCGAGAAGGCATTATAGTGCGATTCAATATCCAAAACTATGAATGGGAGAATTCTCACTCTCCGACGATCTCCTTCCCCCAGAGTTACAGACAATTATACAAATCTGATTGGAGATGTTAAGGCTCCATTGAAGCCGCGTATCCATCCATCGCAGGGCGTCAAATCCTTTGCTTCAACCTTCATCTGATCAAACACTTTCTTAAATAGAATGTTAACTGAACTTCTATTGTCCACTAAGATCCTGTGGACTAAAGATGGACCAATAGTGGTTGTGATCACTAAGGATTACTGCATTCCCCTACTTCAAAGTTTTTGGCTGCATTTACATATTGATCCATTGCCCTGAAGCTGTGCCCAGCCGGATGAGGTCCTCCAACTATAGTGTTGATAGCAATTTTTTTCCTTCTGTTGAGCAGTGGGTCTAGAAGCGGGTTGGTTTTGATTCAGGACCTGTCCAGTTTGCCCCCTGTCTGTTGGAGCAACCTTGTACTCGTCCAACTTCCCTTCTCGAAGCAGTTTTTCAACAACGTCTCTCAAATGACGACACTCGTTAGTGGAGTGACCATGAGTTTGATGGAAAAGGCAGAATGTTCCCGTTTCATGATCTTTCTCCATAGATTCCCGTGGTGGAGGCCTCTTATACTGAAGAACATTGTAAGTGTCGAGGTAAATATTCTCCAACGTATCATTCAACGGTGTGAAGTTTTCAAAAGTCTTGAATCGAGGTCTCTTCTGTTAGTCATTTCCTCGATTCTTCTTTTTGTTTTCGTTTCCAGCTTGATGGCCATTACCTTGATTCTTATTTCTGACATTGACCTCTACCTTCCCAGAGCTATCTCCAAACTGTTTGATGGGTACATTGCTCTGTATATCTTCTTTATCCATGGCCTTCCTCTTTCAATTAGCATACAATTCCTCTTAGCGTGGACGGATGTTGCCTTTCTCATAGAATATTTCCTTGGTAAGTGGCGGTTTTCCAGCTAAGTATTTGCCAAACTCCGTATCTTTATCTACTCCGTCAATCAATCAAGGCCATCAGGATTGATTGCTCGTGAGGGTCTCTAACCTCCATGACTGCTAAATTAAAGCAGTCTAAGTACGGCCTTAAAGTTTCATAGGGACGTTGCTTAATGAGTGATAACTCAACGACGTTTTTGGACCTTTGAGTAAGGAGCCGGAATTGATTTATGAATCTTTCGCTCAAATCATTGAAGCTAGAGATCGATCGAGCAGGCAAGCGTGTAAACCACATTAAATCCACATCCTCTAAAAAGATCAAGAATGCTTTGCATTTCACTACGTTGGGAGCTACAGCAGCGTTCATATACCATGAATATCTCATTAAATACTGAACCAGGTCCATCCTGTCCGAATAACGATTCATAGTCAACATGTTGAATCACCTTGAGAATCAGACGTCCAATATGTCATCAGTGAAGGGCGTATGACTGCGGTCTGTACCCCAAATACTCGTTTCTTTGTCCATAGCTGCTTGCCATGATCTTCCTCACCATTGCCTCAACGTCATCATTAGTTAGGGTGGATTCTGGATCAGCACTGCTTGCCCTGGGGACCCCCCAATATCTCTTCAATGTACTGCTCCCAAGTCTGTGGCGTGAGCAGAGCTTCCTTGCCCTCTATGGCCACAGTCATTCACGCGGCGAGGGGGTAGTTTGGTTGATTCTGAATAAAGTCATCAACACCCTGACCCCTAGGTAGTATTGTAGGTCCTCCTGTAGGTAAAAGAGCAGAATTATTCGAATTACGGTTTTCAGGTCCTAGGTTAAGTGTCGTTTCTTCTCGAGAAGGAAGAGATCCAAATCGAAGCTACTCCACGTTCTCAGGCATTTCTAATTGTCATCGTGGGGGTCTAGGAATCTATTCTGATGATGAGGAATAGTCGAGAGTAAAGCGATGTGTCGGTGAAGGTGTCCTCTGCCTTCGGAGTTCGTCGATTTGCCTACCTCATCGCAGCCATATTCTGTTGTCGTAAAGAACCCTCGCGTCTTTGGGTTGCCAACTTGTCATTTATCCTCTACAACATGTCGAGTACGCGAGAAGAATCTCTTTCTGTTACGGGAGCATAGGCAGGTAGCTGATCATTAACATTCATAGTTGGATTCAGAGCACTTGAGTCAAGTCAAGCAGAAGCTTCAGCGTGGGTGAAGCGAGCCATAACTTCCTTTCCGGGTCGTGGTCACCTGGTGGGAGCGGTTCGTGGCCACCTCTGTGGAGCGGTTCGTGGCCCCCTCTATGGAGCGATTCGTGGCCCCTTCTTCAGCACGGCTCATGACATGCTCTTAGGGGCGGCTCGTGGTTCCCACCTGGGACCGAGTCATGACACCCTCCTGGGGTCGGTTCGCCCCCTATGAGCTGTGAGCTGGGGAGCTCACTTCAACCTGCTCCTGAATGCTCTCTTCATTATCTTCATTTGGTCGAGAAGCTCGTGAATCCTGGTATTTCTTTGCGACCATAACGTCTTGAATTTGCTGAAGTCATCAAAAACGAAACAGTAGGAATGTAGAGTATTTTCTTCAGACTTGAAAATCCAAATAGTAGAGCAATAATCTGATAGGTTGATAATGATTTCTCAGTGAAAGCACCAAAATGTTAGACCAAAATATGGTTCTAACACCCAAATTGTCTTGCACTGCAGAGAATAATAACTAGAAATGAAATAAAATGCAACAAACACACCAAATTTATGGTGGCTCGGCATTAAAGAGCCTACGTCCACTTTATATGACTTTAATTATTTGTTTGAATGTAATTACAATCACAATATTATCTCAATCTCAGTCTTACAATAATGTTTCACTCAATAAATTCGAGACCACGCTGACTAGAAATGATGAAAGTACGATAATGGTGGAATCAAAGCTCTTAATTGCCAAAAGATCCCAAAAAGTGCCAAGTACTGGGCTATTTATAGTGATTTCTGCAAGCGGTTCGTGAAGACACGTGGCACCAATCCCGAGAATCACAGAGTCGTTCGTAAGTGAGTGGAGAAGTGGTCAAGATGGTCGTTATAGACATGTGTCACTGGATCCTAGACATGCATTTCGTGGATGACCAAGTTGTGGCCAAGTTTTCAGAGATATAGGGTCGGTTCCTGACCCTTATATGGGTACTAGTCGAGTCGTGAGATGGACCCTTGAGCAGGTCGGGGAATTAGTCCACGAGACGATCGTGGCAATGTATCACGAATGGGTCGTGAAGCAATACCACGAGCCATGGCCTGGGCATCACAAGTCATCTTCGTGAGCGGGATCCCATGTGCCAAGAGCCGAGGGTGATCAAAGGGGAGGACCACGAACCGGTTATATTGCCTGGATAGTGAGTTATATTTATGAAATGGAATATTTATATTTTAACTTGTGAATGCGTGAACCTCTTCCTATCCGATTGCCAAAGTCTAATTCTCTGTTGGCTTAGTCAGAAAGCTAGCCAACACCAATCAACCCCAATTCCTTCCAAACTCTGTTATTGTATGCTGCTACTTCTCACGAAATAACAGTGATAGAACTCCTCTGCTATCCCAAGTTAAGAATCGGAACTCCTCCAAATATCCATGTTTTGATTGTTGAATCAAAACACAGATCAATACTCCCTTATACTTGCGAACCACGAAAAACCCAAGCCTTAAAATCGCGCACCAGCATCACCCTTTTCCTTGCTCGTGAAAGCTTCCAACAGGCTTCAGAAAACTTGCGATTTATTCATTTGCGATTCCCTTTTTTATATATGACGGGTTCAAATTTATCATGTGAGGAAGAAAGATATATGCGATTTGGAATTTAAAGGATTATCATAGGAAAAAAAATTGAGAAGCATGGTTTATTTGTAGCGATCGGCCATTTATCTTTGATTTTAAGTTTTTGAAGAGAAAAACAAGGGAGAGGGATATATCACGTATTTATAAAGGACTAACACTTAGTGGTTAAGGCATTTAGGTCTGTGTGATTTGAGGTTTGCAGTGTACTGTTATTAATTAACTTAGGGTATAAGGAAAAACTTTTTTATTTATTTATTTTAGTTTTGAATTAACTGATACAATTTTAATTAATTAAATTATCCTGTTGATTTTGAACACCTATTCGAACGCAACAACTGACATTCCTAGGGTTATACCACTATTCTGAACACACTGGAACGGGTTCTGAAGCCTCATTTGGAGAAGATATAAATTTAAATAGATATAAATTAAATTCAAAACAATTAATCCTTTGATAATAAATAATTATTATTGTCGGTTCTATTCAAACAGAATTTCGATTAATTATCTAAACCAGTTTGACTCGGTTTAAATTTTGAATTGAATTATAATCGAAATAAATTGTATTTTGATTATTCAACCGATAACTCAACATAAAAATCCATTTATATTATCAACTAAATATTTAAAAAAATATTAAATATTTAAAATTAATATTCCAAAAATCTAGGTCGTTACATTCTTTCCCCCTTAAATGAATTTCGTCCCCGAAATTACTAAGGTAGGAAAAATGATATAACCCATTAACTTTTCAATAACTCATTTATGCTGAAACTGAACTCTTCAAACTTCAACAAATTTAATTCCACCAAAACTTTTGGTTTTCATTCATTTAATTCGAATGATTTAACATCAATACATTTACATCCAATCTATATTCCATTAAATCTATTCAAAATTGATTCTAGTCAATTTATTCACTTCAATCCATTTAACTTTGCTTAAGTTAAATTTAAATTTCAGAATTCAAATTCTCGGGTTTTTATTTCAAATCCTACTGAAATCACATAAATATATACATATATTTATTTCCACATCAAATTGAAAACATTTGAATTTTCAAACTAACTTGTTTTCTTTCAGACAAATTTCCATCCAAAATTTTTCTAGGGTTGCAATCCATCACTTAGAAAATCGAAAATGAACACTGATGATGCTGCAGTTATCATCAGAATTATTTCCCATTAAATGAAGTGAGTTCAGTGCTTCATCACTTTCAAAATCCATTCAAAAATGGTTTCCATTCAAAAATCCTTCCAAAACAAAGCTATATTATTTTAATATACTTCAGAAAATATTTTCTAACTTTCCGGGCTTTAAATTCCATATTCTGGTTCTGAATTCAATTTTAGTTCATCTCATTGGTATATTTCATTCATATACAATTTTTTATTTGGTTATGTATATTCATTTCAATTTTATAATCTCATTTGATTATAATTATAACAACCAACACATCCATATAATATAACAATTTCAGTAAATTATTCCTTTTCTATCAAAATAGAATTTTTGGTAAAATTATTTCATTTACCCACCTTAAAATAATATCGTTTCGATTTTTTGTTCAAGTGTTTAGAAATTCCTATCGACTTCGTAGTGTCCCAAGATTCGATCAAAATTCATAAACCACTCAACAGACTAGCCCATACAATATAAAACAAATTTTATATCAATTTACAAATACGCGCTCTCGTATATATACCCTTAACTTATTCTAGGGCACTACTGACCCTATCTCTAATGAGTAATCCCCCACCAAAGCCTAGGCGTTCGTTCAACCTAAGCTCGATACCAACTATAACGAACCAAATTTCCATACTATTTGAGTTGACTAAAAACACCACCACGTCTAACCCAAATTTCTTAGAAATGCAAATCATTATTAACTAAATAAGAAAAGGATAAAAGAAGAACAAAATAACTACACAAAATCTCACATCGCAGTTGAATAAAAAATATATATAGCAACTTTTTAAGTACAAAATTTTTCTTTCTATATATACATATCATCATCAGAGTACAACACTTATAACATAGTGGAAAAACAATAACTAAATAACGCTGAAGCCACCTGCTCTAAGCTCCTTTAGATACATCTGTAAAATCCTGAACTATTTGACTAGCCATACAAATTTGGGCACCCAAGAGTTAGGGAAAACATAGAAAAATAAACTCCGGGTCAGTCATGGGACTGGTATGAGTAAACAATTTAAAACAGTCTGAGAAAATAAACGATATTTCATAAGACCACGCCGTATAACACGGAACAGCTTTTTTCCCTTATGAGAATCCAAAACACTTGATTTAACTTTCAAAATCATTTTTAAAGAAATGATAATCTTTATATCAAAACTCTTCTGATATTATAATAGTGTCTAAATCAAATAAATAACAATCTAGTGAAACGTTGGCATCTCATGTTCACATATATATAATATACGCTCCAAACCACAAGCACTTATTGGGTAATGAATTTCCAACTATGATAAGGTATGGAACCACCTTCCGATAGTGTATCTCTAGTGGAGAATACACTGGGTTCAACAAGAACATCTTGTAACCCGACCACACAAGACCGACCACTCATTTCGGTTGAATGTATCGAATGTATATCACGAACGGTTGAGATCAGCAACCGTTTTCCCGAATGGGACATCATCAAATAGAATAAAGAATGAAATGAATTTCTCTAGATAGGTGATAATACACCCTAATTAGAAGCTACCCACTTAGCCATGCTGCCTGCCCGATTTTTGTCATTTCCCGGTTGTTGAGGCATGAGGCTATGATTATTTACCATCCATTGATAGCATAATCAATTTGATTTCCACATTGTCAGATCCTTTAATCATTAATTGATTTGCACAAATATACTCTCGATATTATGCTAAGAGAATAAATTTTCCGCTACCATATATATATTTATACAGACCAACATATGAGATCATTGGAAATACTCTGTCATACATTCGTCCATATACATCCGTTCTGGGATTGAACGAAACCGAAGGCACAATTTCCATTAACCCATCTTAGGAAATTTCTACCTAGGATTAACAGAAAAAGTCCTTGCACTTGACTCCTTCTTCAATTATCTTTATATAATCTGATTCGCAACGCTACAGCCAATATGGAGTGGTTCTCGGATAATAATCCAACCAATCTCTCCACATTGACAACGATTTTTGGCAAATACTTCGATGGTCGGTTATTTAACTATCAAAGAAAAACAAACATTCAACCAAAGCATCAAACAAATCACCGAGCCCCTTAATTAATATTTCATTAGATAAATCACTTCTCCAATTTCTTATCAATATCAGTTAACCCGATATTTCAATAATCATCTTATTGGTCTCTTACGCTATTTAGAAAACATTTCCATATACCTTCTTCTTTTATTTTCTACACTTAGAAAATATCTTTTGTTTATAATTGGAGAACATTCCACTTACTTATCTCTTTCACAACCATATATGTCCATTTCCCGTTTTTTCTAACTCAATTCGCTAATTTATTCGTTAGCTAGCTCTTTTGCCTATTTCACTTTTTATTTGAACATAACCCATTCAAATATATTTTAATTTACTTATAACTCAATCTAATTCCATTTCAACTCGAGTTTCATATTCGATTTCGAATATAAATTTACAAACCGCATTTACTTATCCAACGACCAATTTCGATTCAAAACTCGATTAACTAATTATTCTTCAAATTAGTTAATTTTATTCCACAATTAAAAATATGATTTTTTGTTTCAAAAATCATTTCATTTACACAACTTGAGTTCATATTTATTTTACAATTCAAATTTGGATTTTTAAAATTAAAAATCTATATTTTATTAACTTAAAATACTTCGATTTTAATTAATAAACCGTTATGGTTTTATAATGGTTATGGCGCTGCTTTTCTGAAATTTTGATTTTGACATAACTCAAAATCTATAAGGCGAAATCTAGATTTTTATCTTCCATTAGAAAACTATTATTCAAACGGTCCTAACGATTCTTGTTTCAAAGAATTCCGACTTAAATTGAGTTCTATATACTCAATTGAAGTTCAAAACGCTAATTTACGAAATGCTACGTCGTGGCGAGTTCATTTTAATTGTATTTAATATAAACGTTAAACTTCATTTAATAAAAATTTCAATCTCGTTCTAATATATATTAATCCAGTTTTCCAAATCTAACTTAATATTTCTAATTTTCTCTAACCATCGATTATTTTATAATTCAATTATAATTTATTTATAATTTAATCTTCTATACTGAATTCCAACCCTATATAAATAAATTATTTATAAAATTCAATATAATCGAATTCTAATTTTAAATCCTTAGATTTATCTCAGTTCCATTTATATTTCCAATTCCAGAGTAAAATTTATCATTTATTTCAAACCATTTTCCAATTCACTTCTATATTCATGCTTGTATTTAACCGTCTAAATTATCTAATGATAATTTATTTTACTACATTTATTAACATCGTTAATAAATCCAACTTCCTTATTTTATATGTTAAAACAAGTTTTCAATTCAAAATCTGTTTTGAAACTCGATTCCTTTTATATTCTGAATTGCAGAATAAAAACGTTGTTTCCTTTTCGAAATGATTTCAAATTCTATTTTTAAATTCATACATGAATTTAAGGTTACAAATCATTTCTTGATAATTAATTCTCCACATATATAAACATCATTTACAAATTTACTTGTTTTACATATTCAAACAAGTTCCATCTCGAAATCTGTTTAGAAACCAAAAGCTTATTTTGGAAAATTCTATTTATTATAACTAATCTATATATAACATATAATCTATTTTAATATTTAATTTAAATATTAGTTTCTATTTAATTCAATTCTAATATTCCTTCTTGATATAATTTATTTTATAAATTCATTATAATCTTACTAAATTATCTAATTAAATTTCCATTCCAAACATTGGAATAGATTTCGTCGTTTTCTATTTAAAACGATTTCCAATTCTTAGTTTTAAATTCACATTTGAATTTAAATTTCCCAATTATCCAATTGTGATTATACATTTCATTAATAAACACCGTTTATAAATTCATTTCAATTCCCCATATTATTTAATTTATAAATATCGTTTATAAGTTCACTTCAATTCCCTGATTATCCAATGAAAATCATTCCCGTTTATTTATAAACACCATTTATAAATTTACTTCAATTTCCTCTATTATTTAATTTATAAACACCGTTTATAAATTCCATACTTGTTTTTATTTTTTCAAAAAAAGTAAATAATTCTTAGCCCATTCGAAACTCAGATCTATTTTAGAAAAAATAGAATTTTCCTTTTAAATCTCAAAACCCTTTTCCACAATATTTTTATAAATTAACATTTTGGCTCAGTGATATTTAAACATCCAAAAACACTCAATTATCAAATCACGGGTTTTATAACACATCATATATGATAGTATATATATGTATGTATGTATGTATATATATGAAAACAACAGTAATAAATTTTGAGGAATCCAGTTGGATCCCTCCAACCTGTTTTCCTGCATCCACAGACGTTAGCCAACATAAATAATACCCTTCCTGCTTCGAGGCAGGATAACGCGGTATAGAAGGTCATCCACTATCATAGAGTGGGGCGCATAGGGTCATCCATTAATGATACTGTGGGCATCCGCTAATGGTACTACGGGAACTATTCAATCACCAATATATATATATATATATATATATATATATATATATAATAACCACAAACGGCAATCCTAAATAACTAATATATTTTTAATAGCCACAATAATATTTTAGTGCATGCAAACAACCAACGAACAATTATTTTAACGAATAAAATAATTCTAAATAAAAATAAGAGTGAGATTTACTCAGTAGGGTTTTTATTTGCTAAGTTAAATCGGAGAACATTCGATTTACATCCTAACTGATTTTGAGAAATCGTTAATCCATTCAAGGATTTCAGCTATGAGCCCAACTCGAATAGTCTCATGATTAAACCTTGTATAGCAAGATTATAAATTTTAATACTTGATTATACTATAGTTTAACTAATTAAATTGCTTATATTTTTTTTCTTCAATTCATTATTTAATTATAAAATAACTAACGGATAAATGACAGGACAAAGTCATTAAGCTACCCAAAAGCTTTCTAAATTTATCAGTGTATCATGTAAGGTTATAAATTGTTTTATTTATTATATATCATAAAAAATCCTAATTACATTATTAATTAATTAAACTTAAAATGAATTACCTTATTAATCCTTTATCCCTCAACTCCTTCCGCAACGCAACAGGAACCCATGCCTACTTCATTATTTCGTGCATTTAACTCCCTTTTCCCCCCTTCTCAAAATCACAATGTCCTCCCACTGTTTTTCAACCCCAAAGCCTTGCCTGTAACTCCACTATCTAAGTTACAAATCACCATCGTCAGCGACACCATCCAATTTTTTTTTCTTTTTCTGAACTCGCAATACCTACTTTGTTGAGTTATAGGTTGCGATTTAAACAAGCTACAGTAGGAGTAGTGATACCAGTCAACCACAATTCCTCCCAAACTCTGTTATCGGATGATGCTACTCCTCATGAAATAACAGTGATCAGACTCCTCTGCCATCCCAAATTAAGAATCGGAACTCCCCCAAATCTCCATGTTTTGATTGTCGAACCAAAAAACAGATCAGTCCTCCCTTATACTTGCGAACCACGAAAAACCCAAGCCTCAAAATCGTGCACCAGCGTCGCCCTTTACCTTCCTCGTGAGAGCTACCAGAGGGCTTCAGAAAACTTGCGATTTATTTATTTGCGATTCCCTTTTTTTATATATGACGAGTTCGAATTTATCATGTGAGGAAGAAAGATATCTGCGATTTGGATTTGAAAGGATTATCATAGACAAAAATAAAAAAATGACAAGCGCGGTTTATTTGAGTGATCGGTTATTTATCTTTGATTTTAAGTTTCTGAAGAGAAAAACAAGGGAGAGGGATATATCACGTATTTATAAAAGACGAACAATTAGTGGTTAAGGCATTTAGGTCTGCGTGATTTGATGTTTGTAGTGTACTGTTATTAATTAACTTAGGTAGAAGGAAACCCTTATTTATTTATTTATTTTAGTTTTGAATTAACTGATACGATTTTAATTAATTAAGTTATCCTGTTGATTTCGATCTCCTATTCGAACGCAACAACTAACATTCCTAGGGTTATACCATTATTCTAAACACACTGGAACGGGTTCTGAAGCCTTATTTGATTGTTTGGAGAAGATATAAATTTAAATAGATATAAATTAAATTCAAAATAATTAACACCTTGATAATAAATAATTATTATCGTCGGTTCCGTTCAACAAAATTTTGATTAATTATCTAAATTGGTTTGACTCGATTTAAATTTTGAATTGAATTATTTTATATTTCCAAATTACGAAAATTCTATATAATCGAAATAAATTGTATCTCGATTATTAAATCGATAACTCAGCATAAAAATCCATTTATATTATCAACTAAATATTTAAAACAATATTAAATATTTAAAATTAATATACCAAAAATCTGGGTCGTTACGAATGTATTCATTTTCACTTGCACTGGGTCGAGTTGGCCGATGTGGCTGCTCCTCAGTTGCACTTGGTTTGACGAGGCAGTGCACGCATGCATATTTATACACGTGTGTATATGCAGCCACTCAGAATAGTTTTCCTGTCCATGCACTGTAATATGTGTATATACATACTATCTGCCTTGTGGTATTTACAGTGTATCACTGTGAATATCACAAGCTGTCTAGACACATATGGATGGATATAAAAATCAGACCAAGTCTTGAAAAATGATGAGAAACACACCGAAATTCTGAGGCAAATAAAATTTAAAAATAAATCCATATTTGCATGTATTCAGTTTTTATTTCTATTGCAGTGTACTGTGTGTGTTTCTGTTTCATGTGACAGGTAAGAAGATGGTGACTAGACTGACTGTGAGGCTGTGAAGACAGAAGATGAAGTAGTGTCAATGTGTGTAACAGTGAAAGAATGTATATATGAAAATTGTATAGACTGAGTGATAGAGTGTTGTAGTGAGGAACTGGTATGTATTGAAATTGATATGATATGAAATGTAATACACCAGTGAAGCGTACAAATAGAGGAGTTATAAAATTTGTATGGTTGAGTTATTGAAATAAAATATTTTATTCAAATAAAATACTGTTTGAATATTTGAATTTCTGTACAATTGTATTATATTTAAATATAAATATTATATTCTTGTCTGTTGTGTAGTATAACGGTACAATAATAAACACATTTATAATAATATATATTTGGTTGTTATCATCAAACAAAAATCATATAATTGTTATATAAAACAACGTTATATACAATAGAGGAGATGTAATAATTTGATTCATTCTACTTTTGTTAATGATGTGGAATTTTCTGTTCAATGTGATTTAAATGAGGCTTTTACTCGGTATTATAAACAGATTTTTGGTTCTAAGATTAAAAGAAGGATCAGTGTTAATTGGAATGAAATTTGTCCTTCTGATACTAAGAATGATTTAGTAGATTTAGATAAACCTTTTTCAGAGCAGGAGGTTTGGAAGGCTATTAGTGATATGCCTAGTGACAAAGCTCCTGATCCAGATGGTTTTTCTATTCTTTTTCATAAGCAATTTTGGGATGCCTTGAAACTTGATATTAACAACTTATTTAATGATTTTTATAATGGGAATTTTGTTTAGGTAGCTTTAACTTTGCTAATGTTAATCTTATTCATAAGAAATTAGGCGCTAATACTTAAAGGATTTTAGTCTTATTTCTTTAATCAATTGTTCTGTTAAAATTATTACCAAAGTCCTAGCGAATAGGCTTAGTATCAAGATGAATGATCTTATTGATTGTTCCTAAATTGCCTTTATAAAAGGTAGGAACATAGTTGATGGAGTAGCAGCTGTTTAAGAGTATATCAATGTTTGTTGTAAAAATAACTTTTCTTGTGCTATTTTGAAAATAGATTTTGAGAAGGCTTTTGACTCAGTTGACTGGGATTTTATTTGTGAGTTATTATTAGCTAGGGGGTTTAGTGTTAGATGGATCAATTGGATCATGCTTTTCCTCAGATCTGGTTGCTCTAATATTGTAGTCAATGGGGTTATTGGTAAGAAAATTCAATCTAAAAGAGGTTTTAGACAAGGTGATCCCCTGTCACCTCTTCAATTTAATCATGTTGTTGATGTTTTCACTAAAATTATTAAGAGAGCTGAGAGATTAGGTGTCTTAGGTTGTATTGGTAATGGGGATTTTAATAGTAAATTATCTATTCTTCAATTTGCAGATGATACATTATTATTTTCCTCTCACTTACCCAAGCATATTATAGCTTTGAAGTTTATTCTTTATTGTTTTGAGATGCTTTCTGGTCTCAGAATCAATTTTGATGAGAGTACGATTATGGTTCTTAATGACTTTGAAAATGCTGAGAATCAATTTGCTGACGCCTTAAACTGTTCTTCTATGAAATTTTCTTTTAATTATTGGGGTTTTAAAATTAGTCCTTCAAAACTTAAGCATGAAGATTGGTTAGTTATTATAGATAAGATTAATAATAGATTATCTTGTTAGCAGATATCTATCAAGAGCTAGTAGATTAGTTCTTGCCAACTCTGTGTTGTCTGCTATTCTGACTTATTAGATGGCCGTTCATCGATTTCCTCATTGGGTAGTGGATAAAATCGATAGAATTAGGCGTAATTTCCTCTGGAGTTGTGATAGCTTTTGTAAGGGTTATAATTTTTTAGTTAATTGGGAAGTTTGATGTAGATCTAAGAAGGATGGGGGATTAGGGATTGTGACGACCCCAAAACCCATACTGACAGTGTTAAGGGTAATCTTTGGAATATAACACAGAAACAGATAATAGCAGAACAGAATTAAATAAATACACCAGATAATGCACAATAGAATATACTGGATAAACGTAATCATCAGAGTTACACAGTATACAGGATCATACTTAGTACAAATACAGTGCAGCTACACATAAATGTCTACAGCGGAAAACAAACATAATATGTACAATAGGGGCTGAACAGCATAAAAAGAGGTAAATGATAGAATCCATCTTCAGCTCCAGCCATCCAGAAAGAGCCTTCTAATAACCTGAATACAAGGCTGCCCGTGTAGAAAAAGGGGCACCCGAGTTTGCAAGTGAAACAAACTAAGAGTCAGTCATGGGACT
The DNA here is from genome assembly GCA_030737875.1 of Allium sativum. Classification (NCBI taxonomy): domain Eukaryota; kingdom Viridiplantae; phylum Streptophyta; class Magnoliopsida; order Asparagales; family Amaryllidaceae; genus Allium; species Allium sativum. Next base: position 459,098,476 of record CM060913.1, on the reverse strand, counting down.
GGTATGAGAAATCTACTTAACACATTATACAATTGGCTAATCACAGGACCACGCCACTTTCGCGGAACGGGTTTACTCCATTGGATTGCCGGTGCTTTAAAACAATTAAATCTTTTAAACATCACAATGCTTTTTATAAAAATGAAGCCATTATAAGGCTCAGTTCCCATCACACAATGCAACGCAAACCGGAGGATAGAGTTTTACCTTATAATGGCCAAAATATGCTTGATACGAATACAACAACGCACTTGATATTACTACTAGTGTTTATATGTTTCAAAAACAATTTCAAATCATAAGTATCAATCATAGACGACATGAGCGTCCCATGCCACTATGTCGCCAAATATAGGTATACAATCAAAACCGCACAGTCACGTATTTGGAAATTGGATTTCCATCATGAACCAAGGCAAAAGATAGTCCTTACCGACTTCAAGACTCTCTAGCCCGAGCCTCAGGGTCAGAGGGCATCGACCCTTGGAACATCAGGGCCGGTCCACCGATGTGGATTAAAATTCCTGAACATTGCGTTTCCCCGCCCTTTGGGGCGTAAATGAGCCAACGAATGGCTCCATCGATCCCGGATCGACCGATATAACCGAGGCGCCTCGCAACAGCAACAACCACATAGGTGAAAATAATATAAATGTCAGCCAGTTTAAGCAACGACACCACCTCTAGCTAGAAAGAAACGCATGTCCTCCCTGAGGAACTCTCCCGTTTTTGGTTCATACCGGGGTGTGAGGTTCGCGAATTCACGTTATACACAAAGCTACGCCACACAGGCGGTGCTTTGATCATCCACCACAAGACTTTGCTTTTCAACGGAAGCCCTGCTCACTGCATCTTAGCATGCCACACAGGCAATTCACGCCATGTAACTGATGGCTATCAATCACACAGAATGAATTCCAATGTTAGACACACAGTCCATTTGCAAGTCCATTCTGGGTCTGAACGAAACCAGAGGCACTATATACCTCGCAAACCCATCGATCTCCGCGTACGCCTGGACGATCACCACTCATTATCCATATTTTGGGATGCCTCCCAATCAGGACATCAGTTACCATCCAAACGAGATGAAGACCTCCGGTCTTCGACCACCGTCTTCATCTTCGATTTCTTATCGTCGATTCAGTTATTCAGAATGGGATAAACCCGGTCTTTCTGAGCAACTCGCGTATATAATAAACAAGTGCTACACAAACATACATATGCATCATTCTAATTCATTAGTCACTAACCATAAATCAGCAAGAGAACGATTTCCCAAATATAAACCCCGAAGGCCGAAACCAACATCAGATCAAAACCCAGGAAACCATTCGACTTAGCTAACCTTCAGTTAATTTCTAAATTTCACATTCCATATCGTTTATAATATTTTATGACGATTTATCGCTATTTTTATTTATTTTAAAATAGCCCATTTATTCAAACGACGCTTCGGGCCATAACGCGGCTGTGGCGTTGTTTTTCTTCAGATTTGATTTACACATATCTGAAAATCTAACCATTGGATCCTCACAAATTTTATATCATTAGAAAGATCTTTTCAAAACGAATCCAACGGTTCCAGCTTTGGGAAAATCCGATGGTCGGATCTCCCGGTACAACCGTTGAAGTTTCGATTTCAAAATACGAACTGCAGCGTCGTTATTCGATTTAATTTAATTATATTTATATATATATATATAATCGATTCTGGCGCTGTTTTTCTTCAAATTTGAATTAAACATTCCAGACAATCCAACCGTTTGATCTTTACAAAGTTGGTGTCGTTGGAAAGATATTTTCAAAGCGAACCCAACGGTTTCGGTTTCGGGAAAATTCGATGGTCGGATCTCCCACACTAATCGTTTGAAATCACATTTTCAAAATACGAACTGCAGCTTCGTTATTCGATATATTTCATCTCTCTCTCTCTCTCTCTCTATATATATATATATATATATATCGATTCTTCGATTTCAAAACTATATTCTTTTCATGCATTTTATAAAAATGACATTTTTATCCAACCGACAACTATTTCAACACTTCGCTATTTTTAACTATTCATGTATATAGTAAAAATGTGATTTTTATTGTAAAACAATTTGTTTCAAAACACGATTATTTTATATAGTTCATATATGTGATAAAAATATGATTTTTTATTATAAAACAATTTACTTCAAAATACGAATACCATTCAACACATGAATTTCTATTCAACAAATGAATTTCCATTCAAAATATGTTTTTTATTATAAACAAATGAATTTACTTCTAAAAATTTCCAAAAAATAAATCTAGCTATGTTTTGACGATACGGTCCCAACAAAACTAGTTTCGTCAAATTCTGAGACCGTTTGTAAAATGGCCCATTTCTGTCGATCCAATTTAACCATAATTGACCTAAACACGTTTTCCTTTGCCACGCTCACATACTAGCTTCAAAAATTACGAAATTTGAAACCTAGCAATAGTTTAACATCCCGGATCCAACTAAAGTGGTTTCGTCGAATTCCGAGATCGTTTGCAAAATGGCCATTTTCACGGTCTATATAAACTCCATAGCGACCTTTCAGAAAATTCATTTGGCCATAACTTTTGCTTCCTGCTATGAAACTTCGATTTTTCAGATTCGTTAGAAAGATATTTACTAACATATTTAAATATTTTTGGTTTTACTCAAATCCGTTTTGTTTTGCACCCGATACAGTCAGTCAAAGTTTGAATTCAAATTTTGAAACTACCGTGCCATTTCAGGCCTTATTTATAATTCAAAGTAATTATATTTATTTTCAACTTCGATTCAAACTTACATTCCACCATTATTATTTAAAATATTTATTTTAAATATTTAAAATCCACTAAAATAGCCAATTTAAAAATTTTAAATTGGTTCAGATTTTCCGGGTTGTTACATGGATCATCAATTGATATAATTTTAACTCTTCCTTATTAGCCAAATGGTTATGGAAATTTAGTAGCCCGGAAGTGACGGCTATTTGGAAGCAAAAAGTTTCCAAATCTTATTATGTTGGAGGCAATTTTATAGTTAATTCTAGTCATAGTTAGATTAGTAGATTATCATTTTTTTGGAATTCGGTTTTGAAATGTTTTGATTTCTTTAACTTAGGTTGTAATTTGACTGTATATTTGGGGAATATTACATTTTTTGCATGATTCTTGGTCTCTCGAGTGTCCCTTAAAATAGAATTTCGAGAGCTTTTTGAGAATTGTTGCTTTAAGAATGCTTTGATTACTGATGTTTATAATGATAGTTCAAATCCCTCTTGAGAATTTACTTTTGATAATATTTTAGAAGGGTCAGTGCTCAGGCATTTTGCCTTACTGAGAGCTAAATTGTCTTTGTACCATTTGGATAATAATGGTGATAACATATATTAGGATTTTGATAAGAGTCTTCAATATACTTCTGAATCTATGTATAAGTTTCTTAATTTTTCTGGTGTTTCTGTCTTTATTTAAGTTTCTTTGGAAGACAAATTCTCCGCCGAAAACAGAATTTCTTATATGGTTGATTATTCATAAGAAACTTAATATGGTTGAGCAATTAAAGAAGAAAAATATTATTTTTGATGTTAAGTGTGGTTTTTGTAATTCCTTGGATGAGAATGTTGATCATTTATTTTTCTCTTGCTCGATTACCTATTATATTTTAAATATGGTTGTTAGAATCTTTGCGTTTAACTAGTCCAAATCTTTTAGTAATTGTGATTATTACTGGAATTATTTTAGATTTCAAACATAGATATGTGTGGTATTCTTTAATTACTATTATTTGTTGGTTCATTTGGTTGGTGAGAAATCAGAGATTGATTCATTCTAATATTATCTCTATAGATAAAATAATCATTAGGGTTGTTTCCTTTAGTCTGGATTGGATGTCAAACCCTCATTATAAGTTATTTAGAGATTTTCGTTTTGAGAGATATTTGATTAAGATTAGAACTAATTTGAGTTTGTTAATTAGATTAAATAAATATTTTAGTTATAATAGAATTTGCATTTGTTATTGTGTTCTGTTTTTTGTTTCTTGCTTATCTCCGATTTTTTATGATATTGTTATTTCTCATATATATATATATATATATATTTGCTTATTTATATATATATATATATATTTAATGGTAGCTTATGTTTTGGCAAGTCTCTTTCAGGTTGCAGGTAGGTGATTTTAGCTGAAGAGCTTTTTGGGGAGCTGTTTTTGGTTTTTAGATAATATATGCTTTGGAGCTTGTTAGTGTGCAGTTTTAGAGAGTTTTTTTTGGAGTTGTTCCGTTCTCTAATTTTTGTATTTGGTTTGGAGTGACTTGTGTATTGTGTAGGAGTTGTAACGTCCCGTATTTAAGGCAGTCAAATATTTAATTTAATTTATTATTTTAAATATTTTATTTGGAATATTAATGATTTTAATATTTAATTCGTTATTAAAAACGAAGTTCGAACATTATATGTTTATATAATTACAAAACGAGCTCGAAATGGCACGACAGTTCACAATATGGAGTTTTGAACTTCAATTGAATATACAGGATCTGATATAAGTCAGATTTCTATGAAACAAGAAACGTTAGAATCTCGTTGATTATAATTTTCATATGGAAGAGAAAAATCTATATTCCGTGTTACAAATTATTAGTTATGGTCAAATCAAATTTTGAAATAGTCGCTATGGAAATCGTTATTTGAAATATAGGCCTTTAAAATACCCATTTTTCAAACGGACTCCATTTTCGATGAAATTAGTTTCATTGGAACCATATCGTTAAACTATTATAAAAAAATCAAACTGCATAGCAAACCGATGTTGTATGTGACCACGGCAGCCGTAAACGCCCATTCAATTTCTATAGCGCGTAATTAATGTAATAGAGAGATATATGAGTGTAACTTGAGCAGACGATCGAATGAGGCCATGAAACCAGTTCCATTGAGTCCGTATTGTCGATTAGAGTCAGGATAGGTATATAGTTTGTTATTTTTGGAGACAGGTTAATTTGGTGCCCAAAATTGCAATGCGGTGCATGTATAGAAATAGCCTACTGGGAAACTGTCTCAGAATGTGATGAAACTAGTGTTGTTGGGTTCGTACTAACTAATTATTGTAGAATTTCAAGGTTTCAAGTTGATTAGAGTTATTTGGTATCGTAGAAAATTTAAACGCGTGTTTTTCGCTGGTTTTATAAAGGAAATTTTTTCAAACGATGTCGGATTTCGATGAAACCTGTCCCATTAGGTCCGAAATATTTTTCTATGCTAGGATTAGCCTTTTTACCAGAAAACAGAAATCGATTGTAGTGGTTTTAATCAATTACTTCACGTTGAAGTTTGGTTAGATTAAAATAATAATTTAATCATCCCATTTCTTATATATATCCCTCTCAACAAATCGGTCAAACCCTATTTCTGCAATTCATGGTCAATGTAATTGTCGTCGCCACCATTATACAACCAACGACAGAAATCTCCCAACACTTTTCCTCCCAAATCTTCAAATCCTTACATCAATCCGTAAAACCCTCAACTGCAACTACGTAAAGCTCAATGAGTACTATCGAATCAACGACTATGATGTCATTTCGTTAGTCGAGATGATAAGAATTCCCTCGAGAAGGTGCGTCATTCGTGAGTTTACTTGCGGCGCTTGGGTTACCTTGGCCTGTCAAGTTTTCTAGCATTGATGGTGGGGGTCACGGCGCCTCTACCAGTGTCGAGGGATTGATCCTTGGCGGTCAGGGTAAGGCGCAGTCAATGACAAAGCAACGTGAACTATAGGTTTCAGTAACTGACAAAGGGTGTCGGCCAAAACTTGTTAAACCAGAAGGAGTTGGAAAAGAATAAACGGACGGTGCATTTGCTTGTTCGAACAGGAAGGAGCTGATTCCTTTGGCCAATAAAATGTAAACTGTGAATTAATTTCATAATTAATTAGGGGCTTAGTTTTATAAGTAACGTTAATTAAGGACATAAGTGGACTTATCCACCTGTTGTTTATAGATGGAGGAACCGTGGAAACCTGGAAAAGAAGATTGAAAGAAACACAGATGGAGAAACCATGGAAAACTGGAAAAGAAGATTGAAAGAAACAGTTCGACCATTACCAATTTAAAACGTAATTAACCTATTTATAATTTAAGATAATTAAAGTCTAAGTTGTTAATTAAATTATTAAACTGATTTGCTTAATTCTCATCTAATTAGATGATTAAAGTGTTAATCAAGGATTTATAGTTGGTTAGATATTGAACACACTAATTAGTTTTATAAAGGATGGTTAAGGAATTTATTTTAAGGAAATTAATCTAATAAAATTCGAATAGTTATAATCATATAACTTTTACGTATATTTACAGAATTGTACCAAACGACTTGCAACGAAATCGTGGTAACAAACACTATGCTGTGGAGCTGGATTTGAATGAAATTGAGACAGCAGGGTTGCAGTTAAATTAAACTACTGTTTAATTTTACTGTAACCAAACCGATTCAATGACAAACGGTATCAAGGTGAGTTAAACTCATTCAGTTTTCCCATTTATATTTTATATAAATTGGGTTTTTATTTTGTGTGCTCTGTTTGCTATGGTTGACTGTTCACTAGTTAGATATTTATTTATTGATTTAACTAATGAAATTAAATCGTTGTTTAATTTCAGTCAAATACCAAATCATTATTCTAACAATTGGTTCCAATAAAGGTAACTTACCTTGTTGGTCACGTTTATAAAATAAACGTGTTTAATTGTTTGAATTGCTTGTGGTTGGGATTAAATGGTCGTTATTTATTATTATCAGTTAAATGAAATTGAACGATCTGTTGGAGATAACCATTTGTATAACAGGAAGAACAGGTTGGAGGGATCCAACCAGATTCCTCGATTATATTATTTATTTTTCGTATTATCATATGAACTGTCATGTTTGGGTGATTGATTTGAGTATTGATCATTGATTGGAAATTCAACCTGTGTTTGGTTTTAACCAATAGGCAGTATTGGTTGAGTAATTGGCAGTAAATGGTCTAAAAGTAAATGGTTTTATTTATATCGAATTACCGTCAGGGTAAGTTGATAGAACTGAAGTTATAAAATTTATTTTATAGCTAATGATAGATTTGAGTATATATAATTTGAATAAAGGTTTGTTAAGAAGGAAATAAATAATTATTATTAATTATTTAAGTTTATAATTAATTATTAATTGACTTAATAAAGTAAATTATGATATTAATCAGAATTATTAACAAGTGATTAGAAAACTAACCTAATGATTAAAATTGGATAATTGTTTTGTTAAGAAATAATTAAGTGGAATTATATTAAATTAATTTTATTATTAATTAATTTAAAGGGCAAACAAATTGAAATCGGTTAACGAGATAACCGTGTTTAGAGTTGACTAAATTGACCATTTTTAACTGGAATTATTATTATTATTTTAGTTGTTTGGATTAATCTAATAAAATTGTTTAAAGAATAATTGTTCATTTTAATAGGGTTTTAAAAAGGGGATTAATATTCATTTTAGTTAACAAAGAAATTTACTATGGAGGTAGAAAATAAAGGAAGTAAATTATTATTTTAATTAATAAATTAGAGAATTACTTTTTAATTGAAATTCATTTAAAAGGTAATCGAAGTTGAAAAGAAATCCAATGGATTAGTGAAAGATGTTTATGAACAATTTTTATTTTTAAAACCTGAGTTTTATAACGAAGTGATAAAGAGCATTTTAAGCGAACATGGCAGCTTAAAATATATGTTACTTAATTATTTAAATTAAGTAAATGGAAATTAAGAGAAAGGGTTTATTATAAACCAGGATTTTTAAAAGTGAGGATTAAGATGTTAAAGCGTTAATTTGACATTAAGTTTGCTTGATAATGGGATTAAGTAAAAAAGGGGAATTGAAATGAAAATCTCAAAGCGAGAGATGGTGGGATGGATTTGAAAGGAAATTGGGAAAAAGTGAAATGGTAGTAGAAGTGAATCATGGGATTTGATAACCAAATCCAAATTATAAGTGAGCTTGGTTAAAAAGGTCGAATAAAAAGTGATGTTTATAAAGAAGTACTTAATTTATTGAATTAAGAGAAAAATGGGTATAGCCGAAAAAAGGTTTCAAAAGAGTAAGCAGATTTTATGAAGCCGTATTTGGAATAAAATAAGTTAAATGGAAATTGTGTTGATATTAGAGTGAAGTATTGGTTTTTGGATTACAACTAGTATTTGTATTTAGATATGAACGTTGTTGATCAAGGTCTGAGAGTTAATTAAAATACTCCAACTTGAACAACATCAGGATTATCTGAAGATGATATTAGTGGTAATCATAAAAGAGGTTAGTGATAATTTATTATTTCCATTAGTGAAATAATATTGCAACATTCGGTGGGAATTTGGAAAAGATATGACGAGAAATCCAAAGTAATGGAAATTAGTAAGAAGGGAAATTATATAAATGAGAACTCCAAAGTAGAAGAAAAGCAAAAAGGGTTTGCGTGAAAATATAACGATATTTTCGGGTTAGAAAGGAAATGTAAAGTTGAGTTTTATTTTATACAAATAAATATTAGTTATTGTTTCAGGAACGGAATAAAATATATTACGTAATGCTGTTACGAAGAATAAGTTGAATGGATTTCCCAAATGTAAATAATAAAGAATGATGTAATAAATGTTTTTAAAGGAGAATTAAGTGGAAATTGAATATGGTTATTTTACTAACTATTATAGAGAACTGGTTTTGAGAACATTAGCATATAAGAATCAAATATCGTATTTTTAAATAATAAAAGAGTTAGAAGATTTAATTAAGCAGAAGTGAATTAGTTTGTTTTAATTAAAAGGCCAAGTGGTGCAGAATACTGAACTAGTGAACTCATTGGATTATCATGATTGAATCACTGTTTGTTTTGATAGTTAAATCACCGACTATCAAATCTGGCCAATACGATTGTTGGTACGGAAATACCGGGACCGAATTTATATTCGAAAACCATTCCGACCAACAAATAAGTGAAGATAACAGAAGACGATCGAGATGGAGCATTGAAGACCGTGGATCTTCATTAATCGGAAGAACTACTAAAAACCTCTGGTTTAGCGGCCAGAGATAAACTGTGGTTCTGTCGTGGTTGGAATCTACGGATTGCGGGGACTACTCGCTACTGGTCTATGGGGTGATTCCTATATTGGATGTAGTAGGAGAGTACCTTCGGTTCATCATGTTCCTGGATGACTTGTATGGACGGATGTCTAATAGAGTATTTCCAAAGGGATTGCGTATGTTGATTTTTTCAAACGTACCATAGTTGATGAGCTCCCAACTAGAGTACTTTTATGGACGTCAATTAGTGATATCTGACAGATTTGACGATGTGGCATTCAAAGTGAATGACGACCAAATATTCCAAATTGAAATTCAAACCTCAAGCCTCACGACCAGGAAATGACAAAAATCGGGCAGGCATCATGGCTATGCGGGTAGCTCCCATTAGGGTGTATAATCACCTATCTAGAGAATATCCTTTTGCTTCTTTAATCTATTTCGATGCTGTCTTTTTTCGGGAAACAGTGGTTTGAGCCCAACCGTTGGTGATATACATTCGATACACTCAAGGGAAATGAGTGGTCGGTCATGTGAGGGCCGGGTTGCAAGACGTTCTTGTTGAACCCAGTGTATTCACCTCTAGAGGTACACTAGCGGCAGGTGGTCCCATACCTTGTCATAGTCGGAATCCAAACTCCAATAAGCGCCCACGGATTTGTTTGTATATATATATATATATATATATGTATGTATATGTGTGTGTGTGTGTGTGCGCGCGTGTGTGGAGCGTGAGATGCAAGCATTCCTCTAGATTGATATCTACTTGTATTTAGACACTATTATAATATCAGAAAAGATATTGATTCCGAAAATGTTTTGGGTTATCGTAAAGTAAAATACATCCGTATTTATGTGTGGATTTGGTACTACGATTATCCTTTTTTTTCCGAAAATATTTTGACTTTAAAATCAAGTTGTGTGATACCCTTAATACTGTGCGAATTTTTCTCACTCTGGTTCACCAGACTGACCTGGTGTTTTGTAAATGCTCGGGTTAGCCTGGGGTGTACAGGTTCAGGTTATCGAATGTTGTGAAGAGACGAGCTGAAAGAGTCCAGACGTATGAAATTATATGATTACTATTCCACTGTGTGTTGTATATGGGACAGATTATTAAAACTGTCCAGACGTGTGCTGTACTCTGATATTGAATGTATTTTCAAAAGCTCTCGATAAGGATTTATTTTTATATTATATTTTGTTCCACTGCGATGTGAGACTCTGTGATTATGTGTTGTGTTGGTTCTTCTTCTTCTTCTATTCTTGTATTTCTTTCTTTCTTATCTCACCCTCTAAATTCTTTCTAATAACGTTCCAGTGTTTTCGGTGTTTGGAAGGTCGGCATGAGTTATGGTAAAGGTATTTATGTCGATTTCCGAGGTCGAAAATCGTGGGGTCATTACAGTGCTATCAGAGCTATTGGTTTAGTAATAACCTTGGCTCTATGGTGTAACTCGATAGAGATTAGGTTAGTAATACCCTAGATCGAGATTGAGTGTATATATATATATGAGAGCATATTTGGAAATTTATATACAAATATTTTGTATTGTGTTGTTGATCGGTTAAAGTGTTGAGAAGCATTAAACCGACAATGGATACAATATTGTTTTGTAAAGAGGGTAAATGAAATAATTTTACCCAGATTATATTTTTGTATAGAAAGGTAATAATTTTATCAAATTATGTAGATATTAGTGTGTTTTACTGATTTTGATGGAATTCAAATCGAATTAAAAAGTTGAATCGATACTTAACTTGGTTTAGTGTAAAACCCAAAATGATATTGAAATTAAATAAAACAGAGTTGGAAATTAAAATTTTGATGAATAAATGATAATCAAATAGGAATCAATCGTATTAAGCGATTAATGTCCAAAATATGTTAAACCAAAATAGAATGTTAACATTAAATGTAAATTCAATGGATTCGGTTGCGTGTTGCTTGTTGATTATGAATTGGTTGTATTGGATGACAATTTGTTTGATGGGATAATTAACAAATTTAAGGGAGATAAATGATTTATAAACTAAAGAATAAATTCTGTTATAATTAAACTAGAATGAAACTGCATAAAAATTGAAATTTATGATTTAACCAGGTATTTGATAATGAATTGATGTTGTGTATTTGATTTTGGAATTGGTGTAGTTATACTAGTTGGTTAGTGAGATATTATCTCATAATTTCATATAGTTATTACTTATATATGAACTGAGTTAAGTACAAGTGCGAGATGGATAAGCAAGATTGATATCGGTTGAGTGAATCGCATATACATTGAGCCAATATGCTCAATAGCGCTCGTAAAAGGTACTCCTACGCGAAAATATAAAATTTTGGGTTTTGATTTTTGTTTTCCGACCTTGTGAGTCAATGTATATATATTATTTGTTCCTGCGATATCGCATATGTCACTCCATGCAGGGGAGACTCTGCCGAATTCTTCCGGGAATTTAAGATGTTAGAATTTTTTTCGACATTTTTGAAAATATTTATATACGGTATTGAATTGTTTTATATTTTAAAATAAACCGGATTTGGAAATTAATCGGTTTGTAACGTTCTTTCCTAACTTAGCAATTTCGAGGACGAAATTATTGTAAGGGGGGAAGAATGTAACATCCCGTATTTTAGGCAGTCAAATATTTAATTTAATTTATTATTTTAAATATTTTATTTGGAATATTAATGATTTTAATATTTAATTCGTTAGTAAAAACGAAGTTCGAACGTTATATATTTATATAATTATAAAACGAGCTCGAAATGGCGCTGCAGTTCGCAATATGGAGTTTTGAACTTCAATTGAATATACAGGATCTGATATAAGTCAGATTTCTATGAAACAAGAAACGTTAGAATTTCGTTGATTATAATTTTCATATGGAAGAGAAAAATCCAGATTCCGTGTTATAGATTGTTAGTTATGGTCAAATCAAATTTTGAAATAGTCGCTATGGAAATCGTTATTTAAAATATAGGCCTTTAAAATACCCATTTTTCAAACAGACTCCGTTTTAGATGAAATTAGTTTCATTGAAACCGTATCGTTAAACTATTATAAGAAAATTAAATTGCGTGACAAACCGATGTTGTATGTGACCACGACAGTCGTAAACGCCCATTCAATTTCTATAGAGCGTAATAAATGTAATAGAGAGATATATGAGTGTAACTTGAGCAGACGATCGAATTAGGCCACGAAACCAGTTCCATTGAGTTCGTATTGTCGATTAGAGTCAGAATAAGTATATAGTTTGTTATTTTTGGAGACAGGTTAATTTGGTGTCCAAAATGGCAATGCGATTCGTGTATAAAAATAGCCTACCGGGAAACAGTCTCAGAGTTCGTATTAACTAATTATTGTAGCATTACAAGTTTTCAAGTTGATTAGGTTTATTTGGTGATCGTAGAAAATTTAAACGCGTGTTTTCGCTGGTTTTAAAAAGGAAATTTTTTCAAATGATGTCGAATTTCGACGAAACCTGTCCCATTAGGTCCGGAATATTTTTCTATGCTAGGATTAGCCTTTTTATTAGAAAACAGAAATCATTTGTAATTGTTTTAATCAATTACTTCACGTTGAAGTTTGGTTAGATTAAAATAATAATTTAACCATCCCATTTCTTATATATATCCCTCCCAACAAATCGGTCAAACCCTATTTCTGCATTTCATGGTCAATGTAATTGTCGCCGCCACCATTATACAACCAACGGAAGAAATCTCCCAACACTTTTCCTCCCAAATCTTTAAATCCTCACATCAATCGGTAAAATCCTCAACTGCAACTACGTTGAGCTCAATGAGTACTATCGAATCAACGGCTATGATGTCATTTCGTTAGTCGAGATGATCAGAATTCCCTCGAGAAGGTGCATCATTCGCGAGTTTACTGGCGGCGCTAGGGTTACCTTGGCCTGTCGAGTTTTCTTGCGTTGATGGTGGGGGTTACGGCGCCTCTACCGGTGGCGAGGGATCGATCCATGACGGTCAGGGTAAGACGCACACTACAAGAAATTTGACCTTTACCTACCAATATTTTACCTACCAATAGATATAGGTAGGTAAATAGAACCTTTATCTACCAATATTTAATGGTAAAATTCATTGGTAGGTAAATGTTGTCAATGTTATAAAATTGTTAAAGGATGGTTATTTACCAGTAATTATTGGTAGGAAAATGTATTATCTACACATATACAGAAGGGGAAGTTTTTTTTATGATTAACCCCTACATTTTTCTCATATCATTTTAAACTTTCATTAAAAATAATACTGAGTCGTGCGATGATGTGTCAAAAAAGTATATTCTAGTATTTTTTTTTGAATTGAAGATTTTGTTTACATATCCTATCAACGTTTTTTGTAAAATAATTTCTTTGTTAATTATTAATAATTATTTTGAAATATGAAATAACTAATAGTTAATAAATTGATAAACAGTAATTAAATTGTAAATAATTAAGATTAAATAATCACTCGTTAATAACTTATCATACATTGTTAATTCTTTTTAAACAATTGATTAACTTTAAATTTTTCTAAAATGTTTCACAATTTCACGTTAATATGTCATCATTTGAAATGATCAAAACATATTTTCTCTAGTTTATTGCAGAGACACAATTTATACCATCCTCTCCGACTATAAATTTAACAGCTTATTCTAAATTAAATCTGACGGTACAAATCTCAATCCACGTGATCTTTTTTGTGGCCCAATCCGCATAATCTCTTTTGATTGGCCATAATATAAACAACAAAAACTGCCACTACAAACAAATACTAATAACCTTGATGACAAGTATTTATTATAATTGCTATCTTTACATCCCTTCCTAAAACAAGTGAGGCATTCTTACTTTAAAACTTAATTGACTTTCTTCTCTTTCTAAAAACATGTTTCATGAAATACCCTAACAACTATATTTTTTCAACCTTTTTATTAACACATGAATCTGCACAATAACAACAAAATAACAAAATAATAATGATGTGGGTGTCTGATAAATTTTCGTCTGTGTATTTTGCAGGCCAAATTAGTATATTTTCTAGCTCCGACTCCAAAATAATTGTCCGAATCAATTACATTCATGCATATAACAAATAGATTCAATGATATAAGGAAGAGATTCATGCATATAAATGTAATATCCTCTTATTCTTCTTTTCTTTTATTCTATGCTATTCTTACACATGATATTTGGATAATATAATATACATTCAATTCCATTTTAATATTAGATCTATATTTACAGACAAATGAATCAATTCCATTTTGTTTGTTTGTGTGTGTGTGTGTGTGTATCAAGAGTTTGTGTTAATTAACGTACATCTTTTTCTTTAATTCCTTTTACATTTATTTCAAATTTGTTTTGTTAAAACATGGTTGACATTAGCCTTGCTTAATGTTTGTGTTAATTTATCAAGAGTTACCATTTAAAGTTTGTATGAAATAAATGATAACATATTAACGTTGATTAATTTATACATGATAGACTCCATACATGATATAAATGGCAACATATTAACGTTTGTGTTATTGTATTTCATACTTGTATAAATTAATTGCAGTTGATTAACGTTACTTTATACATGGTGGCATTTATAAATGGTAAATTTTGTATAAATTAATTTATCGAATAAATGGTTAACATTTCATGGTACCAAGTTAATTTACATATTGGCTAACTCTATTCATACACAAAAAATTGCTAAACATGCACCAAAAACATAATAAATTACTACACGCCAAATATTACTTTACATACACCATGTCTTTTACTGAATTACCCTTATTTTCATCTTCTTTCTCTTCATTCTTTCAAACTAAAAACATCTATTCCCAAAATAAAAAATTATACATCAAATTGTAAAATTTAACAAAATAAGTTTTAGTTCCTACATTAATGTTGTAGCTATTTTAATTTCTTCAAAAAGCATTGCTTAAATTTTAGAAAAAAATTCAACACGTCTAAATTACAACAATTACTTTTGAATCTTGCCTTGATTGAAATTTCAAGTTTCATTATGAAGTAATTCATTTACATTTTAATTAACTATCTAGTTTGAATCAAAATTTATTGCTCCTAAGATTAGTTTGATTTATTATGTATAAAAGTTTAAAGTAAGTAACTGAGAGAAAGTGTTATTTTAGTAAAAGATTTTTATAAAAAAAATATTCGTGCATATTAAGTGATTTTGGGTGTTTGAACAGAAATTGACTTACATATTAAATGGTACCATGTTAATTTACATATAAACTAACATAAATTAATATGGTACCATTTTTTACATGGTAACATATTATTTGTATAAATGGTTACTTGGTAGCATTTATTAACGTTAATAACTGCTTACTAACGCTAGTATT
Source organism: Allium sativum (assembly GCA_030737875.1). Taxonomy (NCBI): domain Eukaryota; kingdom Viridiplantae; phylum Streptophyta; class Magnoliopsida; order Asparagales; family Amaryllidaceae; genus Allium; species Allium sativum. The sequence goes on along the minus strand of CM060913.1, from coordinate 459,082,961 downwards.
CACCACAATTTTAATGCATAGAAAACCTTTTATTTTTATTCCTAGAAGTAGTTTATTTTTCCTTTTCCTTCCTTCCCATCTTACATTATCTATTTATTTATTTATAGATGGCTAGAAAAATGGATCTGGTTTATGGGGATGGTAGCGTTGGGGTCATGGGTTCAGTTTGTGAAGCTGTTCACAATGCTGGTGGTCATGCTACTGGGTAATTAACTTATATTATTTACATCCTTTTTTTTCCTGTTTTACAAATTTTTTACCTCATTTAATTTTCTTTATTTTATGTGTGGAAACATTAGGATCATACCAAGGACTCTAATAGATAAAAAGGTGATCTTGGCTTAAAATTCATAGTTGATAAAAGTTAAAGGTTTCATTCTCATATTTGGTTTATTATGTAGTTTATTGGAGAAACGTGTGGGGTAGTGAAAGAAGTGAGCGGCATGCATCAAAGAAAGGCATAAATGGCTAAGCACTCTGAAGCATTCATTACAGTATCATGTTAATTTTATCCATTATGTTACAAATTTTATTTTATCTTTCCTTTGTTTTATATTTTCTGATATTATTCTACTACATTCCCAGGTGGTTATGGAACATTAGAAGAGCTACTTTAAGTTATCCATAAAAAACTAGTTAGTGATAATTGAAGATAAATTAACATTTATATTAATTTATTTCATACTTGTATAAATTAATTGCAGTTGATTAACATTAATTAACGTTAGTTTATACAAGGTAGCATTTATAAATGGTAACATTTGTATAAATTAATTTATTAAATAAATGGTTAACATTACATGGTACCATGTTAATTTATGTTAATTTGCATATTAAATGGTACCATGTTAATTTACATATAAATTAACGTAAATTAATATGGAATCATTTCTTACATGGTAACATATTATTTGTATAAATGGTTACATGGTAGCATTTATTAACGTTAATAACTGCTTGCACTCGTTAATCTACTTCATACTTGTATAAATTAACGTAAATTAACATGTTACCATGTAATGTTAGTTGACGTTAAAACAAGTATGGAATAAATGGTAACATATTAACGTTTGTGTTAATTTATTTCATACTTGTATATATTAACATAATATGTTACCATTTAATATCTGATTCATATCAATGTTAATTAATTCTCATATATTTGTTTCATTTTCAATGCTAATTTAATTTGATTTGATGTTGATCTCATTTGATAACTTTCTACTAATCTTTGATATTATTTGGTATTAAACTAATTGGTTGGATTTCAAAGCTTATATTTATGTTTTGCCTTATATTGGAAGGAAAAAGCTAATAATTCTATTATGACAGGTACACAAACACGTTTGACTCTGTCTAGAAAAATGGTGAGAAACAACCTAACTTACTGAGGTAAATAAAATTATATCAAAAATATATTTGCGAATTAAATTGTTTCCTTTCAATTTACTGTGCTATTATATTATGACTGGTACGACAGACGACCAGACAAATTCTGGATCAAGAAGCCGATGATTAAAACTAGAGTGAGAGTATGAGTGATTATGTACATGTATATGAGTGAATTAGTATGTAGTAAGGAGCCAATGTATACGAGTGAAATGTAGCGAGGAAGTGTATGTATAAGTGATTATATAATAGTAATGAAACAGTATGTGTACAATTCAAAAGTGTAATCAATATTTAATTGAATAAATATTTGTTATTTGCTTAAAAATAAATTCTATGTAAATATTCAATTTTTGTAAATATTTATTTATAGTAAATAATGCCATATGGCCTAAAAAATGATGTCATATGCCCTAATAAAATGATTACACGTGGACAAATTATTGTTTGACACTTGAACCAACCATTAAATGCCAAGTATCGGCATTAATATATGCCATGTGTATACTATTACGACAACCATGTCAGCATCCATATAGGATGACACATCACCAGCCATGTCAACAACTATCTAGGATGAACATCATCAAACAAATCAGTTGATGACTCATTATTCAAGTCATAAGGTAGTGGGGTCCATTGATTCTTTTACCTACCAATATCAATAAGTGTAGGTAAATCTCTTTCTCTACTAAGCTTTACCTACCAATTTTCTACCAATTAAATATTGGTAGCAAAAATATATTACCTACCATTATGTTAGTTTTACCTACGCTTACAATTGGTAGGTAAAGACCTCATTTTCTTGTAGTGGCAGTCAATGACAAAGCAACGTGAACTATGGGTTTCAGTAACTAACAAAGGGTGTCGGCCAAAACTTTTTAAACCAGAAGGAGTTGGAAAAGAATAACGGATGGTGCATTTTCTTGTTCGAACAGGAAGGAGCAGATTCCTTTGGCCAATAAAAATGTAAACTGTGAATTAATTTCATAATTAGTTAGGGGATTAGTTTTATAAGTAAAGTTAATCAAGGACATAAGTGGACTTATCCACCTATTGTTTACAGATGGAGGAATCGTGGAAACCTGGAAAAGAAGATTGAAAGAAACACAGATGGAGAAACCGTGGAAAACTGGAAAAGAAGATTGAAAGAAACAGTTCGTCCATTACCAATTTAAAACGTAATTAACCTATTTATAATTTAAGTTAATTAAAGTTTAAGTTGTTAATTAAATTGGTAAACTAATTTGCTTAATTCACATCTAATTAGATGCTTAAAGTGTTAATCAAGGATTTACAGTTGGTTAGATATTGAACACACTAATTAGTTTTATAAAGGATGGTTAAGGAATTTTTTTAAGGAAATTAATCTAATAAAATTCGAATAGTTATAATCATGTAACTTTTACGTATATTTACATAATTGAACTAAACGACTTGCAACGAAATCATGGTAACAAACACTACGCTGTAGAGCTGGATTTGAAGGAAATGGAGACAGCAAGATTACAGTTAAATTAAACTACTGTTTAATTTTACTGTAACCAAACCGGTTCAATGACAAATGGTATCAAGGTGAGTTAAACTCACTCAGTTTTCCCATTTATATTTTGTATAAATTGGGTTTTTATTTTGTGTGCTTTGTTTGCTATGGTTGGTTGTTCACTAGTTATATATTTATTTATTGATTTAACTGATGAAATTAAACTGTTGTTTAATTTCAGTGAAATACCAAATCGTTATTCTAACGATTGGTTTCAATAAAGGTAACTTACCTTGTTGGTCACGTTTATAAAATAAACGTGTTTAATTGGTTGAATTGTTTGAATTGCTTGTGGTTGGGATTAAATGGTTGTTATTTACTATTATCAGTTAAATGAAATTGAACGATCTGTTGGAGATAACCATTTGTATACAGGGAAGAATAGGTTGGAGGGATCCAACCGGATTCCTCAATTATATTATTTATTTTTCATATTATCATATGAACTGTCAAGTTTGGGTGATTGATTTGAGTATTGATCATTGATTGGAAATTCAACCTATGTTTGGTTTTAACCAATGGGCAGTATTGGTTGAGTAATCGGCAGTAAATGGCCTAAAAGTAAATGGTTTTATTTATATCGATTTACCGTCAGGTAAGTTGATAAAACAGAATTTATAAAATTTACTTTATAGCTAATGATAGATTTGAGTACATATAATTTGAATAAAGGTTTATTAAAAAAAATATTATTAATTATTTAAGTTTATAATTAATTATTAATTTATTTAATAAAATAAATTCTGATATTAATCAGAATTATAAACAAGTGATTAGAAAACTAACCTAACGATTAAAATTGGATAATTGTTTCGTTAAGAAATAATTAAATGGGATTATTTTAAATTAATTATATTATTAATTAATTTAAAGGGGAAACAAATTGAAATCGGTTAACGCGATAACCATGTTTAGAGTTGACTAAATTGACCATTTTTAACTGGAATTATTATTATTATTTTAGTTGTTTGGATTAATCTAATAAAATTGTTTAAAGAATAATTGTTCATTTTAATAGGGTTTTAAAAAGGGGATTAATATTCATTTTAGTTAACAAAGAAATTTAGTACAGAGGTAGTAAATAATGGAAGTAAATTATTATTTTAATTAATAAATTAGGGAATTACTTTTTAATTGAAATTCATTTAAAAGGTAATCGAAGTTGAAAAGAAGTCCAATGGATTAGTGAAAGATGTTTATGAACAGTTTTTATTTTTAAAACCTGAGTTTTATAACGAAGTGATAAAGAGCATTTTAAGCGAACATGGCAGCTTAAAATAAATGTTACTTAATTATTTAAATTAAGTAAATGGAAATTAAGAGAAAGGGTTTATTATAAACCAGGATTTTCATAAGTGAGGATTAAAATGTTAAAGCGTTAATTTGACATTAAGGTTGCTTGATAATGGGATTAAGTAAAAGTGGGGAATTGAAATGAGAATCTTAAAGGGAGAGATGGTGGGATGGATTTGAAAGGAAATTGGGAAAATTGAATTCGGTAGTAGAAATGAATTGTGGGATATGATAACCAAATCCGAATATAAGTGAGCCTGGTTAAAAAGGTCGAATTAAAAGTGATGCTTATAAAGAAGTACTTAATTTATTGAATTAAGAGAAAAATGGGTATAGCCGAAAAGAGGTTTCAAAAGAGATAAGCAGGTTTTATGAAGCCGTATTTGGAATAAAATAAGTTAAATGGAAATTGTGTTGATATTAGAGTGAAGTATTGGTTTTTGGATTACAACTAGTATTTGTCTTTAGATATGAACACTGTTGATCAAGGTCTGAGAGGTAATTAAAATACCCCAACCTGAACAACATCAGGATTATCTGAAGATGATATTAGTGGTAATCATAAAAGAGGTTAGTGATAATTTATTATTTCCATTAGTGAAATAATAATGCAACATTTGGTGGGAATTTGGAAAATATCTAACGAGAAATCCAAAGTAAAGGAAATTAGTAAGAAGGGAAATTATATAAATGAGAACTCCAGAGTAGAAGAAAAGCAAAAAGGGTTTGCGTGAAAATATAACGATATTTTCGGGTTAGGAAGGAAATGTAAAGTTGAGTTTTATTTTATACAAATAAATATTAGTTATTGTTTCAAGAACGGAATAAAAGATATTACATAACACTGTTACGAAGAATAAGTTGAATGGATTTCCCAAATGTAAATAATAAAGAGTGATGTAATAAATGTTTTTAAAGGAGAATTAAGTGGAAATTGAATATGGTTATTTTACTAAGTATTATAGAGAATTGGTTTTGAGAACATTAGTATATAAGAATCAAATATCGTATTTTTAAATAATAAAAAAGTTAGAAGTTTTAATTAAGCAGAAGTGAATTAGTTTGTTTTAATTAAAAGGCCAAGTGGTGCAGAATACTGAACTAGTGAACTCATTGGATTATCATGATTGAATCACTGTTTGTTTTGATAGTTAAATCACTGACTATCAAATCTAGCCAATACGATTGTTGGTACTGAAAGACCGGGATCGAATTTATATTCGAAAACCATTCCGACCAACAAATAATTGAAGATAGCAGAAGACGATCGAGATGGAGCATTGAAGACCGTGGATCTTCATTAAATGGAAGAACTACTAAAAATCTGTGGTTTAGCGGCCAGAGATAAACCGTGGTTCTGTCGTGGTTGGAATCTACGGATTGCGAGCACTACTCGCTACTGATCTATGGGGTGATTCCAATATTGGATGCAATAGGAGAGTACCTTCGGTTAATCCTATTCCTGGATGACTTTTATGGACGGATATCTGACAGAGTATTTCCAAAGGGATCGCGTACGTTGATTTCTTCAAACGTACCATTGTTGGTGAGCTCCCAACTAGAGTATTTTTGTGGACGTCAATTAGTGATATCTGGAGGATTTGACGATGTGGCATTCAAAGTGAATGGTGACCAAATATTCCAAAAGGAAATTCAAACCTCAAGCCTCACAGCCGGGAAATGACAAAAATCGGGCAGGCTTCATGGCTATATGGGTCGCTCCCATTAGGGTGTATAATCACCTATCTACAGAATATCCTTTTGCTTCTTTAATCTATTTCGATGCTGTCCCTTTTCGGGAAACAGTGGTTTGAGCCCAACCGTTGGTGATATACATTCGATATACTCAAGCGAAATGAGTGGTCGGTCATGTGAGGGTCGGGTTGCAAGACGTTCTTTTTGAACCTAGTGTATTCGCCTCTAGGGATACTCTAGCGGCAGGTGGTCCCATACCTTGTCATTGTCGGAATCCAATCTCCAATAAGCACCCACAGATTTGTTTATATATATATATATATGTGGAGCGTGAGATGCAAGCGTTCCTCTAGATTGATATCTACTTGTATTTAGACACTAATATAATATCAGAAAAGATATTGATTCCGAACATGTTTTGGGTTATCATAAGGTAAAAACCGTCCTTATTTATTTGTGGATTTGTTCTTATGATTATCCTTTTCTTTCGAGAAGATTTTGACTTTAAAATCAAGTTGTGTGATACCCTTAATACTGTGCGAGTTTTTCTCACTCTGGTTCACCAGACTGACCCGGTGTTTTGTAAATGCTCGGGTTAACCCATGGTGTACAGGTTCAAGTTACCGAATGCTGTGAAGAGACGAGCTGGAAGAGTCCAGACGTATGATATTATATGATTATTATTCCGCTATGTGTTGCATGTGGGACAAATTATTAAAACTATCCAGATGTGTGTTGTACTCTGATATTGTAAGTATTTTCAAAAGCTCTCAGTAAAGATTTATTTTAGTATTATATTTTGTTCCACTGCGATGTGAGACTCTGTGATTATGTGTTGTGTTGGTTCTTCTTCTTCTTCTATTCTTATATTTCTTTCTTTCTTATCTCACCCTCTAAATTCTTTCTAATAACGTTCCAGTGTTTTCGGTGTTTGGAAGGTCGGCATGAGTTACGGTAAAGGTATTTATGTCGATTTCCGGGGCCGAAAATCCTTGGGTCGTTACAGGAGTGGATATACTTCACTATTGGGTGGTGACCATGCCGGAACTTGATATTGAAGTATGAATGAGCGGTGGTTTATCCGGAGCTCATCTATCTACTACTATATACATACATACAGTCAAAAATTATGCAGTTTTTTTGGTTACCTTTCAGTCTTATAGGCAGTTTTTTTGTGGAATTTTTTTTCTTTATATATATATATGCGTGTGCTCTCTTCTTTGTTGAAGATCACACTTTTTTACTTCATAATAAAATAAACAAATAAAATAACATTTTACATACCAGAATAAAAACTCATCATACATTGTGTGACGATGAACCATACACTACTGATGCTCATAACTAAAAATTTGCGTTGTGCAAGAACCCAATCAATGTAAAGCGACTGTGAAGAGAAAGAAATAGTTGAAAAGAGGAGAAAGAAGAAAGAAAAGAAGGAAATAGAAGAGAAGAGAAAAGAAGAAACAAAACACAATCGAAGAATCTCATAGCACATCAGATAACATATAATAATCAGTTGCAAATATAAAAACAAACGAGACACTAATAACTACATAAACTATATATTAGAGTATACAAACTCATACAGTTATACAAGATATAAATAAACTTGAACTGATAAACTGTCTCTACTAAGAATATATAAAACTGTCAAGTCTCCACAACTCTACATAGTAGAATAAACAACACTAAATACATGTATAAATAAGAAAGATGCCATCTTCTATTGATCCACTTATGCAGCTCCAAATAATACTTATACCTGGCATCTGGTATGCTCATCAGAATCATCGATGAGACCCAAGGTAATAAGAGGGAAATAAAACCTTGGGTCATACAATAGTCTTGTGTGAGCGATAAATAAATCTCAAAGTACTATAAAAGTCATAACAGTATACATGGCACAGAGGGTATGGAGTATCATACCTGTCCTTTCCTTATATCCATAGAGTTAGGACATAATAATCGATATATACCATATCATGATGAACATCATTTAAAAAAGGTGTGATAAACGCATAAATACTAATGATGGTAAATACATATTCATAACATCCATTGTCCATCCTCACATTCACTTACTTAGTGCAAAAAGCATATGGTATCCAGTATTTTGGCCAACCAGTCTATCCTTGTATTGGCTGTCCTAAAACATCAACTGACTCTATCTAACTACCCACTGTATTAAATCAATAGACGGTAGTGAGTAACCCTATCTAGTCCAAAACATCAACATACTCTAGGTGTAGGTCGATTAGTCCAAACGTCGATTATAGTGTCGTCCTTCTCTACATCTTGAAGAAAAATATCGATCGCAATATCTTTGCTCCCTACCCGGGAATCATCGTCGTTGAATGACGAATAACTTCATAGAAGTACCAAGTATTCATCTCATGCCAAAGCCATCGATCGAAGAGTCATCGTCCTAAAATCGCTATTGAACGAACCATCATATCCTACTCCTCGAAATCCCATCGATGTCAAATTGGCTAAAATGTCCAACAACGATAGTAATCAGTATCGACAACTTCACGGTAATTGATAACGATAACATAGATCACCTATTTAATCAAAATTTATAAAATACGCATCCATGGAAAATGTCCAACATTCGTTATAAGTCCATCCTTTATTTTCAAATCGACGACCAAGCTTTAATGTTGCTTCATCTTCAAATATGTCCCCAAGATTTAGTTCTGCTATGCCGTCGAATCTATCCATGCACTCTGAAGCTTCCTTGAGAATTTACCTCATCCATTCTAGTCTATAATCCTTGTAAGCTCAATCAATATACAACGACATGTGCATTTAATCAATAAGCATCCTAAACTCTAATAAACGAAATATTTCCTAATACTAGATTGCCTATGAATGGCATTTTAAGCTAAACTAAGCAAACAACTCAACCACGCAACCAATAGTCATACAATTTCCTAAAATAGCATACAAACATCCATAACAACAAGAATAAATCAAATAGAACCTATTTATAACAATCAAAATGAAATAACTGTCCAACTAACCTATATATAACAGTATAGTCAAAATAGCTTGTAATAACGCATAACAGCGTGCAAATATGTAAAAATATGGCAATAGATTAATCTACTTAAATCACTATCTAATATTTTTGTTTATTATTTACTAGGTTCAACTATCCTAAATATTACATTTTATAATAAGAAATCAGTTTAAATCATCAAAACTATACTATACGAACAAATACAGCTTAGTAAGAGACAATATCGCCCATTTTAGCTAAATAACCCAAATTATCTCTAAAGCATAGAGTTCGTCAATATGAGCCCATAGGAAGAAACAACGTCTAATTCTGACCTCGTATGATAAAGTTATAACATTTATAAGTTCATAATTAAAATGGATAATTAACAGACTTAGCTAAGCAATTAAATTAGTTAATTACCTAGTTATCCCCTCAATTTTCTTTCTATTCTAGCCAAAAATCCCGACCTCCTTTAAACCCAAAACTGTCACCCCTTTGTGTCATCGCTGTAGTAACAATCCGCCCAGAATGAGCCTAAATTCTAACTTAGAAAAGACCCATCGGAACGTAGAGCCGTTCTAAATAGATCGTTGGCCTCTATAAGGAAATACTTCAACAAATATAACAAAGCAGGATAAAACGACATCAAAATCGCACATGCAAAAGGAATAAAATATAATAATAGAAAATAAATACAATATTAATCAAGAACCATAATAATGTCGGTTACAATAGGTTTCTACTATCATAAGAGGTACATCAATAATAATTATCTCAACAATACAACAACAATCACGATACTGTCATAGATGATTACTAATAGCCATAGATCCTCCTTCTTCAGGCCCCACTCTTCATAACATCATCAATCAAGCGTTCCCACTTACTAACCTGTTTATATGTTAAGAGGAGGGAGGTCAAAACAATATGCTCTGGTAGATGAAAATAACATAAGTTTAAGGAATAACTATTCCCTATACATGACAGTATAAACTCATCAAATAACGACTATGTGAATTCATCACACAATCAAACATATGTAACAATGAGGCGAACTACACTACAGTCACTTGTGGCCTACATGCTATTTATTTTAGGGTGGATTCTTTATGATCAATTAATATCTTACGAAGCAGACTATCAGTTGGTCACTTAAGGATATAATATTTATATATTTGTTTAAGGGCGAACTTCCATTTTAACTTAATTCCCTATAGCGGATCCTAGCCACTTAAGACCTCATCTTATAATCGTCAATGTTGTTAAATATACTCTTAGTGTAAATTGAGTGAAAATAAGCAGTCACTTATTATCTACATGCTAGGGAGACAGCTTTGTCATTTATGATGTTTCCCCGAAGGACCCTTTTGTTGCTATCTAGCCGTCATTACAGGTGAACTCCTAGCCACTTAATACTTCCCTTTAATAGGCAGTCCACTGCATGCTCTCTTTAGGACTCTTGTTTGCCCATCCCTATGTAAGCCCTTACATAGCTCCCAGATAAGAAGCGGGCAACTTCCAGAAAACTATCTTACCCATATGTCTATCATTTTAATTAAGACCATATAATACCTTATAAGAGAAAGGCAGACCCAATGACCACTTAAGACCTTTATAAGGGTGGGCCTAATCACTGCAGCCCTTCTAAAGAATAAACATTTGAAGAGGCTTAATGTCCAGACCACTTAATACTTAAATAATGTAGGTCAGCCACTTAATACCTTCTCGAGGCAGGTCTACTTCACACACAATTATATATATATATATATATACACACACACATACATACATACATATATATATACAAGACTTCTCACCTTAAATTGACCATTTTAGATGTTGGATATGTCGAGCGGTTCTGGGCAGGATTCTGCTACAAGTAGGGCTTAACCTCGCACCTTAGTACAATATTATAACTGCCCATGACACCTAGATCTCTTACATTAATCAGTCTTCCTTGTAGATGCTGGATATGTCGGTCGGTTCCAAACAAGCTTCTACTACAAGTAATGGTTAACCTCGTGTCTGTGTGTCATCAATATAAATTAAAGCAATCCTTGCATACATACAAATTTCCTATGGGGACACTCAATTTCTACTTTCCTAATTTAAACACTTTAACATGTATTTAATATGCATTTATATTACATTACACTATATATAGTAATAAATCGGGCGTAAATCAAGCATACGTTAGTAAACGTCCAAATTCGTTAAATTGTCATTGCTAACATCAAGATTAGGTTTATATGTTTATTTTCCTAACTTTCTCAATCATGGCACAAACATGTGTATTAACATTCAGTAAATAATAAGGAAATAACAACATATACATAAAACTTGTAACTAAGGTTTGAGTGATTATTTCCATAATAAAAAAAAGACAAGGTGCAATAGTTCGGTTATATATGTAGAATCCCCTTTTGGGGTACTGCTTCACTTTTACATGTTTTTATACAAAACTCAAGGCTTTGTTGATTTGTGACTAATACATTCAAATGATTTATTTTGAAAATAGATGCTTAAACCGATTAGATCTACAATACTCAAGTTTTATGATTTAGTACATATATGAATATCTAAAATTAGCAAACTAGTGTACCATACCATTTTCGAAAATTATACAAGCTTATCTTCCATTACATCAATAACTAAAAACCCAAAGTACTACAAGTGATTGACCATTTTCGTGAATAATAAACACAAGGGATTTGGAGGATTTGTATTGCTTTGGTTTCATTCAAATCAAATCGCCTTTAGGTATAATAATTTAATCTACACTACAATGATATAGTACACAACAAACTCATATAAATTTCCAATCACAGTGATTGGAAGGGAAAAACAATGGAATCTAGTATAGGATCTATCAAAAATCTGGATTTTTTCCCTTAAAATAATGTACCCTAAACTTAATGTATATACATATATAAGATAATTAGATTTAAAATCTCGTATATACATATTATATTTAATTCCAGAATGTATATAAAAACTTAGATTTAGAAAAGACAGAATATAGTTTAAAATAAAATAAGAGCCTAACCTGATTTCTGGACTTAAGAAACGGAAGAAAAAGTTGAGGTGCAGAATAAAATGAGTGTAAGGTTTAAGGAGAGACTAGAGGGTTCTACTTATAGTGATAGTGTGTGTATAGACCGTAGGATTGGTTAGACTTAATCTGGACAGTTCATTGTTGTAAAACTATGAATAAATACCTTAAAAATATAGCCTAATCCAACAATTTATCCTAAGGGCGATCAACCCCCCTCTATAGAAGGGTGGTTGACCCCAAGGTCAACCCCTTCCCATAGAGGCGGTTGCCTTCTGGGGTTGCTCCAAAAAATTTGTTTCTCTATACGTTCCTTTTTATATTAATTGCATAATTAATGTGATTGATTCTTTATGTTTCTTGTTTATTCTTGTCCCCATTTGTTCATATATATACCTACTCACAAATTTAAATCTTTGAGGAATATCCCGTTATGCCAATCAATATATAATAATATTCCAAATTTATCTTAATTCAGTTTGAATTTCAAATCTTGTGTGCAGATAATTTACGCATAATCTGTTATATTAATAACTTCTTCATAATGAGTCTATTTTCAGCAAATAAAATATGAAAATGGATTTGAATCTTGCCACAAATACAATAGTAATACTTTCATGCCCCAATTCTTAATTATCTAAAATTCTTATTTTCAGTCCATTAATATTTTATTTTTTATATTTAATTAATTGTCTATGTCTATTTAGAGTATATTTTGTTGGGTGCTACATTATTCCCCTTAAAAGAAATTTTGTCTTGAAATCTTTCCGAGGGGGCAAAAACACAATTCTCACTAACAAACATGTTGCATACCTAAATTATTTATCTAGCATTCATAAACGGCCAGGACTTGATGTGATTATACACTGCGTACTTACAAACGTGAGCTCAATCCTAGCATGAAAGTGTAGCATGTGATGTTGAATGTATGCAAAACACCCTAACTTGCATATAATTTCTATATGAGTGCTTAGTACATTTGTGTTACAGACAATTCCTACCATTCATTCTAGCAACCACAATGCAACCATCACCAATGCCGATGGCTAAAGAGGCGAGGCCTCAATACATTTATTTTAGAAAATGTTCCCTAACGTCTCCTTGTGTAAGCATCGACTTGAGGATTTCTATGTCTTCGAAAGCATAAGCTCCAATAGGAACCCCCTTCTAGTTCAAATGAAAGATCTAGAGGTATACGACCTCTGTTCCTTTTGGAGTAGCTATCTATTAAAACTGATATACTTATAAGTATCAGGACCAAATCCAGAAATCAAAAGGTATGAGGTGGAAGCCTGAATACTTCAAATATCGTACTTCTGGTATTTCAACTATTCAACGCAACCGAAAGGTGGTTCCGATCGTTATCGGAAGTGCTTCTAGATCTGGAAATGATACTAACAGTAATTTTAGGAAATACTGGTTTTTTTATAAAGCTATCTTTTTACCAACTACACTATATTTATTGAAATTCTATTGGTTTACAAAAGTATTTAGAATAAAGTATACACAATTTTCTAGTACTTTGTACCATATTAAATATAAAATATTTGGACTATCATTTTATAAGCTAATACTGGAATTAACGTATAATCTTTCCTAAAGTGTGCACCTTTAGGAAACTTATAACAAATTCATACAAGCATAACAATTCATGAAATTCGAAACCCATCTGTAACGGCCCAAAAAGTTCTGATCGTGATTATCGATACTAACACATATTCTGTATCACATATCAACTAATCAAACATCAGAGTTAACATATCGTTAATGGAAAGAAGTTAGAGGGTGAGAAATAGAAAGAAAGAAAGTTAGAATAGAAGAAAAATAAGTACTGAACATAAAAGAATCAGAGTATAACGAATCTCTTATTGGAACTGAATAAAATATATTATATAACATCTTGAAATACAAAACTGTATTTACTTACATACATCATCAGAGTACAACAGATATACGATATAGCGGAAATTAACTCTATATATCTAGCGTTGACACCTCAGGTTCCAATCTCCTTCAAGTGCATATGTAAAATCCTTAAATCACTTGACTGCCCGTACAAATTTGGGCACCCAAGAGTTTAGGGGAAACATAGAAAAATAAACTCTGGGTCAGTCATGGGACTGGTGTGAGTAAATGATTTTAAAACAGATTAATTTAACATTCAAAAACCCTTTTGAAAGAAATGATAATCGTAAGACTGACCCACACATAAACAGGGATGGATTTTACCTTACGATGACCCAAAACATTTTTAAAATCATACATATACCATATGATATTATAATAGTATCTAAATACAAATAAATAGCAATCTAGAGGAACGCTTGTATCTCACGCTCCACATATATAATATATAATCAAAACTGCAGGCGCTTATTGGATAATGGATTCCGACTATAACAAGGTATGGAACCACCTGCTGATAGTGTATCTCTTGAGGGGAATACACTGGGTTTAACAAGAACGTCTTGCAACCCGGCCACACATGACTGACCACTCATTTCGCTTGAGTGTATCGGATGTATAGCACCAACGATTGGGATCAACAACTGTTTTCCTGAAAAGGGACAGCATTGATATAGATTAAAAAAGGAAATGGATTTTCTCTAGATATGTGATTATAGACCCTAATGGGAGTGACCCACATAGCCATGCTGCCAAACCCCGTACTGACGGTGGCAAGGGTAATCCTTGGAATATAACACATAAACAGATAATAGCAGAACAGAATTAAATAAATACACCAGATAATGCACAATAGAATATACTGGATAAACGTAATCATCAGAGTTACACAGTATACAGGATCATACTTAGTACAAATACAGTTCAGCTATACATATATGTCTACAGCGGAAAAACAAACATAATGTACAATAGGAGCTAAACAGCATAAAAAGAGATAAATGATAGAATCCATCTTCAGCTCCAGCTATCCAGAGAAAGCCAGCTAAAACCTAAATACAAGGCTGCCCGTGTAGAAAAAGGGGCACCCGAGTTTGAAAGTGAAACAAACTACGAGTCAGTCATGGGACTGGTATGAGAAATCTACTCAACACATTTAAAATATGGCTAATCACAAGACCACGCCACTTTCGTGGAACGGGTTTACTCCATTGGAATGCCAATGCTTTAAAAAAATTCATTCTCTTAAACATCGCAATGCTTTTTATAAAAATGAAGCCATTATAAGACTCAGTTCCCATCACACAATGCAACGCAAACCGGAGGATAGAGTTTTTACCTTATAACGGCCAAAATTTGCTTGATACGAATAAAACAAAAGAATTTGATATTATTACTAGTGTTTATATGTTTCAAAAACAAATTTCAAATCATAAGTATCAATCATAGACGGCATTAATGCCCCCATACCACTATGTCGCCATATATAGGTATACAATTAAACCCGCACGATGTCGTATTTGGAAATTGGATTTCCGTCCTAAACCAAGGCAAAAGATAGTCCTTAACGAATTCGAGACTACCTAGCCCGAGCCTCAGGAACAACCGCAACTGCCCCTTGGAGCGACAGGGGCGGTCCACCGATGTGGATTAAAATTCCTGAACACTGCGTTTCCCCGCCCTTTGGGGCGTAAATGAGCCAACGAATGACTCCATCGGTCCCGGATCGACCGATATAACCGAGGCGCCTCGCAACAGCAACAACCACATAGGTGAAAATGATATAAATGTCAGGGCTGGTAGGTCACTAACACCACCCTAGCTAGGAAGAAACGCATGCCCTCCCTGAGGTCCTTTCTCCTGTTTCTGGTTCATACCGGGGTGTGAGGCTCGCGAATTCACGTTATACACAAAGCTATGCCACGCAGGCGGTTCTTTGATCATCAATCACAAGACTTTGCTTTTCAACAGAAGCCCCGATCACTGCATCTTACCATGTCACACAGGCAATTCACACCATGCAACTGATGGCTATCAATCGCATAGAATAAATTCCAATGTCAGACACACAATCCATTTACAAGTCTGTTCTGGGTCGGAACGAAACCGAAGACACTATATACCTCGCAAACCCATCGATCTCCACGTACGTCTGGACGATCACCACTCATTATCCACATTTTGGGATGCCTCCCAATCAGGACATCAGTTACCATCCAAACGAGGTGAAGATCTCCGGTCTTCGACCACCGTCTTCATCTTCGATTTCTTATCGTCGATTCAGTTATTCAGAATGGGATAAACCCGGTCTTTCTGAGCAACTCGCGTATATGATAAACAAGTGCAACACAAATACACATACACATCATTTCAATCCATTAGTCGCTAACCGTAAATCAGTTAGAGAACGATTTCCCAAATGTTAACCCCGAAGGCCGAAACCAACATCAGATCAACACCCAGGAAACCATTCGACTTAGCCAACCTTCAATTAGTTTCTAAATTTCACATCCATATCATTTAAAATATTTTATAACGATTTATCGCCATTTTTATTTATTTTAAAATAGCCAATTTATTAAAACGACGCTCCAGGCCATAACGCGGCCGTGGCGTTGTTTTTCTTCAGATTTGATTTACATATATCTGAAAATCTAACCGTTGGATCTTCACAAAATTTACATTATTTGAAAAATCTTTTCAAACGAATCTAACGGTTCCTATTTTGGGAAAATCCGACGGTCGGATCTCCCGGTACAATCGTTTGAAGTTTCGATTTCAAAATACGAACTGCAGCGTCGTTATTCGATTTAATATAATTATATTTATATATATATAAATATAATCGATTCTAGCGCTGTTTTTCTTCAGATTTGAATTAAACATTCCAGACAATCCAACCGTTGGATCTTTACAAAGTTGGTGTCGTTGGAAAGATATTTCCAAAGCGAATCCAACGGTTGCGGTTTCGGGAAAATCCGATGGTCGGATCTCCCGCACTAATCATTTGAAATCACGGTTTCAAAATACGAACTGCAACTTCGTTATTCGATATATTTCAATTCTATTTATACATATACATATATATATATATCGATTCTTCGATTTCAAAACTATATGATTTTCATACATTTGATAAAAATGATATTTTTATCTAACTGTTTTCTATTTCAACCCTTCACTATTTTTAACAATTCATGTATATAATAAAAATGTGATTTTTAATGTAAAACAATTTATTTCAAAACTCGACTATTTTATATAGTTAATATAGGTGATAAAAATAGGATTTTTATTATAAAACAATTTATTTCAAAACAAGATTATTTTATATAGTTCATATTGATGATAAAAATAGGATTTTTATTATCAAACAATTTCTTTCAAAATATGAATACCATTCAACACATGAAGGTTTTCTATAGTTTATATATATATATAAAAAGGTGATTTTTATTGTTAAAACAATTTATTTAAAACACGAATACCATTCTACACATGAATTTCTATTCAACGAATGAATTTCAATTCAACACATGAAGGTTTTCTATTCAACGAATAAATATAGTTTCAACAAATGAAAATAATTCTAACACATGAATATTATTCAAAATTTCGGCAACATAACGGCAGGGTAGTTAAAACCAGGACCGTCCCTAGTACGGCTCCTCGCTCTACCTTAAAGCCTCGCAGCTTTTGACAATGGGGAATCATGCATCTAGTTCGCACGCAGGCGGCATGTATATTTTTTTTATTTCCACAAACTAATCCTATGTGGTTTCGACCAAATATTTCTCTACCACAAACGGGTATTTTTCAACCACAATCAATCAATTTCAACCACAAACAATTTCAATCAACCATTCGCTATCAATCAATTTTCACACCAATCACAACCAATAAATATCGTCCATGGTTTGTGGACGAGGGGCGTATATATATATATATATATATATATATTTATATACAGGCATTTCACTTCTATCCAACACATATATAATTTTTACAACGCATATATAACTTATACATCGAACGTACAACTTATACAACGCTTATACAAGAGGTGTACAACGCTCATATAACTCATACATCGATTATATAATTTATACATCGTCGTTTTCCATATCGTTTATAAATTAGAAATCTCACATTGGGTTCCACTCCAAAAAAAATAGCAGAAGGCTCAGAAAAATATGCGGTCTCTTCTGGAATGTAGAAGACGTCGACACGAGTCCACTGTCTCTTGTTTCACTGAATTTCGTCAAGAAACGAAAAAGATATGATTTTTATAGTGAAAACAAAAACCGTAGCACTGCGAACTGCTATAATATAGTTTATATTAAAATAGCCATATACCTTTACTTTTGATTCAAAACTAGGGTTCGAATTTTCTTCCAATCCGTTGCTCGAGGCCAAAATCGGTCAGCTCCACGTCGAAGAGCCTCGAAAGGCGCGCTGACTGGTGGTAGAGGCGTCGGACTCGAGCTGGGTATCAGGGAGAAAACAGGCGATGTACGGCGGCACTTCAGAGCAACGAATCTCGAGAAATACAAAACGAGAAGGGGCGAGACTTGTTCTGATTTGAAGAGGGGGAGGAGCTCTTCAAAAACTTCAACTGGGGGAGGGGCTAATTGTGGCTGTGGCGGTCGGAATATGGCCTGGAAGCGGCGTGTTGGATCTAGATTAACCCTAGAGGGGGGTGAATAGGGTTTATCGCAGTTTTTAAACTGAATTGAAAAACTGACAGGATATTAAAATAATAAACAGATCACAGAATGCAGCAGAAATAAAAGTGCAGAAAGTAAATCACACACAGATATACCCAGCTTCGGCAAAACCCTGCCTACTGCTGCATTCCTAAGGTTTCTACTAGGTGTTATAAACAGATCCCGCATACAAAACCATGTACACTCGCAGCGCCTGCTCCTGTCCTAACCCTACGCTCAAAACCCTAGACTGACCTGTATCCCCTAGGCCAGATTTTCCTGAATTTCAACCTCTTAATTCGTAACCCCTAGTTTTACAGACTAGTAAACTGTTCAGATGATTTTACAACTCGAAATAAAAAAAAATAAAACAACACAAATTAAAATAGCAAAACCCTAGAACAAAAAGAATAAAGGAATTAAAATCTAAAGGGTCATTCCCTTTTGAAATAGAACTAGGGTTTGCTTAATCCATCTGGGTCGGCTCGTTCATTTGTGTGCACCGCTATTATTTTGACCCGTTCCTTCCCTCTTTTCTCTGAGAAAAACAAATGGCGGCGACTTGTAAAATCGAGCTAGGGTTTTCAGGAAATTTTCCCAAATTAATTTGCGATGGTTCTTCAACTCTGGATAATCTTCTGATGCTCGACTCTTGGTTAATCTCTGAAGCCTTGATTCGAGATGCGCCGTGAGAAACAAATGATCGAAACCCTGATTTCAATTTGTGAGTTTTCTGATTTAAAAAATTTCTTGGAATTGTGATGCTTGTTGATTTCGATGTTGATTTCTTCCGATCTGAAATGTTGGGTTAGATTTTTTCACTATACCGATGATGAATTTTTGGTGTCTGAAATATAGGGTGTAGAAAAACTCCTATATAATCTCTGATTTCCTGAAATGACGAAATCTGATTTGCGAGAATTTGTTGCCTCTGATTTCAATCGATGACTTGGCTGATTTCTGTGTATTCCTCTTTTGACTTCTCGTCTTGAAATTGACTCATGAATTTTAAATCTTGTTAAAAAAAAAACTTGCGTGACTTATTGATGAACTGTCCCTTGTGAATTTCGATTACTTGCCTTGTTTGGTTTTGTGAGATTGAATCGATCCATGATTAATTCCCTTGCGTGAATAACTGCATATTGTATATCTGGAAATGAATCTTGCCAAAAAAAAACATTGTTCATTGAGGAAATTCTTGCCGAGTATTTTGTGAAAACTGGAAACAAACATTGTTTTTCCTTGCGTGATTTTCTGATGAATCTTGATGTGTTCTAGGCCTTGATAACTTTGAGTAATTCTGGAAACAAATAAAGTGATTTTTGTCATTAAAAAAAATGTTATTACTTGCCAAAATCATCACCTTAATTTCAAGAGCCTTTTTGCTAATTTCCTGAACCAAATGAAATCTCTTGCCAAATTTTCAATACTAAAAGATCTTCTTGTTCTTTGTAAAAAAAAAACAAACTTGCCACATATAGATCAATTTGCTTTGTCATATACATGAACCTTTTCTTGGTCACTACATTGTGTCCAGTTTGATTGTTTTGACCATGAACTTGTGCATGAATTGTGAATTGATTTTCTCGGCCTTGTTTATGATTTGTACTTCCTTTTCTTGAACCATTTAAATTGTTCTTATCGGCTTTAAAAAAAAACTGCTGAAATCATGGACTGATTTGAAAACTTTCTGCATGCTCTACTTGACTTGCTTCAGCATAATTGTTGGTTGACTTTCTTGCTAAAGTTGTTGCACTTTTTGAACATGTGTGCTCGATCATTTGTCTGAACATCCCATGCAGTATTGAACTTTTGAATAATGCCATAGCATTTGACTGATCTGCCATGCTTTGATGTACTTGCACAAACTTGCTGACACATTTTCCTTGCTATTGCCCCTGTTTTGCTTGTGAACTTGGACTGGTCAGACCATCTCGAACCAGTCTTGATCATGTACTTGTTTATTTTCATGCTGTGTACATACACTACATATATCACACTTGCTATTGCCGTGTAGACTGGAAATCTGATGCATATACACTTGAAATATCATCACTTAATCTTTGCTATGTAACACCATCATGCACATTACCATGAACATGAACTTTGTTGACATATTTCACCTTGTTTTTGCTGCTACACCATACAGTATTGACATGCTTGACTCAATATGACATGTACTCTTTGTTTCATTGTGCTCGGCCATTTATATTTGGCTTCCTAGATCACTTTGTTGCTGTCTTGTTTGTATTTGAACCATTATGTTAAATGCCACTGTCTCGACCACTTTTGCACTTGAACTGTCTTGACTCTTGCTTGTCATTTCTGAAAATATACTTGTACTAGTTTCTTGGCATTTGAATATTTGCTTTGTACTTTGAGATGTGTTAACTTTGTTTTCATGTGCACTGAGTTGAGAAGGTCCACATGGCTACTCCTCAGTTGCACGCTAATTGGCGAGGCAGTGTACATGTGTATATTTATACATGTGTATATATGCAGCCATCAGATAAATTTTCCTGTCCCTGTACATATACAAACTGTCTGTCTAGACACAGATGCATCAGATCAAGTCATGAAAAATGATGAGAAACACACCAGAAAACTGAGGCAAATAATTTTTTTTTTAAAATAAAAAATATTTGCATGTGTACAGTTTTTATTTCTATTGCAATGTACTGTGTGTGTGTTTCTGTGTATGACAGGTGTAGATGACTGGACTGACAGAGAGTTGTGAAGACAAACGACTGAATATAAGAAGGCAGTGTGTGGTGTCAGTGAATGTGTCAAAGTGTATGTATGTAAATATGAGTGTTGAGACTGAATGTATGTACAAAAAGAGTGATTGACTTAATCTGTAATGAGGAGCTGTATATATGAAATCTGATACGGCATGAAGTGTAATACAGAGATGAACAAATAGTGGAGTATAAAATTTGTACTGTTTGATATTGAAATAAAATATTCTATTCAAATAAAATACTGTGAATATTTAAATTTCTGTACAGTTGTATTTTATTTAAATATAAATATTATATTCCAGTCTGTGATGTACAATAACAGTACAATATCAAACACATTTAAAATAATATTTATTTGGTTGTTATCATCAAACAAAAATCATATAATTGTGTATACAACACCGTTATATACAACAATCTCCCCCTTTTGATGATGACAAACAAATAAAAGATTTTGTATACAATAGATGTGTTTGACAATGAATATTGAACTCCCCCTATTTATTAGCTCCCCCTACAATAGACAACTCCCCCTATAACTGTGCATGAGTGAAATGTATGAATAATAATAAATTTCAAAATTAAAAATATTTATAAAATATTCACTCATAAATCAAAATCTCTATCCATTCTCCCCCTTTTGTTATCATCAAAAGGATACAGAATTTAAAATATAGATGAAAAAATGACTAATAAATACTACATCAGCTTAAGAGGAAGAACAGTCATCATAAATCTCAATCAGTCAAACAAAAATCATAATATTCTAAGAACAGGTGGCATATTTCACATTGTAGAAAATGACGGATTTACGATGAATTTTATATATTATGGAGAGAGTTTTTTAAAAAAAAAAAATTCAATTATTTTCCAAAAGAATTTTATAAAAGATAAAGCATAAAATATAGTGATGGATTTGGACTATAATTATAAATTCAACTTAAGTGACAAAATCAGATAGTCTCAAATCCCAGTAGCTATCAATCAACAAATCATAATACTTCATAAAATTTCAACATGTTTCAAAGAATAGAAAGATGGATTGATAGGCTGGTTTTTATACACAAAGGAGAATTTCAAGTTTATTTCAATTTATAGCAATTATTCCTTTTTCTTTTATTTTTATTTAAGAGCACACTGACCACGCATAACCAGAGCTTGGATATTTAAATGAGGTCAGTCGCAGCTTAAATTATAAGTTGTCTCTTAACCATGCATGACCAAAGCTTGGATTTTTAAATGATGTTAGAGACACACTTATATATTAATTACATTTATTATTTTCAGCATTTAAAGGAAAACTCCTCAGTATGTAAAACCAATATATGAATGATAGAAAATGGGGTAGGTACAGAGATGGACTGTGAAAATAAATTTCTAAATTAATTATATTATGAAATAAGCTCGACTGTACCGGGATTATTGAAAATTTCAATTATCACTAATTCTGAAAAATAATATAGTCCCATTTCTATCACAAATAATTTTCACTGTTTTAAAAACAAGATGATTTTTCTTTTTAAAAATAAACTCTCCACATTAATATAAAATCATGATGGATGGCAGACGGGTGATAGATAAAGGAGATGGTTGTGAAATATTTGCCAGTTCAAAGATATTATAATTAATATTCAATCATCATGAAAATCCAAATAAAATCTCCTCTTGTTGTGAAATACACTGCAGTTACAATTCATCACAATTTCAAAAACCGATAATAATTTTGATGAATTATAAACACAGCACAAATTGGATATTGATTTCAATTTCTGAATGAATAAAAAATAGATAATTTTAAAATTGAAAAACAATTACAAGAAGAAATTAAACAGATTTATATAAAAAAAATTGAATCTATACAGGGTGATAATTCAAAAAACAGATGAGTGAAAAAAAAAAGCTGATACCAAATGTTCTCGTTTATCGAGGAATTTAGTTACACCCTGATGGACTATCATGGACATCTCACACCAAAGAACTTTAAACACAAACCCAGCCAGACAAATTTAGCACATTTATTTGTATATCTATACAAGGTGAAAATTTGAATCTCAGTACAGATAGGTGAAAAAAAAAAGCACTTCTGATACCACTTGGTGTCTCTATTTACGAGGAATTTTAACATGATACTGAACAAGAATGTCCTAGACAAAAGAATTATTGAGTACCAAGCCCAAACAGACAGATAATAGATTATGCACATGTATCAGAGCAGCAAGCATGTGATTCCAGAACAATCATTTTTCAAAACAGTATCAGAGCAACACAGAACACAGTTTCAAATCATACTTGTCAAGATGATGGCCACATATGATGATTCATGATCTAATGATTAAAATACTGTTTACTTGAAATCATTTGAGGAATATGAAAATATCAGAATTTAATGAATCAATCACATCAGATTATAAATTTTTGATTTGAGATATGTGTGAGATTCAATAAATCAATAATTTCAAATGATTTTAAACAAACAAATAATTAGATCAAATAATCATGAAGTAGGAGTGAATTTCAAAACCAGATTTTCAAAGGAATTTTTCACAAAATTTCTAAGAACGATTTCAAATCATTTACATCAAATAATTAAGAGATATTCATGATCCATAAATAAATAGTTTATTTGAAATCACTTGAATCAATGTCAAGTTTGAGATATAATGAATTATTCACACAAGATTGATTATTTCAAATTCAAGAAGTGTGTGATATTCAAAATATCAGGAATTTCAGATGATTTCAAACAGACATATTCTAACCATAATGATCTTGAATAAAGATGGAATTCAGGATGTATCACTGATTCAAGCCAATCCGAAAATCAATGAAATTATCACAACTGATAAATAATAGAGTGCTGTAATGAGTATAATATTTTCAGCTTTTCTAAAATGAATTAGAATAAACTCAGAAGAGCAAAGGTGTGTGAAATTTCATTAAATTTTCAGATCTTCAAAATTTTTGAATTTATACCAACAGTGTTCAAGATATGATATGAATGCTTCAGCACTATTAGAATTTCAAAAAAAAATAAACTCCAAAACAATAGCAGATATATACAAGTTTAAATTCAGATTCTGGAAGAATTAAAACATGATAGTTTTATACATATTAAATGAATTTCCAGAAAATCATAAGTACTGCAATCGGAAGTTAATGAAGCGCAGAATAAGAAGAATGTGGCAGTGTCAAATCAACTCAGGACAAACAAAAAGAAAAAAGAATAAAAAAGGAAAGGGGTAGAAGAAGAAATAAACAAAAAAAAAATATTTACAAAGACAAGTTCAGAGATCATACCTGAAATCAGTGTAAACCAGAATCTCTAACTCAGTAAATCTTGGCCAAGGAACTGTAAAGAATACAGAAATATAGAACAGCTTGAAATCAATCTCTTTTCAGCATAGCAGTTCCTCAACCTTCACTGGTACCTAGCAGTTAAGTGGATCAAGTGGTCTAACAAAATTTGTAAAACCACTCTGAAATTTGTTTACCACTTTTGGTACCCAAACCTGTTTGTATAACATCCCATTCGAATCTATCTTTGTGCCTTTAGGAACCCAAACTTGTTTAGTTTTTCCAAAAATCATTTTATTTCCTTTTGGGGTCCACATCTGTTCAACTGGATTGTTATCAAACCAATTCTTGTCTCGTTTTTGATTTAAAAACCTTTTGGAATTGTCAAAATTCAAATTTTCAGAAAGACCCTTTTTAAAGCAATTTAAAGGATTTTTAAAATCACAAGAATTCAATTTCAAAAACTCTTGTTTTTCCAAAACCAAGACCTTGTTTATGACCAACCGAAAATTGGTTTTGTAACAGCATATTCAACGATTTTTCTCCATTCGAAAATTTATCCAAAGTTGATTCTAATCGTTGAATTTTGGATTTAAGATCAGAGTTTTCTTTTATCAGATTTGAACAACGATTAATGTTGATCTTTCTCCTTTCAGTATCATTTTGTTTCAAAGACAAATTTTCGTTTTCAAGAAGTTTGATTTTTGTCTTGGACTCAAAGATTTCAGATTCAAATTTAACTTGTTTTTCAACTTCAAGTTTCTTGAAATTCTCAATCTCTTTTTCAAGCTCGTTTAAAATTAAATCACTTTTCAACAAGCTTTCTTTCTCAGCAATTTCATGTTTGGAACTTTTGATGGCCTTAAAATTATTAAATTCTTTTTGCAAAGAATTGTTTGAATCTTTTAGCTCAACCTCGTTATCTTTTAAAATCATAATTTCCTCTTTAAGCCTTTGAATATTTTTATTGAGATGAACGAGGTCAGTTTTCAAATTCAAACAACTTTCACAATCAGAATTTTCTAATTTCATGACATTTGTAGATTCTGATTCCAAACAGTTAATTTTGCTATTTAACTCGTGATTTTTAGATTTTAAGTATTTGTTTTTATGATGGAGTTTATCAACGATTTTTGTTAAATCAGTACACATATAAACTAACTCTTCATATGAGAAGCTTTCAGTCTCATTGTCTGTTGAGTCTCCATCGTCTGATCTACTTGAATTTTCATTTGTTTCTTCTCCTGAGCGTAGATCTGAATCTGAGTTGATATTTCGGGATTTCTAGTAGTTGTTGTCAATTTTCCCATACTCCGTATTGAGAGCTGTCCAAATTTCCTGCGCAGTTAAACAATGGGAAATCAGACTGTATTGATTATCATCAAGATAAGAATAAAGAATATGTGTAGCACGAGAATTAAAAACTTTATCTACCATATCGTACCCATTGATAACAACATCCCAACATTTAATATTAACAGATTTTAAATAAAATTCCATTTTGGATTTCCAGTTTAAAAAATCTGTTCCAGTGAAAATAGTTGGAGATGGACTGGACTGACTCTCGCTAGACAGACAACTAGGGTTACCCATGACTCTAGAGTTAAAAAAATACCTGCTCTAATACCAATTGTTGGATCTAGATTAACCCTAGAGGGGGGGTGAATAGGGTTTATCGCAGTTTTTAAACTGAATTGAAAAACTGACAGGATATTAAAATAATAAACAGATCACAGAATGCAGCAGAAATAAAAGTGCAGAAAGTAAATCACACACAGATATACCCAGCTTCGGCAAAACCGTGCCTACTGCTGCATTCCTAAGGTTTCTACTAGGTGTTATAAACAGATCCCGCATACAAAACCATGTACACTCGCAGCGCCTGCTCCTGTCCTAACCCTACGCTCAAAACCCTAGACTGACCTGTATCCCCTAGGCCAGATTTTCCTGAATTTCAACCTCTTAATTCGTAACCCCTAGTTTTACAGACTAGTAAACTGTTCAGATGATTTTACAACTCGAAATAAAAAAAATAAAACAACACAAATTAAAATAGCAAAACGCTAGAACAAAAAGAATAAAGGAATTAAAATCTAAAGGGTCATTCCCTTTTGAAATAGAACTAGGGTTTGCTTAATCCATCTGGGTCGGCTCGTTCATTTGTGTGCACCGCTATTATTTTGACCCGTTCCTTCTCTCTTTTCTCTGAGAAAAACAAATGGCGGCGGCTTGTAAAATCGAGCTAGGGTTTTCAGGAAATTTTCCCAAATTAATTTGCGATGGTTCTTCAACTCTGGATAATCTTCTGATGCTCGACTCTTGGTTAATCTCTGAATCCTTGATTCGAGATGCGCCGTGAGAAACAGATGATCGAAACCCTGATTTCAATTTGTGAGTTTTCTGATTTAAAAAATTTCTTGGAATTGTGATGCTTGTTGATTTCGATGTTGATTTCTTCCGATCTGAAATGTTGGGTTAGATTTTTTCACTATACCGATGATGAATTTTTGGTGTCTGAAATATAGGGTGTAGAAAAACTCCTATATAATCTCTGATTTCCTGAAATGACGAAATCTGATTTGCGAGAATTTGTTGCCTCTGATTTCAATCGATGACTTGGCTGATTTCTGTGTATTCCTCTTTTGACTTCACGTCTTGAAATTGACTCATGAATTTTAAATCTTGGTAAAAAAAAACTTGCGTGATTTATTGATGAACTGTCCCTTGTGAATTTCGATTACTTGCCTTGTTTGGTTTTGTGAGATTGAATCGATCCATGATTAATTCCCTTGCGTGAATAATTGCATATTGTATATCTGGAAATGAATCTTGCCAAAAAAAACAGTGTTCATTGAGGAAATTCTTGCCGAGTATTTTGTGAAAACTGGAAACAAACATTGTTTTTCCCTGCGTGATTTTCTGATGAATCTTGATGTGTTCTAGGCCTTGATAACTTTGAGTAATTCTGGAAACAAATAAAGTGATTTTTGTCATTAAAACAAATGTTATTACTTGCCAAAATCATCACCTTAATTTCAAGAGCCTTTTTGCTAATTTCCTGAACCAAATGAAATCTCTTGCCAAATTTTCAATACTAAAAGATCTTCTTGTTCTTTGTAAAAAAAAACAAACTTGCCACATATAGATCAATTTGCTTTGTCATATACATGAACCTTTTCTTGGTCACTACATTGTGCCCAGTTTGATTGTTTTGACCATGAACTTGTGCATGAATTGTGAATTGATTTTCTCGGCCTTGTTTATGATTTGTACTTCCTTTTCTTGAACCATTTAAATTGTTCTTATCGGCTTTAAAAAAAACTGCTGAAATCATGGACTGATTTGAAAACTTTCTGCATGCTCTACTTGACTTGCTTCAGCATAATTGTTGGTTGACTTTCTTGCTAAAGTTGTTGCACTTTTTGAACATGTGTGCTCGATCATTTGTCTGAACATCCCATGCAGTATTGAACTTTTGAATGATGCCATAGCATTTGACTGATCTGCCATGCTTTGATGTACTTGCACAAACTTGCTGACACATTTTCCTTGCTATTGCCCCTGTTTTGCTTGTGAACTTGGACTGGTCAGACCATCTCGAACCAGTCTTGATCATGTACTTGTTTATTTTCATGCTGTGTACATACACTACATATATCACACTTGCTATTGCCGTGTAGACTGGAAATCTGATGCATATACACTTGAAATATCATCACTTTATCTTTGCTATGTAACACCATCATGCACATTACCATGAACATGAACTTTGTTGACATATTTCACCTTGTTTTTGCTGCTACACCATACAGTATTGACATGCTTGACTCAATATGACATGTACTCTTTGTTTCATTGTGCTCGGCCATTTATATTTGGCTGCCTAGATCACTTTGCTGCTGTCTTGTTTGTATTTGAACCATTATGTTAAATGCCACTGTCTCGACCACTTTTGCACTTGAACTGTCTTGACTCTTGCTTGTCATTTCTGAAGATATACTTGTACTAGTTTCTTGGCATTTGAATATTTGCTTTGTACTTTGAGATATGTTAACTTTGTTTTCATGTGCACTGAGTTGAGAAGGTCCACATGGCTACTCCTCAGTTGCACGCTAATTGGCGAGGCAGTGTACATGTGTATATTTATACACGTGTGTATATGCAGCCATCAGATAAATTTTCCTGTCCCTGTACATATACAAACTGTCTGTCTAGACACAGATGCATCAGATCAAGTCATGAAAAATGATGAGAAACACACCAGAAAACTGAGGCAAATATTTTTTTTTAAAAATAAAAAATATTTGCATGTGTACAGTTTTTATTTCTATTGCAATGTACTGTGTGTGTGTTTCTGTGTATGACAGGTGTAGATGACTGGACTGACAGAGAGTTGTGAAGACAGACGACTGAATATAAGAAGACAGTGTGTGGTGTCAGTGAATGTGTCAAAGTGTATGTATGTAAATATGAGTGTTGAGACTGAATGTATATACAAAAAGAGTGATTGACTTAATCTGTAATGAGGAGCTGTATATATGAAATCTGATATGGCATGAAGTGTAATACAGAGATGAACAAATAGTGGAGTATAAAATTTGTACTGTTTGATATTGAAATAAAATATTCTATTCAAATAAAATACTGTGAATATTTAAATTTCTGTACAGTTGTATTTTATTTAAATATAAATATTATATTCCAGTCTGTGATGTACAATAACAGTACAATATCAAACACATTTAAAATAATATTTATTTGGTTGTTATCATCAAACAAAAATCATATAATTGTGTATACAACACCGTTATATACAACACGGCGAACGTTTTCCGCCTTCAACGTAGCAGCGGGGAGAGAGAAATTGTGGGGGGGGGGGTTTCTGACGTGGCCCAATACTTTTTTTTATTTATATATTTTTTTTTCAAAAATACCCCCTTTCACACACGAACCCCAATCCAAACCCAACGACTATCGTCCCTAGCGTTTTACCCCCATTCCGAACAAAATGGGATATGTTTCGTAGGCCCATTCGACTGATTCAGTCAGTTTTCCTTCAATTTAAAATATATAACATTCAATATTCGATTTGAACGTAAATTTCAATTTGCTAGGGCCACAAACTGATTCGAAAAATTCCAGAAAAATAATTCTAGCTATGTTTTGACGAAACGGTCCTAACAAAACTAGTGTCGTCGAATTCTGAGACCGTTTGCAAAATGGCCCATTTCTAGTCGATCCAATTTAACTGTAATTGATCAAAACACATTTTCCTTTGCCACGCTCACATACTAGCTTCAAAAATTATGAAATTTGAAATCTAGAAATGACTTCACATCCTGGATCCAACAAAAGTGGTTTCGTTGAATTCCGAGGTCGTTTGCAAAATGGCCAATTTCACGGGCTATATAAATTCCATAGCGACCTTTCTGAAAATTCATTTGGCCATAACTTTTTCTTTCCGCTATGAAACTTCAATTTTTAAGATTCGTTAGAAAGGTATTCACTAACAGATTTAAATATTTTTGGTTTCACTCAAATCCGTTTTGTTTTGCACCCGGTACAGTCAGTCAAAGTTTGAATTCAAATTTTGAAACTACCGTGCCATTTCAGGCCTTGTTTATAATTCAAAGTAACAATATTTATTTTCAAACGTCGATTCAAACTTACTTTTCATTGCTATTATTTAAAATATTTATTTTAAATATTTAAAATCCACTATTTTAGCCAATTTAAAATTTTTAAATTGGTTCAGATTTTCCGGGTCGTTACACTGCCTTTCCGTTTGCGGAAAATTCTTTGATAACACGGATTCCTATTTCTCAATGATATCCCACGATCAAGACAATTGGCTGAACTCATTTCCCGGTTGATGAGGCTCGAGGTCAGAATTTACCTTTAGAACATCTGGCTATCATTTACTTTGAATGCCACATTGTCAGATCCATCAAATCACTAATTGACATCCACAAATATACTCTGGATGTAAAAGAAGTGCCTTTCTTTGCCATCAACACGGTATATTTTAAAAATTTACGTACGTGGTTTTTAGGAAATACTCTATCAAGCATTCGTCCATACAAGTCATCCAGGAACATGATGACCCGAAGGCACTCTCATACTGCATCCAACATAGGTATCACCCTATGGATCAATAGAGAATAGTCCTTGCAATATCCGAAGATTTCAATCACGAAAGAAAACACAAGTTAGAATAACTCGGTGGCCATCCGAGAATTTTTAACAAGTAATTCTCCCTTTCATGAAGATCTACGGTCTTCAATTTCTTTAAATCGTATAATCGACACTGCAAGTTAGTTTACGTAAAGTTGGTTCGAAGTGGTTTTGGGCCTAATTCCCATCCCGGTCTCTTCGAATCAACACGTAAGGAATCATTTATTTTATAGTCGGTGTTTTAACTATCAAATTTAAACAGTGTAATCAAGTAAAAACTATTTATATTATTTATCTTATATCATATAAAAGTTTATAAAACACCTATCAATTTAATTAACTTATATAATCTCATTTTTTTTCTTCTGAATAGTAATCAGCATAAGACAATAAAATGTGTCAACGTTTTATTTTAAATTAACTTAGATTCAACTTATCACTTCCTAGCGAAATGGATAATTAACATCAATCTTTCATTACAACAACAACAATCAACGATGATTCAACGTTTAAATTCCAAACGAATAACAGTCTGGAATATGGATCTCGGGTAATAGTTAATTTCACACCATATTTATTCTGGATTCCTTTGAAATAAATTGATTGTTTTACTCAAATTTTTATTTAATAGATTATATAAATATTAGGGATATGAACTTAAGTTTACGCACGATGGTTACTTCTGCAATTACTGAATAGTTTCTCGATCCTCTCTTTTGTTTATTTGTACATATTTATTTTTCATCTCTTATTTAAATCAGATTAATTAAATTTGAATAAAATAGCTTAATAGGCTTTAAAATGCACAAAACCCATATAACCAAAATTTCCAAACGACTTTCTCATCAAGTCCCCTTCTTCTTCTAAATTTATACATATCTAATTCAAATGTTTTTAGTTAATCAAAGGATTTTAAAATTTTCTTTTATTTATTATTAGAGCTAGCCCAGTTTGCCCAAGCACCAAAATTTCCAGGTAAAACATTGCTACCAGTTTCCCTTTTTCCATGCTCGAGAATTTCGTACCAATACCTCCTTTTTGTTTCTGATCAGGTAAAAATGTTCCATTTGAAAACTTTAGAAAGTAAAACTTTTATTTATTTATTTCTGGCCCACGGCCCAATAAACATATCAGTCCTTATCTTTTTTATTTTCTTTTATTAATTTTATTACTAAGCCCAATTCGGCCCATTAGCAAAAAAACCCATCCCTTAATCCCCTTTCTTCTCTCCCTTCTGCTAAGTTTTTCCATCGTCTTCACCTATGCATTACGTGCACAGTGCACGTGCACAACCTCCCAGCTCACCACCTCCGCGTCGCAACCATTCTGACAAGTCACCTTACCCCTATTGAACCCATGCCCATCAACCCATTGTCCTCCGATCACCTGGAGCGGATTTTGACACTTCGACCAAAAACTCACCAAAACATTCACCACCGATCGACCTCCAATGGCCACCCGACACCATCATCTACTTCCAAACTTTAACCATACATTGACAACGTCCTTCTTTTCCCTTTCCCCCTAGACCGATCGTCCTAAATGCCAGGATGGCGACATAGTTCATCTTTGAACTCAAGCAAGAAAATTCAAACTAAAATCTCAAAGCCACCTAGTTCTGATCATCCACTCAACTAAAAATTATACGATCATTTTTCCTTTGTTTCCTGACTCCTTACGCTGCTCTTAGCTTAGTACCGTAGCTTCTCATCGTCGGTGATGATGGAATTTGACTTGAATCCATATTCCAATCATCTTACGAGTTCTCATTATTTATAGCACGAAAAATCATGGGAGAACCCTCAAAATTCACGATTTGTAGAGATCAAACAGATGCTGTAATCCATTCCTAATATAATGATGACTGGTTAACAACTAAAATTGATCATTTTATTGATAAACCCAAGTTTTCTCCCTTTGAACTAGCCAAAAAAGTACCAAACTAATTTTAGAATAAATTTCATACTATTTAACGCTACTTTGTAGTTTAAAGTTTTAGCTGAAATCAATTTGAATTAGAGATGTTGAATTTTGTATAACATGTATGCTATTTTTATTCAACACAGAGAGGTATTTTCCTATAGAAAAACCCCAGTTCCAGGTTACCACTTATCCAAGTTTACAAAACACTTGGCATATATATCACAATATCAGGCAAGGTACATATTCATGGATACTAAACAATATACATATAGGAGCAACCAGTATCAAAATCATTTTTTCGAGGAACAGAACAAACTAATTTCTATTCACACACATATATATTACTGTTAGTATTTTTTCTCTGTTCTTCCCATAGTTTTCAGTGATTTTAATCCTCTTAAACAACAGGCGTATAAGTTGTTATACACTCATCAGCAATGGCGTAAATAACATATGCTTAAACCCAATGATACATATAACTATTAACAGATCTTTGAAGGGAAAAATTTAGTTTATTCACCATATATAACGTTGTTGTGTTTATGATTTGTTTCTCAAGCTATTCAAAACTATATTTTAGAGGGTAAGTCCAAACAGTATAAATATTTTAATTCAACGCGAGGATTACCTATCGACAAGTATATGGTTTTAATTCACCCAAGATTTATACAAACCAGAAAGGGGTTTTAAAGTATTTTCCCCATAATACATAACTGCTACTATGTCATTTTATTTACTGCTTTTACTTATTTCAATCTCAGTTTTTGTTTAAAAACATCCAGTCCTAATCAAACATTTTCGCATAGATTAATCAATTTAACGACATAAATGTTTGAATCAAACATATTACAAACATATAATTTGAATCTACTATGATTACTTATAACAGTAAAGAGATTTTTTGTAAGTATTTACTCACCAAAATAGCTCATTGTCTTTCCATGTCCTATCCAGTTTTTGTTCCAGGTGTTTGCTCTGTCCTCGGCCATTTCTACTTCACGTTTGCCCTTTTGTTTTCATTTGTTTTTAAGTGGAAAGCTGTGTGTTTGTGTGTGGGGTTTGTATGGTATTTATAGGTGAAAACTGTGGTAGGTTGCTGCCATTGGATATGAGGTGATGTGCAGGGTCTTTCACCATTAAACTCTGTCTTGCTAATGCACATGTACATCAGGGCTGTAGTGTGTACAACTGGTTTAGTACTAGGCTTATACAATGGAAAGTTAGGCTAGCTCTAGGAGAGGTAGATGTTGCAGTGGTGAAGTGAAGTTTGGTGTGTGTGTGCAATTCCCACTTTGTTCCTAAACAATTTGGCCATGTCATGTTTTCACTATCATATTTGCACATGTACTTATACCCTCTATTTTAACAATCTTTTCCTTAGAAACAAAGCAAAGAACCAACTGTTAAATTTGATTTGATTTTCCTTTTTCCTCCTTGTACTTTCTCTTGCCATATCTTCTCAAATCTAGTAGCTAGGCTGTGTAAATTCAGACTGTAGATAGTGGTATCACATGCTAAGAATTTTTTGGATCTATAGGGTATCGAATCTGCTGGCCTATACTCTTTTGGGTGTTGTTTGCTTTCCTTTCAATGTAATAATTTATGTTGTTAAATCATTTTTTTCCATCTTAAAATGTCTGCGCTTCCTTATGTCACCTTTGTACACTTGCATGTTTCTTTTTTCATTTTTCCTGGACTGCACTTCTTTTCCAATTGAATATTTGCCCATGCTTTGATTGTTAATTTATCTTGTTTAATATTCCTATCTGATTTTGTATACACTTGCAGTTTTTTTTCCTTCCATGTCACATTTCTATCCTTTCAGACTTTGTTTAGATTTCCCCCTATTCATTTTATCCTTATTTTAAATATATGCGTATATTTAAATATACAATGTATATAGTTTGAATTCATACATATCTCATGTATTATATATGTATATATTTACATACATATATTGCTCAAAAACAAGATAGAATTACATTTTGGATTTTATCTTGTTTACATCCATATACATACACTAATGGAGACAATTAATTTAAACATACACTTATACAATTATATAATAATTGTCCATCCTGAATTCCTATAATATCTAAATCCAAACTTATTTATTTGAATTCAATTACCAGTAAAATCTATAAATTATAGATTATAGAATTAGTCCAATAACTGGGTCGTTACACCGTCTCGATAATCATTCAAAACAAATGGTACAGAGCTTCATATTATTTGGAGATCTCTATGC
Organism: Allium sativum; assembly: GCA_030737875.1. NCBI lineage: Eukaryota > Viridiplantae > Streptophyta > Magnoliopsida > Asparagales > Amaryllidaceae > Allium > Allium sativum. The sequence goes on along the minus strand of CM060913.1, from coordinate 459,047,991 downwards.
AAGGGTTTCACCCTATAACTTATTCATTTTCATGCATGACAATAACATAAGAAACCAACTTATAGCACAAAAATAAACAAAGGTAATTTATAACAACACATAACATTAAGAACTACATGAAATCAAACATAAACAATCGACACCACTTTCGAATATACCATGATTACCGAAACCATAAAGGGTAAAGTATATTATTCACCTTAGTTACATAAAAGTGATGAGATCTGTTGATGAAATATTCAAACTTCTATTTTTTCCTAGCATTATCTTCGTCTTCTTTCCCTAACTTGTAACGGATGACCTTTCTTAGTTTTGTTTTAGTTTTTGAAATGAACAAACAAGTGTAATGTTAGAGAATATTACAATATATACGAGGGACCAATTTTTTCCCTCCTCATGTCTCCCTTTCTCATGTTAATTTATTTTTCTCAAAGGCTAACCTCTAATTAATTTATTAAACACAATCTCCTTGCCTCATCCTCTTTATTATTCCAATTAATTACTTTTAATTAAATTCTTATTAATGTCTCACTAAAATTAGAGATGTTGCATCCTTCCGATTTAAGGAATTTCATCCTTGAAAGTTAGACAAGGACTAAACAAAAATAGCAATAAGCAATCAAGCGACAACGCTATCTATAAAGCTATGTAAGACAGACTGCAAACAAAACCGGGTATGTTTCAGTAATTCTACTTTTGGTTTTCCAGGTGCAATCTCTTTCATTCGCATTCCACTGGACTTTATTCACTTTAACAGATTTTCTTCTCAATTTCCTTTTGGCCATTTTCCTTAATTTTTACTGGTTTTCTTACAACTGTTAAGCTAGGTTTTTGACGCCTTCAGATCCATGGTAGCATCGGGATCATGCACATACTTTCGTAGGTGCGACACATAAAACACATTATGGACTTCCGTAAAATTATCCGGTAGCACTTTTCTAGCAAGCTTTCCAATCCTTTCCGGTATAGGGAAAGATCCAACATGTCTTGATGTAAGCTTTCGGGTCTGTTTTGCTTTAGGAACATGGGTTTCAATCCTTAGTGATTTGTGACTCAAGTACTGCTTTCAATTGCGTATCAATACCAAGCGGATTGGTATGGATAGCTTTCCTATATTCTGTAACACCCCGTAATTCTGCAACACTAAGATTCACGAATCAATGCAGAATTAAAAGTTAAAATCAAAATTAAGGGAAACGGGCGGCGCCATTGCGTTCGTCTTGGAATTCTGCATGGAAACGAGTCCGAGTTTGCGTAAATCGGAGTCCGTATGAAGAAGATATGGCCTCCGGAAGATTCAGCGAAGTTCAAATTTCAAAACAGGTCAGAAAACGAGTTCGAAATTCAAAAATCGGACCCAGATTGGGCTGGGCGGGAATTTTCCCGCCCAAGGAACCCAGGTCGACTGGGTAGTCGACCTGGGTCACCCAGCTCGACTGGGCAGTCGACCTGGGGGTCGACCCCCCTACCCCCCGCTTATTCCAGCTTTCTGAACCTGATTCGTTTCTCTGTATCCGGACGCCCTTCTGACCAGATTCGTTGACTTCTACACTATATAAACAGCCTTAGCCTCCTTCTCTATTCACAATTTTTTTCTATCCTTATGCTGCCTCTGAGAAAATATATAAATAAGTAATATATAAAATAAATCAAGACGAGGAAGTGCTGCTCAAGTTGTCAAGAGAAGGTTCGAATCAAGATTAAGGCTTCAGAATGAGAATCAAAGGCTAACTCAAACGATTTCGAGCAACGTCGTACGAATCATAGCATCGCCATCTTTCTATTCTAATCTAATCTCTGTAAGTCAGTTACTTCTCAGATTTGAACGTTTCTCTTTTCGTGACATGAAATTAAAGGAATAAAAGAGTATGCCAATTCTTTCTATTCGAATCAGTGCCTATTTCTTTGGACCTAATTAAGAACTGTCATGATTCGAGGACAAATAAGACCGTGACTATGAAACTATGGACCTTAGAACCATATGCCTCTTTGACTATGAACATTGCCTATGACTATGAACATTGCCTATGACTGTGACTATGACTATGAGAATTATTTCCTAGACTATGAACACAAGCCTATGCCTTTGATTAGAAAACATAAACTATTGCCTATGACATAACAAGGACAATTGTGACTAAACACCTATGATTCATGACTAGGAAAGTGTTGCTTAAGTTTTGTGACTGTGAAATTGGGTATAAACCTGATTTTCTATTCTGTCTATTCTTGGTTTTCTTTGGTTTTAGACCTTGGGAATTTACCTATTAAGTTAGGTCTACCCATGTTCTTGAACCTACGTCTCTATTCTGTCTATTCTTGGTTTTCTTTGGTTTTAGACCTTGGGAATTTACCTATTAAGTTAGGTCTACCCATGTTCTTGAACCTATAACATTACTCAACCCTTTTTATGTCATAAGATTTTCAGACCTATAGGCTTCCAATGTTTTAGATCAATTTCAGTGTAATTCGTTAGGTCTGTAATAAGTAAATTGTCATCTTATGCCTGTTATTATGTCTATCTTTTTCATAGCAATCTTTGGTTCGTTCCCTATTTTCAACGAATCTAGATTTATCTATAATCTAGATTGAATCACGATTATACGAACGGTGGGAATACGATTTGGGCAAAATATGAAATTTACTAAAACGTAGTTTTTAACTTGGAAATTGGCATAAATTGGGAACATGTACTATGGCATGTTCATAGAAATACAAATTGGATAAATTTGACATGAATTATAGGATGTGTAATTTGAATCTAGTATTGACTTGTAAATCTAGCATTTACATGAACTGTTAGAATAATAAGTCTAGTTTGACATGAACTGTAATTAGAATGTCAAATCAGAATTGGATTAGCTAATTTGGCGTAATAAGTATATTGGCATAAAGTTGAAATTGGCCATAACTGCGAATAATTGTCATGTTTGGCAAAAATCATGGTTAGTGACACTTAATTTGGTATAGTTTACATACCAAAAAGCATAAATATGATATAGAGGGGAAAATGGGCCATAGAAATAAATGTAGACAATTTACATTAAAAGAGTAATTAGGAAATAAGTAAATTAGGAATAATTTACTTATAGAATTTTTCCTAAATGAGAAAATACAAATTTAGACAAATTAAAGGTTTCTTAACGACATCTCTTTTAATAATACATACACCAGAAAGTTCTAGGGTGACAGAGAGGATAGTGTCTAGGCTTGGGTTTGGAAAATACAAGTTTCCTGCTCTCCCTGGCTATCCCTAACTGATCCGACGGACGGGATGGTTGCTTTCAAAACCTGATTTGAAAATTAATCAAAACCCCTTGAACTTAGAAAAACACGAATATGCCTAACCCGAGGTTAGACTGAGTTGCGATGTAAACCTGCCCGAAACCAACCAGCACATCCAGTAATCGCAACAATATATGTCTAATGTGAGTGGTAGCGGCTTTAATTTATTTAGTTAAAGCTGGAACAAGAAATGTAGGGTTAAGTTAACTAAGACACTTAACCAATTCAACAAGATAACCAAACCGATGGGTGGGGTTAGGTTCATACAGACACTTAACACAGTTAAGCTAGAATGGGAGGGTTAAGTCCATAGGAACACTTAACCGACTTAGCACGGTTAAGCTAGAATGGAGGGCTAAGTCCATAGGGACACTTAACCAAACTTATGGTAACAAGACCAGATTTGTAGGGGTTAAGTAACTAAGAAAACACTTAGCCAAATTAACATGTTAACTAGACTAGAAGGTGGGGTTAAGTAAAGTTAATACACTTAGCCAAATTAACATGTTAACTAGACTAGAGGTTGGGGTTAAGTAAAATTCAATACACTTAGCCAATTTGATATGTTAGCTGGGCTAGACCGTAGGGTTAAGTAAACTTGAACACTTAACCATCAGATTGTGATAAAGGAATAGGGTTAAGTCTAAAACATGAAGGGATAATACTTAACCGTTAATAACATGTTAGTTAAAACAGACGGGCAAGGTTAAGTTAAAAGGAACACTTAACCAATACAGGGTGAATGGGTAGGGTTAAGTAATAAGAGATACTTAACCAATATAACTCGGTTTGTGGTGGGGTTAAGTCAACATGAATTACTGATAACACTTAACCAGTTTAACAGGATAAATGAAGAGGGTTAAGTTAGCTTGAATTGAATAATGACTCTTAACCAATCCAAAGTGACGAGAAGAGGACTAAGTAGTAAAGCTTAGTTAAAAGGAACTAAGTAGTAAACCTTAGTTAAGAAAACAACGATTCTGGAAACTAAGTGGTAAACCTTAGTTAGTAGAACTAAGTAGTAATTCTTAGTATAACACGGGAAGGAGCGAATGTCCGTCTGAGTAAAAAGAAGGCTCCAACGAATTGGGTTATGAAGCCCGAGGCTTCGAGGGGACGTGAGGGTACTCTTGGTATCCCTCTATGAGGCTGCAGATGATCCTCCTGGGCTCACAGAGGTTAAGGTCTGCGTAGAAGAACTAGGGGTATGCCTTGGTTGCAATATATGGCAACCTAAAGACTAGGATGGACCAGCGTGATTCGGTGAGAAAACGGTAGCCCTATGATAGCAACTCATCGTCTACCATCCATCTTGAGTCAATCGAGATACGTGAAGCGGAAAGGCGGAGAACTCCTAAAGACCATATACTTGCTATCTAGTTATGGGTGAGGATGGCCATAGGATAGTGGGGCACCGGGGGCCTGCGTATAGTTCTCATTTTTCAAGGTGTGCCTTTCATTAGTTGAGGGAGGGGTCAAGTGGGACCATATCCACTGGAACAAAAACAAACCTTAGCATCTGCATCGGCGGATATCTGAAAGCTCCCGACCGAGTTCTGTATTCCTGGATTTGCCCTGCCACAGGACTCGGGCCGCACATTACAGGACATGTGCATCTATAAAAGCGATAACGATTCACGATACATGCGTGGGGAAGTATAAGAACATATACCACTTTAGGTAGTGTGTCCTAGACTTGGGGGCATCGTTCGACAGGTAGCATAATCCCTAGTTGGACTAGGTGGCATAAACCCTGAATCCGAGAAGCGTTCAGCAGATAGCGTAAACTCTAGTTGAAACTAGAAAGCACTTGATAGAAAACCCTAGATTAGATCCAGGTAACAAATAATAAATGTATGCCTGAAGGCAATGGAAACTACAGGGATTGGGATCACGTTATCAGTTGGGACACTAGTTAGGCGGTGCAGAGATATTGAAACCAGTATAACAAGGAAATAGCGAAGCGGCGAAAGTATTAGAGCATATCCAGTTTATCTTAGCTTAGCATATCTTGTGTTAATCTTGTCTAATCTTGCTGACCCTATCATCATGGCGTTATCTTGTATTCAGTTAATTCATGTCGTTTTGTTTTCCCATGTTCACATGCTAGAAGTTACTGAACTTACTCAGGCTTTATGTCTGACTCTGTTTTTCTTTCGTCTTCTTTTCTTCCGTCCCCCCCCCCCCAGGTAGTAAAGGAGGGAATAGTATAGCTCAGGTTAAGTTGGACTGTCACTCTTTCCTAGCTTGAAGGTTTGTCGAAGTTTGCTTGTATTCTCTTTTCAGATGCTATGGCTGGCTCTTGCTAAAGTTGGGGAATATAAATGTTGTTTTATGCTTCTTTATTTTGTAAGACAGATGATACTCTGATATTGTAAAGAAATCATTGTACAAACTATTTTATCAATAAAGCAAAGTTTTATTTTCCGCTGTTTAATTTCTGTCTGTCTTGTAATTTATCTGCATCTTTTACCCTAAATGCTCCACAGAACTTAGTGCATTCCCTTTGTGAGTGACACTAACGGATGTGGGGTGTTACACGTGGTATCAGAGCTGAAGGTTACCAGATCAGATAAAGGATTTGAAAAATTATTTTCAAAACGGTTTTAAAAGAAGCATTTTCAAAAGAAAAGATTTGTTTTAAAGGCATATTCCCCAAAGCCATACGCACTATCTTCTCTTCCTCTGTTTGATTTCTTGTCTCCTTCTTTCTTGAGTCTCTGGGGGCTCCTGGCTTTCTGGGAGGTAACCTCATCGAAGGGCGAAGTAGTGTCCGACTTCCATCTATAACCGTAGTAGTTCCACCTATGGTTAGTTTTCTTTCAAGCTTAGTAGGGTTTTCTGTACGATGGAAGCAACTTTCGAAAGATTTGTCAACATGACTACACACGGAAGGAGATGAGGAGTTTGGCAAAGGAGCACAACCCTAGGATTAGGAATTCATGGATGTAGATTTAGCTCACAAAGGAGGAAGGAATTATAAAACCTAAGACAAGAGGAAGTATCTTTACTAGGGTATGGCATATAAGTAAGGACAAGGGCAAGAATGAGGAACAAGATTTTCAGAAGGGTAAGTACATACTTTCACCACCAAGCGTACCTAGGAGTAAGGCAGTAAAGTTCTGTTGGAAGAGTCTAGTCTTGCTGTTCGTACTCTTTCGGTTTTAGCGCTTCGCATTTGTTCGTATCCACTTCCATAGTTGAGTCTCTGCACCATAGTACTTGTATAGTAGAAAGATCCCACTAGAGTCTCAAATCCAATTGGTGGTCCGACCAGTTTATTTTTGGTTAGTAGGGATTTGAGAATACCTAGCGAGTTTGCTTATATCATCTCACGTAGATCGTCTAAATTCGGAGGAGATATTCCTTGGGTGATTGTCTGATATTGGTTTAGGCCTTTGGGGCTTGTACTTGAGCAATGTCAAATTCAAATAGGATGGGTTGCGTGAGAGATGAATAGTTGTGGCAGGCACTCCAAAAAGCACGTAGTAACCTTTCGATCCTTATAGTTATGGCATGGTGGATAAGAGGGAGACCTCTAATCATCTTAGTACATATACTTGGTGTCGTGATTGACATCTGCTTATTTTGGAAATGGAGATCAGGAACTTCACAATCGTGAAGTTAAATTAGTTAAGATACATTGGAGTAAAGCTCAAGAAGGCTAGATACTAGCATCATACCCTTTTCCTTAAGGGTGCATCCTTGATTTCTTTGTTTAGGAGCTTTACGCATAATTGTTTCTCTCTTTCCAAAGTATATCCTCTAGGTCGTATCTTCGATCCTTAGGTAGAAGCCAACGGATGTAAACATGTGTTTGAAACATGTTATGGTTGGTGGTTGCAAGTGGTTGCTAATGGTTGCTCGTGGATGCATATGCATACGTATTAGGCACTAGATCAGTTCAGACGCTTTCATATTGCATTTACAGATATGTATTTGTTTGCAAGTTGAACTTGATATGTTATCATACGGATGTTGCATATGGATGAATGGCTATGCACACATGTAGCATTTACATAACTAGGGATGCTTGCATACATGATTGGACGCATGGCACTGACATGATTCGCATTAAGGAGGTCAACTGAATCAGTAGACCGCCTGATTTTGCATTAAATAAAGGCATATACACACACTATGCATATGGACATGAAAGCATTAGAAATCTTTTAAGGACAATGGATGCCTGTGATTGAATGGTTGAGTAGATGGGTGATTGGATGGTAGGACACATTCTTCCTGACTTGAAGATTTCGGGGACGAAATCCTTTTAAGTGGGGGAGAATGTAACACCCCGTAATTCTACAACACTAAGATTCACGAATCAAGAAAGAATTAAAAGTTAAAATCAAAATTAAGGGAAACGGGCTGCGCCATTGCGTTCGTCTCAGAATTCTAAATGGAAACGAGTTCGAGTTTGCGTAAATCGGAGTTCGTATGAAGAAGACATGGCCTCCGGAAGATTCAGCGAAGTTCAAATTTCAAAACAGGTCAGAAAACGAGTTCGAAATTCAAAAATCGGACCCAGATTGGGCTGGGCGGGAATTTTCCCGCCCAAGGCACCCAGGTCGACTGGGTAGTCGACCTGGGGGTCGACCCCCCCCCCCCCCCCCGCTTTTTCCAGCTTTCTGAACCTGATTCGTTTCTCTGTATCCGGACGCCCTTCTGACCAGATTCGTTGACTTCTACACTATATAAACAGCCTTAGCCTCCTTCTCTATTCACAATTCTTTTCTATACTTATGCTGCCCCTGAGAAAATATATAAATAAGTAATATATAAAATAAATCAAGACGAGGAAGTGCTGCTCAAGTTGTCAAGAGAAGGTTCGAATCAAGATAAAGGCTTCAGAATGAGAATCAAAGGCTAACTCAAACGATTTCGAGCAACGTCGCATGAATCATAGTATCGCCATCTTTCTATTCTAATCTAATCTCTGTAAGTCAGTTACTTCTCAGATTTGAACATTTCTCTTTTCGTGACATGAAATTAAAGGAATAATAGAGTATGCCAATTCTTTCTATTCGAATCAGTGCCTATTTCTTTGGACCTAATTAAGAACTGTCATGATTCGAGGACAAATAAGACCGTGACTATGAAACTATGGACCTTAGAACCATATGCCTCTTTGAATATGAACATTGCCTATGACTATGAACATTGCCTATGACTATGAACATTGCCTATGACTGTGACTGTGACTATGAGAATTATTTCCTAGACTATGAACACAAGCCTATGCCTTTGATTAGAAAACATAAACTATTGCCTATGACATAACAAGGACAATTGTGACTAAACACCTATGATTCATGACTAGGAAAGTGTTGCTTAAGTTTTGTGACTGTGAAATTGGGTATAAACCTGATTTTCTATTCTGTCTATTCTTGGTTTTCTTTGGTTTTAGACCTTGGGAATTTACCTATTAAGTTAGGTCTACCCATGTTCTTGAACCTATGTCTCTATTCTGTCTATTCTTGGTTTTCTTTGGTTTTAGACCTTAGGAATTTACCTATTAAGTTAGGTCTACCCATGTTCTTGAACCTACAACGTTACTCAACCCTTTTTATGTCATAAGATTTTCAGACCTATAGGCTTCCAATGTTTTAGATCAATTTCAGTGTAATTCGTTAGGTCTGTAATTAGTAAATTGTCTTCTTATGCCCGTTATTATGTCTATCTTTTTCATAGCAATCTTTGGTTCGTTCCCTATTTTCTACGAATCTAGATTTATCTATAATCTAGATTGAATCACGATTATACGAACGGTGGGAATACGATTTGGGCAAAATATGAAATTTACTAAAACGTAGTTTTTAACTTGGAAATTGGCATAAATTGGGAACATGTACTATGGCATGTTCATAGAAATACAAATTGGATAAATTTGACATGAATTATAGGATGTGTAATTTGAATCTAGTATTGACTTTTAAATCTAGCATTTACATGAACTGTGAACTAGAATAATAAGTCTAGTTTGACATGAACTGTAATTAGAATGTCAAATCAGAATTGGATTAGCTAATTTGGCGTAATAAGTATATTGGCATAAAGTTGAAATTGGCCATAACTGCGAATAATTGTCATATTTGGCAAAAATCATGGTTAGTGACACTTAATTTGGTATAGTTTACATACCAAAAAGCATAAATATGATATAGAGGGGAAAATGTGCCATAGAAATAAATGTAGACAATTTACATTAAAAGAGTAATTAGGAAATAAGTAAATTAGGAATAATTTACTTATAGAATTTGTCCTAAATGAGAAAATACAAATTTATACAAATTAAAGGTTTCTTAACGACATCTCTTTTAATAATACATATACCAGAAAGTTCTAGGGTGGCAGAGAGGATAGTGTCTAGGCTTGGGTTTGGAAAATACAAGTTTCCTGCTCTCCCTGGCTATCCCTAACTGATCCGACGGACGGGATGGTTGCTTTCAAAACCTGATTTGAAAATTAATCAAAACCACGTGAACTTAGAAAAACACGAATATGCCTAACCCGAGGTTAGACTGAGTTGCGATGTAAACCTGCCCGGAACCAACCGGCACATCCAGTAATCGCAACAATATCTGTCTAATGTGAGTGGTAACGGCTTTAATTTATTTAGTTAAAGCTGGAACAAGAAATGTAGGGTTAAGTTAACTAAGACACTTAACCAATTCAACAAGATAACCAAACCGATGGGTGGGGTTAGGTTCATACAGACACTTAATACAGTTAAGCTAGAATGGGAGGGTTAAGTCCATAGGAACACTTAACCGACTTAGCACAGTTAAGCTAGAATGGAGGGCTAAGTCCATAGGGACACTTAACCAAACTTATGGTAACAAGACCAGATTTGTAGGGGTTAAGTAACTAAGAAAACACTTAGCCAAATTAACATGTTAACTAGACTAGAAGGTGGGGTTAAGTAAAGTTAATACACTTAGCCAAATTAACATGTTAACTAGACTAGAGGTTGGGGTTAAGTAAAATTCAATACACTTAGCCAATTTGATATGTTAGCTGGGCTAGACCGTAGGGTTAAGTAAACTTGAACACTTAACCATCAGATTGTGATAAAGGTATAGGGTTAAGTCTAAAACATGAAGGGATAATACTTAACCGTTAATAACATGTTAGTTAAAACAGACGGGCAAGGTTAAGTTAAAAGGAACACTTAACCAATACAGGGTGAATGGGTAGGGTTAAGTAATAAGAGATACTTAACCAATATAACTTGGTTTGTGGTGGGGTTAAGTCAACATGAATTACTGATAACACTTAACCAGTTTAACAGGATAAATGAAGAGGGTTAAGTTAGCTTGAATTGACTAATGACACTTAACCAATCCAAAGTGACGAGAAGAGGACTAAGTAGTAAACCTTAATTAAAAGGAACTAAGTAGTAAACCTTAGTTAAGAAAACAACGATTCTAGAAACTAAGTGGTAAACCTTAGTTAGTAGAACTAAGTAGTAATTCTTAGTATAACACGGGAAGGAGCGAATGTCCGTCTGAGTAAAAAGAAGGCTCCAACGAACTAGGTTACGAAGCCCGAGGCTTCGAGGGGACGTGAGGGTACTCTTGGTATCCCTCTGTGAGGCTGCAGATGATCCTCCTGGGCTCACAGAGGTTAAGGTCTGCGTAGAAGAACCAGGGTTATGCCTTAGTTGCAATATATGGCAACCTAAAGACTAGGATGGACCAGCGTGATTCGGCGAGAAAACGGTAGCCCTGTGATAGCAACTCGTCGTCTACCATCCATCTTGAGTCAATCGAGATACGTGAAGCAGAAAGGCGGAGAACTCCAAAAGACCATATACTTGCTATCTAGTTATGGGTGAGGATGGCCATAGGATAGTGGGGCACCGACGACCTGCGTATAGTTCTCATTTTTCAAGGTGTGCCTTTCATTAGTTGAGGGAGGTGTCAAGTGGGACCATAGCCACAGGAACAAAAACAGACCTTACCATCTGCATCGGCAGATATCTGAAAGTTCCCGACCGAGTTCTGTATTCCTTGATTTGCCCTGCCACAGGACTCGGGCCACACATTACAGGACATGTGCAACTAGACAAGCGATAACGATTCGCGATACATGCGTGGGGAAGTATAGGAACATATACCACTTTAGGTAGTGTGTCCTAGACTTGGGGGCATCGTTCGACAGGTAGCATAATCCCTAGTTGGACTAGGTGGCATAAACCCTGAATCCGAGAAGCGTTCAGCAGATAGCGTAAACTCTAGTTGAAACTAGAAAGCACTTGATAGAAAACCCTAGATTAGATCCAGGTAACAAATAATAAATGTATGCCTGAAGGCAATGGAAACTACAGGGATTGGGATCACGTTATCAGTTGGGACACTAGTTAGGCGGTGCAGAGATATAGAAACCAGTATAACAAGGAAATAGCGAAGCGGCGAAAGTATTAGAGCATATCCAGTTTATCTTAGCTTAGCATATCTTGTGTTAATCTTGTCTAATCTTGCTGACCCTATCATCATGGCGTTATCTTGTATTCAGTTAATTCATGTCGTTTTGTTTTCCCATGTTCACATGCTAGAAGTTACTGAACTTACTCAGGCTTTATGTCTGACTCTGTTTTTCTTTCGTCTTCTTTTCCTCCATCCCCCCCCCCCCCAGGTAGTAAAGGAGGGAATAGTATAGCTCAGGTTAAGTTGGACTGTCACTCTTTCCTAGCTTGAAGGTTTGTCGAAGTTTGCTTGTATTCTCTTTTCAGATGCTATGGCTGGCTCTTGCTAAAGTTGGGGAATATAAATGTTGTTTTATGCTTCTTTATTTTGTAAGACAGATGATACTCTGATATTGTAAAGAAATCATTGTACAAACTATTTTATCAATAAAGCAAAGTTTTATTTTCCGCTATTTAATTTCTGTCTGTCTTGTAATTTATCTGCATCTTTTACCCTAAATGCTCTACAGAACTTAGTGCATTCCCTTTGTGAGTGACACTAACGGATGTGGAGTGGTACATATTCTATCGGTATCGGCATCATTTTATATCTTTGATATAAAATCTTGAACTTTAATAACTTCTGAATGCTCCCTAGTGTCGGGATCGATATTAAGAAAATTAATACCGATAGCCCCTTTTGGTTTACCCTAGCTTGGTGCCATGCCTCTCTTCTCATGGTTCTGGGTTCCGATGTCGGATGGCATGCCTTTCGCTATCTCCCATTGTTTGCTTTCTGTAACACCCCACCTCCGTTAAGGTCACTCACAAAGGGAATGCCTTAACTTTGATGGAGCATTTTAGTAAACAGAACAGAATATTACAAGACAGATAAATAGTACTTGAAAAATTATAACTTTATTACAGCGGAAAGCAGAAATCAGTATGGTTACATCTTTAACAAAATATCAGAATCAAGTACATAAATATCAGCCTTGTTCAAAACTATCAGAGTACAAAACTTTAAAAGCATAATCCCCACAGAACAGAAGCTATCTTGAGCCAAGCCATACTTTAGAGCACTCAAGCAGACGGAATCCAGGTCAAGCTATGGTACTTCCTCCTAAGGAAACCTGGGGGGAAAACGGAAGAAAAGAGGCGAAAGCAAACAAGGTCAGACATAAAGTCTGGCAAGTCCAGTGATTTTCAGTTATGAACAGATAATAGTAATAATGACATGAACATAAAGTTGGACGAGAGATAACGTCACCGGATTAGCAGATATACTTTAAAATTTACAGAAGAAACAGAATGTTATAGGCTATAACTTTACACTTCTCTGCACTAATACTAGTTTAACAGGTTTAGGTGTTACCCTAACGCTCTATAACAGAAACAGAGTGAGTCGGAATAATTCCTACTGAGTGCTAGTATTGGGCCTTTTACTACCCCAACAGACGAAAATAGAATAATGGGCCTTTACCACCCGATCAGACGGAAACAGAATAATCCATACAGAAACAGAATGTCAGAATTTGGTGTACACTAGAAATGGGCCTTTACCTCCCAAACAGACGGTACCACGCAGAAACAGACAGGTGTTGCCACCTAACAGAAACAGATGGTACCCACAGAAACAGACAGAGTTTAGTGTACCCTAAATCTTACCCCAAGCGATCGGCTCCCTAATACATAAATACCCTGTGCCAGCCCCACAGAAGGGTGTATCATTCCCTAAAGTGGCAACCTTTGAATGACACAGACCTATTTATAGATGTCACGGCGTCTTACATCCACAGAGGCAGACCGGGATCCATGCACGCACATGACCCGGTTGGAACGCACCATCAACATCCCTCGCCATTATCAGAATGAACCACTTATAATTAGTTCAGTAAGCGTGCCCGGACCCTACCTAGTGTGGGGTCAAAGTTTTGATACCATAACGGGTTACTAACTAATATGGGCCCCAAACAACAGATGACACAAGTATTTCCCCTCCTAACTTTGTGTCCCCAGAATAACAGATTTCAGATTAACTTGTTTACAAGTTCAAACAGAGTTCAGATTTACTAGTTCATAGATCAAATCAACAAGTTTTCAGACTAACAGATCAGATGTACAGATTTAACAGATTTTCAGATTTGTCTAACTTTGTATAATACAGAATATTTTCTAAAAACCCCAAATCATATACCTAGACGCATGAATATGGGTAGACCTAACTCAATAGGTAAATTCCCAAATCATGGTATGAATTATGCCAAGTTATAGCCTTTATTGCCAATTATCCAAAATCAATATTTAGGCATGTTCACATTTATAATGTAGGTCTTTTACGCCTAAACAACATATTCCTTTCTATTCAAATCATATGTCCAAGGATCTAGATCTAATATGTGATATGTCCTTTTGCTTAGATCTTAATATTCCAGATTTACAAGTCATATATTATCATATGATATTCCCAAACTGTCATATATGCACAAATCTAGATCTAGTTTTCAACCTATGTCCTTTATTCAAACCAGTCACAGATCAGTCCAATTATGCCATGGATTTGTGTTCTAAATTCCAAATCCAACCTATGTTCTTTCCTTAAATCAGTCACATATCGATCATGCCCCATTTATGCATATTCATTTGATTGTCCCAAACATTTTAACGTATGTTAATCTCTTATGAGATTGGCTCAGGCTCGTGGTAGCCTGGCTATAAAACAGAAAACAGAAAGAGTTACAGAATAAGATAGATCTAAACAGAACAGAACAGACATAACCTCAGATCCAGATCTACAATTCATGTCACAATCAGAATTAACGTTTATATCGGAAAATAACTGTACTTGCCTTGATTGGATTAAGGAAAGAACTTTAGTTGTAGCGTCGTTAGTTGATTCTCTTTAACTGTTGTTGAAGCTTTAATCTTGAATTTAGATTGATGTGGATTGTCTTCTAGTTTAGATTCCAGCAGAGTAGCGATGCCATTTTATTTTTATTAAGAACAGAGGCAGAGTAGAAGCAGAATGGATTGTGTGCAGAGAAGGCTGGGTTTGGGGCTGTTTAAATAGGTTTAGGCAGACGAATCTAGACAGAAAACAAGGCCAGACACATCAGAACGTACCCAAGCAGAAAAGCAGTTTCGGGAGGCAGGTCGACACCCAGGTCGACACAGGTGTCGACCTGTGGGGGGGGGGGGGGTCGACTCCCAGGTCGACACTAGTGTCGACCTGGTTGGGGGGGTCGACTCCCCAGTCGACCTCCCTTGGTCTGGCGGGATCTTTTCCCGCCTACTCTGATTGGCTGAATTTCGGGCTGAATTTTCTGAAATCTTCTTTGGGTCATAACTGGGTCATACGGACTCCGATTTACAAAATTTCGGACTCTATTTCGCGTATTTTCCCGAGACGAACGCAATGGCACATACCGTTCTCCCTAATTCAGATTATAAAATTTAATTCTGCCTTGATTCTTTATTTTATACTCTAATTGTACTCAGATTTGTACTTCTTAAGTTTACAGAAAATATGGGGTGTTACATTCTCCCCTCCTTTAAGGATTTCGTCCTCGAAATCTTCAAGTTGAGAAGAAAGTGTCATACCATCCAATCATCCATCTACTCAATCATCAACCATAGGCATCCATTGTCCTTATAGACTTCTAATGCTTTCATGTTTAAATGCACAGTGTGTGTTCATGTCTGTATCTAATGCAAAATCTGGCGGCCCACTGATTCAGTCGACCTCCTTAATGCAAATCATGTTAGTGCCATGAGTCCAGTATGCAAATTTTCCTATTTGATACATATCATTTCTATATGAGTGCACAACTGCTCATTCATATGCAACATCCATATGCTGATTCAACCATTTTGCATCCATAAAAAATTAAAAATGCTCACACATCCATATGCAGTATGAGAGTGCTTTCGAGCCGATCTAGTGCCTAGTGTGTGTATATGCATCCACGAGCAACCACTAGCAACCACTTGCATCCACTTGCAACCATCAACCATAACATGTCTCAAACACATGTTTTCATCCATAGGATTCCTATCTATAGGCTGAATACTCGATCGATAGGATACAGTCGAGTGATGGAAGCGAGTACAGATAAAACAAAAACTTGATTCCTATTAAACATTGGTTGAGAAAGTAATTCCCCTAAGTATCAACCCCGAAGACCGAGATCGACATCAGATTGACACCCAGAGGATTACCCTCTTTAGACAATGTCAAAACGGGAAATCTTATCAGAAAAATTCAGATATCTACAGACTATTGGTACAGATCAGATTCCCTAATGATTCGGAAGCTAGGTATGATAAAATCATATCCCACAGAAACTCAGAATATGTGCGTCATATTTGACGCCTAATACAGATATCCCTCAAACCTTAACTTAAAACAGATAAGTCATACCCCTTGTGGGTCTGAGTCTACAGCAGAATCAAAAACAATACTAGTATTCAAGTGCAGAGTATCAAGTACAGAATCAAAATGCCAGAATCAGAAAGAGTTTTAACTCCATAACCAGACAAGAAAATTAAACCTTCTACAGAAATTTTCCCTATTTCTACCCTATCCACTAGCCTCAAGAGTGTTGGCCTGCCCTCCAGAAGTTGGTCCTGCCCTCTGCCCTTGTCCACGTCTCTTCGGGCAGTCTCTAGTAAAGTGACCCATCTCACCACAATTGAAGCAAGTGCCCTTCCTCTTTCGGCAGTCCTTATTCAGATGAGTTGTGCTCCCGCAGGTAAAACACTTTTTCTCCTTCTTGTCTTCAGACTCCTTATCTTTCCCTTGGTTTTCCTTTTTGGGCCAGTTTTTCTTGTTCTGCGGTTCTTCTTTCTTTGCCTCTTTCATCTCGGATGCCTTATCCTCGTGCATGAGTGCCATTTCTACTAGCTTTTCAAAGGTGGCTCCCATAGGGATGTGGGTCATAGCCAACCCCTGCAATGGCTCATTCAAGCCTTTAACGAACCTCAGCGCCTTCTTCTCCGGTGTATTTACTAATTCCAAGCCAAACCTTGCTAACTGAATAAATTTGTTGACATATTCTTTCACAGATGAGCTTCCTTGCTTTAATGTCAAAAACTTTTCCATATGTAGATTCTCTTCTGCCCATGAGAGAAACTTTGCCTCAAACCGACGCCTGAAATCTGCCCAAGAGTCAACAGGACGTTCTCTGTTAGTGACCTCCCACCAAAATGAGGCCTCTCCCTTCATTAACCAAGCTGCTAAACGGACCTTCCTTTCGTCTTCTACTTCAAAGATTCCAAGTAATTCCTCCATCTCCTTAAGCCAGTCTTGGGCTTCAACAAAAGTCTCTGACCCTTGAAAAGTCTTTCCACCCATAGCCTTAAACTCCTTGCACATCTTTGCAAAAGTATAATTGCGAGGAGGAGGAGACACGGGTGCAACTGGTGGAGGAGCATCGGCTGGGCCTGCAGTGGTGGCCCTAGCCTCTAAATACCTCCTAAACCATCCTGGTATCGTCACACCCTCCGGAAGGTTCAAATCTTCAGCCATGTTGAAACGAAAGAGAAAAGATTCAAAATGGAGAATAAAAAAAAGATATATGGCTTTCGGGGGATTATGTTTTTCAAAATAGGCTTTACTTTTGAAAATACCTCCTTTTAAAACCTTTTTGAAAATAGTTTTCAAAAATCCTTTATCAAATCTGGTAACCTTCAGCTCTGATACCAAGTGTAACACCCCACCTCCGTTAAGGTCACTCACAAAGGGAATGCCTTAACTTTGATGGAGCATTTTAGTAAACAGAACAGAATATTACAAGACAGATAAATAGTACTTGAAAAATTATAACTTTATTACAGCGGAAAGCAGAAATCAGTATGGTTACGTCTTTAACAAAATATCAGAATCAAGTACATAAATATCAGCCTTGTTCAAAACTATCAGAGTACAAAACTTTAAAAGCATAATCCCCACAGAACAGAAGCTATCTTGAGCCAAGCCATACTTTAGAGCACTCAAGCAGACGGAATCCAGGTCAAGCTATGGTACTTCCTCCTAAGGAAACCTGGGGGGGGGGGGGGAACGGAAGAAAAGGGGCGAAAGCAAACACGGTCAGACATAAAGTCTGGCAAGTCCAGTGATTTTCAGTTATGAATAGATAATAGTAATAATGACATGAACATAAAGCTGGACAAGAGATAACGTCGCCGGATTAGCAGATATACTTTAAAATTTACAGAAGAAACAGAATGTTATAGGCTATAACTTTACACTTATCTGCACTAATACTAGTTTAACAGGTTTAGGTGTTACCCTAAAGCTCTATAATAGAAACAGAGTGAGTCGGAATAATTCCTACTGAGTGCTAGTATTGGGCCTTTTACTACGCCAACAGACGAAAACAGAATAATGGGCCTTTACCACCCGATCAGACGGAAACAGAATAATCCATACAGAAACAGAATGTCAGAATTTGGTGTACACTAGAAATGGGCCTTTACCTCCCAAACAGACGGTACCACGCAGAAACAGACAGGTGTTGCCACCTAACAGAAACAGACGGTACCCACAGAAACAGACAGAGTTTAGTGTACCCTAAATCTTACCCCAAGCGATCGGCTCCCTAATACATAAATACCCTATGCCAGTCCCACAAAAGGGTGTATCATTCCCTAAAGTGGCAACCTTTGAATGACACAGACCTATTTATAGATGTCACGGCGTCTTACATCCACAGAGGCAGACCGGGATCCATGCACGCACATGACCCGGTTGGAACGCACCATCAACATCCCTCGCCATTATCAGAATGAACCACTTATAATTAGTTCAGTAAGCGTGCCCGGACCCTACCTAGTGTGGGGTCAAAGTTTTGATACCAGAACGGGTTACTAACTAATATGGGCCCCAAACAACAGATGACACAAGTATTTCCCCTCCTAACCTTGTGTCCCCAGAATAACAGATTTCAGATTAACTTGTTTACAAGTTCAGACAGAGTTCAAATTTACTAGTTCACATATCAAATCAACAAGTTTTCAGACTAACAGATCAGATGTACAGATTTAACAGATTTTCAGATTTGTCTAACTTTGTATAATACAGAATATTTTCTAAAAACCCCAAATCATATACCTAGACGCATGAATATGGGTAGACCTAACTCAATAGGTAAATTCCCAAATCATGGTATGAATTATGCCAAGTTATAGCCTTTATTGCCAATTATCCAAAACCAATATTTAGGCATGTTCACATTTATAATATAGGTCTTTTACGCCTAAACAACATATTCCTTTCTATTCAAATCATATGTCCAAGGATCTAGATCTAATATGTGATATGTCCTTTAGCTTAGATCTTAATATTCCAGATTTACAAGTCATATATTATCATATGATATTCCCAAACTGTCATATATGCACAAATCTAGATCTAGTTTTCAACCTATGTCCTTTATTCAAACCAGTCACAGATCAGTCCAATTATGCCATGGATTTGTGTTCTAAATTCCAAATCCAACCTATGTTCTTTCCTTAAATCAGTCACATATCGATCATGCCCCATTTATGCATATTCATTTGATTGTCCCAAACATTTTAACGTATGTTAATCTCTTATGAGATTGGCTCAGGCTCGTGGTAGCCTGGCTATAAAACAGAAAACAGAAAGAGTTACAGAATAAGATAGATCTAAACAGAACAGAACAGACATAACCTCAGATCCAGATCTACAATTCATGTCACAATCAGAATTAACGTTTATATCGGAAAATAACTGTACTTGCCTTGATTGGATTAAGGAAAGAACTTTAGTTGTAGCGTCGTTAGTTGATTCTCTTTAACTGTTGTTGAAGCTTTAATCTTGAATTTAGATTGATGTGGATTGTCTTCTAGTTTAGATTCCAGCAGAGTAGCGATGCCATTTTATTTTTATTAAGAACAGAGGCAGAGTAGAAGCAGAATGGATTGTGTGCAGAGAAGGCTGGGTTTGGGGCTGTTTAAATAGGTTTAGGCAGACGAATCTAGACAGAAAACAAGGCCAGACACATCAGAACGTACCCAAGCAGAAAAGCAGTTTCGGGAGGCAGGTCGACACCCAGGTCGACACAGGTGTCGACCTGTGGGGGGGGGGGGGGGGGGGGGGGGTCGACTCCCAGGTCGACACTAGTGTCGACCTGGTTGGGGGGGTCGACTCCCCAGTCGACCTCCCTTGGTCTGGCGGGATCTTTTCCCGCCTACTCTGATTGGCTGAATTTCGGGCTGAATTTTCTGAAATCTTCTTTAGGTCATAACTGGGTCATACGGACTCCGATTTACAAAATTTCGGACTCTATTTCGCGTATTTTTCCGAGACGAACGCAATGGCACATCCCGTTCTCCCTAATTCAGATTATAAAATTTAATTCTGCCTTAATTCTTTATTTTATACTCTAATTGTACTCAGATTTGTACTTCTTAAGTTTACAGAAAATATGGGGTGTTACATTCTCCCCTCCTTTAAGGATTTCGTCCTCGAAATCTTCAAGTTGAGAAGAAAGTGTCCTACCATCCAATCATCCATCTACTCAATCATCAACCATAGGCATCCATTGTCCTTATAGACTTCTAATGCTTTCATGTTTAAATGCACAGTGTGTGTTCATGTCTGTATCTAATGCAAAATCTGGCGGCCCACTGATTCAGTCGACCTCCTTAATGCAAATCATGTTAGTGCCATGAGTCCAGTATGCAAATTTTCCTATTTGATACATATCATTTCTATATGAGTGCACAACTGCTCATTCATATGCAACATCCATATGCTGATTCAACCATTTTGCATCCATAAAAATTTAAAAATGCTCACACATCCATATGCAGTATGAGAGTGCTTTCGAGATGATCTAGTGCCTAGTGTGTGTATATGCATCCACGAGCAACCACTAGCAACCACTTGCATCCACTTGCAACCATCAACCATAACATGTCTCAAACACATGTTTTCATCCATAGGATTCCTATCTATAGGCTGAATACTCGATCGATAGGATACAGTCGAGTGATGGAAGCGAGTACAGATAAAACAAAAACTTGATTCCTATTAAACATTGGTTGAGAAAGTAATTCCCCTAAGTATCAACCCCGAAGACCGAGATCGACATCAGATTGACACCCAGAGGGTTACCCTCTTTAGACAATGTCAAAACGGGAAATCTTATCAGAAAAATTCAGATATCTACAGACTATTGGTACAGATCAGATTCCCTAATGATTCGGAAGCTAGGTATGATAAAATCATATCCCACAGAAACTCAGAATATATGCGTCATGTTTGACGCCTAATACAGATATCCCTCAAACCTTAACTTAAAACAGATAAGTCATACCCCTTGTGGGTCTGAGTCTACAGCAGAATCAAAAACAATACTAGTATTCAAGTGCAGAGTATCAAGTACAGAATCAAAATGCCAGAATCAGAAAGAGTTTTAACTCCATAACCAGACAAGAAAATTAAACCTTCTACAGAAATTTTCCCTATTTCTACCCTATCCACTAGCCTCAAGAGTGTTGGCCTGCCCTCCAGAAGTTGGTCCTGCCCTCTGCCCTTGTCCACGTCTCTTCGGGCAGTCTCTAGTAAAGTGACCCATCTCACCACAATTGAAGCAAGTGCCCTTCCTCTTTCGGCAGTCCTTATTCAGATGAGTTGTGCTCCCGCAGGTAAAACACTTTTTCTCCTTCTTGTCTTCAGACTCCTTATCTTTCCCTTGGTTTTCCTTTTTGGGCCAGTTTTTCTTGTTCTGCGGTTCTTCTTTCTTTGCCTCTTTCATCTCGGATGCCTTATCCTCGTGCATGAGTGCCATTTCTACTAGCTTTTCAAAGGTGGCTCCCATAGGGATGTGGGTCATAGCCAACCCCTGCAATGGCTCATTCAAGCCTTTAACGAACCTCAGCGCCTTCTTCTCCGGTGTATTTACTAATTCCAAGCCAAACCTTGCTAACTGAATAAATTTGTTGACATATTCTTTCACTGATGAGCTTCCTTGCTTTAATGTCAAAAACTTTTCCATATGTAGATTCTCTTCTGCCCATGGGAGAAACTTTGCCTCAAACCGACGCCTGAAATCTGCCCAAGAGTCAACAGGACGTTCTCTGTTAGTGACCTCCCACCAAAATGAGGCCTCTCCCTTCATTAACCAAGCTGCTAAACGGACCTTCCTTTCGTCTTCTACTTCAAAGATTCCAAGTAATTCCTCCGTCTCCTTAAGCCAGTCTTGGGCTTCAACAAAAGTCTCTGACCCTTGAAAAGTCTTTCCACCCATAGCCTTAAACTCCTTGCACGTCTTTGCAAAAGTATAATTGCGAGGAGGAGGAGGAACGGGTGCAACTGGTGGAGGAGCATCGGCTGGGCCTGCAGTGGTGGCCCTAGCCTCTAAATACCTCCTAAACCATCCTGGTATCGTCACACCCTCCGGAAGGTTCAAATCTTCAGCCATGTTGAAACGAAAGAGAAAAGATTCAAAATGGAGAATAAAAAAAAGATATATGGCTTTCGGGGGATTATGTTTTTCAAAATAGGCTTTACTTTTGAAAATACCTCCTTTTAAAACCTTTTTGAAAATAGTTTTCAAAAATCCTTTATCAAATCTGGTAACCTTCAGCTCTGATACCAAGTGTAACACCCCACCTCCGTTAAGGTCACTCACAAAGGGAATGCCTTAACTTTGATGGAGCATTTTAGTAAACAGAACAGAATATTACAAGACAGATAAATAGTACTTGAAAAATTATAACTTTATTACAGCGGAAAGCAGAAATCAGTATGGTTACGTCTTTAACAAAATATCAGAATCAAGTACATAAATATCAGCCTTGTTCAAAACTATCAGAGTACAAAATTTTAAAAGCATAATCCCCACAGAACAGAAGCTATCTTGAGCCAAGCCAGCACTCAAGCAGACGGAATCCAGGTCAAGCTATGGTACTTCCTCCTAAGGAAACCTGGGGGGGGGGAACAGAAGAAAAGGGGCGAAAGCAAACAAGGTCAGACATAAAGTCTGGCAAGTCCAGTGATTTTCAGTTATGAATAGATAATAGTAATAATGACATGAACATAAAGCTGGACAAGAGATAACGTCGCCGGATTAGCAGATATACTTTAAAATTTACAGAAGAAACAGAATGTTATAGGCTATAACTTTACACTTCTCTGCACTAATACTAGTTTAACAGGTTTAGGTGTTACCCTAAAGCTCTATAATAGAAACAGAGTGAGTCGGAATAATTCCTACTGAGTGCTAGTATTGGGCCTTTTACTACGCCAACAGACGAAAACAGAATAATGGGCCTTTACCACCCGATCAGACGGAAACAGAATAATCCATACAGAAACAGAATGTCAGAATTTGGTGTACACTAGAAATGGGCCTTTACCTCCCAAACAGACGGTACCACGCAGAAACAGACAGGTGTTGCCACCTAACAGAAACAAACGGTACCCACAGAAACAGACAGAGTTTAGTGTACCCTAAATCTTACCCCAAGCGATCGGCTCCCTAATACATAAATACCCTGTGCCAGTCCCACAGAAGGGTGTATCATTCCCTAAAGTGGCAACCTTTGAATGACACAGACCTATTTATAGATGTCACGGCGTCTTACATCTATAGAGGCAGACCGGGATCCATGCACGCACATGACCCGGTTGGAACGCACCATCAACATCCCTCGCCATTATCAGAATGAACCACTTATAATTAGTTCAGTAAGCGTGCCCGGACCCTACCTAGTGTGGGGTCAAAGTTTTGATACCAGAACGGGTTACTAACTAATATGGGCCCCAAACAACAGATGACACAAGTATTTCCCCTCCTAACCTTGTGTCCCCAGAATAACAGATTTCAGATTAACTTGTTTACAAGTTCAGACAGAGTTCAAATTTACTAGTTCACATATCAAATCAACAAGTTTTCAGACTAACAGATCAGATGTACAGATTTAACAGATTTTCAGATTTGTCTAACTTTGTATAATACAGAATATTTTCTAAAAACCCCAAATCATATACCTAGACGCATGAATATGGGTAGACCTAACTCAATAGGTAAATTCCCAAATCATGGTATGAATTATGCCAAGTTATAGCCTTTATTGCCAATTATCCAAAACCAATATTTAGGCATGTTCACATTTATAATATAGGTCTTTTACGCCTAAACAACATATTCCTTTCTATTCAAATCATATGTCCAAGGATCTAGATCTAATATGTGATATGTCCTTTAGCTTAGATCTTAATATTCCAGATTTACAAGTCATATATTATCATATGATATTCCCAAACTGTCATATATGTACAAATCTAGATCTAGTTTTCAACCTATGTCCTTTATTCAAACCAGTCACAGATCAGTCCAATTATGCCATGGATTTGTGTTCTAAATTCCAAATCCAACCTATGTTCTTTCCTTAAATCAGTCACATATCGGTCATGCCCCATTTATGCATATTCATTTGATTGTCCCAAACATTTTAACGTCTGTTAATCTCTTATGAGATTGGCTCAGGCTCGTGGTAGCCTGGCTATAAAACAGAAAACAGAAAGAGTTACAGAATAAGATAGATCTAAACAGAACAGAACAGACATAACCTCAGATCCAGATCTACAATTCATGTCACAATCAGAATTAACGTTTATATCGTTAAATAACTGTACTTGCCTTGATTGGATTAAGGAAAGAACTTTAGTTGTAGCGTCGTTAGTTGATTCTCTTTAACTGTTGTTGAAGCTTTAATCTTGAATTTAGATTGATGTTGATTGTCTTCTAGTTTAGATTCCAGCAGAGTAGCGATGCCATTTTATTTTTATTAAGAACAGAGGCAGAGTAGAAGCAGAATGGATTTGTGTGCAGAGAAGGCTGGGTTTGGGCTGTTTAAATAGGTTTAGGCAGACGAATCTAGACAGAAAACAAGGCCAGACACATCAAAACGTACCCAGGCAGAAAAGCAGTTTCGGGAGGCAGGTCGACACCCAGGTCGACACAGGTGTCGACCTGTGGGGGGGGGGGGGGGTTCGACTCCCAGGTCGACACTAGTGTCGACCTGGTTGGGGGAGGGGTCGACTCCCCAGTCGACCTCCCTTGCTCTGGCGGGATCTTTTCCCGCCTACTCTAATTG
This sequence comes from Allium sativum, assembly GCA_030737875.1. Taxonomy (NCBI): domain Eukaryota; kingdom Viridiplantae; phylum Streptophyta; class Magnoliopsida; order Asparagales; family Amaryllidaceae; genus Allium; species Allium sativum. The sequence goes on along the minus strand of CM060913.1, from coordinate 459,023,165 downwards.
GCTGAATTTCGGGCTGAATTTTCTGAAATCTTCTTTGGGTCATAACTGGGTCATACGGACTCCGATTTACAAAATTTCGGACTCTATTTCGCGTATTTTTCTGAGACGAACGCAATGGCACAGCCCGTTCTCCCTAATTCAGATTATAAAATTTAATTCTGCCTTGATTCTTCATTTTATACTCTAATTGTACTCAGATTTGTACTTCTTAAGTTTACAGAAAATATGGGGTGTTACACTTTCGGTGTCGAGCAGTATGCTTTCAGAGCTAATTCCCGGTTGGCCCCTTTTAGTGTTGAAATGGCTTTGCCGTCATCTTCGGGTATCGGTACCAAGCTTTCTAGCTTATGTTGGTACCGATAGCATATATTTTAGAAACCCTTTTCTTTGCTTACGCCTTGTATCATGGACTTTATCCTTTCAATGGTATTGATAGTGAATCAATTGATACTGATAGCACCTTCGTTTTCTCTTAAGTTGACTATTGACCTTACTTCTCTTTCGGTGGCTCCATTTTCTGGTGTTAGATCATAGGATTTTGCTTAAGGATTTCTTAAGGTAAAAAATTTGAAGTGTCATTTTTCGTGAGATGAGGTACGTTTCTTGGGGAATGTGGTCTTAGGAGAAAGTCTAACAGTGGACCCTGCAAAGTTAGTAACAGTGCAAGATTGGAAGAACCCCAAGAGCGCTATTGAGATCAAGAGCTTCTTAGGTTTGGATGGTTATTACATGAAGTTTATAAAAGATTTCGCCAAGATATTTTACTAGACTTATAAAAAAAATTGACGTTTGTATGGGATGTAGTTTGTAGAATTCCTTCACAAGGCTTAAGAAAGCCCTTACCAGTACACAAATATTAGTCATCCCTAATGGAGTTAACCCTTTTAAAGTTTATACTAACGCATGTGGTACCAACTTTAGAGAGGTTCTAATGCAAGCGGGAAAGGTAGTTTGCTATAGGAGTAGGCAGCTAAAGACACACGAGACAAACTTCCTTATCCATGATTTAGCATTAGCTGCTATAATTTTTGCACTTAAGTCGCAGAGGCATTAAGGATCTGGTTGAAGCTCTTCACTAGCCACAAATCATTGAAATACATGCTCTCCTAGAAAGACTTAAATATGAGGCATCATTGAGGGATGGAGTTGTTGGAGAATGGAGTTTTGATGATAACAACCTTAATTCAATTATCATTATTAATTGTTTATAATATATATACTAATATTTCTATCTAGAATATATATACATATATATGCAGGGTTCGTATGCAGGACTTAAATACTAAAGACTGCACAGTTTTAGAGCTTCAAGAATTTCAGGATTCAGAAGAGATTCAAGACTCATGAGTAATCAAATTATCAAAATATCAAGGGTTCAAGAAAAATATAATAATAGAGTCTAGTTTATATGTAAGACTCTGTACAGCACTCCAGGTTCAAATTTTGTTTTTCACATTTCAAAATTATGTTTTTAAAATTCAAATCTTGATTTCAAATTATTGAATTCAAACTATTATCATACTTATGATTTCAAACACATATAACGTTTTAATATATAAGCTTATAATATATAGTTAAATAGTTTTATAGTTTTAAACCTTATAATTTTATCAATGTGTTTATATATTATATTATTATGATTTCATATAATTTTCACTTTTGAATATTCATTTATATAACTAAGTTTTAATTCAAGAATTTCCAGATTAATTTATATGTTTACACACTTAAAAATAGTTTTAAAAATCAAAATACAAGGCATATGTCGAGATACATTTATGCCTATGTCGACATACAACTGCCATTCTTTCAATTTTCAAAGGAAGTGTCTTTTCACTATTTATGACGGTTCTCAAACTTTGCAACCATTGAAATGCTACAAATAGGGGTTGATTTTGAATTTTTAATTAATTCTTCTTCTCCATCTTCACCCATCTTTGTACCACCATTATTATTTCAAATTTTCTTGATTACTACACTATTACTTTGCCGATTTCTACTCAAATTATATCAAACTTCATCTTTTCTCACTGTTTATCTACTACTCTCTGAATTGAATTGCTAATGAAGAATTACATGGTTGTTGTAATCATTTGGGAATTGTTTGGGAAAGGGTGTGTTCCTTGCTGCCTGTAAATCAAGGAAAGGGAGCGATGTTAACCTTGTAGCCGTGAAATCAAGGGTGTGGAATCGGTGTTAACTTTGTAGCCGTGAAATCAAGGGTGTGGAAACAACGTTAAGCTTGAAGCCGTGAAATCAAGGGGATTGTAATTGGATTATGATATTAATAAAACTCTGCACAATATAGCGTTGCATGGGGCTGGACGTAGGAGTAATCCAAACCAATATAAAATCTGGTGTGTTCTTTCCTTTTCTATACTTTTTATTTATTTATTTTTGTGTCTATGATTGTTTCTATGATTGTGATCATTTCTGGTGTGATAATCTATGTGTGATTCATATAGAAATTCAAATAAGTTTAAGATTTCCATAAAATCCATACAAACATTATTCACCACCTCTAGTGTTAGTTTTTCCTTAAGATCTGCATTCGGGAATCCATAACAGTTGGCATCAGAGCATAGGTTTCATAAATTTCATCATCTGAATTTTGGAAATATTAAATGGCAAGTTTTGAAATGATTTATAACACTAGTTTAAATTCATACATTGCATCAGTATTAGGTTGGTCTGCATTCAATTCTGTTGAAAAGTAAAGTTATCATAATCTAATTTTTTTAAAAGTTTAAATGGAAATTTTTTAACATTATTTTATACGGATATGTCATAGAATCATCATGATATTATTATTCGAAATTACATTTAGTTATTATGAAAAGTCACTTGATTCTATGAAAAATTATGTTGTTTTGCAGGAAAAGAGTCATGTCTGATGACTGTTGGCCGAAAGACACCAAGATGATTCATTCATCAATCAAGGAGAAAAAGAGAAATGCTTGTGAAGGGATCTGATTTTTGATAGTTGAAGTGTCCATATCCAGACAGATCAAGACAACAAACAGATAATGATTCATTATGGAAGAGAAAATGGGCATACTCTGCAACTTTAGACGATTCAGATTAATCATCAAGTAATGAAGAGCTAGTAAAAGGAAATTCGAATATATGCTTCACAACGATTCAGAATTCTGAAAATATCGAAGAAATGGATCTAAAAACTAGGTACGCCTTAATTAATTTTTTTTTGGTGGATGCTTTGTTTGAATTTGAATTTGAATTTTTAAAATTCAATCCTGAATTCTAAAATTCAAATTTGAAATTTAGAATAATAATATAATAAAAATTTCAAAATGTTTTGAAAATAAATATCATTCCAAAGAATAATTATAGAAAATATTAAACGTTAATATAATAAAACAAAGTCAAGAAGCAACATGACTTTTGAAAATATCTATGTACGTCGATATACCCAAATCGACATGTCGACATATAGACCAGTAAATGAAATTCAAATTTCGAATTTTAGAAGTTTAAACTCTCAAACTTCCCTATATCTTTTCAATATGAAAATGTCGGTTCAAACTCTAGTTATCAATTTTGTTGATCTACTTATGTTTCATATATTTTGTTTCAAAAATATATATTAAAAATTTGTAAATCAATAAAATTATAGTATATAGATAAGTTAATATGCTAAAAATAATATAAAATTTTCAAAAATTTGATATTGTTATAAAATATAAATCTTTTGTATGTAGTTTAAACATACACAGTTTAATTTATATATTTTTCATATGATTTCATAACAATTATAGGTTACATTATCACAAATACTATCTATAACTTAATCCTAGTTTTGATTTCTTATCTTATTAAGACTTATAAAACTTATAAATTAAACTTAATATTTCAGTATAAAAAGTATATATATATATATATATATGTTTTATATGTCTTAAATATGCAGTTTAAATATAAAGAGTTATAGTTTTATAGTTTACTTCATACAACCCGATTTCATTAAAAATAATTTTGTTATAACTATAGATTTCTTTAAACATATAAATGGTTCTTTATCAAATTAATATGTTTTGATTTCTAAAAGTTTAAATTTAAAATTGATTGTATCTTTAAGTCCTTTTTTAAAAATTAGTTTTGTATACAATTATGAATATATGTTTATATCAAATTAGTTTACTTCATAGGATAAAATTCCATATTCTCTCAAAAAAAGGATCTTCAATATTCACTACATTATTAAAGAAGCACCTTACTAAGTTTATTTAACTCCATAAGAATTATTTTGAAGATTTTACTATCTATCATATATTTTTAATTAAATTAAACTCTTATCTTTACATTCTTTCAATCTCTTATATTTAGTATCATTAACCTAAGTCAAGAGATTAATATATATTACCTTTGTTTGATTGAAATAATTTATAATATAATAGTTGGATAGTACTCTGAATATCTTTTACCAAAATAGATATCGTCACCAAATCATTCTGCATATTATCACTACACATCTTATTTCATATCATACGTCATTATTATAAATTAATGTTCATCTCAATTTAAAAACATTCATATCACAAGTTGCATTTCATCAATATTTATCATCTTATATTGCTTTGCATATGACATACATTTCATACTAGATTATAACCAACATATATTGCACACACTGCATTACATGTTAACTTTTAACTCGCACATAACAAGTTATTATATGATAAGTTTTTTGTCTAACTAAAAATACATAGGATTATTACATACAAAACATATTTACTTTGAATCAATTGGCTTGATTGACTTGTTTGGCTTGATTGAGTTATTTGAATTGTTTTGTTTGACTTGAATAACATGGTTGACATTGTTGAATTTCATTAGTGGTTGATATGTTTGTTAAGAAAATGCTTATGTATTTGTCGTTGGTAAGAGCTTTACAGTCTCTAGGATAAATTAAAGCTTTAAGAAATATTTTAACGTACATTGTTTGATTTGGTTAAGATTGTAATTAGAATAATCCAAAACATAGCAAGTAACATAATTAACAATAATGTGGTTTGACTAATTTAAAAACTTAAATTTGAATTTATTAAATAATATTTAAATTTGTTTGGATTTATTGGATGCTTTTTTGTATGGAAAATTTATATTGGATTGGTTTGACCTTGACTTGATTATTAGTCTGAACATTGTCTTAATGAATAGAACTATTTCTTAAACTACATATTAGGTATTAGATTTTTATTAGTCCTAGAACTATGTCTTAGTTTTAGGAGAATATTATAGTTTGATCTATATTTTTTTTTGTTGATTATACTTTTGTATAGTTCCTTTAGTAGTATTACATTAATATAATCATAAATTTAGGGGAAGTTATAAGGTTATTAGAGTTAGCTCTTAGGATAGGTTTAGTCTTGTGGTTAGTTTTAGGGTGGGTTTTAGATTTAGGAGAAGTTATAGATTTAGGGATTGTTCTATAAGTCATTAGGAACATTTATAGTATGAATTCAGGGGGAGTATATTTAGAATTTCTTTTTATTGATGAAAAGGGGAGAAATTATAACATCAGAAATAGTCAGGCTTAGTTTAAGGGGGGAGTATATAGGATTCATGGTGAAAGGAGCATAATAGAAGGACCAGACCAAAATGTATCAACAGGTATGAATATTTTATAAATCAAGGTTGTCATCATCAAAAAAGGGGGAGATTGTTGGAGAATGGAGTTTTGATGATAACAACCTTAGTTCAATTATCATTATTAATTGTTTATAAAATATATACTAACATTTTTATCTAGAATATATATATATATATATATATATATATATATGCAGGGTTTGTATACAGGAATTAAATACTGAAGACTGTACAGTTCTAGAGCTTCAAGAAATTCAAGATTCAGAAGAGATTCAAGACTCATGAGTAATAAAGTTATCAAGATATCAAGATTTCAAGAAAAATATAATAATAGAGTCTAGTTTATATGTAAGACTCTGAATAACACTCCAGGTTCAAATTCTGATTTTCAAATTTCAAAATTATTTTTTCAAAATTCAAATCTTGATTTCAAATTAATGAATTCAACTTACTTGTGATTTCAAACATATATAAAGTTTTAATATATAAATTTATAATATATGGTCACATAGTTTTATAGGTTTAAACCATATAACTTTTTAAATATGTTTATATATTATATCATTATGATTTCATATAATTTTTCACTTTAGAATATTCATTTATATTACTAACTTTTGATTCAAGAATTTCCATATATATATATATTTAAACACTTGAAAAATAGTTTTAAAAATCAAAATACAAGGCATATATCGATGTACATTTATGCCTATGTCGACATACAATTGTCGTTTTTTCAATTTTTAAGGAAGCGTCTTTTCACTATTTGTGACGATTCCGAAACGTTGCAACCATTGAAATGCTATGAATAGGGGATGATATTGAATTTTTACTTAATTCTTCTCCTCCATGTTCACCCCTCTTCATACCACCATTAATATTTCGTCTTTTCTTGATTACTACACTTATACTTTGCCGATTTCTACTCAGATTATATCAAACTTCATCTTTTCTCACTCTCTATCTATTTCTCTCTGAATTGAAGCGCTATTGAAGAGTTATAGGGCTGTTGTAATCATTTGAAAATTGTTTGAGAAAGGGTGTGTTCCTTGTAGCCTGTAAATCAAGGAAAGGGAGTTGTGTTAACCTTGTAGTTGTGAAATCAAGGGCGGAGGAATCAGTGTTAACCATGTAGCCATGAAATCAAGAGTGTGGAAACAGTGTTAACCTCGTAGCCGTGAAATCAAGGGGATTGTAATTGGATTCTGATTTTAAAAAAACTCTACGCAATCCAACATTGCGTGGGACTGGACATAGGAGTAATCCGAACTAATATAAAATCCGGTGTGTTCTTTCCTTTCCTATGTTTGATATTTATCTATTTTTGTGTCTGTGATTGTGATCATTTCTGATGTGATAATATGTGTGTGATTCATATAGAAATTCAAATAAGTTTAAGATTTCATAAATTCCTTACAAATACTGTTCACTCCCTCTAGTGTTAGTTTTGCCTTAAGATCTGCATTCCACAATCCCTAACAAGAGTTTCTTATGTCGTATGCCTTTGAGATAACTTATAACCCAGGCAAGGGAACGTGGTTGTATACGCACTGATAATAAATAAAATGACTCTTTGTCCATTTTTTTGTAGACTGGAAGAGCTTGGAGTTCATTTCTACATTTGACTTTATGTAAAGACCCGAAAATTCCCGCTCTAAAGAATCGACCATAAACCACGCAGGTCTGATTCAAAGGTAGGAAATTCTCGAATACTTTAACTTTGGGAATACAATACATTAGAACAACAACAACAGACTTTTATTACATCATAATAATATAACATCAGAGTACAGAATATCATAGTACATCGAATAGAATAAATACAGCGGAAGATAAATTTTACATTAAGAATAGAGTACACAACGGAAGACTTTCTATGCTTTGGACACAGCTTTAAGCTTCAATCCAGAATCCTACTAAAAGATATATATATCTGCAAAAAGCTACTCGACTGCCCGTGTGGAAAATATGGGCACCCGAGTTTGCCAGTGAAACAAACTATAGGTCAGTTATGGGACTGGTATGAGAAATCTTAACTTAACTTATCTAATAATAAGGCTAATCACAGGACCACGCCGCTAACGCGGAACGGGTTTACTCCATTGGATTGCCAGTGCATAAAATAAAGTAAATCGTTACACAACGCAGTGATTTTTAGAAAAATGAAACCATTATAAGACTCAAGTCCCATCACATAATGCAACGCAAACCGGAGGATAGAGTTTTACCTTATAATGGTCAAAAGATGCTTGATACGATAAAAACGGATTTGGTGTTATTATTACTCGTGTATATATATGTTTCAAAAACAATTTCAATCATAATGTATCAATCATAGACGGCATAGTACCCCATCCTACTATGTCGCCATACAAGTTCTACAATCAAAACTGCATGGTGTCGTATTGGAAGTTGATTTTCCATCATGAAATCGAGGCTAGTGATCGTCCTCTCCGATTCGAGACACTCTAGCAAATGCTTCAGGATCACACCTATGGGCAACCCTTGGATGCGGTAGGGTCGGTCCCCACCTAACGGTAGTGGATTGGCAATTCCTGAACACACGTTTCCGGTTCCTTTGAACCTATAGTATGACCACTTCCGACCTACAAATCCAAGGCGCCTCAAAATCCATCATCCACATAAGTAAAATGTCAGCCAGTTTAAGCACTGACACTACCCCTAGCTAGAAAGAAACGTGTGCACTCTCTACGGTCCATATCCCGTTTTTGACTCATACCAGGGTGTGAGGCACGCGAAGTCACGCTATACACAAAGCTGCGCCAAAACAGGCTATGCTTTGATCATCCCACAAGGTCTTGCTTTTCAACAAAAGCCTTGATCCATGCATCTTGGCATGCCACATTGTCAATCCATACCATACCATTGATTCCTACCTCTAAGCTCGTAAGTCTCAGAGAAGGGTGTTAACCACCAAACAGAAATATATTTAGCCGAGATCAATGAATACAGTATAAAGGAATACAATGTCAGACATACAATCCATTTACAAGTCTGTTCCGGGTCTGAATGAAACCGAAGGCACCTTATACCTCGCATATCCGAACAATCAACACTACGTCCGGACGGCTACCCCTGACTCCCCTTAAAGGTAGCTACTCCAATCATGGGCCTCAGTAGCAACACAACCATTCAAGGTGAAGATTGTCGTTCTTCAATCACCGCCTTCAACTCTTCGACTTAGATCGTCGTATAATCATTTGAAACGAGATTGAACTCGGTCCTTTCAAATGATCCTCACATAAATATAGTATAAAACCATTTCATATCGTTAATAGTATTTAATAACGATTTATCGCTATTTATATATATATATATATATATATATATATATATATATATATATATATATATATATATATGGCCATATTCATTTAACGACGCTTTGGTTTGATCGGCAGCCTTGGCGCTGTTTTCAACCAAATTTGATTCACACATTTTTTGAAATCTATCCATTGGATTTTATCAAAATTTATATCGTCGGAAAGATCTTCCCAAAGCGGACCTAACGGTTCCAGTTTTTAGAAAATCTGACGGTCGGATCTTACGGTATAATCGTTTAAGGTTACGATTGCCGAAACGCGAACTACCGCGTGCGATTCGTTTAATTTTAATTTATATTTATGTATATATATAAATATAAATTATAATTCCTTTAGCGGTTTCAACTAATAAAATCCATTCTTTTTATCGCATCTAAAATGACGATAAAAATGCCAATTTTACTTCTACTCTTTTTATTGTCCCTAGAATGACAGTAAAAATACTTCTCTTAATTCTAAGCTTTTTATTGAATATAGAATGTCAATAAAATGTCGCTTTAAATCTACCCTTTTTAATAATAAAAACCTATTCCTAAAAATGTACCTTTACTTTTATTAAATTACATGAAAAATGTAACTTCTACCTTTAATCTTAATTACATGAAAATATAACTCTTATTTTAAACCTTAATTACATGAAAATGAAATTCTTCCTTTAAATAGAAAATGTACTTTCCTTTCTTTAAATTTTAAATTACATAAAAAATGTAATTTTCCTCCTTTATCATAATTTACATGATAAATGTAAATTTTTCACCTTTAATCTAATTCACATGGAAATTGACTTAATTACATAAAAATGTAATTTTTATGTACTCTAACTTAATTACATAAAAATGTAAAACTTTTCTAATTTTTATTTACATTAAGAAAAATGTAACTTTCCTCTTTCTTTAATTATCTTATGTCAAAAATGTGGTGTTTGATGCAAACATATTTTTATTTCAAAAATATGATCATTTTTCTAGTTTCATGACTTGCATTAAAAATGTACTCTTTTCTTTCAATGCATTATTTCTATTTTTAAAATGAAATCTTTTACTTCAACCCTTGATTTCATTAAAAATGCAAATTTCCATTTCATTCTTTATTTACATAGGAAAAATGTAAATTCCTATGAAATCTTTATTTTATAAATGAACTTCATATTAAATTGTTTCTCACCCATTTATGTTTTATAATGGGCCAGACCCCTCACATTAGGCCTACAACTTGTGGATGCTAGATATGCCGGTTGGTTCCGGGCAGACTTATTTCACTTGTTGGGCTTAACCTCGTGTCTTGGCCCAATTCGTATTTGTGCACTTGGACCTCTCACATTAGGCCCAACATTTGTGGCTGCTGGATATGCCGGTTTGTTCCGGGCAGACATCCAGCACAAATGTGACCTAACCTCGTGTCCAAGAATAATTATAACTTATAATTGTAATTATTTCACTGTAAACATTCATTATTTTAAACTATTATTTATTTAAAATAAAATTTTTAAAGTACTCTTTTTCTAAAGTATTTCATTTCTACATAACATTTTATATCAAAAATGTTATTTCTTTTCTAAGGCAACATTTTATAACAAAAAGTCATTTTTAATTGTATGACATAATCTCAATTTAAATGACATTTTTACTAAATGACTATGACATATTTAATAAATGACCATTCTATATTAACAGGACATATTTAATAAATGACCATTCTATATCAACAGGACATATTTAATAAATGACCATTCTATATTAATATGACACATTTATTTTCTAATATAAACGGCACATTTATTCCCTACTATAAATAACACATTTAATTCCTAATATAAATGATTCTACAAATGATATTTTTTTTCCTAACATATCATGCTTCTAAAAAAATGATGTCTATAATCAAAATGACAATTCCATACTAACTTAATAATTTATCACTAAAAATGTTAATTTTACATGAATATGAAAATCCTAATGATAATTTTATTCGTTAACAAATCATATATAATAAGTAACATAAACATGCTATTTAATATGACTACAAATTACATTTACATGACAAATAAAAAATGTTTTATTTATAAATGTTTTATTTTTAACATGAATGTTCTTTCTAACATAAATGTTCTTCCTAACGGAAATTTTCTTTCTAATTCTAACATAAATGACATTCTTGAATTCTAACGTAAATGACGTTCTTGAATTCTAACCTAAATTACAACTTTTAATTAACATAAATGACAACATTTTATAATAACATTTAAACTACTTCGCTTCATATGCAAAAAGTATGACCTTAACCATATATTTTATTTCATATGCCATATATGACATTACAAATATATGTTATTTCATATGCAGTATATGACATTAACAAATAATTGTATTTTATTTCACATGCAGTATATGACATTAACAATAATTTTATTTCATATGCAACTCAATGCAACTCTTTTATTTCGCATGCAACGTTATGCAACATTAAAACTATAATATATTTATTACACTGTTTCAACTACACACTAAAATATCATTATGTCCATATTTTAATTACAATGCAAAAATATGTTATGTCCATAATTTCTAATCACAACACTAAAAATTTCATTTGTCCATAAGCTTAACTACAACGCTAAAATAGGTTGTATACATTTTCTAACTATGACGCTGAAAATATTGTTATGTTCATTTTCTAACTATAGCGCTAAAAATACCGTTATGTTCCTTTCTAACTATAATGCCAAAAATGTCGTTATGTTCTCATTCCAACTTAGATACTAAAAACATGTTTATCATCACGTCTTTTCATAAGCATTAAAATTATGCCTATTTACATATTCATATAAACATTAATAATATGTTCATTTTTCTCCGTTTCATCTTGACAACAAAAACACATTTATTTTTGTCGCTTCATTTTGTCCACAAAAATATGTTCAAAATCACATCTCTGTATCTTAAACAATATTAAAAATCTAATATTTAAGTTAGGAAACTTTTTAAAGTCCAATCTTTTATTTATTAACAAAATAAAAATCTAATCTTTATAAACCAAATAAAATCTCATCTTTATTTCATAAAGGAAATAAAAATCCAATCTTTTAAGTTAATAAACGAAGATAAAAATCAAATCTTTAATTCATAAATAAATAAAAAAACAACTTTGCACTTCATGAATAAAAATCAAATCTTGTCTCGTCCCATTCAGTATTTCCTGATCTATACAAAGGCGGCTAAATTAAACCACATAAATCCAACCATCGCATATAATCCATGGAATCACAATTCGTAAAAACAATCAACGAACAAGAACCATACATATCAGATCTATCATGATTACAAATAATGGATTCCAAATGAATCATAAATAATTCAATATTTAATTAAATTTCAGATAAGAAAATCTCACCTTGATCGGTTTCAGAAATCGTTTGAATAACGATTGTTTTTTGGAAAAATTAAACAAAAGTTTAATTTTATCAAAAATTCCAGCAGCTCCAAAAAGCTTTCAAATCTTTTCATAGCATAGTACTCGTTACCACGATTCCAGCGCACCTGAGTTTGCTCAATTCTGAGCTCGTATGTCAAAGTTATGGTTAAAACAAGCTTTTAAACACTAATCGGTTATTAGTGGGGAAATTAATTAAATTAATTAACTTCTTAATCACCTTCCTCTCCACTAATTACTCTTCCCACCATGGCTGCGAAAAAGACCAGCAAACGTAGCAGGCTTATGGCCCCAATCCGGCTCCAACACCCCACAAACTCTGATCATACCCGTATGGATTTAAAGCTCGTTGAAATCTCTTGAATTCCTGTTTTGATTTCATTAATTAATTTGGCTTGGATTTAGAGAAAAAGAAGGAGGAATGAGAGAGCATTTCAGCCATTGGTTATGAGGGTGGCGGCTGGTTTTGGGTAGTGAAGGATTAGGTTTAGAGATTAGTGCCTATATTTATATTATTTAATTAGTTAATTAGCCCATTAAGGTCCGATTTGGCCCGAACGCAGAATTATGCATGCTTACTGTCTATTTCAATATTTTGACATCTTCTGAACGCAATGGCGCTAGTGGTAAGGCCCAATTTCGAAGTCTACAACAGGTTTACTTTATTTTTAGTATAAATCACTTAATTTTTAATTCAACTGTACATGAAAATTCACCGGGGTCACAAATTAACTTCAAAAAAAATCCCAAAAAATATATTTGGCTATGTTTTGACGCTGCGGACCTAGGAAAATTAATTTCGTTCAATTCTGAGCCCGTATGAATTTTTAATGAATTTTTAAAGTCAAAAATTGTCCGTTTACACTGAAAAATCAATTATAATTATATATTAATTCTAAAAATTAGCAAAAAACTAATTTTATCCTTGTTTTGACGATACGCACCCAACAAAATTAATTTTGTTCAATTTGGAAACCGTTTGCAAAATTTCAATTTTCAAGGCTTATATATTTAATATTAAAGATAAATTTTTATACCAATAATTTCTGAAACTCAAAATAAATAAGTGTTTACTATTTTTCAATGTAGAAACATCATTCTGAACTCAATGGAAGTGGTTTTTAGTCCAAATTCCTTCGTATGTGAAAAGTAGCCTTTTGAGCTATACATATATATATATATATATATATATATATATATAAATTCTACAACGACCTTTCTAAATCTTATTTTAACATAACTTACAACTTACAAACTGAAATATAAATTTATTAAATTCATTATAAAGATATCATCAATACAGTTCTAGCGTTTCATGTTTCGTCTAATTTTGACTTGTAATGAATTTTATATATTTTCCGAAGTTGGAAATCGAAATATGAAATTACTGCGCCATTTCAAGCCCGGAATAGAATTAATATAAATTTTAAGTTTTACTTCTAATAAAATAAATTTTTAATCGTTATTATTTAAAATAAATTACTTCAAACAGCCAAAACTCACTAAAATTACTTAAAATAAAATTTTAAATTTACCCCAAAATTCCGGGTTGTTACAATCTCCCCCACTTAAAACTTTTCGTCCTCGAAAAGGAACAAAGCCAAGAAAAGAAGACAACAAGTTCGTATTCTATGTCACAGTTACACTCTCACGTATACGTAATACTCTCAACTCATTCTAGGGCATTACTAACCCCATCTCTAATGAGTTTTCTCATTCTAGGATACTACTGATCCTATCTCTAATGAGTATTCTTATTGGATATTACTGATCCAATCTCTGATGAGTCTTCTGTTTAGTTCTAACGAGTTGTACCGCAAAGATTTGAGCTAACCTGAGCTCTGATGCCAACTGTAAAGACCCGAAAATTCCCGCTCTAAAGAATCGACCATAAACCACGCAGGTCTGATTCAAAGGTTGGAAATTCTCGAATACTTTAACTTTGGGAATACAATACAGTAGAACAACAACAGGCTTTTATTACATCATAATAATATAGCATCAGAGTACAGAATATCAGAGTACAGAATATCAGAGTACATCGAATAGAATAAATACAGCGGAAGATAAATTTTACATTAAGAATACAGTACACAGCGGAAGACTTTCTATGCTTTGGACACAACTTTAAGCTTCGATCTAGAATCCTGCTAAAAGATATATATCTGCAAAAAGCTACTCGACAGCCCATGTGGAAAATATGGGCACCCGAGTTCGCTAGTGAAACAAACTACAGGTCAGTCATGGGATTGGTATGAGAAATCTTAACTTAACTTATCTAATAATAAGGCTAATCACAGGACCACGCCGCTAACGCGGAATGGGTTTACACCATTGGATTGCCAGTGCATAAAATAAAGTAAATCGTTAAACAACGCAATGCTTTTTAGAAAAATGAAACCATTATAAGACTCAAGTCCCATCACACAATGCAATGCAAACCGGAGGATAGAGTTTTACATTATAATGGTCAAAAGATGCTTGATACAATAAAAACGGATTTGGTGTTATTATTACTCGTGTATATATATGTTTCAAAAACAATTTCAATCATAATGTATCAATCATAGACGGCATAGTACCCCATCCTACTACGTCGCCAAACAAGTTCTACAATCAAAACCGCATGGTGTCGTATTGGAAGTTGATTTTCCATCATGAAATCGAAGCTAGGGATCGTCCTCTCCGATTCGAGACACTCTAGCAAATGCCTCAGGATCACACCTATGGGCAACCCTTGGATGCGGTAGGGCCGGTCCCCACCTAACGGTAGTGGATTTGCAATTCCTAAACACACATTTCCCGGTTCCTTTGAACCTATAGTATGACCACTTCCGGCCTATAAATCCGAGGCGCCTCAAAATCCATCATCCACATAAGTAAAATGTCAGCTAGTTTAAGCACTGACACTACCCCTAGCTAGAAAGAAACGTGTGCGCTCCTTACGGTCCATATCCCGTTTTTGACTCATACCGAGGTGTGAGGCTCGCGAAGTCATGCTATACACAAAGCTACGCCTAAACAGGCTATGCTTTGATCATCCCACAAGGCCTTGCTTTTCAACAAAAGCCTTGATCCATGCATCTTGGCATGCCACATTGTCAATCCATACCATACCATTGATTCCTACCTCAAAGCTCGTACGTCTCAGAGAAGGGTGTTAACCACTAAACAGATACATATTTAGCCGAGATCAACGAATAAAGTATAAAGGAATACAATGTCAGACATACGATCCATTTACAAGTCCGTTCTGGGTCTGAACGAAACCGAAGGCACCTTATACCTCGCATATCCGAACAATCAACACTACGTCCGGACGACTACCCCTGACTCCCCTTCAAGGTAGCTACTCCAATCATGGGCCTCAGTAGCAACACATCCATTCGAGGTGAAGATTGTCGGTCTTCAATCACCGCCTTCAACTCTTCGACTTAGATCGTCGTATAATCATTTGAAACGAGATTGAACTCGGTCCTTTCAAATGATCCTCGCATAAATATAGTATAAAACCATTTCATATCGTTAATAGTATTTAATAACGATTTATCACTATTTTTATATATATATATATATATATATATATATATATGGCCATATTCATTTAACGACGCTTTGGGTCGATCGGCGGCCCTGGCGCTGTTTCCAACCAAATTTTATTCACATATTTTTTGAAATCTAACCGTTGGATTTTATCAAAATTTATATCGTCAGAAAGATCTTCCCAAAGCGGACCTAACGGTTCCAGTTTTGGGAAAATCTGAAGGTCGGATCTTACGGTATAATCGTTTAAGGTTACGATTGCCGAAACGCGAACTGCCACGTGTGATTCGTTTAATTTTAATTTATATTTATGTATATATATAAATATAAATTATAATTCCTTTAGCGGTTTCAACTAATAAAATCCATTCTTTTTATCGCATTTAAAATGACGATAAAAATGCCAATTTTACTTCTACTCTTTTTATTGTCCCTAGAATGACAATAAAAATACTTCTCTTAATTCTAAGCTTTTTATTGAATATAGAATGTCAATAAAATGTTGCTTTAAATCTACCCTTTTTAATAAAAAAACCTATTCCTAAAAATGCACCTTTACTTTTATTAAATTACATGAAAAATGTAACTTCTACCTTTAATCTTAATTACAGGAAAATATAACTCTTATTTTAAACCTTAATTACATGAAAATGAAATTCTTCCTTTAAATAGAAAATGTACTTTCCTTTCTTTAAATTTTAAATTACATTAAAAATGTAATTTTCCTCCTTTATCATAATTTACATGATAAATGTAATTTTTTCGCCTTTAATCTAATTCACATGAAAATTGACTTAATTACATAAAAATGTAATTTTTATGTTCTCTAACTTAACTACATAAAAATGTAAAACTTTTCTAATTTTTATTTACATTAAGAAAAATGTAACTTTCCTCTTTCTTTTGTTATCTTATGTCAAAAATGTGGTGTTTAATGCAGACATATTTTTATTTCAAAAATATGATCATTTTTCTAGTTTCATGACTTGCATTAAAAATGTACTCTTTTCTTTCAATGCATTATTTCTATTTTTAAAACGAAATCTTTTACTTCAACCCTTGATTTCATTAAAAATGCAAATTTCCATTTCATTCTTATTTACATAGGAAAATGTAAATTCATATGAAATCTTTATTTTATAAATGAACTTCATATTAAATTATTTCTCACCCATTTATGTTTTATAATGGGCCAGACCCATCACATTAGGCCTACAACTTGTGGATGCTGGATATGCCGGTTGGTTCCGGGCAGACTTATTCCACTTGTTGGGCTTAATCTCATGTCTTGGCCCAATTTGTATTTGTGCACTTGGACCTCTCACATTAGGCCCAACATTTGTGGCTGCTGGATATGCCGGTTGGTTCCGGGCAGACTTCCACCACAAACGTGACCTAACCTCGTGTCCAAGAACAATTATAATTTATAATTATAATTATTTCACTGTAAATATTCATTATTTTAAACTATTATTTATTTAAAATATTTTTTTAAAGTATTCTTTTTTTAAAATATTTCTTTTCTAGATAACATTTTATATCAAAAATGTTATTTCTTTTCTAAGGCAACATTTTATAACAAAAAGTCATTTTTAATTGTATGACATAATCTCAATTTAAATGACATTTTTACTAAATGACAATGTTATATTAATATGACATATTTAATTAATGACCATTCTATATTAACAGGACATATTTAATAAATGACCATTCTATATTAACAGGACATATTTAATAAATGACCATTCTATATTAATATGACACATTTATTTTCTAATATAAACGACACATTTATTCCCTACTATAAATGACATATTTAATTCCTAATATAAATGATTCTACAAATGATATATTTTCCTAACATATCATGCTTCTAAAAAAATGATGTTTATAATCAAAATGACAATTCCCTACTAACTTAATAATTTATCACTAAAAATGTTAATTTTACATGAACATGACAATCTTAATGATAATTTTATTCGTTTACAAATCATATTTAATAAGTAACATAAACATGCTATTTAATATGACTACAAATTATATTTACATGACAAATAAAAAAATGTTTTATTCATAAATGTTTTATTTCTAACATGAATGTTCTTTCTAACATAAATGTTCTTCCTAACGGAAATGTTCTTTCTAATTCTAACATAAATGACGTTCTTGAATTCTAATGTAAATGACGTTCTTGAATTCTAACCTAAATGACAACTTTTAATTAACATAAATGACAACATTTTATAATAACATTTAAACTACTTCGCTTCATATGCAAAAAGTATGACCTGAACCATATATTTTATTTCATATGCCATATATGACATTACAAATATATGTTATTTCATATGCAGTATATGACATTAACAAATAAATGTATTTTATTTCATATGCAGTATATGACATTAACAATAATTTTATTTCATATGCAACTTAATGCAACTCTTTTATTTCGCATGCAATATTATGCAACCTTAAAACTATAATATATTTATTACACTGTTTCAACTACACACTAAAATACAGTTATGTCCATATTTTAATTACAATGCAAAAATATGTTATGTCCATAATTTCTAATCACAACACTAAAAATTTCATTTGTCCATAACCTTAACTACAACGCTAAAAATAGGTTGTATACATTTTCTAACTATGACGCTGAAAATATCGTTATGTTCATTTTCTAACTATAGCGCTAAAAATACCGTTATGTTCCTTTCTAACTATAATGCCATAAATGTCGTTATGTTCTCATTCCAACTTAGATACTAAAAACATGTTTATCATCACGTCTTTTCATAAGCATTAAAATTATGCCTATTTACATATTCATATATACATTAATAATATGTTCATTTTTCTCCGTTTCATCTTGACAACAAAAACACATTTATTTTTGTTGCTTCATTTTGTCAACAAAAATATGTTCAAACTCACATCTCTATATCTTAAACAATATTAAAAATCTAATCTTTAAGTTAGGAAAAATGTTAAAGTCCAATCTTTTATTTTTTAACAAAATAAAAATCTAATCTTTATAAACCAAATAAAATCTCATCTTTATTTCATAAAGGAAATAAAAATCCAATCTTTTAAGTTAATAAACGAAGATAAAAATCAAATCTTTAATTCATAAATAAATAAATAAAATCAACTTTTCACTTCATAAATAAAAATCAAATCTTGTCTCGTCCCATTCAGTATTTCCTGATCTATACAAAGGCGGCTAAATTAAACCACATAAATCCAACCATCGCATATAATCCATGACATCACAATTCGTAAATACAATCAAACAACAAGAACCATACGTCTCAGATCTATCATGATTACAAATAATGGATTCCAAACGACTCATAAATAATTCAATATTTAAATTAGATTTCAGATCAGAAAATCTCACCTTGATCGGTTTCAGAAATCGTTTGAATAACGATTGTTTTTTGGAAAAATTAAACAAAAGTTTAATTTTATCAAAAATTCTAGCAGCTCCAAAAAGCTTTCAAATCTTTCCATAGCGTCGTACTCGTTACCATGATTCCAGCGCACCTGAGTTTGCTCAATTCTGAGCTCGTATGTGAAAGTTATGGTCAAAACAAGCTTTTAAACACTAATCGGCTATTAGTGGGGAAATTAATTAACTTCTTAATCACCTTCCTCTCCACTAATTACTCTTCCCACCATGGCTGCGAAAAAGACCAGCAAACGTAGCAGGCTTATGGCCCCAATCTGGCTCCAACACCCCCACAAACTCTGATCATACCCGTATGGATTTAAAGCTCGTTGAAATCTCTTGAATTCCTGTTTTGATTTCATTAATTAATTTGGCTTGGATTTAGAGAAAAAGGAGGAATGAGAGAGCATTTCAGCCATTGGTTATGAGGGTGGCGGCTGGTTTTGGGTAGTGAAGGATTAGGTTTAGAGATTAGTGCCTATATTTATATTATTTAATTAGCCCGTTAAGGTCCGATTTGGCCCAAACTCAGAATTAGGCATGCTTACTGTCTATTTTAATGTTTTGAGATCTTTTGAACGCAATGGCGCTAAAGGCAAGGCCCAATTTCGAAGTCTACAACAGGTTTACTTTATTTTTAATTTAAATCACTTAATTTTTAATTCAACCGTACATGAAAATTCACCGGGGGTCACAAATTAACTTCAAAAAAATCCCGAAAAATATATTTGGCTATGATTTGATGCTGCGGACCTAGGAAAATAAATTTCGTTCAATTCTGAGCCCGTATGAATTTTTAATGAATTTTTAAAGTCAAAAATTGTCCGTTTACACTGAAAAATCAATTATAATTATATATTAATTCTAAAAATTGCCAAAAAAATCATTTTTAGCTTTGTTTTGACGATACGAACCCAACAAAATTAATTTTATTCAATTTGGAGACCGTTTGCAAAATTTCAATTTTCAAGGCGTATATATTTAATATTAAAGATAAATTTTTATACCAATAATTTCCGAAACTCGAAATATATAAGTGTTTACTGTTTTTCAGTGCAGAAACATCATTCTGAACTCAATGGAAGTGGTTTTGAGTCCAAATTCCTTCGTATGTGAAAAGTAGCCTTTTGGGCCATATATATAAATTCTACAGCGACCTTTCTAAATCTTATTTTAACATAACTTACAACTTACAAAATGAAATATAAATTTCTTAAATTCATTATAAAGATATCATCAATATAGTTATAGCGTTTCATGTTTCGTCTAATTTTGACTTATAATGAGTTTTATATATTTTCCAAAGTTGGAAATCGAAATATGAAATTACCGCGCCATTTCAGGCTCGGAATAGAATTAATATAAATTTTAAGTTTTACTACTAATAAAATAAATTTTTAATCGTTATTATTTAAAATAAATTATTTCAAATAGCCAAAACTCACTAAAATTACTTAAAATAAAATTTTAAATTTACCCCAAAATTCCGGGTTGTTACACTTTAATCCTACCATAGACATTACTCCTAGATTATTAGCGACTTTGGAGATAAATGTTGTCCTTATGGATCAAATTGGCTGAAAACAATGGGGGTTTCTGAGCTGGTGGATATTTTGGAAAGCAACAGCGATGGAGAGTCCCCTAGACATCTCCAGCACTATTCGCTTGATGGTAAGAGGTTGCTTAGGATAAATGGTAGACTTTGCGTCCCACACACCGGTGATTCAGTGAGTGTGGTACTAGTAGAGGCACACAATTTTAGGATGACCATTCATCCGGGTGGCGACAAGATGTATAGGATATGAAGCGTTTATTCTACTGAAGTGGCATGAAGAGGGATATATCCAAGTTTGTTTCAAACTATCTTATGTGCCAACGGATTAAAGCGGAGCAGTAGGAACCTGGTGCATTATTCAGTCTTTGGATGTGGCCGAGTGGAAATGGGATAACATTTCTGTGGAGTTTATACATGGTTTACCCTAATCTAGGAAGAACACTAATAATAAATAGTGATTTTTAATAGAATGACCAAGAGTTCACGCTTTAATCCAATCAAGAATAATAGAATATAAGTATTTTTGGCATCCTTGCATATTAGAGAGATAGTCTGACCGTATGGAGTTCCCTTAGGCATTGCGAGCGAAATAGATCCCATATTTACCAACGAGAATGAAGAGGTTACATGAGGCTTTAGGAATGCAACTTATGTTGTGCTTGGCCTATCACCCCAAGATGGATGGTCAAACAGAGAAGGTCAACAGGGTGTTGGAAACCTTATTGAGGATGTGCATATTGGGTTTTATTGTAACTTCATAGGATCACATACCCTTGAAGGATCTTATAATAACATTTTCCAAGCGGTTATTGGGATGGCCCCTTTTGAGAATCATCATGAAAGTCCATGCAAATCTCCTTCTTCTTGGGTAGAGATGACAGACAGACTGCTTCTTAGACCAAACATGGTAAGAGTAACCTCGGAGAAAGTCGAGCTGATTAGGAGAAGAATAAAGACAGAACAAGACAGATAGAAATCTTATGCTACATATAGGAGGAAAGACTTGGAGTTCGAGGTAGGGGATTTTGTGTTTATCAATTTCCCGGTCTTCATTTGTCCTTTCCAAGTCTTTAAATAGCGTCGTATTATTACTTGGAATGGTTTTCGGGCTTAAATCCAATCCCGGTCTTTCCTAGTAATAATCATATTTTAAAAACAAAGCTATGGACTATACTGGTTTCAATCCAAATCTCCTTCCAACTATTAGTCATTTTAGAACAAGGTTAGATTTATTTCAAATTCCTAAAATCTTATTATTTCCATTCGTCTGTTCAAATTTTGATTGAAAGCTTTATACACATTATATATATATGTAATAGTTCTCAAATTTAATCATTTTCATGGAATGGTAAAACGTTTCATAAGTAATATTGATTAGCTATTTACCCAATAGGTTTAACATCATTAAAGGGTTCAAATCTTTTACTCAAATTATTCTAAATAATGAATGACGCTTGTAAGATTCCAAAATTTGTTCTAAATCAAGGGGTTTTAATTAACTTCCAAGTTAGATTTTGAAAATAACCATCCCGTCTGTCAGATCAGTTAGGGATAGCCAGGAAGAGCAGGAAACTTGTATTTTCCAAACCCAAGCCTTAGACACTATCCTCTCTATCACCCTAGAACGTTCTGGCGTATGTGATATTTGAAGAAATGTCATTATTATATACACAAATTTTTATGCATTAGGTAATGGTTCAAAATTTGTCCTTTTCTAATTAAAGTTTCAATTAAAATCGTAGTCCTACTTTCATTGGAAACTTAACATAATATTTCCAAATTTGTTTAATTATTAAAGCATACAAATGGTGTAACGTCCCGCATTTTTATCGGTTTATATTTGAATATTTAAATCAGTTTAAATATTGAATTTGTAATATAAGTGGATTTATATATTAATTAAAATGAAGTTGAACGTATAAAAATATATATTAAATATAATCGAGCCGTAATGTCCCGGCAATTCGTAATTTAACGTTCTGAACTTCAACTGAATGTATAGGATTCGTTATAAATCAGATTTCTTCGAAACAAGAAACGTTGGAATCTGTTGAACTGTAATTTTCTAATGGAAGTGAAAAAAACCAAGATTTCATACTATAAATGGGAAGTTATGTCCAAATTAAATATTCAGAAAAGCACCGGCATATTCGTTTATGGACATAACGGTTATTTATATATATATTTAAATATCGGATTCGAAATTGGACAAGACTCTTTTGAGACGTAGTGATAATTTAATTTATAGAATTTTACTGTAATTTTTAATTAATTAAATAAGCAACTTTTTATTTGGAGTATTTTGCACCCTGTATCTGTATTTCGGGGTTTCACAATATGAGTTAACCTACCGACATTATTATATTTTTGGGACCGTAGCATATCGCTGGACACAACTGTGTCCTTATTTCTGTCCCTAGCGGCTCGGACATAAACGTAATTTTATGTAATGTAATACACTTAACCTTTCACACATGGATATATACACAAGCTGGAAACTAAAGATTTCAACATTTCCTACCTACCAAATTTTCAAAGCCTCAACAACTAAGAAAGGCTACTGCGTCCTCCCTAAGATTTGACCAGACATAGTCCCCACGTCCCTATCCCTTCACAAATAAGAAATAAATCGATTAAATACTTATACTTTGGCTCTAAGCATTGTGCAGTAGCAATACGGCCTAAAATCTTAGAGCATGAATTGTCACTTTCCTCTGAAATCCTACATACTACAATAATACTTCCTCCTATTCCTTAGCAAGGAAGGAATCAACTCTATAAATAGACTTACACTATGTATAACATGTTGCTAATAGCTTAATGACAAAGAAAAACTCTGTATGAATCTTCAAATCACACATGTACATCCTAGCACGTAACATCTACCAGCTAAGCTAATACAAGCTAAAATGACAACGATCTCATCTCTTCTCCTTGGTCTTTATATACACCGCAAAGCAATAAATGTTCACAGTGAACAAAACCGCAAGAAACGAAATGGAAAAAACGAACCCATCATTCAATAAAGTAAATATATATATATACAAGAAACCACTGCATGAACGAGGAGCGAACAGGAAAGTAGAACAACGGGAAATTCGAGCTGCTGTTGACACGGAAGGGAGTTGTCGATAGTGGTGTAGAAGGCTATGAGAAGCAGTTTGAGTCTCTATTTAATGATGGCGTGAAGAACTCTAAGAAGAGGAGAGCGAGAATTGTTGTAAAAAGGGACGCAAGAGGGAAAGCAGCTTTAAGCTGCTGCATGAGGTTGCATGTGGCCAACCGTGACTCCTTGTCCATGCCCTTTTGCTGCAGTCTGCAAGGGATAAAGGGAGGTTCGAAAGAGGTCTGCTGGTGATCGGATGGGAAGCAACGGTGAGGGTGATTTGATTCTTTGAATTGGAGAGGAAACGATGGGGTGTGTGTTGGTGAATGGATCTGATCTCTGGTAAGCTCCAGCGTGGAAAACCGTGGAGTTTAAGTGGTATATATGGCACTGGGTGTGCGTGTTTTGTCAGGTTAGGGATGTTATCAAGTATTGTGTGAGCGGACACGCGAGTTAATTTGCCATGATCTGCAGCGTACATATGTTAAAGAAGGAAGAGCGGGATTAAAAAGTGGGTGTGGTCTTCTGAAAAGATGATTTGCGTTGGTGGAGAGTAAATTGAACCAAACGAGATATGAGAAGCAGTGGCAATTGGTGAGGACGTGTTATGGTTTTACAGAGGAGAGTAAATGGATGAATGGGGTAGTTTGGATACAGTTGCGAAGTGATCACTTGAAGGCGGCTGTGTTGGGTATGTGGAAAATTCGATGTGTCTAAGATTATAGCCAGGAGAAACTTGTTTCTACCGGACCAAAGAAGTATGCAGGAGAGTGTCGGGATTCTGGAAGGGTTAGAATGGTTGTGTGGTGTATGGACCCGTAACTTCCCCGAGAAGGACAGAACGGATACTTTGAGAACAACACACAAAAGAACGCAGACAGAAGAACATTTCATTGTATATTACAACAATTCCATCAGATTACAAGAATATACAGAGTATGAATAAATATTACACATTCGATAAATATCAGAGATTACAATGAATTACATAGCAGCGGAAAAAAAATAAAAAAACACAACTGAAAGTAATACACGGATACAAAGCTTCCCGAATATCGTTCCAGCTGTAAACCAGGATCCTGTGAATATAAATCTGCAAAACCAAAACTACTAGCTGCCTGTGCGGAAAATAAAGGCACCCAGAGTTTAGGTTAAAACAATAAACTACAGGTCAGTCATGTGACTAGTGTGAGAACTAAAACAATTATTAATCTTTATTTTTAAAGTTAGGTAAATCAAGGGACCACGCCGTATAACACGGAACGGGTTTCCTCCCGAGAATACCAGTGCTTAGAATAAACAACGCAATGCTTTTTCAAAAATGAAGCTATTATAAGACCCAGGTCCCATCACACAATGCAACGCAAGCCGGAGGACAGGGTTTTACCTTATAATAGCCAAACATGCTTAGTACGTTTAAAAACAAATCATTTGATACTATATTAAGTGTATAGTGTAAAAACAATTTCAATCATAAATATCAGTCATAGGCAGTATAGCATCCAATGCTACTATGTCGCCAATACTAGGCTCTACAAATAAAACCGCAAAGTCACGTATTGGAAGTTGGATTTCCATCTATGAACCGAGGCAAAAGATAGTCCTCTACCGATTCGAGACAATCTAGCCCATGTCTCAGGCAAGTACTCAGTCAAGCCTTTGGATCGTCAGGGCCGGACCACCGATGTGGATTAAAATTCCTGAATACTGCGTTTCGCCGCCCTTTGGGGCGTAAATGAGCCAACAAATGACTCCATCGGCTTCACATAGTCACCGATATATCCGAGGCGCCTCGCAACAGCAACAACCACATAAGTCAAACTCGTCAGGGCGTGTAAAACCACTTACGCCACTTCTAGCTAGAAAGAAACGCATGTCCTCCCTGAGGTCCTTCTCCCGTTTCTGGTTCACAACCAGGGTGTGAGGCTCGCGAATCCACGCTACACAAAGCTATGCCACACAGGCCGTGCTTTGATCATCAACCACAAGACTTTGCTTTTCAACAAAAGCCTTGATCATTTACCACTTAGGCATGCCACACAGGCAATTCACTCCATGCGATTGATATCCATCAATATATAACCCCTGAGCTCGTACGTCTCAGAGAAGGGCGTTAAGCAAGAGAATAAATTCTCCACCGCCAATTAGATATATATTTAATAGAAATCAATCACGCAGACTAAAATCCAATGTCAGACACACGGTCCATTTACAAGTTCATTCTGGGTCTGAACGAAACCAGAGGCACCTAGTACCCCGCATATCCATCGATCTCCAAGTACGTCTGGACGATCACCAACTGATTCTCTCCTCTTGGGTGTACGGCCCAATCCAGATCATCAGTAATTATCCAAACGACATGAAGACCTCCGGTCTTCAACCACCGTCTTCATCTTCGACACCACGTCGAATCAGTTATTCAGAATGGGATAAACTTGGTCTTTCTGAATAACTCGCGTATATAATAAACAAGTGTTACAAAAACACAACATACGCCTCATTCCAATTCAGAATATTCTTTTGTTCAAATATTCTTATACTTTGGGAAAGGTTCCCATTAATTTTATCAAAGATAAATTCTTTAATCTCCTTTGAATATCAATTCAAACTAGTCGGGATTAGCGAACCACACCGAAGTAATCATTTATTTTAATTTCCCAATCCCAACCTATTCATCCCATGAAGTAAAACTGGTAATACTTCATATCTAACACCACAGTGTTATCGATAAATTCAATTACCATTTCACGTTCAAATCTAGTTAAAGATTTAACTATCGCCTGGAGTAAAACTGGTGATACTCCATTCTCGATCTTTTCAATCTAATTAAAGATTCATTAAAACTCCACTTAGTTTTAATCTTTAACTGGGTTAAAGAATCAGTGTCATTTAAAAACACGATTCACGATAAACCCAAAATCACATTCCATTAATTATCGGGTTAAAGATCAAGTGTTATTTAAAACACTGTTCACGATAAACCCAAAAATCAATACCAATTCAATTCCAATTAAATATTATTTAATTGGTACACTTCATTAAATCTAAATAAAAAGATTTAATCTTTTTCTCAACTGGGCTTAAGAACAGTGTTAATGAAGACACCATTCACGACGAACCCAAATCACATTTGATATTAAATAGAAGGCTCTGAATAGAAAATATATCAGCTTATATTCAATATCAAATTCTACGACCAACAAATATCGTATTGGAAATAACGATATATATATATATATATATATATATATATATATATATATATATATATATATCTTTCAAATTTCCATAACAACATCTGTATAATCACGAAATCCAACATCGAAATATTCCGAAGACAATTATGATTCAAATCCATTCCAATGCAATTATTGGAAATTCGGGTTATTTTCAAAACCATTTCAAATCCAATTTATTTATTTTAAAAATAAATAAATTATTATTCTAGTTCAAAACTAGTTCATTTCGATAAAAATCTATTTTTATCCTTTCAAATATGGAGTTTTTCATCCCAATTCTTCACAAATCATTTCTTATGATTATACCCAAATTATTACTATTTTTAATAATTTTATCAAGGCTCGTACAGTCGATTTCCATCAACAGCCATCGAACTACACTTACAGCGACCTTTTTCAAATTTGATTTGGACATAATTCCAAATCCAACCGTTAGATTTCAAATTTCTAATATTTGTTAGAAAGCACTTTTCGATACGAACCCAATGGTTCCGGTTTTAGGAGAATCCAACGGTCGGATCTCCCGCAATATCCATTCGAAGTCAATGGTCGAAATTCGCGAACCGCCGCGGCGCGGCGCGTTCTATTCAGGCCATTATATTATATATATAATATATACTTCATCGATTTCCTTTTAAAACGAATTTTATAAATCGTTTTAAATTCGTTTTCAAAACGATTTCAACTTCCTTTTCAACTTCAAATCAAAATTGAATTTTCCCTTTCAAATTCGTTTTAAATTCATTTCAAATTGATTTCAATTCAAATCGATTTTTAATTCAATTTCAATTCGTTTTCAATTCAATTTCAATTCGAATTCAATTCTATTCAATTTCAATTCGAATTCATTTCTGTTCAATTTCAAATCATTTCTATTTATTTCGAATTTCAAATCGATTCAATTTAATTCGAATTTCAAATCAATTCAATTTAATTCGAATTTTAATTCACTTCAATATTCATTTCAATTTGAATAAAATTGATATAAATATCGTTCACGTCAAAATGGCGCAAATCTAATCAACACGTCTTTATATATTTCTATTTTCAAATATTTCTATTTCAAATATTCCTATTTCAAAACTGGAACGAGGCCCAATCAATTTCCATATAATGTTAATTATATGGATTTTCTACAACACATGTATAAAACAACAACGATAAATAATCAACCATCATCCAGAGTGCACCATACAACTGCATAAGCATTAAATATAAATAATTAACTCTTACACAGCCTGTCGACCAATCGATCGACATACAACTAAACAATCGGGATTAGTGTACGTCAAATATCATCCCAATACCCGTGTGGGGTTTAAAACAATCAAACACAGATTTTATTTGTGCAGTTGGGCGATGTGTAAAATTTATCGTCCCAATCAATATCTGTCAAATGTGTGTATATAAACAAATCCATCGATTTGTTTATATTTATTTCATTTTAAATACACGTTAAAAATTCTATTTTTAACTATAAAATATTTTTAACTATATAAATATTTTATTTCATTTCACATCACATCACACAATCAACTACACATCAAAATCAAACAAAACAAGCATACAAGCCGTCCATGGTCTGTGGATGACGGGTGTCGGGTGCTACTAAACACCGTCTGCATCCTAGTATATATTTTAACTAGAAAATTAAATTAAAAGTGAGAAGTTCTCACCGAGGGTTCCACTCCGCCGGTTATATTTCCGAATTTCTGAATATATGGTTTTGCCCGTACTTCCAACATAATCCTTATCACGCTGTTCACATATAAATAAAAATCACATTTTTATTCCTAAGTTATATGGATAAAAATCATATTTTTATATTTCTGCATTATATAAAAATTATATTTTTACATCGTTAAAAACCATATTTTTATATCGTTATTAGATATATAAAAATCGTATTTTTACTTCATTAATGAATGTATAACAAAACAGATTTTTACTTCATTAATGAATACATAAAAATCGAATTTTATCTCGTTAATGAATATGTAAAAATCGAATTTTTATCGCTACTTCTATAAAAATCTAATTTTTATATTCTTTCCTTCATGATAAAAATCCTATTTTTATATTGTTCTCTTCGTGATAAAAATCATCTTTTTATTACTCTACTGTAATAAAAATTATATTTTTAATCTCTACATATACTAAAAATTATATTTTTTATACTCTACAATAGTAAAAATCATATTTTTAACTTACTACTCGAATAAAAATTATATTTTTCTTTGCCATATGAATTTATAAAAATCATATTTTGCTTTCTTTCTAGATAAGAAAAATCATATCTTTCCTTTTTCAAATATCATACCTTTATCCACACTGTCTATATAAAACTGGTTTTTAAAAATATACTTTTAACATATATTAAAGAAATCGGATTTAAAAAAGAAAATAAAGCAAAAACACACCTTTGCCATAAAAGAAAATCGGATCTTTATTGCTGGGGGGGGGGGGGGGGGGGGGTTTCTCTGTAATTGGAAAGGGAGTAGCGAGGAGGGGGAGTCGAGATCGGAGAAGCAGAGGGTGGAGGAGGTTCGGGGCAGGAGGTGGGTCCCTGCAGCTCGCGACGACGGTGGTTAGCAAAGGGGGGGGGCGGCCATGCTCAGTCGAGGTAAGGTTCAGGGGAGTAAACGAGGAGGGGGAAGAGGGAGGATCGGCGCGTTTCGGGTGGAGCTCGCCTGAGGCGATGGCGGCGCTGGCTGTGCCAGGGAGGAGGGCGACAGTGCGATTTAGGTTTAGTTTAGTTTTTCTTTCTGAAATTGATTCATCGTGGAGAGAGAAATAGAGAGGGAGGGGGGTATTTAAATATTTATATATTAATAATTTAATATTATATTTTCCTATATGAGTTGACTTTTTATTCGAACTCGAAATCCAACTCAACGACTGTCGTCCGTAGCTAATTACCCCCATTCCGAACACAATGGGATATGTATCGTAAGCTAATTCGATCGTTTCGATCAGTTTTCGTCCAAATCAACATATAACTCTATATATTGAATTTGAACGCGCATTTCAATTTACCGGGGCCACATACGAACTCTAAATATTACAGAAAAATTATTTCTAGCTTCGTATTGACGATACGGTCCTAACAAAACTAATTTCGTCAAATTCTGAGACCGTTCGAAAAATGGCCATTTTCCAGTCGATTAAAATCAACTTAAACTGGTCAAACGCGTTTTCCTTTGCCACGCTCACATATCGATTCGAAAAATCACGAAATTTGAAACCTAGCAATAACTTGACATCGTGGATCCAACAAAAGTGGTCTCATCGAAAACCGAGGTCGTTTGCGAAATGGCTATTTTCAAGGGCCGAAATTCCATAGCGACTATTCTGTATTTTCAACTGGGCATATCTTTTGATTCCCGCTATGAAATTTTGATTTTTCGGATTCGTTGGAAAGATATTTTCAATTAGATTCTAATATTTTTGGTTTCGCTAAAATCCGGTTTATTTTGAATCCTGTACATTCATTTGAATTTTGAAATCGAATTTTCAAACTACCGCTCCATTTTCAATTTCTTTTATAATTAAAATAAAATATTTATATTCTAACGACGATCTATATGAATCTATACGTTCGAATTCTATTCAAAATAAATTTCTCTTCATTATTATTTAAAATAATTCATTTTAAATATTCAAAATTCATCAAAATTGCCAAAATAAAAATTTTAAATTGGCTTAGATTTCCGGGTTATTACAATCTCCCCCACTTAAAACTTTTCGTCCCCAAAAAGGAACGAAACCAAAAGTTGTTTAACTAATCAACTAAACTTTCATTCTTTTCATTACGGCTTAAGTTCTTCAACTTTTCAGTTTCTAAGAACTTTTCAAATTTTTAACACCCTAAATTTTCGAAAAATTTCGCTATAACCTCCCCTGCACCCGGGACTTTGGGATATTTCATATAGCCTCCCATAGCCTTCTTCAATCCAAAAGAAAAGGAAAAAGCCAAGCGGCTAGCCAATCGACTCATAAAATCATCATCACCCAAAAAAAACGGTAAATTATGGTAAACATGTACCTATTGGTCGGGCAAACAATTTTATTCTGCTGCTCTAGCCTCCTTGCTATGACCTGTTCAATGTAAGTACATGTACATGCATGCAAATGCGATAAATTTCAATATAACTCACTATTTGATACAATTTGGCTAAAGGTTCAACATTTAATTAAACAAACAATAATCAAACAACACAATCAGCAATCAATTAGTTGATTAGCTTTTTAAATTCATAATTTTGATAAATAGTCAAAAAATCACATTTTTGATGCCAAATCACAACAGTAGGCCCTATCTAATTGTGGTTCTCACACCAGTCTAATGGAAATATATAAACATCACACTTTCGAAACTCGAACACAAGTGTTGATGATGACATGCCATCATCAGAACCATCTCCGGGCGACTCGAATGTGATTCCATATCTATCTAGTACATTAAAACTTCAAATACACGCGGATCAGACGTATACACAAAGTCTTTATATACTTGATTGTCGAAATTTAATATAAAATAAATAATCAAATACGAATAATTGATTTAAATTTTTCAAAACAAAAATTGTTTTCAATTTTAAAAATATACTCTTCACACTCGTTCTAGGATACTACTGATCCTATCTCTAATGATTTATTCCCATTGGATATTACTAATCCAATTTCTGATGAATTCTTTCGTATGGTTCTAATGTGTCTTGTTCTCTGAGCTTTGTAAACCAAAGCTCTGATACCAACTGTAAGGACCCGTAACTTCCCCGAGAAGGAAAGAACGGATACTTTGAGAACAACACACAAAAGAACGCAGACAGAAGAACATTTCATTGTATATTACAACAATTCCACCAAATTACAAGAATATACAGAGTATGAATAAATATTACACATTCGATAAATATCAGAGATTACAATGAATTACATACCAGCGGAAAAATAATACAAAACACAACTGAAAGTAATACACGGATACAAAGCTTCCCGAGTATCATTCCAGCTGTAAACCAGGATCCTGTGAATATAAATCTGCAAAACCAAAACTACTAGCTGCCCGTGCGGAAAATAGGGGCACCCAGAGTTTAGGTTAAAACATTAACTCCAAGTCAGTCATGTGACTGGTGTGAGAACTAAAACAATTATTAATCTTTATTTTTAAAGTTAGGTAAATCAAGGGACCACGCCGTATAACACGGAACAGGTTTCCTCCCGAGAATACCAGTGCTTAGAATAAACAACGCAATGCTTTTTCGAAAAATGAAGCTATTATAAGACCCAGGTCCCATCACACAATGCAACGCAAGCCGGAGGATAGGGTTTTACCTTATAATAGCCAAACTTGCTTAGTACGTTTAAAAACAAATCATTTGATACTATATTAAGTGTATAGTGTCAAAACAATTTCCATCATAAATATCAATCATAGGCGGCATAACATCCCATGCTACTATGTCGCCAATACTAGGCTCTACAAATAAAACCGCAAAGTCACGTATTAGAAGTTGGATTTCCATCTGTGAACCGAGGAAAAAGATTTTCCTCTACCGATTCGAGACAATCTAGCCCATGTCTCAGGCAAGTATTCAGTCAAGCCTTTGGATCGTCAGGGCCGGTCCACCGATGTGGATTAAATTCCTGAACATTGCGTTTCCCCGCCCTTTAGGGCGTAAATGAGCCAACAAATGACTCCATCGGCTTCACATAGTCACCGATATATTCGAGGCGCCTCGCAACAGCAACTACCACATAAGTCAAACTCGTCAGGGCGTGTAAAACCACTGACGCCACTTCTAGCAAGAAAGAAACGCATGTCCTCCCTGAGGTCCTTCTCCCATTTCTGGTTCACAACCGGGGTGTGAGGCTCGCGAATCCACGCTACACAAAGCTATGCCACACAGGCCGTGCTTTGATCATCAACCACAAGACTTTGCTTTTCAACAGAAACTTTGATCATTTGCCACTTAGGCATGCCACACAAGCAATTCACTCCATGCGATTGATATCCATCAATATATAATCCCTGAGCTCGTACGTCTCAGAGAAGGGCGTTAAGCAAGAGAATAAATTCTCCGCCGCCAAAAAGATATATATTTAATAGAAATCAATCACACAGACTAAAATCCAATGCCAGACACACAGTCCATTTACAAGTTCGTTCTGGGTCTGAACGAAACCGGAGGCACCTAGTACCCCGCATATGCATCGATCTCCAAGTACGTCTGGACGATCACCAACTGATTCTCTCCTCTTGGGCGTACGGCCCAATCTAGATCATCAGTAATTATCCAAACGACGTGAAGACCTCCGGTCTTCAACCACCGTCTTCATCTTCGACACCACGTTGAATCAGTTATTCAGAATGGGATAAACCCGGTCTTTCTGAATAACTCGCGTATATAATAAACAAGTGTTACACAGCATACGCCTCATTCCAATTCAGAATATTCTTTTGTTCAAATATTCTTATACTTTGGGAAAGGTTCCCAATAATTTTATCAAAGATAAATTCTTTAAATTTATTCTTTAATTTCCTTTGAATATCAATTCAAACTAGTCGGGATTAGCGAACCACACCGAAGTAATCATTTATTTTAATTTCCCAATCCCAACCTATTCATCCCATGAAGTAAAACTGGTAATACTTCATATCTAACACCACGGTGTTATCGGTAAATTCAATTACCATTTCACGTTCAAATCTAATTAAAGATTTAACTATCGCCTGGAGTAAAACTGGTGATACTCCATTCTCGAACTTTTCAATCTAATTAAAGATTCATTAAAACTCTACTTAGTTTTAATTTTTAACTGGGTTAAAGAATCAGTGTCATTTAAAAACACGGTTCACGATAAACCCAAAATAACATTCCATTAATTATCGGGTTAAAGAACAAGTGTTATTTAAAACACTGTTCACGATAAACCCAAAAATCAATACGAATTCAATTCCAATTAAATATTATTTAATTTGTACACTTCATTAAATCTAAATAAAAAGATTTAATCTTTTTCTCAACTGGGCTTAAGAATAGTGTTAATGAAGACACCATTCACGACGAACCCAAATCACATTTGATATTAAATACAAGGCTCTGAATAAAAATATATCGGCTTATATTCAATATCAAATTCTACGACCAACAAATATTGTATTGGAAATAACGATATATATATATATATATATATATATATATCTTTCAAATTTCCATAACAACATCTGTATAATCACGAAATCCAACATCGAAATATTCCGAAGACAATTCCGATTCAAATCCATTCCAATGCAATTATTGGAAATTCGGGTTATTTTCAAAACCATTTCAAATCCAATTTATTTATTTTAAAAAAAAATAAATTATTATTCTAGTTCAAAACTAGTTCATTTCGATAAAAATCTATTTTTATCCTTTCAAATATGGAGTTTTTCATCCGAATTCTTCACAAATCATTTCTTATGATTTTACCCAAATTATTACTATTTTTAATAATTTTATCAAGACCCGTACAGTCGATTTCCATCAACGGCCATCGAACAGCACTTACAACGACCTTTTTCAAATTTGATTTGGACATAATTCCAAATCCCACGGTTAGATTTCAAATTTCTAATATTTGTTAGAAAGCACTTTTCGATACGAACCCAATGGTTCCGGTTTTAGGAGAATCCGACGGTCGGATCTCCCACAATATCCATTCGAAGTCAATGGTCGAAATTCGCGAACCGCCGCGGCGCGACGCGTTCTACTCATGCCATTATATTATATATATAATATATATAATATATACTTCGTCGATTTCCTTTTAAAACGAATTTTATAAATCGTTTTAAATTCATTTTCAAAACGATTTCAACTTCCTTTTCAACTTCAAATCAAAATTGAATTTTCCCTTTCAAATTCGTTTTAAATTCATTTCAAATTGATTTCAATTCAAATCGATTTTTAATTCAATTTCAATTCGTTTTCAATTGAATTTCAATTCGAATTCAATTCTATTCAATTTCAATTCGAATTCATTTCTGTTCAATTTCAAATCATTTATGTTTATTTCGAATTTCAAATCGATCCAATTTAATTCGAATTTCAAATCAATTCAATTTAATTCGAATTTTAATTCACTTCAATATTCATTTCAATTTGAATAAAATCGATATAAATATCGTTCACGTCAAAATGGCGCAAATCTAAACAACACGGCTTTATATATTTCTATTTTCAAATATTTCTATTTCAAATATTCCTATTTCAAAACTGGAATGAGGCCCAATCAATTTCCATATAATGTTAATTATATGGATTTTCTACAACACATGTATAAAACAACAACAATAAATAATCAACCATCATCCAGAGTGCACCATACAACTGCATAAGCATTAAATATAAATAATTAACGCTTACACAGTCTGTCGACCAATCGATCAACATACAACTAAACAATCGGGATTAGTGTACGTCAAATATCATCCCAATACCTGTGTGGGGTTTCAAACAATCAAACACAGATTTTATTTGTGCAGTTGGACGATGTGTAAAATTTATCGTCCCAATCAATATCTGTCAAATGTGTGTATATAAACAAATCCTTTGATTTGTTTATATTTATTTCATTTTAAATACACGTTAAAAATTCTATTTTTAATTATAAATATTTTTAACTATATAAATATTTTATTTCATTTCACATCACATCACACAATCAACTACACATCAAAATCAAACAAAACAAGCATACATGCCGTCCATGGTCTGTGGACGACGGGTGTCGGGTGCTACTAAACACCGTCTGCATCCTAGTATATATTTTAACTAGAAAATTAAATTAAAAGTGAGAAGTTCTCACCGAGGGTTCCACTCCGCCAGTTATATTTCTGAATTTCTTAATATCTGGTTTTGCCCGTACTTCCAACATAATCCTTATCACGCTGTTCACATATAAATAAAAATCACATTTTTATTCCTAAGTTATATGGATAAAAATCATATTTTTATATTTCTGCATTATATAAAAATTATATTTTTACATCGTTAAAAACCATATTTTTATATCGTTATTAGATATATAAATATCGTATTTTTACTTCGTTAATGAATATATAAAAAAACAGATTTTTACTTCATTAATGAATACATAAAAATCGAATTTTATCTCGTTAATGAATATGTAAAAATCAAATTTTTATCGCTACTTCTATAAAAATCTAATTTTTATTTTCTTCCCTTCATGATAAAAATCCTATTTTTATATTGTTCTCTTCATGATAAAATTTATCTTTTTATTACTCTACTATAATAAAAAATATATTTTTAATCTCTACATATACTAAAAATTATATTTTTAATACTCTACTATAGTAAAAATCATATTTTTAACTTACTACTCGAATAAAAATTATATTTTTCTTTGCTATATGAATTTATAAAAATCATATTTTGCTTTCTTTCTAGATAAGAAAAATCATATCTTTCCTTTTTCAAATATCATACCTTTATCCACACTGTCTATATAAAACTGGTTTTTAAAAAAATACTTTTAACATATATTAAAGAAATCAGATTTAAAAAATGAAAATAAAGCAAAAACACACCTTTGCCATAAAAGAAAATCGGATCTTTATCGCCGGGGGGGGGGGGGGGGTGTTCTCTGTAATTGGAAAGGGAGTAGCGAGGACGGGGAGTCGAGATCGGAGAAGCAGGGGGTGAAGGAGGTGGATCCCTGCAGCTCGCGACGGCGGTGGTTAGCAAAGGGGGGGGGGGGGCGCGGCCATGCTCAGTCGAGGTAGGGTTCAGGGGAGTAAACGAGGAGGGGGAAGAGGGAGGATCGACGCGTTTCGGGTGGAGCTCGCCTGAGGCGATGGCGGCGCTGGCTGTGCCAGGGAGGAGGGCGATGGTGCGATTTAGGTTTAGTTTATTTTTTTTCTTTCTGAAATTGATTCATTGTGGAGAGAGAAATAGAGAGGGAGAGGGGTATTTAAATATTTATATATTAATAATTTAATATTATATTTTTCCTATATGAGCTAACTTTTTATTCGAACTCGAAATCCAACTCAACGACTGTCGTCCATAGCTAATTACCCCCATTTCGAACACAATGGGATATGTATCGTAAGCTAATTCGACCGTTTCGATCAGTTTTCATCCAAATCAACATATAACTCTATATATTGAATTTGAACGCACATTTCAATTTACCGGGGCCACATACGAACTCTAAAAATTACAGAAAATTATTTCTAGCTTCTTATTGACGATACGGTCCTAACAAAACTAATTTCATCAAATTCTGAGACTATTCGAAAAATGGCCATTTTCCAGTCGATTAAAATCAACTGAAACTGGTCAAACGCGTTTTCCTTTGCCATGCTCACATATCGATTCGAAAAATCATGAAATTTG
This sequence comes from Allium sativum, assembly GCA_030737875.1. Classification (NCBI taxonomy): domain Eukaryota; kingdom Viridiplantae; phylum Streptophyta; class Magnoliopsida; order Asparagales; family Amaryllidaceae; genus Allium; species Allium sativum. The sequence continues at coordinate 458,985,461 of CM060913.1, read as the reverse complement.
AAACCTAGCAATAACTTGACATTGCGGATCCAACAAAAGTGGTCTCGTAGAAAACCGAGGTCGTTTGCAAAATGGCTATTTTCAAGGGCCGAAATTCCATAGCGACTATTCTGAATTTTCAGCTAGACATATCTTTTGATTCCCGCTATGAAATTTTGATTTTTCGGATTCGTTGGAAAGATATTTTCAATTAGATTCTAATAATTTTGGTTTCGCTAAAATCCGGTTTATTTTGAATCCTATACATTCATTTGAATTTTGAAATCGAATTTTCGAACTACCGCGCCATTTTCAATTTCTTTTATAATTAAAATAAAATATTTATATTCTAACGACGATCTATATGAATCTATACGTTCGAATTCTATTCAAAATAAATTTCTCTTCGTTATTATTTAAAATAATTCATTTTTAATATTCAAAATTCATCAAAATTGCCAAAATAATTTGGCTCAAAATAAAAATAAAAATGTTTCCCCGAAGGACCCTTTTGTTGCTATCTAGCCGTCATTACAGGTGAACTCCTGGCCACTTAATACTTCCCTTAGATAGGCAGTCCACTGCATGCTCTCTTTAGGACTCTTGTTTGCCCATCCCTATGTAAGCCTTTACATAGCTCCCAGATAAGAAGCGGGCAACTTCCAGAAAACTATCTTACCCATACGTCTATCATTTTAATTAAGACCATATAATACCTTATAAGAGAAAAGCAGACCCAATGACCACTTAAGACCTTTATAAGGGCGGGCCTAATCACTGCAGCCCTTCTAAAGAATAAACATTTGAAGAGGCTTAATGTCCAGACCACTTAATACTTAAATAATGTAGGTCAGCCACTTAATACCTTCTCGAGGCAGGTCTACTTCACACACAATTATATATATATATATATAGACACACATACACACACACACACACACACACATATATATATATATATATATATATATATACAAGACTTCTCGCCTTAAATTGACCATTTTAGATGTTGGATATGTCGAGCGGTTCTGGGCAGGATTCTGCTACAAGTAGGGCTTAACCTCGCACCTTAGTACAATATTATAACTGCCCATGACACCTAGATCTCTTACATTAATCAGTCTTCCTTGTAGATGCTGGATATGTCGGTCGGTTCCGAACAAGCTTCTACTACAAGTAATGGTTAACCTCGTGTCTGTGTGTCATCAATATAAATTAAAGCAATCCTTGCATACATAAAAATTTCCTATGGGGACACTTAATTTCTACTTTCCTAATTTAAACACTTTAACATGTATTTAATATGCATTTATATTACATTACACTATATATAGTAATAAATCAGGCGTAAATCAAGCATACGTTAGTAAACGTCCAAATTCGTTAAATAGTCATTGCTAACATCAAGATTAGGTTTATATGTTTGTTTTCCGAACTTTCTCAATCACGGCACAAACATGTGTATTAACATTCAGTAAATAATAAGGAAATAACAACATATACATAAAACTTGTAACTAAGGTTTGAGTGATTATTTCCACAATAAAAAAAAGACAAGGTGCAATAGTTCGGTTATATATGTAGAATCCCCTTTTGGGGTACTGCTTCACTTTTACATGTTTTTATACAAAACTCAAGGCTTTGGTGATTTGTGACTAATACATTCAAATGATTTATTTTGAAAATAGATGCTTAAACCGATTAGATTTACAATACTCAAGTTTTATGATTTAGTACATATATGAATATCTAAAATTAGCAAACTAGTGTACCATACCATTTTCGAAAATTATACAAGCTTATCTTCCATTACATCAATAACTAAAAACCCAAAGTACTACAAGTGATTGACCATTTTCGCGAATAATAAAAACAAGGGATTTGGAGGATTTGTATTGCTTTGGTTTCATTCAAATCAAATCCCCTTTAGGTATAATAATTTAATCTACACTACAATGATATAGTACACAACAAACTCATATAAATTTCCACCCACAGTGATTGGAAGGGAAAAACAATGGAATCTAGTATTGGATCTATCAAAAATCTGGATTTCTTCCCTTAAAATAATGTACCCTAAACTTAATGTATATACATATATAAGAGAATTAGATTTAAAATCTCGTATATACATATTATACTTAATTCCAAAATGTATATAAAAACTTAGATTTAGAAAAGACAGAATATAGTTTAAAATAAAATAAGAGCCTAACCTGATTTCTGGACTTAAGAAACGAAAAAAAAGTGGAGGTGCAGAATAAAATGAGTGTAAGGTTTAAGGAGAGACTAGAGGGTTCTACTTATAGTGATAGTGTGTGTATAGACCATAGGATTAGTTAGACTTAATCTGGACAGTTCGTTGTTGTAAAACTACGAATAAATCCCTTAAAAATATAGCCTAATCCAACAATTTATCCTAAGGGCGATCAACCCCCCTCTATAGAAAGGTGGTTAACCCCAAGGTCAACCCCTTCACATAGAGGCGATTGCCTTCTGGGGTTGCTCCAAAAAAATTGTTTCTCTATACGTTCCTTTTTATATTAATTGCATAATTAATGTGATTGATTCTTTATGTTTCTTGTTTATTCTTGTCCCCATTTGTTCATATATATACCTACTCACAAATTTAAATCTTTGAGGAATATCCCGTTATGCCAATCAATATATAATAATATTCCAAATTTATCTTAATTCAGTTTGAATTTCAAATCTTGTGTGCAGATAATTTACGCATAATCTGTTATATTAATAACTTCTTCATATTGAGTCTATTTTCAACAAATAAAATATGAAAATGGATTTGAATCTTGCCACAAATACAATAGTAATACTTTCATGCCCCAATTCTTAATTATCTAAAATTCTTATTTTCAGTCCATTAATATTTTATTTTTTATATTTAATTAATTGTCTATGTCTATTTAGAGTATATTTTATAGGGTGCTACATTATTCCCCTTAAAAGAGATTTTGTCTTGAAATCTTTCCGAGGGGGCAAAAACACAATTCTCACTAACAAACATGTTGCATACCCAAATTATTTATCAAGCATTCATAAACGGCCAGGACTTGATGTGATTATACACTGCGTACTTACAAACGTGAGCTCAATCGTAGCGTGAAAGTGTAGCGTGTGATGTTGAATGTATGAAAAACACCCTAACTTGCATATAAATTCTATATGAGTGCTCGGTGCATTTGTGTTACAGACAATTCCTACCATTCATTCTAGCAACCACAATGCAACCATCACCAATGCCGATGGCTAAAGAGGCGAGGCCTCAATACATTTATTTTAGAAAATGTTCCCTAACGTCTCCTTGTGTAAGCATCGACTTGAGGATTTCTATGTCTTCGAAAGCATAAGCTCCAATAGGAACCCCCTTCTAGTTCAAATGAAAGATCTAGAGGTATACGACCTCTGTTCCTTTTGGAGTAGCTATCTATTAAAACTGATATACTTATAAGTATCAGGACCAAATCCAGAAATCAAAAGGTATGAGGTGGAAGCCTGAATACTTCAAATATCGTACTTCTGGTATTTCAACTATTCAGCGCAACCGAAAGGTGGTTCCGATCGTTATCGGAAGTGCTTCTAGATCTGGAAATGATACTAACAGTAATTTTAGGAAATACTAGTTTTTTTATAAAGCTATCTTTTTACCAACTACACTATATTTATTGAAATTCTATTGGTTTACAAAAGTATTTAGAATAAAGTATACACAATTTTCTAGTACTTTGTACCATATTAAATATAAAATATTCGGACTATCATTTTATAAGCTAATACTGGAATTAACGTATAATCTTTCCTAAAGTGTGCACCTTTAGGAAACTTATAACAAATTCATACAAGCATAACAATTCATGAAATTCGAAACCCATCTGTAACGGCCCAAAAAGTTCTGATCGTGATTATCGATACTAACACATATTCTGTATCACATATCAACTAATCAAACATCAGAGTTAACATATCGTTAATGGAAAGAAGTTAGAGGGTGAGAAATAGAAAGAAAGAAAGTTAGAATAGAAGAAAAAGAAGTACTGAACATAAAAGAATCAGAGTATAACGAATCTCTCATTGGAACTAAATAAAATATATTATATAACATCTTGAAATACAAAGCTGTATTTACTTACATACATCATCAGAGTACAACAGATATACGATATAGCGGAAATTAACTCTATATATCTAGCATTGACACCTCAGGTTCCAATCTCCTTCAAGTGCATATGTAAAATCCTTAAATCACTTGACTGCCCGTACAAATTTGGGTACCCAAGTGTTTAGGGGAAACATAGAAAAATAAACTCTGGGTCAGTCATGGGACTGATGTGAGTAAATGATTTTAAAACAGATTGATTTAACATTCAAAAACCCTTTTGAAATAAATGATAATCGTAAGACTGACCCACACATAAACAGGGATGGATTTTACCTTACGATGACCCAAAACATTTTTAAAATCATACATATACCATATGATATTATAATAGTATCTAAATACAAATAAATAGCAATCTAGAGGAACGCTTGTATCTCACGCTCCACATATATAATATACAATCAAAACTGCAGGCGCTTACTGGATAATGGATTCCGACTATAACAAGGTATGGAACCACCTGCCGATAGTGTATCTCTTGAGGGGAATACACTGGGTTTAACAAGAACGTCTTGCAACCCGGCCACACATGACTGACCACTCATTTCGCTTGAGTGTATCAGATGTATAGCACCAACGATTGGGATCAACAACCATTTTCCTGAAAAGGGACAACATCGATATAGATTAAAAAAGGAAATGGATTTTCTCTAGATATGTGATTATAGACCCTAATGGGTGTGACCCACATAGCCATGCTGCCAAACCCCGTACTGACGGTGGCAAGGGTAATCCTTGGAATATAACACATAAACAGATAATAGCAACAGAATTAAATAAATACACCAAATAATGCACAATAGAATATACTGGATAAACGTAATCATCAGAGTTACAAAGTATACAGGATCATACTTAGTACAAATACAGTTCAGCTATACATATATGTCTACAGCGGAAAAACAAACATAATGTACAATAGGAGCTGAACAGCATAAAAAGAGATAAATGATAGAATCCATCTTCAGCTCCAGCTATCCAGAGAAAGCCAGCTAAAACCTAAATACAAGGCTGCCCGTGTAGAAAAAGGGGCACTCGAGTTTGAAAGTGAAACAAACTACGAGTCAGTCATGGGACTGGTATGAGAAATTTACTCAACACATTTAAAATATGGCTAATCACAGGACCACGCCACTTTCGTGGAACGGGTTTACTCCATTGGATTGCCAATGCTTTAAAACAAATCATTCTTTTAAACATCGCAATGCTTTTTATAAAAATGAAGCCATTATAAGACTCAATTTCCATCACACAATGCAACGCAAACCGGAGGATAGAGTTTTTACCTTATAACGGCAAAAATATGCTTGATACGAATAAAACAAAAGAATTTGATATTATTACTAGTGTTTATATGTTTCAAAAACAAATTTCAAATCATAAGTATCAATCATAGACGGCATTAATGCCCCATACCACTATGTCGCCATATATAGGTATACAATCAAACCCACACGATGTCATATTTGGAAATTGGATTTCCATCCTGAACCAAGGCAAAAGATAGTCCTTACCGAATTCGAGACTGCCTAGCCCGAGCCTCAGGAACAGCCGCAACTTCCCCTTGGAGCGACAAGGTCGGTCCACCGATGTGGATTAAAATTCCTGAACACTGTGTTTCCCTGCCCTTTGGGGCGTAAATGAGCCAACGAATGACTCCATCGGTCCCGGATCGACCGATATAACCGAGGCGCCTCGCAACAGCAACAACCACATAGGTGAAAATGATATAAATGTCAGGGTTGGTAGGTCACTGACACCACCCTAGCTAGGAAGAAACGCATGCCCTCCCTGAGGTCCTTTCTCCCGTTTCTGGTTCATATCGGGGTGTGAGGCTCGCGAATTCACGTTATACACAAAGCTACGCCACGTAGGCGGTGCTTTGATCATCAATCACAAGACTTTGCTTTTCAACAGAAGCCCTGATCACTGCATCTTAGCATGTCACACGGGCAATTCACACCATGCAACTGATGGCTATCAATCACATAGAATAAATTCCAACGTCAGACACACAATCCATTTACAAGTCCGTTCTGGGTCGGAACGAAACCGGAGGCACTATATACCTCGCAAACCCATCGATCTCCACGTACGTCTGGACGATCACCACTCATTATCCATATTTTGGGATGCCTCCCAATCAGGACATCAGTTACCATCCAAACGAGGTGAAGATCTCCGGTTTTCGACCACCGTCTTCATCTTCGATTTCTTATCGTCGATTCAGTTATTCAGAATGGGATAAACCCGGTCTTTCTGAGCAACTCGCGTATATGATAAACAAGTGCAACACAAATACACATACACATCATTTCAATTCATTAGTCTCTAACCGTAAATCAGTAAGAGAACGATTTCCAAAATGTTAACCCCGAAGGCTGAAACCAACATCAGATCAACACCCAGGAAACCATTCGACTTAGCCAACCTTCAGTTAGTTTCTAAATTTCACATCCATATCGTTTATAACATTTTATAACGATTTATCGCCATTTTTATTTATTTTAAAATAGCCAATTTATTCAAACGACGCTCCGGGCCATAACGCGGCCGTGGCGCTGTTTTTCTTCAGATTTGATTTACACATATCTGAAAATCTAGCCGTTGGATCTTCACAAAATTTACATTATTTGAAAAATCTTTTCAAACGATTCCAACGGTTCCTGTTTTGGGAAAATCCGACGGTCGGATCTCCCGGTACAATCGTTTGATGTTTCGATTTCAAAATACGAACTACAGAGTCGTTATTCGATTTAATATAATTATATTTATATATATATATAAATATAATCGATTCTGGCGTTGTTTTTCTTCAGATTTGAATTAAAAATTCCAGACAATCCAACCCTTGGATCTTTACAAAGTTGGTGCCGTTGGAAAGATATTTCCAAAGTGAATCCAACGGTTGCGGTTTCGGGAAAATCCGATGGTCGGATCTCCCGCACTAATCTTTTGAAATCACGGTTTCAAATTACGAACTGCAACTTCGTTATTCGATATATTTCAATTCTATATATATATATATATATATATATATATCGATTCTTCGATTTCAAAACTATATGATTTTCATACATTTGATAAAAATGATATTTTTATCTAACTGTTTTCTATTTCAACACTTCACTATTTTTAACAATTCATGTATATAATAAAAATGTGATTTTTTATGTAAAACAATTTATTTCAAAACTCGACTATTTAATATAGTTAATATAGGTGATAAAAATAGGATTTTTATTATAAAACAATTTATTTCAAAACAAGATTATTTTATATAGTTCATATTGATGATAAAAATAGGATTTTTATTATCAAACAATTTCTTTCAAAATATGAATACCATTCAACACATGAATTTCAATTCAACGAATGAATTTCGATTCAACACATGAAGGTTTTCTATAGTTTATATATATAGATAAAAATGTGATTTTTATTGTTAAAACAATTTATTTAAAACACGAATACCATTCAACACATGAATTTCTATTCAACGAATGAATTTCAATTCAAAACATGAAGGTTTTCTATTCAACGAATAAATATAGTTTCAACAAATGAAAATAATTCTAACACATGAATATTATTCAAAATTTCGGCAGCATAATGGCAGGGTAGTTAAAACCGGGACCACCCCTAGTACGTCTCCTCGCTCTACCTTAAAGCCTCGCAGCTTTTGACAATGGGGAATCATGCATCTAGTTCGCACGCAGGCGGCATGTATATTTTTTTCATTTCCACAAACTAATCCTATGTGGTTTCAACCAAATATTTCTGTACCACAAACGGGTATTTTTCAACCACAATCAATCAATTTCAACCACAAACAATTTCAATCAATCATTCGCTATCAATCAATTTTCACACCAATTACAACCAATAAATATCGTCCATGGTTTGTGGACGAGGGGCGTATATATATATATATATATATATATATATATATATATATATTTATATATAGGCATTTCACTTCTATCCAACACATATATAATTTTTACAACGCATATATAACTTATACATCGAACGTACAACTTATACAACGCTTATACAAGAGGTGTACAATGCTCATATAACTCATACATCGATTATATAATTTATACATCGTCGTTTTCCATATCATTTATAAATTAGAAATCTCACATTGGGTTCCACTCCACCAAAAATAGCAGAAGGCTCAGAAAAATATGCGATCTCTTCTAGAATATAGAAGACGTCCACACGAGTCCACTATCTCTTTTTTCACTGAATTTCGTCAAGAAACGAAAAAGATATGATTTTTATTGTGAAAACAAAAACCGTAGCGCTTAGAACTGCTATAATATAGTTTATATTAAAATAGCTGTATACCTTTACTTTTGATTCAAAACTAGGTTCGAATTTTCTTCCAATCCGTTGCTCGAGGCCAAAATCGGTCAGCTCCACATCGAAGAGCCTCGAAAGGCGCACTGACTGGTGGTAAAGGCGTCGGACTCGAGCTGGGTATCAGGGAGAAAACAGGCGATGTACGGCGGCACTTCAGAGCGACGAATCTCGAGAAATACAAAACGAGAAGGGGCGAGACTTGTTCTAATTTGAAGAGGGGGAGGAGCTCTTCAAAAACTTCAACTGGGGGAGGGGCTAATTGTGGCTGTGGCGGCCGGAATATGGCCAGGAAGCGGCGAACGTTTTCCGCCTTCAACGTAGCAGCAGGGAGAGAGAAATTGTGGGGAGGGGTTTCTGACGTGGCCCAATACTTTTTTTATTTATATATTTTTTCCAAAAATACCCCCTTTCATACGCGAACCCCAATCCAAACCCAACGACTGTCGTCCCTAGCGTTTTACTGCCATTCCGAACACAATGGGATGTGTTTCGTAGGCCCATTCGACTGTTTCAGTCAGTTTTCCTTCAATTTAAAATATATAACATTCAATATTCGATTTGAACGTACATTTCAATTTGCCAGGGCCACAAACTAATTCGAAAAATTCCAGAAAAATAAATCTAGCTATGTTTTGACGATACGGTCCCAACAAAACTAGTTTCGTCGAATTCTGAGACCGTTTGCAAAATGGCCCATTTCTGGTCGATCCAATTTAACTGTAATTGACCAAAACACATTTTCCTTTGCCACGCTCACATACTAGCTCCAAAAATTATGAAATTTGAAATCTAGCATTGCTTCACATCCCGGATCCAACAAAAGTGGTTTCGTCGAATTCCGAGGTCGTTTGCAAAATGGCCAATTTCATGGGCTATATTAATTCCATAGCGACCTTTCTGAAAATTCATTTGGCCATAACTTTTGCTTTCCGCTATGATACTTCGATTTTTAAGATTCGTTAGAAAGGTATCCACTAACAGATTTAAATATTTTTGGTTTCACTAAAATCCGTTTTGTTTTGCACCCGGTACAGTCAGTCAAAGTTTGAATTCAAATTTTGAAACTACCGCGCCATTTCAGGCCTTGTTTATAATTCAAAGTAACTATATTTATTTTCAAACGTCGATTCAAACTCACTTTTCATTGCTATTATTTAAAATATTTATTTTAAATATTAAAAATCCACTATTTTAGCCAATTTAAAAAATTTTAATTGGTTCAGATTTTTTGGGTCGTTACAATCTCCCCCACTTAAAACTTTTCGTCCCCGAAAAGGAACAAAGTCGAAAGTGGTTTGATTAATCAACTCTACGTTCAATCTGGCTTCCATTATCCAACTTTTCAGTTTCTGAGAATTTTCAAATTCTTCAAAAATTTGGCTAACACCTGGAATTTTCGAAAAATTTCGCCATAACCTCCTTTGTACGGGGAGAAGTTTGGAAATTTATTGGGCCGTATTATGTACCCAATAAATCCTATACAGCATACACATATTTATAGTGATATAATCTGGTGTTTACAGGGGAGCGTGTATAGATAATAACTCCAGAGAATAAATTCTCGTCACCCTGTCAAAGCCTGAGGGAGTGTGTATTTTAATTGCTCCAGAGGATAAATCCTCGTCACCTCGTCCCGTGTGGGAAATAAATAGTCCATGTGCCGTATCTAATGAGTAGAGAGACGTGATTATTGTCAACTCCAGACCCGTGTGGAGTTTTTATTATTCTGGCAATTTTATCGTTACAATTTTATATGTCCATATCAGTCATCAGTTCAACCTGTAAAATATAGTCATCGCCATACAAGCCTCTCGCTCGTATGGTAAATCTTCCACCTCGTCACACAAGCTCCAAATGCTTATGTGGTATATGATGAAGTATGCCTATCTTCAGAAGTATGCCATGCAGTGTAGTTCAAAATTAATTGTTACTATCCTATGGCGATGTTTATTATTTCACACAGAACAGCCAGCACTCCGCATCCAATGGCATTCACAGGAGTTGATATAATAATATTTCGCATCCAACTCATTAAGGTTTACCTATTTGTCGGGCACGCAAATAAATTCTTTACTCAACAGCTATCCAATTACCTGTTCAAACATATATAATGCACATGTATATATTTATATCTATTTTCTAATCAGTTCAATGTGTGATTTAATCGAATAAATTCTACCATTCATTCTATTATTGATTAAATTAACTATCGTTTTAATAATTTAATTAATCAAATCTACTACCACACAACTCAAACAATCAATCAAATTGTTTTTAACTTTTCAAAAATTACTAATCAATTTCTATACTCTTTTAAAATCATTTAGACTATAGAATTAAAAGTGCACATCCATGGAAAGAAAACAACAACAAAGTAGAGAACTCAATGGTAATGCAAAGTATGGTAAATGTACCTTGCACCGGAGTCAATCAGAGATATCAACTCGACACTTAGGATAGGCTTTCTGAATGCTCTCCTCAGTTTCCCAAGTACAATCTCGTGGATCTCCACTCCATTTCCCTTTGACTAAGTGAACCTTCTTGTTCCTCGGCTCTTTGGTTTCTTTGCCGATAATCTTGAGCGGCTCTCTTCTCACAGCTAATTCTGGAGTAATTTCAATATCCTGTTGAGATGCTTCTTCCACGATCAAGAGTGGATCATGAACGTGCTTTCGAAGTTGAGATATGCGAAATACATCATGCACTCCAGGCAACCAATCAGGCAATTTAACCCTATAAGCGAGAGTTCCGATCCGTTCCAGAATAGGAAACGGACCAATGAATTTGGGCGCCAACTTCCCAATTTTACCGAACCGGATAACTCCTCTCATCGGCGATACTTTCAGATATACATAGCCGCCAACAACAAATGATATATCTCTTCTTCTTCTATCGGCATAGCTCTTTTGTCGGCTTTGAGCGGCAAGTAATCGTTTCTTAATAAAATCGAATTTGTCGGCAGCTTCTCGGATCATATCAGGTCCCAATACAAGTCTATTACCGGGTTCGACCCAACAAGCAGGAGATCGGCACGGTCTACCATACAACGCTTCGAATGGTGACATTGTCAGGCTCGCCTGGTAGCTGTTGTTATATGAGAACTCAGCCCAATGCAGATGGTCTTCCTATGATCCACCGAAATCCAGAACACAAGCCCGCAATAGATCTTCTAGTATACGATTCACCCTCTCAGTCTGACCATCTGTCTGAGGATGATAAGCGGTGGTCAAGTTCAACTTTGTTCCCAACTCTACTTGAAATGCCTCCCAGAATTTTCTAGTGAATATTGGATCTCTATCGCTCATTATACTGATCGGCACTCCGTGTAGTCTAACAATTTCCTTGAAGTATATCTGCGCCAGACTCTGAGCAGTTCTGTTTGATCTGACAGGTATGAAATGGGCGGTCTTCGTGAAGCGATCTACGATCACACAAATACTGTCATTTCCTTTCCTGGTTCTGGGCAAACCATCTATGAAGTCCATGGAAATATGTTCCCACTTCCAGCCTGGAACGTTCAGCGGTTGCAACAGTCCAGCAAGTTTCTGTTGGTCGCTTTTGACTAGCTGGCAAGTAGGGCATCGGCTAGCATATAAAGAAATGTCCCTCTTCATCGACCTCCATCAAAAATTGCGTTTGATGTCATTATACATTTTGCTTACTCCCGGATGGATACTGAGTTTTGACTTGTGGCATTCATCCAGTACTTCCTTTCGGAGCTCAGCAATGTTAGGAACACAGATTCGACCCTTTAGCCTTAGAATCCCATCATTATCAACTTGAAAACTCGAGGGCTTGCCTTTCTGAATTATCTCTCTGATCTTCTGAATGAAGTGATAATCCTTCTGAAGAGCAGATATTTTATCTATCAATGAAGTCGTGATACTAAAACTGGCGATCATTTCATTCTTTCGGCTTAACGCGTCGGCCACGACATTGGCTTTCCCTGGAGTGTATATAATCTCAAAATCGTATGCTGCAAGGAACTCTAGCCAACGTTGCTGCCTCAGATTCAAGTCTTTCTGGGTGAACAGATACTTTAACGACTGGTGATCTGTAAACAGTTCAAATCTCTCACCTAGAAGATAGTGTCTCCAGATTTTCAAAGCGAATACTATAGCCAATAACTCAAGGTCATGAGTGACGTAGTTCTTCTCGTGCGGCTTCAGCTGACGGCTAGCATAAGCAATCACTTGACCTCTTTGCATTAACACTGCGCCAAGGCCTTCTCTAGAAGCATATGTCCAGACTTTCAAATCCTGATTGCCATCGATGATGGTTAACACTGGAGCTGTCGTTAATCTTAACTTTAGCTCTTCAAAAGCCTCTTCACATTCTGGAGTCCATTTGAATTTTGAGTGCTTCTTTGTAAGCTTCATTAAGTGACCAGATATCTTCGAAAAGTTTTTAACGAACTTCTGGTAATAACTAGCCAATCCGAGAAAACTGCGGACTTCTGTAGGGGTACTGGGCTGTTTCTAATTCTGAATAGCTGTGATTTTACTTGGATCCACAGCAATTCCTTCTTTCGATACAACGTGGCCCAGAAATTTCACTTCATCTTGCCAGAATATGCATTTGGACAGTTTGGCTTTCAATACATTCCATCTCAGAATTTCTAGAACCTGTTCCAGATGCTTTTCATGTTCGGCTTTTGATTTAGAGAAGATTAGAATATCGTCAATAAAAACCAAAACAAATTTATTCAGGACTCCTTTGAACACTCTATTCATCAAATCGACGAAGTATGCTGGAGCGTTACATAAGTCGAACGGCATTACTAACCACTCATAAAATAGGTCTGGACCTCTGAATGCTGTCATAGGAACACACTCTTCGGCAATTCGAAGCTGATGGAAACCTGTAGCTAGGTCCATCCTTGAAAACACTTGTGCTCCATTCAGACGATCCAATAAATCATCGATACGTGGCAATGGATATTTATTCTTTATTGTCTGCTTGTTCAAATCATGATAATCCACACATAGCCGTAGAGTACCATCAGATTTTGGGACAAACACCACTGCTGCACCCCAATCAGAGAAACTAGGCCTGATCAGACCCTTCCATACGAGCTGTCGTGTTTGATTGTCTAATTCCTCTTTCTCTTTCAAGGACATTCTTCGAATAGCGTGAACTACCGGCCTTGCATTCGGAATTAAAGCAATTTTGAAATCAATTTCTCTCTGCGTAGGTAAGCGAACAACTTCTTCAAACACATCCGCATAATTCTTGACGACAAGAATATCTTTCACTAGGTCGGGAATATTCTCTGTGACTTCAGGGATATTTTCTATTTGGGCTAGAGAAACATCGAGAGCTGCCCAGAAGTCTTTTCTATTTGAATTCTGACCTTCACAGGGAATGGTTATATAATTCCCTGATTTAATCTTTGCCCTAACAACTCTCTCGGCGCATCTAACCTCAGCTTCATATTTGGTCAGCCAATCCAATCCCAGAATAAGATCGAATTCAGTAAAATTCATGACGATAAAGATAGTAGGGAATTTATAGCAGGAAAAAGAGATAGGTACTACATAAATCCAGCTAAGATTGAGAGACCCTCCAACCGGATTTTGGACAGTGATGGGTTCTTTGAGCTTCTTCAATTTCAAATCCAACTTCTTGACCGCATTCTTTGCAATAAAGCTTCGTGATGCGCCTGTGTCAAACAGTACTTTGACCGGAATGTTTTTGACAATAAGCATGCCTTCTAAAACATCAGATCTTTTCTGAATAGCTGAGGGTGCTGAGGTTTCTGCCACTTCATTTACCTGAGCCTCCTTGGTTGCCTTTAACAACCGGCAATTCTGCTTTACATGGCCAAACCGATGGCAAATGCTGCATTCTCTGATCTCTTGAAACTTGTTCTTTGATTTAGGTTTACTCTTCTTTAGTTTCTTTAAAGATCTGCATTTTCCTTGCAAATGCCCTTGCTTATGGCAGTTATTGCATACAGCGGTCGTTACTGGTTCCTTCTCAGATTTAGCCCTTTTTCTCTTGGCACTGGGCTTCTTGCTGATCTCAGACATCGTACTGGCCTCAGGATTATCAGTTTCAGGCTCACCTTTATTACTAGAACTGACCTCTTCTTCTTAAGGCAACATACCTTTCTTGTCGAGATCCTCATATTGGTAAGCCATGTATATCATTTCAGAAAAAGGAAGCTTCACATTCCTCATTACACTATTCTGATATTTCCTTTGCAGGCCATGAATAAATCTCAAATTCTTCCTCATTGGATCTTGAATCAGATGAGGAGCAAAGTGAGAAAGTTCGTTGAATTTCTTATGATATTTTGGGATGGTCATATCACCTTGTATCAGATACAAAAATTCGTCACATAATCGCTCGGTTGCTTCGGGAGGAGTAAATCTTTCTAGGAAAATCACTTTGAATCTATCCCAGGTGATATCACCTTCTGGATTATCTTTAATAACTGAATCCCACCAAAACAAAGCTTCTTCTTTGAGTGCCCAAGACGCCAGTAATCTTTCCAGCTCATCTCTCAGCTTTAAACCCTCAAAGATTTTCTCTGTAGAACGGATCCAAGCTTGTGTTTCCATAATGGACTCTTTGCCTAAGAATGGTGATCCACCCAGATTTCGAAATCTCTTGAATAGAACTTCTATATCTGATTCTGGTTGTAGGAGCACAACTGGCTCATTAGCTGGTCGAGCCATACGAATATTTCTTTTGTTCCTGTCACTCATTTTCTAGTGCGTCTGCAATCAGCAGACAAAGTGTCAGGACAACAGAAAAGATATTGCAAAACATAGAGACAAATACTTGAATGTAAATGTGTCTACTGGGGTGTATTTCATTCTGCTTTACTCATACTAGGATATTACTGATCCTATCTGTAATGAGTTACTCGTCCTAGAACACTACTGGTTCTATTTCTGACGAGTTCGTTCATATGTTATATTCCAGAACTAAGCTTAACCAAAGCTCTGATACCAAATTGAGACGACCCCAAACCCCGTACTGACGGTGGCAAGGGTAATCCTTGGAATATAACACATAAACAGATAATAGCAGAACAGAATTAAATAATTACACCAGATAATGCACAATAGAATATACTGGATAAACGTAATCATCAAAGTTACATAGTATATAGGATCATACTTAGTACAAATACAGTTCAACTATACATATATGTCTATAGCGGAAAAACAAACATAATGTACAATAGGAGCTGAACAGCATAAAAAGAGATAAATGATAGAATCCATCTTCAGCTCCAGCTATCCAGAGAAAGCCAGCTAAAACCTGAATACAAGGCTGCCCATGCAGAAAAAGGGGCACCCGAGTTTGAAAGTGAAACAAACTACGAGTCAGTCATGGGACTGGTATGAGAAATCTACTCAACACATTTAAAATATGGCTAATCACAGGACCACGCCACTTTCGTGGAATGGGTTTACTCTATTGGATTGCCAGTGCTTTAAAACAAATCATTCTTTTAAACATCGCAATGCTTTTTATAAAAATGAAGCCATTATAAGACTCAGTTCCCATCACACAATGCAATGCAAACCAGAGGATAGAGTTTTTACCTTATAACGGCCAAAATATGCTTGATACGAATAAAACAAAAGAATTTGATATTATTACTAGTGTTTATATGTTTCAAAAAAAAATTTCAAATCATAAGTATTAATCATAGACGGCATTAATGCCCCATACCACTATGTCGCCATATATAGGTATACAATCAAACCCGCACGATGTCGTATTTGGAAATTGGATTTCCGTCCTGAACCAAGGCAAAAGATAGTGCTTACCGAATTCGAGACTGCCTAGCCCGAGCCTCAGGAACAGCCGCAACTGCCCCTTGGAGCGACTGGGCTGGTCCACCGATGTGGATTAAAATTCCTGAACACTGCGTTTCCCCTCCCTTTGGGGCGTAAATGAGCCAACGAATGACTCCATCGGTCCTGGATCGACCGATATAACCGAGGCGCCTCGCAACAGCAACAACCACATAGGTGAAAATGATATAAATGTCAGGGCTGGTAGGTCACTGACACCACCCTAGCTAGGAAGAAACACATGCCCTCCCTGAGGTCCTTTCTCCCGTTTCTGGTTCATACCGGGGTGTGAGGCTCGCGAATTCACGTTATACACAAAGCTACGCCACATAGGCGGTGCTTTGATCATCAATCACAAGATTTGCTTTTCAATAGAAGCCCTGATCACTGCATCTTAGCATGTCACACAGGCAATTCACACCATGCAACTGATGGCTATCAATCACATAGAATAAATTCCAATGTCAGACACACAATCCATTTACAAGTCCGTTCTGGGTCGGAACGAAACCGAAGGCACTATATACCTCGCAAACCCATCGATCTCCACGTACGTCTGGACGATCACCACTCATTATCCATATTTCGGGATGCCTCCCAATCTGGACATCAGTTACCATCCAAACGAGGTGAAGATCTCCGCTCTTCGACCACCGTCTTCATCTTCGATTTCTTATCGTTGATTCAGTTATTCAGAATGGGATAAACCCGGTCTTTCTGAGCAACTCGCGTATATGATAAACAAGTGCAACACAAATACACATACGCATCATTTCAATTCATTAATCGCTTACCGTAAATCAGTAAGAGAACGATTTCCCAAATGTTAACCCCGAAGGCCGAAACCAACATCAGATCAACACCCAGGAAACCATTCGACTTAGCCAACCTTCAGTTAGTTTCTAAATTTCACATCCATATCGTTTATAATATTTTATAACGATTTATCGCCATTTTTATTTATTTTAAAATAGCCAATTTATTCAAACGACGCTCCGGGCCATAACGCGGCCGTGGCACTGTTTTTCTTCAGATTTGATTTACACATATCTCAAAATCTAACTGTTGGATCTTCACAAAATTTACATCATTAGAAAGATATTTTCAAAACGAATCCAACAGTTCCTGTTTTGGGAAAATCCGACGGTCGGATCTCCCGGTACAATCGTTTGAAGTTTCGATTTCAAAATACGAACTACAGCGTCATTATTCGAATTAATATAATTATATTTATATATATATATAAATATAATCGATTCTGGCGCTGTTTTTCTTCAGATTTGAATTAAACATTCCAGACAATCCAACCGTTGGATCTTTACAAAGTTGGTGCCATTGGAAAGATATTTCCAAAGCGAACCCAACGGTTGCGGTTTCGGGAAAATCCGATGGTCGGATCTCCCGCACTAATCGTTTGAAACCACGGTTTCAAAATACGAACTGCAACTTCGTTATTCGATATATTTCAATTCTATTTATATATATATATATATCGATTCTTCGATTTCAAAACTATATGATTTTCATACATTTGATAAAAATGATATTTTTATCTAACTGTTTTCTATTTCAACACTTCACTATTTTTAACAATTCATGTATATAATAAAAATGTGATTTTTAATGTAAAACAATTTATTTCAAAAGTCGACTATTTTATATAGTTAATACAGGTGATAAAAATAGGATTTTTATTATAAAACAATTTATTTCAAAACAAGATTATTTTATATAGTTCATATTGATGATAAAAATAGGATTTTTATTATCAAACAATTTCTTTCAAAATATGAATACCATTCAACACATGAATTTCAATTCAACGAATGAATTTCGATTCAACACATGAAGGTTTTCTATAGTTTATATATATATATATATATATATAAAGGTGATTTTTATTGTTAAAACAATTTATTTAAAACACGAATACCATTCAACACATGAATTTCTATTCAACGAATGAATTTCTATTCAACACATGAAGGTTTTCTATTCAACGAATAAATATAGTTTCAACAAATGAAAATAATTCTAACACATGAATATTATTCAAAATTTCGGCAGCATAACGGCAGGGTAGTTAAAACCGGGACCGTCCCTAGTACGACTCCTCGCTCTACCTTAAAGCCTCGCAGCTTTTGACAATGGGGAATCATGCATCTAGTTCGCACGCAGGCGGCATGTATATTTTTTTCATTTCCACAAACTAATCCTATGTGCTTTCAACCAAATATTTCTCTACCACAAACGGGTATTTTTCAACCACAATCAATCAATTTCAACCACAAACAATTTCGATCAACCATTCGCTATCAATCAATTTTCACACCAATCACAACCAATAAATATCGTCCATGGTTTGTGGACGAGGGGCGTGTGTATATATATATATATATATATATATATATATATATATATAGGCATTTCACTTCTATCCAACACATATATAATTTTTACAACGCATATATAACTTATACATCGAACGTACAACTTATACAACGCTTATACAAGGGGTGTACAACGCTCATATAACCCATACATCGATTATATAATTTATACATCGTCGTTTTCCATATCGTTTATAAATTAGAAATCTCACATTGGGTTCCACTCCAACAAAAATAGTAGAAGGCTCAGAAAAATATGCGGTCTCTTCTAGAATGTCGAAGACGTCGACACGAGTCCACTGTCTCTTGTTTCACTGAATTTCGTCAAGAAACGAAAAAGATATGATTTTTATAGTGAAAACAAAAACCGTGGCGCTTAGAACTGCTATAATATAGTTTATATTAAAATAGCCGTATACCTTTACTTTTGATTCAAAACTAAGGTTCGATTTTTCTTCCAATCCGTTGCTCGAGGCCAAAATCGGTCAGCTCCACGTCGAAGAGCCTCGAAAGGCGCGCTGACTGGTGGTAGAGGCGTCGGACTCGAGCTGGATATCAGGGAGAAAATAGGCGATGTACGGCGGCACTTCAGAGCAACGAATCTCGAGAAATACAAAACGAGAAGGGGCGAGACTTGTTCTGATTTGAAGAGGGGGAGGAGCTCTTCAAAAACTTCAACTGGGGGAGGGGCTAATTGTGGCTGTGGCGGTCGGAATATGGCCTGGAAGCGGCGAACGTTTTCCGCCTTCAACGTAGCAGCGGAGAGAGAGAAATTGTGGGGGGGGGGGGGTTCTGACGTGGCCCAATACTTTTTTTTATTTATATATTTTTTTTCCAAAAATACCCCCTTTCACACACGAAACCCAATCCAAACCCAACGACTGTTGTCCCTATCGTTTTACCCCCTTTCCGAACACAATGGGATATGTTTCGTAGGCCCATTCGACTGTTTCAGTCAGTTTTCCTTCAATTTAAAATATATAACATTCAATATTCGATTCGAACATACATTTCAATTTGCCAGGGCCACAAACTGATTCGAAAAATTCCAGAAAAATAATTCTAGCTATGTTTTGACGATACGGTCCCAAAAAACTAGTTTCATCGAATTCTGAGACCGTTTGCAAAATGGCCCATTTCTGGTCGATCCAATTTAACTATAACTGACCAAAACACGTTTTCCTTTGCCACACTCACATACTAGCTTCAAAAATTATGAAATTTGAAATCTAGCAATGACTTCACATCTCGGATCCAACAAAAGTGGTTTCGTCGAATTCCGAGGTCGTTTGCAAAATGGCCAATTTCACGGGCTATATAAATTCCATAGCGACCTTTCTGAAAATTCATTTGGCCATAACTTTTGCTTTCCGCTATGAAACTTCGATTTTTCAGATTCGTTAGAAAGGTATTCACTAACAGATTTAAATATTTTTGGTTTCACTCAAATCCGTTTTGTTTTGCACCCGGTACAGTCAGTCAAAGTTTGAATTCAAATTTTGAAACTACCGCGCCATTTCAGGCCTTGTTTATAATTCAAAGTAACTATATTTATTTTCAGACATCGATTCAAACTCACTTTTCATTGCTATTATTTAAAATATTTAAAATCCACTATTTTAGCCAATTTAAAATTTTAAATTGGTTCAGATTTTCAAGGTCGTTACACTGCCTTCCCGTTTGCGGAAAATTCTTTGATAACACGGATTCCTATTTCTCAATGATATCCCACGATCAAGACAATTGGCTGAACTCATTTCCCGGTTGATGAGGCTCGAGGTCAGAATTTACCTTTAGAACATCTGGCTATCATTTACTTTGAATGCCACATTGTCAAATCCATCAAATCACTAATTGACATCCACAAATATACTCTGGATGTAAAAGAAGTGCCCTTCTTTGCCATCAACACGGTGTATTTTAAAAATCAACGTACGTGGTTTTTAGGAAATACTCTATCAAACATTCGTCCATATAAGTCATCTAGGAACATGATGACCCGAAGGCACTCTCATACTGCATCCAACATAGGTATCACCCTATGGATCAATAGAGAATAGTCCTTGCAATATCCGTAGATTTCAATCACGAAAGAAAACACAAGTTAGAATAACTCGGTGGCCATCCGAGAATTTTGAACAAGTAATTCTCCCTTTCATGAAGATCTACGGTCTTCAAATTCTTTAAATCGTATAATCGACCCTGCAAGTTAGTTTACGTAAAGTTGGTTTGAAGTGGTTTTGGGCCTAATTCCCATCCCGGTCTCTTCGAATCAACACGTAAGGAATCATTTATTTTATAGTCGGTGTTTTAACTATCAAATTTAAATAGTGTAATCAAGTAAAAACTATTTATATTATTTATTTTATATCATATAAAAGTTTATAAAACGCCTATCAATTTAATTAACTTATATAATCTCATTTTTTTTCTTCTGAATAGTAATCAGCATAAGACAATAAAATGTGTCAACGTTTTATTTTAAATTAACTTAGATTCAACTTATCACTTCCTAGCGAAATGGATAATTAACAGCAATCTTTCATTACAACAATAACAATCAACGATGATTCAACGTTTAAATTCCAAACGAATAACAGTCTGGAATATGGATCTTGGGTAATAGTTAATTTCACATCATATTTATTCTGGATTCCTTTGAAATAAATTGATTGTTTTACTCAAATTTTTATTTAATAGATTATATAAATATTAGGGATATGAACTTAAGTTTACGCACGATGGTTACTTCTGCAATTACTGAATAGTTTCTCGATCCTCTCTTTTGTTTATTTGTACATATTTATTTTTCATCTCTTATTTAAATCAGATTAATTAAATTTGAATAAAATAGCTTAATAGGCTTTAAAATGCCCAAAACCCATATAACCAAATTTTCCAAACGACTTTCTCATCAAGTCCCCTTCTTATTCTAAATTTATACATATCTAATTCAAATACTTTTAGTTAAGTCAAAGGATTTTAAAATTTTCTTTTATTTATTATTAGAGCTAGCCCGGTTTGCCCAAGCACCAAAATTTCCAGGTAAAACATTGCTGCCAGTTTCCCTTTTTCCATGCTCGAGAATTTCGTACCAATACCTCCTTTTTGTTTCTGATCAGGTAAAAATGTTCCATTTGAAAACTTTAGAAAGTAAAACTTTTATTTATTTATTTCTGGCCCACGGCCCAATAAACATATCAGTCCTTATCTTTTTTATTTTCTTTTATTAATTTTATTACTAAGCCCAATTCGGCCCATTAGCAAAAAACCCATCCCTTAATCCTCTTTCTTCTCTCCCTTCTGCTAAGTTTTTCCATCGTCTTCACCTATGCATTACGTGCACAGTGCACGTGCACAACCTCCCAGCTCACCACCTCCACATCGCAACCATTCTGACAAGTCACTTTACCCCTATTGAACCCATGCCCATCAACCCATTGTCCTCCGATCACCTGGAGCGGATTTTGACACTTCGACCAAAAACTCACCAAAACATTCACCACTGATCGACCTCCAATGGCCACCCGACACCATCATCTACATCCAAACTTTTACCATACACTGACAACGTCCTTCTTTTCCCTTTCCCCCTAGACCGATCGTCCTAAATGCCAGGATGGCGACACAGTTCATCTTTGAACTCAAGCAAGAAAATTCAAACTAAAATCTCAAAGCCACCTCGTTCTGATCATCCACTCAACTAAAAATTATACGGTCATTTTTCCTTTGTTTCCTGACTCCTTACGCTGCTCTTAGCTTAGTACCGTAGCTTCTCATCGTCGGTGATGATGGAATTTGACCTGAATCCATATTCCAATCATCTTACGAGTTCTCATTATTTATAGCACGAAAAATCATGGGAGAACCCTCAAAATTGACGATTTGTAGAGATCAAACAGATGCTGTAATCCATTCCTAATATAATGATGACTGGTTAACAACTAAAATTGATCATTTTATTGATAAACCCAAGTTTTCTCCCTTTGAACTAGCCAAAAAAGTACCAAACTAATTTTAGAATAAATTTCATACTATTTAACACTACTTTGTAGTTTAAAGTTTTAGCTGAAATCAATTTGAATTAGAGATGTTGAATTTTGTATAACATGTATGCTATTTTTATTCAACACAGAGAGGTATTTTCCTATAGGAAAACCCCAGTTCCAGGTTACCACTTATCCAAGTTTACAAAACACTTGGCATATATATCACAGTATCAGGAAAGGTACATATTCATGGAAACTAAACAATATACATATAGGAGCAACCAGTATCAAAATCATTTCGACTTGTGTTTTTCGAGGAACAGAACAAACTAATTTCTATTCACACACATATATATTACTGTTAGTATTTTTTCTCTGTTCTTCCCATAGTTTTCAGTGATTTTAATCCTCTTAAACAACAGGCGTATAAGTTGTTATACACTCATCAGCAATGGCGTAAATAACATATGCTTAAACCCAATGATACATATAACTATTAACAGATCTTTGAAGTGAAAAATTTAGTTTATTCACCATATATAACGTTGTTGTGTTTATGATTTGTTTCTCAAGCTATTCAAAACTATATTTTAGAGGGTAAGTCCAAACAATACAAATATTTTAATTCAACGCGAGGATTACCTATCGACAAGTATATGGTTTTAATTCACCCAAGATTTATACAAACCAGAAAGGGGTTTTAAAGTATTTTCCCCATAATACATAACTGCTACTATGTCATTTTATTTACTGCTTTTACTTATTTTAATCTCAGTTTTTGTTTAAAAACATCCTGTCCTAATCAAACATTTTCGCATAGATTAATCAATTTAACGACATAAATGTTTGAATCAAACATATTACAAACATATAATTTGAATCTACTATGATTACTTATAACAGTAAAGAGTTTTTTTGTAAGTATTTACTCACCAAAATAGCTCATTGTCTTTCCATATCCTATCCAGTTTTTGTTCCAGGTGTTTGCTCTGTCCTCGGCCATTTCTACTTCACGTTTGCCCTTTTGTTTTCATTTGTTTTTAAATGGACAGCTGTGTGTTTGTGTGTGGGGTTTGTATGGTATTTATAGGTGAAAACTATCGTAGGTTGCTGCCATTGGATATGAGGTGATGTGCAGGGTCTTTCACCATTAAACTCTGTCTTGCTAATGCACATGTACATCAGGGCTGTAGTGTGTACAACTGGTTTAGTACTAGGCTTATACAATGGAAAGTTAGGCTAGCTCTAGGAGAGGTAGATGTTGCAGTGGTGAAGTGAAGTTTGGTGTGTGTGCAATTCCCACTTTGTTCCTAAAAAATTTGGCCATGTCATATTTTCACTATCATATTTGCACATGTACTTATACCTTCTATTTTAACAATCTTTTCCTTAGAAACAAAGCAAAGAACCATCTGTTAAATTTGATTTGATTTTCCTTTTTCCTCCTTGTACTTTCTCTTGCCATATCTTCTCAAATCTAGTAGCTAGGCTGTGTAAATTCAGACTGTAGATAGTGGTATCACATGCTAAGACTTTTTTGGATCTATAGGGTATCGAATCTGCTGGCCTATACTCTTTTGGGTGTTGTTTGCTTTCCTTTCAATGTAATAATTTATGTTGTTAAATCATTTTTTTTCCATCTTAAAATGTCTGCTCTTCCTTATGTCACCTTTGTACACTTGCATGTTTCTTTTTTCATTTCTCCTTGAATGCACTTCTTTTCCAATTGAATATTTGCCCATGCTTTGATTGTTAATTTATCTTGTTTAATATTCCTATCTGATTTTGTATACACTTGCAGTTTTTTTTCCTTCCATGTCACATTTCTATCCTTTCAGACTTTGTTTAGATTTCCCCCAATTCATTTTATCCTTATTTTAAACATATGTGTATATTTAAATATACAATGTATATAGTTTGAATTCATACATATCTCATGTATTATATATGTATATATTTACATACATATATTGCACAAAAACAAGATAGAATTACATTTTGGATTTTATCTTGTTTACATCCATATACATACACTAATGGAGACAATTAATTTAAACATACACTTAGACAATTATATAATAATTGTCCATCCTGAATTCCTATAATATCTAAATCCAAACTTATTTATTTGAATTCAATTACCAGTAAAATCTATAAATTATATATTATAGAATTAGTCCAATAACTAGGTCGTTACACCGTCTCGATAATCATTCAAAACAAATGGTACAGAGCTTCATATTATTTGGAGATCTCTATGCAAGGGTTTCGCCCTATAACTTATTCATTTTCATGCATGACAATAACATACGAAACCAACTTATAGCACAAAAATAAACAAAGGTAATTTATAACAACACATAACATTAAGAACTACATGAAATCAAACATAAACAATCGACACCACTTTCGAATATACCATGATTACCGAAACCATAAAGGGTAAAGTATATTATTCACCTTAGTTACATAAAAGTGATGAGATCTGTTGATGAAATATTCAAACTTCTATTTTTTCCTAGCATTATCTTCGTCTTCTTTTCCTAACTTGTAACGGATGACCTTTCTTAGTTTTGTTTTAGTTTTTGAAATGAACAAACAAGTGTAATGTTAGAGAATATTACAATATATACGAGGGACCAATTTTTTCCCTCCTCATGTCTCCCTTTCTCATATTAATTTATTTTTCTCAAAGGCTAACCTCTAATTAATTTATTAAACACAATCTCCTTGCCTCATCCTCTTTATTATTCTAATTAATTACTTTTAATTAAATTCTTATTAATGTCTCACTAAAATTAGAGATGTTGCATCCTTCCGATTTAAGGAATTTCATCCTTGAAAGTTAGACAAGGACTAAACAAAAATAGCAATAAGCAATCAAGCGACAACGCTATCTACAAAGCAATGTAAGACAGACTGCAAACAAAACCGGGTAAGATTCAGTAATTCTACTTTTGGTTTTCCAGGTGCAATCTCTTTCATCCGCATTCCACTGGACTTTATTCACTTAATAGATTTTCTTCTCAATTTCCTTTTGGCCATTTTCCTTAATTTTTACTGGTTTTCTTACAACCGTTAAGCTAGGTTTTTGACGCCTTCAGATCCATGGTAGCATCGGGATCATGCACATACTTTTGTAGGTGCGACACATAAAACACATTATGGACTTCCGTAAAATTATTCGGTAGCACTTTTCTAGCAAGCTTTCCAATCCTTTCCGGTATAGGGAAAGATCCAACATGTCTTGATGTAAGCTTTCGGGTCTGTTTTGCTTTAGGAACATGGGTTTCAGTCCTTAATGATTTGTGACTCAAGTACTGCTTTCAATTGCGTATCAATACCAAGAGGATTGGTATGGATAACTTTCCTATATTTTATCGGTATCGGCATCATTTTATAGCTTTGATATAAAATCTTGAACTTTAATAACTTCTGAATGCTCCCTAGTGTCGGGATCGATATTAAGAAAATTAATACCGATAGCCCCTTTTGGTTTACCCTAGCTTGGTGCCATGCTTCTCTTCTCATGGTTCTGGGTTCCGATGTCGGATGGCATGCCTTTCGCTATCTCCCACTGTTTGCTTTCGGTGTCGAGCTGTATGCTTTCAGAGCTAATTCCCGGTTGGCCCCTTTTAGTGTTGAAATAGCTTTGCCGTCATCTTCGGGTATCAGTACCAAGCTTTCTTGTAACACCCCACACCCGCTAAGGTCACTCACTAAGGGAATGCCTTAACTTCGGTGGAGTATTTTAAGTGAATATAGAACAGAAAAATTACAACAGGACATATATAAATAATACTTGTTAACTAAAACATCATTTCATTGCAGCAGAAGGTAAACATGTTTGGTTACAATAACAAAACCATAAAACAAGAGTCAAGTACTAAATATCCATCCTGATAAACATAAGTACATAATCCCACTACATAACTAATAGCCATAATAGAAAAGATAAGTTGAGCTTTACACCAACGGTCCAAGCTCCAAGATAGATAAAGCAGTCTGAATCAAACTCCACTAGAACTAGGCCCAACCTGAGGACCTGAGGGGGAAAAAGGTAAAAACAACGGGGTCAGACATAAGTCTGAGTGAGCCCTATAACTTTAACAACACAATCATTAAAGTAATTAGGGTATGATATAAGCTTGGTACGGTAATGACTGGGGATTAATGACTACACTCAGCAGCCAACGAAGATAACGGTAAAGACGCATCTACCCACCCAAGGATAATTACTAACTGCACCACACCAGTCATTCCTAACTTAGAGGTTGATCCCACCCAAGGACTTAGAAATTTAACTAGTAGTTTCGTGTACCCCTAGCTGACCACATAGGTGTCGTCTGCCCCTATCTCCACTAGGTGTACCCACTACTCCCCAAGCGATCGGCTCCCTAACGTAGATACCCGTGTTGGCCCCACAGTGGGGTGTATCACTCCCCAAAGTGGCAACCCGATACAACCAACGGTGCACGGCTTATACCTACACGATGCAACAACGTCTTACCTACCAGCCTGGGTCCACACACGCATATGAAACCCGTTGGACTTGCGTTGCCACCGCTAACCCGTTTTTGGCCTCTTATAGTCAAGCCCAGTATGCGTGTCCCGTCCTCGCTTGGGTCGAGCCCACAAAGATACGTTTTGGGTTACTGGTTGAAATGGGCCCCCACAAGCTACCCACCTAAGCTTGTCCCTTTTCTAGTGCATCCCACTTAACCCTTTAATCATGTTTAATTACATGTTTCCACTTGGTTAAGTATTCTAATCGTATTTTCTATTGCCACCCAAGGCAACCCACTAGATTTCCACATGCCACCCAAGGCACTTACTTGATTTCCACATGCCACCCAAGGCACCCACTTAACCCCTCATGCCCCACTATATGCTTATCTGGTTAAGTGTTTCTTAATTGATTAAGACCGTAACCTTTGCAAAGACCTCTCACATTAGACTATCTTTTATGGCAGCTGGATTTGCCGGTCGGGTCTGGGCAGCCTTACGCCATAACCGAGTCTAACCTCGTGTCGTTACACTTGTCACGTATTTAGTTTATGCCTAAGACCTCTCACATTGGGCCAATCATTTGTAGCCGCTGGATTTGCCGGTCGGGTCCGGGCAGTCTTATGCTACAAAAGGGTCCAACCTCGTGTCTTAGTCGATTAATTACATCTAATTAATCACCCCCATATTTTGAATTAATTTTCCCTAATTAATTCCAATTTTAATGATGTACATAATTGACTCAATTATGTCCATCCACTTATGGTATGCAATATCATACCAATTTCACCACAATTTTGTTAACATGAATATTAACCCCATCGTTCCCCACGTAATACGCTAACATGACATACTTAAAAGGGAAGATTCATCACAAATACAATGGGTTCAACTTAGCATAACATTAGCATCAACATGGGTTTTAAAGGTGTCAACTTGCATATATGACCATAGCATCAAACCCAACTAGCATAAATAATCAACCCAAACTTGCATGAATCACATATGTCATAAAGAGGATAACTTGCATAGATGTTCATGTCATAGACCTATCATAAAGGGATAAACTTGCATACATGTCATAGGTCTAAAAAGGGATGAACTTGCATATGTTACTCATATCATAAAAAGGGGTAAACATGCATATATATGCATGACATACAAAGGGGTAAACTTGCATATGTATGCATATCATACAAAGGTGTAAACTTGCACATGTAACTTGCATATAATCAAACACCAAACTTGCATAACATGTCATATATGAACTTGCATATAATCAAACACCAAACTTGCATAACATGTCATATATGAACTTGCATATAATCAAACACCAAACTTGCATAACATGTCATATATGAACTTGCATATAATCAAACACCAAACTTGCATAACATGGTGTCATAATGGATCAATGTTTATCATAGTGATTTGCATAACTAGCATCATGAACATATAGCATAAAACTTGCATAACTAGCATCATGAATACATAGCATATGATAACATAACTTGCATTGATCCACATACATAACCATAACCTCATTATATCCTATCATAATTAGTTTAGCAATTGCTTGCTAAAGGCATAGAAACTCACAACTTGTTGATTAGCACTCCTATGAAGAAGATTAAGTTGCTAGAGTTGATTTGAGAAGCTATCTTCCTCTTTAATTTGTGGAGGCTCCTTCTAAGTTGCATTTTGACGGCATGATGACGTTGTCTCCAATTTTAATGAGTTTTAGGGTAGGATTAGGTTGTATTTATAAGAGTAGTTAGGTGTTTTAGGCCATTAGATTAACCCTAAATCAGATTAGAGCCATCAGATCTCGTCACTAGCCACCAAAACACAGCCCAGATCCCAAATCAGTGCACCCAGGTCACCTGGGCTCGACCAGGGAGGTCGACCCCCAGGTCGACACTAGGGTCGACACCCATGTCGACCTGGTGGGCAGGTCGACCCCCAGGTCGACTCCCAGGTCGACCTGGTCTGGGCGGGAATTTTCCCGCCTAGCCCATATTCTGTATTTTTGAAATTTGTTTCGTTTTCTGATTTTTCGTGAAACTTCTAAAGGCCATATATCGGACATACGGACTCCGATTCACGAAATTTCGGACTCTATTTCGCGTATTTTTCCGAGACGAACGCAACCGCGAAACCCGTTTCCCTTAATTCTCACGTATGAGATTAATTAATCTTTAATTACTAAACATTAATGTTAAGTGAAATTCGGGGTGTTACATTTCTAGCTTATGTTGGTACCGATAGCATATATTTTAGAAACCCTTTTCTTTGCTTACGCCTTGTATCATGGAATTTATCCTTTCAATGGTATTGATAGTGAATCAATTGATACTGATAGCACCTTCGTTTTCTCTTAAGTTGACTATCGACCTTACTTCTCTTTCGGTGGCTCCATTTTATGGTGTCAGATCATAGGCTTTCGGCTTTTGCTTAAGGTTTTCTTAAGGTAAAAAATTTGAAGTGTCATTTTTCGTGAGATGAGGTACGTTTCTTGGGGAATGTGGTCTTAGGAGAAAGTCTAACAGTGGACCCTGCAAAGTTAGTAACAGTGCAAGATTGGAAGAACCCCAAGAGCGCTATCGAGATCAAGAGCTTCTTAGGTTTGGATGGTTATTACATGAAGTTTATAAAAGATTTCGCCAAGATATTTTACTAGACTTATAAAAAAAAAATTGACGTTTGTATGGGATGTAGTTTGTGGAATTCCTTCACAAGGCTTAAGAAAGCCCTTACCAGTGCACAAATATTAGTCATCCCTAATGGAGTTAACCCTTTTAAAGTTTATACTAACTCATGTGGTACCAATTTTAGAGAGGTTCTAATGCAAGCGGGAAAGGTAGTTTGCTATAGGAGTAGGCAGCTAAAGAAACACGAGACAAACTTCCTTATACATGATTTAGAGTTAGCTGCTATAATTTTTGCACTTAAGTCGCAGAGGCATTAAGGATTTGGTTGAAGCTCTTCACTAGCCACAAATCATTGAAGTACATGCTCTCCTAGAAAGACTTAAATATGAGGCATCATTGAGGGATGGAGTTGTTGGAGAATGGAGTTTTGATGATAACAACCTTAATTCAATTATCATTATTAATTGTTTATAATATATATACTAATATTTCTATCTAGAATATATATACATATATATGCTGGGTTCGTACGCAGGACTTAAATACTGAAGACTGTACAGTTTTAGAGCTTCAAGAAATTCAGGATTCAGAAGAGATTCAAGACTCATGAGTAATCAAATTATCAAAATATCAAGGGTTCAAGAAAAATATAATAATAGAGTCTACTTTATATGTAAGACTCTGTACAGCACTCCAGGTTCAAATTTTGTTTTTCAAATCTCAAAATTATGTTTTTAAAATTCAAATCTTGATTTCAAATTATTGAATTCGAATTATTATCATACTTATGATTTCAAACACATATAACGTTTTAATGTATAAGCTTATAATATATAGTTAAATAGTTTTAAACCTTATAATTTTATCAATGTGTTTATATATTATATTATTATGATTTCATATAATTTTACACTTTTGAATATTCATTTATATAACTAAGTTTTAATTCAAGAATTTCCAGATTAATTTATATGTTTACACACTTAAAAATAGTTTTAAAAATCAAAATACAAGGCATATGTCGAGATACATTTATGCCTATGTCGACATACAACCGCCATTCTTTCAATTTTCAAAGGAAGTGTCTTTTCACTATTTATGACGGTTCTCAAACTTTGCAACCATTGAAATGCTACAAATAGGGGTTGATTTTGAATTTTTAATTAATTCTTCTTCTCCATCTTCACCCACCTT
Source organism: Allium sativum (assembly GCA_030737875.1). Lineage (NCBI taxonomy): Eukaryota > Viridiplantae > Streptophyta > Magnoliopsida > Asparagales > Amaryllidaceae > Allium > Allium sativum. Next base: position 458,954,387 of record CM060913.1, on the reverse strand, counting down.
TGTACCACCATTATTATTTCATATTTTCTTGATTACTACACTATTACTTTGCCGATTTCTACTCAAATTATATCAAACTTCATCTTTTCTCACTGTTTATCTACTACTCTCTGAATTGAATTGCTAATGAAGAATTACAGGGTTGTTGTAATCATTTGGGAATTGTTTGGGAAAGGGTGTGTTCCTTGCTGCCTGTAAATCAAGGAAAGGGAGCGATGTTAACCTTGTAGCTGTGAAATCAAGGGTGTGGAATCGGTGTTAACCTTGTAGCCGTGAAATCAAGGGTGTGGAAACAACGTTAAGCTTGAAGCCGTGAAATCAAGGGGATTGTAATTGGATTATGATATTAATAAAACTCTACACAATATAGCGTTGCATGGGGCTAGACGTAGGAGTAATTCGAACCAATATAAAATCTGGTGTGTTCTTTCCTTTTCTATACTTTTTATTTATATATTTTTGTGTCTATGATTGTTTCTATGATTGTGATCATTTCTAGTGTGATAATCTACGTGTGATTCATATAGAAATTCAAATAAGTTTAAGATTTCCATAAAATCCGTACAAACATTATTCACCACTAGTGTTAGTTTTTCCTTAAGATCCGCATTCGGGAATCCATAACAATTGGCATCAGAGCATAGGTTTCATAAATTTCATCATCTGAATTTTGGAAATATTAAATGGCAAGTTTTGAAATGATTTATAACACTAGTTTAAATTCATACATTGCATCAGTATTAGATTGGTCTGCATTCAATTCTGTTGAAAAGTAAAGTTATCATAATCTATTTTTTTTTAAAGTTTAAATGGAAATTTTTTAACATTATTTTATATGGATATGTCATAGAATCATCATGATATTATTATTCGAAATTACATTTAGTTATTATGAAAAGCCACTTGATTCTATGAAAAATTATGTTGTTTTGCAGGAAAAGAGTCATGTCTGATGACTGTTGGCCGAAAGACACCAAGATGATTCATTCATCAATCAAGGAGAAAAAGAGAAATGCTTGTGAAGGGATCTGATTTTTGATAGTTGAAGTGTCCATATCCAGACAGATCAAGACAACAAACAGATAATGATTCATTATGGAAGAGAAAATGGGCATACGCTGCAACTTTAGACGATTCAGATTAATCATCAAGTAATGAAGAGCTAGTAAAAGGAAATTCGAATATATGCTTCACAACGATTCAGAATTCAGAAAATATCGAAGAAATAGATCTAAAAACTAGGTACGCCTTAATTAATTTTTTTTGGTGGATGCTTTGTTTGAATTTGAATTTGAATTTTTAAAATTCAATCATAAATTCTAAAATTCAAATTTGAAATTTGAAATTTGAAATTTAGAATAATAATATAATAAAAATTCAAAATGTTTTGAAAATAAATATCATTCCAGAGAATAATTATAGAAAATATTAAACGTTAATATAATAAAACAAAGTCAAAAAGCAACATGTCTTTTGAAAATATCTATGTACGTCGATATACCCAAATCGACATGTCGACATATAGACCAGTAAATGAAATTCAAATTTTGAATTTTAGAAGTTTAAACTCTCAAACTTCCCTATATCTTTTCAATATGAAAATGTCGGTTCAAACTCTAGTTATCAATTTTGTTGATCTACTTATGTTTCATATATTTTGTTTCAAAAATATATATTAAAAATTTGTAAATCAATAAAATTATAATATATAGATAAGTTAATATGCTAAAAATAATATAAAATTTTCAAAAATTTGATATTGTTATAAAATATAAATCTTTTGTATGTAGTTTAAACATACACAGTTTAATTTATATATTTTTCATATGATTTCATAACAATTATAGGTTACATTATCACAAATACTATCTATAACTTAATCCTAGTTTTGATTTCTTATCTTATTAAGACTTATAAAACTTATAAATTAAAATTAATATTTCAGTATAAAAAGTGTATATATATATTTATATATGTTTTATATGTCTTAAATATGCAGTTTAAATATAGAGTTATAGTTTTATAGTTTACTTCATACAACCCGATTTCATTAAAAATAATTTTGTTATAACTATAGATTTCTTTAAACATATAAATGGTTCTTTAGCAAATTAATATGTTTTGATTTCTAAAAGTTTAAATTTAAAATTGATTGTATCTTTAAGTCCTTTTTTAAAAATTAGTTTTGTATACAATTATGAATATATGTTTATATCAAATTAGTTTACTTCATCGGATAAAATTTCATATTCTCTTAAAAAAAGGATCTTCAATATTCACTACATTATTAAAGAAGCACCTTACTAAGTTTATTTAACTCCATAAGAATTATTTTGAAGATTTTACTATCTATCATATATTTTTAGTTAAATTAAACTCTTATCTTTACATTCTTTCAATCTCTTATATTTAGTATCATTAACCTAAGTCAAGAGATTAATATATATTACCTTTGTTTGATTGAAATAATTTATAATATAATAGTTGGATAGTACTCTAAATATCTTTTACGAAAATAGATATCGTCACCAAATCATTCTGCATATTATCACTACACATCTTATTTCATATCATACATCATTATTATAAATTAATGTTCATCTCAATTTAAAAACATTCATATCACAAGTTGCATTTCATCAATATTTATCATCTTATATTGCTTTGCATATGACATACATTTCATACTAGATTATAACCAACATATTGCACACACTGCATTACATGTTAACTTTTAACTCGCACATAACAAGTTATTATATGAGAAGTTTTTTGTCTAACTAAAAATACATAGGATTATTACATACAAAACATATTTACTTTGAATCAATTGGCTTGATTGACTTGTTTGGCTTGATTGAATTAATTGGCTTGATTGAGTTATTTGAATTGTTTTGTTTGACTTGAATAACATGGTTGACATTGTTGAATTTCATTAGTGGTTGATATGTTTGTTAAGAAAATGCTTATGTATTTGTCGTTGGTAAGAGCTTTACAGTCTCTAGGATAAATTAAAGCTTTAAGAAATATTTTAACGTATATTGTTTGATTTGGTTAAGATTGTAATTAGAATAATCCAAAACATAGCAAGTAACATAATTAACAATAATGTGGTTTGACTAATTTAAAAACTTAAATTTGAATTTATTAACTAAGATTTAAATTTGTTTGGATTTATTGGATGCTTGTTTGTATGGAAAGTTTATATTGGATTGGTTTGACCTTGACTTGATTATTAGTCTGAACATTGTCTTAATGAATAGAACTATTTCTTAAACTACATATTAGGTATTAGATTTTTATTAGTCCTAGAACTATGTCTTAGTTTTAGGAGAATATTATAGTTTGATCTATATATTTTTTTGTTGATTATATTTTTGTATAGTTCCTTTAGTAGTATTACATTAACATAATCATAAATTTAGGGGAAGTTATAAGGTTATTAGAGTTAGCTCTTAGGATAGGTTTAGTCTTGTGGTTAGTTTTAGGGTGGGTTTTAGATTTAGGAGAAGTTATAGATTTAGGGATTGTTCTATAAGTCATTAGGAACATTTATAGTATGAATTCAGGGGAAGTATATTTAGAATTTCTTTTTATTGATGAAAAGGGGAGAAATTATAACATCAGAAATAGTTAGGCTTAGTTTAAGGGGGGAGTATATAGGATTCATGGTGAAAGGAGCATAATAGAAGGACCAGACAAAAATGTATCAACAGGTATGAATATTTTATAAATTAAGGTTGTCATCATCAAAAAAGGGGGAGATTGTTGGAGAATGGAGTTTTGATGATAACAACCTTAGTTCAATTATCATTATTAATTGTTTATAAAATATATACTAACATTTTTATCTAGAATATATATATATATATACATATATATATATATATATGCAGGATTTGTATACATGAATTAAATACTAAAGACTGTACAGTTTTAGAGCTTCAAGAAATTCAAGATTCAGAAGAGATTCAAGACTCATGAGTAATAAAGTTATCAAGATTTCAAGAGTTCAAGAAAAATATAATAATAGAGTCTAGTTTATATGTAAGACTCTGAATAACACTCTAGGTTCAAATTCTGATTTTCAAATTTCAAAATTATTTTTTCAAATTTCAAATCTTGATTTCAAATTAATGAATTCAAATTACTTGTGATTTCAAACATATATAAAGTTTTAATATATAAATTTATAATATATAGTTACATAGTTTTATAGGTCTAAACCATATAACTTTTTAAATATGTTTATATATTATATCATTATGATTTCATATAATTTTTCACTTTAGAATATTCATTTATATTACTAAGTTTTGATTCAAGAATTTCCATATATATATATTTAAACACATGAAAAATAGTTTTAAAAATCAAAATACAAGGCATATATCGATGTACATTTATCCCTATGTCGACATACAACTGTCGTTTTTTTAATTTTCAAAGGAAGCGTCTTTTCACTATTTGTGACGGTTCTGAAACGTTGCAACCATTGAAATGCTATGAATAGGGGCTGATTTTGAATTTTTACTTAATTCTTCTCCTCCATGTTCACCCCTCTTCATACCACCATTAATATTTCGTCTTTTCTTGATTACTACACTTATACTTTGCCGATTTCTACTCAGATTATATCAAACTTCATCTTTTCTCACTCTCTATCTATTACTATCTAAATTGAAGCGCTATTGAAGAGTTATAGGGCTGTTGTAATCACTTGAAAATTGTTTGAGAAAGGGTGTGTTCCTTGTAGCCTGTAAATCAAGGAAAGGGAGCTGTGTTAACCTTGTAGTTGTGAAATCAAGGGCGGTGGAATCAGTGTTAACCTTGTAGCCATGAAATCAAGAGTGTGGAAACAGTGTTAACCTCGTAGCCGTGAAATCAAGGGGATTGTAATTGGATTCTGATTTTTAAAAAACTCTGCGCAATCCAGCATTGCGTAGGACTGGACATAGGAGTAATCCGAACTAATATAAAATCCGGTGTGTTCTTTCCATTCCTATGTTTGATATTTATCTATTTTTGTGTCTGTGATTATTTCTGTGATTGTGATCATTTCTGATGTGAAAATCTGTGTGTGATTCATATAGAAATTCAAATAAGTTTAAGATTTCATAAATTCCTTACAAACACTGTTCACTCCCTCTAGTGATAGTTTTGCCTTAAGATCTGCATTCCACAATCCCGAACAAGAGTTTCTTATGTCGTATGCCTTTGAGATATCTTATAACCCATGCAAGGGAACGTGGTTGTATACGCACTGATAATAAATAAAATGACTCTTTGTCCATTTTTTTGTAGACTGGAAGAGCTTGGAGTTCATTTCTACATTTGACTTTATGTAAAGACCCGAAAATTTCCGCTCTATAGAATCGACCATAAACCACGCAGGTCTGATTCAAAGGTAGGAAATTCTCGAATACTTTAACTTTGGGAATACAATACATTAGAACAACAACAACAGACTTTTATTACATCATAATAATATAACATCAGAGTACAGAATATCATAGTACATCAAACAGAATAAATACAGCGGAAGATAAATTTTACATTAAGAATACAGTACACAGCGGAAGACTTGTTGTATATAACAGTGTTGTATACACAATTATATGATTTTTGTTTGATGATAACAACCAAATATATTTTTATTATTGAATGTGTTTGTAAATACACTGATACAGAAATTTGAACAATCACACAGTATTTTATAAAAATATTTTATTTCAATATCAAAAGTACATCTTTTTACTCCACTATTTGACATACTACATTTCATTCATACAACTCTGTCACTCACTTTATACAACTACATCTACACTCACATATACAAACACTGTCATACATTGACATTTTTTTACTATCTTCTATCATTGTCCATCTTCTGTCTTCACAGCCTTCAGTCAAATCCTGGCTTCATACCTGTCACAAGAAGAACACACAGTAGACTGCAACAAAAATAAAATAGAATAAAAGCAAATAATTTTTTTTTAAATTTTATTTGCCTCAGAATTACGGTGTGTTTCTCATCATTTTTCTAGACTTGGTCTGATATGCAGGGACAGAAAAATCTCGTCTGATGGCTGTATGTACACACGTGCATATACATACACGTGTGCACTGCCTCGCCGATCAGTGTACGACTGAGGAGTAGCCACAAGGACCGTCTCAACCTAGTGTACAATCAAAAATAGGAAAATCAAATACAAGTCCAAGAAAGAAAGTCAATGCAACATGAATGAAAAAGTGGTCAAGTGCAAGGGTTAGACATAATGGTCGAACCAGCAAGATTTTTTTTGACAAAACAAATCAGATCAGAACTAGTGGACAAACATACAAGATCACTTCAAATTCAAGTGATTTATCATGGCAGCTACATATATGCATGATGGCAGAGGAGTCCACACAGCAACCTCAATGTACAAGTAGTTCGGGTCAAATATAGTTTTTAAAGTCAAGAAAATCAATGTGGAGTATTTGTTCAAGCATCAGCTCAAACAAATTTCATGGTTCAGAAATGGCAGAGCAAATAAAAATGATATTCAGTTAAGAACACTAGTCAAGGCAAATGTAATTACAGTGTGGAGTTCAATTGATACAGCATGGAAATGGTGTATGGGTCAGTGAAGACAAGGCAAGGACGCTGCAACTATTTACATGGTGGCAATTCTTAATGACTGCATGTGTATGATGCAAACAACTCAAGTTCAAAGCTTAAGCATGGATGGATGGTACAGCTACACTGTGTGTGTCAACATAAGAGTGCAGGAAAAACTTCAAGTGGATAATGAAAGAGAAGTACACAACATGGTGGAACAGGAAATCACAAGACATTGGAAACAACTATGAAATCACAGAATCATGTTTTTGGCAAGTTTACATTTCCAGATTTCAAGTAAAAGCAGCAATAACAGTTTTTCCCTTGGAAAGAATAGATTTAAATTATTCTAAATTCAAGAATACAATCACGGCAACAAATTCAAGCAAGTCAACAATTAGCAGGGAACCATTCAAGTGCAGTTGACACAGTGCACAAAGAATGTTTAAGTGAACAAGTCTCAGTGCAGTGAACAAGCAAATCAAGTACAGTATCACAACGAAGTAGATCATGTATGCAAAATCGAGCACAATATCTGTTTTTTATCAAAGTAAGTCATGCAAGATTTCAAAGAATTGAAGTACCAGAAATCAAGGCATCAGTCGAGAGTAATCAAGCATAGCATCAGTTTAAAATCGTTGAAAATCAGAGTACTAAATCTGTTCAAATGTATCAAGTATTAAAACCGATTCAAGCAAAAGCATTTGTTTATACCAGTTGTTAAAGTAGCAGAATATGCAGTTTGAAATCATCAAAGTTCCAGTAACTTTATTAAAGTTATACGGTTTTTTTAATTCAAAAAGACCATTTCAAAGTTCAGGATTTTCACACGCAAGTAACTCCAGAACAGTGGAAGTATTCATAGCAATATTCAGATCGAAGAAATTTCCACAAGTTCAAGACCAGTTCAAAACCAAAGACTTCAAGCCCAAGATTTATGCAATATACTCAAGTTTTAAATCAAAGAAATCTCCAAAATTTCAGATGTAAACAAGTCCAAGTATTTCGTATATATCACTACCAAGTCTACCACGAAATCAGAGATTTTTAGGATTCTAACTCCTATAAATACACCAATCATCACAGGTATTAAGGGCATCCAAGATCGAAGAAATTAAAAGCAAACAATTGAATTAAAAATCATACCAGGAAAAGGAGAAGACTTGGATTCAAATCAGAGCTTCATCAACTCAATCGAAGGATAGCTTGCAATAGGAATTCGAGATCGTCACACGACATAGCGGCGCCCTTCAGATCGAAACAAAATCGAAACCCTAGATTGCAAGAAGGAAACCCTAGATCGCAAACCCTAGGCCGCCATTTTTACAGAGACAAGGAGATCGAGCCAAACAAAATAAAGTGGTGAAGCAATAACAAAAGTGGTCGGCCAAGTTTATTTCAAAGAGCTAAGAGATATTAAAAGGGGATGACCCATTTATTTTAACTCCTAAGGGTTTTTGAATTTGCTTTTTAAATTTGTTTTGTTTTTATTCGTCTTTAGATTCAAGTTGTAATCAAAATCAGAGTTTTCTAGTTTGTCTCTAAAACCAGGGAAACGAATTACAGGGTTTGTAATTCAGGGAAATCTGGTTTTGGGGATAAAAACCAGTGCAGGGTTTTGAGCGTAGGGTTAAGAACAGTTGGGAGCGAGTGTCGCGAGTTTACAGGGGATTGTAAGCATAGAGATTGTTTTAACTCCTAGTAGAAACCTTGGGGAATGCAGCAGTAGGCAGGGTTTTGCCGAAGCTGGGTATATCTGTGTGTTATTTATTTTCTGCATTTACTCTGATTATTATCTGTGCTGTGATTATTTAATTACTCTGTGAAAATCTGCGATAAACCCTATTCACCCCCCCCCCCTCTAGGGTTAATTTAGATCCTACAAGACTTTCTATGCTTTGGACACAGCTTTAAGCTTCGATCCAGAATCCTACTAAAAGATATATATCTGCAAAAAGCTACTCGACTGCCCGTGTGGAAAATATAGGCACCCGAGTTTGCCAGTGAAACAAACTACAGGTCAGTTATGGGACTGGTATGAGAAATCTTAACTTAACTTATCTAATAATAAGGCTAATCACAGGACCACGCCGCTAACGCGAAACGGGTTTACTCCATTGGATTGCCAGTGCATAAAATAAAGTAAATCGTTAAACAACGCAGTGCTTTTTAGAAAAATGAAACCATTATAAGACTCAAGTCCCATCACACAATGCAACGCAAACCGGAGGATAGAGTTTTACCTCATAATGGTCAAAAGATGCTTGATACGATAAAAATGGATTTGGTGTTATTATTACTCGTGTATATATATGTTTCAAAAACAATTTCAATCATAATGTATCAATCATAGACAGCATAGTACCCCATCCTACTATGTCGCCCTACAAGTTCTACAATCAAAACTGCATGGTGTCGTATTGGAAGTTGATTTTCCATCATGAAATCGAGGCTAGGGATCGTCCTCTCCGATTCGAGACACTCTAGCAAATGCCTCAGGATCACACCTATGGGCAACCCTTGCATGCGGTAGGGCCGGTCCCCACCTAACGGTAGTGAATTGGCAATTCCTGAACACACGTTTCCGGTTCCTTTGAACCTATAGTATGACCACTTCCGGTCTATAAATCCGAGGCGCCTCAAAATCCATCATCCACATAAGTAAAATGTCAGCCAGTTTAAGCACTGACACTACCCCTAGCTAGAAAGAAACGTGTGCACTCTCTACGGTCCATATCCCTTTTTGACTCATACCAGGGTGTGAGGCTCGCGAAGTCACGCTATACACAAAGATACGCCAAAACAGGCTATGCTTTGATCATCCCACAAGGCCTTGCTTTTCAACAAAAGCCTTGATCCATGAATCTTGGCATGCCACATTGTCAATCCATACCATACCATTGATTCCTACCAATATATAACCTCTAAGCCCGTACGTCTCAAAGAAGGGTGTTAACCACTAAACAGATATATATAATTAGCCGAGATCAACGAATACAGTATAAAGGAATACAATGTCAGACGTACGACCCATTCACAAGTTCGTTCTGGGTCTGAATGAAACCGGAGGCACCTTATACCTCGCGTATCTGAACAATCAACACTACGTCCGGACGGCTACCCCTGACTCCCCTTCAAGGTAGCTACTCCAATCATGGGCCTCAGTAGCAACACATCCATTCGAGGTGAAGATTGTCGTTCTTCAATCACCGCCTTCAACTCTTCGACTTAGATCGTCGTATAATCATTTGAAATGAGATTGAACTCGGTCCTTTCAAATGATCCTTGCATAAATATAGTATAAAACCATTTCATATCGTTAATAGTATTTAATAACGATTTATCGCTAAATATATATATATCTATAAATGGCCATATTCATTTAACGACGCTTTGGGTCGATCGGCAGCCCTGGCGCTGTTTTCAACCAAATTTGATTCACACATTTTTTGAAATCTATCCGTTGGATTTTATCAAAATTTATATCGTCGGAAAGATCTTCCCAAAGCGGACCTAACGGTTCCAGTTTTTGGAATATCTGACGGTCGGATCTTACGGTATAATCGTTTAAGGTTACGATTGCCGAAACGCGAACTGCCACGTGCGATTCGTTTAATTTTAATTTATATTTATGTATATATATATATATATAAATTATAATTCCTTTAGCGGTTTCAACTAATAAAATCCATTCGTTTTATCGCATCTAAAATGACGATAAAAATGCCAATTTTACTTTTACTCTTTTTATTGTCCCTAGAATGACAGTAAAAATACTTCTCTTAATTCTAAGCTTTTTATTGAATATAGAATGTCAATAAAATGTCGCTTTAAATCTACCCTTTTTAGTAAAAAAAAACCTATTCCTAAAAATGTACTTTTACTATAATTAAATTACATGAAAAATGTAACTTCTACCTTTAATCTTAATTACATGAAAATATAACTCTTATTTTAAACCTTAATTACATGAAAATGAAATTCTTCCATTAAATAGAAAATGTAATTTCCTTTCTTTAAATTTTAAATTACATTAAAAATGTAATTTTCCTCCTTTATCATAATTTACATGATAAATGTAAATTTTTCACATTTAATCTAATTCACATGGAAATTGACTTAATTACATAAAAATGTAATTTTTATGTACTCTAACTTAATTACATAAAAATGTAAAACTTTTCTAATTTTTATTTACATTAAGAAAAATGTAACTTTCCTCTTTCTTTTATTATCTTATGTCAAAAATGTGGTGTTTGATGCAAACATATTTTTATTTCATAAATATGATCATTTTTCTAGTTTCATGACTTGCATTAAAAATGTACTCTTTTCTTTCAATGCATTATTTCTATTTTTAAAATGAAATCTTTTACTTCAACCCTTGATTTCATTAAAAATGCAAATTTCCATTTCATTCTTTATTTACATAGGAAAAATGTAAATTCCTATGAAATCTTTATTTTATAAATGAACTTCATATTAAATTGTTTCTCACCCATTTATGTTTTATAATGGGCCAGACCCCTCACATTAGGCCTACAACTTGTGGATGCTAGATATGTCGGTTGGTTCCGGGCAGACTTATTCCACTTGTTGGGCTTAACCTCATGTCTTGGCCCAATTCGTATTTGTGCACTTGGACCTCTCACATTAGGCCCAACATTTGTGGCTGCTGGATATGCCGGTTTGTTCCGGGCAGACTTCTAGCACAAATGTGACCTAACCTCGTGTCCAAGAATAATTATAATTTATAATTGTAATTATTTCACTGTAAACATTCATTATTTTAAACTATTATTTATTTGAAATATTTTTTTTAAAGTACTCTTTTTCTAAAGTATTTCTTTTCTAGATAACATTTTATATCAAAAATGTTATTTCTTTTCTAAGGCAACATTTTATAACAAAAAGTCATTTTTAATTGTATGACATAATCTCAATTTAAATGACATTTTTACTAAATGACAATTTTATATTAATATGACATATTTAATAAATGACCGTTCTATATTAACAGGACATATTTAATAAATGACCATTCTATATTAACAGGACATATTTAATAAATGACCATTCTATATTAATATGACACATTTATTTTCTAATATAAACGGCACATTTATTCCCTACTATAAATGACACATTTAATTCCTAATATAAATGATTCTACAAATGATATTTTTTTTCCTAACATATCATGCTTCTAAAAAAATGATGTTTATAATCAAAATGACAATTCCATACTAACTTAATAATTTATCACTAAAAATGTTAAATTTACATGAGTATGACAATCCTAATGATAATTTTATTCGTTAACAAATCATATTTAATAAGTAACATAAACATGCTATTTAATATGACTACAAATTATATATACATGACAAATAAAAAATGTTTTATTTATAAATGTTTTATTTTTAACATGAATGTTCTTTCTAACATAAATGTTCTTCCTAACGGAAATTTTCTTTCTAATTCTAACATAAATGACGTTCTTGAATTCTAACGTAAATGACGTTCTTGAATTCTAACCTAAATGACAACTTTTAATTAACATAAATGACAACATTTTATAATAACATTTAAACTACTTCGCTTCATATGCCAAAAGTATGACCTTGACCAAATATTTTATTTCATATGCCATATATGACATTACAAATATATGTTATTTCATATGCAGTATATGACATTAAAAAATAAATGTATTTTATTTCATATGCAGTATATGACATTAACAATAATTTTATTTCATATGCGACTCAATGCAACTCTTTTATTTCGCATGCAATGTTATGCAACATTAAAACTATAATATATTTATTACACTATTTCAACTACACACTAAAATACCGTTATGTCCATATTTTAATTACAATGCTAAAATATGTTATGTCCATAATTTCTAATCATAACACTAAAAATTTCATTTGTCCATAAGCTTAACTACAACGCTAAAATAGGTTGTATACATTTTCTAACTATGACGCTGAAAATATTGTTATGTTCATTTTCTAACTATAGTGCTAAAAATACTGTTATGTTCCTTTCTAACTATAATGCCAAAAATGTCGTTATGTTCTCATTCCAACTTAGATACTAAAAACATGTTTATCATCACATCTTTTCATAAGCATTTAAATTATGCCTATTTACATATTCATATAAACATTAATAATATGTTCATTTTTCTCCGTTTCATCTTGACAACAAAAACACATTTATTTTTGTCGCTTCATTTTGTCAACAAAAATATGTTCAAAATCACATCTCTGTATCTTAAACAATATTAAAAATCTAATATTTAACTTAGGAAAAATGTTAAAGTCCAATATTTTATTTATTAACAAAATAAAAATCTAATCTTTATAAACCAAATAAAATCTCATCTTTATTTCATAAAGGAAATAAAAATCCAATCTTTTAAGTTAATAAACGAAGATAAAAATCAAATCTTTAATTCATAAATAAATAAATAAAATCAACTTTTCACTTCATGAATAAAAATCAAATCTTGTCTCGTCCCATTAAGTATTTCCTGATGTATAAAAAGGCGGCTAAATTAAACCACATAAATCCAACCATCGCATATAATCCATGGCATCACAATTCGTAAAAACAATCAACGAACAAGAACCATACATCTCAGATCTATCATGATTACAAATAATGGATTCTAAACGAATCATAAATAATTCAATATTTAATTAAATTTCAGATAAGAAAATCTCACCTTGATCGGTTTCAGAAATCGTTTGAATAACGATTGTTTTTTGGAAAAATTAAACAAAAGTTTAATTTTATCAAAAATTCCAGCAGCTCCAAAAAGCTTTCAAATCTTTTAAGAGCATTGTACTTGTTACCACGATTCCAGTGCACCTGAGTTTGCTCAATTCTGAGCTCGTATGTCAAAGTTATGGTCAAAACAAGCTTTTAAACACTAATCAGTTATTAGTGGGGAAATTAATTAAATTAATTAACTTCTTAATCACCTTCCTCTCCACTAATTACTCTTCCCACCATGGCTGCGAAAAAGACCAGCAAACGTAGCAGGCTTATGGCCCCAATCCGGCTCCAACACCCCACAAACTCCGATCATACCCATATGGATTTAAAGCTCGTTGAAATCTCTTGAATTCCTGTTTTGATTTCATTAATTAATTCGGCTTGGATTTGGAGAAAAAGAAGGAGGAATGAGAGAGCATTTTAGCCATTGGTTATGAGGGTGGCGGCTGGTTTTGGGTAGTGAAGGATTAGGTTTAGAGATTAGTGCATATATTTATATTATTTAATTAGTTAATTAGCCCATTAAGGTCCGATTTGGCCCGAACTCAAAATTAGGCATGCTTACTATCTATTTTAATATTTTGACATCTTCTGAACGCAATGGCGCTAGTGGTAAGGCCCGATTTCGAAGTCTACTGCAGGTTTACTTTATTTTTATTATAAATCACTTAATTTTTAATTCAACCGTACATGAAAATTCACCGGGGTCACAAATTAACTTCGAAAAAAATCCCGAAAATTATATTTGGCTATGTTTTGACGCTGCAGACCAAGGAAAATTAATTTCGTTCAATTCTGAGCCCGTATGAATTTTTAATGAATTTTTAAAGTCAAAAATTGTCCGTTTACACTGAAAAATCAATTATAATTATATATTATTTCTAGCAAAAAATTAATTTTATCCTTTTTTTGACGATACGAACCCAACAAAATTAATTTTGTTCAATTTGGAGACTGTTTGCAAAATTTCAATTTTCAAGGCGTATATATTTAATATTAAAGATAAATTTTTATACCAATAATTTCCGAAACTCGAAATATATAAGTGTTTACTATTTTTCAATGTAGAAACATCATTCTGAACTCAATGGAAGTGGTTTTTAGTCCAAATTCCTTCGTATGTGAAAAGTAGCCTTTTGGGCCAAACATATAATTATAAATTTTACAACGACCTTTCTAAATCTTATTTTAACATAACTTACAACTTACAAACTGAAATATAAATTTATTAAATTCATTATAAAGATATCATCAATACAGTTCTAGCGTTTCATGTTTCGTCTAATTTTGACTTGTAATGAATTTTATATATTTTTCGAAGTTGGAAATCGAAATATGAAATTACCGCGCCATTTCAGGCTCGGAATAGAATTAAGATAAATTTTAAGTTTTACTTCTAATAAAATAATTTTTTAATCGTTATTATTTAAAATAAATTATTTCAAATAGCCAAAACTCACTAAAATTACTTAAAATAAAATTTTAAATTTACCCCAAAATTCCGGGTTGTTACAATCTCCCCCACTTAAAACTTTTCATCCTCAAAAAGGAACGAAGCTAAGAAAAGAAGACAGCAAGTTCGTATTCTATGTCACAATTACGCTCTCACGTATACGTAATACTCTCAACTCATTCTAGGGCATTACTAACCCCATCTCTAATGAGTTTTCTCATTCTAATATACTACTGATCCTATCTCTAATGAGTATTCTTATTGGATATTACTGATCCAATCTCTGATGAGTCTTCTATTTAGTTATAACGAGTTGTACCGCAAAGATTTGAGCTAACCTGAGCTCTGATACCAACTGTAAAGACCCGAAAATTCCCGCTCTAAAGAATCGACCATAAACCACGCAGGTCTGATTCAAAGGTTGGAAATTCTCGAATACTTTAACTTTGGGAATACAATACAATAGAACAACAACAACAGGCTTTTATTACATCATAATAATATAGCATCAGAGTACAGAATATCAGAGTACATCGAATAGAATAAATACAGCGGAAGATAAATTTTACATTAAGAATACAGTACACAGCGGAAGACTTTCTATGCTTTGGACACAGCTTTAAGCTTCGATCTAGAATCCTGCTGAAAGATATATATCTGCAAAAAGCTACACGACAACCCGTGTGGAAAATATGGGCACCCGAGTTCGCTAGTGAAACAAACTACAGGTCAGTCATGGGACTGGTATGAGAAATCTTAACTTAACTTATCTAATAATAAGGCTAATCACAGGACCACGCCGCTAACGCGGAATGGGTTTACCCCATTGGATTGCCAGTGCATAAAATAAAGTAAATTGTTAAACACCGCAATGCTTTTTAGAAAAATGAAACCATTATAAGACTCAAGTCCCATCACACTATGCAACGCAAACCGGAGGATAGAGTTTTACCTTATAATGGTCAAAAGATGCTTGATACAATAAAAATGGATTTGGTGTTGTTATTACTCGTGTATATATATGTTTCAAAAACAATTTCAATCATAATATATCAATCATAGACGGCATAGTACCCCATCCTACTATGTTTCCAAACAAGTTCTACAATCAAAACCGCATGGTGTCGTATTGGAAGTTGATTTTCCATCATGAAATTGAAGCTAGGGATCGTCCTCTCCGATTCGAAACACTCTAGCAAATGCCTCAGGATCACACCTATGGGCAACCCTTGGATGCGGTAGGGCCGGTCCCCACCTAACGGTAGTGGATTGGCAATTCCTGAACACACATTTCCCGGTTCCTTTGAACCTATAGTATGACCACTTCCGGCCTATAAATCCGAGGCGCCTCAAAATCCATCATCCACATAAGTAAAATGTCAGCTAGTTTAAGCACTGACACTACCCCTAGCTAGAAAGAAACGTGTGCACTCCCTACGGTGCATATCCCGTTTTTGACTCATACCGGGGTGTGAGGCTCGTGAAGTCACGCTATACACAAAGCTATGCCTAAACAGGCTATGCTTTGATCATCCCACAAGGCCTTGCTTTTCAATAAAAGCCTTGATCCATGCATCTTGGCATGCCACATTGTCAATCCATACCATACCATTGATTCCTACCTCTAAGCTCGTACGTCTCAGAGAAGGGTGTTAACCACCAAACAGATATATATTTAGCCGAGATCAACGAATACAGTATAAAGGAATACAATGTCAGACATACGATCCATTTACAAGTCCGTTCTGGGTCTGAACGAAACCGGAGGCACCTTATACCTCGCATATCCGAACAATCAACACTACGTCCGGACAGCTACCCCTGACTCCCCTTCAAGGTAGCTACTCCAATCATGGGCCTCAGTAGCAACACATCCATTTGAGGTGAAGATTGTCGGTCTTCAATCACCGCCTTCAACTCTTCGACTTAGATCGTCGTATAATCATTTGAAACGAGATTGAACTCGGTCCTTTCAAACGACCCTCGCATAAATATAGTATAAAACCATTTCATATCGTTAATAGTATTTAATAACGATTTAACGCTATTTATATATATATATATATATATATATATATATATATATAAATGGCCATATTCATTTAACGACGCTTTGGGTCGATTTGCGGCCCTGGCGTTGTTTCCAACCAAATTTTATTCACACATTTTTTGAAATCTAACCGTTGGATTTTATCAAAATTTATTTCGTCGGAAAGATCTTCCCAAAGCGGACCTAACGGTTCCAGTTTTGGGAAAATCTGACAATCGGATCTTACGGTATAATCGTTTAAGGTTACGATTGCCGAAACGCGAACTGCCGCGTGCGATTCGTTTAATTTTAATTTATAATTATGTATATATATAAATATAAATTATAATTCCTTTAGCGGTTTCAACTAATAAAATCCATTCTTTTTATCGCATCTAAAATGACGATAAAAATGCCAATTTTATTTCTACTCTTTTTATTGTCCCTAGAATGACAATCAAAATACTTCTCTTAATTCTAAGCTTTTTATTGAATATAGAATGTCAATAAAATGTTGCTTTAAATCTACCCTTTTTAATAAAAAAAACCTATTCCTAAAAATGCACCTTTACTTTTATTAAATTACATGAAAAATGTAACTTCTACCTTTAATCTTAATTACATGAAAATATAACTCTTATTTTAAACCTTAATTACATGAAAATGAAATTCTTCCTTTAAATAGA
Source organism: Allium sativum (assembly GCA_030737875.1). Classification (NCBI taxonomy): domain Eukaryota; kingdom Viridiplantae; phylum Streptophyta; class Magnoliopsida; order Asparagales; family Amaryllidaceae; genus Allium; species Allium sativum. The sequence goes on along the minus strand of CM060913.1, from coordinate 458,936,823 downwards.
AAATGTACTTTCCTTTCTTTAAATTTTAAATTACATTAAAAATGTAATTTTCCTCCTTTATCATAATTTACATGATAAATGTAAATTTTTCGCCTTTAATCTAATTCACATGGAAATTGACTTAATTACATAAAAATGTAATTTTTATGTTCTCTAACTTAACTACATAAAAATGTAAAACTTTTCTAATTTTTATTTACATTAAGAAAAATGTAACTTTCCTCTTTCTTTTATTATCTTATGTCAAAAATGTGGTGTTTGATGCAAACATATTTTTATTTCAAAAATATGATCAATTTTCTAGTTTCATGACTTGCATTAAAAATGTACTCTTTTCTTTCAATGCATTATTTCTATTTTTAAAACGAAATCTTTTACTTCAACCCTTGATTTCATTAAAAATGCAAATTTCCATTTCATTCTTTATTTACATAGGAAAATGTAAATTCCTATGAAATCTTTATTTTATAAATGAACTTCATATTAAATTGTTTCTCACCCATTTATGTTTTATAATGGGCCAGACCCCTCACATTAGGCCTACAACTTGTGGATGCTGGATATGCCGGTTGGTTCCGGGTAGACTTATTCCACTTGTTGGGATTAATCTCATGTCTTGGCCCAATTCGTATTTGTGCACTTGGACCTCTCACATTAGGCCCAACATTTGTGGCTGCTGGATATGCCGGTTGGTTCCGGGCAGACTTCCACCACAAACGTGACCTAACCTCGTGTCCAAGAACAATTATAATTATAATTGTAATTATTTCACAATAAACATTCATTATTTTAAACTATTATTTATTTAAAATATTTTTTTAAAGTATTCTTTTTCTAAAATATTTCTTTTCTAGATAACAATTTATATCAAAAATGTTATTTCTTTTCTAAGGAAACATTTTATAACAAAAAGTCATTTTTAATCGTATGACATAATCTCAATTTAAATGACATTTTTACTAAATGACAATTTTATATTAATATGACATATTTAATAAATGACCATTCTATATTAACAGGACATATTTAATAAATGACCATTTTATATTAACAGGACATATTTAATAAATGACCATTCTATATTAATATGACACATTTATTTTCTAATATAAACGGCACATTTATTCCCCACTATAAATGACACATTTAATTCCTAATATAAATGATTCTACAAATGATATTTTTTTCCTAACATATCATGCTTCTAAAAAAATGATGTTTATAATCAAAATGACAATTCCATACTAACTTAATAATTTATCACTAAAAATGTTAATTTTACATGAACATGACAATCTTAATGATAATTTTATTCGTTAACAAATCATATTTAATAAGTAACATAAACATGCTATTTAATATGACTACAAATTATATTTACATGACAAATAAAAAAATGTTTCACTTATAAATGTTTTATTTCTAACATGAATGTTCTTTCTAACATAAATGTTCTTCCTAACGGAAATGTTCTTTCTAATTCTAACATAAATGACGTTCTTGAATTCTAATGTAAATGACGTTCTTGAATTCTAACCTAAATGACAACTTTTAATTAACATAAATGACAACATTTTATTATAACATTTAAACTACTTCGCTTCATATGCAAAAAGTATGACCTTAACCATATATTTTATTTCATATGCCATATATGACATTACAAATATATGTTATTTCATATGCAGTATATGACACTAACAAATAAATGTATTTTATTTCATATGCAGTATATGACATTAACAATAATTTTATTTCATATGCAACTCAATGCAACTCTTTTATTTCGCATGCAATATTATGCAACATTAAAACTATAATATATTTATTACACTGTTTCTACTACACACTAAAATACCGTTATGTCCATATTTTAATTACAATGCTAAAATATGTTATGTCCATAATTTCTAATCACAACACTAAAAATTTCATTTGTCCATAACCTTAACTACAACGCTAAAAATAGGTTGTATACATTTTCTAACTATGACGCTGAAAATATCGTTATGTTCATTTTCTAACTATAGCGCTAAAAATACCGTTATGTTCCTTTCTAACTATAATGCCAGAAATGTCGTTATGTTCTCATTCCAACTTAGATACTAAAAACATGTTTATCATCACGTCTTTTCATAAGCATTAAAATTATGCCTATTTACATATTCATATAAACATTAATAATATGTTCATTTTTCTCCGTTTCATCTTGACAACAAAAACACATTTATTTTTGTCGCTTCATTTTGTCAACAAAAATATGTTCAAAATCACATCTCTGTATCTTAAACAATATTAAAAATCTAATCTTTAAGTTAGGAAAAATGTTAAAGTCCAATCTTTTATTTATTAACAAAATAAAAATCTAATCTTTATAAACCAAATAAAATCTCATCTTTATTTCATAAAGGAAATAAAAATCCAATCTTTTAAGTTAATAAACGAAGATAAAAATCAAATCTTTAATTCATAAATAAATAAATAAATAAAATCAACTTTTCACTTCATGAATAAAAATCAAATCTTGTCTCGTCCCATTCAGTATTTCCTGATCTATACAAAGGCGGCTAAATTAAACCACATAAATCCAACCATCGCATATAATCCATGACATCACAATTCGTAAAAACAATCAACCAACAAGAACCATACATCTCAGATATATCATGATTACAAATAATGGATTCCAAACGACTCATAAATAATTCAATATTTAATTAGATTTCAGATCAGAAAATCTCACCTTGATCGGTTTCAGAAATCGTTTGAATAACGATTGTTTTTTTGGAAAAATTAAACAAAAGTTTAATTTTATCAAAAATTCCAGCAGCTCCAAAAAGATTTCAAATCTTTTCATAGCGTCGTACTCGTTACCACGATTCCAGCGCACCTGAGTTTGCTCAATTCTGAGCTCGTATGTCAAAGTTATGGACAAAACAAGCTTTTAAACACTAATCGGCTATTAGTGGGGAAATTAATTAAATTAATTAACTTCTTAATCACCTTCCTCTCCACTAATTACTCTTCCCACCATGGCTACGAAAAGACCAGCAAACGTAGCAGGCTTATGGCCCCAATCTGGCTCCAACACCCCACAAACTCCGATCATACCCGTATGGATTTAAAGCTCGTTGAAATCTCTTGAATTCCTGTTTTGATTTCATTAATTAATTTTTCTTGGATTTAGAGAAAAAGAAGAAATGAGAGTGCATTTCAGCCATTGGTTATGAGGGTGGCGGCTGGTTTTGGGTAGTGAAGGATTAGGTTTAGAGATTAGTGCCTATATTTATATTATTTAATTAGTTAATTAGCCCATTAAGGTCCGATTTGGCCCGAACTCAGAATTAGGCATGCTTACTGTCTATTTTAATGTTTTGACATCTTCTGAACGCAATGGCGCTAGTGGCAAGGCCCAATTTCGAAGTCTACAGCAGGTTTACTTTATTTTTAATTTAAATCACTTAATTTTTAATTCAACCGTACATGAAAATTCACCGGGGTCACAAATTAACTTCAAAAAAATCCCGAAAAATATATTTGGCTATGTTTTGATGCTGCGGACCTAGGAAAATAAATTTCGTTCAATTCTGAGCCCGTATGAATTTTTAAATCAAAAATTGTCTGTTTACACTGAAAAATCAATTATAATTATATATTAATTCTAAAAATTACCAAAAAATCATTTTTAGCTTTGTTTTGACGATATGAACCCAACAAAATTAATTTTATTCAATTTGGAGACCGTTTGCAAAATTTCAATTTTCAAGGCGTATATATTTCATATTAAAGATAAATTTTTATACCAATAATTTCCGAAACTCGAAATATATAAGTGTTTACTGTTTTTCAGTGCAGAAACATCATTCTGAACTCAATGGAAGTGGTTTTGAGTCCAAATTCCTTCGTATGCCAAAAGTAGCCTTTTGGGCCATATATATATATATATATATATATATATATATATATTCTACAGCGACCTTTCTAAATCTTATTTTAACATAACTTACAACTTACAAACTGAAATATAAATTTCTTAAATTCATTATAAAGATATCATCAATACAGTTCTAGCGTTTCATGTTTCGTCTAATTTTGACTTATAATGAATTTTATATATTTTCCAAAGTTGGAAATCAAAATATGAAATTACCGCGCCATTTCAGGCTCGGAATAGAATTAATATAAATTTTAAGTTTTACTTCTAATAAAATAAATTATTAATCGTTATTATTTAAAATAAATTATTTCAAATAGCCAAAACTCACTAAAATTACTTAAAATAAAATTTTAAATTTACCCCAAAATTCCGGGTTGTTACACTTTAATCCTACCATAGACATTACTCCTAGATTATTAGCGACTTTGGAGATAAATGTTGTCCTTATGGATCAAATTGGCTGAAAACAATGTGGGTTTCTGAGTTGGTGGATATTTTGGAAAGCAACAGCGATGGAGAGTCCCCTAGACATCTCCAGCACTATTCCCTTGATGGTAAGAGGTTGCTTAGGATAAATGGTAGACTTTGCGTCCCACACACTGGTGATTCAGTGAGTGTGGTACTAGTAGAGGCACACAATTTTAGGATCACCATTCATCCGGGTGGCGACAAGATGTATAGGATATGAAGCGATTATTCTACTGAAGTGGCATGAAGAGGGATATATCCAAGTTTGTTTCAAACTATCTTATGTGCCAACGGATTAAAGCGGAGCAGTAGGAACCTGGTGCATTATTCAGTCTTTGGATGTGGCCGAGTGGAAATGGGATAACATTTCTGTGGAGTTTATACATGGTTTACCCTAATCTAGGAAGAACACTAATAATAAATAGTGATTTTTAATAGAATGACCAAGAGTTCACGCTTTAATCCAATCAAGAATAATAGAATATAAGTATTTTTGGCATCCTTGCATATTAGAGAGATAGCCTTACCGTATGGAGTTCCCTTAGGCATTACGAGCGACAGAGATCCCATATTTACCAACGAGAATGAAGAGGTTACATGAGGCTTTAGGAATGCAACTTATGTTGTGCTTGGCCTATCACCCCAAGATGGATGGTCAAACAAAGAAGGTCAGCAGGGTGTTGGAAACCTTATTGAGGATGTGCATATTGGGTTTTATTGTAACTTCATAGGATCACATATCCTTGAAGGATCTTATAATAACATTTTCCAAGCGGTTATTGGGATGGCCCCTTTTGAGAATCATCATGAAAGTCCATGCAAATCTCCTTCTTCTTGGGTAGAGATGACAGACAGTCTGCTTCTTAGACCAAACATGGTAAGAGTAACCTCGGAGAAAGTCGAGCTGATTAGGAGAAGAATAAAGACAGAACAAGACTGATAGAAATATTATGCTACATATAGGAGGAAAGACTTGGAGTTCGAGGTAGGGGATTTTGTGTTTATCAAATTCCCGGTCTTCATTTGTCCTTTCCAAGTCTTTAAATAGCGTCGTATTATTACTTGGAATGGTTTTCGGGCTTAAATCCAATCCCGGTCTTTCCTAGTAATAAGCATATTTTAAAAACAAAGCTATGGACTATACTGGTTTCAATCCAAATCTCCTTCCAACTATTAGTCATTTTAGAACAAGGTTAGATTTATTTCAAATTCCTAAAACTTTATTATTTCCATTCGTCGGTTCAAATTTTGATTGAAAGCTTTATACACATTATATATATATATATATATATATGTAATAGTTCTCAAATTTAATCATTTTCCTGGAATGGTAAAACGTTTCATAAGTAATATTGATTAACTATTTACCGAATAGGTTTAACATCATTTAAGGGTTCAAATCTTTTACTCAAATTATTTTAAATAATGAATGACGCTTGTAAGATTCCAAAATTTGTTCTAAATCAAGGGGTTTTAATTAACTTCCAAGTTAGATTTTGAAAATAACCATCCCGTCTGTCAGATCAGTTAGGGATAGCCAGGAAGAGCAGGAAACTTGTATTTTCCAAACCCAAGCCTTAGACACTATCCTCTCTATCACCCTAGAACGTTCTGGCGTATGTGATATTTGAAGAAATGTCATTAATATATACACAAATTTTTATGCATTAGGTAATGGTTCAAAATTTGTCCTTTTCTAATTTAAGTTTCAATTAAAATCGTAGTCCTACTTTCATTGGAAACTTAACATAATATTTCCAAATTTGTTTAATTATTAAAGCTTACAAATGGTGTAACGTCCTGCATTTTTATCGGTTTATATTTGAATATTTAAATCAGTTTAAATATTGAATTTGTAATATAAGTGGATTTATATATTAATTAAAACGAAGTTGAACGTATAAAAATATATATTAAATATAATCGAGCCGTAATGTCCCGGCAATTCGTAATTTAACGTTCTGAACTTCAACTGAATGTATAGGATTTGTTATAAATCAGATTTCTTCAAAACAAGAAACGTTGGAATCTGTTGAACTGTAATTTTCTATTGGAAGTGAAAGAAACCAAGATTTCATATTATAAATGGGAAGTTATGTCCAAATTAAATATTCAGAAAAGCAGCGGCATATTCGTTTATGGCCATAACGGTTATTTATATATATTTAAATATCGGATTCGAAATTGGACAAGACTCTTTTGAGACGTAGTGATAATTTAATTTATAGAATTTTACTGTAATTTTTAATTAATTAAATAAACAACTTTTTATTTGGAGTATTTTGCACCCTGTATCTGTATTTCGGGGTTTCACAATATGAGTTAACCTACCGACATTATTATATTTTTGGGACCGTAGCATATCGCTGGACACGACTGTGTCCTTATTTCTGTCCCTAGCGGCTCGAACATGAACGTAATTTTATGTAAAGTAGTACACTTAACCTTTCACACATGGATATATACACTAGCTGGAAACTAAAGATTTCAACATTTCCTACCTACCAAATTTTCAAAGCCTCAATAACTAAGAAAGGCTACTGCATCCTCCCTAAGATTTGACCAGACATAGTCCCCACGTCCCTATCCCTTCACAAGTAAGAAATAAATTAATTAAATACTTATACTTTGCCTCTAAGCATTGTGCAGTAGCAATACGGCCTAAAATCTTAGAGCATGAATTGTCACTTTGTAACAACCCGAATTTTAAACAACATGTTAAGACAAGAATCAAGGCAGAATTAGATTATAAAATCTGAATCAGGATAAACGGGCTGTGCCATTGCGTTCGTCTCGGAAAAATACGCGAAATAGAGTCCGAGTTTTCGAAAAACGGAGTCCGTATGACCAAGTTATGGCCCAATGAAGTTTCACGAAAATTCAAATCCGAAAACAGATTTGAATTCAGCCCAAAAAGAGAAGGCGGGAAAATTCCCGCCAGACACACAGGGTGTCGACCCCTGGGTCGACCCCCCTCCAGGGGGTCGACATGGGTGTCGACCCCTGGGTCGACCCCCCCCCTGGGGGTCAACATGGGTGTCGACCCCTGGGTCGACCCCCCCTGTAGAACTCCGACCTGGTGCACCTGCTTGTCATGTTGGCTCGGTTTTGGAGGCTTGTGACGATTTTTGAGGGTTCAGGTCTATCCTAGGGTTTATCCTACGGCCTAAACTACTCCTAATCTCTATAAAAAGACCCCTACGCCTACCCTAAACCCTCACAAATCACTCATGCCATGAAGTGCTGCCCAAATGCCAAGTGATCATGGCCTCCATCTCCAACTCCAAGAGACTATGCATCCAAACTAGATCCGAATCAAAAGGTGCGAGCTTGCTACACCAAATAGAGGCCAAATCAACATTGCTACGACGGTTTCATGACGGTTCTTCTTCAAAGGAGCCACCTTTCTTCGTCAAGACGATTCAAGCTAATTCGCTAAGCCACGCTATGTAAGTTCTAGCTACTTGTAGATTCTAACGGTGGTTCTAATGTGACATGGGATAAAATGAGATGAAATATAAGTATGCTAGCCTATATGAACCTTGTCATGTCTCTTTTGCTTGAACCTATGACTTTTGGCTATGCTTAGTGACTAAATCATGCTATTCATGTTATGATTAACCTAGTTTATCTTGCAAGTTTGAATCTTTATCTATGGAATGCTAGCATGAACATTTGGGAACCATTTGACTTGTGAAAACATTGGCAAAGATTGGACTTTTGGGCTTATGCATGTAAATGAACCCAAACCCCTTATGTTATCATGCATGTTCGTAGCCAAATCCCCTAATGATACTATGCATGTTTGTGGCCAAATTCCCTTATGATACTATGCATGTTTGTGGCCAAAAACCCCTTATGATGTTATGCATATTTTGAGGCCAAACCTCCTTATGATACCATGCATATTTGTGGCCAACCCCTTCTTGACATCGTGCATGTTTTGAGGCCATTATGTAGCATAGTATCCTTACTATGTTGACTCGCTTTTACTTGGGTTGTAAAACACGATTTGGGGTAGGATAGACGAGCGTGATTATGACATGAAAATTTGATATGGGATTTCATGAAAATATGACACTCATGATACACCTAAATGGGGACATGACATGTGGGGTAAACATGGGACTTGAAACTAGACACGGGGGTTGTAAGTGTAATATGACACTAGACCAAACATGAAAGTGGCCAACTCGAGGTTGGGTTGAGTTTGTAGCATAAATCTACCCGGACCCGCCCGGCTTAACTAGTGGCTACAAACAATAGGATCCAATGTGAGAAGTTGGTCATGTCGCGCTTAAGACCCGAGGTTAGACTAGGTTGTGGTGTAAAACTACCCAGACCCGCCCGGCTTAACTAGTAACCACAACAAGGTCTAATGTGAGAGGTTGAGAGTGCATTAATTAAATTAATGCCACATGATAAGGTCAAGTAAATTTGACTAATGACACTTAACCGATATGACACGAGTGGGTAGGTTAAGTGGGACCGTACTTGATCTCTTAATGACACTTAACCATACAAGACAATTAGGGGATGGGGTTAAGTAATTCACGCTTAACTAATCTGACTTGGTAATTAGATGGGGTTAAGTAATTTAGACTTAACTAATCTAAACACGGTACTTCGATGGGGTTAAATTAAACACTTAACCAATCTAATATGAGAACTTGATAGGGTTAAGTCATAAGACCTTTTAAATATACTTAACTATTATAATACGCTTAGTGGATGGGGTTAAGTTAACCTATACTTAACCAATCCGACTCGATAATCCGATGAGGTTAAGATAATCTGTGCTTAACCAATCTAACACGATAACCTGATAGGGTTAAGATAAACAAGTACTTAACCAAATTGACTTGATGATTGAATAGGGTTAAGTCATGAGCTTCTTGGTATACTTAACCAACTTGTAGGGCTAGGTCTTGGACCTGAATACTTAGCCAATCTTGACATGATTCATAGGCGGGCTAAGCCATGAACTTGAATAACAACACTTAACCCAATAGGCAAAACCCTAGTAGAGGAGCTAGGTAGAAAATCGTAGTTAATCAAGGGTAACGGGGAAATGAAGCTAAGTGGTAAACCTTAGTTAAGTATAACTAAGTGATAATTCTTAGCCAAGGATATGGGACTAGTTCATAATTAGATGAGTAACCTGATACGGTAGGTCATCGCTTAGTATATGAGGAGGAGCAAATTATCCGACTTGGATAAAGGCTCCAACGAACTGGGTGACGAAGCGGTAGCTTCGGGGGACATGAGGGTAATCTTGGTATCCCTCTGTGAGGTGGCAGGTGGTCCATGAAACCCGACCTCACAGAGGTTAAGGTCTGTGATAGAAGAGCCAAGAGTATGCCTTGGTTGCTATACGAGCGACCTAAAGACTGGGATGGATTAGCGTGGAGTCGACGATACTTGATTATTGCCCTGGATAGCACGTCGTCGACTACCTACCATCTTTAGTCAAACGTGTACGAACGGAAAGGCAGGGAAACCCCAACAGACCATGTGCTTACTATCGAGTCATGGGTGAGGATGGCCTATAGGAAAGTGGGGCTATAGTGGGGCCGGGATGTGGTTCTCATACATGATTTTTCTTGGATTGCCTTTCAGTAGTTGAGGGAGGGGTCACGTGGGACCATAGCCACGGGTGCAAAAACAGACCTTGATATCTGCATCAGCAGACGACTGAAAGCTCTCGACCGAGTTCCGTATTTCTTCATTTGCCCTGGCACGGAACTCGGATGGCACATTGAGGAACATGTGCGTCTAGACATGGAAAACGATTCACGATACATACACGGGACAAAGGGTGCGGTTGACGGGTGGCATAATCCCTAGTGGCCCTAGGTGGCTGAACCCAAACCGAGACACGGAAACGTTCATTAGGTAGCATAATCCCTAGTGGTCCTAGGTGACATAAATCCTAAGTGAACACGCGATAGTTCATGGTAAAAAAACATAACCAGGTCATGGCTAGTAGTCTAAAACAACTTCAAGGATAAAATGGTACTAAGTTGAGGTGGTATAGATTCACATGGGAAAGCCCGTACGACCTACGGCAAAGGACTGAACTAATACATGGAAAGAAACATACGAGTTGGGAAAACCTACATATACTATATATTAGGTTGACATGGATCATTACATGACATTGGGCAAGTGACATTCATAGTTAACACATGACGCGGGTTGGGATACTAGTACGAGAGGTGCAGAGCAAATATACATGATAGATACCGTGGGATGTTATACATGATAGATACCTTGTGATAGTATACTTGATAGAAACCTGACAATGTGATACCTTGACTCTTGACACTGTAGTTTATCATGATACCTTGGTTTACCTTGCTACAGTAGTTCATCCAGTTATCTTGGTTTAGCTTATCTATCTTGTTGTCATCCTTATGTTTACATTCAGTTTATGCATGTCATGTTACCTTTACCTGTTTTTATGCTGGAAGTAGATAGGACTTACCAGTCTTTATGACTGACCCCGTTTTCTTTCGCCTCTTTGTCTTCCGTTCCCCCCCAGGTTTTCAGGGAGGAAACACTGTTATTTAGTTCGGACTTCCTCTGCTTGAAGGTCATCATGCATGGCTTGGACTTTTCTTGGCTATGGCTACCTTACTGTTTTATTTGGGGATTAATTTATGAAAAGGTTTTATGCTTCTTTACTATTGCAAGACAGGTTTTGATGTATTCTGATGTAAAAGGCTTTAGACCTTATTTTATAAGGTAATGAAATTTGTTTTATTTCCGCTGTTTTATATATATGTTCTGTCTTGTAATATTTCTGTGCATGTTTACCTCGATAATACTTCACCAAACCTAGTGCATTCCCTTTGTGAGTGACCCTAGCGGAGGTGGGGTGTTACATTTGGTATCAGAGCAGAAGGTTACCAGACTGGGCAAAAGTTTTTAAAAACCTTTTGAAAATTATTTGAAAAACCGTTTACAAAGAAGAATTTTTCAAGAAAAGTTTTGTTTTTAAAAGGCTATTCCCCAAAGGCCATTAGCACTATCCTTTGATTCCTTGATTTAATCTCTTTTCCTTTCTTTCCTCCATCTGTAGTCACAGTAGTTCTAACTGTGACTAATCTTTGTCTAGCCACGTATGTGTTTTCCGTACGATGGAGGTGGTTTTCGAGAGACCTGTTGCCGTGATACAAGGAAGGATAATAAGAGTAAGGATAAAGGACGCGAGCTTAAGGATAAGCAACTTGTTGGTATGGCTCAGTTCATCAAGGAGGACAAGGACAAGATCATCGGAGAGGGCAATTGTACACTCCCATTTCTAGGGTACCTAAAAGAGATGGTACCGTTTCTAGTAAAGGTTTAGTCGTTCTTTTCTATCATCCCGTCCAGGCTTTGTCTTGATCATCGTATCATTTAAGTCTGCTTGGATAGTTGAGTCTCTGCACCTTAGTACTAGCATGGTAGAGGATCCCAGTTTTTGTCCCAAAAATCTAGTTGGGGAGTTGGTCCATTTCTTCATGACTTGTTTGGATTTGAGAATGACATGTCTCGGCTACGGATGGATTCTAGGGATAAAGTGGTCACCCAATAAGGGGGTGCCATTCTCGGTTTTGGAAAGAGGGTAGTTAGACTCTCGACTCACCTTGGTGATACCCTCGAAGTCTCGTGTAACCTTTTGGGTCCTGTTATGGTTAGTTACCTAGAATCTCATGATGCAGTTGTTGGTAATCCGTTCGAGTAGAATTCGCCGCTAAGTCGGATGGTTCGTTTCGCTTATGCATGAGTTATGGGGATCACCCTAGTAAGTACGCTTGGCAACATGGATTGGCATCGGCAGACGAGATCCAGAATTCCCTAGTGAATTTTGGAGAGCTTGCATGAGTAAGTGGATACGTTTGAGCCAAGTATACTAGGAAAAGGATAAGTGAAAGTGGAATAAGAGGCGACAATGAAATGAGTTCTAACTCATATCTTGGAAATAGGAATCAAGGAGCTACGAGATCATGGAGTTAAAAAGATGGTCAAGGCACCGAGGAATCAAGCTCAAGGAAACGCGACTTAGAAGACGTAAGGCTAGACACGCGCATCGTACCTCTTTTTAAAGAGTGTGTCCTTGATCCCTGGTTTTTCCTGTAGAGCTTGCTCGCATGTTATCTTTTGGTGAATATCCTCTCGGTCCTGTTTCTGTTGCAAACCCCGTAGGGAGTTTGTCTTGTTCCTATCTTGAGAACCTTAGGTGGAACTCTATGGATGTAAACATGTATTTGAAACATGTTATGATTGATATGGTTGCAAGTGGTTGCAAGTGGTTGCTCTTGGATGTGCGAATACACATTAGATACTAGATTGACGCGGTCACGTTTCATGTTGCATATGCACGAGTATTTATACTTGTTTATGGATGATGTTTAATGTGTTATCATGTGGATGTTGCATATGAATGAATGGTTGTGCACACATATAGTGTTTATATGACTAGGACTATTTGCATACACGTTGGATTCATGGCACTAAACATATTTTGCATTAGAAGATCATTCAGGCCTGATCATTAGCATTAGCTAAGGAACATATACACACACTTTCTTGCATGTGTTCATAAAGCATTATAAGCCTTTTAAGGACCATGGTTGCTTGTGGATGATGTTTTGAGTAGATGGATGATGGATGGTAGGATACGTTCTTCCTAACTTGGAGATTTCGAGGACGAAATCCTTAAAGGAGGGGAGAATGTAACAACCCGAATTTTAAACAACGTGTTAAGACAAGAATCAAGGCATAATTAGATTATAAAATCTGAATCAGGATAAACGGGATGTGCCATTGCGTTCGTCTCGGAAAAATACGCGAAATAGAGTCCGAGTTTTCGAAAAACGGAGTCCGTATGACCAAGTTATGGCCCAATGAAGTTTCACGAAAATTCAAATCCGAAAACAGATTTGAATTCAGCCCAAAAGGAGAAGGCGGGAAAATTCCCGCTAGACACACAGGGTGTCGACCCTAGGGTCGACCCCCCTCCAGGGGGTCGACATGGGTGTCGACCCCTGGGTCGACCCCCCCAGGGGGTCAACATGGGTGTCGACCCCTGGGTCGACCCCCCCTGTAGAACTCCGACCTGGTGCACCTGCTTGTCATGTTGACTCGGTTTTGGAGGCTTGTGACGATTTTTGAGGGTTCAGATCTATCCTAGGGTTTATCCTACGCCCTAAACTACTCCTAATCTCTATAAAAAGACCCCTAAGCCTACCCTAAACCCTCACAAATCACTCATGCCACGAAGTGCTGCCCAAATGCCAAGTGATCATGGCCTCCATCTCCAACTCCAAGAGACTATGCATCCAAACTAGATCCGAATCAAAAGGTGCGAGCTTGCTACACCAAATAGAGGCCAAATCAACGTTGCTACGAGGGTTTCATGACGGTTCTTCTTCAAAGGAGCCACCTTTCTTCGTCAAGACGATTCATGCTAATTCGCTAAGCCACGCTATGTAAGTTCTAACTACTTGTAGATTCTAACGGTGGTTCTAATGTGACATGGAATAAAATGAGATGAAATATAAGTATGCTAGCCTATATGAACCTTGTCATGTCTCTTTTGCTTGAACCTATGACATTTGGCTATGCTTAGTGACTAAATCATGTTATTCATGTTATGATTAACCTAGTTTATCTTGCATGTTTGAATCTTTATCTATGGAATGCTAGCATGAACCTTTGGGAACCATTTGACTTGTGAAAACATTGGCAAAGATTGGACTTTAGGGCTTATGCATGTAAATGAACCCAAACCCCTTATGTTATCATGCATGTTCGTGGCCAAATCCCCTTATGATACTATGCATGTTTGTGGCCAAATTCCCTTATGATACTATGCATGTTTGTGGCCAAAAACCCCTTATGATGCTATGCATATTTTGAGGCCAAACCCCCTTATGATACCATGCATATTTGTGGCCAACCCCTTCTTGACATCGTGCATGTTTTGAGGCCATTATGTAGCATAGTATCCTTACTATGTTGACTCGCTTTTACTTGGGTTGTAAAACACGATTTGGGGTAGGATAGACGAGCGTGATTATGACATGAAAATTTGATATGGGATTTCATGAAAATATGACACTCATGATACACCTAAATGGGGACATGACATGTGGGGTAAACATGGGACTTGAAACTAGACACGGGGGTTGTAAGTGTAATATGACACTAGACCAAACATGAAAGTGGCCAACTCGAGGTTGGGTTGAGATTGTAGCATAAATCTACCTGGACCCGCCCGGCTTAACTAGTGGCTACAAACAGTAGGATCCAATGTGAGAAGTTGGTCATGTCGCGCTTGAGACCCGAGGTTAGACTAGGTTGTGGTGTAAAACTACCCGGACCCGCCCGGCTTAACTAGTAACCACAACAAGGTCTAATGTGAGAGGTTGAGAGTGCATTAATTAAATTAATGCCACATGATAAGGTCAAGTAAATTTGACTAATGACACTTAACCGATATGACACGAATGGGTAGGTTAAGTGAGACCGGACTTGATCTCTTAATGACACTTAACCATACAAGACAATTAGGGGATGGGGTTAAGTAATTCACGCTTAACTAATCCGACTTGGTAATTAGATGGGGTTAAGTAATTTAGACTTAACTAATCTAAACATGGTACTTCGATGGGGTTAAATTAAACACTTAACCAATCTAATATGAGAACTTGATAGGGTTAAGTCATAAGACCTTTTAAATATACTTAACTATTATAATACTATTAGTGGATGGGGTTAAGTTAACCTATACTTAACCAATCCGACTCGATAATCCGATGAGGTTAAGATAATCTGTGCTTAACCAATCTAACACGATAACCTGATAGGGTTAAGATAAACAAGTACTTAACCAAATTGACTTGATGATTGAATAGGGTTAAGTCATGAGCTTCTTGGTATACTTAACCAACTTGTAGGGCTAGGTCTTGGACCTGAATACTTAGCCAATCTTGACATGATTCATAGGCGGGCTAAGCTATGAACTTGAATAACAACACTTAACCCAATAGGCAAAACCCTAGTAGAGGAGCTAGGTAGAAAATCGTAGTTAATCAAGGGTAACGGGGAAATGAAGCTAAGTGGTAAACCTTAGTTAAGTATAACTAAGTGATAATTCTTATCCAAGGACATAGGACTAGTTCATAATTAGATGAGTAACGTGGTACGGTAGGTCATCGCTTAGTATACGAGGAGGAGCAAATTATCCGACTTGGATAAAGGCTCCAACGAACTGGGTGACGAAGCGGTAGCTTCGGGGGACGTGAGGGTACTCTTGGTATCCTTCTGTGAGGTGGCAGGTGGTCCATGAAACCCGGCCTCACAGAGGTTAAGGTCTGCGATAGAAGAGCCAAGAGTATGCCTTGGTTGCTATGCGAGCGACCTAAAGGCTGGGATGGATTAGCGTGGAGTCGACGATACTTGATTATTGCCCTGGATAGCACGTCGTCGACTACCTACCATCTTTAGTCAATCGTGTACGAACGGAAAGGCAGGGAACCCCCAACAGACCATGTGCTTACTATCGAGTCATGGGTGAGGATGGCCCATAGGAAAGTGGGGCTATAGTGGGGCCAGGATGTGGTTCTCATACATGATTTTTCTTGGATTGCCTTTCAGTAGTTGAGGGAGGGTCATGTGGGACCATAGCCACGGGTACAAAAACGGACCTTGATATCTACATCAGCAGACGACTGAAAGCTCCCGACCGAGTTCCGTATTTCTTGATTTGCCCTGGCACGGAACTCGGATGGCACATTGAGGAACATGTGCGTCTAGACATGGAAAACGATTCACGATACATACGCGGGACAAAGGGCGCGGTTGACGTGTGGCATAATCCCTAGTGGCCCTAGGTGGCTGAACCCAAACCGAGACATGGAAACGTTCATTAGGTAGCATAATCCCTAGTGGTCCTAGGTGACATAAATCCTAAGTGAACACGCGATAGTTCATGGTAAGAAAACATAACCAGGTCAAGGGTAGCAGTCTAAAACAACTTCAAGGATAAAATGGTACTAAGTTGAGGTGGTATAGATTCACATGGGAAAGCCCGTACGGCCTACAGCAAAGGACTGAACTAATACATGGAAAGAAACATACGAGTTGGGAAAACCTACATATGCTATATATTAGGTTGACATGGATCATTACATGACATTGGGCAAGTGACATTCATAGTTAACACATGACGTGGGTTGGGATACTAGTACGAGAGGTGCAGAGCAAATATACATGATAGATACCGTGGGATGTTATACATGATAGATACCTTGTGATAGTATACTTGATAGAAACCTGACAATGTGATACCTTGACTCTTGACACTGTAGTTTATCATGATACCTTGGTTTACCTTGCTACAGTAGTTCATCCAGTTATCTTGGTTTAGCTTATCTATCTTGTTGTCAACCTTATGTTTACTTTCAGTTTATGCATGTCATGTTACCTTTACCTGTTTTTATGCTGGAAGTAGATAGGACTTACCAGTCTTTATGACTGACCCCGTTTTCTTTCGCCTCTTTGTCTTCCGTTCCCCCCCCCCCCCCAGGTTTTCAGGGAGGAAACACTGTTATTTAGTTCAGACTTCCTCTGCTTGAAGGTCATCATGCATGGCATGGACTTTTCTTGGCTATGGCTACCTTACTGTTTTATTTGGGGAATAATTTATGAAAAGGTTTTATGCTTCTTTACTATTGCAAGACAGGTTATGATGTATTCTGATGTAAAAGGCTTTAGACCTTATTTTATAAGGTAATGAAATTTGTTTTACTTCCGCTGTTTTATATATATGTTCTGTCTTGTAATATTTCTGTGCATGTTTTCCTCGATAATACTTCACCAAACCTAGTGCATTCCCTTTGTGAGTGACCCTAGCGGAGGTGGGGTGTTACACACTTTACTCTGAAATCCTACATACTACAATAATACTTCCTCCTATTCCTTAGCAAGGAAGGAATCAACTCTATAAATAGACTTACACTATGTATAACATGCTGCTAATAGCTTAATGACAAAGAAAAACTCTGTATGAATCTTCAAATCACACATGTACATCCTAGCACGTAACATCTACCAGCTAAGCTAATACAAGCTAAAATGAAAACGATCTCATCTCTTCTCCTTGGTCTTTATATACACCGCAAAGCAATAAATGTTCACAGCGAACAAAACCGCAAGAAACGAAATGGGAAAAACGAACCCATCATTCAATAAAGTATATATATATATATATATATACAAGAAACCACTGCATGAACGAGGAGCGAACAGGAAAGTAGAACAACGGGAAATTCGAGCTGCTGTTGACGCGGAAGGGAGTTGTCGATAGTGGTGTAGAAGGCTACGAGAAGCAGTTTGAGTCTCGATTTAATGATGGCGTGAAGAACTCTAAGAAGAGGAGAGCGAGAAGTGTTGTAAAAAGGGACGCAAGAGGGAAAGCAGCTTTAAGCTGCTGCATGAGGTTGCATGTGGCCAACCGTGACTCCTTGTCCATGCCCTTTTGCTGCAGTCCGCAAGGGATAAAGGGAGGTTCGAAAGAGGTCTGTTGGTGATCGGATGGGAAGCAACGGTGAGGGTGATTTGATTCTTTGAATTGGAGAGGAAACGATGGGGATGTGTTGGTGAACGGATCTGATCTCTGGTAAGCTCCAGCGTGGAAAACTGTGGAGTTTAAGTGGTATATATGGCACTGGGTGTGTGTGTTTTGTTAGGTTAAGGATGTTATCAAGTATTGTGTGAGCGGACACGCGAATTAATTTGCCATGATTTGTAGCGTACATATGTTAAAGAAGGAAGAGCGGGATTTAAACGTGGGTGTGGTCTTCTGAAAAGATGATTTGCGTTGGTGGAGAGTAAATTGAACCAAACGAGATACGAGAAGCAGTGGCAATTGGTGAGGACGTGTTATGGTTTTACAGAGGAGAGTAAATGGATGAATGGGGTAGTTTGGATACAGTTGCGAAGTGATCACTTGAAGGCGGCTGCGTTGGGTATGTGGAAAATCCGATGTGTCTAAGATTATAGCCAGGAGAAACATGTTTCTACCGGACCAAAGAAGTATGTAGGAGAGTGTCGGGATTCTGGAAGGGTTAGAATGGTTGTGTGGTGTAAGGACCCGTAACTTCCCCGAGAAGGAAAGAACGGATACTTTGAGAAGAACACACAAAAGAACGCAGACAGAAGAACATTTCATTGTATATTACAACAATTCCATCAGATTACAAGAATATACAGAGTATGAATAAATATTACACATTCGATAAATATCAGAGATTACAATGAATTACATAGCAGCGGAAAAATAATAAAAAGCACAACTGAAAGTAATACACGGATACAAAGCTTCCCGAGTATCGTTCCAGCTGTAAACCAGGATCCTGCGAATATAAATCTGCAAAACCAAAACTACAACCTGCCTGTGCGGAAAATAAGGGCACCCAGAGTTTAGGTTAAAACAATAAACTACAGGCCAGTCATGTGACTGGTGTGAGAACTAAAACAATTATTAATCTTTATTTTTAAAGTTAGGTAAATCAAGGGACCACGCCGTATAACACGGAACGGGTTTCCTCCCGAGAATACCAGTGCTTAGAATAAACAACGCAATGCTTTTTCGAAAAATGAAGCTATTATAAGACCCAGGTCCCATCACACAATGCAACGCAAGCCGGAGGATAGGATTTTACCTTATAATAGCCAAACATGCTTAGTACGTTTAAAAACAAATCATTTGATAGTATATTAAGTGTATAGTGTCAAAACAATTTCAATCATAAATATCAATCATAGGCGGCATAACATCCCATGCTACTATGTCACCAATACTAGGCTCTACAAATAAAACCGCAAAGTCACGTATTGGAAGTTGGATTTCCATCTGTGAACCGAGGCAAAAGATAGTCCTCTACCGATTCGAGACAATCTAGCCCATGTCTCAGGCAAGTACTTAGTCAAGCCTTTGGATCGTCAGGGCCGGTCCACCGATGTGGATTAAAATTCCTGAATACTGCGTTTCCCCGCCCTTTGGGGCGTAAATGAGCCAACAAATGACTCCATCGGCTTCACATAGTCACTGATATATCTGAGGCGCCTCGCAACAGCAACAACCACATAAGTCAAACTCGTCAGGGCGTGTAAAACCACTGACGCCACTTCTAGCTAGAAAGAAACGCATGTCCTCCCTGAGGTCCTTCTCCTGTTTCTGGTTCACAACCAGAGTGTGAGTCTCGCGAATCCACGCTACACAAAGCTATGCCACACAGGTCATGCTTTGATCATCAACCACAAGACTTTGCTTTTCAACAGAAGCCTTGATCATTTGCCACTTAGGCATGCCACACAGGCAATTCACTCCATGCGATTGATATCCATCAATATATAACCCCTGAGCGCATACGTCTCAGAGAAGGGCGTTAAGCAAGAGAATAAATTCTCCGCCGCCAAACAAATATAAATTTAATAGAAATCAATCACACAGACTAAAATCCAATGTCAGACACACAGTCCATTTACAAGTTCGTTCTGGGTTTGAACGAAACCGGAGGCACCTAGTACCCCGCATATCCATCGATCTCCAAGTACGTCTGGACGATCACCAACTGATTCTCTCCTCTTGGGTGTACGGCCCAATCCAGATCATCAGTAATTATCCAAACGACGTGAAGACCTCCGGTCTTCAACCACCGTCTTCATCTTCGACACCACGTCGAATCAGTTATTCAGAATGGGATAAACCCGGTCTTTCTGAATAACTCGCGTATATAATAAACAAGTGTTACACAAACACAACATACGCCTTATTCCAATTCAGAATATTCTTTTGTTCAAATATTCTTATACTTTGGGAAAGGTTCCCATTAATTTTATCAAAGATAAATTCTTTAAATTTATTCTTTAATCTCCTTTGAATATCAATTCAAACTAGTCGGGATTAGCGAACCACACCGAAGTAATCATTTATTTTAATTTCCCAATCCCAACCTATTCATCCCATGAAGTAAAACTGGTAATACTTCATATCTAACACCACGGTGTTATCGGTAATTCAATTACCATTTCACGTTCAAATCTAATTAAAGATTTAACTATCGCCTGGAGTAAAACTGGTGATACTTCATTCTCGATCTTTTCAATCTAATTAAAGATTCATTAAAACTCCACTTAGTTTTAATCTTTAACTGGGTTTGTGACGGCCCGCCCCGCACCAGCTTGCATTTCCTCCGGAAGTGCGTTGTACACATGCCCAACTAGCACGGGACGGTCGTCAGGAGAAAGGAAAGAAGAGAATGAACTAATCAAGGAACCTGTAGAATGTCTCACAGCGCATCGAACAAAATATAATAATAACATACTTGACATAAAACAGGAGAGACAATGCATAAGCTGAAAATCAAAACTAAACATCATAGCAGCGGAAAATTTAGAATACAACTTATTACAACTTTCAAACTGTCTCAAAGCAAAAGAAAGCTAAAATGGAAGACACACCACCAATGCCCAAGCAGTGATCTTCAACAACACAGGGAGAATACTATATATATGTTACGTGGAAGCCTCCTGCTCGTCTCCGGATCATCTACCCGTGCATCACCAGCTAACCTGTCTCTAGTTTGCTCGTGTGAGCACCCAGAGTAATAAGAGGAGACATAAAACTCTGGGTCAGACATAAAGCCTGGTATAAGCGATAAGCATCTAAACAGAATAATAACAGGTATACTAAACCATACCTGAACCTGGACCTGCAACCAAAGAGTTAGTACCACGTACCGTACAATACTCCAAGGTGCCATAATAAATAGTGTAAGAATACGGGGGTGGGGTGTGCATGTCATAATGATAGCAAGCAAATCAACCATAGCAACCATCCTCACATCTCTCACTCAGTGCGTAAAGCATACGATATCTGCCACTTTGGAACACTAGACAAATTGAGGTAACGACGAATCCCGACTTGTAGAAACCCTGCTATGACCAAGCCAAACACTTGGAGTCATGACCAAACATCTCATTGGTTGTAGCCCTTGGTTCTACCTATGCCATAATGGCCCTGAATCCGTCTTTGTACCTCCTACCATAGTGGTCCAAAGCTATAGACGTCGATAACTCCTTAGCACGCGCCCCGCAGCAAAACCCAACCATGAAGCGAACTCGTTGATTCCCATCTGAATCTTGAGCTCTAACTTCTCATTTGGGCTTCCTTTGCATCTCAGGTTTCTGTCATCACCGGATCGGTTCGGTTCCCCTCTTTGCCATCGGTTCGGTTCAGATCCCTTCTTTGCCATCGGTTCGGTTCAGATCCCTTCTTTGCCATCGGTTTGGTTCGTGGCCCTCATCTCGTGGAGGTTCGGATCGGTCGTGGTCACTCCTGGCGGATCGGGTCGGTCTTTGAATCCAATCGTCACCCATCGGTTCAGGTCGGAGTAGCTCGTGCTCACGAGAGGCGGATCGGGTCGGGTGGTGTGAGCGGGTCGGTTCGGATAGTATACTCCAACTTGTGATCCTCCATGGCTATCAAGTCGCAAGCTTCCAGGTGCTTCGGATCGGTCTCCATCACCACAAGCGGTTCGTAGGGACGGCTTCACAACGGTTCGGTTCGGGCCTCCCATCCGATCCGATCCGGTTCAGGTACTTTCCTGCACTGACTTTCCAGCGACTGTTTTGCGCCATACGACGGCGTCTTCGACCAATCTAACTATTCTAATCAATCACAATTCATGTCAAACTGTCATAGCAACATATAACATCAATTGCAACACCATAACAACAATTTGATGGATTAAAATGGATCAAACATAGCTAGAACCCCTCATTTTTCCCTTAATCCCTCTTAATCATGTTTAAGCATACAATTAGCAAAATACATCGAAATTAACCCAAATTTCTAACAGAGCCTTAAAACATTATTTTAGAATTTTAGAAATTTTTCCAGAATTTATTTACGTATAAATTCGCTAATCTTCACTAATTACCCTTAATTACCGTAATTAGTGCAAAAACTATGCAAATCACTCACCTTTGCCACAAAATAAAACACCAAATCTGAAATACTCTCTGTTTGGGTCGAATTCCTATGTATGGCAGCAGCTCCAACCTTGCTTTGTTGCTATTTGGTCTTGTTTTGATGTAGTTTAGGCTTAATCTTCACTAAAAATGTGTTTTGGAGTGGTTTTAGAGGATGTAAGCCATTACTAGGGTCTCAAGAAGGTTTGTGGCGGCTCAAAACTGAAAGTGATTCCCTAACCCTAATCAGTCCTCCTATACCTCTAAACCCGAAATTCCCTTCTGGGCCTAACTGCTAATCACCCGGTTAAGCCCAATTAAGCTGTTTTTCGCCATCTGAAACTTGTTTCAGCCATATCTCCCAAACGGTGAGTCCGTTTGGCTAATGTGACCACTCTACGGAAAGAGAGACCATCATCCGGAGCCAATGGAAGTGGTTTCAGGTCAAAATTCCTTTCCAGTCAAAAGTTATGGCCAAAACAGTGCCAACTAGGGGTAAAATGGTCATTTAAAAATCGGGAAAAATCATCAACATGGGAAATGACCCCAATAGCCATCTCCCAAAGTTACATGACCATACGACTTCGTATGTGATAGAAATAAATATCCTACGATCCTATGATGCGTAGAATGCGGGGCATTACACTCTCCCCCCCTTAAGAAATTTCGTCCCCGAAATTCCTTAACCCAAAACATACAAAGGATCCCGCATGCCTAACAGCCACGTACAACAATCAAACATGCAAAACAAGCAAACAAGCCTATCCTAGCATGCGGAAAACTAAATCGAAGTCAAAATCTTACCAGGCAAAGAGTTCTGGGTGTGTCTTCCTAATGTCCTCCTCTGTCTCCCAAGTACAATCACTCTCGTCCTCGCTCCACTGTACCTTGACTAGCTTCACCGCCTTCCTTCGAAGTTGCTTCATGTCGTGCTCGACAATACGGGCCGGCTTGCGGTTCCCAACCGCCTCGGGTTCTACTTCGAAGTCCTCTAACTGATCAGGTGAAATAGTCATATCTGAGTCGTGAACGAACTTCCTTAGTTGGGAAACATGAAATACGTTGTGAACTCCCGCCATTTTCTCTGGTAAGTCAATTCTATATGCCAAATTCCCGACTAGTTCAAGAACAGGGAATGGGCCAACGAATCTTGGTGCCAACTTGCCTCTCCTACCAAATCGTATTACGCTCTTCAACGGAGAGATCTTGACAAACACCAAGTCACCAACAGAGAATTTTAAGTCTCTTCTTCTCTTATCAGCATAACTTTTCTGCCTATCCTGGGCTGCCTTCATTCGTTGTTGAATGATCTTGATCTTATCTGAAGTTTCCCTCACCACATCTGGTCCAAGCATAAACTTCTCGCCAGTCTCTATCCAACATGATGGTGAGTTACACGGTCTTCCGTATAAAGCTTCAAACGGAGCCATACCGATACTGGATTGGTATCTATTATTATATGCAAACTCTACTAGATGCAAATGGTCATCCCATGCTCCACCAAAATCCAATATACATGCTCTCAAGAGATCTTCCAAAATACGGTTCACCCTCTCCGTCTGACCGTCGGTCTGAGGATGATAGGCGGTACTGAGATGTAACTCTGACCCTAGAGCCTCTTGTAAGCTCTTCCAAAACCCACTAGTGAACAACGGGTCTCGGTCGCTCACAATGCTTTTGGGTACTCCATGAAATCTCACTACCCACTTCATATATAATTCTGCTAACTTAGCTGCCGTTCTGGTCGATTTGACTGGTATGAATCTTGCACTCTTAGTCAACCGATCCACAATTACCCATATGCTATCATGTCCCGATCTAGTCCTTGGTAAACCATCAATGAAATCCATCGAGACTTGCTCCCATTTCCATTCGGGAATTTCTAATGGTTGCAACAACCCACTAGGCTTCTTTTGTTCGGCTTTAACTAGCTGGCAATTCATGCATTTGGATATAAACTTCCCAACGTCCCTTTTCATCCCTTCCCAGTAGTAAGTCTGTCTCATGTCTCGATACATCTTATTACCACCGGGATGTATAGTCAGTTTTGAGTGATGACATTCTCTAAGCACTTCATCCCTCAACCCATTGACATTGGGTACAACAAGCTTTCCATTCTTTCTAAGTCGTCCATCTCGATCAAGCCCATACTTGTTCACCTCCTCATCGACACACATCTCTAACTTGGAGATGATTTCCAATAGGTTAGGATCGTCCCTCTGACTAGAGCCGATCCGCTCAATCAAAGTGGGTCTGATCGTCAAACTTGCTAACATTTCTGGATCCAATTCGCACTTTGGTCTGAAATCAAACCCCGAGATAAACTCCAGTTGCTTCCATTCAAGGAACATAGCCCCTAAGCTGGCATGTCTTCTACTCAATGCATCAGCCACCGCATTGCCCTTTCTCGGTGTGTATGCGATGTCAAAATCATAGGAAGCTAAGAAATCTAACCATCTCTGCTGACGGAGATTCAGATCTTTCTGAGAGAAGAGATACTTTAAGGACTTATGATCTGTAAACAGCTCAAATCTTTCTCCCAAGAGATAGTGTCTCCACATCTTTAACGCGAACACGATTGCTGCCAATTCTAAATCATGGGTAGGGTATCTTCTCTCGTGCGGTTTCAATTGCCGACTTGCGTAAGCTACAACCCTACCGCCTTGCATCAATACAGCACCCAGTCCGGTACCACAGGCATCCGTGTATACCGTCATCTCTTCATCCCCCTTAGGAATGACTAACACTGGTGCGCTTGTCAACTTGTCCTTTAGACTTTTGAATGCATTCTCGCACCTTTCATCCCAGACAAAAGCTTGATTCTTCTTGGTCAACTGGGTCAATGGTGCTGCTATCTTGGAGAAACCTTGGATAAACTTACGATAATATCCCGCTAACCCCAAGAAACTTCTTACATCTGTTGCATTCTTGGGCGTAGGCCAATCCTGTACCGTAGCCACCTTTGCCGGGTCCACGGCAATACCATTCTCTGATACAACATGGCCCAAGAACCCCACTTCCCTCTTCCAGAAGTGACACTTAGAAAACTTTGCTTTCAATTGGTGTTTTCTCAACACCTCCATCGCTACTCTTAAATGTTCCTTGTGTTCTTCCTCTGTCCTCGAATAGACCAAAATATCATCAACGAACACAAGGACAAACTTATTCAACTGATCTCTAAATACCCTATTCATAAGATCCACAAAATATGCTGGGGCATTGGTCAGCCCGAATGGCATGACCAACCACTCATAAAACCCAGACGGCGTCCGAAATGCCGTTTTAGCTATACTCTCAGCTTCCACTCTAAGCTGATGAAAACCCGTCGCGAGATCCAACTGAGAAAATACTCTCGCGCCACTCAACTGATCGAACAAATCATCTATCCGCGGTAGAGGATACTTGTTCTTCCTCGTCACTTTATTCAACTCGCGGTAGTCTACACACAAACGAAGGGAACCATCCGCCTTGGTAGCAAACACAATTGGTGCTCCCCATTCAGAAACACTCCTTCTGATAAATCCCTTCTTCAAAAGATCGCTGACTTGCACCTCGAGCTCTCGCTGCTCTCTTGGTGCCCTACGACGAAGTGGCATCACTATAGGCCTGGCATCCTTTACCAAATCAATACGAAACTCAATCTCTCGGTGTGGTGGAAGTCCGGTCACTTCTTCGAAAACATCCGGATACTGGCCAACCACGGGCAAACCTAACAACTCACTATGCGGAATGTCGAGGGAGTTTAGAAAACTAGCCAATACCCCCTTACTGGGTAGACCACCAAACACTATCCTCCGCCCATCATCCGCTCTAGCTGTCACCAACAAGCCCTCACAGTCTACCACCACCCCGTATCTTTGGAGCCAATCTACTCCCAAAATAATGCCAAACCCAGTAAAGCCCAAAACAAAGCAATCACAAACAAACATGCATCCATGACTCGATAAGACCACATTACGACAAATCATGCTAAGGCTAGTCGAACCACCAATCGGGTTCATCACTACTAAAGGTCTATCGACAATCTCGGGCTCCAATCCCAACCTATCTACCAGGTCACTAGATATGAAAGAACTGGAAGCTCCGGTATCAAACAAAACTCTAACAGGAACATCGTAAACAGAAAGCATACCTTGAATGACGACATTCTTTCCCTTTTCCGCCGCTGTTGGGGCATTCGACGAAGAAGGAATAGCATTAAGAGCGTAGGCTTTCACCATTTGCTTTTCCTTAGGGGGCTGTGGACACTTGTCCTTGTGATGTCCCAATTGGCCACAATTGAAGCACTTCCTATCCGCTGGCTTGGCCCGACAATTACTAGCATAATGGCCCTTCTTACCACAGCTGAAGCACTCCACATCTTGCTTATTCTTTTTCTTCTGGCCATCCTTAGTCTGATTCTGCTTTCTCTTATTCTGGGAACCACCCTTGCCTTCACCACTTGCTTGTGGCTTTGGCTCACCTGCGGACGCAACCTCAGTCTTCGGCTTAGGGTAGAGAGTTTCTGACATCAATGCTTTCCCTACAATCGACTCAAACGACTCATCGATGTGGTTAATAAGTCTTTCCCCCAAGTACCGATCCAAACCAGTTATGAATTTCTCATTCTTTTTCTCGGCAGTATCAATAAGAGATAACCCATATTTTGACAAAGTGTCAAATTCAGCAATATACTCCGAGACAGCTCTGCCATTCTGCTTGAGCTCCAAGAATTTCTTAAACAGCATTGACTTCTGAGCAGCCGGAATGAACTTCTCACTAAAACGAGCCTTAAACTGTTCCCAAGTAATCTGATCTTCGGGAGTAGCTGCCTTTATAGCATTCCACCAATTCATTGCCCGCCCTTGCAGCTGACGGGACGCTAGCTTTCTTTTCATCGCATCCTCGATACCCAAATCCTCGAAGATACGTTCGCAACTATCCAACCAATCCTGAACATCCGTGGCCGACTCCGTTCCGCGAAACGGCTTCCCACCAAGGCTAGTATAATCCTTATTCAGCTTGGCGAAGTCGACTCTTGGCGCCTGCACTATTGGACCACCACCATTTCCACCATTGGGAGCTGCCCTCTGCACATCTCTAAGCATCTCTCTCATGAGGTCAGTAAACATCGTCCTCATGTCAGCAGCATTCCCATTATTGGCTCCCCTACCGGTACCTCTAACATATCGGCTCATCGTCAATCTGAAAAAGGAAATGATTAACGACTCCATAGTGGTGCTAGTGCAGTACGACTTCATCCTTATACTACTAATAGTATATATATATATATAGCTTTTAAAAACCAAAGTAATCACAAATACGCTCTCTCGTATACGTATATTATCTCTCCCTGATAACTTCCCTAGGTTAACTATGCAACCTAGAGCTCTGATACCAAGTGTGACGGCCCGCCCCGCACCAGCTTGCATTTCCTCCGGAAGTGCGCTGTACACATGCCCAACTAGCACGGGACGGTCGTTAGGAGAAAGGAAAGAAGAGAATGAACTAATCAAGGAACCTGTAGAATGTCTCACAGCGCATCGAACAAAATATAATAATAACATACTTGACATAAAACAGGAGAGACAATGCATAAGCTGAAAATCAAAACTAAACATCATAGCAGCGGAAAATTCAGAATACAACTTATTACAACTTTCAAACTGTCTCAAAGCAAAAGAAAGCTAAAATGGAAGACACACCACCAATGCCCAAGCAGTGATCTTCAACAACACAGGGAGAATACTATATATATGTTACGTGGAAGCCTCCTGCTCGTCTCCGGATCATCTACCCGTGCAACACCAGCTAACCTGTCTCTAGTCTGCTCGTGTGAGCACCCAGAGTAATAAGAGGAGACATAAAACTCTAGGTCAGACATAAAGCCTGGTATAAGCGATAAGCATCTAAACAGAATAATAACAGGTATACTAAACCATACCTGGACCTGCAACCAAAGAGTTAGTACCACGTACCGTACAATACTCCAAGGTGCCATAATAAATAGTGTAAGAATACGGGGGTGGGGTGTGCATGTCATAATGATAGCAAGCAAATCAACCATAGCAACCATCCTCACATCTCTCACTCAGTGCGTAAAGCATACGATATCTGCCACTTTGGAACACTAGACAAATTGAGGTAACGACGAATCCCGACTTGTAGAAACCCTGCTATGACCAAGCCAAACACTTGGAGTCATGACCAAACATCTCAATGACCCATTTCATTGGTTGTAGCCCTTCGTTCTACCTATGCCATAATGGCCCTGAATCCGTCTTTGTACCTCCTACCATAGTGGTCCAAAGCTATAGACGTCGATAACTCCTTAGCACGCGCCCCGCAGCAAAACCCAACCATGAAGCGAACTCGTTGATTCCGATCTGAATCTTGAGCTCTAACTTCTCATTTGGGCTTCCTTTGCATCTCGGGTTTCTGTCATCACCGGATCGGTTCGGTTCCCCTCTTTGCCATCGGTTCGGTTCGGATCCCTTCTTTGCCATCGGTTCGGTTCGGATCCCTTCTTTGCCATCGGTTTGGTTCGTGGCCCTCATCTCGTGGCGGTTCGGATCGGTCGTGGTCACTCCTGGCGGATCGGGTCGGTCTTCGAATCCAATCGTCACCCATCGGTTCGGGTCGGAGTAGCTCGTGCTCACGAGAGGCGGATCGGGTCGGGTGGTGTGAGCGGGTCGGTTCGGATAGTATACTCCAACTTGTGATCCTCCATGGCTATCAAGTCGCAAGCTTCCAGGTGCTTCGGATCGGTCTCCATCATCACAAGCGGTTCGTAGGGACGGCTTCACAACGGTTCGGTTCGGGCCTCCCATCCGATCCGATCCGGTTCAGGTACTTTCCTGCACTGACTTTCCAACGACTGTTTTGCGCCATACGACGGCGTCTTCGACCAATCTAACTATTCTAATCAATCACAATTCATGTCAAACTGTCATAGCAACATATAACATCAATTGCAACACTATAACAACAATTTGATGGATTAAAATGGATCAAACATAGCTAGAACCCCTCATTTTTTCCCTTAATCCCTCTTAATCATGTTTAAGCATACAATTAGCAAAATACATCGAAATTAACCCAAATTTCTAACAGAGCCTTAAAACATTATTTTAGAATTTTAGAAATTTTTCCAGAATTTATTTACGTATAAATTCGCTAATCTTCACTAATTACCCTTAATTACCGTAATTAGTGCAAAAACTATGCAAATCACTCACCTTTGCCACAAAATAAAACACCAAATCTGAAATACTCTCTGTTTGGGTCGAATTCCTATGTATGGCAGCAGCTCCAACCTTGCTTTGTTGCTATTTGGTCTTGTTTTGATGTAGTTTAGGCTTAATCTTCACTAAAAATGTGTTTTGGAGTGGTTTTAGAGGATGGAAGCCATTACTAGGGTCTCAAGAAGGTTTGTGGCGGCTCAAAACTGAAATGAAAGTGATTCCCTAACCCTAATCAGTCCTCCTATACCTCTAAACCCGAAATTCCCTTCTGGGACTAACTGCTAATCACCCGGTTAAGCCCAATTAAGCTGTTTTTCGCCATCTGAAACTTGTTTCAGCCATATCTCCCAAACGGTGAGTCCGTTTGGCTAATGTGACCACTCTACGGAAAGAGAGACCATCATCCGGAGCCAATGGAAGTGGTTTCAGGTCAAAATTCCTTTCCAGTCAAAAGTTATGGCCAAAACAGTGCCACCTAGGGGTAAAATGGTCATTTAAAAATCGGGAAAAATCATGAACATGGGAAATGACCCCAATAGCCGTCTCCCAAAGTTACATGACCATACGACTTCGTATGTGACAGAAATAAATATCCTACGATCCTATGATGCGTAGAATGCGGGTCGTTACAGGGTTAAAGAATCAGTGTCATTTAAAAACAGGATTCACGATAAACCCAAAATCACATTCCATTAATTATCGGGTTAAAGAACAAGTGTTATTTAAAACACTGTTCACGATAAACCCAAAAATCAATACCAATTCAATTCCAATTAAATATTATTTAATTGGTACACTTCATTAAATCTAAATAAAAAGATTTAATCTTTTTCTCAACTGGGCTTAAGAATAGTGTTAATGAAGACACCATTCACGACGAACCCAAATCACATTTGATATTAAATACAAGGCTCTAAATAGAAAATATATCAACTTATATTCAATATCAAATTCTACGACCAACAAATATCGTATTGGAAATAACGATATATATATATCTTTCAAATTTCCATAACAACATCTGTATAATCACGAAATCCAACATCGAAATATTCCGAAGACAATTCCGATTCAAATCCATTCCAATGCAATTATTGGAAATTTGGGTTATTTTAAAAACCATTTCAAATCCAATTTATTTATTTTAAAAATAAATAAATTATTATTCTAGTTCAAAACTAGTTCATTTCGATAAAAATCTATTTTTATCCTTTCAAATATGGAGTTTTTCATCCCAATTCTTCAAAAATCATTTCTTATGATTTTACCCAAATTATTACTATTTTTAATAATTTTATCAAGGCCCGTACAGTCGATTTCCATCAACGGCCATCGAACTGTACTTACAGCGACCTTTTTCAAATTTGATTTGGACATAATTCCAAATCCAACCGTTAGATTTCAAATTTCTAATATTTGTTAGAAAGCACTTTTCGATACGAACCCAATGGTTCCCGTTTTAGGAGAATCCGACGGTCGGATCTCCCGCAATATCCATTCGAAGTCAATGGTCAAAATTCGCGAACCGCCGCGGCGCGGCGCGTTCTATTCAGGCCATTATATTATATATATAATATATATAATATATACTTCGTCGATTTCCTTTTAATACGAATTTTACAAATCGTTTTAAATTCGTTTTCAAAACGATTTCAACTTCCTTTTCAACTTCAAATCAAAATTGAATTTTCCCTTTCAAATTCGTTTTACATTCATTTCAAATTGATTTCAATTCAAATCGATTTTTAATTCAATTTCAATTCGTTTTCAATTCAATTTCAATTCGAATTCAATTCTATTCAATTTCAATTCGAATTCATTTCTGTTCAATTTCAAATCATTTCTGTTTATTTCGAATTTCAAATCGATTCAATTTAATTCGAATTTCAAATCAATTCAATTTAATTCGAATTTTAATTCACTTCAATATTCATTTCAATTTGAATAAAATCGATATAAATATCGTTCACGTCAAAATGGCGCAAATCTAATCAACACGTCTTTATATATTTCTATTTTCAAATATTTCTATTTCAAATATTCCTATTTCAAAACTGGAACGAGGCCCAATCAATTTCCATATAATGTTAATTATATGGATTTTCTACAACACATGTATAAAACAACAACGATAAATAATCAACCATCATCCAGAGTGCACCATACAACTGCATAAGTATTAAATATAAATAATTAACTCTTACACAGCCTGTCGACCAATCGATCGACATACAACTAAACAATCGGGATTAGTGTACGTCAAATATCATCCCAATACCCGTGTGGGGATTAAAACAATCAAACACAGATTTTATTGGTGCAGTTGGACGATGTGTAAAATTTATCGTCCCAATCAATATCTGTCAAATGTGTGTATATAAACAAATCCTTCGATTTGTTTATATTTATTTCATTTTAAATACACGTTAAAATTCTATTTTTAACTATAAAATATTTTTAACTATATAAATATTTTATTTCATTTCACATCACATCACACATTGAACTACAAATCAAAATCAAACAAAACAAGCATACAAGCCGTCCATGGTTTGTGGACGACGGGTGTCGGGTGCTACTAAACACCGTCTGCATCCTAGTATATATTTTAACTAGAAAATTAAATTGAAAGTGAGAAGTTCTCAACGAGGGTTCCACTCCGCCGGTTATATTTCCGAATTTCTGAATATATGGTTTTGCCCGTACTTCCAACATAATCCTTATCACGCTGTTCACATATAAATAAAAATCACATTTTTATTCCTAAGTTATATGGATAAAAATCATATTTTTATATTTCTGCATTATATAAAAATTATATTTTTACATCGTTAAAAACCATATTTTTATATCGTTATTAGATATATAAAAATCGTATTTTTACTTCGTTAATGAATATATAACAAAACAGTTTTTTACTTCATTAATGAATACATAAAAATCGAATTTTATCTCGTTAATGAATATGTAAAAATCGAATTTTTATCGCTACTTCTATAAAAATCTAATTTTTATATTCTTTCCTTCATGATAAAAATCATATTTTTATATTGTTCTCTTCATGATAAAAATCATCTTTTTATTACTCTACTATAATAAAAATTATATTTTTAATCTCTACATATACTAAAAATTATATTTTTAATACTCTACTATAGTAAAAATCATATTTTTAACTTACTACTCGAATAAAAATTATATTTTTCTTTGCCATATGAATTTATAAAAATCATATTTTGCTTTCTTTCTAGATAAGAAAAATCATATCTTTCCTTTTTCAAATATCATACCTTTATCCACACTGTCTATATAAAACTGGTTTTTAAAAATATACTTTTAACATATATTAAAGAAATCGGATTTAAAAAATTAAAATAATGAAAAAACACACCTTTGCCATAAAAGAAAATCGGATCTATATCGCCGTAGGGGGGTTTCTCTGTAATTGGAAAGGGAGTAGCGAGGAGGGGGAGTCGAGATCGGAGAAGCAGGGGGTGGAGGAGGTTCGGGGTAGGAGGTGGATCCCTGCAGCTCGCGACGACGGTGGTTACAAGGGGGGGGGGCGGCCATGCTCGGTCGAGGTAGGGTTCAGGGGAGTAAACGAGGAGGGGGAAGAGGGAGGATTGGCGCGTTTCGGGTGGAGCTCGCCTGAGGCGATGGCGGCGCTGGCTGTGCCAGGGAGGAGGGCGACAGTGCGATTTAGGTTTAGTTTAGTTTTTTTTCTGAAATTGATTCATCGTGGAGAGAGAAATAGAGAGGGGGGGTATTTAAATATTTATATATTAATAATTTAATATTATATTTTTCCTATATGAGTTGACTTTTTATTCGAACTCGAAATCCAACTCAACGACTGTCGTCTATAGCTAATTACCCCCATTCCGAACATAATGGGATATGTATCGTAAGCTAATTTGATCGTTTCGATCAGTTTTCGTCCAAATCAACATATAACTCTATATATTGAATTTGAACGCGCATTTCAATTTACCGGGGCCACATACGAACTCTAAAAATTACAGAAAATTTATTTCTAGCTTCGTATTGACGATACGGTCCTAACAAAACTAGTTTCGTCAAATTCTGAGACCGTTCGAAAAATGGCCATTTTCCAGTGATTAAAATCAACTAAAACTGGTCAAACGTGCTTTCCTTTGCCACGCTCACATATCGATTCAAAAAATCACAAAATTTGAAACCTAGCAATAACTTGACATCGCAGATCCAACAAAAGTGGTCTCGTCGAAAACCGAGGTCGTTTGCGAAATGGCTATTTTCAAGGGCCGAAATTCCATAGCGACTATTCTGTATTTTCAACTGGACATATCTTTTGATTCCCGCTATGAAATTTTGATTTTTCGGATTCGTTGGAAAGATATTTTCAATTAGATTCTAATATTTTTGGTTTCGCTAAAATCCGTTTTATTTTGAATCCTGTACATTCATTTGAATTTTGAAATCGAATTTTCGAACTACTGCGCCATTTTCAATTTCTTTTATAATTAAAATAAAATATTTATATTCTAACGACGATCTATATGAATCTATACATTCGAATTCTATTCAAAATAAATTTCTCTTCATTATTATTTAAAATAATTCATTTTAAATATTCAAAATTCATCAAAATTGCCAAAATAAAAATTTTAAATTGGCTCAGATTTCCGGGTTATTACAATCTCCCCCACTTAAAACTTTTCATCCCCAAAAAGGAACGAAACCAAAAATTGTTTAACTAATCAACTAAACTTTCATTCTTTTCATTACGGCTTAAGTTCTTCAACTTTTCAGTTTCTAAGAACTTTTCAAAAAAATTCAAAAATTTGGCTAACACCCTAAATTTTCGAAAAATTTCGCCATAACCTCCCCTGCACCCGGGACTTCGGGATATTTCATATAGCCTCCCATAGCCTTCTTCAATCCAAAAGAAAAGGAAAAAGCCAAGCGGCTAGCCAATCGGCTCATAAAATCATCATTACCCAAACAAAACGGTAAATTATGGTAAACATGTACCTATTTGTCGGGCAAACAATTTTATTCTGCTGCTCTAGCCTCCTTGCTATGACCTGTTCAATGTAAGTACATGTACATGCATGCAAATGCGATAAATTTCAATATAACTCACTATTTGATACAATTTGGCTAAAGGTTCAACATTTAATTAAACAAACAATAATCAAACAACACAATCAGCAATCAATTAGTTGATTAGCTTTTTAAATCCATAATTTTGATAAATAGTCAAAAAATCAAATTTTTGATGCTAAATCACAACAATAGGCCCTATCTAATTGTGGTTCTCACACCAGTCTAATGGAAATATATATACATCACACTTTCGAAACTCGAACACAAGTGTTGATGATGACATGCCATCATCAGAACCATCTCCGGGCGACTAGAATGTGATTCTATATCTATCTAGTATATTAAAACTTCAAATACACGCGGATCAGACATATACACAAAGTCTTTATATACTTGATTGTCCAAATTCAATATAAAATAAATAATCAAATACGAATAATTGATTTAAATTTATCAAAACAAAAATTGTTTTCAATTTTAAAAATATACTCTTCACACTCGTTCTAGGATACTACTGATCCTATCTCTAACGAGTTATTCCCATTGGATATTACTAATCCAATTTCTGATGAATTCTTTCGTATGGTTCTAATGTGTCTTGTTCTCTGAGCTTTGTAAACCAAAGCTCTGATACCAACTGTAAGGACCCGTAACTTCCCCGAGAAGGAAAGAACGGATACTTTGAGAACAACACACAAAAGAACGCAGACAGAAGAACATTTCATTGTATATTACAACAATTCTTTCAGATTACAAGAATATACAGAATATGAATAAATATTACACATTCGATAAATATCAGAGATTACAATGAATTACATAGCAGCGGAAAAATAATACAAAACACAACTGAAAGTAATACACGGATATAAAGCTTCCCGAGTATCGTTCCAGCTGTAAACCAGGATCCTGTGAATATAAATCTGCAAAACCAAAACTACTAGCTGCTCGTGCGAAAAATAGGGGCACCCAGAGTTTAGGTTAAAACAATAAACTCCAGGTCAGTCATGTGACTGGTGTGAGAACTAAAACAATTATTAATCTTTATTTTTAAAGTTAGGTAAATCAAGGGACCACGCCGTATAACATGGAACGGGTTTCCTCCCGAGAATACCAGTGCTTAGAATAAACAACACAATGCTTTTTCGAAAAATTTAGCTATTATAAGACCCAGGTCCCATCACACAATGCAACGCAAGCCGAAGGATAGGGTTTTACCTTATAATAGCCAAACATGCTTAGTACGTTTAAAAACAAATCATTTGATACTATATTAAGTGTATAGTGTCAAAACAATTTCAATCATAAATATCAATCATAGGCGGCATAACATCCCATGCTACTATGTCGCCAAAACTAGGCTCTATAAATAAAACCGCAAAGTCATGTATTGGAAGTTGGATTTCCATCTGTGAACCGAGGAAAAAGATAGTCCTCTACCGATTCGAGACAATCTAGCCCATGTCTCAGGCAAGTACTCAGTCAAGCCTTTGGATCGTCAGGGCCGGTCCACCGATGTGGATTAAATTTCTGAACACTGCGTTTCCCCGCCCTTTGGGGCGTAAATGAGCCAACAAATGACTCCATCGGCTTCACATAGTCACTGATATATCCGAGGCGCCTCGCAACAGCAACAACCACATAAGTCAAACTCGTCAGGGCGTGTAAAACCACTGACTCCACTTCTAGCAAGAAAGAAACGCATGTCCTCCCTGAGGTCCTTCTCCCATTTCTGGTTCACAACCGGGGTGTGAGGCTCGCGAATCCACGCTACACAAAGCTTTGCCACACAGGCCGTACTTTGATCATCAACCACAAGACTTTGCTTTTCAACAGAAGCCTTGATCATTTGCCACTTAGGCATGACACACAGGCAATTCACTTCATGCGATTGATATCCATCAATATATAACCCCTGAGCTCGTACGTCTCAGAGAAGGGCGTTAAGCAAGAGAATAAATTATCCACCGCCAAAAAGATATATATTTAATAGAAATCAATCACACAGACTAAAATCCAATGTCAGACACACAGTCCATTTACAAGTTCGTTCTGGGTCTGAACGAAACCGGAGGCACCTAGTACCCCGCATATCCATCGATCTCCAAGTACGTCTGGACGATCACCAACTGATTCTCTCCTCTTGGGTGTACGGCCCAATCTAGATCATCAGTAATTATCCAAACGACGTGAAGACCTACGGTCTTCAACCACCGTCTTCATCTTCGACACCACGTTGAATCAGTTATTCAGAATGGGATAAACCCGGTCTTTCTGAATAACTCGCGTATATAATAAACAAGTGTTACACAAACACAACATACGCCTCATTCCAATTCAGAATATTCTTTTGTTCAAATATTCTTATACTTTGGGAAAGGTTCCCATTAATTTTATCAAAGATAAATTCTTTAAATTTATTCTTTAATCTCCTTTGAATATCAATTCAAACTAGTCGGGATTAGCGAACCACACTGAAGTAATCACTTATTTTAATTTCCCAATCCCAACCTATTCATCCCATGAAGTAAAACTGGTAATACTTCATATCTAACACCACGGTGTTATCGGTAAATTCAATTACCATTTCACGTTCAAATCTAATTAAAGATTTAACTATCGCCTGGAGTAAAACTGGTGATACTCCATTCTCGGTCTTTTCAATCTAATTAAAGATTCATTAAAACTCCACTTAGTTTTAATTTTTAACTGGGTTAAAGAATCAGTGTCATTTAAAAACACGGTTCACGATAAACCCAAAATCACATTCCATTAATTATCGGGTTAAAGAACAAGTGTTATTTAAAACACTATTCACGATAAACCCAAAAATCAATACCAATTCAATTCCAATTAAATATTATTTAATTGGTACACTTCATTAAATCTAAATAAAAAGATTTAATCTTTTTCTCAACTGGGCTTAAGAATAGTGTTAATGAAGACACCATTCACGACGAACCCAAATCACATTTGATAATAAATACAAGGCCCTGAATAGAAAATATATCGGCTTATATTCAATATCAAATTCTACGACCAACAAATATCATATTGGAAATAACGATATATATATATATATATATATATATACATACATACATATATATATATATATATCTTTCAAATTTCCATAACAACATCTGTATAATCACGAAATCCAACATCGAAATATTCTGAAGACAATTCCGATTCAAATCCATTCCAATGCAATTATTGGAAATTCGGGTTATTTTCAAAACCATTTCAAATCCAATTTATTTATTTTAAAAATAAATAAATTATTATTCTAGTTCAAAACTAGTTCATTTCGATAAAAATCTATTTTTATCCTATCAAATATGGAGTTTTTCATCCCAATTCTTCACAAATCATTTCTTATGATTTCACCCAAAGTATTACTATTTTTAATAATTTTATCAAGGCCCGTACAGTCGATTTCCATCAACGGCCATCGAACTGCACTTACAGCGATCTTTTTCAAATTTGATTTGGACATAATTCCAAATCCAACCATTAGATTTCAAATTTCTAATATTCGTTAGAAAGCTCATTTCGATACGAACCCAACGGTTCCGGTTTTAGGAGAATCCGATGGTCGGATCTCCCGCAATATCCATTCGAAGTCAATGGTCGAAATTCGCGAACCGCCGCGGCGCGGCGCGTTCTATTCAGGCCATTATATTATATATGTAACATATATAATATATACTTCGTCGATTTCCTTTTAAAACGAATTTTATAAATCATTTTAAATTCGTTTTCAAAATGATTTCAACTTCCTTTTCAAATTCAAATCAAAATTGAATTTTCCCTTTCAAATTCGTTTTAAATTCATTTCAAATTGATTTCAATTCAAATCGATTTTTAATTCAATTTCAATTCGTTTTCAATTCAATTTCAATTCGAATTCAATTCTATTCAATTTCAATTCGATTTAATTTCTGTTCAATTTCAAATCATTTATGTTTATTTCGAATTTCAAATCGATCCAATTTAATTCGAATTTCAAATCAATTCAATTTAATTCGAATTTTAATTCACTTCAATATTCATTTCAATTTGAATAAAATCGATATAAATATCGTTCACGTCAAATTGACGCAAATCTAATCAACACGGCTTTATACATTTCTATTTTCAAATATTTCTATTTCAAATATTCCTATTTCAAAACTGGAACGAGGCCCAATCAATTTCCATATAATGTTAATTATATGGATTTTCTACAAAACATGTATAAAGCAACAACAATAAATAATCAACCATCATCCAGAGTGCACCATACAACTGCATAAGCATTAAATATAAATAATTAACGCTTACACAGTCTGTCGACCAATCGATCAACATACAACTAAACAATCGGGATTAGTGTACGTCAAATATCATCCCAATACCCTTGTGGGGTTTAAAATAATCAAACACAGATTTTATTTGTGCAGTTGGGCGATGTGTAAAATTTATCGTCCCAATCAATATCTGTCAAATGTGTGTATATAAACAAATCCTTCGATTTGTTTATATTTATTTCATTTTAAATACACGTTAAAAATTCTATTTTTAATTATAAATATTTTTAACTATATAAATATTTTATTTCATTTCACATCACATCACACAATTAACTACACATCAAAATCAAACAAAACAAGCATACAAGCCGTCCATGGTCTGTGGTCGACGGGTGTCGGGTGCTACTAAACACCGTCTGCATCCTAGTATATATTTTAACTAGAAAATTAAATTAAAAGTGAGAAGTTCTCACCGAGGGTTCCACTCCGCCGGTTATATTTCTGAATTTATGAATATCTGGTTTTGCCCGTACTTCCAACATAATCCTTATCACGCTGTTCACATATAAATAAAAATCACATTTTTATTCCTAAGTTATATGGATAAAAATCATATTTTTATATTTCTGCATTATATAAAAATTATATTTTTACATCGTTAAAAACCATATTTTTACTTCGTTAATGAATATATAAAAAAATAGATTTTTACTTCATTAATGAATACATAAAAATCGAATTTTATCTCGTTAATGAATATGTAAAAATCGATTTTTTATCGCTACTTCTATAAAAATCTAATGTTTATATTCTTCCTTTCATGATAAAAATCCTATTTTTATATTGTTCTCTTCATGATAAAAATCATCTTTTTATTACTCTACTATAATAAAAATTATATTTTTAATCTCTATATATACTAAAAATTATATTTCTAATACTCTACTATAGTAAAAATCATATTTTTAACTTACTACTCGAATAAAAATTATATTTTTCTTTGCCATATGAATTTATAAAAATCATATTTTGCTTTCTTTCTAGATAAGAAAAATCATATCTTTCCTTTTTCAAATATCATACCTTTATCCACACTGTCTATATAAAACTAGTTTTTAAAAATATACTTTTAACATATATTAAAGAAATCGGATTTAAAAAATGAAAATAAAGCAAAAACACACCATTTCCATAAAAGAAAATCGGATCTTTATCGCCGTGGGGGAGGGGGTTCTCTATAATTGGAACGGGAGTAGCGAGGAGAGGGAGTCGAGATTGGAGAAGTAGGGGGTGAAGGAGGTTTGGGGCAGGAGGTGGGTCCCTGTAGCTCGTGACGACGGTGGTTAGCAAAGGGGGGGGCGCGGCCATGCTCAGTCGAGGTAGGGTTCAGGAGAGTAAACGAGGAGGGGGAAGAGGGAGGATCGACGCGTTTCGGGTGGAGCTCGCCTGAGGCGATGGCGGCGCTGGCTGTGCCAGGGAGGAGGGCGACGGTGCGATTTAGGTTTAGTTTATTTTTTTTTCTTTCTGAAATTGATTCATCGTGGAGAGAGAAATAGAGAGGGAGGGGGGTATTTAAATATTA
This sequence comes from Allium sativum, assembly GCA_030737875.1. Lineage (NCBI taxonomy): Eukaryota > Viridiplantae > Streptophyta > Magnoliopsida > Asparagales > Amaryllidaceae > Allium > Allium sativum. The sequence goes on along the minus strand of CM060913.1, from coordinate 458,896,203 downwards.
ATAATTTAATATTATATTTTTCCTATATTTGTTAGCTTTTTATTCGAACTCGAAATCCAACTCAACGACTGTCGTCCATTGCTAATTACCCCCATTCCGAACACAATGGGATATGTATCGTAAGCTAATTCGATCGTTTCGATCAGTTTTCATCCAAATCAACATATAACTCTATATATTGAATTTGAACGCGCATTTCAATTTACCAGGGCCACATACGAACTCTAAAAATTACAGAAAAATTATTTCTAGCTTCGTATTGACAATACGATCCTAACAAAACTAATTTCGTCAAATTCTGAGACTGTTCGAAAAATGGCCATTTTCCAGTCGATTAAAATCAACTGAAACTGGTCAAACGCGTTTTCCTTTGCCATGCTCACATATCGATTCGAAAAATCACGAAATTTGAAACCTAGCAATAACTTGACATCGCGGGTCCAACAAAAGTGGTCTCGTCGAAAACCGAGGTCATTTGCGAAATGGCTATTTTCAAGGGCCGAAATTCCATAGCGACTATTCTGAATTTTCAGCTGGACATATCTTTTGATTCCCGCTATGAAATTTTGATTTTTCGGATTCGTTGGAAAGATATTTTCAATTAGATTCTAATATTTTTGGTTTCGCTAAAATCCGGTTTATTTTGAATCCTATACATTCATTTGAATTTTGAAATCGAATTTTCGAACTACCGCGCCATTTTTAATTTCTTTTATAATTAAAATAAAATATTTATATTCTAACGACGATCTATATGAATCTATACGTTCGAATTCTATTCAAAATAAATTTCTCTTCGTTATTATTTAAAATAATTCATTTTAAATATTCAAAATTCATCAAAATTGCCAAAAAAAAAATTTTAATTTGGCTCAGATTTCTGGGTTATTACATGTGGAGTCGGAGTCGAAGCAAGGCATGGATATGGCAAATAAAAGGAGCAGATAGTTCAAAATGGTGGAAGGCGGTTTATTGTAAAAAGGTTGGTGACGCAAATAAAGTGGTAAGGCCAAGTTGCGGGTGTAGTGATGATTTTTGCATGAATTTACATAAACGTGAGGTGGCGAACTGGCGAGAATTGATGCTATGTGTGTTGAACTGGAACTATGTCAAGGAGGGAGCGGCAAGTTCTCGCAGTATTGAACAGACAAAAGGAAATGAATGAGGAGTTGCTTCAGTAATTTGGAGAAAGGGGAAGGGAGTTTCCAATCGTGAAGACGGTACACTCTTGGATCGGACATATAAGATTTGAACGTGAGCCTGTTTAGTAAGGATCTGTTAGGATCGTACAGTCGCAGCTACAACACAGAACTGGTTTGGAGCATTTTGGAGCACGTTATAGTTTTAGGCAATTAAAGTGTCGAGTATAATAAACTAACGCAAATCGTTATTTAATGGTTAACGCGCAAAGGTGAGTAAATTCACTAACTTTGATCTTTTTTTTTTGGAAGGCAATAAGACTTTATTAACAACATTACAATTTACATGAGTTCAGTAAAAACTTACAACTTGAATAACAAGCATTGAGTTGAGAAAAAACTATACAAAGAAACACAGAATTACAAAAAAACTCTACTCAAAAACTAACAAACTGACAGTGAACACTAATTAGGATTCCTTTGAATTTTCCTTAGCACGACCATGAATAGCTCCTTTGCATTTAGACAAACACCATTAAAAATCCTTCGATTCCTTTTTTCCCATACCTCGTAACAAAAAAGCTTCAAAACTCTCAACAGCATAATACTTTTGGGTGTCCTCCATCTAGTAGCGTTGAAAACATTAAACCATTCTATTCTTGAATTATTTGAAGGCCTGTGATAACATCCAGTGACAAGAATATTGCACCAAATCTGATAAACATAAGGACACTCAAAGAAAATGTGATTGTTAGTTTCAGCACCACTTCTACATAATACACATAAATCATCAGGACAGATCCCAATATTGTGCAATTTAGCCTTTGTATTGAGAGCATTAGACATAATTTTCCAAAACAGAAAATTATCTTTGGCTGAACACTTCATATTCCAGACCCTTTTATGCCAAAGAAAAACCTGATTGCCCTCATTCAATAGCTCATATACATGATTGATACTATGTCTCACATCCTTCCATGCTATTTTCAGATCACACATGAAATTGAAACTCAAACTAATTTGAGTCCATAACCTTCTCAATACCGTTGAGCTAGAATGTGGCAAAGAAATAAAACCCCCATGCAAAAAATCATCCACTAAAGCATTATCAGGTATGCCACTATTCCTTCTCAAACTATAATCCACAAAATCACTAAGAATCATACCTTTTCCAGCCCATGGGGTGTGCCAGAAAGAAAGGTTCCTGATTTTAACTGGATTGCACTGTACGAAAGGAAGAAAAACATTCCTTAACTTCAATATTTGTCTCTAACTCCAAGAACAGTTTTGAGGTATATGCATGGTCCAGAACTGCTTTTTTCCAATTAAATTCTTCCAAGCAAATTGAGACAATAAACAACTAGGATCATTATATAATCTGTTGATAAAACTAGATATGGCAGCCTTATTCCATTGTTTAATACTGATTATGCCAAGTCCACCAAACTTCTTATCAACACACAACTTAGAAAAAGATATAGGAATCATTTTTTTAACAAATGGATCTCCATGCCAAAGAAACTTGTTAACAGCACTAGTCACCATATTAATCAACTTGACTAGTAAAATGTAATGTCTCAAATAATAAGTTGTCATAGCTAATAAAACTGATTGAATGATTGTTAATCTACCAACTTGTGACAATTTATTAGAAGGCCATTGTCTCATTTTATCTATAATCTTCTCAAATAAAGGTAAACAACTCACAGTTGAAATTCTACCAGTGAATAAAGGCAATCCAAGGTACATTGAATCTGCAGGTAACTGTCTTAATCCAGATATCAGAGATAACTCATTCTTCTTGTGAATTGGCAATCCAGCAATTTTAATTTGTGACTTCTCAACATTCAGTTGTAAACCTGTAATCTCATAGAAAAAATGCAAAGTATCCAAAATACATTGAATATTCTTCTATGTGGGCTTTGTGAATATTATCAAGTCATCAGCAAATAATAAATGAGTAATCAATGGATTCTTGCAACGAGGATGCAGTTCCAAATTCTTTTTTTTAACTTGATCAACAATTAAAGAATTCAACAATTCCATGACTATAATAAATAAGTAAGATGGAATTGGATCTCCTTGTCTTACTCCTCTCCTCCCTTTGAAATAACCATGTAAACTACCACTTTTTGACACTGAAAATGAAGGTGAAGAAATACATGTGTAGATCCAGGATAACAATGGTTTAGGGAAATTCATTCTAGACATAAACTTTGATCTATTTAAAATATTATAATTATATTTTAATATTAGTAGAATGTTGTGTGATGGTCGTTTAGGTAGATTACAATTCAATTGGTTGAATAATATATATCATTGCATATGTACACATCATTGGTTGGATACTGATTCCATCGATTATAATATTCCCTAGTATGAAATTAGTGTTAATTGTGTTGACTAACATCTGTGAATGCGGGAAACCGGTTAGAGGAATCCAACCGGATTCCTCAAAATATTATATGTATTGTTTGTTTTATATTGTTGATATATATGCACTATGTGAACCCCAATAACATTGAAAAACCGTTGGATATTAATGTTGAATGAAAATTCAACGTTCGTGTAATTTAATCAATAAACGGTATTGATTAAGGAATTGGCAGCAACCGACCATAAATCCATCTTTTTGTTAAGACGTGAGTTGCCGTAAAGCGAATCAACGAAGTAAATTATAAAAAATTTATTTTTATAATTGAAGCAAAGATTAAAATTTATAATAGAAGTTCTATTATAAACAAATATTTTATAGTTAGTTTTTGTAAAGAAAATATAGACAATGGTTTGACATTTAGATCAGTTTATAAGGAAGTGAATGAAGCGACCCGAACTTCCCCGGTCTCCGAAGAGATGAGAAAGAACGAATTACTGTGAGGACAAGACAAAATAGAATGCATACGGAAGAACATTTCATTGCTATTACAACAATTCCATCAGATACAAGAATATACAGAGTATAAATGAATAAATTACAGTCGATAAATATCAGAGATTACAATAAATTACATAGCAGCGGAAAATAATACAAAAGCACAACTAGAAGTGATACACGGATACAGAGCTTTCCGAGCATCGTTCCAGCTGTATACCAGGAATCTGTGAATATAAATCTGCAAAACCAAAACTACTAGCTGCCCGTGCGGAAAATAGGGGCACCCAGAGTTTAGGTTAAAACAATAAACTCCAGGTCAGTCATGGGACTGGTGTGAGAACCAAAACAGTTATTAATATTGGTTTTAAAGTTAGGTAAATCAAGGGACCACGCCGTATAACACGGAACGGGTTTCCTCCCAAGAATACCAGTGCATAAAACAAACAGCGCAATGCTAAATAAAGGAAAATGAAGCTGTTATAAGACCCAGGTCCCATCACACAATGCAACGCAAGCCGGAGGATAGGGTTTTTACCTTATAACAGCCAAAGCATGCTTGATACGTTTAAAACACATTATTTTGATATTACTATAAGTGTATAGTGTCAAAATAATTTCACATCATAAATATCAATCATAGACGGCATGAGTGCCCCATCCCACTATGTCGCCATACTAGGCTCTACAAATAAAACCGCAATACACGTATTGGAAATTGGATTCCATCATGAGCCGAGGCAAGGGGCAAGCTCCTCTCCGCGTTCGAGACACTCTAGCAATGCCTCAGGACCCCACTCTGATCCGTTGGAACCTCCAAGGCCGGTCCTCTCTTACTTTTGAGGATTAATTATTCCTGAACACACGTTTCCCGGTCCTTACAGACCTATATCCGAGGCGCCTCATATCCAACAACCACACAGGTGAAAAGTATATAAATGTCAGGGCTGGTAGGTCACTGACACCACCCTAGCTAGAAGGAAACGTCGTGCACTCCTTGGGTCCGTATCCCGTTTTTGACTCATACCGAGGTGTGAGGCTCGCGAATTCACGTTATACACAAAGCTATGCCACACAGGCCGTGCTTTGATCATCAACCACAAGACTTTGCTTTTCAACAGAAGCCTTGATCAATTGCCACTTACGCATGCCACACTGGCAATTCACTCCATGCGACTGATGTCCATCGATATACAGCCTCTGAGCTCGTACGTCTCAAAAAAGGGCGTTAAGCAAGAGAATAAATTCTCCGCCGCCAAACAGATGTATATTTAATAAAGATCAATCAACACAGAATAAAATCCGATGTCAGACACACAATCCATTTACAAGTTCGTTCTGGGTCTGAACGAAACCGGAGGCACTTTCCTCGCATATCCATCCATCTCCAGGTACGTCTGGACGATCACCAACTGATTCCCTCATCCTGGGTGTACAGCCCAATCAAGATCATCAGTAATCACCCAAACGATGTGAAGACTTCCGGTCTTCAACCACCGTCTTCGTCTTCGACATCTCGTCGAATCGGTTATTCAGAATGGGTATAAACCCGGCCTTTCTGAATAACCCACGTATATAATAAATGAATGTTACACAAACACAACCAACGCCTCATTCCAATTCAGAATATTCTTTTATTCACAAAATCACATTCTTAGGGAAATGTTCCCATTAATTTTATCCAAGATAAATTCTTCTAAATTTATTCTTTAATCCTCCTACGGATATCATTTCAAACTAGTCGGGATTAACGAACCACACCGAAGTAATTATTTATTTTATTTCCCAATCCCAACCTATATATCCCATGGAGAAAACTGGTACTACTCCATTCCTAACACCACGGTGTTATCGGTAAAATTAATTACCATTTCACGTTCAAATCTAATTAAAGATTTAACTATCGCTTTGGAGCAAAACTGGTGGTACTCCATTCTCGATCACCTTTCAAATTTGATAATTTAAATTATCAATTCACATTTTAATCTAATTAAAGATTTCTTTAAAACTCCACTTAGTTTTAATCTTTTCAAAAATCAATATCCTGTTTTTAACTGGGTTAAAGAACCAATGTCATCTAAAACACGATTCACGATAAACCCAAATCACATTTGATATTAAATACAAGGCTCTGAATAGAAAATATATCGACTTATATTCAATACCAAATTCTGAAACCAACAAATATCGTATTGGAAATAACGATATTAAATATATCTTTCAAATTCCCATAACAATATCTGTATAGTCACGAAATACAACATCGAAATATCCCGAAGATAATTTCGATTCAGCTCCAGTCCAATCTACGTATTGGAAATTATCGATTATTTTCAAAATCACTTTCAAATTCAATTTATTTATTTCAAAAATAAATTGATTTTAATTCTAGTTCAAAGCTAGTTCATTTCGATAGAAATCTATTTTTACCTATTCAAATGTGGAATTTTCCAGCCCAATTCTTTCCAATTCACATATTATAATTTTACACAAATTATAGATATTTTTAATAATTTTATCAAGGCCCGTACAGTCGATTTCCAACAACGGCCATCGAACTGCACTTACAGCGACCTTTTTCGAATTTGATTTGGACATAATTCCAAATCCAACCGTTAGATTTCAAATTTCTAATATTCATTGGAAAGCTCTTTTCGATACGAACCCAACGGTTCCGGTTTTAGGAGAGTCCGACGGTCGGATCTCCCGCAATGTCCGTTTGAAATAAATGGTCGAAATTCACGAACTGCCGCGGCGCGGCGCGTTCTATTCAGGCCATTATATTATATATATAATATATATAATATATATTTCGTCGATTTCTATTTAAAACGAATTTTATAAATCGTTTTAAAATCGTTTCTGAAACAATTCAACTTCTATATTCAATTCAAATCAAAATTGAATTCTTCTTTATAAATCCGTTTTAAAATTCATTTCTATTCAATTCAAATTTTAATTCAATTTGAATTCATTTCAATTCACTTTCAATTCATTTCGAAATCGTTTTCAATTCAATTCGTTTCGAAATCGTTTTCAATTCAATTCATTTCGAAATCGTTTTCAATTCAATTCGTTTCGAAATCGTTTTCAATTCAATTCATTTCGAAATCGTTTTCAATTCAATTCATTTCGAAATCGTTTTCAATTCAATTCATTTCGAAATCGTTTTCAATTCAATTCATTTCGAAATCGTTTTCAATTCAATTCATTTCGAAATCGTTTTCAATTCAATTCATTTCGATTTTATTCGAATTCAAATTCACTTTCTATTCAATTCGAATCGAATTCATTTTCTATTCAATTCGAATCGAATTCATTTTCTATTCGATTCGAATTCACTTCAAATTGATTCAATAAAATTTCCATTTGAATTTTTAATCTAATTCAATTTGAATTTCCTTTCAAAATATTAAATTTTGAAATCACTTTTCAATATTCATTATAAAACGAATAAAATCGATATAAACATCGTTCGCGTCAAAATAACGCATCTCTAATCAACACGGCTTTATATTTCAATAATTCGTTATTCTATTCAACAAATGAATATTTGTTCTATTCAACACATGAATCTATATTTCTTTCAACACACGACTAATCTCAACACATGAGTACTGTCGACACATCACTATTTTTGTTATGTAAAATATTTTATAAAACTATGGTATCTATCGTTTGATTTTTAATTAGACTTCTACTGAGAAGTAGTTCTAATTTTAAATATGATAAATATGTAAATTTTATTATATAAAATATTTCACTCAACACCTGAACATCGTCAACATATGACTATTTTTATATTCAACACATGAATCTTTCTTTTCTAATATTCATTATTTTCCCGATTGGAATGAGGCCCAATCAATCACCATATAACGTTAATTATATGGATTCCATACAACACATGTATATAATAGCATTGAAAAATAATCAATCATCAACCAAAGTGCACTACACTGTGTAAGCATCAAATGTGGATATCTGACGCTTATAACAGCCTGTCAATCAATCGATCGACATATTTAATCAATCAGGATGAGTGAACATCAAATTTCATCCCAACACCCGTGTGGGGTCGGCGCCAGGGCGCGGCGGCCCTGGTGGCAGCGGCGGTGGCGGCTTTGGCCCCCCCGTCGTTCGCCCTTTTTTTCCCTTTTTTTTTTTCTTATTTTTCGTTTCTGAATGAAAACGAGAGGGGGGGTTATATATTTTTTTTTATTATTTTAATTAATTTATATTTCAAAAAGTTGACTTTTACATACGACCTCGAAACGAGGCCCACCGCGTGTCGTCCATAGCGTTTTACCCCCATTCCGAACACAATGGGATATGTACCGCAAGCTGATTCGACTGTTTGAATCAGTTTCCGTTTAATTTGCATTTAAATCACTATATTGAATTTTAAATGTACATTTCAAATTACCGGGGTCACATACTAACTCTATAAATTGCAGAAAAATATTTTCTAGCTTCGTATTGACGATACGGTCCTAACAAAACTAGTTTCGTCGAATTCTGAGACCGTTAGAAAAATGGCCAATTTCCAGTCGATTAAAATCAACTGAAATGGTCAAAACACGTTTTCCTTTGCCACGCTCACATATTGATTCGAAAAATTATGAAACTTGAAATCTAGCAATAACTTGACATCACGGACCCAACAAAAGTGGTTTCGTCGAAATCCGAGGTCATTTGCAAAATGTCCATTTTTAAGGGCCTGAATTCCATAGCGACTATTCAGAATTTTCAACTGGACATATCTTTTGATTCTCACTAAGAAATTTCAATTTGTCGGATTCGTTGGAAAGATATTCACAAATAGATCCTAATGTTTTTGGTTTCACTAAAATCCGGATTGTTTTGCACCCGGTACATTCAATTGAAGTTTGAAATCGAATTATCGAACTACCGCGCCATTTTCAATTCCTTTTATAATTATATAAAAATTTTATATTCTAACGACGACGTATATAATTATATACGTCGAATTCTATTCAAAATAAATTTCTCGTCAATTTTATTTAAAATAATCTATTTTAAATATTCAAAATTCACTAAAATTGCCAAAATAAAAATTTCAAACTGGCTCGCATTTTACGGGTTGTTACAGTGAACCTGTAATTATCCTAGTAGTTAACATTTGGATAATTAATTTAAGACAAACAATTCAGAATATTATTAGATTAATTATATTAATCTAACGATCAGAAGTAATTAAAACCAGTTAACAAATTAACTGGTAATATGAAGTTGACTAAATAAACTGTTTTACTGGAAAATGATTATTAGATTATTTGGTCTTCACTCGATCTAATGATAATAACTTGGAAATTAATTGTTCAAAATTAATAAGATTTCTTATCAATACCTTTTCAATTAATAAAGTTTAAATGATTATTGAACAAGTAGAATAAGTCATTGTTTAATAAAGTAAACAACCAATCTAGTTTAACTTGATATTGAAGTAAACCGTTTTACTTCAGTTATGGTAACGTTAATTAAAATGTAATTATTTTAATTAAAGTAATTATTCTTAAATGGGATTCATTTGAGATAATATTAAGTTTGTGTGAGATGTTTACCTAAATTAGATAAAATGATTCAAATGGAAAGTAAAATGTCAGAAGACGAAGAGCGCTAATGATTTTTGATAAAAGAAGTTATAAATGGAATTGTATAAGTAAGATGAAGCAAAGAATTAATATTTAATATAGATAGTTATGAACAACCGAGTTTCAGAGTAAGGATATGGTGTTATAAAAACCATATTTCATATTAAGTAAGAAATACAGTTTAATGGATATTGTAAGTAATAAGGAGTTTAGAATTACGGAATTATATCTGTTCTAAGGTAAGAATGTTGTCGATCAAGGTCTGAGAGATAAATAAAATACCCCAACTTGAACGGCTTCACTATTATTGAGGAATGGTATCAGTTTGTAACTGAAAGATATGTCAAGATTAGTTATAAAAGGGATATTGCAGCGTATAGTAAGTCTTTGAACTATAACAATAAAATATCGTTGTTGACTAGGCTTAAGAGTGACTGTTATGTCAAGATTAGTTAAAGGGGAATATTACACCGTATGACAAGTTTTTGAACTATAACAATAAATTAGCATTGCTGACCAAGCTTAAGCGTGATTTTTATATACAACACTATTTCCTAGGGAATGAAAACTGTTTGGTTTAAAATCCACTTACTCTAAAAGTAATAAGTAACGATGTTTGGCGAAAGAAATATAAGAACGAGTTTAGAAAGAGAAATTGGAGAATCATTCAGAAAACCATGACATCATTTCAATGTTCGAAATATGATTAGAATTAAACCATTATCATTTGGAATTATAATTCGACAATGTCGAATATTATGAAAATAAGTTATTTTAGAAATTATAAATTGATAGGATAGTAAATACTTGGTTTTAAACCAATAAATTATAATGGAATATGTAATCAAGATTAAGGTTATAAACGTGATATCTACTTAACAAGAAGTGACTTAGAAATAGAGTTTATGAAGTGGAATGGGAAGATAAAATTATAAAATAGCTCGATAAATATGATTGAGCCCGTAAGGGTATTTATTACTTAATTGAAGATTTATTCGATAAAGGTGTTCAGGTTTCTATAAATGGATTATATTCACATTTTAAAATGAATAGTGTCTAAAAAGCAAATGTTGCAAATTAAATAGTTATAATGAAAACTGGGAATGTTCTCCAAGAAGTGTAAGGCTTAAACGGGTTTGGGAAAATATCTAGGAAGATTTAGGAAACTGGAAAATTATTGTTAAAAAAAAAAGGCCAGTGATTGTGTGATGTTTAGTTATACATTTAAATGAATGTTTGTTTTACTTCGATAGTTAAATAACCGACTATCGAAGTGTTTTGACCATCGTTGTCGATATGGAGAGACCAATTGGATTTATTATCCGAAAACCACTCCGTATAAGCATAAGCGCTGCGAATTAGATTATGCTGAAGATAATTGAAGACAGAGTGAAATGCAAGGGTCGTTCTGTTCCAGAATGGTGCTTTCTGTTTGTCCAGACCCAGGACAACTTGTATGGACGAGTGTCTGGCAGAGTATAGCTAACAAATCACATACGGTTGATCTCTTAAAGGTAGTACGTCTGGTGGCGGAGGAATTCGTTCCTATTAGCTTTTTATACCTGGGATATTTTTGGAAATCGATTAGTGAATTGACGGGTTTGACGATGTGGCATTCAAAGTGAATGGTGATCTGATGTTCTGAAGGATAACGTGGCCTCTAGCCTCACAACCAGGAAATGACAAAAATCGGGCAGGCAACATGGCTATGTGGGTCGCACCCATTAGGGTGTATAATCACCTATCTAGAGAAAATTCCTTTTGCTTCTTTAATCTATCGATGTTGTCCCTTTTCGCGAAACGATTGCTGATCCCAATTGTTGGTGATATACATTCGATACACTCAAGTGAAATGAGTGGTCGGTTATGTGTGGGCCAGGTTGCAAGGCGTTCTTGTTGAACCCCAGTGTATCCCCTCTAGAGTACACTGATCGGGAGGTGGTCCTATACCTTGTCATAGTTGGAATCCAATCTCCAATAAGCGTCCTACGGTTTTTGATTTTATACTTTGTATGTGGAGCGTGAGATGCAAGCGTTCTGCTATTTGGTTAGTTATTTGATTAGACATTATTATAATATCACTGGATTTTGATATCAAAAATGGTTTGGTTATAGTAAGGTAAAAACCGTCCGTGTTTATGTGTGGGCTAGTCTTATTATTACCCTTTTGTTTCAAAAGGATTTTCAGAGTTAAATAATATGATTGGAGTTTACTTACACCAGCCCCATGACTGACCCAGAGGTTATTTTGTTTTGTTTTCCCTAAACTCTTGGGTGCCCAAATTTGTACGAGCAGTCACGTGTTTCAGGCTTTGCAGATCCACTTGGAGGAGCTCGAAGCAGAAGGCTTCACCATTAGTATTTAGAGATTATTTCCGTTGTGATATGATGTATTGTACTCTGATAATGGTATGTATGTACAATTCAGATTTGTATTTCAAAATTATTACATTTTATTCATTCCGCTGTGAGTTTCGTCTTTACTCTGATTCTGTTTAGTTGTATTCTTCTTCTTCGTCTTCTTCTATTCTATTAGTTCTATCTTATCTTTCTCACCCTCTACCTTCTTTCTATTAATGATCTGAATTTTCGTGCACTTTGAGTTGAATGTGTTGGATATTAGTCAGCTCAAATTGGTATGGATTTTCGGGCCGTTACGGTTGGTATCAAAGCATAAGGTTAAGTGGTTACCTTGGCTCTGTGGCATGACTTAGTAAAAATAGGGTTAGTAGTACCCTAGATTGAGCATGAGTGTGTGTGTATATATATATATATATATATATATATATATATGAGCGTGTATTTGTAAATTAATATAAAAACTGTTTTATATTGTGTTGACTGGTCGGTCAAGCGGTTTATGAATTCTGGTCGAAACAGTAATGCAAACTATGTTGATAGGTGTTTCTAAACTCTTGAACAGAGTAATTCGACACAGTATGTTTTGGAAAATAGGGTAAATGAAATAATTTTACCCAAAAATATATTTTGATATGGAAAAAATATTTATATTGGAATTATTACAATATATATATATTGAATGTGTCGGTTGAAATTATAATCGAATAGGGTTATGATTGAATTGGTTATAAATAAACAATAAGAATTCACGTGAGTATAATATATAAATCAGGTAAATTGAATCTGAATCTGAATTTAAAACCAGAATTGAAATAAAACGCTAGAAATTTGGAAAGTAGTTGTAAATAAAATGTGGACTAAATTTATGGAAATTTAAAATCCTGGGGATATTTGAAAATGTTTTCCAAACATTATGAAAGATATTTTGATGTAATTTCAAAATAAAGTGTTTAAATGAGTTTTTGGAAATGATGTAGTATTGAAGTCACTTCGGTAGCCGGAAAATAATACTGATGATGGATGGCCACATTATCAGTACTACCAAAGATTTTGTTTTTGATTTATTGTGAGGAAACAAGTTATCAGAAATTCAAATGTTTTGAATAATATATGATTTCAAACCGATTTGAGAATAAATCCCAGGAATTTGAATTCTGAAATAAAGATTTAACTTATGGAGTTAAAATGGTAAAAGTGGGACTTAAACTAAGATAAACAAAATCGGACTGAATTTGAAACGATCCAGAATGGAAATTGTAAAAGAGAAATATTGGAGATTCGAGTTATTAAAATGAATTGATTCTTGGAGAATAAGAATCGAATTTTGAATTTGGAGATGAAGATAACTGATTTGAGAAATAAATCAGTAAAAGGAATTGGAGTTGAAATAGAAATTTGGCTTAGAAAAAGCGAAAGATTGGTTTGCGAATGGATTGATGGGAGATCAGCCAAGAATGCTTGGATATATGTTAAAGTGATAGCAAGATGGCAGAGATAGAGTTAAATGCCAACAAAAAAGGTACAAGTTTACCTTATATTCGAGTATGAGATTTATGAACTATTTTTGGAAAGCCGCTTGGCTGTTTTTTTTCTTTTAGATTTGGAGAAGGCCCAGAGTGGTGAGTTGTAGTAGTATCGATTGAGCCGTGCAAAGGAGATGCTGGCAAAATTCTCCGAAAATTTTAGCTATTAGGAAATTTTCAAAATTTCTAAAAGGATTTGTTAAAAAGAAGGAATAAATTTTTAATTGGAATTAATTGGTTCAGTTAAAACTAAATTTAAGAAATTAAATAAAAGATTTTAATCTGGTTATAATAGGAATTGTAACAATTTTTACGACCTTAGTAATTTCGGGGACGAAATTCTTTTAAGGGGGAAGGAATGTAACGTCCCTCATTTTTATCGGTTTATATTTGAATATTTAAATTAGTTTAAATATTGAATTTGTAATATAAGTGGATTTATATATTAATTAAAACGAAGTTGAACGTATAAAAATATATATTAAATATAATCGAGCTGTAATGTCGCGGCAGTTCGTAATTTAACATTCTGGACTTCAACTGAATGTATAGGATTCGTTATAAATCAGATTTCTTTGAAACAAGAAACGTTGGAATCCGTTGAACTGTATTTTTCTAATGGATGTGAAAAAAACCAAGATTTCGTATTATAAATGGGAAGTTATGTCCAAATTAAATATTCAGAAAAGCAGCGGCATATTCGTTTATGGCCATAACGGTTATTTAAATATCGGATTCAAATTTGGACAAGATTCTTTTGAGATGTAGTGATAATTTTATTTTTTGAATTTTACTGTAATTTTTAATTAATTAAATAAGCAACTTTTTATTTGGAGTATTTTGCACTCTGTATCAGTATTTCGGGGTTTCACAATATGAGTTAACCTATGGATATTATTATATTTTTGGGACCGTAGCACATTGCTGGACACGATTGTGTCCTTATTTCTGTCCCTAGTGGCTTGGACATGAACGTAATTATATGTAACGAAGTACACTTAAACTTTAACACATGGATATATACACTAGCTAGAAACTAAAGATTTCAACATTTCCTACCTACCAAATTTTCAAAGCCTCAGCAACTAAGAAAGGCTACTGCGTCCTCCCTAAGATTTGACCAGACATAGTCCCCACGTCCCTATCCCTTCACAAGTAAGAAATAAATCAATTAAATACTTATACTTTGCCTCTAAGCTTTGTGCAGTAGCAATACGGCTTAAAATCTTAGAGCATGAATTGTCACTTTCCTCTGAAATCCTACGTACTACAATACTACTTCCTCCTATTCCTTAGCATAGAAGGAATCAACTCTACAAATAGGCTTATACGATGTATACCATGTTGCTAATAGCTTAATGACGAAGAAAAACTCTGTATGAATCTTCAATCACACATGTACATCCTAACACGTAACATCTACCAGCTAAGCTAATACAAGCTATAAAATGACAACGATCTCATCTCTTCTCCTTGGTCTTTATATACATCGCAAAGCAATAAATGTTCACAGCAAACTAAACCACAAGAAACGAAATGGAAAAAACGAACCCATCATTCAATAAAGTAAATATATATATACAAAAAACCACTGCATGAACGAGGAGCGAACTAGTAAGTAGAACAACGGGAAGTTCGAGCTGCTGTTGATGTGGAAGGGAGTTGTCGACAGTGGTGTAGAAGGCTATGGGAAGCAGTTTGAGTCTCGATTTAATGAAGGCGTGAAGAACACTAAGAAGAGGAGAGCGAGAAGTGTTGTAAAAGGGGATGCAAGAGGGAAAGCAGCTTTAAGCTGCTGCATGAGGTTGCATGTGGCCAACCGTGACTCCTTGTCCATGGCCCTTTTGCTGCAGTCCGAAAGGGATAAAGTGAGGTTCGAATGAGGTCTGTTGGTGATCGGATGGGAAGCAACGGTGAGGGCGATTTGATTCTTTGAATTGGAGAGGAAACGATGGGGGTGTGTTGGTGAACGGATCTGATCTCTGGTAAGCTCCAACGTGGAAAACTGTGGAGTTTAAGTGGTATATATGGCACTGGGTGTGCGTATTTTGTCAGGTTAGGGATGTTATCAAGTATTGTGTCAGTGGACATGCGAGTTAATTTGTTGTGATCTGCAGCATACATATGTTAAAGAAGGAAGAGCGGGATTTAAACGTGGGTTTGGTCTTCTGAAAAGATGATTTGCGTTGGTGAAGAGTAAATTGAACCAGACGAGATACGAGAAGCATTGGCAATTGGTGAGGAAGTGTTATGGTTTTACAGAGGAGAGTAAATGGATGAATGGGTTTGTTTGGATACAGTTGCGAAGTGATCACTTGAAGGCGGCTGTGTTGGGTATGTGGAAAATTCGATGTGTCTAAGATTATAGCTAGGAGAAACTTGTTTCTACCGGACCAAATAAGTATGCAGGAGAGTGTTGGGATTCTGGAAGGGTTAGAATGGTTGTGTGGAGTTGGAGTCGAAGCAAGGCATGGACATGGCAAATGAAAGGAGCAGATAGTTCAAAATGGTGGGAGGCGGTACATTGAAAAAGGGTGGTGACGCAAATAAAGTGGTAAGGCCAAGTTGCGGGTATAGTGATGATTTCTGCATAAATTTACATAAACGTGAGGTGGAGAACTGGCGGAAGTTGACGCTCTGTGTGTTGAACTGGAACTATGTCAAGGAGGGAGTGGCAAGTTCTCATAGTATTGAACAGACAGAAGGAAATGAATGAGGAGTTGCGTTAGTAATTTGGAGAAAGGGGATGGGAGTTTCCAATCGTGAAGACAGTACACTCTTGGATCGGACAAATAAGATTTGAACGTGAGCCTATTTAGTAAGGATCCGTTAGGATCGTACAGTTGCAACTACAACACAGAACTGGTCTGGAGCGTTTTGGAGCACGCTACAGTTTTAGGCAATTAAAGTGCCGAGTATAATCAACTGACGTAAATCGTTATATAACGGTTAACGCGCAAAGGTGAGTAAATTCACTAACTTTGATCTATTTAGAATATTATAATTATATTTTAATATTGGTTGAATGCTGTGTGATGGTCGTTTAGGTAGATTACAATTAAATTGGTTGAATAATATATATCGTTGCGTATGTACACATCATTGGTTGGATACTGATTCCATCGATTATAATATTCCCTAGTATGGAATTAGTGTTAATTGTGTTGACTAACATCTGTGAATGCGGGAAACCGGACGGAGGAATCCAACCAGATTCCTCAAAATATTATATGTATTGTTTGTTTTATATTGTTGATATATATGCACTGTGAGAACCCCAATAACATTGAAAAACCGTTGGATATTAATGTTGAATGAAAATTCAACGTTAGTGTAATTTAATCAATAAACGGTATTGATTAAGGAATTGGCAGCAACCGACCATAAATCCATCTTTTTGTTAAGACGTGAGTTGCCGTAAATCGAATCAACGAAGTAAATTATAAAAATTATATTTTTATAAATGAAGCAAAGATTAAAAGTTATAATAGAAGTTCTATTATAAACAAATATTTTATAGTTAGTTTTTATAAAGAAAATATAGACAATGGTTTGACATTTAGATCAGTTTATAAAGAAGTGAAGCTGTAATTATCCTACTGGTTAACATTTGGATAGTTAATTTAAGACAAAAAATTAAGAATATTATTAGATTAATTATATTAATCTAACGGTAAGAAGTAATTAAAACCAGTTAACAAATTAACTGGTAATATGAAGTTGACTAAATAAACTGTTTTATTGGAAAATGATTATTAGATTATTTGGTCTTCACTCGATCTAATGATAATAATTTGGAAATTAATTGTTCAAAATTAATAAGATGTCTTATCAATACCTTTTCAGTTAATAAAGTTTAAATGATTATTGAACAAGTAGAGTAAGTCATTGTTTAATAAACAACCAATCTAGTTTAAATTAATATTGAAGTAAATCGTTTTACTTCAGTTATGGTAAAGTTAATTACAATGTAATTATTTTAATTAAAGTATTTGTTCTTAAATGGAATTCATTTGCGATAATATTGAGTTTATGTGAGATGTTTACCTGAATTAGATAAAATGATTCAAATGGAAAGTAAAATGTCAGAAGACGAAGAGCGCTTATGATTTTTGACAAAAGAAGTTAAAATTGGAATTGTATAAGTAAGATGAAGCAAAGAATTAATATTTAATATAGATAGTTATGAACAACCGTGTTTCAAAGTAAGGGTATGGTGTTATAAATACCTTATTTCAAACTAAGTAAGAAATACGGTTTAATGGATATTATTAGTAATAAGGAGTTTAGAATTACAGACTTATATCTATTATAAGGTAAGAACGTTGTTGATCAAGGTCTGAGCGGTAAATAAAATACCCCAACTTGAATGGCTTCACTATTATCGAGAAATGGTACCAGTTTGTAACGGAAAGAGATGTCAAGATTAGTTATAAAAGGGATATTGCAGCATATAGTAAGTCTTTGAATATAACGATAAAATAACGTTGTTGACTATGCTTAAGAGTGACTGTTATGTCAATATTAGTTAAAGGGGAATATTACACCGTATGACAAGTTTTTGAACTATAACGATAAATTAGCATTGTTGACTAAGCTTAAGCGTGATTTTTATATACAACACTATTTCCTAGGGAATGAATACGTTTTGGTTTAAAATCCACTTACTCTAAAAGTAATAAGTAACGATGTTTGGCCAAAGAAAACTAAGAACGAGTTTAAAAAGAGAAATTGGAGAATCATTTAGAAAACCATGACATCATTTCGATGTTCGAAATATGATTAGAATTAAACCATTATCATTTGGAATTATAACTCGACAATGTCGAATATTATGAAAATAAGTTATTCTAGAAATTATAAATTGATAGGATAGTAAATACTTGGTTTTAAACCAATAAATTATAATGGAACATGTAATCAAGATTAAGGTTATAAACGTGATATCCACTTAATAAGAAGTGGCTTAGAAACAGAGTTTATGAAGTGGAATGGGAAGATAAAATTATAGAATAACTCGGGAAATAAGATTGAGCCCGTAAGGGTATTTATTAATTAATTGAAGATTTATTCGATAAAGGTGTTCAGATTTCTACAAATGGATTGTATTCACATTTTAAAGTGAATAGTGTTTAAAAAACGAATGTTGCAAACTAAATAGTTATAATGAAAACTGGGAATGGTCTCCAAGAAGTGTAAGGCTTAAACGGGTTTTTGGAAAATATCTTGGAAGATATAGAAAACTGGAAAATTATTGTTAAAATAAAAAAAGGGGCCAATGATTGTGTGATGTTTAGTTATACATTTAAATGAATGTTTGTTTTACTTCAATAGTTAAATAACCGACTATCGAAGTGTTTTGACCATCGTTGTCGATACGGAAAGACTGGTTGGATTTATTATCCGAAAACCACTCCGTATAGGCATAAGAGCTGCAAATTAGATTATGCTGAAGATAATTGAAGACGGAGTGAAATGCAAGGGCCGTTCTGTTCCAGAATGGTGCTTTCTGTTTGTCCAGACCCAGGACAACTTGTATGGACGAGTGTCTGACAGAGTATACCTAAAAAATCACATATGGTTGATCTCTTAAAGGTACTACCTCTAGTGGCGGAGGAATTCGTTCCTCTTAGCTTTTTATACCCGTTATATTTTTGGAAATCGATTAGTGAATTGACGGGTTTGACGATGTGGCATTCAAAGTGAATGGTGATCAGATGTTCTGAAGGATAACGTAGCTTCTAGACTCACAACCAGGAAATGACAAAAATCGGGCATGCAGCATAGCTATGTGGGTTGCACCCATTAGGGTGTATAATCACCTATCTAGAGAAAATTCCTTTTGCTTCTTTAATCTATCGATGCTGTCCCTTTTTGGGAAACAATTGCTGATCCCAATCGTTGGTGATATACATTCGATACACTCAAGAGAAATGAGTGGTCGGTCATGTGTGGGCCAGGTTGCAAGACGTTCTTGTTGAACTCCAGTGTATCCCCTCTAGAGTACACTGATCGAGAGGTGGTCCCATACCTTGTCATAGTTGGAATCCAATCTCCAATAAGCGCCATGCGATTTTTGATTTTATACTACGTATGTGGAGCGTGAGATGCAAGCGTTCTGCTATTTGGTTAGTTATTTGATTAGACATTATTATAATATCACTGGATTTTGGTATCAAAAATGGTTTGGTTATTGTAAGGTAAAAACCGTCCGTGTTTATGTGTGGGCTGGTCTTACTATTACCCTTTTGTTTCAAAAGGATATTCAAATTTAAATAATATGATTGGAGTTTACTCACACCAGTCCCATCACCGACCCAGAGTTTATTTTGTTTTGTTTTCCCTAAACTCTTGGGTGCCCAAGTTTGTACGGGCAGTCAAGTGTTTCAGGCTTTGCAGATTCACTTGGAGGAGCTCAAAGCAGAAGGCTTCACCATTAGTACTTAGAGCTTATTTCCGCTGTGATATGATGTATTGTACTCTGATAATGGTATGTATATACAATACAGATTTGTATTTCAAAGTTATGCTATATAATACATTTTATTCGTTCCGCTGTGAGTTTTGCATTTACTTTGATTCTGTTCAGTTATATTCTTCTTCTTCTATTCTAATAGTTCTATCTTATATTTCTCACCCTCTAACTTCTTTCTATTAATGATCTGAATTTTCGTGCACTTTGAGTTGAATGTGTAGGATATTAGTCAGCTCAAATTGGTATGAATTTTCGGGCCGTTACAAATGGTCTTTAAAAAAAAAGAAACCAAGTGTATTTAGTAAATTAATGTTTAGTTACATACTCTAATCAAATTTTCCATAATTAAATTTTTAATGCTTATGGATGGCTATGAACTAAACATTTTTATGCGACTCAAAAATCACATTTTTGTTAGTATTAAAACTTATGGACAATAAGGAACCAAACTTTTATGGAACTCAAAATCACAACTTAAATTTGGAACTTATTTAAACAAAAAAATAATATATGCATGCATGTAAGCAATAATGAACATCAACAACATGATTAAATATTTTTAATCACAATTACTTAATCAAATAAATTCACTTCATTGTTTTGCCAATTCTAGTTTGGCACACAAGTAAATATTCACTTACATAATGATAAAAAAATAATATTTTTTACATCGTTAATCGCTTAGTAAAATCATAATGGATGTTTATTATTATTCCATATCCATCATATTACTTCGTAGTTAACTTATTTTTAATTACAACCAATCAATGCTTAAATCATTAATTTTACTTAATCAATTCAAGTTACAATTCCATGATATCAATACAATTTTATTTGCATATCACATTTCTAATGTTTATCACACACATTAGTTAAAAATCACATTTTTAACTAACTAAAAATTATTGCATATCATACATTAGATAAAAATCATATTTTTAACTAGTTAAA
The DNA here is from genome assembly GCA_030737875.1 of Allium sativum. Lineage (NCBI taxonomy): Eukaryota > Viridiplantae > Streptophyta > Magnoliopsida > Asparagales > Amaryllidaceae > Allium > Allium sativum. Next base: position 458,875,267 of record CM060913.1, on the reverse strand, counting down.
AATTATTTCATGACTTAATAAATTTTTATTTACCACTAACAATAATGGTTCTAACCAACAATTAAGTTTCATGAAAATAATTTTCCAATCTACCCCTTTTCTAAATTGAATTTAGATTTCTCATATATTTAAGTGACTACATAAATTCTACTTAAAGATCGAATCATTAAGGGTTTAATTTTATTTACCACATCAAATCACTTGCATATAATTCAAACATACCACCACAAATCAACTAAGGCATGTATATGAATAATATTCCATACAAGTGTAATTTTGTGAACTAACATAAGGTGTTTCACTTCCAAATTCCATAAAGATGTCATTTTTACACCATGAATCTATTTAAGAATCATTAGCAAACATATACCATCAATATAACTACATACAAACCATTAGTTTCCTAAGAGACATAAAATTTATTAAATTAGAGTTCTTACCTATATTTGCTTTTTAAACTTTCATCGTCAAGTTCCAAATGAACTCCGTCAACCTTGGATGATCTATTATCTCTTACACATGCGTCGCGCACTGCTCCTCGTCTACTAACGCGTATATAGATATATACACTCTCTACTACTCTATGTTTATGTTATCCTCTTGGCACAAGAAAAGGCCGCGACTTCTATACAGGACGGTGAACTGTTGGATTGGAGCTTGTTGGGGAGGACTATTCGCAAGAAAAAAGAAGAAATAGGATTTTTTTTCTGAGAAGAAAAGAAGTTTGGTTTGTGCATAGAACCAGGAGGCACACATTTATAATGTAGAGAAGAGGGGACAGAGAATATCGCGTGGTATTGGGTTCTGTGAATACAAACTGTTTATAATCTTAGGCCACTGTTTCAAAAATTTTGCACTGATATGGCATGATTTGAAATTAGATTTTCTCAGATTTGGTTGTCCACTATATCTCCTTAATAAAAAAATTGGATTTGTTTTCTATGGACAATATGTTAGGCTAACACATGAACTAACAACGTTGTTTATGGTATTATTTGAACATTATAAACTTACCCGTCATACACCGTAAATTAAATAATAACAAAAAACATAGAATTGATTGCGCGAATTTATTTTATTTCCTTTCAGTACGGATTCCTTTCATGAATGTGCATTATATATTCTTTATATATATATATATATATATATATATATATTAGTTCAATTTCACTGCTTGCACTTCAAAAATTCATCCTTCGTTTTCATTACATTAACTATATCACAATTTATACCATCATAAATTTAGACTCAACAAAATTTATTACTATCTATATAAAATTTCAACTTAGAATTTGGAATTGATTTAAGCGTTTTATTACGCTTTTTACTTAACGGTTTGAAATGAATTTATCTTGACGATATTTTATTTTGTGCCAAAGTTCTCAATTTTGAAATTAATGATTTGTTTCTATTATATTAATTGTACCATAAATAACATGGTAAACGACTTGCAAAATTAATCACCAATATTTATGTTAATTCAATGTTTAATTACCATTTGTACTCAATGGTTTGATTTGTAATAAATTAATCTTAACCATATATTACTATGCGAATAGATTCTTTGTTCAATAAATCGTTAAACAGAACTTATTTAAAAATTGATTCTTTTCTCTTTTTCCTTGTTCTAAAGTCAAATATTCCAAATGGCTTACCGTTTGTTAGCATCGTAAATATTGATGTTATATTCATAATGTGATTTTAAATTCTAGAGTGAACACTACATTCAAATTAAATAGAAAGTCCAAGTTTTAAATTGTACCTCTAGTATATTGTTAAATTTAATATTCAACAATTCTAAATTTGTAGTTTTTACTTTCATAATCAACTCAAGTTAATAATGTTAATTCTGGCAAAATATTTAAGCTTATGTTTACAATTGCGGTTAAAAGTGGATACTTTGTTCAAAATAAATAAATGTACATGTCATAATTGGAATGTCGAATATAAGCATATATTTTTTTTCTATAAATCAAATTACAAGATAAAAATAATTAATAACAGTAATAAGTTTTGTTTTCTATTTATTATAAGACAACGCTAAATATTCAATCGGTTATTAATGTAAATCACATTTATTTATAAATTTATGAAATGGTTCGCACCTATTGTTCAAAAATTGACAAAATCTCAAATATAAATATTTATTTTACATTGAATCTTAATTTAATTTATATTTTAAACGTCAATTTTTCTAGGTTGTTACATATTTCTAGGTCAAAACCTTTTCACATACTGAGCGGTATGCTTTCATGCATATTATAAAGATATATATGTATGGTTCTAGGGGATTGTTAAATGGACTCCACTTTTGGTTAAGGGGAGTACCATTTTCAGTTTATTTTAAAACTTTTGGGGGGGGGGTTAAAATAAATTAGCCTGCCCTTAAATATATTAATAAAATTTCCAATACTAACCCTATACTCTTCATTAATGCAACCTTAAAACATAAATTCTAATTTAATTATGCACATAGAAAAATTATAATACATGAAACACAAACTTTATACGCACATGAAAATAACATATTCAAGCATTGTTCACTTTAGTTTTCACTATCAAAGTAAGCATGGAACTCAGTAACAACAAATAAACACATACAAAACATACTAGCCACAAATAAAAAAAGAGTAACAACATACACATACGCTTAACACAGCATAAATATAAGCATAAATTCACTTAACAAACATTTTTTTAATGTTAGAATACATACACTGTTTTAATGTAATTACTTTTGACAAATCATCTTACAGCAAGGTTATTTTTCTTATCAAACTATAAGATCTAAATAGTAACACAGTGTATTCACCCTTAAGAAATCCAAACTTTCCATGATGAACTGTATTCATAAATTTATATTTTTACAATTTTATTTAAAATTCAACATGATTTAATATTTTAAAATGGTCGAAATTTCGATTCGTTACATCATATTTTTGATAACGAGGTAGGGCTACACAATTGAAGCTAACATCTAATGTCCAAACTGTAAATGTATAAAATATCATGTCAAAGTTTATATTAGAATTGATTATAAATAACAAAATTGTGGATCGTCAACTAGAATAATTAAGCTTTTTTGAGTTATTAAATTTATGTCAAGCCACAGCAAAATTTAAATATAGAAGTAATATGAGCAGCAATTATTAAGGGCAAAATAGCAAATAATGGCACTTGCCTACTTTCAAAAAACAGACGACACAAAATACTTGATCTGACAAGATAAACCATTTAACCACATAAGTTGAAATCATAAAAAAATTAAACTACAATGTTCTTGATATACGTAAAGAAGTTAGTTAGGTTTGGTTATTCTAAAGATGTATCATTGGAACACAAAAAAGAAATCAAGTTGTAAATCAAGCAGGAACTAGTCTATCAATTCTTCTGTGTTGGAAAGAAGCATTTGAATGAGAGTATATTAGTCAAATATCCAAGTAACGATTATGAATATGGAGAGAAGCGGGAGGTATGCAGCAGATTTTTGGGTGGAAGATAAGGAGGTCGGTTTTTTTTTGCTATGTGAATTGCTGATGTGTCCGAGCATTTGCCTTGTTGTTTCATACTACTCACTATCAAAAGAATCAGAGCCAGATGGTTCCATGTTTCAGCTAATTAAAAGGAGAAATTGGATTCTCTTATGTAGTCATTCAGCATCTACCTATAAAAAGTTTCTAGACACAGTGCTTCTTTATCCATTCAGTCAGTTTTGTTGCATCAACATTCTTCTAACTGGGCATACTATTATGCTTGATATGCATCACCTCAACTCAATCTACATCAGTCTTTTTTCAGCATTCTACCGTCGTTCTAACAATAGTACTCCTATTCTACTTTGCAGCCACTACAAAAATATAGAATTTTACAATGTTGATTTTGCAATTGTACACCGAAATAATATAAAAGTAGCGGATATTTTAAAACATTTACTAAAAAAATGTTGTAATACATTTTTCCAGGTATCGTTCTCTACCAAATATTCATAATGTTTGTTTAAACTATTTTAGAAAACAATCGTTAACGATGACTTTTATACATGATATTATATTTGTTTTTCAAAACGTATATGCACTACTAGAACCACAGTGTATTCCAATGGCTGCCAACGGTCCATCCAACGGCTTCCAATGGTCCATTTAATTTTAAACAAGCCATCCGAAGCCATTGAAAATCGTTGGAATATAGACTGTTTGCGACCATTGGAAATTTCTTGAATAATTTCCAGAACCCGTGACCTACTGCTTATTCTTCTTCCGTCCCAAACAAACGAAAATAAACCTCCATTTTCCATTTCTTTAACTCCTTCAACGCTGCCACCACTCAAACCACCCTCCAAGCAACATCGTCGCCACCTATTTTGTGCTGCAGCCCCTCTTCACCCTCCATGCTTGCAAAATTAGGTTACTTTCTTAAACCATATTATTTAGGTTTTTTTATTTAAGGCCTAATTTGGATTATGATTGATTCATAATTGCTAACGCACGTTTATTATATCATATTACCCGCTAATTGCTATTATTATCATCATAATGATCAAGTTACTATTAATTGCAAAATTTTCTAATTTACTACATTCTTTTTTTTAGCATCGCCGACCAGTGGGTCGCCCACTGAATCTAATCTAGATTACTTTCCAGGAGCTAGTTTAAGTTACTAGACTACTATTTGAAGTCTCCACGCAGGGAGAAATTACATTATACAAGCTACACAGTACAAGACTATAATAACAGGTATATAAAATGTCTTTAGCTTGTGTTATGAAAAACATCCATATATCTAATGGCCAAATCTTCTTCTCCAGAGTGGGCGGAAAAAATGTTCATTGCTGAACCTTGAGGAGTACCCAACTCTAGATAAACAAATCTACACCACATATCATACCGAACTGCACAAAAAGTTTACACGATAGGAAGATCACCTAAGTACTAAGCTCTATTAGTGCTTTCACATCTCATGTTTAGCCATAGTACAAAGGTGAATACCAAACAATGCAAACACCCAGCTAGAGAACACACAGTCAAGAAAGATTCATGAGAAAACTGGGCACCATAAATCAAAAGGAAACCAAACACCAGATAATCCACTCAACAACCAAATTAAACACAACCATCGACATTTATTCACCAACAAGACAAACAAACGCAAACATTGAACACCCAAAAGATTAATAATCCCATCACAGACAAAGAAAGTCGAAAATTGCGTAAATTGTCAAACCCTAGGAGTTATTGCTTACATTGGAATTTCACATTAGTGTCAAGCTTACAAGATCAGACATGCCACCAGTTGAATAATAAGCCACCAGAACGAGAGCAAGTAGTTGCCTGAATGGCACATATCCGAGTTGTGAGAGTCGCGAGAGACATTTAATTGGTCGAAGAAGGAAAATAAGATGAGGTTGTAGGGGTTTATGCTGCTCATAATTATTTTAGTGAGGACGCTTAGATAAGGAGGAGACATAGTAGGTAAACGATAGATCTACTGTGGATGACAGTATCTCCGACGAAACCAAGCTCATTGCCAAAGCTTCAGATCTGAATAGAAGATTTTGTTGTTCGATGGATAAACACGCATAACAAAAGAAAGGGAGTGAGATATGTGGAGATAGACGTGATGAAAGAAAAGATTTGAGGAGAAAAGGGTGCGGCAAGAAGAAAAAATGGGCCTTGTCACCATTAACGTTTACCACCGAACAAGGAAGCTTTTCCGATAAAGATTATCTCTTTTATTTAAGTATATTCTTTATGTTTAGGATGATTTCGTTAGTTGTATGATGGGGTTTGCAAATAGTATAATTTATGCAAACGCGAAGTATATATTATGTTAGGATTAATCATAGTTTTGGATATTTCGTGCTTGCGAACACACGAATTGATTTGGTGTATAATAAGTTTTGGATGACTTCAAATGATTTTGAAAGGAACCATCGTAGTTAAAATTCAATAAATAGTAAAAATACATAATTTAATACATATGTAATTAAATAGTAAAATATAAACAAATTATATATTTAAATTTAATATAAATAAATATTTAAACACTTAGATATTATTTCGCTCCATCTGAAAAGTGCTATATATTATTGTTATATGGATATCCATTTTTTCACAAAACGGACATCCTTATTCATCTTATACAACATTTATCGGATTTTTCCTTGTATTCGACAAGTTACAAACACTATAAAGTAATTATGGTTCATAAATCATATCACTATAAACTATTCACAAAATTTCGATGGCATTTATTTTTCGTTCCGTATGTACAACATTTGTGTCAATACAAAGAATGTGGGGGAAATGCTGCCAAAATTGTGGAAAATCGTTTAAAATGATATGATTTACAGAATGTAATTACTATTTTGTTTGTAATGGGAAGTAGGATGACCGACCATCAAAGAAGGCACATTAACGTCAATGAACCAATAGTTGTTTATTTAAAATAAAGTTTGTTAAAAAAAGTATAAAATTGGTATATGTTTACTAAAGCAGTAACTAAAATATAAATAAAATATAAAACGAACGATCAATATTTTTTTACTTTTCATCATAGGTTTTAAAGTAGGATCAATTATTTTATTGATTAGAGCTGGATATGTCAAAAAAGGGAAATTAGTGACACAATAAGTGAACTTTTTCTAAATGGGGTACATGTGTTCATTGAATTTTCTTTAACTAATATTGGAAACGATGAAGAAATTTTTATCCATATAATATGTGCAAATTGTTGAACTATTTAATACCGAATATGGTTAAGGTTCATTTGTGGCAATACGGTTTCATCCCCAATTATTTGGCGTGGGATCGTCATAGAGAAATTGTAGCCCCTAATTAAGAACAGTCAGTGGAGGTCATTAGTAATGAAGTTAGTATGATGAATCTCATAGAACATATGGTTGAAGATGCAACAAGATTAGTGTTCCTACTATTGAAATTGATAATGACGATGTTAACGTCGAAGAGGAACCAAATGTTGAAGTTAAAAAAATATATGATTTATTGGATCATGCTAAAAAATCCTTTGGAACGGATGTTAAGTGGCACTCAATTATCGGTAACTGTAGAATACATTGCAATAAAACCAAAATACAACCTTACGGAAGCTGGATTTACAGCTGTTGTTCAAACTGCTAAACGTCGTATGTCTTCCGATAATTTAGTATGCGAAAATTATTATAAAGTGAAAAAACTTATGTCACCTTTCGGTTTGTCATATCAGAAAATAGATACATGTTTAAATGGTTGCATGTCGTATTATAAAGAAGACATCAATCCTAGAAATTGTGAAATATGTAATCAAGAAAGATACGAACCAAGGAAATGAACAGAAAAGAAGTTCCGTATAAGCGTATGCATTATTTACCTATCACTCTCAGACTTCAAATGTTATATGCATCATCTATAGCACCGCATCATATGAGATGACATAGTGTGAGAATACCTCAAGAAGGTACGTTGACACACTCATTCGATGGAAAAAACATGGATATATTTTGATAAGAAATATCCTGATTTCGTAACGAAGAGCCACAACGTTAGACTAGGTTTATGTACATATGGCTTCTGACTGTTTTCTCGGTTTGGTTCTAAATATTCATCTTGGCCTATAATAATCACACCTTACAATCTACCTTCGTGGATGTGTATGAAAAATACATATATGTTTCTCATAATTGTTGTCCCAGGCCCTGATGATCCGACATAGAACATTGATGTATACTTTCAACTGTTAATCAAAGAGTTGAAAATTTTATGGTATGAAGGAGTTGATAGATACAATTGATCAAAACAAGAAAAAAATTCGGATGTTTGCTTCTTTGTTATGAACTGTTAGCTATTTTCCTGCATATGCAATGCTTTCGGATTGGAGTACGGCCGGTCGTTTTGCTTGTCCTTATTGCATGGAAGAAACAGGAGCATTTTCCGAAGAAAATTTCATGGTTTGATTGTCGTCGTTGTTTTCTTCATATTAATCACCATTTTAGAAGAGACAAAAAAACTTCACGGTAATAGACATGAGACTCTACGACCACCAACGGTTTGGTCAAGCGAGGATATATATATGAACTTGTAAAAGATTATCCAAAAATACACGAAATCGGGCAACAAACTGAAATTCAAGCTAAATCGACGATTCATAATTGGTGCAAACAGAGTATATTCTGGGAATTTCCTTATTGGAAAAATCTCTTAATCCATCATAACATTGACGTGATGCATAATAATAAAAACGTATTTGATAATGTGTTTAATACAGCTTTGAATGTTAAAGGCAAGATTAAGGACAATCTGAAATCTAGATGTGATATAGAGGAAATATGAAATCGTCCTGAGCTTCATATGAAATCCAGTGATAGAAAAAAACCCATAGCATGCTTTGAACTAGACAACAACCAAGTTGAAGTACTGTTAAAATGGGTGCAAGGATTACGATTTTCCCATAGAATTTCCTCTAATCTTCGTAGATGTGTCAACTATAACTACGGAAGACTGAGTGGAATGAAAATCCATGATTGTCATGTAATGATGGAAAATTTGCTACCAATCGCTTTCAAAGAACTGTTACCTGTATAAGTTTGTAAGGTAATAACATAATTTAGTATATTTTACAAGGAGCTTTGTTCAACTACGTTAAAAGTTGACCGTCTACTTAAACTTGAAAAAGGAATCTCTATACTGCTCTGTAAACAAAAGAAAATATTTCCTTCAGGTTTCTTTAATGTAATGGAGCATTTACCTGTTCATCTTCTACATGAAGCACATCTTCGAGGTCCTGTGCTATGGATGGATGTTTCCATTCGAAAGGTATGTTACTATACTGAGTAAGCAAATGTTAATTCAATCATAATTAAAAGTTAATATTGAACAAAAATATTTTTTATTAGGTACTTAAACCATTTTAAGAAAAAAGTAAGACAAAAAGCTCGAGTTGAAGGTTCCATTTGCAAATCATATATCATAGAAGTAGCTTCGTTCGTTTTCTCTTATTATTTCATTGATCATGTAAACTTACCATTTGAAAGTGTTACGCGTAATGATGGTGTCCTTAAATAAGATTCTTCTTCTGAAGCAAAGTTATATATTTTCAAACAACATGGCCGACATGCTGAAAAATGTGTGGAAGTATGGCCAGATAATAGAGACTACCATGTAGCACATACATATATTGTTCTTAATTGTTCTGAAGTTCCACCATTTGTTAGGTAATTATCAATTTACAAGTTTGGTTAAATTTTAATACTACACGTGTAAATTAATAATAATGCAATATATTGTGTTTGTGTTTATAGTATTTATAAATCACAAAATCCAAGCGGAAATTTAAACAAAGATTTAAGTACTTGGTTTTTGAATTACGTTTTTGATCCCACATATCATGTGCTCGATAAAGGATTGAAACATTTGGCATTTAGCCGAAAACAAAAATTAAAGCATGTCTGGCTACAGTTAGCTATATCGTTGTGTAGTCATGTCATGTAACTTTATGCGTACCTATGCTTACCTTTTAAACAATCTTGTATTGTATCTCTTTGTATGCATTTGTAATTCACTATTGCATGTAGTATTTAATAATTAACTATTCCTACATGGAGGGTCAAGTCATATGACAATGTATTGTAGTCTAGTAAATTATCTAACTTTAGTGCTTTAAGCCTGTACAAGTAGAGTGGATGGAAAACTATAAACTCCGTACGTGGTGGACGGACCACCATAAAAACCGAATTAGCTGGCTGCTAACTACAGTCACCTGCACCATATTGTATTTTATTATTAGTCATAATAAAAGAGCGTTACAGAACAATATAAAAACCGATAAGGTATGCCAAAAAAATGAAAAATTAAAGTGTATCTAATATTTTTCGTTAATGGATGTAAATTCAACACCAAAGCATACGGTGTTGAAAATCTAGTAAACAATACTAGCGTATTTGTTAAAGGCAGCGATGATCCGAATAATCATATAAATGACTTTTATGGCGTGTTAACTTAGATTTTGCAATTGACAAATTTTATAAGACCTGCGGAGGATGCTTTTTTGTTTAGATGCAATTGGTTCAACAATGTTCCAAGTTCAAGTATTAACGTGCATCCAAATTATGATCTTATAGAAATTAAACATTCATCGCATTATCAAAAGTACGACCCTTTTGTACTAGCAAAACAAGCCCTACATGATTATTACACCCCTTGTCTATCTTTAAATAGAGACAAAAAAGATTGGTCTGCGGTTTTTAAAACCAAGGCTAGATTTACATTTGAATATTCCAAACCAACAAGTCTATCAAGCATATCTACAGGGAATTGTTAAAATAGCAATTACAGAAGATCAAATTGATTTCAGACCTTTAGATGATGAGACATATATATAGTCGGAACACTTGAGAGTGCAGAGGAAAACGACATAGAACACGAAACCAAGTCTAAACCAGAAAACGACGAGGACTGAGTTATATCCGGTAATTTTTACAGTTATTCACATTGAATTTTTCTCTGATTAATATTGCATTTATCCAAGTTATACAATTTTAATGACAACAAGTGTATACTCATACACACAGCATTACACATGTATAAAATGTATTACATTTTTTAATGGTTCATCATATCATACTTATTATGAATTGCATATGTATGCATGTGACATGTATTATGTCTGGCTCTCGTCGCTCTTCCCAGCATATTAGTGAGAGTAGTGGTGATCCACAACCTCAACCAGTCGTTTACTTACAGCCTAAGGCTGATCAGGCATAAGTATCAAAAATAGCAGCATAGCAATATAATTATTTGTACATGATATATCTATAATTATCTAAAGTTCTATTTTATATTTAACACACGGGGTTCAAGTTGGAGCCATTTGGAGTGATTCTGAATATTTCAAAGAATCCGTATATGGCTAGGGTGAGCGATTTTTGGTCTAAGTGGAGGGAGATCCTTGACACCATTAAAGATGTAATTTGGCAAGATTTTCTTCTGAGTTTATACCGCTTTACAATATGATTAGCTACAAATAAATAATTAGTAATGTTTTCTCATTGTGCAGGGCAAAGTTGATCTGTAGGAGGCTAACGTCAGTCTAGTTCAACGTCACTGGAACTCAAAAGGTCGATAAGAACTACAGGGAGTAAATGTCAGAGACAAAAAATTATGGAAGAAACCAAAATGGATGAGCGCGACTATATAGAAAAAGTGGGTTGACTGGTGGAACACTGTAACGACCCTGAAAATCTGAACCAATTTAATTTTTTTTAAATTGGCTAAAATAGTAGATTAAAAATATTTAAAATAAATATTTTAAATAATAGCAATGAAAATTGAGTTTGAATCGACAATTGAAAACGAATATAATTAATTCTAATTATAAACAAGGCTTGAAATGGCGCTGCAGTTTCAAAAATTGAATTCAAACTTTGTCGGACTGTACCGGGTGCAAAACAAAACGGATTTGAGTGAAACCAAAAATATTTAAATCTGTTAGTGAATACCTTTCTAACGAATCTGAAAAATCGAAGTTTCATTGTGGAAAGCAAAAGTTTTGGCCAAATGAATTTTCAGAAAGGTCGCTATGGGAATTATATAGCCCGTGAAATTGGCCATTTTGCAAACGACCTCGGAATTCGACGAAACCACTTTTGTTGGATCCGGGATGGGAAGTTATTGCTAGGTTTCAAATTTCATAATTTTTGAAGCTAGTATGTGAGCGTGGCAAAGGAAAATGTGTTTTGGTCAATTATAGTTAAATTGGATCGACCAGAAATGGGCCTTTTTGCAAACGGTCTCAGAATTCGACGAAACTAGTTTTGTTGGGACCGTATCGTCAAACATAGCCAGATTTATTTTTCTGGAATTTTTCGAATCAGTTTGTGGCCCTGGCAAATTGAAATGTACGTTCAAATCGAATATTGAATGTTATATATTTTAAATTGAACGGAAATTGACTGAAACAGTCGAATGGGCCTACGAAACATATCCCATTGTGTTTGGAATGGGGGTACAACGCTAGGGGCGACAGCCATTGGGTTTAGATTGGTGGTCGTGTCAGAAAACCCCTTTAAAACCCACCGGCCAATCATAATTTTTATAAAAAAAAAGAAAAAGAAAAATCCCTTTTCTCTCTCCCCGTCGAAGGCGGAAATTGCTTTAAACCTTCCCCCTCATTTTCCGATCAATCCACGCCGAATTAGCTCGTGCCACAGTTGAACTTTTTGAAGATCTTCTCGAGATCTTCAAATCCATATAAAGTTTGGATTTTTTTCATTGAGTGGTTTGGGAGAATCGAGCCTTTGAACATCCGCCGTTCAAACCGCCGCCGCCGCGCCATCTGACCACCGAGCTGGACCCCACCACGTCGCGCCGGCACGCCTCTCCTTCCCCTTCGACGCTGCGAAGGCCGATCGACGAATAGCTACACGGATTTTGAGATAAATCCAAACCTAGTTTTGAACGAAACAGCTGAGGTATGACTTGTTTTATTTTCAATTGTTTTAACACCTTTAAACCGTTGCAAACTTTGAAAAATCATATCTTTTTACTATGTGGTCGAAATTCAGTGAAACAAGAGACAGTGGACTCATGTGGACGTCTTCTACATTCTAGAAGAGACCGCATATTTTTCTGAGCCTTCTGCTATTTTTGGTGGAGTGGAACCCAAGGTGAGATTTCTAATTTATAAACGATATGGAAAACGACGATGTACAAATTATATAGTCGATGTATGAGTTATATAAGCGTTGTACACCTCTGGTATAAGCGTTGTATAAGTTGTACGTTCTATGTATAAGTTGTATATGCGTTGTAAAAATTATATATGTGTTGAAATAGAAGTAAATTGCTATATATATATATATATATATATATATATATATATATATATATATATACGCCCCTCATCCACAAACCATGGACGATATTTATTAGTTGTGATTGGTGTGAAATTTGATTGATAACGAATGGTTGATTGGAATTGTTTGTGGTTGATATTGATTGATTGTGGTTGAAAAATACCCATTTGTGGTTGAGAAATATTTGGTTGAAACCACGTAGGATTAGTTTGTGGAAATGAAAAATATATACATGCCGCCTGCGTGCGAACTAGATGCATGATTCCCCATTGTCAAAAACCGCGAGGTTTTAAGGTAGAGCGAGGAGCCGTACTAGGGACGGTCCCGGTTTTAACTACCCTGCCGTTATACTGCCAAAATTTCCTGAAATATTCATGTGTTTGATTTATTTTCAATTGTTGAAACTATATTCATTTGTTGAGTGGAAATTCATGAAATAAATTGTTTTATATTAAAAATCACATTTTTACTATATATACATGAACTGGGGAAAATGGTGATGGGTAGAAATAAATATCTGTTGGATAAAAAAATATCATTTTTATCGATAGTGCGAAGTGAAAACGGTTTTGAAATCAAAGAATGAAATATATAGAAATATATATATATCGAATAACGAAGCTGCAGTTCGTATTTTGAAACCGTGATTTCAAATGATTAGTGCGGAAGCTCCGACCATCGGATTTTCTTGAAACCACAACCATTAGGTTCGCCTTGAAAATATCTTTCCAACGGCACCAACTTTGTAAAGATCCAACGGTTGGATTGTCTGGAATGTTTAATTCAAATCTGAAGAAAAACAACGCCAGAATCGATTATATTTATATATATATAAAAATATAATTAAATTAAATCGAATAACGACGCTGCAGTTCGTATTTTGAAATCATAACTTCAAACGATTAGTGCGGGAGATCCGACCGTCGGATTTTCCCAAAACTGAAACCGTTGGATTCGTTTGAAAAGATCTTTTTAATGATATAAATTTTGTGAAGATCCAACAGTTAGATTTTCAGATATGTGTAAATCAAATCTGGAGAAAAACAGCGCCACGGCCGCGTTATGGCGTAAAGAATTGTTTGAATGGATTGGCTTTTTTTAAATAAATAAAAATAGCGATAAATCGTGATAAAATATTATAAACGATATGGAATGAAAATAAACTGAATTTGCTCGATTTATTTGATATTTGATGGTTGAATGTGTTTGGTGTGAAAATTACATTAAAGAACAAAATTGGTGTTGTTGAATAATTTAACCATTGAAATGAATTGATTTGAAATTCTAGATATACGTGAATTATTTGAAAAGGCCGAGTTAATTCTCATTTCAAATAATTGATCGACGAGTGAAAGTCGAAGATATGAAGACGGTGCAAGACCGATGATCTTCACGTCGAATGGAGGAGTGCTACTGGTGCTCATGATAGGAGTAGCTACCTTGACGGGGTTGAAGTAGTAGCCACCCGGACGTACTTGTTGATTGTACGGATATGCGAGGTATTGAGTGCCTTCGGTTTCGTTCAGACCCAGAACGAACGTGTAAATGGACTGCGTGTCTGACATTGGATTTTGTTCTGTGCAGATTGATCTCTATTAAATATATATCTGTTTGGCGGCGGAGAATTTATTCTCTTGCTTAACGCCCTTCTCTGAGACGTACGAGCCCAGAGGTTATATATCGATAGAAATCAGTCGCACGGTGTGGATTTCCTGTATGGCACGCCTAAGCGATAGATGATCAAGGCTTCTGTTGAAAAGCAAAGTCTTGTGGTTGATGATCAAAGCACAGCCTATGTGGCATAGCTTTGTGTATAATGTGAATTCGCGAGCCTCACACCTCGGGATAGATCAAAAACGGGAGAAGGATCCAGGGAGGACATGCGTTTCTTTCTAGCTAGGGTGGTGTCAGTGACCTACCAGCCCTGACATTTATATACTTTTCACCTGTGTGGTTGTTGCTGTTGCGAGGCGCCTCGGATATATCGGTCGATCCGGGACTGATGGAATCATTGGGCTCATTAACGCCCCAAAGGGAGGGGAAACGCAGTGTTCAGGCATTTTAATCCACATCGGTGGACCGGCCCTGTGGCTCCTAAGGGTCACTCGAGCTCTGATCCTGAGACACGGGCAAGAGCGTCTCGAATCGGTAAGGACTATCTTTTGCCTTGGTTCATGATGGAAATCCAATTTCCAAATACGACATCGTGCGGTTTTAATTGTGTGTATATATATATATATATATATATATATATATATATATATATATGGCGACATGATATATGGTACCCATGCCGTCTATGATTGATAGTTATGATTGAAATTGTTTTTGAAACATATATGCACTAGCAATAATATCAAATGATTTGTTTTGCTCGTATCAAGCATATTTTGGACATTATAAGGTAAAACTCTATCCTCTGGTTTGTGTTGCATTGTGTGATGGGAACTGAGTCTTATAATGACTTCATTTTTATAAAAAGCATTGCGATGTTTAAAAGATTTATTTATTTTAAAGCACTGGCAATCCAATGGAGTAAACTCGTTCCGCGAAAGTGGCGTGGTCATGTGATTAGCCATATTTAAAAATGTGTTGAGTAGATTTCTCATACCAGTCCCATAACTGACTCGTAGTTTGTTTCACTTGCAAACTCGGGTGCCCCTATTTCTACACGGGCAGCCTTGTATTCAGGTTTTAGCAGGCTCTTTCTGGATAGCTGGAGCTGGAGATGGATTCTATCATTTAACTCTTTTTATGCTGTTCAGCTCCTGTTGTACATATTATGTTTTTCTTTTCCGCAGTTGACATTTATGTATAGTTGTACTGTATTTTGTACTAAGCAAGATCCTATATACTGTGTAACTCCGATGATTATATTTATCTAGTGTATTCTATTGTACATTATCTGGTGTATTTATTTATTTCTGTTCTGTTATTATCTGTTTATGTGTTATATTCCAAAGATTACCTTCGCCACCGTCTTATCGGGAATGGGGTTGTCACAATCGTGGTATCAGAGCTTTGGTTAAGCTTAGTTCTGGAATATAACATATTAACGAACTCGTCCGAAATAGAACCAGTAGTGTTCTAGAACGAGTAACTCATTACAGATAGGATCAGTAATATCGTAGTATGAGTATAACAGAATGAAATACACTTCGATAGACACATTTACATACAAGTATATGTCTCTATTTTTCAAAATTACTTTTTCTGTTGGCCTAACACTTTGTCTGCTATTTGCAGACATAGAAAATGAGTGGCAGAAGAAATAATCCTATGGTTCAACAAATTAATGAGCTAGTTGTACTCCCTCAGCCAGGATCGGATATAGAAGCTCTATTGAAAAGATATCGAAATCTGGGAGGAGTACCATTCCAGCTGGGAGATGACCAGAAAAGATTAGTGGCATCTTGGGCACTCAAAGAAGAAGCTTTAATCTGGTGGGAAACAATCATTAAAGATAATCCAGAAGGTGATATCACCTGGGATATGTTCAAACGACTTTTCAATAAAAAATTTATTCCTCCAGAAGTAACTGAGCGGTTATGTGATGAATCCTACTATTTGATACAAGGAGATATGAATATCCCAGAATATCATAAGAAATTCAATGAACTTTCTCACTTCGCCCCTCATCTAATACGCGATCCAAAGAGGAAGAATCTGAGATTTATTAATGGTCTTCAGAGGAAATACCAGAATAGTGTGATGGGCCATGTGAAGCTTCCTTTTTCTGAAATGATATACATGGCTTATCAATATGAAGATCTTGATAGGCGAGACCTTGAGTTTTCAAATAGATGACGAGGGAATCCGAAGGTTGAAAGGCCGAATCTGTGTGCCAAACATTGCAGAACTTCGAAGAGAAGTATTGAATGAATGTCACAAAGCTAAGCTTAGTATCCATCCAGGAGTGAGCAAGATGTATAATGATATCAAACGCACTTTCTGGTGGAGATCTATGAAATGAGACATCTCCTTATATGTTAGCCGGTGTACTACTTGTCAGCAAATCAAAAGCGATCAGCAAAAGCTCGCTGATTGTTGCAACCTTTGGAAATTCCCGGTGGGAAGTGGGAACAGATTTCTATGGATTTCATAGATGGTTTGCCCAGAACCAGAAAAGGAAATGACAGTATTTGGGTGATCGTGGATCGATTCACGAAGACCGCCTATTTCATACCTGTCAAATCGAATAGGACTGCTCAGAGTCTGGCGCAGGTATATTTCAAGGAAATTGTTAGACTGCACGGAGTTCCCATGAGCATCGTTAGTGATCGTGACCCGGTTTTTGCCAATAAATTCTGGGAAGCATTCCAAGCAGAATTGGGAACGAAACTGAACCTAAGCACCGCTTATCATCCTCAGACAGATGGTCAGACTGAGAGGGTGAATCGTATTCTTGAAGATTTATTGCGGGCTTGTATTCTTGATTTTGGCGGATCGTGGGAAGACCATTTACATTTGGCGGAATTCTCATATAACAACAGTTACCAAGCGAGCCTGACAATGTCACCATTCGAAGCATTGTATGGTAGACCGTGCCGATCCCCTGCTTGTTGGGTGGAGCCAGGCAATAGACTTGTATTAGGCCCAGATATGATTCGCGATGCTGCAGATAAAGTCGACTTCGTTAAGAAACGATTACTCGCCGCTCAAAGCCGACAGAAAAGCTATGCAGATAAGAGAAGAAGAGATATATCATTTTCTGTTGGAGACTATGTTTATTTGAAGGTATCTCCGATGAGAGGAGTTATCGAGTTCGGTAAGACAGGGAAATTGGCACCCAAATTCATTGGTCCGTTTCCTATTCTTGAACGAATTGGAACTCTCGCATATGAGGTTCAATTGCCTGATTGGTTGCCTGGAGTGCATGATGTATTTCACGTATCTCAACTTCGAAAGCACGTTCATGATCCAGACTTGATCGTGGAAGAAGCAGCGCAACAGGATATAGAAATCACTCCAGAATTGGCTGTGAGAAGAGAGCCGCTGAAGATCATTGGCAAAGAAACCAAAGAACTGAAGAACAAGAAGGTTCACGTAGTCAAAGTGCAATGGAGTGGAGATCCGCGAGATTGTACTTGGAAAACTGAGGAGAGCATTCAGAAATCCTATCCTAGGTGTCGAGTTGATATCTCTGATTGACTCCGGTGCAAGGTACATTTACCATACTTTGCATTACCATTTAATCCTCTACTCTGTTGTTATTTCTTTCCATGGATGTGCACTTTTACTTCTATAGTCTGATTAATTTGAAAAGAGTGTAGAATTAATTTGTATGATTTTGAAAAGTTAAAAACAAATTGCTTTTTGTTTGTGTTGTGTGATAGTAGATTTGATTAATTAAATTATTAAAACGATAGTTAAATTAATCAATAAGAGGATGAAAGGTAAAATTTATTCGATTAAACCACACATTAAACTGATTTAAAAATAAATAGAAATATATACATGTGCATTATATATGTTTGAATACGTAAATGGATAGCTGTTGAGTAAAGAATTATTTGTGTGCCCGACAAATAGGTAAACCTTAATGAGTTGGATGCGAAATAATATTATATCAACTCCTGTGAATGCCATTGGATGCGGAGTGCTGGTTATTCTGTGTGTAATTAATAAATGTCGCTATAGGATAGTAACAATTAATTTTGAACTACGTTACATGGCATACTTCTGAAGATAGGCATACTTCATCCTATACCACATAAGCATTTGGAGGTTGTGTGACGAGGTGGAAGGTTTACCATACGAGCGAGAGGCTTGTATGGCGATGACTATATTTTACAGGTTGAACTGATGACTGATATGGACTATTTAAAAAAAATGATAAAATTGCCAGATTAATAAAAACCCCACACAGGTCTGGAGTTGACAATAATCACGTCTCTCTAGTTATTAGATACGGCACATGGACTATTTATTTCCCACATGGGACGAGGTGACGAGGATTTATCCTCTGGAGCATTTAAAATACACACTCCCTCAGGCTTTGACAGGGTGACGAGAATTTATTCTCTTGAGTTATTATCAATACACGCTCCCTTGTAAACACCAGAATATATCACTATAAATATGTGTATGCTTATTAGGATTTATTGGGTACCTAATACGGCCTAATAAATTTCCAAACCTCTCCTCGTACAAAGAAGGTTATGGGAAAAAAAATTCGAAAATTCCGGGTGTTAGCCAAATTTTTGAAGAATTTGAAAATTCTCAGAAACTGAAAAGTTGGGGAATTGAAGCCAGATTGGACGTAGAGTTGATTAATCAAACCACTTTCGACTTTGTTCCTTTTCGGGGACGAAAAGTTTTAAGTGGGGGAGATTGTAACGACCCTGAAAATCTGAACCAATTTTTTTTTTAAATTGGCTAAAATAGTAGATTTTAAATATTTAAAATAAATATTTTAAATAATAACAATGAAAACTGAGTTTGAATCGACAATTGAAAATGAATATAATTAATTCTAATTATAAACAAGGCCTGAAATGGCGCTGCAGTTTCGAAAATTGAATTCAAACTTTGTCGGACTGTACCGGGTGCAAAACAAAACAGATTTGAGTGAGACCAAAAATATTTAAATCTGTTAGTGAATACCTTTCTAATGAATCTGAAAAATCAAAGTTTCATAGCGGAAAGCAAAAGTCATGGACAAATGAATTTTCAGAAAGGTCGCTATGGGATTTATATAGCCCGTGAAATTGGCCATTTTGCAAACGACCTCGGAATTTGATGAAACCACTTTTGTTGGATCCGGGATGGGAAGTTATTGCTAGGTTTCAAATTTCCTAATTTTTGAAGCTAGTATGTGAGCGTGGCAAAGGAAAATGTGTTTTGGTCAATTATAGTTAAATTGGATCGACCAAAAATGGGCCTTTTTGCAAACGGTCTCAGAATTCGACGAAACTAGTTTTGTTGGGACCGTATCGTCAAAACATAGCCAAATTTATTTTTCTGGAATTTTTCGAATCAGTTTGTGGCCCTGGCAAATTGAAATGTACGTTCAAATTGAATATTGAATGTTATATATTTTAAATTGAATGGAAACTGACTGAAACAGTCGAATGGGCCTACGAAACATATCCCATTGTGTTCGGAATGGGGGTAAAATGCTAGGGGCAACAGTCGTTGGGTTTAGATTGGTGGTCGTGTCAGAAAACCCCTTTAAAACCCACCGGCCAATCATATTTTTTATATAAAAAAAATCCCTTTTCTCTCTCCCCGTCGAAGGCGGAAACTGCTTTAAACCTTCCCCCTCATTTTCCGATCAATCCACGCCGAATTAGCTCGTGCCACAGTTGAACTTTTTGAAGATCTTCTCGAGATCTTCAAATCCATATAAAGTTTGGATTTTTTCATTGAGTGGTTTGGGAGAATCGAGCCTCTGAACATCCGCCGTTCAAACCGCCGCCGCCGCGCCATCTGACCACCGAGCTGGACCCCACCACGTCGCGCCAGCGCGCCGCTCCTCCCCCTTCGACGCTGCGAAGGCCGATGGACGAATAACTACACAGATTTTGAGATAAATCCAAACCTAGTTTTGAACGAAACAGCTGAGGTATGACTTGTTTTATTTTCAACTGTTTTAACACCTTTAAACCATTGCAAATTTTGAAAAATCATATCTTTTCGCTATGTGGTCGAAATTCAGTGAAACAAGAGACAGTGGACTCGTGTGGACGTCTTCTACATTCTAGAAGAGACCGCATATTTTTCTGAGCCTTCTGCTATTTTTGGTGGAGTGGAACCCAAGGTGAGATTTCTAATTTATAAACGATATGGAAAACGACGATGTATAAATTATATAGTCGATGTATGACTTATATAAGCGTTGTACACCCCATGTATAAGCGTTGTATAGGTTGTACGTTCGATGTATAAGTTATATATGCGTTGTAAAAATTATATATGTGTTGAAATAGAAGTGAAATGCTTATATAAAATATATATACATATATATACGCCCCTCGTCCACAAACCATGGACGATATTTATTGGTTGTGATTGATGTGAAAATTGGTTGATAGCGAATGGTTGATTAGAATTGTTTGTGGTTGAAATTGATTGATTGTGGTTGAAAAATACCCATTTGTGGTTGAGAAATATTTGGTTGAAACCACGTAGGATTAGTTTGTGGAAATGAAAAATACATACATGCCGCCTGCGTGCGAACTAGATGCATGATTCCCCATTGTCAAAAACCGCGAGGTTTTAAGGTAGAGCGAGGAGCCGTACTAGGGACGGTCCCGGTTTTAACTACCCTGCCGTTATACTGCCAAAATTTCCTGAAATATTCATGTGTTTGATTTATTTTCAATTGTTGAAACTATATTCATTTGTTGAGGGGAAATTCATGAAATAAATTGTTTTATATTAAAAATCACATTTTTACTATATATACATGAACTGCGGAAAATGGTGATGGGTAGAAATAAATATCTGTTGGATAAAAAAATATCATTTTTATCGATAGTGTGAAGTGAAAACGGTTTTGAAATCAAAGAATGAAATATATAGAAATATATATATATCGAATAACGAAGCTGCAGTTCGTATTTTGAAACCGTGATTTCAAACGATTAGTGCGGAAGATCCGACCATCGGATTTTCTTGAAACCACAATCGTTGGGTTCGCCTTGAAAATATCTTTCCAACGGCACCAACTTTGTAAAGATCCAACGGTTGGATTGTCTGGAATGTTTGATTCAAATCTGAAGAAAAACAGCGCCAGAATCGATTATATTTATATATATGTATATAAATATAATTAAATTAAATCGAATAACGATGCTGCAGTTCGTATTTTGAAATCATAACTTCAAACGATTAGTGCGGGAGATCCGACCGTCGGATTTTCCCAAAACTGAAACCGTTGGATTCGTTTTGAAAAGATCTTTTTAATGATATAAATTTTGTGAAGATCCAACGGTTAGATTTTCAGATATGTGTAAATCAAATCAGGAGAAAAACAGCGCCACGGCCGCGTTATGGCCCGAAGCATTGTTTGAATGGATTGGCTATTTTTAAATAAATAAAAATAGCGATAAATCGTGATAAAATATTATAAACGATATGGAATGGAAATAAACTGAATTTGCTTGATTTATTTGATATTTGATGGTTGAATGTGTTTGGTGTGGAAATTACATTAAAAAACAAAATTGGTGTTGTCAAATAATTTAACCATTGAAATGAATTGATTTGAAATTCTAGACATACGTGAATTATTTGAAAAGGCCGAGTTAATTCTCATTTCAAATAATTGATCGACGAGTGAAAGTCGAAGATATGAAGACGGTGCAAGACCGATGATCTTCACGTCGAATGGAGGGGTGCTACTGATGCTCATGATAGGAGTAGCTACCTTTACGGGGTTGAAGTAGTAGCCACCCAGACGTACTTCTTGATTGTACAGATATGCGAGGTATTGAGTGCCTCCGGTTTCGTTCAGACCCAGAACGAACGTGTAAATGGACTGCGTGTCTGACATTGGATTTTGTTCTGTGCAGATTGATCTCTATTAAATATATATCTGTTTGGCGGTGGAGAATTTATTCTCTTGCTTAACTCCCTTCTCTGAGACGTACGAGCCCAGAGGTTATATATCGATAGAAATCAGTCGCACGGGGTGGATTGCCTGTGTGGCACGCCTAAGTGATAGATGATCAAGGCTTCTGTTGAAAAGCAAAGTCTTGTGGTTGATGATCAAAGCACAGCCTGTGTGGCATAGCTTTGTGTATAACGTGAATTCGCGAGCCTCACACCCCGGGATGGACCAGAAATGGGAGAAGGATCCAGGGAGGACATGCGTTTCTTTCTAGCTAGGGTGGTGTCAGTGACCTACCAGCCCTAACATTTATATACTTTTCACCTGTGTGGTTGTTGCTGTTGCGAGGCGCCTCGGATATATCGGTCGATCCGGGACCGATGGAGTCATTGGGCTCATTAACGCCCCAAAGGGTGGGGAAACGCAGTGTTCAGGCATTTTAATCCACATCGGTGGACCAGCCCTGTGGCTCCTAAGGGACACTCGAGCTCTGATCCTGAGACACAGGCTAGAGCGTCTCGAATCGGTAAGGACTATCTTTTGCCTTGGTTCATGATGGAAATCCAATTTCCAAATACGACATCGTGCGGTTTTAATTGTATATATATGGCGACATGATATATGGTACCCATGCCGTCTATGATTGATAGTTATGATTGAAATTGTTTTTGAAACATATATGCACTAGCAATAATATCAAATGATTTGTTTTGCTCGTATCAAGCATATTTTGGACATTATAAGGTAAAACTCTATCCTCTGGTTTGTGTTGCATTGTGTGATGGGAACTGAGTCTTATAATGGCTTCATTTTTATAAAAAGCATTGCGATGTTTAAAAGATTTATTTGTTTTAAAGCACTGGCAATCCAATGGAGTAAACCCGTTCCGCGAAAGTGGCATGGTCCTGTGATGAGGCATTTTTAAAAATGTGTTGAGTAGATTTGTCATACCAGTCCCATGACTGACTCGTAGTTTGTTTCACTTGCAAACTCGGGTGCCCCTATTTCTACACGGGCAGCCTTATATTCAGGTTTTAGCAGGCTCTTTCTGGATAGCTGGAGCTGGAGATGGATTCTATCATTTATCTCTTTTTATGCTGTTCAGCTCCTGTTGTACATATTATGTTTTTCTTTTCCGCAGTGGACATTTATGTATAGCTGTACTGTATTTTGTACTAAGCAAGATCCTATATACTGTGTTACTCCGATGATTATATTTATCCAGTGTATTCTATTGTACATTATCTGGTGTATTTATTTATTTCTGTTCTGTTATTATCTGTTTATGTGTTATATTCCAAAGATTACCCTCGCCACCGTCTTATCGGGAATGGGGTTGTCACAAACACTGAAGAATTCAAGGTAAATCTACCAAATATCTCTTTAAGTTTTTGGCAATTATTAAATAATTATTCAATGTAAATTTGCAGGCGGAGTCAGCAAGGAACTCAGCAAAAAGGAGTAGGAATCCTGTAACTCATTGCGGAGGATCCAAGTTGTAAAGATACGGGTTTCGCTCGGACCTAATCGATCGCTAAATCGACCAAGACCGTT
Organism: Allium sativum; assembly: GCA_030737875.1. Lineage (NCBI taxonomy): Eukaryota > Viridiplantae > Streptophyta > Magnoliopsida > Asparagales > Amaryllidaceae > Allium > Allium sativum. Next base: position 458,851,313 of record CM060913.1, on the reverse strand, counting down.
CGAATCCCGCATACGCTAACTCTGGGCATACAACACATCAGAACAGATAATAGAAGATGTAAAACCCCTTATTTTCTGTGATCACGTAAGTAACAAATCAGAGAATAATTAATTTTTAAAATAAGAATCAAGGGAAACGGGTTGCGCCGTTGCGTTTGTCTTGAAATTCTGGATGAAAACGAGTCCGAGTTTTCGAGAAATGGAGTCCGTATGAGGGAGATATGACCCTCCGAAGTTTTAGGAATTTGAATAAAATAAAATAGCTCGAAAATAAAGCCAGAAATTCAAAATTTAAACCCAGAGAAGGCTGGCGGGAAAATTCCCGCCCATATACCCAGGTCGACTGGGGAGTCGACCCCCCCCCCCCCCCCAACCAGGTCGATTGGGGAGTCGACTAGGGTGTCGACCTCCCCATGACCAGGTCGACTGGGGAGTCGACCTGGGGGTCGACCTGCTCCCGAAACCCAGTTTTTGAACCTGGTTCATTCTGATGTATCCGATCTCGTTTTCTGTCTAGATTCGTCCGCCTAATCCTATATAAACAGCCCCCTAGCCTCATTTTCTCTACACAATTTCATTCTGTCTAAACTCTGTCTCTGTTCTAAATAAAAATAAAAATGGCGTCGCTAATCTGCTGGAATCAAAACTTGGACTAATGCATCTTCTTCCAACCTGAATAGAATTAAAAGCTAAATCAAATCTCATATCAAAGTTTAAGAGCTACAACAACAATTAAAGAGGAGTAATTCGGCATTTCTGCATCAACAACAGTTTATTATGCTTTCTTAAAACCACGAAAGGCAAGTACAATTATTTTCCGATATAAACTTTAATTATAATTGTGACATGATTGTAAATCTGAATTTGAGGTTGTGTACGTTCTGTTCTGATATATATTATTCTGTATCTCCTTCTTCTTTCTGTTCGGTAGCCAGGCTACCACGAGCCTGCGACACATCTCATAAGAGATTAACGCACGAACGCTAAACTTTGGGACAAATAGTGAATGATGGCATAATTGGACATGGCTAATCTGTGACTGATGTTGTAAACTAGATTTAGATCTATGCATATTCTGTGAATTGGAAGAAGAGGAACCATTGTATGTTAACATGTGACTTGAGACATTGAACATAACGCATATTTTGAATTAAGATCTGTTATAATTTAAAGTTCTAGATTGTTGGGCATATTGTTTATATAACGATTCATGACTTGAGATAAAAAGAGAATATGACTTAGGTGTGAAGATATATATTAAGATTTGATAACTATTAAATGTGAATAACACCTAAGTGGGAGATTTTTGAATATATGACATGCACTGAAATCGATGGCTGTATTTGGTATAATTTATATGTGAATCTTTTGTACTAGGCAAATTTAACTAAATTTGGGACCTGTATTATATGGTAAATTATGACCTTAATCTGTGCCATGTAAATTCAATGCAAACATGGTATATGATCATATTGTGAATCATGACAACTATTTAGGCATGCAAACTTAGACCAAATTTATAATTAGGCAAGATATGTCTATGAAACTTTAAGGAATGATTAAATCTGTTATATTGCCTAATCTGCTAGTTCTGTTATATTGCCTAATCTGCTAGTTTTGTTATATTGCCTAATCTGCTAGTTCTGTTATATTGCCTAATCTGCTAGAGCCGTTCATCAGCTAAATCTGTTGAAAACTGAGTATTGAAATTTGAGCATGAATATCTGTAGGACTCGATTTAAAATTGAGCAAAATTTGTTAATAGAATCTCGAATAATCTGTTGTAACTTGTACAAAAGTTAATTTGTTAAATTAACATGATTAGTCTGATATTAGCATAGTCTGTGAATGAATGCATTGGCTAAACATGAAACATGGCTAACTCGAGGTTAGAATGAGTTTGCGGCGTAATTCTGCCCGGAACTGCCCGGCACATCCAGCGGCTGCAAACAATAGGTTCTAATGTGAGAAGTTAGTCATAACGTGCTTGAAACCCGAGGTTAGACTCAGTTTGCGGCAGAAATCTGCCCGGAACCAACCGGCCTAACCAGTGGCCGCAAACTGTCAGTCTAATGTGAGAGGTCTGCGCATTAATTTTTAATTAATACAAATCTAAGATAGATATGATGTCTAAAACGTGTTGGGTGGATAGGGTTAAACCAGTTGGACTAATGAATTTAACAAACCCGTTTTGTGAATCTGTAGGCCCAATTACAATGTTAGACAAATCTGTAAATCTGTTAAATCCGTATATCTGATCCGTTAGTCTGAAAACTTGTCTGATCTGTGAACTAGTTGATCTAAACTCTGTATGTCTGAACTTGTATAAAAGTTAATCTGAAATCTGTTAGTCTGGTGACACAAGGTTAGGAGGGAAATTACTTGTGTCATCTGTTGTTTGGGACCCATATTAGTCAGTAACCCTTTCTGGTATCAAAACTTTAACCCAACAGTAGGTAGGGTCCGGGCACGCTTACTGAACTAATTATAAGTGGTTCATTCTGATAATGGCGAGGGGTGTTGATGGTGCGTTCCAACCGGGTCATGTGCATGCATGGATCCCGGTCTGCCTCTGAGGATGTAAGACGCCGTGACATTTGTAAATAGGTCTGTGTCATTTAAAGGTTGCCACTTTGGGGAGTGATACACCCTTTTGTGGGGCTGGCACAGGGTATTTATGTATTAGGGAGTCGATCGCTTGTGGTAGGGTTTTAGGGTACACTTAGTTCTGTCTGTTTCTGTTGGTACCGTCTGTTTCTGTTGGGTGGTAACACCTGTCTGTTTCTGCATGGTACCGTCTGTTCGGGTGGTAAAGGCCCATTTACTAGTGTACACCTAATTCTACATTCTGTTTCCGTAGGGATTAATCTGTTTCTGTTTCTGTACCTTCTGTTCGGGTGGTAAAGGCCCATTATTAGCATTCTGTTTCTGTATGTTTCCGTTGGGGTGGTAAAGGCCCATTACTAGCATTCTCTTCTATGGAAATTATTCTGTTCCTGTTTCTGTTTAGACATTGGGGTGACACCTAATCCTGTTATACTAGTATTAGTGTAGAGAGGTGAAAAGTAGTAGCTTACATCATTCTGTTCTTTTTCTGTTTAACCTAAGTATATTTGCTACTCCTATTACTGTTATCTCGCATCCAGTTTTATTTTCATGTCATAATTATTATTATCTGTTCATATGCTGAAAGTCATTGGACTTGCCAGACTTTATGTCTGACCTTGCTTGTTTTCGCCCCTTTTTCTTCCGTTTCCCCCCCAGGTTTGTAGGGTGGAAATCTAGAAGCTTGATTCGGATCTTCTCTGCTTGAAGTATCATCTGGCTTTGGCATGGCAGTTTATGTTGGAGATTATGATTTTAAAAACTATGCATTCTGAAGGCTTTTGTACAAGACTGATATTTTGTACTTGAATTCTGATATTGTGATTTGAAAGGATGTAACCAAACTTACTTCGGTTTCTGTTGTAATAAAGCTATAAATTTTTCAAGTACTGTTTTATCTGTCTTGTAAGTTTCTGTTTTGTCTACTAAAACTCTCCATCAAAGTTAAGGCATTCCCTTTGTGAGTGACCTTAACGAAGGTGGTGTGTTACATTTGGTATTAGAGCTGAAGGTTACCAAATTGGGTAAAGTTTTTGAAAACTATTTTCAAAAAGGTTTTGAAATGAAATATTTTCAAAAATAAAGCTTATTTTGAAAAACATAATCCCCGAAAGCCACATATCTATCTTTTCAGTTCGCCGTTTTGAATCCTTTTTCTTTCGTTTCAGCATGTCTGGGAATCTTAACCATCCAGAGGGTGTGCCAATACCTGGCTGGTTCAGGAGGTACTTAGAGGCTAGGGCCAACGGTACAGGCCTAGCAGATATTCCTCCCCCAATGGCAGCGGTACCACCTCCTCCTCCTCCTCGTGGAAATGCTTTCGCAAAGACGTGTAGAGACTTCAAGGCTATGGGTGGAAAAGACTTCTGTGGAACTGAATCCTTCGTGGCAGCAAGGAACTGGCTGAAGGAGACCGAAGATTTGTTCGTCATTTTCGAGGTAGACGATAGGCAGAAGGTACAATTGGCAGTATGGTTACTCAAGGACGAAGCTTCCTATTGGTGGGAAGTCACTAACGCCGAGAGGCCAGTTGAAACATGGATAGATTTCAGAACAAGGTTTGAGACGAAATTCCTCTCGCAAGCTGAACGAAGTCTACAACTGGAAAAGTTCTTATCTCTTAAGCAAGGAAGTATGACGGTCAAGGAATACGTCAACCAGTTCAACCAGCTGGCTAGGTTCGGACTGGATTTAGTCAACACTCAGCATAAAAAGGCTCTCCGCTTTGTTAAAGGATTGAACGAGCCACTGCAAAGTCTAGTCATGACCCATGTACCCATGGGAGCGACTTACGAGAGATTGGTGGACATAGCACTACTGCACGAGGAAGACAAGGGCAAGGAAAAGGCAAAGAAGGAAGAACCACAGAACAAGAAAGCATGGCCCAAAAAGGAAACACAAAAGAAGATTGAGAAGTCTGAAGATAAGAAGGAGAAAATGTGCTTTACTTGTGGAAGCTCGACTCATCTGAACAAGGATTGTAGAAAAAGGAAGGGCACTTGCTTCAACTGTGGTGAGATGGGACACTTCACTAGGGACTGCCCGAAAAAAAGAAGGCAAGGGCAGAGGGCAGGACCAACTTCTGGAGGGCAGGCGAACACTCTCGAGGCTAGTGGATAGGATAGAATTAGGAAAACTTTCTGTGGGAGGTTTAATTTCTTTATCTGATTGTTGAGTTGAAATTCTTTCTGATTCTGGCATTTTGATTCTGTAACCGATACTATGCACTTTAATACTAGTATTGTTTCTGATTCCACTGTAGGCTCAAACCCATAAGGGTTATGACTCATATTCTTGTGATAGATTGGGGTTTGAGAGATATCTGTGTTAGGCGTCAAGTAGGACGCATACATTATGGGTTTTATCATGCTTAGTTTCCTAAGAATCATTTGGTGATCTGATCTGTACCAGTAGTCTGTAAGTATCTAAATATTTCTGGTAAGATTAAGATTTCCAGTTTTGACATTGTCTAAAGAGGGTAATCTTCTGGGTATCAATTTGATGTTGATTTCGGTCTTCGGGGTTGATACTTAGGGGAATTATTTTCTCAACCAAGGTCTAATGGGAACCAAGTTTTTATTTTTGCTCGCTTCCATCATTCGACTATATCCTATCGATCGAGTCTTCGACCTTTAGATAGGAATCCTATGGATGTAAACATGTGTTTGAGACATGTTATGCTTGATGGTTGCAAGTGGATGCAAGTGGTTGCTCGTGGATGCATATACACACACTAGGCACTAGATCGGCTCGGAAACACTCTCATACTGCATATGGATGTGTGAGCATTTTCAATTTTTGTGGAACCAAAATGGTTGACTCATCACATGGATGTTGCATTTGGATGAATGATTGCGCACACATTTAGAACTAATATGTATCAAATAGGAAAATTGCATACATGTTGGACTCATGGCACTGACATAATTCACATTAAGGAGGTCAACTGAATCAGTAGACCGCCTGATCTTTGCATTAGATAAGGAACATATACACACACTTCTGCATATGTTCATACAACATTAGAGGTTTTCTAAGGAAAATGGATGCTTGTGTATGATGATTGAGTAGATGGATGACTGGATGGTATGACACATTCTTCTTAACTTGAAGATTTTGGGGATGAAATCCTTTAAGGAGGGGAGAATGTAACACCCCGTATTTTCTGTGAACGTGTAAGTAACAAATCAGAGAATAATTAATTTTTAAAATAAGAATCAAGGGAAACGGGTTGCGCCGTTGCGTTCGTATCGAAATTCTGCTTGAAAACGAGTCCGAGTTTTTGAGAAACGGAGTCCGTATGAGGGAGATATGACCCTCCGAAGTTTCAGGATTTTGAATAAAATAAAACAGCTCGAAAATAAAGCCAGAAATTCGAAATCTAAACCAAGAGAAGGCTAGCGGGAAAATTCCCGCCCATATACCCAGGTCGACTGGGGAGTCGACCCCCCTCCCCCAACCAGGTCGATTGGGGAGTCGGCTGGGGTGTCGACCTCCCCATGACCAAGTCGACTGGAGAGTCGACCTGGGGGTCGACCTGCTCCCGAAACCCAGTTTTTGAACCTGGTTCATTCTGATGTATCCGGTCTCGTTTTCACTCTAGATTCATCCGCCTAATCCTATATAAACAGCCCCCTAACCTCATTTTCTCTACACAATTTCATTCGGTCTAAACTCTGTCTCCGTTCTAAATAAAAATAAAAATGGCGTCGCTACTCTGCTGGAATCAAAACTTGGACTGATGCATCTTCTTCCAACCTAAATAGAATTAAAAGCTAAATCAAATCTCATATCAAAGTTTAAGAGCTACAACAACAATTAAAGGGGAGTAATTCGGCATTTCTACATCAACAACAGTTTATTATCCTTTCTTAAAACCACGAAAGGCAAGTACAGTTATTTTCCGATATAAACTTTAATTATAATTGTGACATGATTGTAAATCTGAATTTGAGGTTGTGTACGTTCTGTTCTGATATATATTATTCTGTATCTCCTTCTTCTTTCTGTTCGGTAGCCAGGCTACCACGAGCCTGCGACACATCTCATAAGAGATTAACGCACGAACGCTAAACTTTGGGACAAATAATGAATGATGGCATAATTGGACATGGCTAATCTGTGACTGATGTTGTAAACTAGATTTAGATCTATGCATATTCTGTGAATTGGAAGAAGAGGAACCATTGTATGTTAACATGTGACTTGAGACATTGGACATAACGCATATTTTGAATTAAGATCTGCTATAATTTAAAGTTCTAGATTGTTGGGCATATTGTTTATATAACGATTCATGACTTGAGATAAAAAGAGAATATGACTTAGGTGTGAAGATCTATATTAAGATTTGATAACTATTAAATGTGAACAACACCTAAGTGGGAGATTTTTGAATATATGACATGCATTGAAATCGATGGCTATATTTGGTATAATTTATATGTGAATCTTTTGTACTAGGCAAGTTTAACTAAATTTGGGACATGTGTTATATGGTAAATTATGACCCTAATCTGTGCCATGTAAATTCAATGCAAACGTGGGGTATATGATCATATTGTGAATCATGACAACTATTTAGGCATGCAAACTTAGGCCAAATTTATAATTAGGCATGATATGTCTATGAAACTTTAAGGAATTATTAAATCTGTTATATTGCCTAATCTGCTAGTTCTGTTATATTGCCTAATCTGCTAGTTCTGTTATATTGCCTAATCTGATAGTTCTGTTATATTGCCTAATCTGCTAGTTCTATTATATTGCCTAATCTGCTAGATCCGTTCATCTGCTAAATCTGTTGAAAACTGAGTATTGAAATTTGAGCATGAATATCTGTAGGCTCGATTTAAAATTGAGCAAAATTTGTTAATAGAATCTCGAATAATCTGTTGTAACTTGTACAAAAATTAATTTGTTAAATTAGCATGATTAGTCTGATATTAGCATAGTCTGTGAATGAATGCATTGGCTAAACATGAAACATGGCTAACTCGAGGTTAGAATGAGTTTGCGGCGTAATTCTGTCTGGAACCGCCCGACACATCCAGTGGCCGCAAACAATAGGTTCTAATGTGAGAAGTTAGTCATAACGTGCTTGAAACCCGAGGTTAGACTCAGTTTGCGGCAGAAATCTGCCCGGAACCAACCGGCCTAACCAGTGGCCGCAAACTGTCAGTCTAATGTGAGAGGTCTGCGCATTAATTTTTAATTAATACAAATCTAAGGTAAATATGATGTCTAAAACGTGTTGGGTGGATAGGGTTAAACCAGTTGGACTAATGAATTTAACAAACCCGTTTCGTGAATCTGTAGGCCCAATTACAAAGTTAGACAAATCTGTAAATCTATTAAATCCGTATATCTGATCCGTTAGTCTGAAAACTTGTCTGATCTGTGAACTAGTTGATCTGAACTCTGTATGTCTGAACTTGTTGTAATGACCCGCATTGGCAAACGTATTACAATTAATTTATTTAATTATATAAATAGTGATATAGTGAATTAAATGGTCGTTGAATTAAATAATGGCGAATATTTAATTAAAATAATAAATTAAATAATATATTTAATTCTGAAATAATCAGAATTGGCCGAAATGGCGATATGGTGTAAACCGGATCATCTGTGATATTTAATTCAGCTTGGAACTAAATTTGAATAACGAATATATTATATAAACGATAGTTTGAACATAGAATTATATTATAATTAAAAATGAGCTCGAAATGGCGCTGCAGTTCATAAATTGGTGATTCGAACTTCAACTGAGTGTACAGGGTTCGTTTTAAATCGGATTTCTGTGAAACAAGAAACGTGTGGAGCTGGTGGAGTATATCTTTCTAGTGGAAGAGAAAAATCGGGATTTCGTCGTGTAGATTTTGATATATGTCCAAAACAAATTTTAGAAAAGTCGCTGTGGAATTCCTTTATAATTTATAAAGGAATTATTTATATTTTAAAAAGGAAATTCAATATAAATCGAATATCGGGTTGACCCAGAAGTGAATATCGAGTTAGAAATTCGTATAGGAATATTCTAGAGCTGTATGGTATTCAACTGTGAATATAGACGATAATATTTATTTTTAAATATTTAATTTATTTATATTTAAATATATTTATATATTTAAATAGGCTATTTAGAGCTTTTAAAATAGCCAGTTTTGCAAACGAAGTCGGAATTCGATGAAACTAGTTTCGTTGAATCCGCAATGTCAAATAGTTGTTAGATTCCAAGTTCTGTGATTTTTGGGGTCACTGTGTGGCCGTACGGATTTTTAGAGTGAGAAACAGTCAGTATTTCGACGGTTAAAAATACGCTGTGTGAGCAAACGGAGTCGGAATTCGACGAAACCAGTTTAGTTGGGACCGTAATGTCGAACTGTAGCTGCATGTCCAGTTTGGTGATTTATGGGTATCGTGTGTGATCGCAGGGCTTTTTGAACACGAATTAACAAAAGAATATACTGAGAATATTCCTTCTACAAAATATCTAGATATTTATTTCCCTTATAAATACCCCCTACAAACTCCTTAAAACCTAATTCACATTTTCCGCCGTTCTCTTTTACCTCTTACAGCAAAAAAAATATGAAAACATCTTCTTCATAAAATAAAAGAAAATCAAAATCTAAAAATCCTAAATCAAACATATTCGAGATCCTAGAGGGATCCTCTACATTCTGGTGGGCTTCGTTGCTGGTCCGATGTCAAGGAGGTACGCTAGTCTGGAGCCGGCGTGAGCTAGGGTTGGTTCGTTTGTGGGATTTAAGCTTTAATACCTGTTTTCGCTATTGGTTCTGAGATCGTACCATTGTTTTGCAACCTGTGGTGGAAAATTTGGAGGATGCAATCATGGGAAGTGACACAAGTCTTAGGGGTTATCAAACGAACGGAAGGTCATGGGGATGATCGAGTGCGGATTTGAGGATGTAGGTTGGTGGAGATTTCTAAAGAGAAGTAGATGGAGTTAGTTTCAGGAAAAATGGTGGAGTGAAGTGTGAGTTTGAGGTGGAAATTATTCGGCAAATGGTAAAGGAGGAGGTCGCGATGATCAGGTTGGGGAAGAAGAAGACCTGGAGCGGTATGGGTTTGATGATGGAGTGGGCTGGGTTAACGAGGTTTGGCCCAACTAAGTGTATAAATAATGTTTTATTTTAAATAAAAATAGTACATTAACGTGTAAATTGAGTATCTCAATCATACGATGTCAGAATCTGACGAAACAAGATCCATTAGGATCGTATGGATGGACACTACAACATGAGACTGTCTGGGAGTGGAGTGGAGCTCGTTTGAATTTATGGCGAAATAAATTGTTCGATCTGAATCAATGACAATTATCGTTAATTAACGATGATAGTCCAATGTGAATAAATCTCACTAACTCTGAACAGTTTATAATTTCATGTTGTATTTTTAGAACTGTTAAATGTTGGTTGATTGACTGTGTGTTGACTGTTTGATTGAACTTCTAGTCAGTTAGTTGAATTTCTATATTGATTCTGTTTAACAAAATATATCATATGGAACTGAAAGTGATGTTGATTTTACTGTGTAACTTCTGTGGATGCAGGGAAAACAGGTTGGAGGAATCCGACTGGATTCCTCAACGGTTATTTTATTGTTTTCATATATTGTGATATATGACGTGATTTATAATCTGTTGTCGATTATATGTGTTTGGACGATACTGATCATCGTGATTTGATACGTTGAATACCATAACATACCGGAATGTTGATAAGGGAATATTTTCAAAGTGATATTTGAAAATAAAATATTTATAAATGGAATATTTATAAATAAGAAATATTTATAAATTGGAATATTTATAAATAGGAGATATCTAGAAAAAGGAAAAAACATTATAAAAAGGAAACTGTTATAAGAAGGAAACCATTTTAAAGTGGAGAACCGTTACTAAAAGTAAATCTTTAAAATGAATAAATGTCGTTAAAAAGGAAATCTTTATAAAGCGAATAAAGGAGTTAAATCGAATATGGTATTCGAAAGGAGTTAAATCGAATATGGTATTCGAAAGTAGTAAATCGAATTAGTTATTCGAAAGGGGTTAGTCGAGTCGAGTCAGTTGAATAGAGTTAATCGAATATTTTTTATTTGAATAAAAGTTAACCAGTTAGAGTTAACTAGCTAGAGTTAAACCAGTTAGAGTTAATCAGTTAGAGTAAATCGAACTAGAGTTATTCAAATGGAGTTAATCGAATATATAGTTTATTCGAATAGAGTAAAAGGAGTTAATCCAATATATAGTTTATTCGAATAGAGTAAAAGGAGTTAAGCGAATATATAGTTTATTCGAATAGAGTAAAAGGAGTTAATCGAATATATAGTTTAGTCAAATAGAATTAAAAGAGTTATCGAATATAGTTTATTCGATAGGAGTTAAGTGAAAAGAGTTAGAGTTAAATCAAAAGAATTATCGAATAGAAAAGATTTGAAAGAGAGTTACGTAAGGAAGTTTGTTAAAGAATTAAAAGGGTGAACTTTGTCTATTTCAAGGTTAGAAACGTTGTTCAGTTAAGGTCTGAGAGGTAGTATTACCCCAACTTGATTGACTTCATTTTTAACTAGAGAAATGCTAGGGACAGTCGCTTTAAGGCAACTGTCCATGATACTCGCCATACAATTGGCTGTTATTGTGATAGTGGGGCCAATATATAACATGGAAAACTGCATAAAAATAATTACATAGAATCTTTGACCAATCAATGAGCGAGTATCATGGACAGTTGCCTTAAAGCGACTGTCCCTAGCATTTCTCTTTTAACTAAGGAATGGTTAAGGTTCGATAGTAAAGGATGGTTAAGTGAATTTAGTAATTAAAGGAAATGGTTTGAGTTGGCATCGCGATGGTTTGTTTAAATATCAGAGTATTCACTTAGATCAACACAACACAGCAGAAATAAACTAGTACCAGTAAATATAGGGAATACGTCTTGACTTCAACTCCTTCTCCGGAACTCCAAGATAAACCTAACTTGGAAATATACTCGGCCTGACACGAGCACATTTGAAGCAAAGCAAAATTCACCCGGATCAGTCTGGAATACTTTCAGTGATAAATTCATAACACAAACAACTTTCTTAACTTTGAAAAATCCTTTGGAAGAAAAGGATAATAGTAAGACCAGTCCACACATAAACACGGACGGTTTTCCCCTTACTATAACCCAAAACAATTTTGATATATCAAAATCCAGTGATATTATAATAATGTTTATCAAATCACAAATAAATAACTATCTAATAGAACGCTTACATCTCACACTCTACATATTCATTATAAAATTGAAAACCACATGGCGCTTATTGGAGATTGGATTCCAACTATGACAAGGTATGGAACTACCTTCCGATTAGTGTACTGTGACGACACGGAATTTCGCTCGGTCCGAACCAGTCGCTAAACCGATCTAGACCGTTCGAAACCCCTGATCGTTTGAGAACAAGACAAATCAAAACGCAGACGGAAGAACATTTCATTGCTATTACAACAGATACAAGAATATACAGAGTATAAATGAATAAATTACATTCGATAAATATCAGAGATTACAATAAATTATATAGCAGCGGAAAAATAATACAAAGCACAACTGAAGGTGATATACGGATACAGAGCTTTCCGGATATCATTCCAGCTGTAAACCAGGATCCTGTGAATATAAATCTGCAAAACCCAAACTACTAGCTGCCCGTGCGGAAAATAGGGGCACCCAGAGTTTAGGTTAAAACAATAAACTCCAGGTCAGTCACGTGACTGGTGTGAGAACTAAAACAGTTATTTAAAACTTTACTTTAAAGATAGTAATTCAAGGGACCACGCCGTATAACACGGAATGGGTTTCCTCCCAAGAATACCAGTGCATAAAACAACAGCGCAATGCTAAATAAAGAAAAATGAAGCTGTTATAAGACCCAAGTCCTATCACACAATGCAACGCAAGCCGGGGGATAGGGTTTTCCCTTATAACAGCCAAAGCATGCTTGATACGTTTAAAACAAATCATTTGACACTATAATAAGTGTATAGTGTCAAAACATTTCAATCATAAATATCAATCATAGGCGGCATAGCTACCATCTACTATGTCGCCATACTAGTTCTACAATTAAAACCGAATTACATGTATTGGAAATTGGATTCCGTCATGAGTCGAGGCAAGGGGCAAGCTCCTCTCCGCGTTCGAGACACTCTAGCAAATGCCTCAGGACTACACACTCTGGGCAATCCTTGGATCGGTTGGGGCGGTCCTCACTTACGTTAGAGGATTGGCAATTCCTGAACACACGTTTCCCGGTCCTTACAGACCTATAATCGAGGCGCCTCATTCCAACAACCACAAAGGTGAAAAGTATATAAATGTCAGGGCTGGTAAGTCACTGACACCACCAAAGCTAGAAAGAAACGTCGTGTTCTCCCAACGGCCCGTATCCCGTTTTTAACTCATACCGAGGTGTAAGGCTCGCGAATTCACGTTATACACAAAGCTGCCACGTAGGCGTGCTTTGATCATCAACCACAAGACTTTGCTTTTCAACAAAAGCCTTGATCATTGCATCTTAGCGTGCCACATAGGCAATTCATGCCATGTGATTGATATCTATCGATATATAACCTCTAAGCTCGTACGTCTCAGAGAAGGGCGTTAAGCAAGAGAATAAATTATCCGCTGCCAAACAGATATATATTTAACTGTGAAAACCCGTAACTTCCCCGTAAAGGAAAGTGTCGGATAGTTCGAGAACAAGCCACAACAGAACTGATACAGAAGAACATTTCATTATATATTACAACAATGCATCAGATTACAAGAATATACAGAGTATAAGTGAATATTACACAGAAATATCAGAGATTTAAATTACATTTAAATACATAGCAGCGGAAAATAATACAATACACAACTAGAAGAGATATACGGATACAAAGCTTTCCGGATATCGTTCCAGCTGTAAACCAGGATCCTGTGAATATAAATCTGCAAAACCAAAACTACTAGCTGCCCGTGTCAAAATAAGGGCACCCAGAGTTTAGGTTAAAACAATAAACTCCAGGTCAGTCATGTGACTGGTGTGAGAACTAAAACAGTTATTATTCTTTATTTTAAAAGTTAGGTAAATCAAGGGACCACACCATATAACACGGAACGGGTTTCCTCCCAAGAATACCAGTGCATAAAACAAACAGCGCAATGCTAAATAAAGAAAAATGAAGCTGTTATAAGACCCAGGTCCCATCACACAATGCAACGCAGCCGAGGATAGGGTTTTCCCTTATAACAGCCAAAGAATGCTTGATACGTTTGAAACAAATCGTTTGATACTATTATAAGTGCATAGTGTATAAAACAACTTCAAATCATAAGTATCAATCATAGACGGCATAAGTGCCCCATCCCACTATGTCGCCATACTAGGCTCTACAAATAAAACCGCAAATGTCACGTATTTGGAAATTGGATTTCCGTCTATGAACCGAGGCAAAAGATAGTCCTCAACCGATTCGAGACGCTCTAGCCCGCCCCTCAGGCAAGCGCGCAGGCAAGCCTTGGATCGTCAGGGCCGGTCCACCGATGTGGATTATTATGCCTGAACACTACGTTTCCCCACCCTATGGGGTGTAAGTCTGGTCCGTCTGCCGACCAGAATGCATCGGCCGAAACCGATATAACCGAGGCGCCTCGCAACAGCAACAACCACATAAGTCAAACTCGTCAGGGCGTGTAAAACCACTGACGCCACTTCTAGCTAGAAAGAAACACAAGTCCTCCCTGAGGTCCGTCTCCCGTTTTTGGTTCATACCGAGTGCGAAACTCGCGAAGCAAACGTTACACAAAGCTACGCCACAAAGGCCTTGCTTCGATCATAAACCACAAGACTTTGCTTTTCAACAGAAGCCTTGATCATTTGCCACTTAGGCATGCCACACAGGCAATTCTCTCCATGCGTTTGATATCCATCAATATATAACCCCTGAGCTCGTACGTCTCAGAGAAGGGCGTTAAGCAAGAGAATAAATTCTCCGCCGCCAAACAGATCTATATTTAATAGAGATCAATCACACGGACTAAAATCCAATGTCAGACACACAGTCCATTTACAAGTCCGTTCTGGGTCTGAACGAAACCGGAGGCACCTAGTACCCCGCATATCCATCGATCTCCAAGTACGTCTGGACGATCACCAACTGTTTCCATCTTCTTGGGTGTACAGCCCAATCAAGATCATCAGTAATTATCCAAACGACGTGAAGACCTCCAGTCTTCGACCATCGTCTTCATCTTCGACTTATCGTCGTATCAGTTATTCAGAATGGGATAAACCCGGTCTTTCCAAATAACTCGCGTATATTTTAAATAAGTGTTACATAAACACAACATACGCCTCATTCCAATTCATTAGTTACTAACTGTAAATTAATCAAGAGAATAATTCCCCAATTATTAACCCCGAAGACCGAAACCAACATCAGATCAATATCCAGAAAACCATTCTGCTTAGCTAACCGACAGTTAGTTTCTAAATTTCACATTCATAGGGAAAGGTTCCCATTAATTTTATCCAAGATAAATTCCTGAATTTATTCTCTAATCTTCCTTTGAATTTTGATTCAACTAGTCGGGATTAACGAACCTTACCGAAGTAATCATTGGTTTTAATTTCCCAATCCCAACATATTCATCCCATGAAGTAAAACTGGTAGTACTTCATATCTAACACCATGGTGTTGTCGGTAAATTCAATTACCATTTCACGTTCAAATCTAATTAAAGATTTAACTATCGCCTGGAGTAAAACTGGTGATACTCCATTCTCGGTCATTTCAATCTAATTAAAGATTCATTAAAACTCCACTTGGTTTTAATCGTTAACTGGGTTAAAGAATCAGTGTCATTTAAAACACGGTTCACGATAAACCCAAAATCACATTCCATTAATTATCGGGTTAAAGAACGAGTGTTATTTAAAACGCTGTTCACGATAAACCCAAAAATCAATATCAATTCTATTCCAATTAAATATCATTTAATTGGTACTCTTCATTAAATCTAAATAAAAAGATTTAATCTTTTCTCAACTGGGTTCAAGAACAGTGTTAGTGAAGACACCATTCACGACAAACCCAAATCACATTTGATATTAAATACAAGGCTCTGAATAGAAAATATATCGGCTTGTATTCAATATCAAATTCTACGACCAACAAATATCATATTGGAAATAACGATATATATATCTACATCTTTCAAATTCCCATAACAATATCTGTATCATCACGAAATCCAATATCGAAATATTCCGAAGACAATTTCGATTCAAATCCATTCCAATATAATTATTGGAAATTCTGGTTATTATTAAAACCCTTTTTCAAATTCAATTTATTTATTTTAAAAATAAATAGAATTATAGTTCTAGTTCAAAACTAGTTCATTTCGATAAAAGTCTATTTTTATCTTTTCAAATATGGAGTTTTTCATCCCAACTCTTTCTAAATCATTTCTTATGATTTTACACAAATTATTACTATTTTTAATAATTTTATCAAGGCCCGTACAGTCGATTTCCATCAACGGCCATCGAACTGCACTTACAGCGACCTTTTTCAAATTTGATTTGGACGTAACTCCAAATCCCACTATTAGATTTCAAATTTCTAATGTTCGTTAGAAAGCTCTTTTCGATACGAACCCAACGGTTCCGGTTTTAGGAGAATCCGACGGTCGGATCTCCCGTAATGTCCGTTTGAAATAAATGGTCGAAATTCACGAACTACCGCGGCGCGGCGCGTTCTATTCAGGCCATTATATTATATATATAATATTATTATATACTTCGTCGATTTCTATTTAAAACGAATTATATAAATAGTTTTAAAATCGTTTCAAAAGCAATTTCAACTTTCTTTTCAATTCAAATCAAAATTGAATTCTCCTTTATAAATTCGTTTTAAAATTCATTTCTATTCAATTCAAATTTCAAATCAATTTGAATTCGTTTTCAATTTAATTCATTTCGAAATCATTTTCAATTCAATTTGAATTCGTTTTCAATTCAATTCATTTCGAAATCGTTTTCAATTCAATTCATTTCGAAATCGTTTTCAATTCAATTCATTTCGAAATCGTTTTCAATTCAATTTGAATTCGTTTTCAATTTAATTCATTTCGAAATCGTTTTAAATTCAATTTGAATTCGTTTTCAATTCAATTCATTTCGAAATCGTTTTCAATTCAATTTGAATTCGTTTTCAATTTAATTCATTTCGAAATCGTTTTCAATTCAATTTGAATTCGTTTTCAATTTAATTCATTTCGAAATCGTTTTCAATTCAATTTGAATTCGTTTTCAATTTAATTCATTTCGAAATCGTTTTCAATTGAATTTGAATTCGTTTTCAATTTAATTCATTTCGAAATCGTTTTCAATTCAATTTGAATTCGTTTTCAATTTAATTCATTTCGAAATCATTTTCAATTCAATTTGAATTCGTTTTCAATTTAATTCATTTCGAAATCGTTTTCAATTCAATTTGAATTCGTTTTCAATTTAATTCATTTCGAAATCGTTTTCAATTCAATTTGAATTTATTTTCAATTTAATTCATTTCGAAATCGTTTTCAATTCAATTTGAATTCGTTTTCAATTTAATTCATTTCGAAATCGTTTTCAATTCAATTTGAATTCGTTTTCAATTTAATTCATTTTGAAATCGTTTTCAATTCAATTTGAATTCGTTTTCAATTTAATTCATTTCGAAATCGTTTTCAATTCAATTTGAATTCGTTTTCAATTCAATTTCGTTTCAAAATGAATAAAATCGATATAAATATCGTTCACGTCAAAATGGCGTTAATCTAATCAACACGGCTTCATAAATTTCTATTTTCAAATATTCTATTTCAAATATTTCTTTTTCAAAATAGTTGTTATTATCAAAATATTTCGTTCAACACATGACCAATCTCAATGGATGAGTACTGTCAACACATGAACCTTTATTTTATATTGATAAAGATGTAAATTTTATTACTAAAATATTTCGTTCAACACATGACCAATCTCAATGGATGAGTACTGTCAACACATGAACCTTTATTTTATATTGATAAAGATGTAAATTTTATTACTAAAATATTTCGTTCAACACATGACCAATCTCAATGGATGAGTACTGTCAACACATGAACCTTTATTTTATAATATTCTTTATTTTTCAAATTGGAATGAGGCCCAATCAATTACCATATAAAGTTAATTATATGGATTTTTATGCATTACACACATATAATAGGATTGAAAAATAATCAACCATCAACCAAAGTGCACTATACTGTATAAGCATCAAATATAGATATCTAACGCTTATAACAGCCTGTCAATCAATCGATCGACATATTTAATCAATCAGGATGAGTGAACTTCAAATTTCATCCCAACACCAGTGTGGGGTTTCAAACAATCAAACGCATATTTTATTCGTGCAGTTTGGCGATGTGTAAAATTTATCGACCCAATCAATGTCCTTCAAATAGGTGTACATAAACAAACAGTCTGGTTTGTAAATGAATATTTTATTTTATTCACTTCACGTTAAAAATTATATTTTTAACGATAAAACATTTTATTTTAACATATGAATTTCTATTCAGTTCATTCTTCAAATAAAATGGTATTTTTTTTTATTTTTCTAACTTATTTTAGAAAATTTCGGCGGCATAACGGCACGATACTAGAAACGGGACAAGGCCTAGCCTTATCCCCGGTCTAGTGAAGGCCCACGCCATTCACACATCAATCAAATCAATTCATTTCACCAAACAATTCAATTCAAACCAAATCATCTAACTAATTTATGCAACCAAACAAACAAGTCCATGGTCTGTGGACGATTGTGTCGGGTGCTACTAAGCACCGTCTGCATCCTAGTATATATATATAACTAGAAAATGAAATTGAAAGGTGAGAAATTCTCACCTATAGCTATCCAGCTCCACGACTCTTCCTTTAGAGAAATCTTCATCGTTATCGCATCTTATCACTTTCGTCGCCCGTAGCCACTATATATAAAAATCACTTTTTCACTTCGCTATTCAATATATAAGAATCAAATTTTTACTATGCTATTCAATATATAAAAAATCGTATTTTTACTATGCTATTCAATATATAAAAATCGTATTTTTACAATGCTATTCAATATATAAAAATCGAATTTTTACTGTGCTATTCAATATATAAAAATCGTATTTTTACTATGCTATTCAATATATAAAAATCGAATTTTTACTATGCTATTCAATATATAAAAATCGAATTTTTACTATCACGCTATATGGATAAAAATTCTATTTTTCAACTATAAAGATTTCACCTTTTCTATAATATAAAAATTATATTTTTCTTGAAGTAAAAATCATATTTTTACTTCACTACTCATCTCAAAATATCGTCTTTCCATGTTTATAAATCTAATATTTTCTATTCGAAAAATCAAATCTTTTCTATTCGAAAAATCAAATCTTTACAATGGTAAAGATTAAATCTTTCCTTGCTTTAAAATTCTAATCTTTTTATAGCCATTCATATGTATAAAAATAAACCTTCCTACTTATAAAAATCAAACTTTTATTTTTAAAAATCACATTTTTAATATTCGAAAAGCCAAATCTTTCACATAGAAAATAAAAAGTTCACCTTTCCAATGTTATAAACCGTATATTCCTAACGTAATGTCATTCAAAAATAAAGATATGATTTTTATTACGCCCACATATGCACCAAACTGAAAATAAAATTAAATATAATTAAAAATAAACACTTACAGGGTTCTAACTCGGACGAAGGGGAAAAGAGGAGGTCGGAGGGGCCGTGGGCGTTGCTGGAGGGGAGGGATGCGCGGGGGGGGGGGGGGGGGGATGAAGTTAATCGCGGCGCCACAGGCGCCTAGGGGGGGAATAAAGAGCGGCGCCGCAGGCGCCAGGGGGGGGAGTAAAGTGCGGCGCCGCAGGCGCCTGGGGGGGGAAGTAAATCGCGATTGATTAGGGTTTTTTTTTCCTCTGATTCCTGTAATGAAACGAACGGGGGGGCCAGAAAGATAAAGGGAGGAGGGAGAGGAAATTTTTATTTTTAATTATTTAATTTCTAAAAAGGTACTTTTACATACGACCTCGAAACGAGGTCCACCACCTGTCGTCTATAGCGTTTTACCCCCATTCCGAACACAATGGGATATGTATCGTAAGCTGATTCGATCGTTTGAATCAGTTTCCGTCAAAATCTACATATAACTCTATATATTGAATTTCAACGCGCATTTCAATTTACCGGGGTCACATACGAACTTTAAAAATTCCAAAAAAATATTTTCTAGCTTTGTATGGACGATACGGTCCTAACAAAACTAGTTTCGACGAATTCTGAGACCATTGGAAAAATGGCCATTTTCCAGTCGATTAAAATCAACTGAAACTGGTCAAACGTGTTTTCCTTTGCCACTCTCACATATTGATTCGAAAAATTACGAAATTCGAAACCTAGCAATAACTTCACATCCCGGACCCAACAAAACTGGTTTCGTCGAAATCCGAGGTCGTTTGCAAAATGTCCATTTTTAAGGGCCTGAATTCCATAGCGACTATTCAGAATTTTCAACTGGACATATCTTTTGATTCCCGCTATGAAATTTTGATTTTTCGGATTCGTTGGAAAGATATTATCAATTAGATCCTAATGTTTTTGGTTTCACTAAAATCCGGATTGTTTTGCACCCGGTACATTCAATTGAAGTTTGAAATCGAATTATCGAACTACCGCGCCATTTTCAATTTTATTTATAATTATATATAAATATTTATTTTCTAACGACGACGTATATAATATATACGTTCTAAATATATTCAAAATAAATTTCTCGTCGATATTATTTAAAATAATTCATTTTAAATAATCAAAATTCGCTAAAATTGCCAAAATAAAAATTTTAAACTGGCCGAGAATTTCCGGGTTGTTACAATCTCCCCCACTTAAAACTTTTCGTCCCCGAAAAGGAACAAAGTCGAAAGTGGTTTGATTATTCAACTCTACGTTCGATCTGGCTTTCATTCCCCAACTTTTCAGTTTCTGAGAATTTTCTAAAATTTCAAAAATTTGGCTAACACCCTAAATTTTCGAAAAATTTCGCCATAACCTCCCCTGCACCGGGAGCATCGGGGAATTTCAAATAGCTTCCCCGGTCCTTCAGATCTCAAAAAGAAAAAGAAAAAGCCAAGCGGCTAGCCAATAGGCTCATAAAATCATCATCACCCAAACAAAACAGTAAATTATGTAGTAAACATGTACCTATTTGTCGGGCAAACAAATTTTATTCTCTGCTCTAGCCTCCTTGCTATGACCTGTTCAATATAAGTATATGTATATGCAAGCAAATGCGACCAATTCTCAATATAGTTCAATATTTGGTTCGATTTGGCATAATGGTTCAAAATTAGCAAACAAATGAACAAACAACACAAACATCAATCAATTAGTGAATTTAACGTTTCAAATTCATAATTTTGATACATATACGAAAAATCATGTTTTGATACCAAATCACAACAATAAGCCCTATCTGATTTCGGTTCTCACACCAGTCAATAGGAAATATATAGAAATCTCACTTTCGTCACTCGAACATTAATTCTAATGATGGAGCTCCATCATCAAAATCATCTCCGGGCGATTAGAGTGTAATTCTATATCTATCCAGTATATTAAAATTTCAAATACACGTGGATCAGACGTATACGCAAAATCTTTATATACTGGACTGTCCAACTCAATATAAATAGATAATCAAATACGAATAGTTGATTTAGTTTTTCAAAACAAAAATTGTTTTCATTTTAAAAATATACTCTTCACACTCGTTCTAGGATACTACTGATCCCATCTCTAACGAGTCATTCTAATTGGATATTACTAATCCAATATCTGATGAATTCTTTCGTACGGTTCTAATGTGCCTTGTTCTCTGAGCTCTGTAAACCAAAGCTCTGATACCAACTGTGAAAACCCGTAACTTCCCCGTAAAGGAAAGTGTCGGATAGTTCGAGAACAAGCCACAACAGAACTGATACAGAAGAACATTTCATTATATATTACAACAATGCATCAGATTACAAGAATATACAAAGTATAAGTGAATATTACACAGAAATATCAGAGATTTAAATTACATTTAAATACATAGCAGCGGAAAATAATACAATACACAACTAGAAGAGATATACGGATACAAAGCTTTCCGGATATCGTTCCAGCTGTAAACCAGGATCCTGTGAATATAAATCTGCAAAACCAAAACTACTAGCTGCCCGTGTCAAAATAAGGGCACCCAGAGTTTAGGTTAAAACAATAAACTCCAGGTTAGTCATGTGACTGGTGTGAGAACTAAAACAGTTATTATTCTTTATTTTAAAAGTGAGGTAAATCAAGGGACCACGCCGTATAACACGGAACGGGTTTCCTCCCAAGAATACCAGTGCATAAAACAAATAGCGCAATGCTAAATAAAGCTGTTATAAGACCCAGGTCCCATCACACAATGCAACGCAGCCGAGGATAGGGTTTTCCCTTATAACAGCCAAAGAATGCTTGATACATTTAAAACAAATCGTTTGATACTATTATAAGTGCATAGTGTATAAAACAACTTCAAATCATAAGTATCAATCATAGACGGCATAAGTGCCCCATCCCACTATGTCGCCATACTAGGCTCTACAAATAAAACCGCAAATGTCACGTATTTGGAAATTGGATTTCCGTCTGTGAACCGAGGCAAAAGATAGTCCTCAACCGATTCGAGACGCTCTAGCCCGCCCCTCAGGCAAGCGCGCAGGCAAGCCTTGGATCGTCAGGGCCGGTCCACCGATGTGGATTATTATGCCTGAACACTATGTTTCCCCACCCTATGGGGTGTAAGTCTGGTCCGTCTGCCGACCAGAATGCATCGGCCGAAACCGATATAACTGAGGCGCCTCGCAACAGCAACAACCACATAAGTCAAACTCGTCAGGGCGTGTAAAACCACCGACGCCACTTCTAGCTAGAAAGAAACGCAAGTCCTCCCTGAGGTCCGTCTCCCGTTTTTGGTTCATACCGGGTGTGAAACTCGCGAAGCAAACGTTACATAAAGCTACGCCACAAAGACCTTGCTTCGATCATCAACCACAAGACTTTGCTTTTCAACAGAAGCCTTGATCATTTTCCACTTAGGCATGCCACACAGGCAATTCACTCCATGCGTTTGATATCCATCAATATATAACCCCTGAGCTCGTACGTCTCAGAGAAGGGCGTTAAGCAAGAGAATAAATTCTCCGCCGCCAAACAGATATATATTTAATAGAGATCAATCACACGGACTAAAATCCAATGTCAGACACACAGTCCATTTACAAGTCCGTTCTGGGTCTGAACGAAACCGGAGGCACCTAGTACCTTGCATATCCATCGATCTCCAAGTACGTCTGGACGATCACCAACTGTTTCCATCTTCATGGGTGTACAGCCCAATCAAGATCATCAGTAATTATCCAAACGACGTGAAGACCTCCGGTCTTCGACCATCGTCTTCATCTTCGACTTATCGTCGTATCAGTTATTCAGAATGGGATAAACCCGGTCTTTCCAAATAACTCGCGTATATTTTAAATAAGTGTTACATAAACACAACATACGCCTCATTCCAATTCATTAGTTACTAACCGTAAATTAATCAAGAGAATAATTCCCCAATTATTAACCCCGAAGGCCGAAACCAACATCAGATCAATATCCAGAAAACCATTCTGCTTAGCTAACCGACAGTTAGTTTCTAAATTTCACATTCATTGGGAAAGGTTCCCATTAATTTTATCCAAGATAAATTCCTGAATTTATTCTCTAATCTTCCTTTGAATTTTGATTCAACTAGTCGGGATTAACGAACCTTACCAAAGTAATCATTGGTTTTAATTTCCCAATCCCAACCTATTCATCCCATGAAGTAAAACTGGTAGTACTTCATATCTAACACCATGGTGTTGTCGGTAAATTCAATTACCATTTCACGTTCAAATCTAATTAAAGATTTAACGGTAGGCTTTGCAACCATCCCTTCATCCCCCAAGCAGCAGGTAAAACCCACCGTGGCTTTCACATGGTCCCCCAGTTACTTGTTTTACGGCGACCCTCTCGAGTCTCCCGGCCACTGCCTAACCAACCCCCACCACAAGGGACATGTGGGGGTAAGAGTCTCCCGTTCGCCACCAAACCGCGAAGCGAGAACCCCCCATCACGACTGCAACAAGAACTGGTGATACTCTATTCTCGGTCATTTCAATCTAATTAAAGATTCATTAAAACTCCACTTAGTTTTATTCGTTAACTGGGTTAAAGAATCAGTGTCATTTAAAACACGGTTCACGATAAACCCAAAATCACATTCCATTAATTATCGGGTTAAAGAACGAGTGTTATTTAAAATGCTGTTCACGATAAACCCAAAAATCAATATCAATTCTATTCCAATTAAATATCATTTAATTGGTACTCTTCATTAAATCTAAATAAAAAGATTTAATCTTTTCTCAACTGGGTTCAAGAACAGTGTTAGTGAAGACACCATTCACGACAAACCCAAATCACATTTGATATTAAATACAAGGCTCTGAATAGAAAATATATCGGCTTGTATTCAATATCAAATTCTACGACCAACAAATATCATATTGGAAATAACGATATATATATCTACATCTTTCAAATTCCCATAACAATATCTGTATCATCACGAAATCCAATATCGAAATATTCCGAAGACAATTTCGATTCAAATCCATTCCAATATAATTATTGGAAATTCTGGTTATTATTAAAACCCTTTTTCAAATTCAATTTATTTATTTAAAAATAAATAGAATTATAGTTCTAGTTCAAAACTAGTTCATTTCGATAAAAGTCTATTTTTATCTTTTCAAATATGGAGTTTTTCATCCCAATTCTTTCTAAATCATTTCTTATGATTTTACACAAATTATTACTATTTTTAATAATTTTATCAAGGCCCGTACAGTCGATTTCCATCAACGGCCATCGAACTGCACTTACAGCGACCTTTTTCAAATTTGATTTGGACATAACTCCAAATCCCACTATTAGATTTCAAATTTCTAATGTTCGTTAGAAAGCTCTTTTCGATACGAACCCAACGGTTCCGGTTTTAGGAGAATCCGACGGTCGGATCTCCCGTAATGTCCGTTTGAAATAAATATTCGAAATTCACGAACTGCCGCGGCGCGGCGCGTTCTATTCAGGCCATTATATTATATATATAATATATATAATATATACTTCGTCGATTTCTATTTAAAACGAATTATATAAATAGTTTTAAAATCGTTTCAAAATCAATTTCAACTTTCTTTTCAATTCAAATCAAAATTGAATTCTCCTTTATAAATTCGTTTTAAAATTCATTTCTATTCAATTCAAATTTCAATTCAATTTGAATTCGTTTTCAATTTAATTCATTTCGAAATCGTTTTCAATTCAATTTGAATTCGTTTTCAATTCAATTCATTTCGAAATCGTTTTCAATTCAATTCATTTCGAAATCGTTTTCAATTCAATTCATTTTGAAATCGTTTTCAATTCAATTTGAATTCGTTTTCAATTTAATTCATTTCGAAATCGTTTTCAATTCAATTTGAATTCGTTTTCAATTTAATTCATTTCGAAATCGTTTTCAATTCAATTTGAATTCGTTTTCAATTTAATTCATTTCGAAATCGTTTTCAATTCAATTTGAATTCGTTTTCAATTTAATTCATTTCGAAATCGTTTTCAATTCAATTTGAATTCGTTTTCAATTTAATTCATTTCGAAATAGTTTTCAATTCAATTTGAATTCGTTTTCAATTTAATTCATTTCGAAATCCTTTTCAATTCAATTTGAATTCGTTTTCAATTTAATTCATTTCGAAATCGTTTTCAATTCAATTTGAATTCATTTTCAATTTAATTCATTTCGAAATCGTTTTCAATTCAATTTGAATTCGTTTTCAATTCAATTCCGTTTCAAAATGAATAAAATCGATATAAATATCGTTCACGTCAAAATGGCGTCAATCTAATCAACACGGCTTCATAAATTTCTATTTTCAAATATTCTATTTCAAATATTTCTTTTTCAAAATAGTTGTTATTATCAAAATATTTCGTTCAACACATGACCAATCTCAATGGATGAGTACTGTCAACACATGAACCTTTATTTTATATTGATAAAGATGTAAATTTTATTACTAAAATATTTCGTTCAACACATGACCAATCTCAATGGATGAGTACTGTCAACACATGAACCTTTATTTTATATTGATAAAGATGTAAATTTTATTACTAAAATATTTCGTTCAACACATGACCAATCTCAATGGATGAGTACTGTCAACACATGAACCTTTATTTTATAATATTCTTTATTTTTCAAATTGGAATGAGGCCCAATCAATTACCATATAAAGTTAATTATATGGATTTTCATGCATTACACACATATAATAGCATTGAAAAATAATCAACCATCAACCAAAGTGCACTACACTGTATAAGCATCAAATATAGATATCTAACGCTTATAACAGCCTGTCAATCAATCGATCGACATATTTAATCAATCAGGATGAGTGAACTTTAAATTTCATCCCAACACCCGTGTGGGGTTTCAAACAATCAAACGCATATTTTATTCGTGCAGTTGGGCGATGTGTAAAATTTATCGACCCAATCAATGTCCTTCAAATAGGTGTACATAAACAAACCGTCTGGTTTGTAAATGAATATTTTATTTTATTCACTTCACGTTAAAAATTATATTTTTAACGATAAAACATTTTATTTTAACATATGAATTTCTATTCAGTTCATTCTTCAAATAAAATGGTATTTTTTTATTTTTCTAACTTATTTTAGAAAATTTCGGCGGCATAACGGCACGATACTAGAAACGGGACAAGGCCTAGCCTTATCCCCGGTCTAGTGAAGGCCCACGCCATTCACACATCAATCAAATCAATTCATTTCACCAAACAATTCAATTCAAACCAAATCATCTAACTAATTTATGCAACCAAACAAACAAGTCCGTGGTCTGTGGACGATTGTGTCGGGTGCTACTAAGCACCGTCTGCATCCTAGTATATATATATAACTAGAAAATGAAATTGAAAGGTGAGAAATTCTCACCTATAGCTATCCAGCTCCACGACTCTTCCTTTAGAGAAATCTTCATCGTTATCGCATCTTATCACTTTCGTCGCCCGTAGCCACTATATATAAAAATCACTTTTTCACTTCGCTATTCAATATATAAGAATCGAATTTTTACTATGCTATTCAATATATAAAAAATCGTATTTTTACTATGCTATTCAATATATAAAAATCGTATTTTTACTATGCTATTCAATATATAAAAATCGAATTTTTACTGTGCTATTCAATATATAAAAATCGTATTTTTACTATGCTATTCAATATATAAAAATCGAATTTTTACTATGCTATTCAATATATAAAAATCGAATTTTTACTATCACGCTATATGGATAAAAATTCTATTTTTCAACTATAAAGATTTCACCTTTTCTATAATATAAAAATTATATTTTTCTTGAAGTAAAAATCATATTTTTACTTCACTACTCATCTCAAAATATCGTCTTTCCATGTTTATAAATCTAATATTTTCTATTCGAAAAATCAAATCTTTTCTATTCGAAAA
The DNA here is from genome assembly GCA_030737875.1 of Allium sativum. NCBI lineage: Eukaryota > Viridiplantae > Streptophyta > Magnoliopsida > Asparagales > Amaryllidaceae > Allium > Allium sativum. The sequence goes on along the minus strand of CM060913.1, from coordinate 458,823,862 downwards.
ATCAAATCTTTACAATGGTAAAGATTAAATCTTTCCTTGCTTTAAAATTCTAATCTTTTTATAGCCATTCATATGTATAAAAATAAACCTTCCTACTTATAAAAATCAAACTTTTATTTTTAAAAATCACATTTTTAATATTCGAAAAGCCAAATCTTTCACATAGAAAAAAAAGTTCACCTTTCCAATGTTATAAACCGTATATTCCTAACGTAATGTCATTCAAAAATAAAGATAAGATTTTTATTACGCCCACATATGCACCAAACTGAAAATAAAATTAAATATAATTAAAAATAAACACTTACAGGGTTCTAACTCGGACGAAGGGGAAAAGAGGAGGTCGGAGGGGCCGTGGGCGTTGCTGGAGGGGAGGGATGCGCGGGGGGGGGGGGGGGGGGGTGAAGTTAATCGCGGCGCCACAGGCGCCTAGGGGGGGGAGTAAAGTGCGGCGCCGCAGGCGCCTGGGGGGTAAGTAAAGAGCGATTGATTAGGTTTTTTTTTCTCTGATTCCTGTAATGAAACGAACGGGGGGGGGCAGAAAGATAAAGGGAGGAGGGAGAGGAAATTTTATTTTTAATTATTTAATTTCTAAAAAGGTACTTTTAGATACGACCTCGAAACGAGGTCCACCACCTGTCGTCTATAGCGTTTTACCCCCATTCCGAACACAATGGGATATGTATCGTAAGCTGATTCGATTGTTTGAATCAGTTTCCATCAAAATCTACATATAACTCTATATATTGAATTTCAACGCGCATTTCAATTTACCGGGGTCACATACGAACTTTAAAAATTCCAGAAAAATATTTTCTAGCTTCGTATGGACGATACGGTCCTAACAAAACTAGTTTCGACAAATTCTGAGACCATTGGAAAAATGGCCATTTTCCAGTCGATTAAAATCAACTGAAACTGGTCAAACGCGTTTTCCTTTGCCACTCTCACATATTGATTCGAAAAATTACGAAATTCGAAACCTAGCAATAACTTCACATCCCAGACCCAACAAAACTGGTTTCGTCGAAATCCGAGGTCGTTTGCAAAATGTCCATTTTTAAGGGCCTGAATTCCATAGCGACTATTCAGAATTTTCAACTGGACATATCTTTTGATTCCCGCTATGAAATTTTGATTTTTCGGATTCGTTGGAAAGATATTATCAATTAGATCCTAATGTTTTTGGTTTCACTAAAATCCGGATTGTTTTGCACCCGGTACATTCAATTGAAGTTTGAAATCGAATTATCGAACTACCGCGCCATTTTCAATTTTATTTATAATTATATATAAATATTTATTTTCTAACGACGTATATAATATATACGTTCTAAATATATTCAAAATAAATTTCTCGTCGATATTATTTAAAATAATTCATTTTAAATAATCAAAATTCGCTAAAATTGCCAAAATAAAAATTTTAAACTGGCCCAGAATTTCCGGGTTGTTACATTAACAGAAATCAATCAACACAGAATAAAATCCAATGTCAGACACACAATCCATTTACAAGTTCGTTCTGGGTCTGAACGAAACTGGAGGCACTTTCCTCGCATATCCATCCATCTCCAAGAACGTCTGGACGACCACCAACTATTTCCATCCTCTTGGGTGTACAGCCCAATCAGGATCTTCAGTAATTACCCAAATGATGTGAAGACTTCCGGTCTTCGACCACCGTCTTCATCTTCGACTTATCGTCGAGTCGGTTATTCCGAATGGGTATAAACCCAGCCTTTCCAAACAATCCGCGTATATTAAAACAAATGTTACATAAACACAACATACGCCTCATTCCAATTCAGAATATTCTTTTATTCATAAAATCACATTTTTAGGGAAAGGTTCCCATTAATTTTATCCAAGATAAATTCTTTAAAATTTATCCTTTAATCTTCCTTTTGATGTCGTTTCAAACCAAATTATGGTTTTCTGAACTAGTCGAGATTAGCGAACCACACCGAAGTAATTATTTATTTTATTTCCCAATCCCAACCTATTCATCCCATGAAGCAAAACTGGTAATACTCCATATTTAACACCACGGTGTTATCGGTAAAATTAATTACCATTTCACGTTCAAATCTAATCAAAGATTTAACTATCACTTCGGAGAAAAACTGGTGATACTCCATTCTCGCTCATTTCTAAATTTGATAATTTAGATTGTAGATTCACATTTCAACCTAATTGCAGATTCGTTAAGACTCCTTTTACTGGATTAAAGAACTAGGTGTTATTTAAAACACAGTTCACGACAAACCCAAATCACATTCTATTTATTATCAGGTTAAAGAACTAGTGTTATTTAAAACACGGTTCACGACAAACCCGTTTCAAATCCAATCAAATATATTAGAAATTCCGATTATTTAAAACCCCTTTTTTAAATCTAATTTATTTATTTAAAAATAATTGGGTTTTAAATTTAGTTCAAAACCAGTTCATTTCGATAAAAATCCATTTTTATCTTTTCAAATATGGAGTTTTTCACCCCAATTTTTCCCAAATCATTTCTTATGATTTTACACAAATTATTGATATTTTTAATAATTTTATCAAGGCCCGTACAGTCGATTTCCATCAACGGCCATCGATCTGCACTTACAACGACCTTTTACAAATTTGATTTGGACGTATCTCCAAATCCAACCGTTAGATTTTGAATTTCTAATATTCGTTAGAAAGCTCTTTTCGATACGAACCCAACGGTTCCGGTTTTAGGAGAATCCGACGGTCGGATCTCCCGTAATGTCCGTTTGAAATAAATGGTCGAAATTCACGAACTGCCGCGGCGCGGCGCGTTCTATTCAGGCCATTATATTATATTTATAATATATATAATATATATTCCATCGATTCCTATTTTTAAACAATTTTATAAATGGTTTTGAATTCGTTTCAAAAACATTTCAACTTCCATTTCAATTCAAATCAAAATTAAAATTTTCTTATAAATTCGTTTTAAAATTGATTTCTGTTCAATTCAAATTTGAATTCAATTTGAATTCATTTCAATTCGTTTTCAATTCAATTCGAATTCAATTCGTTATATATTCAATTCATTTCGAAATCGTTTTATATTCAATTCATTTCGAAATCTTTTTATATTCAATTCATTTCGAAATCGTTTTATATTCAATTTATTTCGAAATCGTTTTATATTCAATTCATTTCGAAATCGTTTTATTTTCAATTCATTTCGAAATCGTTTTATATTCAATTCATTTCGAAATCGTTTTCAATTCAATTCATTTTGAAATGAATAAAATCGATATAAATATCGTTCACGTCAAAATGGCGTCAATCTAATCAACACGGCTTAATGTATTTCTATTTTCAAATATTCTATTCAACAAATGAACATTTATTTTTGTCAACACACGACTAATCTCAACGAATGAGTACTGTCCACGTGTGACTATTTTTGTTATTTAATATATTTTATAAAAATTAAGGTATCTATCGTTTGATATTGAATCAGACTCCAACCGTAATTTAGTGAGAGAACGATTTCCTGAATATTAACCCCGAAGGCCGAAACCAACATCAGATTAATACCCAGGAGACCACTCATCTCATCTATTTTCCAGTTGATTTCTAATTCTATATAGGATAAAGATGTAAATTTTATTGTTTAAAATATTTCGTTCAACACATGACTAATCTCAACGGATGAGTACAGTCAACACATGAACCTTTATTTTATAAAGATAACGATATAAATTTTATTGTTTAAAATATTTCGTTCAACACATGACTAATCTCAACGGATGAGTACAGTCAACACATGAACCTTTATTTTATAATATTCTTTATTTTCTAAATTGGAATGAGGCCCAATCAATCCCCATATAATATTAATTATATGGATTTTCATACATCACACGTGTATAATAGCATTGAAAACAATCAACCAAAGTGCACTACACTGTATAAGCATCAAATATAGATATCTAACGCTTATAACAGCCTGTCAATCAATCGATTGACATATTTAATCAATCAGGATGAGTGAACTTCAAATTTCATCCCAACACCCGTGTGGGGTTTCAAACAATCAAACACAGATTTTATTCGTGCAGTTGGGCGATGTGTAAAATTTATCGGCCCAATCAATGTCCTTCAAATAGGTGTACATAAACAAACCGTTGTGTTTGTAAATGAATATTTTATTTTATTCACTTCACGATATTCATATTCACGTTAAAAATTATATTTTTAACGATAAAACATTTTATTTTAACATATGAATTTCTATTCAGTTCATTCTTTAGAAAAAATGATATTTTTATTTTTCTAACTTATTTTAGAAAATTTCGGCGGCATAACGACACGATACTAGAAACGGGACAAGGCCTAGCCTTATCCCCGGTCTAGTGAAGGCCCACGCCATTCACAAATTAATCAAATTCACCAAACAACCAAATTCAAATCAAATCATCTAACTAATTTTTGCAATCAAACAAACAAGTCCATGGTCTGTGGACGATTGTGTCGGGTGCTACTAAGCACCGTCTGCATCCTAGTATATATATATGACTAGAAAAAGAATTTGAAATGTGAGAAATTCTCACCAATAGCTATCCAATTCCTCGACTCTTCATTTAAAGAAATCATCGCTATTCTCGACCTTGTCGCTTTCGTTGCCCGTAGCCACTACATATATAAAAATCACATTTTTATATACAGATGTCTTTAAAATAAATATCGCATTTTTATTTGTTCACTTTCAATTTAAAAATCATATTTTTATAATCACTTCATATATTTAAAAATCGAATTTTTACTATGCTATCGATATATAAAAATCGAATTTTTATCTTGTTAATCAATATATAAAAATCGAATTTTTACTTCGCTGTTCAATATATAAAAATCGAATTTTTATTATTCTATATAATCAAAATCATATTTTCTCTTCGCTCTTCACCATATAAAGATTTCGCCTTTTTCAATATAAAGATTTCGCCTTTTCCAATATAAAGATTTCGCCTTTTCAAAAATAAAGATTTCGCCTTTTCAAAAATAAAGATTTCGCCTTTTCTAAAATAAAGATTTTGCCCTTTTCACTTTTAAAAATCAAACCTTTCAAAGTTAAACATCAAATTCCTTCATAGTTTAAAAATCAAATCTTTTATAGTTTAAAGATCTAATCTTTACTAATTTAACTATATGGTAAAAATAATATTTTGATAACAGTGTTCGTATCGATGAAGATTATATTTTTAATCTCTTACATTAATAAAAATCATATTTTTATGCTCTACACTATATAAAAATTATATTTTTATTTTTCACGACTAATAAAAATCATATTTTTATTTTTCTACACATACAAAGATGATATTTCTAATATTCTTATCATGTAAAAATTATATTTTTAATCCCTTCTATAATATAAAAAATTCGACCTTCATCATATTGAAAATCTTATTTATATCGTATTAAAAATCTAAATTTTATCATATATATATATATATAAAATCTAACTTTTATAACTAACTACATTCAATAAAAATAATTAAATAAAACTCACTTCTTGGTAAAGATTAAATCTTTGTGGGTGGAGGAGAGTCCACGGCTGACCAACGTTGAGGAGGCGTCGCAAGTGGTGACCTTGCCAGTGGTGGGCCACTGGGGCGGGTAACGGCAGTTCCAAATTGGGTTTGGGGGTTTTGAGATTTGCACAGGAAAGAGGAAGGGAAGCGGAGAGGTTCGGTGGTCGTTGCCGATGATGGCAGGAGGTCGGAGCGACGGTTTAGGGGTAGGGTTCAGGCGGTGCGGGATTTTGGAGGGGGGGGGGTGTCGCGATTTATTCAGAAGAGGAGGGGGGTTTGCGGGGTCCAACGACGACGGCGCAACGTCGATGGGATGGAGGTGGTGTCGTGGGGCTAGGGGCGGCGACGTGGGATTGGTGGAGGGGGAAGCGCCTCCGCTGTTCTCCCTTTCTACTTTTTCTTTTTTTCTCTGAATTGAAAATATCGGGGGGGGGGGGGGGTAAAAGGGGATATAGGAAGAGGGAGAGGAGATATTTTTAATTTTTTAATTATTTAATATATCACTAAAAGCAACTTTTATTTTCGACCTCTAAACGAGGCCCACCGCCTGTCGCCCATAGCGTTTCACCCCCATTCCGAACACAATGGGATATGTTTCGTAGGTTGATTCGGAAGTTACGATCAGTTTTCGTCAAAATCAACATATAACTCTATATATTGAATTTAAACGCACATTTCAATTTACTGGGGTCGCATACGAACTTTAAAAATTCCAGAAAAATCTTTTGTAGCTTCGTATTGATGATACGGTCCTAACAAAACTAGTTTCGTCGAATTCTGAGACCGTTAGAAAAAATGGCCAATTTCCAGTCGATTAAAATCAACTGAAACCGGTCAAACGCGTTTTCCTTTGCCACGCTCACATATTGATTCGAAAAATTATGAAATTTGGAATCTACCAATAGTTTGACATCACGGACCCAACAAAAGTGGTTTCGTCGAAATCCGAGGTCGATTGCAAAATTTCCATTTTTAAGGGCCTGAATTCCATAGCGACTATTCAGAATTTTCAACTGGACATATCTTTTGATTCCCGCTATGAAATTTCAATTTTTCGGATTCGTTGGAAAGATATTCTCAATTAGATCCTAAAGTTTTTGGTTTCACTAAAATCCGAATTGTTTTGCACCCGGTACATTCAATTGAAGTTTGAAATCGAATTATCGAACTACCCTGCCATTTTCAATTCCTTTTATAATTATATATAATTATTTATATTCTAACGACGACGTATATAATATATACGTTCTAATTATATTCAAAATAAATTTCTCGTCGATATTATTTATAATAATCTATTTTAAATAATCAAAATTCGCTAAAATTGCCAAAATAAAAATTTAAACTGGCCCAGATTTCCGGGTTATTACAATCTCCCCCACTTAAAACTTTTCGTTCCCGAAAAGGAACAAAGTCGAAAGTGGTTTGATTAATCAACTCTACGTTCGATCTGGCTTCCATTCTCCAACTTTTCTATTTCTGAGAATTTTCAAAATTTCAAAAATTTGGCTAACACCCTAAATTTTCGAAAAATTTCGCCATAACCTCCCCTGCACCTGGAGCCATAGGAAAATCCTGAAATTGCCATATAGGCCTTCTGATCTCAAAAAGAAAAAGAAAAAGCCAAGCGGCTGGCCAATAGGCTCATAAAATCATCATCACCCAAACAAAACAGTAAATTATGTAGTAAACATGTACCTATTTGTCAGGCAAACAAATTTTATTCTTCGGCTCTAGCCTCCTTGCTATGACCTGTTCAATGTAAGTATATGTATATGCAAGCAAATGCGACCAATTTTCAATACAATTCAATATTTGATTCAATTAGGCATAATGGTTCAAAATTGTCAAACAAATAAACAAACAACACAAACATCAATCAATTAGTGAATTAGAGTTTCAAATTCATAACATTTGATATATATAAAGAAAATCATGTTTTTGATGCCAAATCACAACAATGTGTTCTAATTATATAAGTTTTGGTTCTCACACCAGTCTAATGGAAATATATAGATATCACACCTTCGTCACTCGAAAATAAATGCTGATGATGTTTCGAACCACCATCAGAACATCTCCGGGCGACTAGAATGTGATTCTATATCTATCTAGTATATTAAAACTTCGAATATACGTTCATGACGCGTATATGCAAAACCTTTATATATTCGATTGTCCCAATTCAAAATAAATAAATAATCAAATACGTTTAAAACGATTTAAATTTCAAAACAAAATTGTTTTCATTTGAAAAATATACTCTTCACACTCGTTCTAGGATACTACTGATCCTATCTCTAACGAGTCATCCTAATTGGATATTACTAATCCAATATCTGATGAATTATTTCGTATGGTTCTAATGTGTCTTGTTCTCGAGCTCTGTAAACCAAAGCTCTGATACCAAATGTGATGACACGGAATTTCGCTCGGTCCGAACCAGTCGCTAAACCGATCTAGACCGTTCGAAACCCCTGATCGTTTGAGAACAAGACAAATCAAAACGCAGACGGAAGAACATTTCATTGCTATTACAACAATTCCATCAGATATAAGAATATACAGAGTATAAATGAATAAATTACATTCGAGAAATATCAGAGATTACAATAAATTACATAGCAGCGGAAAAATAATACAAAGCACAACTGAAGGTGATATACGGATACAGAGCTTTCCGGATATCATTCCAGCTGTAAACCAGGATCCTGTGAATATAAATCTGCAAAACCAAAACTACTAGCTGCCCGTGCGGAAAATATGGGCACCCAGAGTTTAGGTTAAAACAATAAACTCCAGGTCAGTCATGTGACTGGTGTGAGAACTAAAACAGTTATTTAAAACTTTACTTTAAAGATAGTAATTCAAGGGACCACGCCGTATAACACGGAACGGGTTTCCTCCCAAGAATACCAGTGCATACAACAACAGCACAATGCTAAATAAAGAAAAATGAAGCTGTTATAAGACCCATGTCCTATCACACAATGCAACGCAAGCCGGGGGACAGGGTTTTCCCTTATAACAGCCAAAGCATGCTTGATACGTTTAAAACAAATCATTTGATACTATAATAAGTGTATAGTGTCAAAACATTTCAATCATAAATATCAATCATAGGCGGCATAGCTACCATCTACTATGTCGCCATACTAGTTCTACAATTAAAACCGAATTACACGTATTGGAAATTGGATTCCGTCATGAGTCGAGGCAAGGGGCAAGCTCCTCTCCGCGTTCGAGACACTCTAGCAAATGCCTCAGGACTACACACTCTGGGCAATCCTTGGATCGGTTGGGCCGGTCCTCACTTACGTTAGAGGATTGGCAATTCCTGAACACACGTTTCCCGGTCCTTACAGACCTATAATCGAGGCGCCTCATTCCAACAACCACAAAGGTGAAAAGTATATAAATGTCAGGACTGGTAAGTCACTGACACCACCAAAGCTAGAAAGAAACGTCGTGTTCTCCCAACGGCCCGTATCCCGTTTTTAACTCATACCGAGGTGTGAGGCTCACGAATTCACGTTATACACAAAGCTGTCACGTAGGCGTGCTTTGATCATCAACCACAAGACTTTGCTTTTCAACAAAAGCCTTGATCATTGCATCTTAGCGTGCCACATAGGCAATTCATGCCATGTGATTGATATCTATCGATATATAACCTCTAAGCTCGTACGTCTCAGAGAAGGGCGTTAAGCCAGAGAATAAATTCTCCGCCGCCAAACAGATATATATTTAACAGAAATCAATCAACACAGAATAAAATCCAATGTCAGACACACAATCCATTTACAAGTTCGTTCTGGGTCTGAACGAAACCGGAGGCACTTTCCTCGCATATCCATCCATCTCCAAGAACGTCTAGACGACCACCAACTATTTCCATCCTCTTGGGTGTACAGCCCAATCAGGATCGTCAGTAATTACCCAAACGATGTGAAGACTTCCGGTCTTCGACCACCGTCTTCATCTTCGACTTATCGTCGAGTCGGTTATTCAGAATGGGTATAAACCCGGCCTTTCCGAACAACCCGCGTATATTAAAACAAATGTTACATAAACACAACATACGCCTCATTCCAATTCAGAATATTCTTTTATTCATAAAATCACATTTTTAGGGAAAGGTTCCCATTAATTTTATCCAAGATAAATTCTTTAAAATTTATCCTTTAATCTTCCTTTTGATGTCGTTTCAAACCAAATTATGGTTTTCTGAACTAGTCGAGATTAGCGAACCACACCGAAGTAATTATTTATTTTATTTCCCAATCCCAACCTATTCATCCCATGAAGCAAAACTGGTAACACTCCATATTTAACACCACGGTGTTATCAGTAAAATTAATTACCATTTCACGTTCAAATCTAATTAAAGATTTAACTATCACTTCGGAGCAAAACTGGTGATACTCCATTCTCGCTCATTTCTAAATTTGATAATTTAGATTGTAGATTCACATTTCAACCTAATTGCAGATTCGTTAAGACTCCTTTTACTGGATTAAAGAACTAGGCGTTATTTAAAACACAGTTCACAACAAACCCAAATCACATTCTATTTATTATCAGGTTAAAGAACTAGTGTTATTTAAAACACGGTTCACGACAAACCCGTTTCAAATCCAATCAAATATATTAGAAATTCCGATTATTTAAAACCCCTTTTTTAAATCTAATTTATTTATTTAAAAATAATTGGGTTTTAAATTTAGTTCAAAACTAGTTCATTTCGATAAAAATCCATTTTTATCTTTTCAAATATGGAGTTTTTCACCCTAATTTTTCCCAAATCATTTCTTATGATTTTACACAAATTATTGATATTTTTAATAATTTTATCAAGGCCCGTACAGTCGATTTCCATCAACGGCCATCGAACTGCACTTATAACGACCTTTCCCAAATTTGATTTGGACGTATCTCCAAATCCAACCGTTAGATTTTGAATTTCTAATATTCGTTAGAAAGCTCTTTTCGATACGAACCCAACGGTTCCGGTTTTAGGAGAATCCGACGGTCGGATCTCCCGTAATGTCCGTTTGAAATAAATGGTCGAAATTCACGAACTGCCGCGGCGCGGCGCGTTCTATTCAGGCCATTATATTATATATATAATATATATAATATATATTTCATCGATTCCTATTTTTAAATGAATTTTATAAATGGTTTTGAATTCGTTTCAAAAACATTTCAACTTCCATTTCAATTCAAATCAAAATTAAAATTTTCTTATAAATTCGTTTTAAAATTCATTTCTATTCAATTCAAATTTGAATTCAATTTGAATTCATTTCAATTCGTTTTCAATTCAATTCGATTTCTATTCGTTATATATTCAATTCATTTCGAAATCGTTTTATATTCAATTCATTTCGAAATCGTTTTATATTCAATTCATTTCGAAATCGTTTTATATTCAATTCATTTCGAAATCGTTTTATATTCAATTTATTTCGAAATCGTTTTATATTCAATTCATTTCGAAATCGTTTTATATTCAATTCATTTCGAAATCGTTTTATATTCAATTCATTTCGAAATCGTTTTCAATTCAATTCATTTCGAAATGAATAAAATCGATATAAATATCGTTCACGTCAAAATGGCGTCAATCTAATCAACACGGCTTAATGTATTTCTATTTTCAAATATTCTATTCAACAAATGAACATTTATTTTTGTCAACACACGACTAATCTCAACAAATGAGTACTGTCCACGTGTGACTATTTTTGTTATTTAATATATTTTATAAAAATTAAGGTATCTATCGTTTGATATTGAATCACACTCCAACCGTAATTTAGTGAGAGAACGATTTCCTGAATATTAACCCCGAAGGCCGAAACCAACATCAGATTAATATCCAGGAGACCACTCATCTCATCTATTTTCCAGTTGATTTCTAATTCTATATAGGATAAAGATGTAAATTTTATTGTTTAAAATATTTCGTTCAACACATGACTAATCTCAACGGATGAGTACAGTCAACACATGAACCATTATTTTATAAAGATAACGATATAAATTTTATTGTTTAAAATATTTCGTTCAACACATGACTAATCTCAACGGATGAGTACAGTCAACACATGAACCTTTATTTTATAATATTCTTTATTTTCTAAATTGGAATGAGGCCCAATCAATCCCCATATAATATTAATTATATGGATTTTCATACATCACACGTATATAATAGCATTGAAAACAATCAACCATCAACCAAAGTGCACTACACTGTATAAGCTTCAAATATAGATATCTAACGCTTATAACAGCCTTACAATCAATCGATTGACATATTTAATCAATCAGGATGAGTGAACTTCAAATTTCATCCCAACACCCGTGTGGGGTTTCAAACAATCAAACGCATATTTTACTTGTTCAGTTGGGCGATGTGTAAAATTTATCGGCCCAATCAATGTCCTTCAAATAGGTGTACATAAACAAACCGTCGGGTTTGTAAATGAATATTTTATTTTATTCACTTCACGATATTCATATTCACGTTAAAAATTATATTTTTAACGATAAAACATTTTATTTTAACATATGAATTTCTATTCAGTTCATTCTTTAGAAAAAATGATATTTTTATTTTTCTAACTTATTTTAGAAAATTTCGGCGGCATAACGGCACGATACTAGAAACGGGACAAGGCCTAGCCCTATCCCCGGTCTAGTGAAGGCCCACGCCATTCACACATTAATCAAATTCACCAAACAACCAAATTCAAATCAAATCATCTAACTAATTTTTGCAATCAAACAAACAAGTCCATGGTCTGTGGACGATTGTGTTGGGTGCTACTAAGCACCGTCTGCATCCTAGTATATATATATATGACTAGAAAAAGAATTTGAAAGGTGAGAAATTCTCACCAATAGCTATCCAATTCCTCGACTCTTCATTTAAAGAAATCATCGCTATTCTCGCCCTTATCGCTTTCGTTGCCCGTAGCCACTACATATATAAAAATCACATTTTTATATACTGATGTCTTTAAAATAAAATTCACATTTTTATTTGTTCACTTTCAATTTAAAAATCATATTTTTATAATCACTTAATATATTTAAAAATCGAATTTTTACTATGCTATCGATATATAAAAATCGAATTTTTATCTTGTTATTCAATATATAAAAATCGAATTTTTACTTCGCTGTTCAATATATAAAAATCGAATTTTTATTATTCTATATAATCAAAATCATATTTTCTCTTCGCTCTTCACCATATAAAGATTTCGCCTTTTCCAATATAAAGATTTCGCCTTTTCCAATATAAAGATTTCGCCTTTTCAAAAATAAAGATTTCGCCTTTTCAAAAATAAAGATTTCGCCTTTTCTAAAATAAAGATTTCGCCCTTTTCACTTTTAAAAATCAAACCTTTCAAAGTTAAACATCAAATTCCTTCATAGTTTAAAAATCAAATCTTTTATAGTTTAAAGATCTAATCTTTACTAATTTAACTATATGGTAAAAATAATATTTTGATAACAGTGTTCGTATCGATAAAGATTATATTTTTAATCTCTTACATTAATAAAAATCATATTTTTATGCTCTACACTATATAAAAATTATATTTTTACTTTTCACGTCTAATAAAAATCATATTTTTATTTTTCTACACAATCAAAGATGATATTTCTAATATTCTTATCATGTAAAAATTATATTTTTAATCCCTTCTTTAATATAAAAAATTCGACCTTCATCATATTGAAAATCTTATTTATATCGTATTAAAAATCTAAATTTTATCATATATATATATATATATAATCTAACTTTTATAACTAACTACATTCAATAAAAATAATTAAATAAAACTCACTTCTTGGTAAAGATTAAATCTTTGCGGGTGGAGGAGAGTCCACGGCTGACCAACGTTGAGGAGGCGTCGCAAGTGGTGACCTTGCCAGTGGTGGGCCACTGGGGCGGGTAACGGCAGTTCCAAATTCGGTTTGGGGGTTTTGAGATTTGCAGAGGAAAGAGGAAGGGAAGCGGAGAGGTTCGGTGGTCGTTGCCGATGATGGCAGGAGGTCGGAGTGACGGTTTAGGGGTAGGATTCAGGCGGTGCGGGATTTGGGTGGGTGGGGGGGGTGTCACGATTTATTCAGAAGAGGAGGGGGGGTTTGCGGGGTCCAACGACGACGGCGCAGCGTCGATGGGATGGAGGTGGTGTCGTGGGGCTAGGGGCGGCGACGTGGGATTGGTGGAGGGGGAAGCGCCTCCGCCGTTCTCCCTTTCTGCTTTTTCTTTTTTTCTCTGAATTGAAAATATCGGGGGGGGGGGGGCAAAGGGGATATAGGAAGAGGGAGAGGAGATATTTTTAATTTTTTAATTATTTAATATATCACTAAAAGCAACTTTTATTTTCGACCTCTAAACGAGGCCCACCGCCTGTCGCCCATAGCGTTTCACCCCCATTCCGAACACAATGGGATATGTTTCGTAGGTTGATTCGGAAGTTACGATCAGTTTTCGTCAAAATCAACATATAACTCTATATATTGAATTTAAACGCACATTTCAATTTACCGGGGTCGCATACGAACTTTAAAAATTCCAGAAAAATCTTTTCTAGCTTCGTATTGACGATACGGTCCTAACAAAACTAGTTTCGTCGAATTCTGAGACCGTTAGAAAAAATGGTCAATTTCCAGTCGATTAAAATCAACTGAAACCGGTCAAACGCGTTTTCCTTTGCCAAGCTCACATATTGATTCGAAAAATTATGAAATTTGGAATCTAGCAATAGTTTGACATCACGGATCCAACAAAAGTGGTTTCGTCAAAATCCGAGGTCGATTGCAAAATTTCCATTTTTAAGGGCCTGAATTCCATAGCGACTATTCAGAATTTTCAACTGGACATATCTTTTGATTCCCGCTATGAAATTTCAATTTTTCGGATTCGTTGGAAAGATATTCTCAATTAGATCCTAAAGTTTTTGGTTTCACTAAAATCCGGATTGTTTTGCACCCGGTACATTCAATTGAAGTTTGAAATCGAATTATCGAACTACCGCGCCATTTTCAATTCCTTTTATAATTATATATAATTATTTATATTCTAACGACGACGTATATAATATATACGTTCTAATTATATTCAAAATAAATTTCTCATCGATATTATTTAAAATAATTTATTTTAAATAATCAAAATTCGCTAAAATTGCCAAAATAAAAATTTAAACTGGCCCAGATTTTCGGGTTATTACATGTACTCTAGAGGGTATACACTGGGTTCAACAAGAACGTCTTGCAACCCGGCCCACACATGACCGACCACTCATTTAGCTTGAGTGTATCGAATATATTGTTACCCATTACGGTTTTAAGGGCCCACCGTACATCCGTGGAGATACAGAAAATGAAAGAAGAACAAATATGAATTTTCTCTAGATCGGTAACAATATACCCTGCTTGGGAATGACCCACCTAGCCATGCTGCCTACCCGATTCTTGTCGTTTCCCAGTTGATGAGGCTTGAGGTCAAGTTTAACTTTTTAGAACTTCTGGTCGTCATTTACTTTGAATGCCACATCGTCAGATCCGTCAAATCACTAATTGAAATTCATGAATATACCCTAGCGATTAAGCTAAGAGAAGTGCCTCTCTCCGCCACCAACTATGGTATGTTTATAAAAATCAACATACATGAGTTTTCAAAAAATACTCTATCAGACATTCGTCCATACAAGTCCCCCAGGAACAGGATTGTAACAACCCGAAAATCTGGGCCAGTTTAAAATTTTTATTTTGGCAATTTTAGCGAATTTTGATTATTTAAAATGAATTATTTTAAATAATATCGACGAGAAATTTATTTTGAATATAATTCGAACGTATATATTTATACGCGTCGTCGTTAGAATATAAATATTTATTTATATTTATAAAAGGAATTGAAAATGGCGCGGTAGTTCGATAATTCGATTTCAAACTTCAATTGAATGTACCGGGTTCAAAACAATCCGGATTTTAGTGAAACCAAAAACATTAGGATCTATTCGTGAATATCTTTCCAACGAATCCGAATAATCAAAATTTCATAGCGGGGATCAAAAGATATGTCCAGTTGAAAATTCTGAATAGTCGCTATGGAATTCAGGCCCTTAAAAATGGACATTTTGCAAATGACCTCGGATTTCGACGAAACCAGTTTTGTTGGATCCGCAGTGTCAAATTATTGCTAGGTTTCAAATTTCATAATTTTCTGAATCAATATGTGAGCGTGGCAAAGGAAAACGTGTTTGACCAGTTTCAGTTGATTTTAATCGACTGGAAAATGGCCATTTTTCTAACGGTCTCAGAATTCGACGAAACTAGTTTTGTTAGGACCGTATCGTCAATACGAAGCTAGAAAATATTTTTCTGGAATTTTTCTAGTTAGTATGTGACCCCGGTAATTTGAAATGTACGTTTAAAATTCAATATAATAATTTAAATGCAAATTTAACGGAAACTGATTCAAACAGTCGAATCAGCCTACGATACATATCCCATTGTGTTCAGAATGGGGGTAAAACGCTATGGACGACACGCGGTGGGTCTCGTTTCGTGGTCGTATGTGAAAGTCAACTTTTTGCAAAATAAAGTAATTAAAAAAAATAAAAAAATAAAAAATCTCTTTCCCCCTTTTTTACTCTGGCCCCCCCTTTCCCCGTTCATTCGCTTCTGAGAAAAAAAAAACGCGCGCTGTCGCCCTAAGCGATCGCCCCCCACTGTCGCACCACCGCGTTAGCCGACCGCCGCCCTCCCCAAGATCGCCGCCCTCGCCTGACCCTCTCCTCCCCTGTTCGAAAGCCGCCAGAACCCAAACCCCGTTCCGCACCCCCCTTTTTGGATCGAACCCCGAAGAACCCCCCCTTCCTCTCTCCCTTCGATTTGAAGACCACCCAAGTGCTGCTTCGACCAAGGCGGCGCCACCTCAGGCCAAAGAGCCCCTCCCCCGACAGTCCTCCCCGCAGTGAAACCCCCCTCCCTCAGTCGAACCACAGTAAGTTTATTTTACTGTTTTTATTTAATTTAATTTAATACGTGGTTTTAAAAATCAGGTTTTAAATTTTATAAATTAGTGAATAAAAATATAATTTTCATAATGTAGAAAGATTAAAGATACGATTTTCATATCGTAGAAAGTGTAAAGATATAATCTTTATAATGTAGCATAGTAAAAATATGATTTTTATATTTTTAAAGTATTAAAAATATAATTTTTACATGATAGGAATATTAAAAATATCATCTTTGTATATGTAGCAAAATAAAAATCTAATTTTTATTTTATATACGTTGAAATAAAGTGATGATTTTTATAATGATGAAATCAATATTTTTGAAAAGGCGAAATCTTTTTATATAGTAGCGGAAGGAAAAAAATATGATTTTTATATATTGAACATCGAAGTAAAAATGTGATTTTTATATAATGAATAGCATATAAAATAAAATGTGATTTTTATATAATGAATAGCATAGAAAAAAATGTGATTTTTATATAATGAATAGCATAGAAAAAAAAATGTGATTTTTATATAATGAATAGCATAGTAAAAATGTGATTTTTATATAATGAATAGCATAGAAAATAAAATGTGATTTTTATATAATGAATAGCATAGAAAAAAAATGTGATTTTTATATAATGAATAGCATAGAAAAAAAATGTGATTTTTATATAATGAATAGCATAGAAAAAAAATGTGATTTTTATATAATGAATAGCATAGTAAAAATGTGATTTTTATATAATGAATAGCATAGTAAAAATATGATTTTTATATATTGAATAGCGAAGTAAAAATTCGATTTTTACATATGTAGTGAAAGCGGTCAACAAAGGTGACAAAAAGGCGAGAACGACGAAGAATTCTGCAAAAGAAGAGTCGAGATGGTTGGATAGCTATTGGTGAGAATTTCTCACCTTTCAATTTCTTTTTCTAGTTATATATATATACTAGGATGCAGACGGTGTTTAATAGCACCCGACACAATCGTCCACAGACCATGGACTTGTTTGTTTGATTGCATAGATTAGTTAGATTATTTGGTTTGAATTAAATTGTTTGGTGAATTGAATGAATTTGATTGATGTGTGAATGGCGTGGGCCTTCACTGGACCGGGGATAAGGCTAGGCCTCGTCCCGTTTCTAGTATCGTGCCGTTATGCCGCCGAAATTTTCTAAAATAAGTTAGAAAAAATAAAAATATCATTTTATTTAAAGAATGAACTGAATAGAAATTCATATGTTGGAATAAAATGTTTTATCGTTAAAAATATAATTTTTAACGTGAATGTGAATAAATAAATATTCATTTACAAACCAGACTGTTTGTTTATGTACACCTATTTGAAGGACATTGATTGGGTCGATAAATTTTACACATCGCCCAACTGCACAAGTAAAATATGCGTTTGATTGTTTGAAACCCCACACGGGTGTTGGGATGAAATATGAAGTTCACTCATCCTGATTGATTAAATATGTCGATCGATTGATTGACAGGCTGTTATAAGCGTTAGATATCTATATTTGATGCTTATACAGTGTAGTGCACTTTGGTTGATGATTGATTATTTTTCAATGCTATTATATAAGTGTGTTGTATGAAAATCCATATAATTAACTTTATATGGTAATTGATTGGGCCTCATTCCAATTTGAAAAATAAAGAATATTATAAAATAAAAGTTCATGTGTTGACAGTACTCATCCATTGAGATTGGTCATGTGTTGAACGAAATATTTTAGTAATAAAATTTACATCTTTATCGATATAAAATAAAAGTTCATGTGTTGACAGTACTCATCCATTGAGATTGGTCATGTGTTGAACGAAATATTTTGATAATAACAACTATTTTGAAAAAGAAATATTTGAAATAGAAATTCATGAAGCCGTGTTGATTAGATTGACGCCATTTTGACGTGAACGATATTTATATCGATTTTATTCATTTCGAAATGAATTGAATTGAAAACGATTTCGAAATGAATTGAATTGAAAACGATTTCGAAATGAATTGAATATAAAACGATTTCGAAATGAATTGAATTGAAAACAATTTCGAAATGAATTGAATTGAAAACAATTTCGAAATGAATTGAATTGAAAACGATTTCGAAATGAATTGAATTGAAAACGAATTCAAATTGAATTGAAAGTGAATTGAAATGAATTCAAATTGAATAGAAATTTGAATTGAATAGAAATGAATTTTAAAACGAATTTATAAAGAAGAATTCAATTTTGATTTGAATTGAAAAGGAAGTTGAAATCGCTTTTGAAACGATTTTAAAACTATTTATATAATTCGTTTTAAATAGCAATCGACGAAGTATATATTATATATATTATATATATAATATAATAGCAATCGATCTTGATGGCACATTGACTAGACATGGGCAACGCTATTTGTAGTGGCCCGAAAATCCGTACCAATTTGAGCTGACAATATCCTACACATTCAACTCAAAGCAAACGAAAATTCAAATAGTTAATAGAAAGAAATTAAAGGATGAGATAGAAAAGATAGAACTAATAGAATAGAATAGAAGAAGAAGAAGAACACAACTGAACATAATCAGAGTAAACACAAATCTCACAGCGGAACAAATAAATTGTATTATACAACATAACTTTTAAATACAAAACTGTATGGTATATACATACCATTATCAGAGTACGATACATCATATCACAACGGAAATAATCTCTAAATACTAACGGTGAAGCCTTTTGCTTTTAGGTCTTCCAAGTGTATCTGTAAAAGCCTGAAACACTTGACTGGCCATATAAATCGGGCACCCAAGAGTTTAGGGAAAACACAAAAAAATAAACACTGGGTCAGTCATGGGACTGGTGTGAGTAAACTCCAATCATAGTGCTTAACTTTGAAAAATCTTTTTGAAATAAAAGGATAATAGTAAGACCAGCCCACACATAAAAATGGATGGTTTTACCTTACTATAACCCAAAACACTCTTATATCAAAATTCAGCGATATTATAATAATGTCTAATCAAATAAATATCCAAACAGCAGAACGCTTGCATCCCACGCTCCACATATATATAGTATAAAATCATAAACCGCAGGGCGCTTATTGGAGATTGGATTCCAACTGACAAGGTATGGGAGCACCTTCCGATCAGTGTACTCTAGAGGGTATACACCTGGGTTCAACAAGAACGTCTTGCAACCCGTCCACACATGACCGCCCACTCATTTAGCTTGAGTGTAGCGAATATATTGCCACCTACGGTTGTTGGCCATTCAACCGTAATCCGAAGATACAGAATCAAAAAATAAGAACAAAATGAATTTTCTCTAGATCGGTAACAATACACCCTGCTTGGGTATGACCCAACTAGCCATGCTGCCCAACTTTTGTCTTATCCCGGTTGTGAGGCTAGAGGCTACGTCAATCTTCAGAACATGTGATCACCATTCACTTTGAATATCACATCGTCAAACCCGTCAATTCACTAATCGATTTCCAAAAATATCACGGGTATAAAAAGCTAAGAGAAACGAATTCCTCCGCTACTAGACATAATACCTTTAAGAGATCAACTGTACGTGATTTGTTAGGTATACTCTGTCAGACACTCGTCCATACAAGTTGTCCTGGGATTGGACAATCAGAAAGCACCATTCTGAACAGGACGACCCTTGCATTTTACTCCGTCTTCAATTTTCTTCAGCATAATTTAATTCGCAGCGCTTATGCCTATACGGAGTGGTTTTCTGATATTATATCCAACCGGTCTCTCCGTATTGACAACGATGGTTAAAATACTTCGATAGTCGGTTATTTAACTATCGAAGTAAAAACAACATCCATTCAAAAGTACAACTAAACATCAAACAATCACTGGCCCCTTTTTAATTTATATTAATTTTCAAACTTCCTATACCCCAGTAAATATACATTTTTAATGTTCAAAAGCATTCTTGTCCTTTCCCACATTTCTTATTTTCTATACTTTAGAAAATATACTTTATTAACTTTGGAAAACATTCCCAATTTCCATTTGATCATTTTAATCTGCAATTTACTTGCTTCTAACATTATTCACCTTAAAACGTGAATATTTCCCTTATCGAAATCTAATCTTGTTAAATCAATCTAAAGTTGGTGTTATAAATGTATAAGGTTTCATCTATTAAGTTATTTCCTAAATTATTATTCCAACTTCATTCTAATTACACGTCAACTTCTCCTTAATTACGAACCTAGCTTAGAACTTAAACTTGATTTCGTATTCTATTATCAATTATTGGTTTAAAACAAAATATCTAATATTTATCAAATTCTAAATTATATAATATAATTTCTAAAGATAAAATAGTTTTAAACATTCGACATAGTAGAATTCTTGTTACAAATCCTTATGGATTCTTTTTTAATTTTACTTACATTTCGAACATCGAAATAAAATTCATCGTTTCCTTTGAAATGATTTCTTATTTCCTCTTTTAAATTCCCATTTACCTTAAATATCATTTATAAATCAACCTACTTGTTTTAATACCATTTAAACTCGATACCGTATTCTAGCTAAATCAAGGTTAGACTCTGTAACGACCCGGATCTTTCGGCTATTTGATTTTGAATATTTAAATCTATTTTAAATATTATAATTGGAATATTAACGGATTTTAAATATTCAATTCATTAATTAAACAACGGTTGAATGTTTAAATTTATATTTAAGTTAAAACGAACTCAAAACAGCGCGGTAGTTCGTAAAAATGAATTTCAACTTCAACTGATCATACCGAATCCATTTTAAGTCGGATTTCGTTGAATCAAGAAGCGTCTGAATCTAATTGATAATATTTTTCTAATGGAAGAGAAAAATCGAGTTTTCGTACTGTAGATTTTATTTTACGTCCAAATCAATTCCGAAATAGTCGCTGTGGAATCGATTATAAAATATAACGACTATTTAATTATAATTAAATATTGGTCTTAATTTTGGACAAGCTCTTTGAGGCGTAGTTATAATTTAATTTTTTGAATTTTGCTGTAATTTTTAATTCGCAAAATAAGTAACTTTTTATTTGGAGTATTATGCACCCTGTATCAGTATTTTGGGGTTTCACAATATAAGTTAAACTACCGGTATTATCATATATTTGTGATCGTGGCACACTGCTGAGCGCGACTGTATATTTATTTCTATCGATAGCACATCGTATGTGAACAACATTTTATACAGCATGGTTCGTTTAACTGTAGAACTAAAATATCGTTACCCTTTCCAAAATTCAAATTAAAGAAAAGAGAGAGAGAGAAACCTACGCTACACATGTTGCATAAATTTGTTGCCTATCCTATGCATAGTCTCATTGCATTGATACATAACACTGAATTATCTATGCCAAGCTAAGTTAGAATAGCATAACCTATGGTTGAACAGTGCCGACAAGCTTTATGGATTCCCACTCATGTAGGTACCCATCTACAGGTAATGTATATAAATAAATAAGGTAAATACAATTGCTTGCGCATCAAACTACTGACTCCTTTACGTCCAAGTTTTCAGTTCCTTCCTCCCCACGAACCGTGACCCCCACAGAACCTTCAATCCCAAGTATACGTGGTCTCCACGTTTTCATCAGCTATAAAAATTCGCGTTTCCCTTCATTTTATTTCGCTGGGCAAAAACAAAACTATTCTCCCTTTCCTCTCAGCAAGACTAAATCGAACCATATATATATATAAGGAAAATATAATAAAGCGAAAACACTCCTCCAAGTCTTGCGCGCAGGAGCATTCGGCACCGAACCAGCGACATGCGAGCAGTTGGCGGAGCCAGTGGGAATCATGGTGGAGTCTGGGGGTAAAACGCGGAGAGCTGCGGGGCGGGTCTGGTCGCTAAGGGTAATGGCATGGGGTCGATGACGATGTGAGGATAGGAGAGAAGGACGACGCAAAGGTGGAAGGTGGGAAGCATACATCTGCGTTGAAGTGGGAGGAGGACGTGTGGGTTTTTGATCTGAAGGTGGGGCGCTGGTTGTTTGCGGTCGGAGTAGGTGGGTGGCAAGTCGGAGTGTGGGAGTTTCGGCGGTGGAATGGTGCGGAGGGGTGAACTGAGGCAGGAGTGCTTGAAAAAAAGGAACAGCGGACGTACAGAAGAATACAGGGAGGGATGGCTTTAGAATAAAATGGATGGAGCAGGTAGTTTCAGATTTCAGGGGAAGGAGGCTTTAGGCGAGTTATTGGAGAAGGAAGTATGTTGTGTATGGGTATTTAAATAGGACGTGGGCTGTCTTCGCGCATCAGGGGCCTATGGGCTTTCAAAAAAAAAAAAAAAAGAGAAAGACTGAAATGGGGGGTTTGAAGCAAATGCGCAGTTGATGCATCTGAAGTGGAAATCTGACGTAGGGTGTTCGGACAAGAGTAGCAGAAGGTTTTAAACGTGACTAACCATTGTTTGATGGAGCCGATAAGTTACAGGTAATTTGTTGGTCCTGATTGTTTAAAACTAATTAACCCACATATTACAATATTTAATTATAAAATTACTTATTTTAATTTAAACCGTTAAGATATTTAACGTATGACATGTACCTACAGAATTAGATGAATTAGAATATTATTAACAGTTAATTATATTAATTTGAATTCATGTAAAATTGTATTGTTATTAACTTATGATTTCGTTATCGGATCTTAATGAAACAGAAGGCATCGGAACCGTATTGTCGGATACAACAATATGGAGCTAGTAAGTCAACAATGGAGGCTACCGGGAATTTTAATAAAATTAAACGATTATTTAATTTTATTAAAACAAACTATTTTAACGACGGACGAAAATCAAGGTGAGTTAAAATCACTCAGTTACCCCCACTTATATTTAATATAAGTCAGGTTTATATTTGTGTGCTTTGGTTGCTATCGGTTGAATGACTGCATGTTTGTTTGCATATGTATGCTGAATATTTTCATATATAACTGATTTAGATTAAACATTCGTTTAATTTAATTGGATTCCATCCTTATTTTTAACAATGATTTCCAATGGAAGTAACTTACCCGATTGATTACGTTTATAATAATATAAACGTATTAAATTTAGGTGCTTGAACTATTGTTATTTATTTACCGTTCCTAGTTAAATTGATTATTCATGTTTATTTTATATTATCATAACATGAATTTTTTGCTGAATATGATTGAATGATTGGCTGTTGGATCCAGATTTCAACAGTTATTTTGATATTAACCAAATGACAATATTGGTTGAGAAATTAGCAGTTGATGGCCAAAATACAAATTGTTTATAAAAGACAGATTTACGGTTAGGTAAATCGATAGAAATATAGTTATGAAATTTGCATTATAACTGAATATAGATTTTTAAATATATTATTTAAATAATTTTTTTAAAACGGAAATAAACCAACCACATTTATATCGATTGTTTTGACACCATTTTTATACCAAAAACTACCGTGTGCAAAGCGCATGCTTCATTTAATTATTGAATGATTTCTTTTAAAGCTAATTCATATATTACTAAGAGGGATGCAAGTGAACAAAGACTAATATAACGTTTGTGAATGATATTAATTGTTTTAAGAAAACAATTTAATGGGATTATTTTGAAATTTGATTATTATTTATTTAATACTAATCGAAGTAAAAGAGAATTGTTTAAACTATTGAAAAGACTAATTAGAAGTGATCGACGAGTTAACCATTATTTAGAATGGACAAACGGTTCCAACTGAAATTGATAATTAAATTAGTTGGTGCCGATTAATATAATGAAATAATTTAACAAATAGTTGTTTAGCTTAATAAAAATTGAACAGGAAATTGGATATTTATTCCAGTTAACGATGAAGTAAAATTATAATAATTTAAAAAGGATTACTTCTTAAATGAAGTTCATTTAGGTAATTAATCGAAGTTATTAAAGAAATATAATTGAATTTAAAAGTGAGTTGATGAACGGGTTATGTTTAAACCGAGTTTGGTAATTTGAGTTATAAAGGTGATTTTAAGTGGATATGATAAGCTCAAATAAATGTTACTTAATGTTTGAATCAAGTAAAGGAAATCGAGATGGAGAAGGATTTATTTTAAACCAAAGTTGTATAAAAAAAATTCTAAAGAGAAATGGGAGGTTAAAGCGTTAACTTTAAATTTACGTTACTTAATATTAGTAGTAAGTGAAATGGACTAGTTTTGAAATAAAATTTCCTAAAAGAAATGATTGAAAGTTTAAAAAGGGGTATTTTGGTAATTGGAATTGGTAAAAGATCGAGTAATGGGAGTTGTAATAAAATTCAGATAATGAAACAAATAATTTATAGACATCAAAGTTTAAAGGTTAATGTTTTTAAATCAATAAATTTAGTAATAATAATATATTTAAAAAGGAAATTTCAAAGGTAGGAAGGTTTATAAAACTGTATGTTAAATAAAATAGTGAAAGGGTAATTGTAGATATTAAAGTGAATATGGGTTTTGAATTACAATTCATATTTATCCTAAGATAAGAATGATGTTGATCAAGGTCTGAGAGATAATTAGAATACCCCAGCTTGAACGACTTCAGGATTATCGAAAGATGATATTAGTTGTAATGGTAAAGATGTTAGAAGAGATTTATTTTGAGAATATATAATGCATCATTATTTGGGAGAATTTGAGGATAGATAATGAGAATTTCGAAATATGAGAAATAAAAGCATTTAAAGAAATGCATATGGATAATTTCCAAAGTAGCGGAAGTAAAATGTGCTTGAGTATATGAAATGACATTTCCATAGTAAAGGAAACAAAGGAAGATTTATGAAATTGTAACGATATTTTCGAAATAAAGAGATGAGTCTTATACTGGGTTTATTCAAAAAGGATAAGCGACGATTAGTGTTTTCAAATAACGAAACAAAAAGGGATTTCATAACAATTGTTTACGATGGTAAGTTGAATTGATCTTCTAATTATATATAATAAATAATGTTGCAGAAATGTTTTGAAATGATAATTAACGGAGGAATTGGATATGATTTCAAGATATTTCCAAGTATATAAATTAAATGATTTGAGAATATCAATATATTAAAATTGATATATTATTTTTATGGCCAAGTAATGCTGTGTAATAAACCAATGGATCTGTTTTATTTTTATGGTTGTTTATTTTGATAGTCAAATAACCGACTATCAAAATCATGCCAATGCGTTGTTGGTACGGAAAGACCGGGATCGAACTTATATTCGAAAACCATTCCGACCAATAAATACGAATACGTCGGAGATGCTGATCGAGATGGAGCAATTGAAGACCACAGATCTTCATAAAGCGGAAGAGTTACTTACAATCTCTGGTTGATCCCAAGAGATATATCATGATTCTGTCGTGGCTGAAATCTATGGAATGCAAGGACTACTCGCTCCTGATCTATAGGGTGATTCCTAGGATGCGGTAGGAGGGTGCCTTCGGTTCATCCTGTTCCTGGACGACTTATATGGATGATGTGAATGATGACCAGATGTTCCAAAAGTCGATTCTAACCTCAAGCCTCATCAACCAGGAAATGACAGAAAATCGGGCAGGAAACATGACTATGTGGGTCGCTCCCATTAGGGTGTATAATCATCTATCTAGAGAAATTCCTTTTTCTTCTTTAATCTATCGATGTTGTCCCTTTTCGGGAAACGGTGGTTTGAGCCCAACCGTTGGTGATATACATTCGATACACTTTAGCGAAATGAGTGGTCAGTTATATGTGGGTCGGGTTGCAAGACATTCTTGTTGAACCCAGTGTATTTGCCTCTAGAGATACACTATCGGCAGGTGGTTCCATACCTTGTCATAGTCGGAATCCAAATCTCCAATAAGTGTCAGCGGTTTTGTTTGTATACTATATACGTGTAGCGTGAGATGCAAGCGTTCTGCTAGGTTCTATTTATTTGTATTTAGACACTATTATAATATCAGAAGATATATATATATATATATATATGATTTCAAAAATGTTTTGGGTTATAGTAAGGTAAAAATCGTCCGTGTTTATGTGTGGGCTGGTCTTACTATTATCCTTCCTTTCAAAAGGATTTTTGACTTTAAAATCAGTATGGATGATTCCCCCTTAAAACTTAGTGTGTTTTACTCACTCTGGTCCACCAGACTGACCCGGTGTTTTGTAAATGCTCGGGTTAGACCGGGTGTACAGGTTCAGGTTACCAGATGTTTTGAAGTCCAAAGACAAGCTGAAGGAGTTCAGACATTTGATGTTCAACTGTTATTATTCCGATGTGTGTTATATATATGAGGACAGACTATTATAACTGTCTAGGTGTATTGATGTACTCTGATGTTGTAAGTATTATTTCAAGCTCTCAATAAAAGTTATTTCCATATTATATTTTGTTCCGCTACGATGTGAGAATCTGTGATGTATTAGTTCTTCTTCTTATTCTTCTATTCTAATATTCTTTCTTTCCTATCTCACCCTCTAAATTCTTTCTAATAACTATCTGTTTATTCGATACTTGAGTTCTGGCAAGTGATACAGGATCTGTATTATTGTCGGAATTCGGGCTTGAATTCCTGTAGGTCGTTACAGTGGTATCAGAGCCAGGTCTAGGAATAACCTTGGCTCTGTGGTGTAACCCGACAAAGACTGGGCTAGTAATACCCTAGATCGAGTTGAGTGTGTATGTATATACGAGAGTGCGCATTTGTAATTTGGATATAAAATTATTTTTATATTGTTTCGACCCAAAATATTTTATAAGAAGGTAAAATTTATAATTTTCTCAAATTATTATTTAATTCAAACTTGTATGAAGGTGAAAACGTTTCAAATAAGAAATGGGAACTAATTTTAACTTGTATGAGTTAAAATGAATCCCTGGAATTGGAATTGAGACAAGCCAACAAGAATTTGACTTATGTTAGGTAAGATCAAAAGTGAATGAATCCAAACAGAATAAATGAAAATTTGTTGGATTTTATGTTTGGAATAAATTTCATAAGCACGAATCCGAATATGGATTTGAACTTGATTGAGAATATTTGGAGTAAATAAATTGAAATAAAATTCAAATATACTGAATTTGAACGGAAGAAATACAAGAATTAGTTAAGAATAAAGTATCAGGGGAACTAAATTGTATGATTGAAATATGGATTTGAATTGGATTTAGGACCAATTAATGAGTTAAGCTCATTAAAATGAGATTCAAGGATAATGAGTTTGAATGGTATCCGAAGTGGATTGAATTGTAAGAAATGGATAATCTGAGTATTGAACCATTGGCCTGATTATAGTGAATTTCATTTAAGTTAAGAACAAGAGCAGGGTCAAATTAAGCTTATATTGATTGAGTGCTAAAGAAAATCAGTTGATGAGAGTCACATAATTATTGAGCCAGCTTGAGTATAGGTTATTGCATATCGCATAATAATGCTTGCAAAAAGGTATGCCTACGCAAAGTATAAATTTTTGATTTGAGTTTGAATTGGATTTTTCCGACCGTAAGGGTCGATGGGTTTATTCCTGCAATATTGCAAAAGCCCCTCCGTATGGGGGAAACTCTGCCAAGTTTTCCCAAAATATGAAGTGTAGAAAAATTCTGCTCATTTTTGAAATTTTTGGAATCTATTTTCTATGTAAATGAATTGGTCTTTTCGAATTAAAATTAATTGGTTTATTTTAAAAAAGCGGAAGTGAAGTTTTTAAATATATTGGATTTTTTTTGAAAATAACCTGGCTTGCAACATTTTTCCTCACTTAGCAATTTCGGGGACGAATTTCTTTTAAGGGAGGAAAAATGTAACGACCCGGATCTTTCGGCTATTTGATTTTGAATATTTAATTCTATTTTAAATATTATAATCGGAATATTAACAGATTTTGTAACGACCCGGATTTTCATCCGTTGAATTCTGAACATTTAAATTATTTAAATATTTTATTTGAATTAGATATAGAAATTTAAAAGGAATTTATTTAATAAAACGATATTTAAACGTATAAATTATAATATAATTTAAAACGAGTTCAAAATGGCGCGGTAGTTTGAAAAATCAATTTCAAATGAATGTACAGGATTCAAAATAAATCGGAATTTAGCGAAACAAGAAATATTTGAATCTGTTTGAAAATATCTTTCCAACAAATGTGTAAAATGCAGATTTCATAACGGGAATAAAAAGTTATGTCCAAATCAAATTTAGAAATAGTCACTGTAGAATCGTACATAAGCCATAACGGTTTATTTAATGTAACTAGAGATTGGTTACGAATATGGGAAAGGTTCTTTTGAGGCGTAGTTATAATTTAATTTTTAGAATTTTACTGTAATTTTTAATTAACTAAATACGCAACTTTTTATTTGGAGTATTTGGCACCCTGTATCAATATTTTGGGGTTTCATAATATAAATTAAAGTAACAATATTATTTTATTTTTGGGATCGTGGTACCTCGCTGGATACGACCGTATTCTTACTTCTGTCTATAGTAGCTCGAACGTAAACAAAATCTTTATAATCAAAAACCAAATCTCGACAAAACACGTGGTATGGTTTACTAAAATGGTTACAAATAGAAGGATATAAGTGAAACGTATATTATCTTTATTTTAGATTTCAAACCTCGGTTCATGGTTCACCAACAGTTGTTAAAGTAACATTTTTGTCTTCACCTGTAAGCCGTGCCATCCAAACTATTCAGTAGTGTGCTATTCAAAAACTTTTCCCTATCGTATGCATTAAGCTTTTTTTATTAATTTCGTGCGTGCCAATCTATTTAACACCGTAGGCTCCAAGCTGTTCAAAACCGTGCATCTCAAGAAATTTGCAGCTCCGTGCCCCTCAAGTCTCTTCTCCCTTTTAAATACTTCTCCTCTCAATCACTCGTTTCTAGGATCCGAATAGGAAAAAAATTCGTCAAAATAATGTCATTGTTAATTCCTCTTTCTATTAGAAACAAAAACCCCAAATTCTCGTTTCTATTTTCGTCGTTTGTTTTACAGACCACCTCTGTTTCAAATCTTTAAAAAAATTTATCTCCTCCTTGAGCCACTGTGGGGCGACGGGATCTAAGGGTTTCGGTTCCGCTTAGTGAGCTCTGCCTTTAGCCGGAGGCGCAGGCACTCCAGTGTGGTCATTAGGCGGCGGCGGCCTTTAAAGGGTTGTGCGGTTTTGGTTTAAATTGAGGAGACTGGTGCATTGATGGAGGCTCAGATCGGATTGGTTTGGCGGAGCATGGAAGCACTCTCAGGGGGTAACTCTTGATGGGGGTCTGGTGATGGAAGTGGATGTCGGCAGTGGGTCAAAGGATTGGAGCAGTATTTGTTTTACTGTGAGGCGATGGGAAACAAAAATAAAAAAAATACAGGAGGTCCACGTTTTCCAGGGTTGATGTTGCTGGTAGCGTTCGAGAATTGAGGGGAAGAAGGGAGTGTACCATTAAATTAAAGCTTTGACAGTGATTAGCTTATAAGTTTATTATTATATATGTGTTAAGGGAAGCCTTTTCTACGAAGACTGGAAACAAAAATGAATGGGAATAGCAGAACTGACCAAGCAGTATTTATATACTGATAACAGAAACGAAAATTCAAGGAAGAAGTAGGTTGGTTTTTTTTTCCTTTTTTCGTTTGATTAGGGACTGGAAACGCTGCAAGCTAGGCATCCAATTTTACAACGAAGTATGTGCAGCGGTATTGGTTCAAAGGTGTACTGGAAATGTATATTTATACACAACCAAGATGGGAGGTATGAGTAGGGGTTCCAACAGTAT
Source organism: Allium sativum (assembly GCA_030737875.1). NCBI lineage: Eukaryota > Viridiplantae > Streptophyta > Magnoliopsida > Asparagales > Amaryllidaceae > Allium > Allium sativum. The sequence continues at coordinate 458,793,459 of CM060913.1, read as the reverse complement.
TTCCAAACATCACAACTAAGTTGAAGCCAAGTAAATTATATTGGATATGATGATATCGGTTTTTGTGTTGCCTTCATGAGGTCAGCAACTTTATTTGGAGAGGAGGAAGAGTTTTAAAACAAAAATAGAACGTAACTGGTCATGTTGGAATCTGAAACGAGATCTACCTTGTACTACTAATGTGACCAAGAATAGAGTTACTGGGATCTCGTTATAAAATCAAATGCGTGGTTGATTTTAAACAAAAACAAAAGCAGAGTCGTCAACTGCAAACCGAGGTGAGTAAACTCACTAGCTCTGCTTCGTTTATATTTTTACATAAACGAAGTTTTAAGTTTATACTGTGAAATGGTTTCTTGGTTGAAATGGTTGATAAAATTGGTTGATATGATTTTATCGTTGATCGATAATTAGTTCTGATATCTCATACTAATGTGAAAAGATATTGATGTGACTAACATCTGTGAATGCAGGGAAACAGGTTGGATGACCCAACTCGGTTCCTCAACATTTGTATTACTGTTTTTATTTGATTGTGATGTATAATGTGTTATATGATCCATGATTGGGTATGTTGTGGTTGATTTACCCTGGCCGAGGAACTTGGTATTTTAGATACCGTAAAATATTTTAGAATGTGAAAAAGGAAAGTGAGATTTAAAAATGGAGTTTACTTCCAAATTAGCAGTTATTAGAAGTTTTATATGTCAACTTCTTCTGTCATTGATGAGTTTAATGAGTAGAAAAACAGGATTTAACCTGTTGGCTAATAAATTAGAATAATTGAACAAGGTAGTAATATTTTTAAGTTGCTAAACTTAAGAGTGTGGATTAGTATAAAATCAGTTATCAGGTTAACTAGTTGACAAAGTCGAATGTTCAAATGAAAATTTAATATTTGATTAATTTGATCAAATAGGAATAGTCTTATAAGTAGCCGTTAAACTTATCGATGATCTCAGAAGTTAATAAATTCTTAATTAAAAGGGTTTATTTAAATTGCTTACTAGTAATGAAGTTAATTATCATCTGATAATCTTTTTAAAATGATTATTTATTCTATAAGCTACTTTTATTTGGATAACATTGAAGTTAATGGTTACTTTAATTAAAAATAATCAAAGCGATTACTTTTAAAAGGAAATCGTTAAAGAAGTAATCATAGCTAAGGAAGTAATCGCACCTGAAGCGGAATTTTAGTTGAAATCAGAAAAGAGTTTAGAAAAAGGGATTTTTTTTTTTTTAATTCCAAGTTGTTATAAAAGTCTGAAAAGAAATTTCAAAACTAATGCGTTGGTTTAATTAATATTTATATCAAGTATAAATGGGTTTTTAATGGGAAAAAGGGACGTAAAGTTTTGTAAAGAAAGGAATGTTTGTCGGGTTTAATAAAAGAATTGATATAGGGATTTAGAGGTAAATCCAAATCATACAAATGAACTTGGGAAGAGGTTTCAAAAACTAAAATGATGATTTTAAATATAAACTTGTACTTGAGAATTGAATTAAGTTAATAATTGGAATTGAAAGGAAATTTCAGAATACGAAGGAGAAATGTTTAAGTTATAGAAATCCAAGTTGTAGAAGGACCGTGAATCTAAACAGTGTAACACCCCGTGAATTCTATTACGTTAAGCTTCACAAATTAAAGTATAATTAATTATAAATGATGAAATCAAGGGAAATGGGTTACACCATTGCGTTCGTCTCGAAATTCTGCTTGAGATAGAGTCCAAGTTTGCGTAAAACGGATATCGTATGAAGAAGATATGGACGAACGAAGTTGGGCAGAAAAACCAGAAAACGGGTCAGAATGCACTGGCGCACTTGTGAAGTGCACTAGAACAAAGTTGAACTGGCGCACTTGGGAAGTGCACCAGTAAAATTTTGGCCAGGCGCACCTGTCAAGTGCGCCCAGGTCAGAATGACCTACTGGTCAGGTCCTGGCTGGCCTGGTCAGGGTCTGGTCGAATTCTGAGGCTTGGTTGACTCACTAGGGCTTACATGTCACTTTCTAATTGGCCTCTCTTGAGATGGATGATCTGGATTCAATCTAGCTTCATCGACGGCTCTAATTAGATTGAAATTCTATAAATACAACTCAAGTCTAACCCTAAATTCACACAAATAATAGAATACAAAAGCCGTCATGCTGCTAGAAAGGAACTAGGAATGGCCGTCAATTAGAAAGCCTAGAGACAAGCCAACACTAAAGACTAAGAGACGAATCAAATTAAAAAGAAGATTAAAGTTTAATCAAATCAATCAACGCAACATTAGTCTACCCAAAGGAGCACATCTCAGTTTCAGAATTCAGAATCCAGAATTCAAGATTCTGCATTCGTTGTAAGTATAGTGACCTTTCAGAATATGAATAAAAACTGTGATGTGATTCGATGTAAATGAAAATAGAATCGTGTTGTTATATCGTATAAATTTTGTGTATTGTAATGGTTCTATCATGACTTGTGTATTGATGTTTGTGGCATAAATTGATTGATGCAAGCCTATTGAACAATTGTATATGAAAACAATGGCACTTGCAAGTTTGTGGCAAAAACTAGAAATTGATCCCTTTTTGTATATGTCGATGGCATGGACTATGTATATTCCCTTAGTCTAAATTAGAATTTATGTAAACATGTTATAGACCTTTTATGCCTACATGACCCAAAACCTATGATATCATTCTTATGTTTATTGGCAAGTATAATTAGATCTATGTTGGCAAGTATAATTAGATCTATGTTAAGTATCGTTTGAGTTTCATAAACTATGCAAGTTCATGTTGAAATAGGCTATATGATTAGATGTAAAAATTGTACATTTTTGTGAATATACAACATGCTAGTTTTGTGGTTGACATTATGCCAAGTTAAACATGTTTAAACACAAGTTTGTATTAGCCTAAACTATGCCATTTCATATGTTGCCTACTTAGTTATACTTTGATTTGAATGCAAGTTCACATGACCCATCACTTATGTTAGTATCGCTAAAATTGCAAGTTCATGCGCCACACACCTTTATGTATTACATGTTCTTGATTTCCCCTTTTTCTCATGTTTATAAAGTTGGGCTGAATTGTGACAAGCCCAACACATGTTGCGAACAAAACGGGGGTAATGACGTTGGGTATAAAACAAGAATATGTATATGTTGGCATGGTTGGCACATGCCAAAGACAATGACATTTAAGCGGTATGAATTGACATAACGAAAATAAAAGATATACATTTACATATATAATTGTGAAATAAATAAAATATGTAAATTTAGAAAAAAAGATATGCTTAACTCGAGGTTGGATTGAGTTGTGATGTAAACCTGCCCGGACCCGCCCGACTGTCCAGTAGTCACAACAATACCTATTCAATGTGGGTGGTTAAGCATTGAGCCCAATAAGGACCCGAGGTTAGACTGAGCTACGGTGCAAACCTGGCCGGAACCAACTGGCACATCCAGTAACCGTAGCAATACCTGTCTAATGTGAGTGGTCTGGTGCTCCTAAGAGGCTAAGGACAGATGGTAGGGTTAAGTCAACTATAACACTTAACCAAATTCAACAAGTTCACAAGAATTGATGGGTGGGGTTAGGTAAATACAGACACTTAACCACTTAACATGTTTGACTAGAAAATCCTGGTAACGAGGGACCCGTTTCAGCAGTAACCCAAAGTTATGTATCAACGGTACCCTGAAACTAGGCAGGGTGGGGCACGATTACTGGGCTGATTGTAAGCGGTCAAACGACGGAGGTGGGTGCACAGTGTAGGTATAACGGGGTGCGGGCGTGCACACACTCCGGAGCAGACAACCAGGACACTGGGGACACCAGTAGTATAACCTATGCCTTCTAGATTTGTGTTGGGGCCGCCACCATGGGTCTTGATACACCCCATGGTGGGACCAGCGTAGGTATCTACAATTCTTGGGGGGCGTATGACATATGTTAATGCGAGTAGGAGCCGATCTTTAGAAAATGAGGATCACTTCACCCTCACCACGGGGTGCCAGTTAGAATAAACTCAAGTAGGTGCAGAGATATATTATGGGTGCGATAGTACATTCGACACTTCCTTATCTTGTGACACTTTCCTATTTCTAGTTTACATCCATCATACCCTTTCCTTATTCACATATTAAAGAGTTACTAGATTTACTCAGGCTTTATGTCTGACCCTATTTTCTTTTCTTCTTCTTTTCTTTCGTCCCCCCCCCCCCAGGTCCACAGGGAGGAAACAGCTCAACTCAGTCAGACTCTTTACAAGAACCAAGAACGTAGATGTATGATTTGGATCTTTCTTGCTTGGATAATGGCTTTGGATATCACTATGGGGATTTTTGTCACTATATTTATGTTTTCATGCTTCTTTAATAATCAAGGAAGTTATGAGGTTGTAATGTTGGAAGTATTTTGAGACAATTATGGAAATCTTTTGTTTGATACACGTATTTATGAAATAAAAGTTTGTTTGTTTTCCACTGTTTAAAATATGTGTATTTATATCTATCTTGAGTTTATCTGTGGCTTTTACTTATAAACCTCCACCAAAGTTAAGGCATTCCCTTTGTGAGTGACCTTAATGGAGGTGGGGTGTTTCACTTGGTATCAGAGCATAGGTTTACCAGACAAGATAAAAGTTTTTGAAAATTGTTTTCAAAAAGAAAGTTTAAAGAAGCATTTTTTTTAGAAAAAGTGTTATATTTATAAAAAGAAAAATCCCCCAAAGCCATGTGCCCTATCTATCCCTCTCTATCCTTCGTTTTGAATTTTTCCTTTCTGTTTCAGCATGTCTGGAGACCTTAACCTTCCAGAAGGAGTGCCGATTCCCGGCTGGTTTAGGAGGTACTTAGAAGCAAAGGCCAATGGCGCGGGCCCAGCAGACATCCCTCCTCCAGTGGCCGCGGTTCCTCCTCCTCCTCCGCCTCCTCGTGGAAATGCCTTCGCAAAAACATGAAGAGACTTCAAGGCTATGGGTTGAAAAGACTTTTATGGGACAGAATCTTTTGTTGAAGCAAGAAACTGGTTAAAGGAGACTGAGGATTTTTTTATCATCTTTGGAGTGGATGACAGGCAAAAGATACAACTTGCGGTGTGGTTACTTAAGGATGAAGCTTCCTATTGGTGGGAAGTTACTAATGCTCAAAGGGCGGTGGAAACATGGAAAGATTTCAGGACAAGGTTTGAGATGAAATTCCTCTCCCAAGCCGAAAGAAGCCTGCAAATGGAAAAGTTTCTAACTCTGAAACAGGGAAGCATGGCGATCAGGGAATATGTTAATCAGTTTAATCAGCTGGCCAGATTTGGGCTAGACTTAGTAAACACCCAACACAAGAAGGTGCTTCCTTCGTCAAGGGTTTGAATGAGCCTCTACACAGCCTTGCCATGACCCATGTATCCACGGGAGCGACTTATGAAAGCCTGGTGGACATGGCGTTGCTACACGAGGAAGACCATGGCAAGAAAAAAACTAAGGGGGAAGAGAAGAAAGAAGGTCTACAAGCAAAGAAAACAGACTTCAAGAAAGGAGGGAAGAACAATAAGCCCCGGGAGAAGAGAAGGTGCAATTTCTGTGGCATTGTGGGCCATATATCAAAAGACTGCCGGAAAAGGAAGGCGAAGATGGGTGGTTGCTTCCACTGTGGAGAAACTGGGCACCAGGCTAAGGACTGCCCAAAGAAGAAAGGGCAGGGACAGAAAGCCGGATCCACTTCAGGGGGTCAGGTTCATGCGCTAGTGGCACCTCAGCAGGAACGAGGTAGTAATATCTCTGTAGAAAGTGTAGTCTATCTTTATGATCATCCAGTTCGTACATTTTTTGACTCTGGCGCATCACACTCTTTTATTTCATATGCCTTAGTAGAATCTCTGCATCTAGACACTAGTATGGTAGAAGATCCCTTAGTAGTTTCAAATCCAATTGGGGGCTCCGCTTACTTGTCAATGTTTTGTTTGGGTTTGAAAATCTCTATTCTCAGCATTGAGTTTAGTTGTAGTGCTTTTGTTTTGGGCTTCTCGGGATATGGTTTCATCTTAGGCATGGACTAGTTATCCAGTAATTGTGCCATTCTTGACTGTGAGAAAAGAGTTGTTAGACTCTTGACTCGGCTTGGTGACACTCTAGAAATTTCTTGTAATCCCTTGAATGCTGTTATGCTTAGTTATCTAGAGTCGCTTGATGCTTCTGATGAGAACTTGCAATCAGTTAGAATAGTCCGGGAATATCCGGATGTCTTTGAGGAAGTGATAGGCTTACCTCCGAGGCGGGAAATAGACTTCCGCATATATCTTGTGGATAACGCAAAGCCTGTAGCTTTACCTGTCAGACACATGGCTCCAAGGGAGAGAAAGAAGCTCAGCAAGCAGGTTAAAGAACTTCTCAAAAAGGGGTTCATTAGACGGAGCATTTCGGAATTGGGTGCTCCAGTGGTGTTCGCAACCAAAGCAGACGGTTCGCTTCGCCTTTGCGTCGATTATAGGGAGTTAAACAAATTAACCAAGAAAAATAGGCACCCTCTTCCCCGAATCAACGATTTGTTTGATCAGCTTGTAGGTGCGACGGTCTTCTCCCAACTTGATCTAGCAACTGGGTTCCATCAGCTAAGAGTAGCTGAAGACAGCATTGATAAGACAGCGTTCAGAACCCCAGACGGTTTCTTCGAGTGGCTTGTCATGCCTTTCGGCTTGACAAACGCACCCGCTTATTTCGTAGACCTAATGAGCAGGGTGTTCAGAGAATTCCTCATCAAATTTGTGGTTGTCTTCGTAGATGATATCTTAATCTTTTCAAAGAATGAGGAAGAGCATGCTCAGCATCTGAAAGAAATCATGGAAACTCTCCATTCACATCAACTAAAAGCCAAATTCTCCAAATGCCACTATTGGAGAAAGGAGGTAAGATTTCTAGGGCACATAGTGTCCAAAGAGGGATTGGCCGTGGACCCCGCGAAAGTGGTGTCAGTACAAGATTGGAAGACACCAAGAAATGCCACCGAAGTTCGAAGCTTTCTTGGGCTCGGAAGTTTATTAGGGATTTTGCGAAAATCTCAGCCCCACTCACAAGGCTAACAAAGAAGAATCTGGCGTTCACTTGGGATTTGGACTGCGGGTTTGCTTTCCAACGATTAAAAAGGGCCCTCACAACAGCCCCAGTTCTGACCTTGCCAGATGGAAGCAAAATATTCACAGTATACACGGATGCATGTGGAACAAGACTAGGCGCTGTTCTAATGTAAGAAGGAAGGGTGGTAGCTTATGGCGGAAGACAATTGAAGGTTCATGAAAAGAACTACCCAACCCACGATCTTGAGTTGGCCGCCATCGTCTTTGCACTTAAATCTTGGCGCCATTATCTCCTAGGTGAGAAGTTTGAATTATACATTGACCATAAATCGTTGAAATATCTCTTCTCCTAGAAGGATCTTAACTTGAGGCAGCAAAGATGGATGGAGTTTCTTGCCTCGTATGATTTTGAAATTTCCTATACTCCCGGAAAAGGCAACATGGTAGCAGACACGTTGAGCCGAAAGAAACTGACCCTAAGCCCTCTCTTTGTGGAGAGGCAAAACTTGGAGTATATAGCCAGTTTTAACTTCAGGCCCTCCTCGGATTTTGTACCCGGTTTGTTAGCATCTCTCGAAGTACGCTCTACTCTCTTAGACTCAATAGGGGCTGCACAACGTGAAGACCCTCAGCTTGTTGATGTGATTGATAAACTTATTAGGTGTGAGACTTCTAGTCACCTCAGTAGATACGCCATCGATGGTAAGGGTTGGCTGAAACGAGTTGGAAGATTATGCGTCCCACAAGTAAGGGATTTGACAAAGAAGGTTCTCGAGGAAGCACATCATTCCAAGATGACTATACACCCTGGCGGTGATAAGATGTACAAGGATATAAAAAGGACTTTCTTTTGGAGCAGCATGAAGCAAGACGTGACAGATTTCGTTTCTAAGTGCATGACCTCCAACGGGTCAAGGCGGAACAAAAGAAGCCTGGAGGACAACTTCACCCTCTAGAGGTCCCACAGTGGAAGTGGGATAGCATTTCAATGGACTTCATTGATGGACTGCCTAGGTCGAGAAGAGGCAACACTAGCATTTGAGTAATAGTCGATAGGCTTACTAAAAGCACCCACTTTATACCTATCAAGAGTAGAAGGACTGCCTCATCTCTAACATCTCTTTATCTCAAGGAAATAGTTCGACTCCATGGAATACCCTCCAGCATTGTTAGTGACCGAGACCCTATTTTCACAAGTGAGTTTTGGCGGAGTCTGCAAGAAGCTGTAGGCACACAGCTATGTTTGAGCACGACCTATCACCCCCAAACAGATGGCTAGATGGAAAGGGTGAATAGAGTCTTAGAGGATCTTTTAAGACTTTGCGTTCTTGACTTTGGAGGGACGTGGGAGGATCACCTTCCTTTAGTGGAATTTGCCTACAACAACAACTACCAAGCTACCATCGACATGGCACCCTTCGAAGCCTTGTATGGAAGACCGTGCAAATCACCAACTTGTTGGTGGGAGTCTACAGATATGCTTATACTTGGGCCAGCCATGATTCGAGAGACTTCGGAGAAAGTGGACTTGATACGTAGGAGAATGAAGACTGCCCAAGAAAGACAGAATTCCTACGCCGACAAAAGAAAGACCGACCTTGAGTTTGAGGTTGGGGACAGGGTTTTACTTAAGGTATCTCCTTTAAGGAACGTCGTTCGCTTTGGATCCGCAGGAAAGCTAGCACCAAGGTTTGTAGGACCGTTTCCTATCATCGAGAAGGTTGGGAAGATGGCCTATAGATTAGAGCTACCCGAGAGACTGGCCGGAGTTTACAACGTCTTTCATGTTTCTCACCTCCGGAAGTGTTTGCATGAGTCTGCGGAAATGGTGGAACCTAGCATTCTAGAAGAAGCCGAAGTGGAATGTGAAGCAACTGTGAGGAAAGTTCCAACCCGCATCTTAGGAACTGAAGTGAAAAAGCTACGAAACCGCGAAGTCAAACTCATTAAAGTTCAGTGGAGCGACGCCGAGGAAGACTCGACTTGGGAAACTAAGGATTGAATACGCGCTGCCTACCCTCTTCTCTTTGAGGGTACATCTTCGATCTCTCTTTTTCCTTAAGTTATGCTTTATCTATCTTTTTAGGTATATCTCCTCGGTCCTTTTCCTAACTCCTTAGGTAGAAAACAAATGGATGCAAACATGTATTTGAAAACATGTTATGGATGATGGCTGCAAATGGTTCCTAGTGATTGCTAGTGGTTGCTCGTGGATGCATACACACGCACACCCTAGGTTATAGATCGGCTCAGTCACTTCATATTGCATATGCATATATATGTATTCTCATTTATATATGATTGAAACTTGTTATACTGTCATATGGTCGTCGCATTTGTATGAATAGTTGTGCACTCATGTAGAATTATGAGTAGGAAAAAATTTGCATACATAATGGATTCAAGACACTTACATGATTCGCATTAAGGAGGTCAACTGAATCAATAGGCCGCCTGATTTCTGCATTAGATAAGGACATGTACACAGACTATGCATATGATCATGAAGCATTAGAAGTCTTTTAAGGAATGTGGATGCCTGTGTTTGTTGGTTGAGTAGATGGATTGTTGGATGGTAGGACATACATTCTTCCTAACTTGAAGATTTCGGGGACGAAATCCTTTTAAGGGGGGAGAATGTAACACCCCGTGAATTCTATAATATTAAGCTTCACAAATTAAAGTATAATTAATTATAAATGATGAAATCAAGGGAAATGGGTTATGCCATTGCGTTCATCTCGAAATTCTGCTTGAGATAGAGTCCAAGTTTGCATAAAATAGATATCGTATGAAGAAGATATGGACGAACGAAGTTGGGCAGAAAAACCAGAAAACGGGTCAGAATGCACTGGCGCACTTGTGAAGTGCGCCAGAACAAAGTTGAACTGGCGCACTTGGGAAGTGTGCCAGTACAATTTTGGCCTGGCGCACCTACCAAGTGCACCCAGGTCAGAATAACCTGTTGGTCAGGTCCTGGCCGGCCTGGTCAGGGTCTGGTCGAATTCTGAGGCTTGGCTGAGTCACTATGTCTTACATGTCACTTTCTGATTGGCCTCTCTTCAGATGGATGGTCTGGATTCACTCTAGCTTCATCGACGGCTCTAATTATATTGAAATTCTATAAATACAACTCAAGTCTAACCCTAAATTCACACAAATAATAGAATACAAAAGCCGTCATGCTGCTAGAAAGGAACTAGGAATGGCCGTCAATTAGAAAGCCTAGAGACAAGCCAACACTAAAGCCTAAGAGACGAATCAAATTAAGAAGAAGATTAAAGTTTAATCAAATCAATCAACGTAACGTTAGTCTACCCAAAGGAGCGCATCTCAGTTTCAGAATTCAGAATCCAGAATTCAAGATTCTGCATTCATTGTAAGTATAGTGATCTTTGAGAATATGAATAAAAATTGTGATGTGATTCGATGTAAAGGAAAATAGAATTGTGTTGTTATATCATATAAATTTTGTGTATTGTAATGGTTCTATCATGACTTGTGTATTGATGTTTGTGGCATAAATTGATTGATGCAAGCCTATTGAACAATTGTATATTAAAACAATGGCACTTGCAAGTTTGTGGCAAAAGCTAGAAATTGATCCCTTTTTGTATATGTCGATGGCATGGACTATGTATATTCCCTTAGTCTAAATTAGAATTTATGTAAACATGTTATAGACCTTTTATGCCTACATGACCCAAAACCTATGATATCATTCTTATGTTTATTGGCAAGTATAATTAGATCTATGTTAAGTATCGTTTGGGTTTCATAAATTATGCAAGTTCATGTTGAAATATGCTATATGATTAGATGTAAAAATTGTACATTTTTGTGAATATACAACATGCTAGTTTTATGGTTGACATTATGCCAAGTTAAACATGTTTAAACACAAGTTTGTATTAGCCTAAACTATGCCATTTCATATGTTGCCTACTTAGTTATACTTTGATTTGAATGCAAGTTCACATGACCCATCACTTATGTTGGTATCGCTAAAATTGCAAGTTCATGCGCCACACACCTTTATGTATTACATGTTCTTGATTTCCCCTTTTTCTCATGTTTATAAAGTTGGGCTGAATTGTGACAAACCCAACACATGTTGCGAACAAAACGGGGGTAATGACGTTGGGTATAAAACATGAAAATGTATATGTTGGCATGGTTGGAACATGCCAAAGACAATGACATTTAAGCTGTATGAATTGACATACCCAAGAATAAAAGATATACATTTACATATATAATTGTGAAATAATAAAATATGTAAATTTAGAAAACACGATATGCTTAACCCGAGGTTGGATTGAGTTTGTGATCTAAACCCGCCCGGACCCGCCCGGCTGTCCAGTAGTCACAACAATACATGTCCAATGTGGGTGGTTAAGCATTAAGCCCAATAAGGACCCGAGGTTAGACTGAGCTACGGTGTAAACCTGCCCGGAACCGACCGGCACATCCAGTAACCGTAGCAATACCTGTCTAATGTGAGTGGTCTGGTGCTCCTAAGAGGCTAAGGACAGATGGTAGGGTTAAGTCAACTATAACACTTAACCAAATTCAACGTGTTCACAAGAATTGATGGGTGGGGTTAGGTAAATACAGACACTTAACCACTTAACATGTTTGACTAGAAAATCCTTGTAACGAGGGACCCGTTTCAGCAGTAACCCAAAGTTAGGTATCAACGGTACCCTGAAACTAGGCAGGGTGGGGCACGATTACTGGGCTAATTGTAAGCGGTCAAATGACGGCGGTGGGTGCACAGTGTAGGTCTAACAGGGTGCGGGCGTGCAGACACTCCGGAGCAGACGACCAAGACACTGGGGACACCAGTAGTATAACCTATGCCTTCTAGATTTGTGTCGGGGCCGCCACCATGGGTCTTGATACACCCCATGGTGGGACCATCATAGGTATCTACAATTCTTGGGAGCCATATGACACATGTTAACGCGAGTAGGAGCCGATCTTTAGAAAATGGGGATCACTTCACCCTCACCACTGGGTTCCAGTTAGAATAAACTCAAGTAGGTGCAGAGATATAGTATGGGTGCGATAGTACATTCGACACTTCCTTCGCTTGTGACACTTTCCTATTTTTAGTTTACATACATCATACCCTTTTCTTATTCACATGCTGAAGAGTTACTAGATTTACACAGGCTTTATGTCTGACCCTATTTTCTTTTCGTCTTCTTTTCTTTCGTCCCCCCCTAGGTACACAGGAAGGAAACAGCTCAACTCAGTCAGACTCTTTACAAGCACCAAGAACGTAAATGTATGATTTGGATCTTTTTTGCTCGGATAATGGCTTTGGATATCACTATGGGGATTTTTGTCATTTTATTTATGTTTTCATGCTTCTTTAATAATCAAGGAAGTTATGAGGTTGTAATGTTGGAAGTATTTTGAGACAATTATGGAAATCTTTTGTTTGATACACGTATTTATGAAATAAAATTTTGTTTGGTTTCCGCTGTTTAAAATATGTGTATTTATATCTGTCATGAGTTTATCTATGGCTTTTACTTATAAACCTCCACCAAAGTTAAGGCATTCCCTTTGTGAGTGACCTTAATGGAGGTGGGGTGTTTCACTTGGTATCAGAGCATAGGTTTACCAGACAAGATAAAAGTTTTTGAAAATTGTTTTCAAAAAGAAAGTTTAAAGAAGCATTTTTTTAGAAAAAGTGTTATATTTATAAAAAGACAAAATCCCCAAAGCCATGTGCCCTATCTATCCCTCTCTATCCTTCGTTTTGAATTTTTCCTTTCTGTTTCAGCATGTCTGGAGACCTTAACCTTCCAGAAGGAGTGCCGATTCCCGGCTGGTTTAGGAGGTACTTAGAAGCAAGGGCCAATGGCGTGGGCCCAGCAGACATCCCTCCTCCAGTGGCCACGGTTCCTCCTCCTCCTCCGCCTTTTCGTGGAAATGCCTTCGCAAAAACATGTAGAGACTTCAAGGCTATGGGTGGAAAAGACTTTTATGGGACATAATCTTTTGTTGAAGCAAGAAACTGGTTAAAGGAGACTAAGGATTTGTTTGACATCTTTGGAGTGGATGACATGCAAAAGATACAACTTGTGGTGTGGTTACTTAAGGATGAAGCTTCCTACTGGTGGGAAGTTACTAATGCTCAGAGGGCGGTGGAAACATGGGAATACTTCAGGACAAGGTTTGAGATGAAATTCCTCTCCCAAGCCGAAAGAAGCCTGCAAATGGAAAAGTTTCTAACTCTGAAACAGGGAAGCATGACGATCAGGGAATATGTTAATCGGTTTAATCAGCTGGCCAGATTAGGCTAGACTTAGTAAACCCCCAACACAAGAAGGCACTTCGCTTTGTCAAGGGTTTGAATGAGCCTCTACACAGCCTTGCCATGACCCATGTATCCACGGGAGCGACTTATGAAAGCCTGGTGGACATGGCGTTGCTACACGAGGAAGACCACGGCAAGAAAGAAACTAAGGGGGAAGAGAAGAAAGAAGGTCTACAAGCAAAGAAAACAGACTTCAAGAAAGGAGGGAAGAACAATAAGCCCCGTGAGAAGAGAAGGTGCAATTTCTGTGGCATTGTGGGCCATATATCAAAAGACTGCCGGAAAAGGAAGGCGAAGATGGGTGGTTGCTTCCATTGTGGAGAAACTGGGCACCAGGCTAAGGACTGCCCAAAGAAGAAAGGGCAGGGACAGAAAGTCGGATCCACTTCAGGGGGTCAGGTCCATGCGCTAGTGGCACCTCAGCAGGAACGAGGTAGTAATATTTCTGTAGAAAGTGTAGTTTATCTTTATGATCATCCAGTTCGTACACTTTTTGACTCTGGCGCGTCACACTATTTTATTTCATCTGCCTTAGTAGAATCTCTGCATCTAGACACTAGTATGGTAGAAGATCCCTTAGTAGTTTCAAATCCAATTGGGGGCTCCGCTTACTTGTCAATGGTTTGTTTGAGTTTGAAAATCTCTATTCTCATCGTTGAGTTTAGTTGTAGTGACTTTGTTTTGGGCTTCTCGGGATATGGTTTGATCTTAGGCATGGACTGGTTATCCAGTAATAGTGCCATTCTTGACTGTGAGAAAAGAGTAGTTAGACTCTTGACTCGGCTTGGTAACACTCTAGAAATTTCTTGTAATCCCTTGAGTGCTGTTATGCTTAATTATCTAGAGTCGCTTGATGCTTCTGATGAGAACTTGCAATCAGTTAGAGTAGTCTGGGAATATTCAGATGTCTTTGAGGAAGTGAAAGGCTTACCTCCGAGGCGGGAAATAGACTTCCGCATATATCTTGTGGATAACGCAAAGCCTGTAGCTTTACCTGTCAGACACATGGCTCCAAGGGAGAGAAAGGAGCTCAGTAAGCAGGTTAAAGAACTTCTCGAAAAGGGGTTCATTAGATGGAGCATTTCGGAGTGGGGTGCTCCAGTGGTGTTCGTAACCAAAGCAGACGGTTCGCTTTGCCTTTGCGTCGATTATAGGGAGTTAAACAAATTGACCAAGAAAAATAGGCACTCTCTTCCCCGAATCGACGATTTGTTTGATCAGCTTGTAGGTGCGACGGTCTTCTCCCAACTTGATCTGGCAACTGGGTTCCATCACCTAAGAGTAGCTGAAGACAACATTGATAAGACAGTGTTCAGAACCCCAGACGGTTTCTTCGAGTGGCTTGTCATGCCTTTCGGCTTGACAAACGCACTCGCTTATTTCGTAGACCTAATGAGCAGGGTGTTCAGAGAATTCCTCAACAAATTTGTGGTTGTCTTCGTAGATGATATCTTAATCTTTTCAAAGAATGAGGAAGAGCATGCTCAGCATCTGAAAGAAATCATGGAAACTCTCCGTACACATCAACTAAAATCCAAATTCTCCAAATGCCACTATTGGAGAAAGGAGGTAAGATTTCTTGGGCATATAGTGTCCAAAGAGGGGTTGGCCGTGGACCCCGCGAAAGTGGTGGCAGTACAAGATTGGAAGACACCAAGAAATGCAACCGAAGTTCGAAGCTTTCTTGGGCTAGCCGGTTTTTATCGGAAGTTTATTAGGGATTTCGCGAAAATCTCAGCCCCACTCACAAGGCTAACAAAGAAGAATCTGGCGTTCACTTGGGATTTGGACCGCGAGTTTTCTTTCCAACGATAAAAAAGGGCCCCCACAACAGCCCCAGTTCTGACCTTGCCAGATGGAAGCAAAATATTCACAGTATACACGGATGCATGTGGAACAAGACTAGGCGCTGTTCTAATGTAAGAAGGAAGGGTGGTAGCTTATGGCGGAAGACAATTGAAGGTTCATGAAAAAGAACTACCCAACCCAAGATCTTGAGTTGGCCGCCATCGTCTTTGCACTTAAATCTTGGCGCCATTATCTCCTAGGTGAGAAGTTTGAATTATACACTGACCATAAATCGTTGAAATATCTCTTCTCCTAGAAGGATCTTAACTTGAGGCAGCAAAGATGGATGGAGTTTCTTGCCTTGTATGATTTTGAAATTTCCTATACTCCCGGAAAAGGCAACGTGGTAGCAGACGCGTTGAGCCGAAAGAAACTGACCCTAAGCCCTCTCTTTGTGGAGAGGCAAAACTTGGAGTATATAGCCAGTTTTAACTTCAGGCCCTCCTCGGATTTTGTACCGGGTTTGTTAGCATCTCTCGAAGTACGCCCTACTCTCTTAGACTCAATAGGGGCTGCACAACGTGAAGACCCTCAGCTTGTTGATGTGATTGATAAACTTATTAGGGGTGAGACTTCTAGTTACCTCAGTAGATACGCCATCGATGATAAGGGTTGGCTGAGACGAGATGGAAGATTAGGGGTGAGACTTCTTAGATTGAATCCGAGAGTCGCGTAAGCGATAGTTTGTTTGAAATGGTGAGCTTTGACTATTTCAAAGTTGAGAATGTTGTTCAATTAAGGTCTGAGAGGTAATTATACCCCAACTTGATTGACTTCATGATTGATGGAGAAATGGTTAAGGTTCGATAGTGAAGATTTGTTAACATCTTGGTTAATTAATAATTGGTTAATGGTTTAAGTTATAATAACGATGTGTATAACATCGCATCAAATTATAAGGATTTGAAATGTTTTTCCCAATAAAATGAGATATATTTTCTACGTATAGAAAATGAAATGAATTGGTCAATGAGGAATTAAGAAAGAGAATTTGGAAATATTTTCCAATATTAATGTGGTATATTTTCTGAATATAGAAAATAAGGATTCGCTAATATATATCTAGAAATGTTTTCTAAATGGGGAAAAGAGATATTTTCTCGAATATAGATATTCCTTATTGGAAATGTTTTCAAGAATGGAAATAGGACTGTTGATTGTATGGAGGCTTCTTTGATAGTTAAATCACCGACTATCAAAGTCTTGATTGATTTTATTCCTCCGTTGTCAATTTGGAGAGACCGGGATCAGATTAATATCTGAAAACCACTCCATTTGGCATAAGCATTATGAATCAACTTATGTTGAAGAGATTATGTAGACAGAGGAAAATGCAAAGGCTGTTCTGTTAATTCAAACCTCAAGCCTCACAACCGGGGATTGACAAAAATCGGGCAAGCAGCATGGCTATGTGGGTCGCTCCCATTAGGATGTATAATCACCTATCTAGAGAAATTCTATTTGCTTCTTTAATCTATCGGTGCTGTCCCTTTCGGGGAAACGGTTGCTGATCCCAACCGTTGGTGATGTACATTTGATACACTCAAGCGAAATGAGTGGTCGGTCATGTGTGGGCCGGGTTGCAAGATGTTCTTGTTGAACCCAGTGTATTCGTCTCTAGAGATACACTATCGGCAGGTGGTCCCATACCTTGTCATGTTGGAAATCCAGTCTCCAATAAGCGCCTTGCGGTTTTTGATTTTATATTATATATATGGAGTGTGAGATGCAAGCATTCCGCTAGATTCTATTTACTTGATGTAGACACTATTATGATATTACCAGATTTTGATATCAAAATGTTTTGGGTTATCGTAAGGTGAAAACCATCCGTGTTTATGTGTGGATCGGTCTTACGATTATCATTCGTTTGAAAGGATTTTGAAAGTTAAACAAATGATTGGAGTTTACTTACACCAGTCCCATGACTGACCCAGAGTTTATTTTGTTTTGTTTTCCATAAACTCTTGGGCGCCCAAATTTGTACGGGCAGTCAAGTAGTCGGGATTTTTCAGATTCACTTGGAGGAGTTGGAGGTAGAAGGCTTCACCAGTTAGCTATAGACTATCATATTTTCCACTGCGTACTATGTTGTATCTGGAAACAGGTGTTTATAACTGTTCCAGGAATAACCGTTGTGCTCTGATAAAGGGTATGTATATAAAGTTATTATTTTTATTTCAAAGTTTATGTTTTCTAATACATTTTATTCATTCCGCTGTGAGTTTGTGATCTTCGTTTTCTTCTATTCTAATATTTCTTTCTTTCTATTTCTCATCCTCTAACTTCTTTCTAATAATGATTTGTATTTCTGTGCAATTTGGGTTGGGCGTGTGGTGTTATTAGTCGACCCAAAGAGTATAGGAATTCGGGTCGTTTCATTTGGTATCAGAGCTGAAGGTTGAGTAGTAACCTTGGCTCTGTGGCGTGACTCAATAGAGATGGGGTTAGTAATACCTTATATTGAGTTTGAGTGTATATATATATGAGCGCGTATTTGTAGATTTGATATAAATTTGTTTTATATTGTGTTGACTGGTTTTTTGAGTGGTTTATGAATTCTGGTCGATATAGAACGTACAACTGTATCGATATGTGCTCCTAAACCCTCGAACAAAGCAACATGATACGGTATGATTTTAAAAAGGGGGTAAATGAAATAATTTGCCCAAGAGTTATTTTGATATAAAAGGAATAATTTCTGAAATATGATAGTATATGAATATGTTGATTGTTATTATAATCAAATGTGATTATAATACCAAAATGATTATATAAACCAAAATGAATTTGTATAAGAATAGAATATATAAATAAGTTGAATTAGAATTGGATTCAGATCAGAAGTGTGGATTTAAATCCTGGATATTTAGAAAATATTTTCTAAAGTATTTTTAAAAGTAATATAATATTACTTTGAAGAATTTTTGAATAAAAATGATTTCAAATGGATTTAAAAAGTGATTAAGCACTGAAATCACTTCAGTGGCGAGAAAATAATACTGATAATGGGTCGCGACATTATCGGTATTCATTTTCAAGTTTTTGAGTGATGGATTGCTACCATGGTAATTTGGAAATGAAAAATGTGTTTGAAAAGGACCTGATGATTTAGAAATTCAAAAGTTTCGAATTGAGTTGATTATAAATATGTGTATAAATATATATGATTTCAAACTAATTTGAAATAAAACCCGAGAATTTGAATTCGAAATTGTTTAACTTGTATAAGTTAAATAGGTTGGAAATGGTAAAAATGTATCAAATAGATTAGAATTTAACTTGGATCCAGTTAAATGAAATTGGATTATATTAAAGAAATCCAGAATGAAATTATATAAACAAAAATGTCGAGATTCGAAATATTAATATGAATTCGACCTATGTTTAAACAAGTTGAATATATATTGGATGATGTTGTTTGGAATTAAACTGTGATGGAATTGAACTCAAGAAGGATAAGGGGGTTGATTTCTGAAACATAACTCGGTTTGGATTAGTGAATGGAAGTGAACTAATCAAAAGTTGATTAGAGATTTAAAACTGGATGTTGGATTGATTTGAAACCAACTGGAAATGGATATATGTATGTTGAGCAGATATTGAATGGAAGCAAATGAAAGAGATAGAACTTGTGCCCGACAAAAAGGTACATGTTTACAATGTTACTTGGGTTTGATGATTTTATGAGCCTATGGGGCAAGCCGCTTGGCTTTTTGATTTTCTTTTGGATTGGAGAAGGCCTAGAAAGGCGAGTTGTGGTTGTACCGATTGAGCCGAGCAGAGGAGGTGCTGCTGAAATTTTTCAGAATTTAAAATGTTAGAAATTTTTAGAATTTTTGAAAATTTTCGGCCCTAAGAATAAAATATTTGAAATTAAATTGACTCGGTTAAACTAAAGATGTTGAGTAATACGAAAGATTTAACCTAGTTATAATAGACTTGTGGTATTTTTCCCACCCTAGCAATTTCGAGGAAGAAATTATTTTAAGGGGAAAGGAATGTAACGACCCGGATTTTCAGCCGTTGAATTCTGAATATTTAAATTGTTTAAATATTTTATTTGAATTAGATATGTAAATTTATAAGGAATTTATTTAATAAAACGATATTTAAACGTATAAATTATAATATAATTTAAAACAAGTTCAAAATGGCGCGGTAATTTGAAAATTCAATTTCAAATTTCAAATGAATGTACATGATTCAAAATAAATCGGATTTTGGCGAAACAAGAAATATTTGAATCTGTTTGAAAATATCTTTCCAACGAATGTGAAAAATGCAGATTTCATAACGGGAATAAAAAGTTATGTCCAAATCAAATTTAGAAATAGTCGATGTAGAATCGTATATAAACCATAACGGTTTATTTAATATAACTAGAGATTAGTTATGAATTTGGGCAAGGTTCTTTTGAGGCGTAGTTATAATTTAATTTTTAGAATTTTACTGTAATTTTTAATTAATTAAATACGCAACTTTTTATTTGGAGTATTTTGCACCCTATATCAATATTTTGGGGTTTCATAATATAAGTTAAACTACCAATATTATTATATTTTTGGGATCGTGGTACCTCGCTGGATACGACCGTATTCTTACTTCTGTCTATAGCAGCTCGAACGTAAATGAAATATTTATAATCAGAAACCAAATCTCGACAAAACACGTGGTATGGTTTGCTAAAATGGTTATCAAACAGAAGGATATAAGTGAAACATATATTATCTTTATTTTAGATTTCAAACCTCGGTTCATGGTTCACCAAGAGTTGTTAAAGTAGCATTTTTGTCTTCACCTGTAAGCCGTGCCATCCAAACAATTCAGTAGCGTGCAATTCAAAAATTTTCCTTACCGTGTGCATCAAGCTTTTTTATTAATTTCGTGCATGCCAATCAATTTAATACCGTAGGCTCCAAGCTGTTCGAAACCGTGCATCTCAAGAAATTTGCAGCTCCGTGCCCCTTAAGTCTCTTCTCCCTTTTAAATACTGCTCTTTTCAATCACTCGTTTCAGGGATCCGAATGGGAAAAAATCATCAAAATAATGTCATCGTTAATTCGTCTTTCTATTAGAAACAAAAACCCCAAATTCTCGTTTCTATTTCCGTCATTTGTTTTACAGACCACCTCCATTTCAAATCTTTAAACAATTTTATCTCCTCCTTGAGCCACTGTGGGGCGACGGGATCTAAGGGTTTTGGTTCCGCTTGGTGAGCTCTACCTTTAGCCGGAGGCGAAGGCACTCCGGTGTGGTCATCAGGCGGCGGTGGCCTTTAAAGGGTTGTGTAGTTTTGGTTTAAATTGAGGAGACTAGTGCGTTGATGGAGGCTCAGATCGGATTGGTTTGGCGGAGCATGGAAGCACGCTCAGGGGGTAACTCTTGATGGGGGTCTGGTGATGGAAGTGGACGCCGGCAGTGGGTCAAAGGATTGGAGTAGTATTTGTTTTACTGGGAGGCGATGGGAAACAAAAATAAAAAAATACAGGAGGTCCACGTTTTGGAGGGTTGATGTTGCTGGTAGCATTCGAGAATTAAAGGGAAGAAGGGAGTGTACCATTAAATTAAAGCTTTGACAGTGATTAGCTTATAAGTTTATTATTATACATGTGTTATGGGAAGCCTTTTCTACGAAGACTAGAAACAAAAATGAATGGGAATAGCGGAAGTGACCAAGCAGTATTTATATACTGATAACAGAAACGAAAATTCAAGGAAGAAGTGGGTTGTTTTTTTTTTCCTTTTTTCGTTTGATTAGGGACTGGAAACGCTGCAAGCTAGGCATCCAATTTTACAACGAAGTATGTGCAGCGGTATTGGTACAAAGGTGTACTGGAAATGTATATTTATACACAAGGAAGAAGGGAGGTATGAGTAGGGTTACCAACAGTATTTCCAAACATCACAGCTAAGTTGAAGCCAAGTAAATTATATTGGATATGATGATATCGGTTTTTGTGTTGCCTTCATGAGGTCAGCAACTTTATTTGGAGAGGAGGATCAGTTTTAAAACAAAAATAGAACGTAACTGGTCATGTTGGAATCTGAAATGAGATCTACCTTGTGCAACTAATGTGACCGAGAATAGAGTTACTGTGTAAGGACCCGTAACTTCCCCGTGAAGGAAAGAGCGGATACTTTGAGAACAACACACAGAAGAACGCAGACAGAAGAACATTTCATTGTTTATTACAACAATTCCATCAGAATACAAGAATATACAAAGTATGAATAAATATACATTCGACAAATATCAGAGATTACAACAAATTACATAGCAGCAGAAAAATAAAATTATACACAACTGAAAGTAATACACGGATACAGAGCTTTTCGAGCATCGTTCCAGCTGTAAATCAGGATCCTGTGAATATAAATCTGCAAAACCAAAACTACTAGCTGCCCGGGTGGAAAATAGGGGCACCCAGAGTTTAGGCTAAAACAATAAACTCCAGGTCAGTCATGGGACTGGTGTGAGAACTAAAATAGTTATTAATCTTTATTTTAAAGTTCGGTAAATCATGGGACCACGCCGTATAATACGGAACGGGTTTCCTCCTAAGAACACCAGTGCATATAACAAAACAGCGCAATGTTTTTTGGAAAAATGAAGCTATTATAAGACCCAGGTCCCATCACACAATGCAACGCAAGCCGGAGGATAGGGTTTTCCCTTATAATAGCCAAACATGCTTGGTACGTTTCAAACAAATCATTTGATACTATTATAGGTGTATAGTGTCAAAACAATTTCAATCATAAATATCAATCATAGACGGCATGGGTACCATATATTATGTCGCCATACTAGTTCTACAATTAAAACCGCAATATCACGTATTGGAAATTGGATTTCCATCATGAGTAGAGGCAAGGGGCAAGCTCCTCTCCGATTCGAGACACTCTAGCAAATGTCTCAGGACCACACATAGCGATCCCTTGGATCCTCCAAGGCCTGTCCTCTCTTACTTTTGAGGATTGGCAATTCCTGAACACACGTTTCCCGGTCCTAAAGGACCTATATCCGAGGTGCCTCGCATCCAACAACCACACAGGTGAAAAGTATATAAATGTCAGTCAGTTTAAGCACTAACACCACCACTAGCTAGAAAGAAACATCGTGCACTCCTTGGGTCCTTATCCCGTTTTTGACTCATACCGGGGTGTGAGGCTCGCGAATTCATGATATACACAAAGCTATGCCACACAGGCCGTGCTTTGATCATCAACCACAAGACTTTGCTTTTCAACAGAAGCCTTGATCAATTGCCACTTACGCGTGCCACACTGGCAATTCACTCCATGCGACTGATGTTCATCGATATACAACCTCTGAGCTCGTACGTCTCAGAGAAGGGCATTAAGCAAGAGGATAAATTCTCCGCCGCCAAACAGATGTATATTTAATAGAGATCAATCAACACAGAATAAAATCCAATGTCAGACACACAGTCCATTTACAAGTTCGTTCTGGGTCTGAACGAAACCGGAGGCACTTTCCTCGCATACCCATCGATCTCCAAGTACGTCTGGACGATCACCAACTGATTCCCTCATCTTGGGTGTACAGCCCAATCAAGATCATCAGTAATCACCCAAACGATGTGAAGACTTCTAGTCTTCAACCACCGTCTTCATCTTCGACATATCGCCGAATCGGTTATTCAGAATGGGTATAAACCCGGCCTTCTTGAATAACCCACGTATATAATAAACAAATGTTACACAAACGCCCCATTCCAATCCAGAATATTCTTTTATTCACAAAATCACATTCTTAGGGAAAGGTTCCCATTAATTTTATCAAAGATAAATTCTTCTAAATTTATTCTTTAATCTTCCTTTGGATATCGTTTCAAACCGTTTTATGGTTTTCCAAACTAGTCGGGATTAGCGAACTACACCGAAGTAATTATTTGTTTTATTTCCCAATCCCAACATATTCATCCCCTGGAGCAAAACTGGTAATACACCATATCTAATATCATGGTACTATCGGTAAAATTAATTACCATTTCACGTTCAAATCTAATTAAAGATTTAACTATCGCTTTGGAGCAAAACTGGTGGTACTCCATTCTCGATCACCTTTCAGATTTGATAATTTAAATTATCAATTCACTTTTCAATCTAATTAAAGATTCATTAAAACTCCACTTAGTTTTAATCTTTTCAAAAATCAATATCCTCTCTTTAACTGGGTTAAAGAACCAATGTCATTTAAAACACAATTCACGATAAACCCAAACCACATTCGATATTAAATACAAGGCTCTGAATAGAAAATATACCGGCTTATATTCAATATCAAATTCTAAAAATAACAAATATCGTATTGGAAATAACGATATAAAATATATCTTTCAAATTCCCATAACAATATCTGTAAAGTCACGAAATCCAGCATCGAAATATTCCAAAGATTATTTCGATTCAACTCCATTCCAATTCACGTATTGAGAATTTTGATTATTTTTAAACCCACTTTCAAATTCAATTTATTTATTTTAAATTCAATTTATTTATTTCAAAAATAAATTGATTTTAATTTCTAGTTCAAAACTAGTTCATTTCGATAAAAATTTATTTTTATCTTTTCAAATATGGAAATTTTCATCCCAAAATTTCCAAAATCACTTCTTATGATTTTACACAAATTATTACAATTTTTAATTATTTTATCAAGGCCCGTACAGTCGATTTCCATCAACGGCCATCGAACTGCACTTACAGCGACCTTTTCCAAATTTGATTTGGACATAATTATAAATCCAACCATTAGATTTCAAAGTTCTAATATTCATTAGAAAGCTATTTTCGATACGATCCCAACGGTTCCGGTTTTAGGAGGATCCGACGGTCGGATCTCCCGCAACGTCAATTCGAAGTCAATGGTCGAAATTCACGAACTGCCGCAGCGCGGCGCGTTCTATTCAGGCCATTTTATATATATAATATATATATATATATTATATATTTCATCGATTTCCTTTTTAGAACGTATTTTATAAATCGTTTTAAATTCGTTTTCGAAACGATTTCAACTTCCTATTCAATTTTGAATCAAAATTGAATATTCCACATCATCGATATACAAATGATAATATTTTCAAAACGTTATATTTCGAAATCACTTTCTTTTCTATATTCATTATAAAAACGAATATAATCGATATAAATATCGCTCACGTCAAAATGGCGCAACTCTTATCAACACGGCCTTATATATTTCAATAAATTCGTTATTCTATTCAACAAATGAATATTTATTCTATTCAACACATGAATATATATTTCTTTCAACACATGAATATTCTCAACACATGACCATTTATCCTATTCAACACATGAATATATATTTTATAATATTCTTTATTTTTCCAATTGGAATGAGGCCCAAACAATTACCATATAATGTTAACTATATGGATTCCATACAACACATGTATATAATCACAACGATAAATAATCAATCATCATCCAAAGTGCACCACACAACTGCATAAGCATTAAATATAAATAATTAACGCTTATAACAGCCTGTTAATCAATCGATCGACATATAACTAATCAATCGGGATGAGTGTACGCCAAATATCATCCCAACTTCCGTGTGTGGTTTCAAATCAACAAACACATATTTTTATTCACACACACACGTTAAAAATAATATTTGTAACGATAAAAAAATATTTTTAACTATATAAATATTTTATTTCATTTCACAACACACAATAAAATTTTCACCACAACAAACAATCAAACATACAAGCCATCTATGGTCTGTGGATGACGGGTGTCGGGTGCAACTAAGCACCGTCTGCATCCTAGTATATATTTTTAACTAGAAAAGAAAATTTAAAGTGAGAAGTTCTCACCGATAGCTAATCCAATACCACGACTCTTCATATGTAGAAATCTTTGTCGTGCTCGCCTTTCTGTCACTTTCGTTGCTCGTAGCCACTACATATATAAAAATCACATTTTTATATTGTTGCTATGTATATAAAAATCACATTTTTATAATCACTCCATATGGATAAAAACTCTATTTTTACAACGGTGTTCATATAATAAAGATTATATTTTTATCATGCTATTCTCTACATAAAGATTTCGCATTTTCAAATATAAAGATTTCGCCCTTTCAAATATAAAGATTTCGCCTTTTCAAATATAAAGATTTCGCCTTTTCAAATATAAAGATTTCGCCTTTTCAAATATAAAGATTTCGCCTTTTTATTTCATCACTATAAAAATCACATTTTTATTTCAACATATTTATAATAAAAATCAGATTTTTATTTTGCTACATATATAAAGACAATATTTTTGTATTCTCTACTATATAGAAATTTTATTTACAATAGACTACTTATATAAAAAATAGTATTTTTATATCTTCTATTATATAAAGGTCATATTTTTAGTACTCTACCTAGGTAAAAATCATATTTTTATTATGCCACTAGTGTAAAAAAATATTTTTAACTTTTCCATATCATAAAAATTTTATTTTTATCATCGTCTAAAGTTATATATTTCAGATCTGATTTTTTTTATAATGGTATCTATATTTAAAACTGAAATAAAATCGAAATACATATAAAAACTCACTGTTTATTTCAAAAAGGAGGTGGAGGATGGCTCGTCGGTTGGCGGAGGGCGCGGGGAGGGTTTCCTCGATCTGGAAAGGGTGTTGGCTGGCGAGGTGGAGCGCCGGAGGGAGTGCCATCGTCAGGGGGAGGGGAGCGTCGCCATCGGCGGTGCGGTGGCCCGGAGGATCGACATCGACGAGCGTTTTTTTTCTTCGGTTCTCTGATTTGAACGAATGGGCTAGGAATGAAGAAAAGGGGGCTGATGGCTTAGAGTGATGGTTGACCAAGGGTTGAGAAAATAAAGGGTTTTGACTTTTTGTTTTATAATTTATTATTTTCCATTTCAAAAAGGTAACTTTTTAATTCAGACCCCAAATCGAACCCACCGACTGTCGTCCCTAGCTAATTACCCCCATTCCGAATACAATGAGATATGTATCGTAAGCTGATTCGATCGTTTCGATCAGTTTTCGTTTAAATCAAAATTTAAATCTATATATTCTATTTTAAAGGTACATTTCAATTTACTGGGGTCATATACTAACTCGAAAAATTCCAGAAAAATATTTTCTAGCTTCGTATTGACGATACAATCCTAAAAAAACTAGTTTCGTCGAATTCTGAGACCATTTGAAAATGGCCAATTTCCAGTCGATTAAAATCAACTAAAACTGGTCAAACGCGTTTTCCTTCGCCACGCTCACATATTGATTCGAAAAATTATGAAAATTGGAATCTAGCAATAACTTGACATCCCGGATCCAACAAAAGTGGTTTCGTCGAAATTCGAGATTATTTAAAAAATTCCCATTTTTAAGGGCCAGAATTCCATAGCGACTATTCTGAAATTTCAACTGGACATAACTTTTTATCCCCGCTATGAAATTTCAATTTTTCGGATTCGTTGGAAAGATATTCTCAATTAGATTCAATTATTTTTGGTTTCACTAAAATCCGGTTTATTTTGCACCCGATACATTCATTTGAAAATTGAAATCGAATTATCGAACTACCACGCCATTTTCAATTCCTTTTATATATATAAATAAATATTTATATTCTAACGACAATCTATATAAAATATACATTCGAATTCCATTCGAAATAAATTTCTCGTCGTTAATTTTTAAAATAATTCATTTTAAATATTCAAAATTCACTAAAATTGCTAAAATAAAAATTTTAAATTGGCTCGCGTTTCCAGGTTGTTACATTCTCCCCCACTTAAAACTTTTCGTCCCCGAAAGGGAACGAAGCCGAAAGTTGTTTTACAAACCAACTCAACTTTCATTGTTTTAATTACGGCTTAAGTTCTTCAACTTTTCAGTTTCTTCAAATTTTCCAAAAATTTGGCTAACACCCTAAATTGCCGAAAAATTTCGCCACAACCTCCCCTGCACCGGGGACTTCGGGATATTTCATATAGTCTTCCATGGCCTTCTTCAATCCAAAAGAAAAGGAAAAAGCCAAGCGGCTAGCCAATCGGCTCATAAAATCATCATCACCCAAACAAAACAGTAAATTATGGTAAACATGTACCTATTTGTCGGGCAAACAATTTTATTCTTCTGCTCTAGCCTCCTTGCTATGACCTGTTCAATGTAAGTACATGTATATGCATGCAATTGCGACCAATTTTCAGTACAATTCAATATTCTGTTCAATTAGGCTAAATGGTTCAAAATTATCAAACAAATAAACAAACAACACAACCATCAATCAATTAGTGAATTAACGTTTCAAATTCATAGTTTTGATACATATATATACAGAAAATCATATTTTTGATGCCAAATCACAACAAATAATCCTAAGTAAATTTTGGTTCTTATACCAGTCTAATGGAAATATATAGACATCACACCTTTGAAACTTGAACACAAAGACTGATGATGTCGCGACATCACCAGAATTGTCCCCGGGCGACTAGAGTGTGATTCTATATCTATCCAGTATATTAAAACTTCGAATATATGTTCATGACGCGTATACGCAAAATCTTTATATATTGGATTGTCCAAATTCAATATAAATAAATATTCAAATACGTATAAAACGATTTAAATTTCAAAACAAAATTTGTTTTTATTTGAAAAATATACTCTTCACACTCGTTCTAGGATACTACTGATCCTATCTCTAACGAGTCATTCTCATTGGATATTACTAATCCAATTCTGATGAATTCTTTCGTTCGGTTCTAACGTGTCTTGTTCTCAAGCTCTGTAAACCAAAGCTCTGATACCACTGTAAGGACCCGTAACTTCCCCGTGAAGGAAATAGCGGATACTTTGAGAACAACACACAGAAGAACATTTCATTGTTTATTACAACAATTCCATCAGAATACAAGAATATACAGAGTATGAATAAATATACATTCGACAAATATCAGAGATTACAACAAATTACATAGCAGCGGAAAAATAAAATTATACACAACTGAAAGTAATACACGGATACAGAGCTTTTCGAGCATCGTTCCAGCTGTAAATCAGGATCCTGTGAATATAAATCTGCAAAACCAAAACTACTAGCTGCGCGTGTGGAAAATAGGGGCACCCAGAGTTTAGGTTAAAACAATAAACTCCAGGTCAGTCATGGGACTGGTGTGAGAACTAAAATAGTTATTAATCTTTATTTTAAAATTCGGTAAATCATGGGACCACGCCGTATAACACGGAACGGGTTTCCCCCCAAGAACACCAGTGCATATAACAAAACAGCGCAATGCTTTTTGGAAAAATGAAGCTATTATAAGACCCAGGTCCCATCACACAATGCAACGCAAGCCGGAGGATAGGGTTTTCCCTTATAATAGCCAAACATGCTTGGTACGTTTAAAACAAATCATTTGATACTATTATAGGTGTATAGTGTCAAAACAATTTCAATCATAAATATCAATCATAGACGGCATGGGTACCATATATCATGTCACCATACTAGTTCTACAATTAAAACCGCAATATCACGTATTGGAAATTGGATTTCCGTCATGAGTCGAGGCAATGGGCAAGCTCCTCTATGATTCGAGACACTCTAGCAAATGTCTCGGGACCACACACAGCGATCCCTTGGATCCTCCAAGGCCGGTCCTCTCTTACTTTTGAGGATTGGCAATTCCTGAACACACGTTTCTCGGTCCTAAAGGACCTATATCCGAGGCACCTCGCATCCAACAACCACACAGGTGAAAAGTATACAAATGTCAGCCAGTTTAAGCACTGACACCACCACTAGCTAGAAAGAAACGTCGTGCACTCCTTGGGTCCTTATCCCGTTTTTGACTCATACCGAGGTGTGAGGCTCGCGAATTCACGCTATACACAAAGCTACGCCACACATGCCGTGTTTTGATCATCAACCACAAGACTTTGCTTTTCAACAGAAGCCTTGATCAATTGCCACTTACGCGTGCCACACTGGCAATTCACTCCATGCGACTGATGTCTATCCATATACAACCCGTGAGCTCGTACGTCTCAGAGAAAGGCGTTAAGCAAGAGAATAAATTCTCCGCCGCCAAACAGATGTATATTTAATAGAGATCAATCAACACAGAATAAAATACAATGTCAGACACACAGTCCATTTACAAGTTCGTTCTGGGTCTGAACGAAACCGGAGGCACTTTCCTCGCATATCCATCGATCTCCAAGTACGTCTGGACGATCACCAACTGATTCCCTCATCTTGGGTGTACAGCCCAATCAAGATCATCAGTAATCACCCAAACGATGTGAAGACTTCCGGTCTTCAACCACCGTCTTCATCTTCGACATATCGCCGAATCAGTTATTCTGAATGGGTATAAACCCGGCCTTCTTGAATAACCCACGTATATAATAAACAAATGTTACACAAACACAACAAACGCCTCATTCCAATCCAGAATATTCTTTTATTCACAAAATCACATTCTTAGGGAAAGGTTCCCATTATTTTTATCAAAGATAAATTCTTCTAAATTTATTCTTTAATCTTCCTTTGGATATCGTTTCAAACCGTTTTATGGTTTTCCAAACTAGTCGGGATTAGCGAACTACACCGAAGTAATTATTTGTTTTATTTCCAAATCCCAACATATTCATCCCTTGGAGCAAAACTGGTAATACTCCATATCTAACATCACGGTGCTATCGGTATTATTAATTACCATTTCACGTTCAAATCTAATTAAAGATTTAACTATCGCTTTGGAGAAAAACTAGTGGTACTCCATTCTTGATCTCCTTTCAAATTTGATAATTTAAATTATCAATTCACATTTCAATCTAATTAAAGATTCATTAAAACTCCACTTAGTTTTAATCTTTTCAAAAATCAATATCCTGTCTTTAGATGGGTTAAAGAACCAATGTCAATTAAAACACAATTCACGATAAACCTAAACCACATTTGATATTAAATACAAGGCTCTGAATAGAAAATATATCGGCTTGTATTCAATATCAAATTATGAAACCAATAAATATCGTATTGGAAATCACGATATAAAATATATCTTTCAAATTCCCATAACAATATCTGTACAGTCACGAAATCCAACATCGAAATATTCCGAAGATTATTTCAATTCAACTCCAGTCCAATTCACGTATTGGGAATTTTGATTATTTTTAAAACCACTTTCAAATTCAATATATTTATTTCAAAAATAAATTGATTTTAATTTCTAGTTCAAAATTAGTTCATTTCGATAAAAATTTATTTTTATCTTTTCAAATATGGAAATTTTCATCCCAAATTTTCCCAAATCACTTCTTATGATTTTACACAAATTATTACAATTTTTAATAATTTTATCAAGGCCCGTACAGTCGATTTCCATCAACGGCCATCGAACTGCACTTACAACGACCTTTTCAAAATTAGATTTGGACATAATTCCAAATCCAACCGTTAGATTTCAAATTTCTAATATTCATTGGAAAGCTATTTTCGATACGAACCCAACGGTTCCGGTTTTAGGAGAATCCGACGGTCGGATCTCCCGCAACGTCAATTCGAAGTCAATGGTCGAAATTCACGAACTACCGCAGCGCGGCGCGTTCTATTCAGGCCATTATATATATAATATATATATTATATATATTTCGTCGATTTCCTTTTTAAAACGTATTTTATAAATCGTTTTAAATTCGTTTTCGAAACGATTTCAACTTCCTATTCAATTTTGAACCAAAATTTAATATTCCACATCATCGATATACAAATGATAATATTTCCAAAACGTCATATTTTGAAATCACTTTCTTTTCTATATTCATTATAAAAACGAATATAATCGATATAAATATCGCTCACGTCAAAATGGCGCAACTCTAATCAACACGGCTTTATATATTTCAATAAATTCATTATTCTATTCAACAAATGAATATTTATTCTATTCAACACATGAATATATATTTCTTTCAACACATGAATATTCTCAACACATGAGCACTGTCAACACATGACCATTTATCCTATTCAACACATGAATATATATTTTATAATATTCTTTATTTTCCCAAGTGGAATGAGGCCCAAACAATTACCATATAATGTTAATTATATGGATTCCATACAACACATGTATATAATCACAACGATAAATAATCAATCATCATCCAAAGTGCACCACACAACTGCATAAGCATTAAATATAAATAATTAACGCTTATAACAGCTGTTAATCAATCGATCGACATATAACTAATCAATCGGGATGAGTGTACGCCAAATATCATTCCAACACCCGTGTGGGGTTTCAAATCAACAAACACATATTTTTATTCACACACACGTTAAAAATAATATTTTTAACGATCAAATATTTTTAACTATATATATATATATATTTTATTTCATTTCACAACACACAATAAAATTTTCACCACAACAAACAATCAAACATACAAGCCATCCATGGTCTGTGGATGACGGGTGTCGGGTGCTACTAAGCACCGTCTGCATCCTAGTATATATTTTTAACTAGAAAAGAAAATTTAAAGTGAGAAGTTCTCACCGATAGCTAATCCAATACCACGACTCTTCATATGCAGAAATCTTCGTCGTGCTCACCTTTCTATCACTTTCGTTGCCCGTAGCCACTACATATATAAAAATCACATTTTTATATTGTTGCTATGTATATAAAAATCACATTTTTATAATCACTCCATATGGATAAAAACTCTATTTTTACAATAGTGTTCATATAATAAAGATTATATTTTTATCATTCTATTCTCTACATAAAGATTTCACATTTTCAAATATAAAGATTTTGCCCTTTCAAACATAAAGATTTCGCCTTTTCAAATATAAAGATTTCGCCTTTTCAAATATAAAGATTTCGCCTTTTTATTTCATCACTATAAAAATCACATTTTTATTTCAACATATATATAATAAAAATCAGATTTTTATTTCGCTACATATATAAAGACAATATTTTTGTATTCTCTATTATATAGAATTTTTATTTACAATAGACTACTTATAAAAAAATAGTATTTTTATATCTTCTATTATATAAAGGTCATATTTTTAATACTCTACCTAAGTAAAAATCATATTTTTACTATGCCACTAGTGTAAAAATTATATTTTTATCATCGTTTAAAGTTATATCATAAAAATTATATTTTTAACTTTTCTATATCATAAAAATTATATTTTTAACTTTTCTATATCATAAAAATTATATTTTTAACTAGTGTAAAAATTATATAAAAACTCGCTGTTTATTTCAAAAAGGAGGTGGAGGATTGCTCATCGGTTGGCGGAGGGCGCGGGGAGGGTTTCCTCAATCTGGAAAGGGTGTTGGCCAGCGAGGTGGAGCGCCGGAGGGAGCGCCATCGTCAGGGGGAGGGGAGCGTCGCCATCGACGGTGCGGTGGTCCGGAGGATCGACATCAACGAGCGTTTTTTTCTTCGGTTCTCTGATTTGAACGAACGGGCTAGGAATGAAGAAAAGGGGGATGACGGCTTAGAGTGATGGTTGACCAAGGGTTGAGAAAATAAAGGGTTTTGACTTTTTTTATATAATTTATTATTTTCCATTTCAAAAAGGTAAATTTTTAATTCGGACCCTAAATCGAACCCACTGACTGTCGTCCCTAGCTAATTACCCCCATTCCGAATACAATGGGATATGTATCGTACGCTGATTCGATTGTTTCGATCAATTTTCGTTTAAATCAAAATTTAAATCTTTATATTCTATTTTAAACGTACATTCCAATTTACTGGGGTCACATACTAACTCGAAAAATTCCAAAAAAATATTTTCTAGCTTCGTATTGACGATATAGTCCTAACAAAACTAGTTTCATCGAATTCTGAGACCGTTTGAAAAATGACCAATTTCCAGTCCATTAAAATCAACTAAAACTGGTCAAACGCGTTTTCCTTCGCCACGCTCACGTATTGATTCAAAAAATTATGAAAATTGGAATCTAGCAATAACTTGACATCCCGGATCCAACAAAAGTGGTTTCGTCAAAATCCGAGGTCGTTTGCAAAATTCCCATTTTTAAGGGCCAGAATTCCATAGCGACTATTCTGAAATTTCAACTGGGCATAACTTTTTATTCCCGCTATGAAATTTCAATTTTTCGGATTCGTTGGAAAGATATTCTCAATTAGATTCAATTATTTTTGGTTTCACTAAAATCCGGTTTATTTTGCACCCGGTACATTCATTTGAAATTTGAAATCGAATTATCGAACTACCACGCCATTTTCAATTCCTTTTATATATATAAATAAATATTTATATTCTAACGACGATCTATATAAAATATATGTTCGAATTCCATTCAAAATAAATTTCTCGTCGTTATTATTTAAAATAATTCATTTTAAATATTCAAAATTCACTAAAATTGCCAAAATAAAAATTTTAAATTGGCTCCCATTTTCGGGTTGTTACATACTGGGATCTCGTTATAAAATCAAACACGTGGTTGATTTTAAACAAAAACAAAAGCAGAGTCGTCAACTGCAAACTGAGGTGAGTAAACTCACTAGCTCTGCTTCGTTTATATTTTTACATAAACGAAGTTTTAAGTTTATACTGTGAAATGGTTTCTTGGTTGAAATGGTTGATAAAATTGGTTGATATGATTTTATCGTTGATCGATAATTAGTTTTGATATCTCATACTAATGTGAAAAGATATTGATGTGACTAACATCTGTGAATGCAGGGAAACAGGTTGGATGACCCAACTGGGTTCCTCAACATTTGTATTACTGTTTTTATTTGATTGTGATGTATAATGTGTTATATGATCCATGATTGGGTATGTTGTGGTTGATTTACCCTGGCCGAGGAACTTGGTATTTTAGATACCGTAAAATATTTTAGAATGTGAAAAAGGAAAGTGAGATTTAAAAATGGAGTTTACTTCCAAATTAGCAGTTATTAGACGTTTTATATGTCAACTTCTTCTGTCATTGATGAGTTTAATGAGTAGAAAAGCAGGAATTAACCTGTTGGCTAATAAATTAGAATAATTGAACAAGGAAGTAATATTTTTAAGTTGCTAAACTTAAGAGTGTGGATTAGTATAAAATCAGTTATCAGGTTAACTAGTTGACAAAGTCGAATGTTCAAATGAAAATTTGATATTTGATTAATTTGATCAAATAGGAATAGTCTTATAAGTAGTCGTTAAACATAACGATGATCTCAAAAGTTAATAAATTCTTAATTAAAAGGGTTTATTTAAATTGCTTACTAGTAATGAAGTTAATTATCGTTTGATAATCTTTTTAAAATGATTATTTATTCTATAAGCTACTTTTATTTGGATAACATTGAAGTTAATGGTTACTTTAATTAAAAATAATCAAAGCGATTACTTTTAAAAGGAAATCCTTAAAGAAGTAATCATAGCTAAGGAAGTAATCGCACCTGAAGCGGAATTTTAGTTGAAATCAGAAAAGAGTTTAGAAAAAGGGATTTTTTTTATTCCAAGTTGTTATAAAAGACTGAAAAGAAATTTCAAAACTAATGCGTTGGTTTAATTAATATTTATATTAAGTATAAATGGGTTTTTAATGGGAAAAAGGGACGTAAAGTTTTGTAAAGAAAGGAATGTTTGTCGGGTTTGGTAAAAGAATTGATAAAGGGATTTAGAGGTAAATCCAAATCATACCAATGAACTTGTGAAGAGGTTTCAAAAACTAAAATGATGATTTTAAAGATAAACTTGTACTTGAGAATTGAATTAAGTTAACAATTGGAATTGAAAGGAAATTTCAGAATGCGAAGGAGAAATGTTTAAGTTATAGAAATCCAAGTTGTAGAAGGACCGTGAATCTAAACAGGGATTATAACGCTGTTGCTAAAATATATGTTTTGTAAATCTAAACAGCGATTGTAACACCATTGTTATGATTATAATTTGTAAATCTAAATAGCGCTTGTAACGCTGTTGTTATAATATATGCTTGTAAATTTAAACAGCGATTTTAGTGCTGTTGCTATAATAAATGTTTCGTAATTTATACATCAATTGTAACGATGTCGTTAAAACAAATGATCAAATATTTGGAAACAACGATTATAACGCTACTGTTATAATCAATATTTTTCTGTAAAAGAAGTGTGTTCTTAGATTGAATCCGAGAGTCGCGTAAGCGATGGTTTGTTCGAAATGGTGAGCTTTGACTATTTCAAAGTTGAGAATGTTGTTCAATTAAGGTCTGAGATGTAATTATACCCCAACTTGATTGACTTCATGATTGATGGAGAAATGGTTATGGTTCGATAGTGAAGATTTGTTAACATCTTGGTTAATTAATAATTGGTTAATGGTTTAAGTTATAATAACGATCTGTATAACATCGCATCAAATTATAAGGATTTGAAATGTTTTTCCCAATAAAATGAGAGATATTTTCTATGTATAGAAAATGAAATGAATTGGTCAATGAGGAATTAAGAAAGAGAATTTGGAAATATTTTCCAGTATAAATGCGGTATATTTTCTGAATATAGAAAATAAGGATTCGCTAATATATATCTAGAAATGTTTTCTAAATGGGGAAAAGAGATATTTTCTCAAATAAAGAAATTCCTTATTGGAAATGTTTTCAAGAATCGAAAGGGAAATCGAACTTCAAAGGGATACGAAAGATAAGGAAACATGAATTTGAAATAATAATATAATCAGGAATTGATTTAAAAGGGCCCAGTGTTGGTTGATGCTTAATCGGTAGAATTTCCAATTGGAAATAGGACCGTTGATTGTATGGAGGTTTCTTTGATAGTTAAATCACCGATTATCAAAGTCTTGATTGATTTTATTCCTCCGTTGTCAATTTGGAGAGACCAGGATCAGATTACTATCTGAAAACCACTCCATTTGGCATAAGCGTTACGAATCAACTTATGTTGAAGAGATTATGAAGACAGAGGAAAATGCAAAGGCTGTTCTGTTAATTCAAACCTCAAGCCTCACAACCGGGGATTGACAAAAATCGGGCAGGCAGCATGGCTATGTGGGTCGCTCCCATTAGGATGCATAATCACCTATCTAGAGAAATTCTATTTGCTTCTTTAATCTATCGGTGCTGTCCCTTTCGGGGAAATGGTTGCTGATCCCAACCATTGGTGATGTACATTCGATACACTCAAGCGAAATGAGTGGTCGGTCATGTGTGGGCCGGGTTGTAAGATGTTCTTGTTGAACCCAGTGTATTCGTCTCTAGAGATACACTATCGGCAGGTGGTCCCATACCTTATCATGTTGGAAATCCAGTCTCCAATAAGCGCCCTGCGGTTTTTGATTTTATATTATATATATGGAGCATGAGATGCAAGCGTTCCGCTAGATTCTATTTATTTGAAGTAGACACTATTATAATATTACTAGATTTTGATATCAAAATGTTTTAGGTTATCGTAAGGTAAAAACCATCCGTGTTTATGTCTGGATCGGTCTTACGATTATCATTCGTTTGAAAGGATTTTGAAAGTTAAACAAATGATTGGAGTATACTCACACCAGTCCCATGACTGACCCAGAGTTTATTTTGTTTTCTTTTCCCTAAACTCTTAGGTGCCCAAATTTGTACGGGCAGTCAAGTAGTCGGGATTTTTCAGATTCACTTGGAGGAGTTGGAGGCAGAAGGCTTCACCAGTTAGCTATAGACTATCATATTTTCCGCTGCGTACTATGTTGTATCTGGAAACAGGTGTTTATAATTGTTCCAGGAACAACCGTTGTGCTCTGATAAAGGGTATGTATATAAAGTTATTATTTCTATTTCAAAGTTTATGTTATCTAATATATTTTATTCATTCCGCTGTGAGTTTGTGATCTTCGTTTTCTTCTATTCTAATATTTCTTTCTTTCTATTTCTCATCCTCTAACTTCTTTCTAATAATGATTCGTATTTCTGTGCAATTTGGGTTGGGCGTGTGGTGTTATTAGTCGACACAAAGAGTACAGGAATTTGGGTCGTTTCAGATTATAAATATTTAATTCGTTAATTAAACAACGGTTGAACGTTTAAATTTATAATTAAGTTAAAACGAACTCAAAACAGCGCGGTAGTTCGTAAAATTGAATTTCAACTTCAACTGATCATACCGTATCCATTTTAAGTCGGATTTCGTTGAATCAAGAAGCGTCTGAATCTAATTGATAATATTTTTTTAATGGAAGAGAAAAAACGAGTTTTCGTATTGTAGATTTTATTTTACGTCCAAATCAATTCCGAAAT
Source organism: Allium sativum (assembly GCA_030737875.1). Lineage (NCBI taxonomy): Eukaryota > Viridiplantae > Streptophyta > Magnoliopsida > Asparagales > Amaryllidaceae > Allium > Allium sativum. Next base: position 458,755,879 of record CM060913.1, on the reverse strand, counting down.
AGTTTCTGTGGAATCGATTATAAACTGTAACGACTATTTAATTATAATTAAATATTGGTCTCAATTTTGGACAAGCTCGTTGAGGCGTAGTTATAATTTAATTTTTAGAATTTTGCTGTAATTTTTAATTTGCAAAATAAGTAACTTTTTATTTGGAGTATTATGAACCCTGTATCAGTATTTTGGGGTTTCACAATATAAGTTAAACTACCGGTATTATCATATATTTGTGATCGTGGCACACTGCTGAGCGCGACTGTATATTTATTTTTATCGATAGCACATCGTATGCGAACAACATTTTATACAGCATGGTTCGTTTAACTGTAGAACTAAAATATCATTGCCCTTTCCAAAATTCAAATCAAAGAAAAGAGAGAGAGAAACCTACGCTACACGTGCTGCATAAATTTGTTGCCTATCCTATGCATAGTATCATTGCATTGATACATAACATTGAATTATCTATGCCAAGCTAAGTTAGAATAGCACAACCTATGGTTGAACAGTGCCGACAAGCTTTATGGATTCCCACTCATGTAGGTACCCACCTACATATAATGTATATAAATAAATAAGGTAAATACAATTGCTTGCGCATCAAACTACTGACTCCTTTACGTCCAAGTTTTTAGTTCCTTCCTCCCCATGAACCGTGACCCCCACAGAACCTTTAATCCCAAGTATACGTGATCTCCACGTTTTCCTCAGCTATAAAAATTTGTGTTTCCCTTCATTTTATTTGGCTGGGCAAAACCAAAACTATTCTCCCTTTCCTCTCAGCAAGACTAAATCGAACCATATATATATATATATATATATAAGGAAAATATAATAAAACCAAAACACTCCTCCAAGTCTTGCGCGTAGGAGCATTCGGCACCGAACCAGCGACATGCGAGCAGTTGGCGGAGCCAATAGGAATCATGGTGGAGTCTGGGGGTAAAACGCCGAGAGCTGCAGGGCGGGTCTGGTCGCTGAGGGTAATGGCATGGGGTCGATGACGGTGTGAGGATAAGAGAGAAGGACGACGTAAAGGTGGAAGGTGGAAAGCATACATCTGCGTTGAAGTGAGAGGAGGACGTGTGGGTTTTTGATCTGGAGGTGGGGCGCTGGTATTTGTGGTCGAGTAGGTGGGTGGCAGGTCGGAGTGTGGGAGTTTCGGCGGTGGAATGGTGTGGAGGGGTGAACTGAGGCAGGAGTGCTTGAAACAAAGTAAGAGCGTACGTACAGAAGAATATGGGGAGGGATGGCTTTAGAATAAAATGGATGGAGCAGGTAGTTTCGGATTTCAGGGGAAGGAGGCTTCAGGCGAGTTATTGGAGAAGGAAGTATATTGTGTATGGGTATTTAAATGGGATGTGGGCTGTCTTCGTGCATCATGGGCCTATGGGCTTTCAAAAAAAAGAAAAGAAGAGAAAGACTAAAATGGGGGGTTTGAAGCAAATGCGCAGTTGATGCATCTGAAGTGGAAATCTGACGTAGGGTGTTCGGACAAGAGTAGCTGAAGGTTTTAAACGTGACTAACCATTGTTTGATAGGGCCGATAAGTTACAGGTAATTTGTTGGTCCTGATTGTTTAAAACTAATTAACCCACATATTACAATATTTAATTAGAAAATTACTTATTTTAATTTAAACCATTAAGATATTTAACGTATGACATGTACCTATAGAATTAGATGAATTAGAATATTATTAACAGTTAATTATATTAATTTGAATTCATGTAAAATTGTATTGTTATTAACTTATGATTTCATTATCAGATCTTAATGAAACAGAAGTGGCTGGAATCATATTGTCGGATACAACAATATGGAGCTAGTTGGTCAACAATGGAGGCTACCAGGAATTTTAATAAAATTAAACGATTGTTTAATTTTATTAAAACGAAGCGTTTTAACGACGGACGAAAATCAAGGTGAGTTAAACTCACTCAGTTACCCCCACTTATATTTAATATAAGTCGGGTTTATATTTGTGTGCTTTGGTTGCTAATGGTTGAATGACTGCATGTTTGTTTGCATATGTATGCTGAATATTTTCATATGTAACTGATTTAGATTAAACATCCGTTTAATTTAATTGGACTCCATCCTTATTTTTAACAATGATTTCCAATGGAAGTTACTTACCCGGTTGATTACGTTTATAATAATATAAACGTATTAAATTTAGGTGCTTGAACTATTGTTATTTATTTCTCGTTCCTAGTTAAATTGATTATTCATGTTTGTTTTATATTGTGATTACATGAATTGTTTGGTGAATATGATTGAATGATTGGCTATTGAATCCAGATATCAACAGTTATTTTGATATTAACCAAATGACAATATTGGTTGAGAAATTAGTAGTTGATGGCCAAAATACAATTTGTTTATGAAAGACAGATTTACCGTTAGGTAAATCGATAGAAATATAGCTATGAAATTTTCTTTATAACTGAATATAGATATTTAAATATATTATTTAAATAAAGATTTTAAAACGGAAATAAACCAACCACATTTATATCAATTGTTTTGACACCATTTTTATACCAAAAACTGCCGTGTCCGAAGCGCGTGCTTCATCTAAATTATTGAATGATTTCTTTTAAAGCTAATTCATATATTACTAAAAGGGACGCAAGTGAACAAAGACTAATATAACGTTTGTGAATGATATTAATTGTTTTAAGAAAACAATTTAATGGGATTATTTTGAAATTTGATTATTATTTATTTAATAATAATCGAAGTAAAAGAGAATTGTTTAAACTAATGAAAAGACTAATTAGAAGTGATCGACGAGTTAATCATTATTTAGAATGGACAAACGGTTCCAACTGAAATTGATAATTAAATTAGTTGGTGCCGATTAATATAATGAAATAATTTAACAAATAGTTGTTTAGCTTAATAAGAATTGAAAAGGAAATTGGATATTTATTCCAGTTAACGATGAAGTAAAATTATAATAATTTAAAAAGGATTACTTCTTAAATGAAGTTCATTTAGGTAATTAATCGAAGTTATTAATAAAATATAATTGAATTTAAAAGTGAGTTGATGAATGGGTTATGTTTAAACCGAGTTTGGTAATTTGAGTTATAAAGGTGATTTTAAGCGGATATGATAAGCTCAAATAAATGTTACTTAATGTTTGAATCAAGTAAAGGAAATCGAGATGGAGAAGGATTTATTTTAAACCAAAGTTGTATAAACAAGTTTCTAAAGAGAAATGGGAGGTTAAAGCATTAACTTTAAATTTACGTTACTTAATATTAGTAGTAAGTGAAATGGACTAGTTTTGAAATAAAATTTCCTAAAAGAAATGATTGAAAGTTTAAAAAGGGGGATTTTGGTAATTGGAATTGGTAAAAGATCGAGTAATGGGAGTTGTAATAAAATTCAGATAATGAAACAAATCATTTAAAGTCAACAAAGTTTAAAGGTTAATGTTTTTAAGTCAATAAATTTAGTAATAATAATATATTTATAAAGGAAATTTCAAAGGTAAGAAAGTTTATAAAACTGTATGTTAAATAAAATAGTGAAAGGGTAATTGTAGATATTAAAGTGAATATGGGTTTTGAATTACAATTCATATTTATCCTAAGATAAGAATGATGTTGATCAAGGTCTGAGAGGAAAATAAAGTACGCCAACTTGAACGACTTCAGGACTATCGAAAGATGATATTAGTTGTAATGGTAAAGATGTTAGAAAAGATTTATTCTGAAAATATATAATGCAACATTATTTGGGATAATTTGAGGATAGATAATGAGAATTTCGAAATATGAGAAATAAAAGCATTTAAAGAAATGCATATGGATAATTTCCAAAGTAGCGGAAGTAAAATGGGCTTGAGTATATGAAATGACATTTCCATAGTAAAGGAAATAAAGGAAGATTTATGAAATTGTAACGATATTTTCGAAATAAAGAGATGAGTCTTATACTGGGTTTATTCAAAAAGGATAAGTGATGATTAGTGTTTTCAAATAACGAAACAAAAGGGGATTTCGTAACAATTGTTTACGATGATAAGTTGAATTGATCTTCTAATTATGTATAATAAATAATGTTGCAGAAATGTTTTGAAATGATAATTAACGGAGGAATTGGATATGATTTCATGATATTTTCCAAGTATATAAATTAAATGATTTGAGAATATCAATATTTTAAAATTGATATATTATTTTTATGGCCAAGTAATGCTGTGTAATAAACCAATGGATCTGTTTTATTTTTATGGTTGTTTGTTTTGATAGTCAAATAACCGACTATCAAAATCATGCCAATGCGTTGTTGGTACGGAAAGATCGGGATCGAACTTATATTCGAAAACCATTCCGACCAATAAATACATATACGTCGGAGATGCTGATCGAGATGGAGCAACTGAAGACCACAGATCTTCATAAAGCGGAAGAGTTACTTACAATCTCTAGCTGATACCTAGAGATATATCGTGATTCTGTCGTGGATGAAATCTATGGATTGCAAGGACTACTCGCTTCTGATCTATAGGGTGATTCCTAGGATGCGGTAGGAGGGTGCTTTTGGTTCATCCTATTCCTGGATGACTTATATGGATGATGTGAATGATGACCAAATGTTCCAAAAGTCGATTCTAACCTCAAGCCTCATCAACCGGGAAATGACAAAAAATCAGGCAGGCAACATGACTATGTGGGTCGCTCCCATTAGGGTGTATAATCATCTATCTAGAGAAATTCCTTTTTCTTCTTTAATCCATCGATGCTGTCCCTTTTCGGGAAACAGTGGTTTGAGCCCAACCGTTGGTGATATACATTCGATACACTCAAGCGAAATGAGTGGTCAGTTATGTGTGGGCCGGGTTGCAAGACGTTCTTGTTGAACCCAGTGTATTTGCCTCTAGAGATACACTATCGGCAAGTGGTCCCATACCTTGTCATAGTCGGAATCCAAATCTCCAATAAGTGCCATCGGTTTTGTTTGTATACTATATACGTGGAGCGTGAGATGCAAGCGTTCTGCTAGGTTCTATTTATTTGTATTTAGACACTATTATAATATCAGAAGATATATATATGATTTCAAAAATGTTTTGGGTTATAGTAAGGTAAAAAAACCGTTCGTGTTTATGTGTGGACTGGTCTAACTATTATCCTTCCTTTCAAAAGGATTTTTGACTTTAAAATCAATATGGATGATTCCCCCTTAAAACTTAGTGTGTTTTACTCACTCTGGTCCACCAGCTGACCCGGTGTTTTGTAAATGCTCGGGTTAGACAGGGTGTACAGGTTCAGGTTACCAGATGTTTTGAAGTCCAAAGACAAGCTGAAGGAGTTCAGACGTATGATGTTCAACTATTATTATTCCAATGTGTGTTATATATATGAGGACAGACTATTATAACTGTCCAGGTGTATTGATGTACTCTGATGTTGTAAGTATTATTTCAAGCTCTCAATAAAAGTTATTTCCATATTATATTTTGTTCCGCTGCGATGTATTAGTTCTTCTTCTTATTCTTCTATTCTAATATTCTTTCTTTCCTATCTCACCCTCTAAATTCTTTCTAATAACTATCTGTGTATTCGATACTTGAGTTCTGCCAAGTGATACAAGATCTGTATTATTGTCGGAATTCGGGCTCGAATTCTCGTAGGTCGTTACAGACTCTATTATTTAAAATAATAGATTTCCTCTTTGAAACTTGAATTCTTATCCAATATGTTTTACTATATTTCAATATCAATTATTCTAGGGCCAGTGTGATTTTACATTCCGAACAAACAATAATCAATAACATATTATTTATCGCATCATATAATTCAATATATGAAAACACAATATAATTGTTGAGGAATCCAGTTGGATTCCTCAGACCTATTTCCCTGCATCCACGGATGTTAGTCACATAAATAACACCCATTTCATATCGGTACGGAATATAATGGCGAATGGCATATGTTTTCAATCAACCGTTTTATGTATATATGACAGTATATATTACTTTAGCCAAAAAATTAGTAAATCATCCAAGCATCCATCGTACACAGCATTCAAACAATCATTAAAATATAATTATAATATTTTTAAAATAGAACAGAGTTAGTGAGTTTACTCACCGTTGCGTGTTAACCGTTAAATAACGATTTGCGTCAGTTGATGGTTCCGCTTTGGTTTCATTTAAAATCAAACAGTTGTTTCTTCTATGAAATCCCAATAGCTCAATTTTCAGTGAAATCGGTTCAACAACGTAGCTCTTGTTGCTAGAATCCAACATGATCTGTTATTCGTTAAATTCCTTAATCGTTCGTTGCTAATCACCCTGCCAACCATTTTCTTCCCTGACCTCAGCTTCATCCGAGCGCACCACTTCGTGTACTTCGACAGCCTCCTCACCGCATACACGAACACCTTTTCTATGTTTCACCGTAACTAAGCTCCCCCACTTCCAAAACGTTCATGACCGATACCAATTTCCTCACTGCCTTTGATATTCATGACAAAATGGACTGATATTTATACTCTTTTATTTCCAGTCATTTCACAAACAGGCGTTTTGATTACGATATGAACATATGAACACCTTATCAGTCCATTTGGAAAACACCAACTGTTCATCATTTCAAAACTACCGTGAACACCCACTTTATATCCTATGGCCATAACGTGCTTTTGTAAATCCTCCTACCTCCCAAAACAAATAACCACCAGTTTCTAAAAAAACAACTCAGTCGAACTACACTGCATGTATGCGCACAGTACACCACACTTTCCATTAATTAAACTTTAAACTCATGCTATTATGGAGCATCGCAATCTTTAGTGCCTCGTACTGTATGCGCCCCCATCCAAAAATAACTCACGCCACATCCTTCTTCCCATTCAAGTGCAACAGTATGTATATGCTGAAAACTACTCCTTCACATCGTTTTCGTTTTAAATCCTCTATTAACACTCCATTTAAACACCTTATTAACGCCACAGCTTTTCTACTCTTACCTTCTTCTACTGTTCATACAAACTACATGCACGCCAAGTGCTCCCCTTAATCCAAACGTTGGCACCATGCCAAACAAATCTTACCCGCTACTGTACACCGATGTCCCCTCCCAGTAAATAACAGGCTTCAACTCGTTCCCCTCTGTTCTACATGGAACCCCACTCACAAATACATATAGACCGTACAGTATCCTCTCCAAATATAAAACTCTAAGCACCCTACTTTATATGCCTTTTTCAGCTTATACACGCTGCCCTTTCAATGTCGCTCTTTCATTTTCTTCAATTACGCACCTGCCATTGTGCTTAACACTGTCATTTAAACCTGACCATCACCCTCCTTACTGTCTTCATGCAAACCCCACGTGTTGCATGGAATCCCCTTTTGCTGAACAAGATTCCAACGCCCTCTTCCCTGCACATTCATATAGCTTTCCATGCATGCACTATCACCCTCATGTCCTCCCCTCTTTCCCATTCTGTCCACTTTCTCATTTTCTTCAAAAAGAACTTCCCAAACTCCACTGCACAACTACTCAGCGCTCCACTCTCTCCTCTTCCTTCCACTTGAAGGTCTTCCTTTCACGTTTTATTTTGTTATTTTTTCTTTGATTTGGTGAAGTAGTGTTTTTATTTTGGTGAAACTTTCGGTCATTGTTATTTTCCTGAAGAAGATAAAACGAACTGAGAGGTGTCCATATATTTATATAGAAAGTTACTTGCATTTGAAGTTTTAGGATTGAGGCTAAAGGGCGCGGCCATGTCCTTAGGCATGTCCGCATTAATTAATTAATGTGTGTGACCATGACAGGAGATAGCTAGCGTTGATATTTTTTTATTAGGGTGGGTATTATTTTATACATCCCATTGTCCTCGCACCCACCCATGTTATTTACTTATGTTTCCTGAACAAGTGAACGCCTTTGATATTTAAAGGGGAAGTATGCTTCAGCCTTAAGATATAGGCAATAGTATAGGGTAATGGGATGCTTCAGCTAAGGGTAGGTTATGGTGTGTAAGTTATTTAGGGTATGGGGTTGTTTGCTTAAATTGAAAGCAATAGGGAATAGATTAGGCTACGTGATTTTATTTTTAGTATGGAGCATTTATTTGGTGTAGATGTAGTTTTCGTCTACATTAAGTTTTAGGGTAGGAAAAGAAATATGGTCTACAATCTTATTTTTGAAACTTGCGCAAATGTAGGGTTGAGGCTGTATAGTCCTTGGTTGGCAAGGCATGACCATTATATATATATATATATATATATATATATATATTTAAAAATAATTAGTGTACTATATTTTGTAAGATTTTACGTTCATATTCGAGCTGTTATGGACAAAAATAAAAATACAGTCGTGTCCCGCGAGGTGCCACGATCCCAAAAATATAATAATGTCGGTAGGTTGACTCATATTTTGAAAACCCAGAATATTGATATAGGGTGCAAAATACTCCAAATAAAAATTGTGTATTGATTAATTAAAAATTACAGTAAAATTCTAAAAATTAAATTATAGCTATGTCTCAAAAGAATCTTGTTCAAATTCGAATCCAGTTAAATAAACCATTACGGTCGATGAACAATTCTATAGCGACTATTTGAAAATTTGATTTAGACATATCTTGCAATCTATAAGATCAAATCTTGATTTTTCTCTTCCATTAGAAAAATACAATTTAACAGATTCCAACGTTTCTTGTTTCGAACAAATCCAGTTTATAACGAGTCATGTATACTCAGTTGAAGTTCAGAACGTTAAATTACAAACTGCCGCGATATTACGGGCTCGATTATATTTAATATATATTTTTATACGTTCAATTTCGTTTTAATTAATATATAAATCCACTTATATTACTAATTCAATATTTAAACTGATTTAAATATTCAAGTACAAACCGATAGAAATGCGGGACGTTACATTCCTTCCTCCTTAAATGAATTTCGTCCTCGAAATTACTAAGGTAGGGAAAAATGCTACAACCCTATTATAATTAGGTTAAATCATTTGCATTACTTATTATCTTCAGTTTAACTGAATCAATTAAATTTTAATTTACATACAAATTTATTCTTATTGTCGAAAATTTTCAAAAATTCTGAAAATTTTCTAACACCGTGTATTTCTAAGAAATTTTGCCAACATCTCCTCTACATGGCTCCATTGGTACTACTACACTTGCCTCTCTGCGCCTTCTCCAATCCAAAAGAAAATAAAATAGCCAAGCAGCTTGCCAAACTGGCTCATAAACCCCATACTCAATATAATTTAAACATGTACCTTTTATCAGGCATTCAACTCTATCTCTGCGATTTGCCACCACTTCACCATATACAATTTCATTTCTACCCAATTTCCATTCAAATTATCCTCAAACCGCATCATCCACTTATAACTCCATTTAAACTCCAATTCCAAACTCAATTCTAACTCTTTATTCATCAATTCGATTCCATTCCAGATTATCTCTAATCCAAACCACTTTTAATTTGACTTAGTTAAATTTCTATTTATTTACTTCATAAGTAAATTTTAAATTTCAGAATCAAATTCCTGGGGTTTTTATCAAATCAGTTTGAAATCATATATTATTTAAAACATTTGAATTTCTGACACTTGTTTCCTCACAATATGTAACGACCTGGGGAATTTCAATCCTGGTTATCGACACCAAACACGATATCGACTAATCAAGCATCGGAAATACCGGATAGTCCATGAAAGAAATTAGAGGTTGAGAATAGATAAGATAGAAACTTAGAATAAAAGAAGAAGAAGAAGAAGAAGAAGAAGAACATACAACATCAGAGTAACACGAATCTCATAGCAGAACGTACAACATATAATAGATAACGTATCTTTGAATAAAATCAGTATATGCATACAGTAACATTTTCAGAGTACAACACTTACAAGACAATGGAAATAACAATAGCTATATAATCCTGAAGCCTCTTGCTCCAAGCTCTCCAAATATATCTGTAAATCCCGACTACTTGACTGCCCGTACAAAATTGGGCACCCAAGAGTTTAGGGGAAACAAAACAAAATAAACTCTGGGTCAGTCGCGTGAATGGTGTGAGTAAACTAAAATCATTTGATTTAACTTTCAAAATTCTTTTGAAACAAAGGATAATCATAAGACCGATCCACACATAAACACGGATGGCTTTTAACCTTAGGATAACCTAGAATATTTCTAAAACGATACTTGTCTGATATTATAATAATATCTAACACAAGTAATATCAATCTAGTAGAAACGCTTGCATCTAACGTTCTATATATATAGTATACAATCAAAACCGCGGGCTCTTATTTGGGGAATGGATTCCAACTATGACAAGGTATGGATCCACCTTCCGCTCAGTGTACTCTAGAAGCGATACACTGAAGTTCAACAAGAACATCTTGCAACTCGGCCACACATGACCGACCACTCATTTCGTTTGAGTGTATCAAATATATTGTCACCTTACAGTTGGTAAACCAACATAACCATTCCCGGGAGATATAGAATTGAAAGAAGTAACAAATATGAATATTCTCTAGATGGTGACAATATACCCTACTTGGGTGCAACCCACTTAGCCATGCTGCTTACCCGGTTTCTGTCATTTCCCAGTTGATGAGGCTCGAGGTCGTAACGTATCTTTCAACAGATTGCTCATTCATTCACTTTGAATGCCACATCATCATACCCGTCAAATCACAAATTGATTTCCCCAAAAATACCACGGGTATAAGCTAAGAGAAACGAATTCCTCCGCCACCAACGTAAATACGTTTGAAACGATCAACTTACGTGATCTACTAGATATACTCTGTCAAACATTCGTCCATTCCAGTTGTCCTGGAACTGGAAAAACCCAAGGCACTATTCTGTAAATCCATCTTAGGCAATTACTACATAGGATTGCCAGAATAACCCTTGTATAAACTCCGTCTTCAATTTGTCTTCGATCTATTTGATTCGAAACGATAATGCCCATACGGAGTGGTACTCGGATAATAATCCAACCGGTCTCTCCGTATTGACGACGGAAAAATGGTCAAAACTTTGATAGTCTGTGATTTAACTATCAAAAGAAAACTAATGTGCAAACAACGATATTATTTCCAAATGGAAATTTTATCGATCAATCAACATTCAACATTTATCCCTTTAAATTAATTTATCATTAATTTATTCATTTCCTTATTTCCCGTTTTCATATATTCGTAAATCCTTATTTTCTAAACTTATAAAATATACATTATTGATCACTGGAAAACGTTTCCATATTTATTCTCATTTCTTATTTTCTATTATCAGAAAACATTTCTGAATCTTATTTGGAAAACATTTCCATAACTCCTTCATTTGATTGTTTAAATAAACATTGCTATGCCAACACAAACCATTACGCTCATTAACTAAATTCACTTAACCATCCTTTACTGTCAAACCTTAGCCATTCCTTAGTTAAGAAGGAAGTCAATCAAGTTGGGGTATAATTACCTCTCAGACCTTAACTGAACAACGTTTTAACTTCGGAACAGACAAAGTTTATCTTTTAAACCTTTAACAAACTTCCTTACGTAACTCTCAGATTCTATTTACGTATCCACTTCTTTATTGAAAACATTGATTATAACTATAGCGTTATAATCTACAACAACCCGGAAATTTGGGGCTAATTTAAAATTTTTATTTTAGAAATTTTAATGGATTTTTAATACTCAGAATAATTTATTTTAAATAATAACAACTAAAAATTTATTTTAATTGTAGTTAAAACGAATAAATTTAAATTAAGTATAAAGGGAGTTTGAAATAGTGCTGCAGTTTGAAATTTTGATTTTAAAACTTTAATTTAATTTACAGGATTCATAATAAATCAGAATTGAGCGAAACCAGAAATATTTAAATCTGTTTAACAATATCTTTCTAACAAATCTGAAAAACTGAAATTTCACTTTATATATTGAAAGTTATGTCCAGTATAAAATTTAGAAAAGTCGCTGTAGAATTTATATATATTTTAATTAAATATATGGCCCTTAAAAATAGTCATTTTGCAAATGACCTCCGTTTTCGATAAAACCACTTTTGTTGGATCCGGAATGTCAAAATATGGTTAAGTTTAATTTTTCATAACTTTTAGAATCAATTTGTGATCGTGGAAAAAAGAAAATGTGTTTTGTTAATTTCGGTCAATTTTAATCGACTTGAAAAAGGCCATTTTTCAAACGGTCTCCAAATTCGACAAAATTAATTTTGTTAGGACCGTATCGTCAAAACATAGCTAAAAATATTTTTTGGGATTTTTCGGAGTTAATTTGTGACCCCAGTGAATTTATTTGTATAGATGAATTAAAAATAAATGATTTATATTTTAAAAATAAAGTAAACATTCTGTAGACTTCGAAATTGGGCTTCATCACTAGCGCCATTGCATTCGGAAGATGTCAAAACCTATAGTAGGCAGTGAGCAGGCCAAATTCTGTGTTCGGGCCAAATCTGGTCTTAATTGGGTAATTAATTAATATAACAATATAAATATACACCTTAATCCCCAAACCCTAATCCCCTTCCTCTAGAAATCAGCCGCCGCCCCTCTCTTCTATGGCCTAGAACATCTGATTTTCATCCTCTAATCTCTCTCAATCCATACAATAAAAATCAAACCTTCTTAGACAATATTGTAGTACTCTTCAAGACCTTCGATTCCATAAGGTGATGATCGGATTTAGATTTGTAAATTGGCCGGAATTTCCTCCTCTACCCGCGCCCAACACAGGCCTACCGCCCCTTGTGGACCCCAGTGCGCCTATCCCTACCCCCGACGCCCACACCCCCTTCCCCTCCTCTTCAAAGTGCCACAATCCGATCTCCTTCAAGTGTCATGGATTTTGAGATAAGTAGAGCCATAGATTTGAAGCTATGGGTTTCATTGAACGGTTTGGAATGATGGAAGAAGAAGATAAGGGTGGGTTGACTTTTTTTTCAAATTTTAGTTGACAAATTACTTTAATTCAATTTTACCAATCTTAATAAAACCATATCTTGCTCGTACGGACTCGGATTTGAACGATTTCAGGTGAGCCACGATCGTGAGATCGAGATCTTCGCGATGAAACTGACTAGAGCTGATTCTAAGAAAGTTGATTTTTTTCCAAATTTTGGATCTGAACAGCGCAGAACTCAAAAATGATGTGAGAATTCTTTTATTTTAAATAATTATAATTTATTAATTATGATCGTGTTAGAAATGGTTATCAATCCACTGTAATTTCAGTTTGTGGTTATGCGTGATTTGATTTGTGTTGCTTGTGACTGCCTTGTTGATCTGTTGATTTGTTGGATCATTGTGTCAAACAAAAATGACATTTTTGTTGAAATAAACTAGACAAAATAAAATTGTTACTTTAGATGAATGAATTCATGACAAATAAAAATGTCATTTTCCATTGTATTAGAATTGACAAAACAAATAGGTTTACACACAAATGGAAGTATCATGTTTATTTGTTATCTTACGAATGGAATTACAGACAAATAAAAATAGTATTTTATTTGTCATGTTAGTGTAAATTTTGTATACACATAGAAATACCATTGTTATGTTACATGTTAAAAATAGAATTGTCATGTTTATGTTACTGGTTAAAAAGTAGGATTTGCAAACAAATAAAACAAAAACATTAATCTTATGAATTTGGCATTAATGTAAAAAAGAATTTGTCATGTTTGTTGAAATTAGAATTGACAAAACGAAATTTTCATTTTGTCAAATGAGAATAAAAATATCGTTTATGTTAGAATTGTCAATTTAGAATAAAAATATCATTTACGTTAGAATTGACAATTAGAATAGAAATTACATTTTTATGTAAATGTGACATTAGAAATAGAAATTACACTTTTATGTAAAATGCGATACTGGATTAGAAATTACATTTTTATGAAAAATGTTACATTATATTAGAAATCACATTTTCATATAAAATGTTGCATTAGAAAAAGAGATAACATTTTCATATAAATGTGGCATTAGCAAAATAAATAACATTTTTATTTAAAATGTTGTATTAGAAAAGAATAACATTTTTATAACATATAGCATGAGATTTAAAATAACATTTTGTTAAAGAATGTACATTAGATTATAATAACACTTTGTTATCAAATGTGACATTAGATTAAAATAACACCTTGTTATAAAAAGTGACATTAGAAAGAAATAACATTTTTAGTTTTAAAATGTTACATAAGTAAGAAATGTAACATTTTCATTTTAAATGTTGCATTTCTCAGGTAAATAAATCCTGTAAATAGAAAAGTGTGAAAAACAAAATGTTCATTTTGTTTATATAGAAAAGTGTGAGAAACAAAATATTAGTTTTTTTAAATAGGAAAGTGTTAAGATTGATGAAAATAACATTTTAGGTATAAAATGTTAAGATGGATGAAAATACCATTTCAGGTATAAAAGGCTAAGATTGATAAGATAGCATTTTAGTTATAAAATCTTATGATTGGTTAAAATACCGTTTAGTTATCAAATGTTAAGTTAGACAAAATATAACCTTTATTTGTTCTGTTGAATTAGAGTTGTCGACAAAATAAATAAATAACTTTTATATGTTTTTGTTGAAATAGAAAGTGTTAACATAGGAAAATATCCTTTTATATAATATTAGAATAAATAGAAAATGTTAACATAGGAAAATATCCTTTTATATAACATTAGAATTTAAATGGTACATTTTAATGTCATTCTAAATGTAATAAAAAGAATATTAAAGTTACATTTTCATAAATGTAATTAAAAGAATGAAAAGGTTACATTTTCATAAATGTAGTAAAAAGAATATAACTTTGGTTAGAACTTGTTAACATGAAAATTACATTTTTATGTAAATGATTCATTAAAAAGAATATAACTTTGGTTAGAATTTGTTAACAAGAAAATTACATTTCTATGTAACTGGGATTCATTCAAAAGGATTTAACCAAAATAGACATTTTTTGTTCATTAAAAAGATTAAAACAAAAATAAATATTTTTGTTCATTTAAAAGAAATAAACATTTTTGTTCAGTAAAAGGATTAGACCAAGATAAACATTTTTGTTCATTTAAAGGGATTAAACAAAAATAGACATTTTTGTTTATCAAAAAGGTTTAAAACAAGAATGTACATTGTTGTCATAAAAAAGTACATTTTTATTCACATTTTAGATGTGAATAAAAACATGAATTAAAAAGTTGTATTTTTATTTACATTGTAGATGTAAATAAAAACCTGAATTGAAAAGGTGTATTTTTATTCACATTTTAGATGTGAATAAACACTAGAAATAAAAAGTACATTTTTATTAGCAATTTAGATGCTAATAAAAACATGATTTAAAAGTGCCCTTTTATTTAAGATTTTAGATGCTAATAAAAACATATATTAAATAATAAAGAAAGTTTATCTTATTTACATTTTACATGTAAAAAAAAGAGAAAAACATGAAGAAAAAGAAAATGTATGTAACGACCCAGTAGATTTTCGACCCCGAAAATCAACATAAAATCACCATGTCGACTATTCAAGTATCGAAAACACTGGATTGTCATGAGAAAGAATTTAGAGGGTGAGATAAGAAAGAAATATTAGAATAGAAGAAAGAAGAAGAACACCACATCAGAATCTCACAGCGGAACAAATAAAATATAATATCAAATCTCTTTATACAAAAGAATTGTATATACATACCAATCATCAGAGTTCAACATACAGCAAAAATATCCTTATATTACTAGCGGTGAAGCCTCCTGCTTCCAGCTCCTGAAACTCCAAGCGAACTTAACCTAGAAATACACTCTGTCTGACCCGAGCACATTTGAGGAAAAGCAAAATACACCGGGTCAGTCTGGAATACTATCAGTGATAAATTCACAGTACACACAACTCGTTTAACTTTGGAAAATCCTTTTGAAATAAAAGGATAATAGTAAGACCAGTCCACACATAAACACGGACGGTTTTTACCTTACTATAACCCAAACCACTTTTAAAGTCATAACTTATTTCGATATTATCATAATGTCTAGATACAAATAGATAACAATCTAGCGGAACGCTTGCATCTCACGTTCCACATATATAGTATATAATTAAAAACCGCGGGCGCTTATTGGAATTTGGATTCCGACTTTGACAAGGTATGGGTCCACTTGCCGATAGTGTATCTCTAGAGGCGAATACACTGGGTTCAACAAGAACGTCTTGCAACCCGACCCACACATGACCGACCACTCATTTCGCTTGAGTGTATCGAATGTATATCACCGACGGTTGGGATCAGCAACCGCCTCCCGAAAAGGGACAGCATCGAACATAGATTAAAGAAGCAAATGGAATTTCTCTAGATAGGTGATTATACACCCTAATGGGAGAGACCCACATAGCCATGTTGCCTGCCCGATTTTTGTCATTTCCCGGTTGATGAGGCTTGAGGTCAGAACACATTTGGTCATCATACACTTTGAATGCCACATCATCAGATCCGTCAAATCACTAATTGACGTCCACAAATGTACTCTGGGTATTAAAGAAGTGCCCCTTTTTGCCACCAACTCAGTATATTTGCAAAAATCAACGTACGTGGTTTTAGGGAAATACTCTGTCAGACATTCGTCCATACAAGTCATCCAGGAACAGGATGAACCGAAGGCATCCTCCTACTGCAACCTTATATAGGAATCACCCCAAGGATCAGTAGCGAGAAGTCCTTGCAATCCGTAGATTTCAACCACGACAAAATCACGTCAGAATAACTCTGGTTGCAACACAGAGAATATTCGTCAAGTAATCCTTCCGCTTATGGATATCCACGGTCTTCAATTTTTCCGTCTCCAATTGAGATCTTCATGTATTTGTTGGTCGGAATGGTTTTCGAATATAATTCGATCCCGGTCTTTCCATACCAACAATTGTATTGGTAAGGTTTGATTATCGGTGTTTTAACTATCAAATAACAATTGTACAAATAACATGAGTTTGCCGATTCAACACTTGACCTAACTTGGCTTCTTTAAAATATATTTAACCCAATAGTTAATAAACCTTTAAATCTTCCAATGCATTCAAAACATTTGATTTAACCTTATTCTATTATAGCATAACTGTTTATATGATTTTGAGTACGTGTGTGTGTGTGTGTATATATATATATATATATATATATATATCCCTACCCAGCTTTCCATTTTCGTCGGGAATATCGATATATTTCTTTAAAACCCTTTTCCCTTTTTCTTTTATTTGAGCAACTCATGATATCCATATATGTATATACTTAATGATATAAACCAAATTTTCTATGACTAACTCTGACTGATTTACTCTGATCGCTTAACTCTAACTTGATCAACTTGACTTATTTAACTCAATTGGACTAACTTGACTTGATTACTCCTATCGATTAACTAATATTCGACTTACTCCATTCGCTTGACTCTAGATCGCAGCGATCACAATGGTTACGCCTGATTCCCTCAGGAAACATCCGACCGCCGTAGGCTATCTGCAGCCCTGTGAATTACGCTAGCAGTCGTACGCAATGGCAACTCTTCTTGAATAACTATGTTTGACTAAATCTATCTCAAATACTATATTCGATCAACTCTAATTGAATAACAAATGTTCAATAAAATTTGAAATCAATATCCTTATTTCTTTGAAACTAATATTGCTATAATATTTATTTCCCAAAACCCTTGCATTAGAGTTCGATATTCCTCGTATAAGGTAAACCAAATCTCAACACTTTCCACTTATTCCAAACTAATATCATTCCTCGATAATAGTGAAGCCAACCAAGTTGGGGTATTTTAGTTACCTCTCATACCTTGATCGACCCGTTCTTACCTTAGAATAATATTAGTTTAATCACTAACATCAAAATCTCATTTCCCCTTCGATTTCAAATCTGGTTTTAAAACCATCCCTTATATTTGAAATCCTCGTTTAATCCTCTCTTTACATAACTTGTTTGATTAAGTAAATATCCATAAAAAACCACCTTTACTTACTGATTCCATTTACCATCCTCATCTGAAACTTGGATTATAAACCTCTTTATAAACTTTTCCCACTTCCTTGATCGAACCAAAATGCCACTTAAGTCATTTCTTAATTGAATTCCTATTTAAAAGTCATTTCTCTAGTTGTCAAAAATAATAATAATAACTTCAACATTAACTATATAAGAATAGTTAACTTTGCTATTTATCAAAAATATGATAATTATCACTTTTAAAAGTTGATTATACAATACTTTACTTTATTAACCCTAACCAATTTAATAATTATTTTGAGGTTTAGTTAATCGAAGATTAACTAAAAAAATAACACTAAACAATTCAAGAATTTCCTTAATTATAGTTAATCAAAGATTAACTAATTATTAAACACCTCTCGCCAAATTTGATGAATATTCAGAACCCAATTAATTCCATTCCATTTCAAGTTGGTCTCATTTTCAATTTAAGCTAAACACGGTTGATTTGGTCAACCGTACACCTCGGTTAACCATTAACTGAATTCCATTTGTCATTTCCCTTTTAAATTAATTAAATAACTCAATTAATTTAAAATCACCTTTTAGTTGTTTAAAAACAATTTTCCCATCAGTCCGCAGGTAAAATCTGTGGTTTTCTCTGCTTTTAAAGCTGGTGTAAACCATTTAAATAATCCCTTTATAAACTCGATTAAAATATATGTATTTATAAAACTTCTAATTTAATTACTTATATAAAATAATCGAAAACTTTAATTCAGTTATAAAATAATTTATAACTTCAAAACTGCGTCGATCCACCTGACAGTAGAATGACGTTTAAACAATATCATTTAGGCTATTTTCCAAATCAACACTGTCGATTGTTTTCAAACACAACAATGATGAATATCTATTCAACCATCACATTTAAACAGGTTTTGGTGTCAGTCCGGTTGAACACTTCATATATGCACAACAGCTAAAATACAGTTGAATCCGGTCGGATGCCTCCAACCTGTACTTCTCTACATCACAGATAACGGTCGGGTGAAATATACGGATTAAATAAATGATGGGATATAAATAACTACAACCAATCAAACAATAACAACCAATTTGCATCCATCGCATCCAATCAGCCAATTTATACTGTTAACTGTAATTTATATTTTACAATGAATGTACCACATCACAGGATTTCAGAAGGTGTGAGAATTAACTCACCAGTGTTTACTCTGGTTGACGGTTGACGCGTTTGTAGCTTTTAAATTCAGTCGAACGTTCAAAATTAGATGAATTTTCAACTGCGTCAGATCGACTCCTAGTCAGTGCCATCGGATAGGTCTCGTCCCTGCGATCCCAATTGATCTAGTTTCACTGAAATCCGTTAACGTATGAATTAGTTACGCTAGTTCAAAGTTTATAAAATTTAACGATAATTAACTAAACTAATAATTAATTAACCAAAATAAACGTTTTACCCTTTTTAATGTCCATGTCAGCATCAAATACTGTTCCTCATGCGTTTTTCCTAGATCAAAATTTCTCCACCCCGATTACTCCATCCTCCTCTTCACTATACCACGCCCAACACAGCTCGCCACCAACTATTGATCGCTGTGCCTCCGTCGTTAAGCCTGGGACCACCCTCGACTGCCCATCATCTCAGCCACAACGTCCAGCACCAACACCCCGAAAGCCGTCCTCCAGTGTGCCCCGACCACCGTGAAATCGAAGTTTCCCCCCAATTCCCTTTAAACCCCAAATTCGCTGTCGTCCTGCCGTTGACCAGACCTCCGCCAATCGCTCTGCCTCACCACCACGCTCCGTCCCCCTTCAAGTTCCCTCGTCCAAAACCCCACCAATCGCCGTGGATGTGGCCATTTTCGATCGCAGCTTCCACCGAATTCCCAAAAACCTTTCACTCTGATCATCCCCTTCTACCGGCCACCACACGCGTCGAAACACGACCAGACCACCGCCCAATGAAAGCTCAGTCTTCCCTCTTCCACCTCCCACTGGTCTCCCCACCTGAAATCGACCACATCGCTCCCAAAATCACGAAAACCAAAACTCAGATCTCACGCTTTTCAGCCGATTCCAGCCATCTTAGACCACGAAACCTCGCCAACTTTTTACAGCAGCTTCTTCTCAACCCGATCTACAACTTTGCCTTTTGAACCTCCTCAATTTCTTGACAGATTTGAAGATATAAATGATTTTGTGATGGAGGACTTTTGTGTAAAATTGCAGAACGGAAATGAAGGTTTGGTTGGAAATTCTGATGTAGGGGGTTTATATAATGTGTAAATAATATATTTTATGTCGACGTGACAAGCGATGTTGACTAACGATTTTTATTTTGTGTTTATCGCGTTTTCGTACGTCGTTTATTCACTCCTGTGCTCACATACAAACGCCGTTCGAGATGCGAATGGACGGCATAGTATATTTTGATGATACGGTCCTAATGAAACTTGTTTCGATGAATTCCGAGTCGTTTGCTCGAATGGCCCTCGTTCACGTTCAAATGGTTGTTTATATTTGTATTATATTTTGCCACGCTCACAAATTAACCCCTATTGATGCGCCACTTGAAATCTATCAATAATTTGCTGTTGCGGTTCCAACAAAATTTGTTTCGTTGAAAACAGAGATCGTTTGAAAAATGTCCCTTTTATAACTGCCAATTTAAAATAAAATAAATTAATTTTAAAATACCTCAATATAATAATATTAAAATATTGAAATTGGCCATACACGACCAGAATATCGTATATTACCATAATAAAATATGCCGGGTTGAATTTGAAACCAAATCGATATTATAAAATTTTAAAAACCCCTTTATTTAATATAAATAACGTTATAATATATAAAGGAAATTCCATAGCGTTTTTTTTTAAATTTGATTTGGACCTAAAATAAAATCTACACGATGAAAACTGGATTTTTCTCTGCCATTGGAAAGATATCGTCAAACCGGTCCCGACATTTCTTGTTTCGAGGAAATCCGACTTATTTTGAACCCGATACGACCAATTGACGTTCAAAACGCCAAATCGCGAACTGTCGCGCCGCTGCAGCTCGTTATTTAATTAAATTATAAACCATATCGCTCAACTGTCGTTGAATAAACGAAATCGTGGTTGTAAATTTAATATTACCAATATTTGACCAATTTAAACTGCCCGACCACAATATATGGCAAATTCTATATTTTCCCAAATATTCTGGAAATTAAAATATTATTTTATTTAAATAATATATTCCAAAATAAAATTGTTAAATTCGATTATTTAAACCCAAACCAATATTTTAAATAATTAAAATAATCCAAATAAATTAGCAGAAAAATACGGGTCGTTACAATGTATATCTTATTTACATTTTACATGTAAATAAAAGGCATGAATAAAGAAGTACATCTTATTTACATTTTATATGAAAATAAAAGACTTGAACTAAAAGGGTGTATTTCATTCACATTTTAGATGTGAGTAAAAAACATGAATTTATAAAGGATATTTTATTTACATTTTAGATGTAGGTAAAAGCATAGAAGTAAAAGTTACACCTTAGATTTACATTTTAGATGTAATAAAAAAAAGAATTTAATGTACATTTTTATTGTCAAAATAGAGACAATAAAAAGATTAGAATTAAAAAGTACATTTTTATTTACATTTTTGATGTAAATAAAAGAAGAGATTTAAAGACGACATTTTTATTGATATTTTATATTCAATAAAAAGATTAGATTTATAAGAAACGTTTCTATTGTCATTCTAGGGACAATAAAAAGAGTAGATTTAAAAGTTACTTTTTATTGATGTTTTATACTCAATAAAACGAATATATTTTAATGTTATGTTTTTATCGACATTTTAGATGCGATAAAAAGAATTGATCTTAATAGTTGATATCGCCAAATGATTTACATTTATATGTATATATAAATTAAAATTAAAATTAAAATTAAACGAATCGAGCTGCTATAGTTCGCGATTTGAAATCGTAACTTTAAACGATTATACCGTAAGATCCGACTGTCGGATTTTCCCAAAACCGGAACCGTTAGGACCGCTTTGAGAAGATCTTTCCAATGATATAAATTTTGTTAAAATCCAACGATTAGAATTAGAGATAAGTGTAAGTCAAATTTGGATAAAACAGCGCCAGGGCCGCCAACCGACCCGAAGCGTTGTTAAATAGATTAGCTATATATATATATAAAATAGCGATAAATCGTTATTTAAAGATTAATAATGATATGGAATGATTTTAATATATATATATATATATATATATGCGAGAATCATTTGAAAGGTCCGAGTTCGATCTCATTTCAAGTGATTATACGACGATTTAAGTCGAAGAGTTGAAGACGGTGATTGAAGACCGACGATCTTCACATCGAATGGATGAGGACTACTGACGTCCGTGATTGGAGTAGCTACCTTGAAGGGGCTGCAGTGGTAGTCATCCGAGCGTATTGTTGATTGTTTGGATATGTGAGGTATAAGGTGCCTCCGGTTTCGTTCAGACTCAGAACGGACTTGTAAATGGATGTTTTGTCTGACGTTGTATTCCTTTATGCTGTATTCGTTGATCTCTGCTAAATATATATCTGTTTGGTGGTTAATACCCTTCTCTGAGACGTACGAGCTTAGATGTTATATATTGGTTGAAATCAATGGTATGGTATGGATTGACAATGTGACATGCTAAGATGCATGGATCAAGGCTTTTTTTGAAAAGCAGAGCCTTGTGGTTGATGAACAAAGCATAGCTTGTTTAGGCGTAGCTTTGTGTATAGCATGACTTCGTGAGCCTCACACCCCGATATGAGTCAAAAACGGGATATGGACCGTATGGAGTGCACACATTTTTTTCTAGCTAGAGTGGTGTCAGTGACCTACCAGCTCTGGCATTTTACTTATGTGGATGATGGATTGTGAGGTACCTCGGATTTGTAGGTTGTTAGTGGCCATATGGAGGTTCAAAGGAACCGGGAAACGTATGTTCAGGCATAACTAATCCACTAACGTAGGTGTGGACCGGCCCTACCGCTCCAAGGGTTGCCCATAGGTGTGATCCTGAGGCATTTGGTAGAGTGTCTCGAATCGGAGAGGACACTCCCTAGCCTCGATCTCGTAATGGAAACCCAATTTCCAATATGACATCATGCGGTTTTGATAGTAGAACTAGTATGGCGACATAGTAGGATGAGGTACTATGCCATCTATGATCGATACATTATGATCGAAATGTTTTTGAAACATATATACACTAATAATAATATCAAATCCTTTTTTATCGTATCAAGCATTTTTGACCATTATAAGGTAAAACTCTATCCTCCGGTTTGCGTTGC
The DNA here is from genome assembly GCA_030737875.1 of Allium sativum. NCBI lineage: Eukaryota > Viridiplantae > Streptophyta > Magnoliopsida > Asparagales > Amaryllidaceae > Allium > Allium sativum. The sequence continues at coordinate 458,732,463 of CM060913.1, read as the reverse complement.
ATTGTGTGATGAGACTTGAGCCTTATAATGGTTTCATTTTTCCAAAAAGCATTGCGTTGTTTAACGATTTACTTTATTTTATGCACTGGAAATCCAATGGAGTAAACCCGTTTCGCGTTAGCGGCGCGGTCCTGTGATTAGCCTTATTATTAGCTAAGTTAAGTTAAGATTTCTCATACCAGTCCCATGACTGACCTGTAGCTTGTTTCACTTGCAAACTCAGGTGCCCTCTTTTACACACAGGCAGTCGAGTAGCTTTTTACAGATATTTATCTCTTGAGCAGGATTCTGGATTGAAGCCTAAAGCTGTGTCCAGAGCATAGAAAGTCTTCCGCTGTGTATTATATTAATTTATTGTAAAATTATCTTCCGCTGTAATTTTATTCAATGTACTCTGATATTCTGTACTCTGATGTAACATTTTTATGATGTTTATAAAAGTCTGTTGTTACTTGTTATAATGTATTGTATTCCCAAAGTTAACGAATGCGGGTTTTGAACGTTTTTGATCGATCTAGTGATCGATTAAGGTCGGGCAAAATGTGTGTCGTTACAGTTTGTATCAGAGCTCTGGTTAGCTCAAATCTTTGGGGTATAACTCGCTAGAATTGAACAAAAGACTCATCAGAGATTGGATTAGTAGTATCCAATAAGAATACTCATTAGAGATAGGATCAGTAGTATCCTAGAATGAGAAATATCATTAGAGATGGGGTTAGTAATGCCCTAGAATGAGTTGAGAGTGCCAAGTCTATAATTAACGTATTTGTGATTATAAATATAATCCGATCTTAGAAGATACGAGTTTTAAATATATAAAAATTATATATATTTGAAAAGTTATTCAACTAATAAAATTATTGAAATAAATAAAAAGAAAAATTTTAGTTGGTTAATTAAACAACTTTTAGCTTCGTTACTTTTCGAGGACGAAAAGATTTTAAGTGGGGGAGAATGTAACAACCCGGAAATTTGGGGCCAATTTAAAATTTTTATTTTAGAAATTTTAATGGATTTTTAATACTCAGAATAATTTATTTTAAATAATAACAACTAAAATTTTATTTTAATTAAAGTTAAAATGAATAAATTTAAATTAACTATAAAGGGAGTTTGAAATAGCGCTGTAGTTTGAAATTTTGATTTTAAAACTTTAATTTAATGTACAGGATTCATAACAAATCAGATTTGAGCAAAACCAGAAATATTTAAATCTGTTTAACAATATCTTTCTAACAAATCTGAAAAACTGAAATTTCACTTTATATATTGAAAGTTATGTCCAATTTAAAATTTAGAAAAGTCGTTATAGAATTTATATATATTTTAATTAAATATATGGCCCTTAAAAATAGTCATTTGCAAACAACCATTATTTTTGACGAAACCACTTTTGTTGGATATGGAATGTCAAAATATGGTTAAGTCTAATTTTTCATAATTTTTAGAATTAATTTGTGATCGTGGCAAAAAGAAAATGCGTTTTGTCAATTTAATCGACTTGAAAAAGGCCATTTTTCAAACGGTCTCCAAATTCGACGAAATTAATTTTGTTAGGACCGTTTCGTCAAAACATAGCTAAAAATATTTTTTGGGATTTTTCGGAGTTAATTTGTGAACCCAGTGAATTTATTTGTACGGATGAATTAAAAATAAATGATTTATATTTTAAAAATAAAGTAAACATGCTGTAGACTTCGAAATTGGGCTTCGTCACTAGCGCCATTACGTTCGGAAGATGTCAAAACCTGTGTTAGATCGTGAGCAGGCCTAATTCTGAGTTCGGGCCAAATCGAGCCCTGATTGGGTAATTAATTAATATAATAATATAAATATACACCTTAATCCCCAAACCCTAATCCCCTTCCTCTAGAAATCAGCCACCGCCCCTCTCTTCTATGGCCAAGAACATCCGATTTTCATCCTCTAATCTCTCTCAATCCATACAATAAAAATCAAACCGTCTTAGACAATATTGTAGTACTCTTCAAGACCTTCAATTCCATAAGGTGATGATCGGATTTAGAGTTGTAAATTGGCCGGAATTTCCTCCTCTACCTGCGCCCAACTCAGCCCCACCGCCCCTTGTGGACCCTACCGCGCCTATCCCTACCCCCGGCGCCCACACCCCTTTCCCCTCCTCTTCGAAGTGCCACAATCTGATCTCCTTCAAGTGTCATGGATTTTGAGATAAGTAGAGCCCTAGATTTGAAGCTATGGGTTTCATTGAACGGTTTGAAATGATGGTGGAAGAAGATAAGGGTGGGTTGACTTTTTTTTCAAATTATAGTTGACTAATTACTTTAATTCAATTTTACCAATCTTAATTAAACCGTATCTTGCTCATACGGACTCGGATTTGAACGATTTCAGGTGCGCCAAGATGGTGATTGAAAACCGACGATCTTCACATCGAATGGATGAGGACTACTGACATCCGTGATTGGAGTAGCTACCTTGAAGGGGCTGCAGTGGTAGTCGTCCGGACGTATTGTTGATTGTTCGGATATGCGAGGTATAAGGTGCCTCCGGTTTCGTTCAGACCCAGAATGGACTTGTAAATGGATGGTATGTCTGACGTTGTATTCCTTTATGCTATAATTGTTGATCTCTGCTAAATATATATCTGTTTGGTGGTTAACATCCTTCTCTGAGAGTACGAGCTTAGAGGTTATATATTGGTTGAAATCAATGGTATGGTATGGATTGACAATGTGGCATGCTAAGATGCATGGATCAAGGCTTTTGTTGAAAAGCAGAGCCTTGTGGTTAATGATCAAAGCATAGCCTATTTAGGCGTAGATTTGTGTATAGCGTGACTTCGCGAGCCTCACACCCCGGTATGAGGCAAAAACGGGATATGGACCGTAGGGAGTGCACACATTTTTTTCTAGCTGGAGTGGTGTCAGTGACCTACCAGCCCTATCGCTCCAAGGGTTGCCCATAGGTGTGATCCTGAGGCATTTGCTAGAGTGTCTCGAATCGGAAAGGACGATCCCTAGCCTCGATCTCATGATGGAAACCCAATTTCCAATACGACCTCATGCGGTTTTGATTGTAGAACTAGTATGGCGACATAGTAGGATGGGGTACTATGCCGTCTATGATTGATACATTATGATTGAAGTATTTTTGAAACATATATACACTAATAATAATATCAAATCCGTTTTTATCGTATCAAGCATTTTTGACCATTATAGGGTAAAACTCTATCCTCCGATTTGCATTGCATTGTGTGATGGGACTTGAGTCTTATAATGGAGTAAACCCGTTCTGCGTTAGCGGCGTGGTCCTGTGATTAGCCTTATTATTAGCTAAGTTAAGTTAAGATTTCTCATACCAGTCCCATGACTGACCTGTAGTTTGTTTCACTTGCAAACTCGGGTGCCCTCTTTTCCACATGGGTAGTCGAGTAGATTTTTGCAAATATTTATCTCTTGAGCAGGATTCTGGATCGAAGCCTAAAGCTGTGTCCAGAGCATAGAAAGTCTTCCGCTGTGTATTGTATTAATTTATTGTAAAATTATCTTCCGCTGTAATTTTATTCAATGTACTTTGATATTTTGTACTCTGATGTAACATTATTATGATGTTTATAAAATTCTGTTGTTATTTGTTCTAATGTATTGTATTCCCAAAGTTAACGTATGCGGGTTTTGAACGATTTTAATCGATCTGGCGATCGATTAAGGTGGGGAAAAATGCATGTCCGGACTAATGACGTATACAATACTTGAATTATCGATGTAGATGCTACATAGTTGGTTCTCATCCTTCAGAGACTACGAGTGTAATAAGGGCATCCGTTGACAAAAGGATCACCCTAAGATGATCATCTCATGGCTATTGAGAATGAATCAAATCAGATAGTTCTATTTCTCAATCTTTCTGACTTGTGCTCCTATTACATAGTCCCTACTTTCGAAATATCTAACTTCTAATTATAACTTCTATTCTTTAATTTGAACAAATAAATAAACACTTAATTTATAAATAAATAGATCTTGATTTAAACACCGGAAAGTATAAGTTCTTTCCTGAATTCGATATAATCGAATTCGACGATTAACTCTCTTCGAATAACTTATATTTCGATTAACTCTCTTCGAATGATTTACATTCGATTAACTCTCTTCGAATAACTTATATTTCGATTAACTCTCTTCGAATGATTTACAATCGATTAACTCTCTTTGAATGATTTACATTCGATTAACTCTCTTTGAATGATTAACATTCGATTAACTATCTTCGAATGATTTACATTCGATTAATCTCCTCTTCGAATGATTTACATTCGATTAACTCTCTTCGAATGATTTACATTTGATTAACTCTCTTCGAATGATTTACATTCGATTAATCTCCTTTAATTCTATTAGAATAAACTATTTCGAATAACTCCTTTAATTCTATTCGAATAAACTATTTCGAATAACTCCTTTAATTCTATTCGAATAAATTATTTCGAATTACTCCTTTGGATTAACTCATTTGGATTAACTCGGTTTGATTAACTCATCTTGACTAACTCAACTCGACTAACTTACTTGGTTAACTCAACTTGACTAACTTAACTTGATTAACTTACTTATTTAACTCAACTTATTTAACTCCTACTTATTTAACTCCTATTGAATAACTAATATTCGATTAACTTATATTCGAATAACTATGTCTATTTTAACTTTATTTCGAATGGCTAATATTTGATTTAACTCCACTCGCTTGGCTCTAGATCGCAGCGATCACAATGGTTACGCCTGATTTCCTCGGGAAACATCAAACCGTCGTAGCCTATCTGCAGCCCTGCGAATTATGCTAGCAGTCGTACGAAATGGCAACTCATCCTGAATAACTATGTTTGACTAACTCTATCTCAAATAACTATATTCGATCAACTCTAATTGAATAAATAAAATTGAGTTAATCCTGATTTGATTAACTATGTTCAATTAACTCTATCCGGTTAACTCTTACTGGTTAACTCTATCTAATTAACTGTAACTGGTTAACTCTTATCGATTAACTCTAACTATAATCGATAAACTCTAATTGATTAACTCTAACTGGTTAACTCTAATCAACTAACTCTTATTCAATTAAATTATATTTGATAACTCTATTTGATTACAAATACTTCCTTTTCTATTTGTCTATATTTATTTCATATAAATATTTCATTTTATAACTTTATTTATTTCCTAAATAAACATTTCCTTCGATAACTTTATTTATTTCCTAAATAAATATTTCCTTTGATAACTTTATTTATTTCCTAAATATATATATTTCCTTTTATAAATCATTTATAAATGTTTTACAAATATTTCCTTTTTCTCTTCTATTTATTTTCTAAATAAATATTCCTTTTAGTTCCCTTTATAAATAGTTCCTTTTAATTCCATCTATAAATAATTCCTTTTACATTTGTTTTACAAATATTTTCCTTTATATTTGTTTTACAAATATTTTCCTTTTATGTATAAAATCCATTGATTTTATATAAATAATTTATTTTCAAAATATACTTTGAAAATCCCCTTTTTACATCCTAGTATTTCTTACGGTATTTAAAATACCAAATCACAATGATCGATAACATTCAAACACACATAATTGACAACAGATTATATATCACTTCATATATTGCAATGTATGAACAGAACAGCATTATAAATATTGAGGAATCCAGTTGGATCCCTCTAACCTGTTTCCCTGCATCCACAGACGTTAAACACTATAATTAACATCAATTTCATTTCAATATGAAATATTTTGCTAAACAGAATCAATATTTGATTAACGAGATATATATATATATCGTTATCTATAATTTCAACCAATACATAAGCAATTCAACCAAACAGTTAACACACAGCAATCAACAGATAATTATCAGTTCTAAAAATATGTTATAAAAATATAACTGTTCAGAGTTAGTGAGTTTTACTCACATTGTTTGTAATCGTTAAATAACGATTTACGATCCTCGGCTCAGATCAAGCAATTTATTCTGTAATAAATTCTAGACGAGCTCCAATAGATTCCAAACCAGTTGTATTTTGTAGCTTTTGTTGATACGGTTCTGATGAGTGTTGTTTTCGCGGAATTCTGATAAGGCACGACGAAGTTATGATACTACAAATCTTACACATTATTAAATTAAACATAGACTTAATTTATTTAGAATTTGGCCTCACCCAACTTAGCTCTTTAGCCCATCACCGTTTCCAACCCAAGACTGATCCTTCTTCTCCAAATGAAAATGGCATGGTTCAGGAAACCCACTGAACCTTCAAACCCGTTTATCCCTTATCTATATTGTCACCAAATCATACAACTCTTCCCATATGAAACAACCTGCTCCATATTTTTCATCCCATCAAGCCCAACGTCCAAATCAAAAAGCCCATCCCGCTTCCCTTTCAAACCCGTCCATACTGAAGTCTCCTTCCCCGATTATACTTCGAGCTCCAGAACTTCTAACTCCTATTCCCGAATAACTCCTTCTCCGATCTGCGACTTCTAGAGCCTCGACCACGCAACTCAACAAGCCCACTTCGAACAGCACGCTCCCCTTCATTCTGCCACGGAATCAAAAACCAAGGTCAGCACAACCCTTCTCCTCGCTAACCCTATCTCACCAACCCAAAAACAAGAACTCCATCTCCCTTCTCAGCCGCATCTCCAGGCCTTCACGACTCGGCTACAGTCAATCACCGAACTCCAGTATCACAGAATACCACAAAAACCCTCTCATAGGTGCGCCTTGCTTAGGAAAACACCATGCTACCATCCGCTCCATTGAATTCCCCCTTCAGTTGCCCCTTTCGTCGAGCCCTAGGTCTCCGACAATACAAGACAGCGAACCCAAATAATTTCGAATGCCAGAAAACGTATATGGATTCGAAGAAACAGGGCTGAGGATCTTAAATATATGAGTATTTCGATTTATTGATTGTCTAAGAATGAACGATGGCCTTCCATGTTTTTGGTTTGAAACCACAAAGAATTGGTGGTTGAGAACAAAGAAGACGTGGCTTTGTTTTGATCAGAGAAAGAATGAAAAAGGTTTTGAGTTTCCCTTTATCCGTTAAAATATTGAACATACCCCGTTACACACTACCTCCTATACGTACGAGCCACGAACAACGAAAACAAAATTACCGTTGTGATCAGCGATGTGCCAGGATTCTAATAATATGATAATATAGACTAGTTAGCTTATACAGTGAAACCCCAAAAATGTTGATTAAAGGTGCAAAACACTCCAAATAAAAAGTTACGTATTTAATTAATTAAAAATTACAGAAAAATTCTAAAAATCAAATTATCACTACGTCTCAAAAGAATCTTGTCCAAATTCGAAACCAGTATCTAATTATATCGAATAAACCGTTACGGTCGATAAACGATTCTATAGCGACTATTTTAAAATTTGATTTGGACACAACTCACAATCTACACGACGAAATCTCGATTTTTCTCTTCCACTAGAAAAATATACTTCCCTAGCTCCGAACGTTTCTTGTTTCGCAGAAATCCAATTTAAAACGGACCCTGTATATTCAGTTGAAGTTCAAATCGCCAAATAGCGAACTACCGCGCCATTTCGAGCTCGATTATAATTATAATATAATTTATGCGTTCAACTGTCGTCGAAATAATATTTTCGTTATTCTAATTCAATTCTATGCTGAATTAAATATTTTAAATTGCCCAGTTCACATTATATTGCAAATTCACTATTTCTGACAATTTCAGAAATTAAATATATTATTCTATTATTTAACTTAATTAAATATTCAATATTATTTAATTAAACAACCTTTAAATTACTAAACCATTATTTTAAATAATTAAATTAATTAATTATTCGACCATAAAATACGGGACATTACATTCTTCTCCACTTAAAATAATTTCATCCTCGAAATTGCTAAGGTGGAAAACAAACCCTATTGACTGGTTAGAACTTATTTTTTCACCTCTTAACTTCAGTTTCAACTGAACCAATTTAATTTCGATTAAAATATTAATTCATTCTTATCAAATGAAAACTTTCTAAAATACTGAAAATTTTCTAACACCCGAAATTTTTGAAAAATTTCGCCAGCACCTCCCTTGTACTGGTCAATCAATATAGCTACAACTCGCCTCTCTAGGCCTTCTTCAACCCAAAAGAAAATCAAACAGCCAAGCGGCTTGCCAATTCGGCTCATAAATCTCATATCCAATAGAAATACAAACTTGTACCTTTTTTGTCGGGCATATCATTATATCATTTACATCTGCTACCCATTCAGCATATACCAATGTCATCCCAATCAAACTCCAATTAATTTTTATCCTCAAATCCAATCATTTGCTTATACCCAAGCCAAATTCCATTCAAACTTCAACATCAAATTTCAAAGTCTTAAATTATCAACTCAATTCCAATCCAGATTATTCTCTAATAAAATCAAGATTTATTTAACTTAGTTCAAGTTAAATTTCGATTTATTTATTTATTTTTACCATCTCATTCTATTTAACTTTATAAGTTAAATTAAAATTCCAGAATTTAAATTCTTGGGTTTGTTTCAAATCAATTTGAAATCATAATAACAATTCAAAACCTTTGAATTTCTGAACACCTTGTTTTCGCAAAACAATTTAAAAACAAAATTTTTGGTAGTAATCTGTCACTTAGCAATTCAAAAATGAACACCGATGATTTAGCTGTCATCATCGGAATCTATTTTCCAGCGATCGAAGTGAGTTCAATACTATATCACTTTTAAAACCCATTCTAAACACTTCCATTTTGAAATCAATTCAAAATACCAATTCCAACGCTTGCAAAACAATTTAAAATCTCCCAGGATTTTAAAATTCACATATATTTAATCCAAATCCATTTACAAACACTTTTTCAAATTTCCAGAGTTTTAATTTCAATTCTGATTTAAATTTCAGATTTAATTCATCTGATTTCATATATTTCTCTTATATGATTTCTGATTGGTTATTTATATAACCATTTCAATTTATAATCTCATTCGATTATAAAACGACCAACACATCCTACATATGATAATATTTCAATATATATATTTTATCTATATCAAAATATACTTTGGGTAAAATTATTTTCATTTACCCTCTTTTCAAAACATATCATGTCGGTTCATCGTATTTAAGTGTTTATAAACTCCTACCGATATAGTGGATCAAACTGATGGACCAGAACCCATAAACAACTCAACCAATAAATATCCACAATATAAAGCAATATTTATAAAATCTACAAATACGTTCACTGTATATATACACTCAAACTCAATCTATGGTATTGCTAACCCCATCTCTACTGAGTCACGCCATAGAGCCAAGGTAATTACTTAAACTTCAGCTCTATACCACTGTAACGACCTGGGGAATTTCGATCCTGGTTATCGACACCAAACACGATATCGACTAATCAAGCATCGGAAATACCGGATAGTCCATGAAAGAAATTAGAGGGTGAGAATAGATAAGATAGAAACTTAGAATAGAAGAAGAAGAAGAACATACACCATCAGAGTAACACAAATCTCACAACGGAACGAACAACATATAATAGATAACATATTTTTGAATAAAATCAATATATGTATACAGTAACATTTTCAGAGTATAACACTTACAACACAGCGGAAATAACAATAGCTATATAATCTTGAAGCCTCCTGCTCCAAGCTCTCCAAATATATCTGTAAATCCTGACTACTTGACTGTCCGTACAAAATTGGACACCCAAGAGTTTAGGGAAAACAAAACAAAATAAACACTGGGTCAGTCATGTGACTGGTGTAAGTAAACTCAAATCATTTGATTTAACTTTCAAAATTCTTTTGAAACAAAGGATAATCATAAGACTGATCCACACATAAACACACATAGCTTTTACCTTATGATAACCCAAAATATTTCTAAATCGATACTTGTCTGATATTATAATAATGTCTAACACAAGTAATATCAATCTAGTAGAAACGCTTGCATCTAACATTCTACATATGTAATATACAATCAAAACCGCGGGCTCTTATTTAGGGAATGGATTCCAATTATGACAAGGTATGGATCCACCTTCTGCTCAGTGTACTCTAGAAGCGATACATTGGAGTTCAACAAGAACATCTTGCAACTAGGCCACACATGACCGACCACTCATTTCGCTTGAGTGTATCGAATATATTGTCACCTTACAGTTGGTAAACCAACATAACCATTTCCAGAGATACAGAATTGAAAGAAGTAACAAATATGAATATTCTCTAGATGATGACAATATACCCTACTTGGGTGAGACCCACTTAGCCATGCTGTCTGCCCGATTTCTGTCATTTCCTAGTTGATGAGGCTCGTGGTCGTAACGTATCTTTCAACAGATTACTCATTCATTCATTTTGAATGCCACATCGTCATACCCGTCAAATCACAAATTGATTTCCCTAAAAATACCACGGCTATAAGCTAAGAGAAATGAATTCCTCCGCCACCAATGTAAATACGTTTGAAACGATCAACTTACGTGATCTACCAGATATACTCTGTCAAACATTCGTCCATTCAAGTTGTCCTGGGACAGGACAAACCGAAGGCACTATTCTGTAAATCCATCTTAGGCAATTTCTACCTAGGATTGCCAGAATAACCCTTGTACAAACTCCATCTTCAATTTGTCTTCGATCTATTTGATTCGAAACGCTAACGTCCATAAGGAGTGGTTCTCGGATAATAATCCAACCGGTCTCTCCGTATTGACGACGGAAAAATGGTCAAAACTTTGATAGTCTGTGATTTAACTATCAAAATAAAACTCGTGTGCAAACAACGATATTATTTCCAAATGGAAATTTTATCGATCAATCAACATTCAACATTTATCCCTTTAAATTAATTTATCATTATTTTATTCATTTCCTTATTTCTCGTTTTCGTATATTAGTAAATCCTTATTTTCTAAACTTAGAAAATATATGTTATTGATCACTGGAAAACGTTCCCATATTTATTCCTATTTCTTATTTTCTATTATCAGAAAACATTTCTGATTCTTATTTGGAAAACATTTTCAAAACTTCTTCATTTTATTTAAACTGATGTTTAAATAAACATCGCTATGCCAACACAAACCATTACGCTCATTAACTAAATTCACTTAACCATCCTTTACTATCAAACCTTAGCCATTCCTTAGTTAAGTAGGAAGTCAATCAAGTTGGGGTATAATTACCTCTCAGACCTTAACTGAACAACGTTTTAACTTCGGAATAGACAAAGTTTATCTTTTAAACCTTTAACAAACTTCCTTACGTAACTCTCGGATTCTATTTACGTATCCGCTTCTTTATTGAAAACATTGATTATAACTATAGCGTTATAATCCCTACTTTCGAAATATCTAACTTCAAATTATAACTTCTATTCTTTAATTTGAATAAATAAATAAACACTTAATTTATAAATAAATAGATCTTGATTTAAACACCGGAAAGTATAAGTACTTTCCCGAAATCGATATAATCGAATTCGACGATTAACTATCTTCGAATAACTTATATTTCGATTAACTCTTTTCGAATGATTTACATTCGATTAACTCTCTTCGAATAACTTAAATTTCGATTAACTCTCTTCGAATTATTTACATTAGATTAACTCTGTTCGAATAACTTATATTTCGATTAACTCTCTTCGAGTGATTTACATTCCATTAACTCTCTTCGAATGATCTACATTCGATTAACTCTCTTCGAATGATTTACATTCGATTAATCTCCTCTTCGAATGATTTACATTCGATTAACTCTCTTCGAATGATTTACATTTGATTAACTCTCTTCGAATGATTTACATTTGATTAATCTCCTTTAATTATATTAGAATAAACTATTTCGAATAACTCCTTTAATTCTATTCGAATAAACTATTTCGAATAACTCCTTTAATTCTATTCAAATAAACTATTTCAAATAACTCCTTTAATTCTATTCGAATAACTCCATTTTATTAACTCATTTGGATTAACTTGGTCTGATTAACTCATCTTGACAAACTCAACTCGATTAACTTACTTGGTTAACTCAACTTGACTAACTTAACTTGATTAACTTACTTATTTAACTCAACTTATTTAACTCCTACTTATTTAACTCCTATCGAATAACTAATATTCGAATAACTATGTCTGTTTTAACTTTATTTCGAATGGCTAATATTCGATTTAACTCCATTCACTTGACTCTAGATCGCAGCGATCACAATGGTTACGCCTGATTCCCTCAAAAAACATCCGACCGCCGTAGGCTATCTGCAGCCCTGCGAATTACGCTAGCAGTCGTACGAAATGGCAACTCATCCTGAATAACTATGTTTGACTAACTCTATCTCAAATAACTATATTCGATCAACTCTAATTGAATAACTAATATTCAATTAATCCTAATTTGATTAACTATGTTTAATTAACTCTATCTAATTAACTCTTACTGGTTAACTCTGTCTAATTAACTCTAACTGGTTAACTCTTATCGATTAACACTAACTCTAATCGATAAATTCTAATTGATTAACTCTAACTGGTTAACTCTAATCGACTAACTATTATTTAATTAAATTATATTTGATAACTCTATTCGATTACAAATATTTCCTTTTCTATTTGACTATATTTATTTCATATAAATATTTCCTTTTATAACTTTATTTATTTCCTAAAAAAATATTTCCTTTGATAACTTTATTTATTTCCTAAATAAATATTTCCTTTGATAACTTTATTTATTTCCTAAATAAATATTTCCTTTTATAAATCTATTTATAAATGTTTTAAAAATATTTCCTTTTTCTCTTCTATTTATTTTCTAAATAAATATTCCTTCTAATTCCCTTTATAAATAGTTCCTTTTAATTCCATCTATAAATAATTCCTTTTACAAATATTTTCCATTATATTTGTTTTACAAATATTTTCCTTTTATATATAAAATTCATTGATTTTATATAAATAATTTATTTTCGAAACATACTTTGAAAATCCTCTTTTTACATTCCAATATTTCTTACGGTATTTAAAATACCAAATCACAATGATCGATCTCATTCAAACACACATAATCCACAACAGATTATATATCACATCATATATTACAATATATGAACAGAACAATATTATAAATATTGAGGAATCCAGTTGGATCCCTCCAACCTGTTTCCCTGCATCCACAGATGTTAAACACTATAATTAACATCAATTTCATTTCAATATGAAATATTCTGCTAAACAGAATCAATATTTGATTAACGATATATATATATATATATATATATATATATATATATATATATCGTTTTCTATAATTTCAACCAATACATAAGCAATTCAACCAAACAATTAACACACAACAATCAACAAATACTTATCAGTTCTAAAAATATGTTATAAAAATATAACTATTCAGAGTTAGTGAGTTTTACTCACATTGTTCGTAATCGTTAAATAATGATTTACGGTCGTTGGTTCGGATCAAGCAATTTATTTTGTAATAAATCCTAGATGAGCTCCAATAGATTCCAAACCAGTTGTATTTTGTAGCTTTTGCTGATACGGTTCTGACGAGTGTTGTTTTCGCGGAATTCTGATAAGGCATGACGAAGTTATGATACTACAAATTTTACACATTATTAAATTATACATAGACTTAATTTATTTAGAATTTGGCCTCACCTAACTTAGCCCTTTGGCCCATCACCGTTTCCAACCCAAGACCGATCCTTCTTCTCCAAATGAAAATGGCACGCTCCAGGAAACCCACTGAACCTTCAAACCCATTTCTCCCTTATCCATATTGTCACCATACCATACAACTCTACCCATACAAAACAACATGCTCCATATTTTTCATCCCATCAAGCCCAACATCCAAATCAAAAATCCCTTCCCGCTTCCCTTTCAAACCCGTCCATACTAAAGTCTCCTTCCCTGATTATACTTCGAGCTCCAGAACTTCTAACTCCTATTCCTGAATAACTCCTTCTCTGATCTGCGACTTCCAGAGCCTCAACCACGCAACTCAGCAAGCCCACTTCGAACAGCATGCTCCACTTCATTCTGCCATGAAATCAAAAACCAAGGTCAACACAACCCTTCTCCTCGCAAACCCCATCTCACCAACCCAAAAACAAGAACTCAATCCCCCTTCTCAGCCGCGTCTCCAGGCGCTCACGACTCGGCTACAGTCAATCACCGAACTCCAGTATCACAGAATACCACAAAACCCCTCTCACAGGTGTGCCTTGCTTAGGCAAACACCATGCTACCCTCCGCTCCATTGAATTCCCCCCTCAGTTGCTTCTTTTTTCGAGCCCTACGTCTCCGATAATACAAGACAGCGAACCAAATAATTTCAAATGCCAGAAAACGTATATGGATTCGAAGAAAAAGGGCTGAGGATCTTAAATATATGAGTATTTCGATTTATTGATTATCTAAGAATGAACGATGTCCTTCCACATTTTTTGTTTGAAACCACAATGAATTGGTGGCTGAGAACAAAGAAGATGTGGCTTTGTTTTGATCAGAGAAAGAATGAAAAAGGGTTTGAGTTTCCCTTTATCCGTTAAAATATTGAACATACCCCGTTACACACTACCTCCTATACGTACGAGCCACGAACAATGAAAACAAAATTACCGTTGTGATCAGCGATGTGCTAGGATTCCAATAATATAATAATATAGACTAGTTAGCTTATACAGTGAAACCCAAAAATGTTGATTAAAGGTGCAAAACACTACAAATAAAAAGTTGTATTTAATTAATTAAAAATTACAGAAAAATTCTAAAAATCAAATTATCACTGCGTCTCAAAAGAATTTTGTCCAAATTCGAAACTGGTATCTAATTATATCGAATAAACCGTTACGGTCGATAAACGATTCTATAGCGACTATTTTAAAATTTGATTTGGACACAACTCACAATCTACACGACGAAATCTCAATTTTTCTCTTCCACTAGAAAAATATACTTCCCTAGCTCTGAACCTTTCTTGTTTCACAGAAATCCGATTTAAAAAAGACCCTGTATATTCAGTTGAAGTTCAAATCGCCAAATAGCGAACTGCCGCGCCATTTCGAGCTCGATTAAAATTATAATATAATTTATGCATTCAACTGTCGTCAAAATAATATTTTCGTTATTCTAATTCAATTCTATGCTGAATTAAATATTTTAAATTGTCCAGTTCACATTATATTGCAAATTCACTATTTCTGACTATTCCAGAAGTTAAACATATTATTCTATTATTTAATTTAATTAAATATTCAATATTATTTAATTAAACAACCTTTAAATTACTAAACCATTATTATAAATAATTAAATTAATTAATTATTCGACCGTAAAATACGGGACATTACACAATAATTCAAAAACAAAATCTTTGGTAGTAATCCGTCACTTAGAAACTCGAAAATGAACACCGATGATGCTGCGCAGTCATCATCGAAATTATTTTCTAGTGTCGAAGTGAGTTCAATACTATATCAAAACTTATTTTCAAACACTTTTATTTGAAAATTACTTCCAAATATCTTTCACAGTACTTGGAAAACAATTTCAAATCTCCAGGATTTTAAAATTCCCATATATTTAATCCAAACATTATTTCCAGTTCTTTGCCAAGTTTTTAGAGTTTTATTTCAAATTCTGATTTAAATTCAGATTCAGTTCATCTGATTTTGCATATTGTACTTATATAATATTTCGATTGGTTATTTATATAACCAACTCAACTATAAATCTTATTCGATCATAATTTCAATCAACACATTCAATATATATTAGATAATTCATATATATATATATATATATATATATATATATATATATATATGCTTTCTTTATATCAAAATATATTTTGGGTAAGATTATTTCATTTACCCTCTTTTCAAAACATACTGTGTCGAATTACTCGGTTCAAGAGTTTAGAAACACCTATCGACACAGTTTGCATTATTGTTTCGACTAGAATTCAAAAACCACTTGACTGACCAGTTAACACAATATATAACAGTTTTTATATTAATTTACAAATACACGCTCATATATATACACTCAAACTCAATCTAAGGTATTACTAACCTTATCTCTATTGAGTTATGCCACAGAGCCAAGGTAATCACTTAACCTTCAGCTCTGATACCATCTGTAGTGGCCCAAAAATCCGTACCAGTTTGAGCTGACTAATATCCTACACATTCAACTCAAAGCGAACGAAAATTCAGATCATTAATAGAAAGAAATTAGAGGATGAGATAGAAAAGATAGAACTAATAGAATAGAAGAAGAAGAACACAGCTGAACATAATCAGAGTAAACATGAATCTCACACTGGAACGAATAAAATGTATTATATAACATAACTTTGAAATATAAAACTGTATGGCATATACATACCATTATCAGAGTACAACACATCATATCACAACGAAAATAATCTCTAAATACTAATGGTGAAGCCTTCTGCTTTTAGCCCCTCTAAGTGTATATGTAAAAGCCTGAAACACTTGACTGTCTGTATAAATTGGGGACCCAAGAGTTTAGGGAAAACACAAACAAAATAAACTCTGGGTCGGTCATGGGACTGGTGTGAGTAAACTCCAATCATAGTGCTTAACTTTGAAAAATCCTTTTGAAACAAAAGGATAATAGTAAGACCAGCCTACACATAAACATGGACGGTTTTTACCTTACTATAACCCAAAACACTTTGATATCAAAATTCAGAGATATTATAATAATGTCTAATCAAATAAATATCCAAATAGCAGAACGCTTGCATCTCACGCTCCACATATATATAGTATAAAATCATAAATCGCAGGGCGCTTATTGGAGATTGGATTCCAACATACAAGGTATGGGAGCATCTTCCGATCAGTGTACTCTAGAGGGTATACACCTGGGTTCAACAAGAACATCTTGCAACCCGGCCACACATGACCGCCCACTCATTTAGCTTGAGTGTAGTGAATATATTGCCACCCATGGTTGTTTGCTGTAACGACCCGTATTCTACGCATCATAATATCGTAAAATATTTATTTATTTCAAATACGAAGTCGTATGGTCATGTAACTTTGGGAGACGACTATTGGGGTCATTTCCCATATTCATGATTTTTGTCGATTTTTAAATGACCATTTTACCCCTAGTTGTTACTGTTTTGGCCATAACTTTTGACTGGAAAGAAAATTTGACCTGAAACCACTTCTATTGGCTCCGGTTAATGGTTTACAATTCCGTAGAGTGGTCACATCAACCAAACGGACTCACCGTTTGGGAGATATGGCTGAAACAAGTTTTAGATGGTGAAAAACAGCTTAATTGGGCTTAACCGGGTGATTAACAGCTAGGCCCAATGGGGGATTTCGGGATTAGGGTAAGGAGGAGGCTGAAATCAGTTAGAGAATGATTTTATCCTCATTTCCCAGCCGCCACTTTCTTTCCTGCAACCCTAGCAATGGCCTCCAACACCCAAATCACCTTCTAACCACTTTCTAATCAAGTTTTGGCTTAATCTACATCAAATTAAGGAGAGGAAACACGAAAGCAAGGCTAGAACTGCTGTTAGACATCAGTATTCGCCCAAATCAGCAAGGTTTCAGTTCTGAGAATTTCGTTTGTGGCCAAGGTGAGTGATTAGCATCGTTTTGACACTAATTACAGTTAATTAAGGGTAATTAGTGAAGATTAGCGAATTTATACACTAATAAATTCTGGAAAAATATCTATAAATTCGAAAATAATATTTTATACCTCTGGTAGAAATTTGGTTTAATTTGATTAAGTTTTGTTAACCTATGATTAGTTTTGCTTAAACATGTTTAAGGGAAATTATGGGGTTTTGGGTATATTTGATCCATTTTGACATATGAATTCATTGTTTTGGTGTTTGTGGTTAGTTTGCTATGTTGCTATGACTGTTTGACATGATTTGTGATTGATTAGTATAGTTAGATTTGTCGAAAACGTCGTCGAATGGCGTAAACAAGTTGCTGGAAAAAGTTGCAGAAAGTTGTGCAGTGTTTCGGATCGGATCGGATATGGGCTCGGATCGGATAGGAGACCTGGGCAAGGAACCCGACCCGAACTGGAGTCTGGCACAAAAGAGGCTTGGCAAAAAGGAAGGCCATGTTGGTTAAGCTGGGGATCGGATCGACTTAGGGACGAAGGGCTCGGATCGGAACTTGACACTTGGGAGAACTGGCAAGAGGGAAGGCCACGCTAATTGAACTAGGATCGGATCAGATGAAGAAGGAGGGATCGGATCGGAGCACGTGAAGAACGAGGGAGCAGATCGGAGCGGAAGCACGAACTGGAAGGGAGATGGCACCCGACCCGACCCGGAGGAGGACACCCGACCCGACCCGAAGTGGGACGCCCGACCCGAACCGATGCAACGCTGTGGACTCGAACCGAACCGTTATAGGGGAAGACTACGAACAGAGCCAATTCAAAGTAGAGGACCCCACCCGAACCGATGGCTAGGAGGGGAACCCGACCCGACCCAGTATTGACCAATAACCCGAGATGCAAAGGTAGTCCAATATGGGAAGTTAGAGCTCAGGATCCAGTTGGGAACCAATGAGTTCACTTCATGTTTGGGCTTTGCTGCGGGACGTGTGCCAAGGGGCAGTCGATGTTTATGACTTTGGATCACTATGTATGGGAAGTACGTGAACGAATTTAGGGCTGAAATGGCCTAGGTACGACTAAAGGGCTATAAACCAATGAAGTGGGGTCAATTGTAAAGATTTGGTCATGACTCCATGTGGTAAGCTTGGTAGTAGCAGTAGTTGTACAAGTTGAACTCCGTCACTACTTCGATGGGTCTAGTGATTGACAGTGGTATACATCGTATGCTTTACGCACTGAGTGAGAGATGTGAGGATGGTTGCAATGGATGATTTGTTTGCTATCATTATGACATGCACACCCCACCCCCGTATTCTTTACACTATTTATTATGGCACCTTAGAGTAATGTACGGTATGTGGTACTAACTCTTTGGTTGCAGGTTCAGGTATGGTTTAGTATACTTGTTATTGTTCTGTTTATATGCTTATCGCTCATACCAGGCTTTATGTCTGACCCAGAGTTTTATGTCTCTTCTTATTACTCTAGGTGCTCACACGAGCAGACTAGAGACATGTTAGCTGGTGATGCACGGGTAGATGATCCGGAGACGAGCAGGAGGCTTCCACGTAATATATATATAGTATTCTCCCTGTGTTGTTGAAGATCACTGCTTGGGCATTGGTGGTGCATCTTCTACTTTAGCTTTCTTTTGTTTAGAGACAGTAAATTTGGAAAGTTGTAATAAGCTGTATATGGATTTCCGCTACTCTGATGTTGATGTTGATTTTAGTTATCAGCTTATGCACTGTCTCACCTGTTTTATGTCAAGTATGTTATTATTATTATATTTTACTCCATGCGCTGTGAGACATTTTACAGGTTCTTGATCAGTTCGTTCCCTTCTTTCCTTTCTCCTGACGACCGTCCCATACTAGTCGGGCATGTGTACAGCGCACTTTCGGAGGAAATGCAGGCTAGTGCGGGGCGGGCCGTCACACTTGGTATCAGAGCTCTAGGTTGCGTAGTTAACCTAGGGAAGTTATCAGGGAGAGATAATATACGTATACGAGAGAGCGTATTTGTGATTATTTTGGTTTTTAAAGCTATATATATACTGTTAGTAGTATAAGAATGAAGTCGTGTTGCACTAGCACCACTATGGGGTCGTTAATCGTTTCCTTTTTCAGATTGACGATGAGTCGATATGTTAGAGGTACCGGTAGAGGGGCCAATAATGGGAATGCTGCTGACATGAGGACGATGTTTACTGACCTCATGAGGGAGATGCTTAGGGATGTGCAGAGGGCAGCTCCCAGTGGTGGAAATGGTGGTGGTCCAATAGTGCAGGCGCTGAGAGTCGACTTCGCCAAGCTGAATAAGGATTATACTAGCCTTGGTGGGAAGCCGTTCCACGGAACGGAGTCGGCTACGGATGTTCAGGATTGGTTGGATAGTTGCGAACGTATCTTCGAGGATTTGGGCATCGAGGATGCGATGAAGAGAAAGCTAGCGTCCCGTCAGCTGCAAGGGCGGGCAATGAATTGGTGGAATGCTATAAAGACAGCTACTCCCGAAGATCAGATTACTTGGGAGCAGTTTAAGGCTCGCTTTAGCGTGAAGTTCATTCCAGCTGCTCAGAAGTCAGTGTTGTTTAAGAAATTCTTGGAGCTCAAGCAGAATGGAAGAGCTGTCTCGGAGTATATTGCTGAATTCGACACTTTGTCAAAATATGGGTTATCTCTTATTGATACTGCCGAGAAGAAGAATGAGAAATTCATAACTGGTTTGGATCAGTACTTGGGGGAAAGACTTATTAACCACATCGATGAGACGTTTGAATCGATTGTGGGGAAAGCATTAAGATCAGAAAGTCTCTACCCTAAGCCGAAGACTGAGGTTGCATCCGCAGATGAGCCAAAGCCACAAGCAAGTGGTGGAGGCAAGGGTGGTTCCCAGAATAAGAGGAAGCAGAATCAGACTAAGGATGGCCAGAAGAAAAAGAATAAGCAAGATGTTGAGTGCTTCAGCTGTGGTAAGAAGGGCCATTATGCTAGTAATTGTCGGGCCAAGCCAGCGGACAGGAAGTGCTTCAACTGTGGCCAAATGGGACATCACAAGGACAAGTGTCCGCAACCCCCTAAAGAAAAGCAAATGGTGAAAGCCTACGCCCTTAATGTTATTCCTTCTTCGTCGAATGCCCCAACAGCGGCGGAGAAGGGAAAGAATGTCGTCATTCAAGGAATGCTTTCTGTTTATGATGTTCCTGTTAGAGTTTTGTTTGATACCGGAGCTTCCAGTTCTTTCATATCTAGTGACCTGGCAGATAGGTTAGGATTGGAGCCCGAGATTGTCGATAGACCTTTAGTAGTGACGAACCCGATTGGTGGTTCGACTAGCCTTAGCATGATTTGTCGTAATGTGGTCTTATCGAGTCATGGATGCATGTTTGTTTGTGATTGCTTTGTTTTGGGCTTTACTGGGTTTGGCATTATTTTGGGAGTAGATTGGCTCCGAAGATACGGGGTGGTGGTAGACTGTGAGGACTTTTTGGTGACAGCTAGAGCAGATGATGGACAGAGGATAGTGTTTGGTGGTCTACCTAGTAAGGGGGTATTAGCTAGTTTTCTAAACTCCCTCGATATTCTGCATAGTGAGTTGTCAGGTTTGCCCATGGTTGGTCAGTATCCGGATGTTTTCGAGGAAGTGACCGGGCTTCCACCACATCGAGAGATTGAGTTCCGTATTGATTTGGTAAAAGATGCCAGACCTATAGTGATGCCACTTCGTCGTATGGCACCAAGGGAGCAGCGAGAGCTCGAGGTGCAAGTCAGCGATCTTTTGAAGAAGGGATTTATCAGAAGGAGTGTTTTTGAATGGGGAGCACCAGTTGTGTTTGCTACCAAGGCGGATGGTTCCCTTCGTTTGTGTGTAGACTACCGCGAGTTGAATAAAGTGACGAGGAAGAACAAGTATCCTCTACCGCGGATAGATGATTTGTTCGATCAGTTGAGTGGCACGAGAGTATTTTCCCTGTTGGATCTCGCGACAGGTTTTCTTTAGCTTAGAGTGGAAGCTGAGAGTATAGCTAAAATGGCATTTCGAACGCCGTCTGGATTTTATGAGTGGTTGGTCATGCCATTCGAGCTGACCAATGCCCTAGCATATTTTGTGGATCTTATGAATAGGGTATTCAGAGACCAGTTGAATAAGTTTGTCCTTGTGTTCGTTGACGATATTTTGGTCTATTCGAAGACAGAGGAAGAACACAAGGAACATTTAAAAACAGTGATGGAGGTGTTGAGAAAACACCAATTGAAAGCAAAGTTTTCTAAGTGTCACTTCTGGAGGAGGGAAGTGAGGTTCTTGGGCCATGTTGTATCAGAGAATGGTATTGTCGTGGACCCGGCGAAGGTGGCTACGGTATAGGATTGGCCTACGCCCAAGAATGCAACAGATGTAAGAAGTTTCTTGGAGTTAGCTGGATATTATCGTAAGTTTATCCAAGGTTTCTCCAAGATAGCAGCACCATTGACCCAGTTGACCAAGAAGAATCAAGCTTTTGTCTGGGATGAAAGGTGCGAGAATGCATTCAAGAGTCTAAAGGACAAGTTGACATGCGCACCAGTGTTAGTCATTCCTAAGGGGAATGAAGAGATGACGGTATACACGAATGCCTGTGGTACCGGACTGGGTGCTGTATTGATGCAAGGCGGTAGGGTTGTAGCCAATGCAAGTCGGTAATTGAAACCGCACGAGAAAAGATACCCTACCCATGATTTGGAATTGGCAGCGATCGTGTTCGCGTTGAAGATGTGGAGACACTATCACTTGGGAGAAAGATTTGAGTTGTTCACAGATCATAAGTCGTTGAAGTATCTCTTCTCCCAGAAGGATTTAAATCTCCGGCAACATAGGTGGTTAGAATTCTTGGCTTCCTATGATTTTGACATCGCATATACACCGGAAAGGGCAATGAGGTGGATGATGCATTGAGTAGGAGACATGCCAGTTTAGGGGCTATGTTTCTTGAATGGAAGCAACTTGAGTATATCGCGGGGTTTGATTTCAGACCAAAGTGCGAATTGAATCCAGAAATGTTAGCAAGTTTGACGGTCAGACCCACTTTGATTGAGCGGATCGGCTCTAGTCAGAGGGACGATCCTAACCTATTGGAAATCATCTCCAAGTTAGAGACGGGTATCGATGAGGAGATGAACAAGTATGGGCTTGATCGAGATGGATGGCTTAGAAAGAATGGAAAGCTTGTTGTACCCAATGTCAATGGATTGAGAGATGAAGTGCTTAGAGAATGTCATCACTCAAAACTGACTATACACCCCGGTGGTAATAAGATGTATCAAGACATGAAGCAGACCTACTACTGGGAAGGGATGAAAAGAGACATTGGGAGGTTTATATCCAAATGCATGAATTGCCAGCTAGTTAAAGCCGAGCAAAAGAAGCCTAGTGGGTTGTTGCAACCATTAGAAATTCCCGAATGGAAATGGGAGCAAGTCTCGATGGATTTCATCAATGGTTTACCAAGGACTAGATCAAGACATGATAGCATTTGGGTAATCGTGGATCGATTGACTAAGAGTGCAAAATTCATACCAGTCAAATCGACCAGAACGGCAGCTAAGTTAGCAGAATTGTATATGAAGTGGGTAGTGAGATTTCATGGGGTACCTAAAAGCATTGTGAGTGACCGAGACCCGTTGTTCACTAGTGGGTTTTGGAAGAGCTTACAAGAGGCTCTAGGGTCAGAGTTACATCTCAGTACCGCATATCATCCTCAGACCGACGGTCAGACGGAGAGGGCGAATCGTATTTTGGAAGATCTCTTGAGAGGATGTATATTGGATTTTGGTGGATCATGGGATGACCATTTGCATCTAGTAGAGTTTGCATATAATAATAGCTACCAATCCAGTATCGGTATGGCTCCATATGAAGCTTTGTACGGAAGACCGTGCAACTCACCATCATGTTGGATAGAGACTGGCGAGAAGTTTATGCTTGGACCAGATGTGGTGAGGGAAACTTCAGATAAAATCAAGATCATTCAACAACAAATGAAAGCTGCCCAAGATAGGCAGAAGAGTTATGCTGATAAGAGGAGAAGAGACTTAAAATTCTCTGTTGGTGACTTGGTGTTTGTCAAGATTTCTCCGTTGAAGTGCGTGATACGATTTGGCAGGAGAGGCAAGTTAGCACCAAGATTTGTTGGCCCATTCCCTGTTCTTGAACCAGTCGGGAATTTGGCATATAGAGTTGACTTACCAGAGAAGATGGTGGGAGTTCACAATGTATTTCATGTTTCCCAACTAAGGAAGTTCATCCACGACTCAGATACGACTATTTCACCTGATCAGTTAGAGGACTTCGAAGTAGAACCCGAGGCGGTTGGAAACCGCCAGCCGACCCGTATTGTCGAACACGACATGAAGCAACTTCGAAGGAAGGCGGTGAAGCTAGTCAAGGTTCAGTGGAGCGAGGACGAGAATGATTGTACCTGGGAGACAGAGGAGAACATTAGGAAGACATACCCAGAACTCCTTGCCTGGAAAGATTTTGACTTCGATTTAGTTTTCCGCATGCTAGGATAGGCTTATTTGCTTGCTTTGCATGTTTGGTTGTTGTATGTGGTTGTTAGGCATGCGGGATCTTTTGTATGTTTTGGGTTAAGGAATTTCGGGGACGAAATTTCTTAAGGGGGGGGGGGGGGGGGGGAGAGTGTAACGACCCGTATTCTACGCATCATAGGATCGTAGAATATTTATTTCTTTCACATACGAAGTCGTATGGTCATGTAACTTTGGGAGACGACTATTGGGGTCATTTCCCATGTTCATGATTTTTGTCGATTTTTAAATGACCATTTTACCCCTAGTTGGTACTATTTTGGCCATAACTTTTGACTGGAAAGGAATTTTGACCTGAAACCACTTCTATTGGCTCCGAATGATGGTTTACAATTTCGTAGAGTGGTCACATTAGCCAAACGGACTCACCGTTTGGGAGATATGACTGAAACAAGTTTCAGATGGTGAAAAACAGCTTAATTGGGCTTAACCGGGTGATTAACAGCTAGGCCCAATGAGGGATTTCGGGATTAGGGTAAGGAGGAGGCTGAAATCAGTTAGAGAACGATTTTATCCTCATTTCCCAGCCGCCACTTTCTTTCTTGCGACCCTAGCAATGGCCTCCAACACCCAAATCACCTTCTAACCACTTTCTAATCAAGTTTTGGCTTAATCTACATCAAATTAAGGAGAGGAAACACGAAAGCAAGGCTAGAGCTGCTGTTAGACATCAGTATTCACCCAAATCAGCAAGGTTTCAATTCTGAGAATTTCATTTGTGGCCAAGGTGAGTGATTAGCATCGTTTTGACACTAATTACAGTTAATTAAGGGTAATTAGTGAAGATTAGCGAATTTATACACTAATAAATTCTGAAAAAATGTCTATAAATTCAAAAATAATATTTTATGCCTCTGGTAGAAATTTGGTTTAATTTGATTAAGTTTTGTTAACCCTATGATTAGTTTTGCTTAAACATGTTTAAGGGAAATTATGGGGTTTGGGGTATATTTGATCCATTTTGACATATGAATTCATTGTTTTGGTGTTTGTGGTTAGTTTGCTATGTTGCTATGATTGTTTGACATGATTTGTGATTGATTAGTATAGTTAGATTTGTCGAAAACGTCGTCGAATGGCATAAACAAGTTGCTGGAAAAAGTTGCAGAAAGTTGTGCAGGGTTTCGGATCGGATCAGATATGGGCTCGGATTGGATAGGAGACCTGGGCAAGGAACCCGACCCGAACTGGAGTCTGGCACAAAAGAGGCTTGGCAAAAAGGAAGGCCATGTTGGTTAAGTTGGGGATCAGATCGACTTAGGGACGAAGGGCTCGGATCGGAACTTGACACTTGGGAGAACTGGCAAGAGGGAAGGCCACGCTAATTGAACTAGGATCGGATCAGATGAAGAAGGAGGGATCGGATCGGAGCACATGAAGAACGAGGGAGCGGATCGGAGCGGAAGCACGAACTGGAAGGGAGATGGCACCCGACCCGACCCGGAGGAGGACACCCGACCCGACCCGAAGTGGGACGCACGAACTGAACCGATGCAACGTTGTGGACCCGAACCGAACCGTTACAGGGGAAGACTACGAACAGAGCCAATTCAAAGTAGAGGACCCAACCCGAACCGATGGCTAGGAGGGGAACCCGACCCGACCCAGTATTGACCAATAACCCGAGATGCAAAGGTAGTCCAATATGGGAAGTTAGAGCTCAGGATCCAGTTGGGAACCAATGAGTTCACTTCATGATTGGGCTTTACTGCGGGACGTGTGCCAAGGGCCAGTCGATGTTTATGACTTTGGATCACTATGTATAGGAAGTATGTGAACGGATTCAGGGCTGAAATGGCCTAGGTACGACTAAAGGGCTATAAACCAATGAAGTGGGGTCATTTGTAAAGATTTGGTCATGACTCCATGTGGTAAGCTTGGTAGTAGCAGTAGTTGTACAAGTTGAACTCCGTCACTACTTCGATGGGTCTAGTGATTGACAGTGGTAGACATCGTATGCTTTACGCACTAAGTGAGAGATGTGAGGATGGTTGCTATGGATGATTTGTTTGCTATCATTATGACATGCACACCCCCACCCCCGTATTCTTTACACTATTTATTATGGCACCTTAGAGTACTGTACGATATGTGGTACTAACTCTTTGGTTGCAGGTCCAGGTTCAGGTATGGTTTAGTATACCTGTTATTGTTCTGTTTAGATGCTTATCGCTCATACCAGGCTTTATGTCTGACCCAGAGTTTTATGTCTCTTCTTATTACTCTGGGTGCTCACACGAGCAGACTAGAGACAGGTTAGCTGGTGATGCACGGGTAGATGATCCGGAGACAAGCAGGAGGCTTCCACGTAATATATATATATATATATATATATATATAGTATTATCCCTGTGTTGTTGAAGATCACTGCTTGGGCATTGGTGGTGCATCTTCTACTTTAGCTTTCTTTTGTTTAGAGACAGTAAATTTGGAAAGTTGTAATAAGCTGTATTTGGATTTCCGCTGCTCTGATTTTGATGTTGATTTTAGTTATCAGCTTATGCACTGTCTCACCTGTTTTATGTCAAGTATGTTATTATTATTATATTTTACTCCATGCGCTGTGAGACATTTTACAGGTTCTTGATCAGTTCGTTCCCTTCTTTCCTTTCTCCTGACGACCGTCCCGTACTAGTCGGGCATGTGTACAGCGCACTTTCGGAGGAAATGCAGGCTGGTGCGGGGCGGGCCGTCACACTTGCCATCCAACCGTAATCCGAAGATACAGAATCGAAAAAGAAGAACAAATATGAATTTTATCTAGATCGATGACAATACACTCTGCTTGGGTATGACCCAACTAGCCATGTTGCCCAGCCCAACTTCTGTCATATCCCGGTTGTGAGGCTAGAGGCTACGTCTATCTTCATAACATCTAATCACCATTCACTTTGAATGTCACATCGTCAAACCTGTCAATTCACTAATCGATTTCCCAAAATATCACGAGTACAAAAAGATAAGAGGAACGAATTCCTCCGCCACCAGACGTAATACATTTAAGAGATCAACTGTACGTGATTTGTTAGGTATGCTCTGTCAAACACTCGTCCATACAAGTTGTCCCAGGACTGGACAAACAGAAAGCACCATTCTAGAACAACACGACCCTTGCATTTTACTCCGTCTTCAATTTTCCTCAGCATAATCTAATTCGCAGCGCTTATGCCTATACAGAGTGGTTTTCGGATATTGTATCCAACCGGTCTCTCCGTATTAACTACGATGGTCAAAATACTTCGATAGTTGGTTATTTAACTATCGAAGTAAAAACAACAGCCATTCAAATGTACAACTAAACATCAAACAATCACTGGCCCCATTTTAATTTATATTAATTTTCCAACTTCCCATACCCTAGAAAATATACATTTTTAATGTTCGAAAGCATTCTTGTCCTTTCCCACATTTCTTATTTTCTATACTTTAGAAAATTTACTTTATTAACTTTGGAAAATATTCCCAGTTTCCATTTGATCATTTTAATCTGCAATTTATTTGCTTCTAACATTATTCACCTTAAAACGTGAATATTTCCCTTATCGGAATCTAGTATTGTTAAATCAATCTAAAGTTGGTGTTATAAATGATTAAGGTTTCATCTATCAAGTTATTTCCTAAATTATTATTCCAACTTCATTCTAATTACACGTCAACTTCTCCTTAATTACGAACCTAGCTTAGAACTTGAACTCGATTTCATATTCTATTATCAATTATTGGTTTAAAACAAAATATCTAATATTTATCAAATTCTAAATTATATAATATAATTTCTAAAAATAAATTAGTTTTAAACATTCGACTTAGTCGAGCTCTAGTTACAAATCCTTATGGATTCTTTTTCAATTCTACTTACATTTCGAACATTGAAATAAAATTCATCGTTTCCTTTGAAATGATTTCTTATTTCCTCTTTTAAATTCCCATTTAACTTAAATATCATTTATAAATCAACCTACTTGTTTAAATACCATTTAAACACGATACCGTATTCTAGCTAAATCAAGGTTAGACTCTATTATTTAAAATAATAAATAATAGATTTCCTCTTTAAAACTCGAATTCTTATCCAATATGTTTTACGATATTTCAATATCAGTTATTCTAGGGCCAGTGTGATTTTACATTCCGAACAAACAATAATCAATAACAGATTATTTATCGCATCATATAATTCAATATATGAAAACACAATATAATTGTTGAGGAATCCAGTTGGATTCCTCCAACCTGTTTCCCTGCATCCACATATGTTAGTCACATAAATAACACCCATTTCATATCAGTACGAAATATAATGGTGAATGGCATAAGTTTTCAATCGACCGTTTTATGTATATATGACGGTATATATTACTTTAGCCAAAAATTTAGTAAATCATCCAAGCATCCATCGCACACAGCATTCAACCAATCATTAAAATATAATTATAATATTTTTAAAATAGAACAGAGTTAGTGAGTTTACTCACCTTTGTGCGTTAACCGTTAAATAACGATTTGCGTCAGTTGATGGTTCCGCTTTGGTTTCATTTAAAATCAAACAGTTGTTCTTTTATGAAATCCCAGTAGCTCAGTTTTCAGTGAAATCGGTTCAACAATGTAGCTCTTGTTGCTAGAATCCAACGTGATCTGTTTTTCGTTAAATTCCTTAATTG
Source organism: Allium sativum (assembly GCA_030737875.1). NCBI lineage: Eukaryota > Viridiplantae > Streptophyta > Magnoliopsida > Asparagales > Amaryllidaceae > Allium > Allium sativum. Next base: position 458,703,469 of record CM060913.1, on the reverse strand, counting down.
TTCGTTGCTAATCACCCTGCCAACCATTTTCTTCCCTGACATCAGCTTCATCCAAGTGCACCACTTCGTGTACTTCGACAGCCTCCTCACTGCATACACGAACACCTTTTCTATGTTTCACCGTAACTAAGCTCCCCCACTTCCAAAATGTTCATGACCGATACCAATTTCCTCACTGCCTTTGATATTCATGACAAAATGGACTGATATTTATACTCTTTTGTTTCCAGTCATTTCACAAACAGGCGTTTTGATTACGATATGAACATATAAACACCTTATCAGTCCATTTGGAAAACACCAACTGTTCATCATTTCAAAACTACCGTGAACACCCACTTTATATCCTATGGCCATAACGTGCTTTTGTAAATCCTCTACCTCTCATAACAAATAACCACCAGTTTCTAAACAAAACAACTAAGTCGAACTACACTGCATGTATGCGCACAGTACACCACACTTTCCCTTAATTAAACTTTAAACTCCTGCTATTATGGAGCATCGCAACCTTTAGTGCCTTGTACTGTATGCACCCCCATCCAAAAGGAACTCACGCCACATCCTTCTTCCCATTCAAGTGCCACAATATGTATATGCTGAAAACTACTCCTTCACGTCCTTCCCGTTTTAAATCCTCTCTTAACACTCCATTTAAACACCTTATTAACGCCACAACTTTTCTATTCTTACCTTCTTCTACTGTTCATACAAACTACATACACGCCAAGTGCTCCCCTTAATCCAAACGTTGGCATCATGCCAAACAAATCTTACCCACTACAATACACCGATGTCCCCTCCCAGTAAATAACAGGCTTCAACTCGTTCCCCTCTGTTCTTCATGGAACCCCACTCACAAATACATATAGACCGTACAGTATCCTCTCCAAATATAAAACTCTAAGCACCCTACTTTATATGCCTTTTTCATCTTATACACGCTGCCCTTTCAATGCCGCTCTTTCATTTTCTTCAAGTACGCACCTGCCACTGTGCTTAACACTGTCATTTAAACCTGACCATCGCCCTCCTTACTGTCTTCATGCAAACCCCACGTGTTGCATGGAATCCCCTTTTGCCGAACAAGATTCCAGCGCCCTCTCCCCTGCACATTCATATAGCTTTCCATGCATGCACTATCACCCTCACGTCCTCCCCTCTTTCCCATATTGAACGCAAGCTTCCTATTCTGTCCACTTTCTCATTTTCTTCAAAATGAACTTCCCAAACTCCACCACACAACTACTCAGCGCTCCACTCTCTCCTCTTCCTTCCACTTGAAGGTCTTCCTTTCACGTTTTATTTTGTTATTTTTTCTTTGATTTGGTGAAGTAGTGTTTTTATTTTGGTGAAACTTTTGGTTATTGTTATTTTCCTAAAGAAGATAAAACGAACTGAGAGGTGTCCATATATTTATATAGAAAGTTACTTGCATTTGAAGTTTTAGGATTGAGGCTAAAGGGCGCAGCCATGTCCTTAGGCATGTCCGCATTAATTAATTAATGTGTGTGACCATGACAGGAGATAGCTAGCGTTGATATTTTTTTATTAGGGTGGGTATTATTTTATACATCCCATTGTCCTCGCACCCACCCATGTTATTTACTTATGTTTCCTGAACAAGTGAACGCCTTTGATATTTAAAGGGGAAGTATGCTTCAGCCTTAAGATATAGGCAATAGTATAGGGTAATGGGATGCTTCAGCTAAGGGTAAGCTAAGGGTAGGTTATGGTGTGTAAGTTATTTAAGGTATGGGGTTGTTTGCTTAAATTGAAAGCAGTAGGGAATAGATTAGGCTGCGTGATTTGATTTTTAGTATGGAGCATTTATTTGATGTAGATGTAGTTTTCGTCTGCATTAAGTTTTAGGGTAGGAAAAGAAATATGGTCTACAATATTATTTTAGTATCTTGCGCAAATGTAGGGTTGAGGCTGTATAGTCCTTGGCAGTGCCGGTCCAAATTTTTGGTTGCATAAGCCCAATCAAATTTTGTTGCCCACTAGTTAATAATATGCATTTTTGTTAAATGTCAATAAGCACAAAATAATGTCAAAACAACAAATTACAAAATATTAACTTTTCATACAAAAGTTATTGCATATTTTCATCAAATAGGCTACAATACTAAATTTAAAGAGACATAAATTCAAAATTTTACCTTTTACATAAAATAATGACAAATTTTCTTAATTTACAGGAAAAATGCTTCTTGCATTTTTTTGTAACAAATTCTTCAATTAAATTATTATAATCAAGTTTCTCTGCAAACACGCTTTCTATTGAAATTATTACAAGTTCGTTCTTTTGTTCCTGTGACATGTTGTTTGAAGATTATTTTAATAAATTTGAATCAAGAAAATGTCTCCCGTTGGAAGCAAACATAACTTAACATTTTCATCATCTATATAATCTACCCATTTACATTATTTACAAAATGTTTACTTAAATGTTCAATTATATGTTTGCGATCAGTTCTGCAATAAAAGGAATCATCTAATTTGTTGTTATCCATTACTAAATAAATACATCTATATTCTAAACTGAACTAATTTAATTTGCTATTTTATCTCAGCTCATGCATCAAAAAATAAATAATTTCATTTTGAAATTTAAAAAAAAGGCACATTTGGTTCCAATTTGACTTCTTTGTTTCCAACTTGCACTACATAGAAAAGGAAAAGATGATTTATTTATTTTTTAAATTCTTGGTCATAGGACAAAAGACAGACAATAGAGAATATGAATTATTTTCCATACTTTTGTTATGTATGGAGACAAGAAAAATCAAATCAACTTGTTTTCTACATTCTAGCTAATTTCATTTTTGAAAATTGCTTTTTTCCCAAAAGCAAATAGGAAGTGCGTATTTTTTTCTTAAATGAAACACAAAACAACAAATCAAACAAGGCTTAAGATTCTTATATTCTCAATATACCAAAAATAGTAAAGAATATACATTCAACACTAAGCATAGAAAGAAATAGAAGAAGATCGAATAACCAATCCGCACAACACAATGCTAAGTCTGGAGACAAAAGAAACCTTGATTTAATTCTCATGCAAGAAGTCACAACAACAGACAAAAGGCATGATATTAGAATATGTGAAAAGTGTCATTTGAGAACTGAGAAGCAGGAACACATAATGATTGAATAGGTTGTTTTTGAACACTTTTCATTTTTGTTGCCCTGTTATAGCGGGTTGCCCTATCACAGGGGCTTACTGGGCTTGCCTCTGGGCCACCTCTGTTCCTTGATTGGCAAAGCAAGACCATTATATTTAAAAATAATTAGTGTACTGTATTTTGTAAGATTTTATGTTCATATTCGAGCTGTTACAGACAGAAATAAAAATACAGTCGTGTCCCGTGAGGTGCCACGATCCCAAAAATATAATAATGTTGGTAAGTTGACTCATATTTTGAAAACCCAAAATATTGATATAGGGTGCAAAATACTCCAAATAAAAAGTTGTGTATTAATTAATTAAAAATTACAGTAAAATTCTAAAAGTTAAACTATAGCTATGTCTCAAAAGAATCTTGTTCAAATTCGAATCCAGTTAAATAAACCATTACGGTCGATGAACAATTCTATAACGACTATTTGAAAATTTGATTTGGACATATCTTGCAATCTATAAGACGAAATCTTGATTTTTCTCTTCCATTAGAAAAATACAATTTAACAAATTCCAACGTTTCTTGTTTCGAACAAATCCGGTTTATAACGAGTCCTGTATACTCAGTTGAAGTTCAGAACGTTAAATTACGAACTGTCGCGATATTATGGGCTCGATTATATTTAATATATATTTTTATACATTCAACTTCATTTTAATTAGTATATAAATCCACTTATATTACGAATTCAATATTTAAACTGATTTAAATATTCAAGTACAAACCGATAGAAATGCGGGACGTTACACTATTTTGTCACTTTTACGTACGATTGTTCTAATTTCACTTATGTTTATCTTATGAAAAAAACAATGCATTTGAACATGTTTAAAACATAAAAAACTAAAATTGAAAATCCATCCAATAAGAAAATTAAGAGACGTCATAGTGATAGAGGAATAGAATATGAATCTAGTTCAATTCTGGAATTCTATAAACTACATGGTGTAATACATGAGAGAACTGTACCTTATTCACCTGAAATGAACGAAAAAACCGGACCTTTACCGAATTGATTATTGCCATTTAATTAAATTTGGGTGCAGGAGAACATTAGTGGGGGTTATATTATTAACTCTGTGTTATGTTTTAAATAGAATCCCTAAATCAAAAAGTAAAATGTCACCTTTTGAAATTTTGAAGAATTACAAACCCGGTGTGTCTTATTTTAGAACTTGTGGATTTTGGCATATGCTCGTATTCCAGACCCTAAGTGAATAAAATTGGCAAGTAAAGCATATGTATGTGTATTTATTAACTATGTTTAATAGCTAAGCATTAGATTTTTTGATTTAAGTACACATAACATAATTAAATCAAATGATGCTGATTTTTATGAATCGAAATTTCCTTTTAAATTAAGAAATTGTGGGAGCACATCAAGTAATCATATGCCTATTAGAACATAATTTAATGAATATTCTAAAAATCAACTTAGAACAAGTAAAAGAGCTAGAACCACAAAAGATTTTGGTTTTGATTTTTGTGCTTTTACTGTAGAGAGGATCCCTTAAACCTCCAAGAGGCCTTACCATCTTTAGATGTCAATTTTTGGAAAGCGGCTATAAAGAATTAGATGGATTCTTTGGAATTCAATAAGACTTGGCACTTAGTAGATTTACCACCAAGTTGTAAACCAATAGGTTGTGAATGGGTAATTAAAAGAAAATTAAAATCTGATGGCACAGTCGATAAATATAAAATACATTTAGTAGCTAAAGGTTTTAAAAAAAAGAGAAAACATAGACTTTTTAGACATTTTTTCACTTATAACTAGAATTACATCCATTCGAGTATTAGTTTCATTTGCATCTATTCATAATTTAATGATACATATGCTAAAACTGCCTTTTTAATGGTGAATTAGAAGAGTAAATCTATATGGACCAACCTGAAGGATTTGTAGTTCCTGGTCAAGAACATAAAGTTTGCAGATTAGATAAATCATTATATGGGTTAAAACAAGCCCTTGTGCAATGGCATGAAAAATTTGATAACTTGGTAATCTCATATGGTTTTAAAGTTAATGAAAATGAAAAATGCACTTATTATAAATCCGAGAATGGCATTTGTACTATCATATGTTTTTATGTGGATGACCTACTTATTTTTGGGTCAAACATTCATGCCATAAACACTGTTAAATCTTTGTTAACTGCCAATTTCGATATGAAATATCTAGTTGAAGTGTGCTTAATCCTTGGTATTAAGATTACTAGATCCGAAAAGGTACTTTCTTTGAATCATTCTCATTATATAGGGAAGATTCTAAAGTAAAAAATTACTTTGATTGCAAACCAGCACGTACACCGTATAATCCCAGTGTAATGCTATTTAAAAACACTGGTGAAGATGTAAGACAGTCTGAATATGCAAGCATCATCTGCAGCCTTTGGTATGCCATTGACTGTACTAGACTTGACATTGCCTATGTCATGGGATCATTGTACAAGTTTACAAGTACACCTAGTATAAAGCATTGACATGCTATTGAGAGGGCCATGAGATACTTCAAACGAACTATGAATCTTGGATAACATTATGAAAAGTTTCCAATTGTTCATAAAGGTTATTGAACACTTTATTTGATGATTCAAAAGCGTCCAGTGGCTATATATCTAGCATTGTTGGAGGACTTGTTTCTTGGAAATCCAAAAAACAGAATATTATGGCTCAGTCTACTATAGAGTCTGAGATGATAGCACTAGCCATAATTTGTGAAGAGGAAGAGTACTTGAGAAATCTGCTAGCTGAGATTCCCTTATATGTAAGAAAAACTTATACCAGCAGTGTTGATTCATGGCGATAGTACCGCAGCTATTGAAAAAGTACAGAACCATTATTATAACGGCAAGACACGATATATACATTGTAAGCATAGTACTGTTGGAGAGCTACTCTCTTCAGGTACTGTTAGAGTGGATCACATACGCAGTGATGAAAACTTGGCAGATCCTTTGACTAAAGGATTCTCCAGAGAGAAAGTCCTTGATACTTCAAAAAAGATTGGACTATTGCACTTAGATTGTCGAGTCAAGCACAATGGTAACCCAATCTAATGACGTGAGATCCCAAGAACAAGGTTCAACGGATAGAAACAATAGTATAACGATAAGGATTGAACATGCTATTTTTATATGCTAAGAGGCATGTATTCCTGAAGTGATTAAGGATGAGTTAATAAAAACTCTTAGTGAGATCTATACACTATTTGGAGTGTAGTACCTATCTTCAGGAAACTACCGATAGACTCACCTATGTGAATGTGGAAATGTGGTCGTTTTCTACGGAGAGTTGGGCACAATTTCTAGGGCATTCACTAAACTGTGATAGACGTGCACGGCCATAAACGCACGAGCTTATTGGATTGCACTAAAAAGAAGGTTGTGTGTGGTCTGATGTTAGGAATAGAGTTCAAGACCACGTGTCACTCTACAAAAACTGAATCTTATCGAATATTCAAAGGTTCAAGTCAGAAGACACCTTGGTTTATGCACAATCTTATGTTTTTTTTAAACTACTCAAAAAAATATTTTCTAAAAATTCAAGTGGGGGATTGTTGGTAACATTTTGTATATATAGTAAATTTGTTTTTTAAAAAATTACAGTTACTAAGAATTTGTTATTGAGCCATTATTGGGATTGAGCAGTTACACTAACACAACGGTCATATATTTATGTGACTTTTTACCGAGCTGTTACAAAAACAAATGGTTTTAAAATATTGCTATGAATGATAATAAATTAAAACTAATTAATATTCATCACTTTTGAAATGTATACAATTTACATGTTATAAATTGTAGTTTTTTGGCCATTTCTTTTATTTATTATGATATTAATTTTGATCCAACTTTCCTCCCACTAACATAGCGAACGTTACATTTTTGCATTCTATCTATATAAAAATGGAATAGATAAAGCAAGATATATAACAATTTTTCCATCTTCTTGTCTCTTCAAAAACCTTCTTATCTTCATTGGAAAAAAATCACTACTAAAATAAAAGAGCAATGCAATTTTTTAATTTGAGTGCAAATCAGACTCAATTCTTTTATGCGGGCAAATTGATATTGAAGAAGAGGTTGTTTTATCAGTGAAAGGAACGAACTGTTTTGGACCATTGAGCAGATCACCAAAAATAATTTCAAGAGACCGACTTTATACGTGACTCATCTATTGTTTTTCCAATAAAAACAGTCAAAATGGTAGGTAGACAATATATAGACTTGTATTTTGGTATAATGGACAAACAATTATTAGATCGGAACTAAGTGGAGTTGAAAATCGTTGAAAATGTACTTAACTGCAATTATGATCATTTAACAGATCAACGAAAAAAGAAAAGATTAAATGATTTAAAGTAAACGTTACTACATATCCATGGTTTAAAGCATCATGTTCACAAAAATTTACAAAAGAAAATTATCACAACAGCAATTCAGAGCGGAGAGAAGTAGGGATGAGAAAATGGTTGGTTCGATTTGAAATTGATCAAAAATGTTGAAAACCAAAATAAGTGTAACATCCGTGATTTTTGACCGTTCAAATCGACAATGATTCTCAATGTTGACTTAAACAAATCAAAAATACGGATAGTTATTGGGATTTATATAAGAAAAAGAAGAGAAGAAGAAAAACAAACACGGAATCTCACAGCGAAAGGACAAAATATAATAGAAAAATAACAGTTTATGAAGCTGTTAAAACATACATTTGATTATATTTTACAACAATTATCAGAGTTAATAATCATAAACATACCAATTATTTGCAGCGGAGTAATAATAATGAATATGTCTGTTGAGCTCCATCTTCATCTTCATAACCTTGTCTTCAATAACTGAAAACGAAGGCTGACCCAAGCATAAATGAAAAGACAAAGACACTTGGATCAGAACTAAAATATTCTCATAATAGTTCGACCAAATTCATGCGATAATATGAGTGCAATAACTTAAGAGATGTTACAGGAATTTCCATCTCCTAAGGATCCGTTAAACTAGATACTATATAATATAATACGCTATTATAATAGTGTATATGGTTAAATATAAAATATTAAAATAGTGTAAGCGAGATTACCATTATTACCCTTACACCGTTTATACCGTTTCCGTACAGTTTGCATATAACACACTAGTACGTCAGCGGATAGGGATGCGCCGTGATACGACAATGTTAAATCAAAATCGTAGGGGGCTCGATCAGGATAATATGACAAGGCACACGAAGAATGCCTACAGTATGAATATACTAGTTGCACGCCCGGACTGGTGGTAACGCACAGCCGCGACTACCACCCACCTCGGACAACACTCCCAAATCACGAATGTGCATCAAATCAAATCAATCAAACTGAGGGACAATAGTAATAAAGGAAGAAGTGTTGCCGATGGAGGTAGCTAACCCAACTTTGTCACGATATAGCCCTGTTTTAGTCATTTTAATTATGACCCGAAGGTCAAGGACATCCATCATCGTTCTCTTTCTTCGAATCCAGTAATCGCCTCCAAATCCATCCTACTTCATTCTGGAACTCCACCGCGTACACAATTGTTAAAGTGGTTTTCGGTATTGGTAGAGAATATGACAATATCTGATTCCGGTCTCTTTAACAACCAATCTTTTACATTTTTCACACGTCTCGGTTCTTTTACATTTCAAAGGGGTCCATACTTCATACCAAAATATCAGATTTCATAAAAAGTCATTTCAATATTCAAGATACAATATTATTCATAATAAAATCTCTATTTAAAGCAATTTAAAATCTTGAAACAATTTCAACTTTAAAATAATTTGAATATTAAAATAGTTTAGATATATAATATAAATAATTTGAAAATAAGTAATTTGTATTTAAAATAGAATTTCAGATTTAGTAAAATCTAAAGGTAAATTATTAAAATAATTTATAAAATAAATAGTTAAATGTTAAAATAGTTAATTTAAAATAAATAATAAAATGAAATAGTTATAAGGTAAATAGTTTACAAAGAAAATTATTATTATAAAAATAAAATAGTTTATAAAATGGTTTTAAAATAATGTAGTTGGAATTAGAATCATATCTTCAAAATTTAACCAAACAGGAAATCATATTTCAGTTTCAAATCAATTCGACTAAATTTCGATATGTTAATTTAAAAGGATTTGACTTCCCATTCATAATTAACTCGATTCAAAAGTTCGATTTCAAACAATTTGGTTTAAGAATCTGATTTAATAATTAAATTTCAATTATAATTCTCATTTTGAATTATTCATTTATAAAAATCTCGAGTTCACGGTTTAGTTATTACTATAAATCAGGTTAATTTAAAGTAATATCAAAGATGGATAAACAATTCAGTTTTGATAAATTTAGTCCATATTCAATTCAGTTAACTTCAGTTATCCACATTTACAAATTCTATTAAAATTGGAAATTTTAATTCCAAAGCTCAAGGTCCAAATTTAAAGAAAATCGATTAATAATGTCATTTGTATTGTCTTTAAAATAATATTCCAAAATTTAAGATTAAACACAATTTTTATTTAAACAACCGGTGTCCATATATAATTTGTTATCCTATGGCCAAGTAATACTTAAAATTTAATTTTAGTATTTTGGGAAAGGATATATATCATTTTAATCCAAATCAGGGTCATAGATATTTATCATTTCAACCTACGTTCTTAATTCATTTTAATGATTAATCTCGGGTTTATTTGATGCCCATAACATCTAGGGTAATGGTTGGGATTAATCAACAAAAATCAACAATATATAAAAACAATGTCAATAACAAGGTGGATTACATATTAACACATTTAATATATAAATTTAGGGCATACATCAAAATCAACACATCTAAACAGTTCAATAATATTAGTTACTAGTCATTAGGTATGAGTTTTTTTTATTATTAGTATCAATAAAAATAGAAATTAATCTATAATAGTACAAATTATATAACAGTTAAATTAAATTATACAGTCTATGTCGATTTAACATAAATATGCAATTTAAACAATCAAACAGCAAACAATAAAATCATATCATGACATGAATTTGATTTTACTAAAATCAAATATTTTTGTTAGATGTGATTGAGTTTAATCACTCACCTTTGGTTCTGAACGAGAGTGAAATCCGAATTTTAGCCCAAAAATTAACGTTCTCAGAATCAGTTCAAATCAGTGCCATCGCGAAGAGCTCGTTGGTACGATTCCAACGCAATTTATTTCATCCAAAACCGACCTCGTAGCAGAAAGTTATAAGCGTTTAAACATTTGAATTTTAAAATTTTAAAATAAAAAAATATTTACCATTATCCTATTAAAGCCCACCACGTCAGCAGCTTCTTGGTCCACTCCTTCTTCGTCGCCTTACAGCCAAAACCCACTGAACCCAAAATCGCCCTCTTCCTTTCGACCTCGCGCCCACCTCGTAGCCTCGCACCACGATCCAACCGCACCGCCGTGTGCGCCTCCTCCAAAGCTTCCACTTGACACCAGCGTCGTCCTTGCGGTGGTCCCCAGCGAGCCCAAAAGCACTTCGACGCACAACACTTCAGATCGAGATTTCGCTCTCATCGTTGCTTTAAACTATATCATGTCTGCATGGAATCGAAGAGGAGATCGAGGGCTTGAACTTTCCTGCTATAGTCATCTGATATCGTTGAGCGGACTAAGAGATAATAAGAGGAGAAGATCGCATGACCTCAGCCATTAAAATTAGCATACGGCGGCTTAGGGAATTTAGGGTTTGAGTTATTATTTTAATAATAAATTTTGCATGTATTTAAGCCGAAATTAGAACTGAGTCCAAATTAGGCCCGCGTACTGCCTAATAATAGGTTTTGACGCCTTCTGAACACAATGGGATATGTTTCAAGACCCAATTCCAAAGTCTATAGCAGTTTCTTCTAAAATCGTTTATTTAACTGAATTATACATATAAATTTATACGCGTTTTAATTTCTTATGATCAAACTAAAATTCCAATGGCTACGAAATTTTAGATCATAAAATAATTTACCATTTCTGATTCAATAAAATTAATTTCACCAGATCCTAAGATTGTTTACAAAAATATAAAATTCACATATCTGTAAATAAGATATTCAAATTTAACTTTAAAATTGAAATCAACAATTTAAAATCTCAAATCAAAAATAAAATTCAAATAAATTTCATAAATAAATTTTCTTTTATATGAATTTAAATAGTGATTCCAAAATACTTCAATTTTTGTATTTCAATTATAAATTACATAAATCAAAATATTTCAATATATAAGTTTCAAATATCATTATAAATCGACATATCAAAATAAAAAATTTATATTTAAACCAACGTTGTCCAAAATTACATTAAATTTAATAATTTAAATTATCGCAAAATCTTAGGATGTTACACTTTCCGCCACTTAAAACTTTTCATCCTCGAAAAGACGTAGTAAGAAGGTTGTCAATTTATATATGTTTAGCCATATAATTTCTCAAATTCCAAATTTTAAAACATATATTTTATTAATACTTTAGTTTTAAAGTGCGAATTACCCTACCTTTATTTTTCTGAAAATATGAATTACACATATCTTAAAATCTACAAGTCGAAATCTAAAATTTTCTCTTTCATTAGAAAATTATATTCCAATAGATCCAAAAAATTCTTGTGTCAAAGAATTTTGATTTATTTTGGATCCTATACATTCATTTAAACTTCAATTCGGAAAATTACGAACTAAAGCTTCGCGACGAGCTCGTTTTAATTAAATTTAATTAATTCTTTCATTCTTCATTTAAATTTATAATTTATATACCAATTCACTTTTATTTTCACAAAACAAGTTAAACATTTATTTTCGACTTGGTAATATCGATTATCTTTAATCGTCGAATATCTAACCATCAATAGCAATACAATTTAATTCATAGCTAAATAATTCACTTCATCAGCTTATTTCATTGACATGGTTTATTTGCATTAGATATTGAATTTAATTTCAAAGCTAACTAAGTATACATAGTTCATTTCAACAATTTGAAATTCATTAACTATTCAAGAACTTAAAATTTTCAACTTCGGGTTCGTTTCCAAATCAACTTTAAAATAATATATATATATAATCTTTTATATCATCCCATAATTTAAAGGATTTAAATTGAATCCAAATTTCCAAACAAAGTAAAAAAATTCTTAAGTGGTCTCCCCCAATTTGTTTTCGGAAAATAATGTCTATACTGTGTGCAATCATCACCGAAATCATTTTCCAAAGGAAAAAGGGGAAGTATACACTTATTTCAAAATTCATTTGAAAACAATTTCTATATGAAACAACTTTTAAAATATATATATATATATATATATATTATTTCAAACCATTTGCAAAACAATATTACAAAACCACTGGAAATTAAATTCTCAAATTCATATTTAACTTCTTATTTCATTACAAATTAAATTTCAATACTTCATTTTACTTAAATCATTCAATAGCCAATATTTTTAATTATTGATTAATCGAATGATAAATGATGAAAATCCAATATTATCATCAACAAAATTCAAAATTCATATATTTTCAAATAATTCTAGATATAAATAAAATATAATTCAAAACAATATTATGTCAATAAGTCCTATTTGAGTATTTAGAAATCCCTATCGATGCCTTGGCGTCCCAAGTACCGAGCAGAATTCAAAAATACTCAAACGAACAAACCGACATAATACAAAATCATTTTATATCAAAATTACAAGTATTTTCTCTCATATACACTCAAATTCATTCTAGAGTATTACTACCCTATCTCTAATGAGTTAATCCCAAATAGAGCAAAGGTTATTGTTAAACCAAAGCTCTGATACCAAATGTAACATCCGTGATTTTTGAACGTTCAAAGCGACAATGATCCTCAATGTTGACTTAAAAAAATTAAAAATGCGGACAGTTATTGGGGTTTATATAAGAAAAAGAAGAGAAGAATTAAAAAAACACAGAATCTCACAGCGGAAGGACAAAATATAATAGATAAATAATAGTTCATGAAGCTGTTAAAACATACATTTGATTATATTTTACAACAGTTATCAGAGTTAACTCTCATAAACATACCAATTATTTGCAGCGGAGTAATTATAATGAATACGTCTGTTGAGCTTCATCTTCATCTTTATAACATTGTCTTTAATAACTGAAAACTCAGGCTTACCCGAGCATAAATGAAAAGACAAAGACACTCGGATCAGAACTAAAATATTCTCATAATAGTTAGATCAAATTCATGTGATAATATGAGTGCAATAACTTAAGAGATGTTATGGGAATTTCCATCTCCTAAGGATCCGTTAAACTAAATACTATATAATATAATATGCTATTATAATAGTGTCTATGGTTAAATATAAAATATTAAAATAGTGTAAGTGGGATTACCATTATTGCCCTTACACTATTTATATAGTTGTCGTACAGTTTGCATATAACACACTGGTACGTTGGCGGATAGGGATGCGCCGTGATACAAAAACGTTTAATCAAATCACAGGGGGCTCGATCAGGATAATATGACAAGGCACACGAGGAATGCCCAGAGTATGAATATACTAGTTGCAAGCCCAGACTGGTGGTAACACATTGCCGCGACTACCGCCCACCTCGGATAACACTCCTAAATCACATATGCGCATCAAATCAAATCAACCAAACCGAGGGACAATAGTAATAAAGGAAGAAGTGTTGCCGAAGGAGGTAGCTAACCCCACTTGGTCACGGTATAGCCCTGTTTTAGACATTTTAATTATGACCCGAAGGTCAAGGACGTCAATCATCGTTCTCTTTCTTCAAATCCAGTAATCGCCTCCAAATCCATCCTACTTCATTCTGGAACTCCACCGCGTACACAGTTGTTAAAATGATTTTCGGTATTAGTAGAGAGTATGACAATATCTGATCCCGATCTCTTTAACAACCAATCGTTTACATTTTTCACACCGGTCAGTTCTTTTACATTTCAAAGGGGTTCATACTTCATATCAAAATATCAAATTTCATAAAAATTTATTTCAATATTCAAGATAGAGTATTATTCATAACAAAATCTCCATTTAAAGCAATTTAAAATTTTGAAACAATTCCAACTTTAAAATAATTTGAATATTAAAATTGTTAAATATATTTAAAATAGTTTAGATATATAATTGAAATAGTTTGAAAATAAATAATTTGTATTTAAAATAGAATTTCAAATTTAGTAAAATCTATCGGTAAATTATTAAAATAGTTTATAAAATAAATAGTTAAATACTAAAATAGTTAATTTAAAATAAATAATAAAATAAATAGTTATAAGGAAAATAGTTTATAAAGAAAATTACTATTATAAAAATAAAATGGTTTAAAAATAATATAGTTGGAATTAGAACCATATCTTCAAAATTTAACCAAACAGGAAATCATATTTCAGTTTCAAATCAATTCGACTAAATTTCGATATCTTAATTTAAAAGGACTTGACTTCCCATTCGTATTCAGCTCAATTCAACAGTTTGATTTCAAAAAATTCGGTTTAATAATCTTGATTTAAAATAAAATTTTAGTTATAATTCTCACTTTGAATTATTCGCTTATAAAAATCTTATGTTCACGGTTCAATTATTACTATAAATCAGGTTAATTTAAAATAATATTAAATATAATTAAACAATTCAATTTTGATCAATTTAGTTCATATTCAATTCAATTTAACTTCAGTTATCCACATTTACGAATTCTATTAAAATTGAAAATTTTAAATCCAAAGCTCTAGGTCCAAATTTAAAGAAAATAGATTAATAATGTTATTTGTTTTGTCTTTAAAATAATATTCCAAAATTCAAGATTAAAAACAATCTTTATTTAACCAACCGGTGTCCATATTTTATTTTCTATCCTATGGCCAAGTAATACTTAAAATTTAATTCTAGTATTTTGGGAAAGGGTATATATCATTTCAATCCAAATCAGGGTCATAGGTATTTATCATTTCAACCTACGTTCTTAATTCATTTTAATGATTAATCCTGGGTTTATTTGATTCCCGTAACATCTAGGGTAATGGTTGGGATTAATCAACAAAAATCAATAACATTTATAAACAATGTTGATAACAAGATGGATTACATATTAACACATTAAATATATAAATTCAATGCATACATCAAAATCAACACATCTAAATAGTTCAATAATATAAGTTACTAGTCATCAGGTATGAGGTTTTTTTTTATTATTATTATTATCAATAAAACTAGAAATTAATCTATAATAGTGCAATTTATACAACAATTAAATTAAATTATACAATCTATGTTGATTTAAAGTAAATATGTAATTTAAAAAATCAAATAGCAAACAATACAATCATATCATGACATGAATTTAATTTAACTAACAATCAAATATTTTAGTTAGATGTGAGTGAGTTTAATCACCCACCTTTGGTTCTGAACGAGATTGAAATCCGAATTTTAGCCCAAAAATCGATGGTCTCAGAATTAGTTCAAATCAGTGTCATCGTGAAGAGCTCGTCGATATGATTCCAACGCAATTTATTTCGTCCAAAACCGACCTCGTAGCAGAAAGATATAAGTGTTTAAACATTTGAGTTTTAAACTATAAAAATAAATAACAATTTACCCTTCCTATTAAGGCCTGCCACGTCAACATCTTCTTTGTCCACTCCTTCGTCACGCTACAGCCAAAACCCACTAAACCCAAAACCGCCCTCTTCCTTTCGACATCGCGCCCACCTCGTAACCTTGCACCACGATCCAAATGCACCGCCGTGCGCGCCTCCTCCAGAGCTTCCACTCGACACCAGCGTCGTCCTTGCGGTTGTCCCCAGTGTCCCCAAAAGCACTTCGTCGTGCAGCAATTCAGATTGAGATTTCTCTCCCATCGTTGCGTTAAACTATATCATGTCCGCATGGATTCGAAGAGGAGATCGAGGGCTTGAACTTTCCTGCTAGAGTTGTCTGATATCGTTGAGCGGATGGAGAGATAATAAGAGAGAAGTTCGCACGACCTCAGCCATTAAAATTAGCATATGGCACCTCAGGAAATTTAGGGTTTTGAGTTATTATTTTTATAATAAATTATCGTTTTGTGTGTATTTAAGCGGAAATTCGGACTGAGTCCAAATTAGGCCCGCTTACTGCCCAACAATAGGTTTCGACGCCTTCTGAACGCAATGGGATAGGTTTAAAGGCCCAGTTCCAAAGTCTATAGTAGTTTCCTCTAAAAATCGATTATTTAACTGAATTGTACATAAATTTATATGCGTTTTAATTTCATACCATCAAACTTAAATTCCGATGGCTACAAAATTTTAGACCATAAAATAATTTACCATTTCTGATTTAATAAAATTAATTTCGCAGGATTCTAATATTATTTGGAAAAATGTAAAATTCACATATTTATAAATAAAATATTCAAATTTAACTTTAAAATTGAATTCAACAATTTAAAATCTGAAATCAAATCAAAAATAGAATTCAAATAAATTTCATCAATAAATTTTCTTTTATATGAATTTCAATATTAATTCCAAAAAACTTCAGCTTTTGTTTTTCAATGATAAATTACATAAATCAAAATATTTCAATATATAAGTTTCAAATATCATTATAAATCAACATATCAAAATAAATTTTTTATATTTAAACCAACATTGTCCACAATCACATTAAATTTAATAATTTAAATTATCGCAAAATCTTAGGATGTTATAATAACCATTCAAGAAACATAAACTAAACCAAACCAAACCGGTTTTTTTTTTTTTTTTTTTGAAACCAAAACTAATCGAATCGATTATATTTGGTTCGGTTAGGTTGGTTACTTGGTTTATTTGGATTATCACAGGATCTAAATAGATCTTCTGATTGTTGATATAATATAAGATTTAAATAACTAGTTGAAATAACATAATGCAAACATTTTAGAAAATAATTTTTTCTTCTAAAACTGTTGATATGAATCAAAGAAAAATAATATTGTTATGGAATATAGTAAACAACAGCATTGTTAATGGTAATTTTTTACTATGAAATAAATTAATTTTTTAATTTGGTTTAATTGATTGGTTCGGTTTTCAAATATTGAAAACCAAACCCGACCAACAAACCGAAGTGATATAAAAATAAAAAATAAAACCAACCAATTAATTTATGAACCAAACTGACTAAACCTAATTGGTTTTGTTAGTTTAATTGGTTTTAACAAATAAATGCTCAGCCCTAGAGGGCAGTCCACACTACAAATAGTGAAAGAATTTGGAAAGCCACTTACTTAAAAATTTGAATATAAGAGATGATAAATCAAACATACGCATCGTAGTTTGCAAAGATAGGACACACAAAACGAACCCACAGGAAAGTGATCACAAGGACAAAATTTAAGGCTTTTTTAACCATAAGGACTGCCCATTATAATTTTAATCACAAGGAAAAGGGTAATTAAAATTTTAATCATAAGGACAATACACTACGCCATAGATGGCCTATCGCAACTAAAACCCATGGTGTTGCTAACTATAATGTTACCATTGCTATGTTGTTTTTTGTCTATTGCAACGCACGCTTCAATATGTTAGCTTATGTATCAGCAGGATGTTGCAGTAGATCTAGATATATTTTAATAAAAAAAATTAAAAAAAATAATAAACCTAGGCTATCCACACCTTTAGTTAAAACAAAATCTTGGTTGTCCATCCACCCTATCAATCCGCACCTCAGCTAAATTTATTTCCCCCTTATATTTTCATTTCCCCGCTTTTTTTCAGTACATTCTCTACCCCCAAATTCCCAAAATCAATCCGATACCTAAATTTCCAAAGTCAATCTAATCTCAAAACCCTATCGAGTATTTTCAAGTCACGAAATCCATAATCATGCCCAAATCCAAACTAGCCGCAGCGAGAGCTGCAAAAGAGGGTAGTGATAAATATCTTATTACCCTAGAACCATTGGTGGATAATAGCAGAAGTAGAAGGTAATCGATACGCAGGGATGCCTCAAAGTACATTATTTTACCGTCTTATTATATATTGTATTATTATTGCAAGATGAACCCTTTATCGTAGCATAACAGGAATGATCAGTTGATGAAGTTTATATCGATTGACAGGAGATGAATTACAAAAATTGAAGAATAAAGAGGGATAATTATTCGTTTTGTTATTTGTCACAGGTAAGCGCTGGTACAACTAGAAGAGGGATAAATAGTCTATGTTTACTTTTCTATCCCCTTATACCTCATGTCATTGAAAAAGAGAGAAAGGGGAGTTCATATATGAATTCTCTTCTCAGTGCAACTCCTGGTGATGTGTTGGATCATGCTATAGATACTGAAGTAATGAAGTATAACGATTTCATTATACTAGTATATCTTACTTTTCCTTTGCTCTTATTACATTCAAAACTATTATACTGTCTAAGTATTTATCATTTCTCAGATTCAAGAAACTAAAATGAAGAAAGACCGGTATAAACGTTAACCACTGGTAAGATATGAAAATCAAAATATAAGCTTGTAATTTTATTGTCAAATAGCGAAGATGAAAATGGGGTGTGAAAATATAAGCTTATAATTTTACATGGTTTAAGGCTTCTCCAGATGTTGTTCCTATGAGTAATTTTCTAAATTCAAAGTTTATCAAAAAGTGTAGAATTGACTATCTTGATTTCTACATTCAGGTTCAGGAATGGATTAATCCTTCGGCTCAACTAAAGTTGTTAAAAATGAATATTGATACGGACAGGTAACTTGTTTATAGGGTTAGCCATGTGAGTACTATTTACAGAGTTAGCCGCCTTTATTTCTAAATTTCTAGTCAAAGCACTATAAATTTGTGTTTTTCCGTTTTTCTCCTTTATCCTACTGAAGCCATTAAGAAAGGAAGTAGTTTGTATATGTAACGACCCGCATTCTACGCATCATAAGATCGTAGAATATTTATTTCTGTCACATACGAAGTCGTATGGTCATGTAACTTTGGGAGACGACTATTAGGGTCATTTCCCATGTTCATGATTTTTCCCGATTTTTAAATGACCATTTTACCCCTAGTTGGCACTGTTTTTGCCATAACTTTTGACTGAAAAGGAATTTTGACCTGAAACAACTCCCATTAGCCTCGAATGAAGGTTTCTCTTTCCGTAGAGTGGTCACATTAGCCAAACGGACTTACCGTTTGGGAGATATGGCTGAAACAAGTTTCTGATGGTGAAAAACAGCTTAATTGGGCTTAACCGGGTGATTAGCAGCTAGGCCCAAGGGGAATTTCGGGTTTAGGGGTATATAGGGGCTGATTAGGGTTAGAAAACATTTCTTTAGACATTTTCCAGCCGCCACTTTCATTCCTCTTGACCTAGCCATGGCCTCCACTCTCTAAATCTCTCTAAAACACCCAAAAATCACTTTCTAATTGAAGATTAGGCTTAGCAAACATCAAATCAAGGAGTATTAGCACGAGAACCGAGGTAGAGCTGCTGTGTAAGATTGGGAACAGCGCCAAATCAGAGAATATTTCAGTTTTGGGGTTTTAGTTGTGGCCAAGGTGAGTGATAGCATCGTTTTGACACTAATTACAGTTAATTAAGGGTAATTAGTGAAGATTAGCGAATTTATACACTAATAAATTCTGGAAAAATGTTTAGAAATTCTTAAATAATATTTCATGCCTCTGTTAGAAAATTTAGACGATTTGATTAAGTTTTACTAAGTATGTGCTTAAACATGATTAAGAAGGATTATAGGAAAATGTGAGGTTTTAGCCACTTTTGATCTATTTTGATTCATATGGATTGTTGTTTGATGTTTGGGGTTGCTCTTACATATTGCTATGACTCTATGGTATGTTTTATGATTGATTAGAATAGTTAAATTGGTCGAAAACGTCGTCGAATGGCGTAGAAAGCTCGCTGGAAAGTTGCAGAAAAGTGCAGATCCCGAACCGGTTCGAATCGGAGCAGGGGTCGGATCGGACTAGTGAACTGGCCAAGGGAATCCGAACTGGATTGGGACTTGTCACTGGAAGGAGCTTAGCAGGAAGGAAGGTCATTGCTTAGAGTTGGAGTGGACAGAAGATCGGATCGGAGCAATAGAGCAGATCGGATCGGAGAAAGGGAACAGGACGGATCGGAGCAGGCAAACAAGTCAAACAGAAGGAATCAGATCGGATGAACTACCTCCGAACCGAACTCAAGCAGAGACACCCGAACCGAACCGATATCTGAAGGGGGAGAATCACTGAACCGACCCGACCCGGAGGAAGACACCGACCCGACCTGAAGTGGACTACCGACCCGAACTGATGAAGGTGATGACTACCGAACCGAACAGAATCCTAGAGCTGCTGCTGCACGACAACTCTTCTGAAGACCCACTCCAATTCGATCAAAACCCGAGATGCAAAGGAAGTCCAAATGAGAAGTTAGAGCTCAAGATTTAGATGGGAATCAACAAGTTCGCTTCATGGTTGGGCTTTGCTTCGGGACGCGTGCCAAGGAGTTATCGACGTCTATAGCTTTGGACCACTATGATAGGAGGTACGAAGGCAGATTCAGGGCCATTATGGCATCGGTAGAACCAAGGGCTACGACCAATGAAGTGGGTCATTGAAATGTTTGGTCATGACTCCAAGTGTTTGGCTTGGTCACAGCGGGGTTTCTACAAGTCGGGATTCGTCGTTACCTCATTTTGTCTAGTGTTCCAAAGTGGTAGATGTCGTACGCTTTACGCACTGAGTGAGAGATGTGAGGATGGTTGCTATGGATGATTTGTTTGCTATCATTGTGACATGCACACCCCACCCCCGTATTCTTACACTATTTATTATGGCACCTTGGAGTATTGTACGGTATGTGGTACTAACTCTTTGGTTGCAGGTCCAGGTTCAGGTATGGTTTAGTATACCTGTTATTACCCTGTTTAGATGCTTATCGCTCATACCAGGCTTTATGTCTGACCCAGAGTTTTATGTCTCTTCTTATTACTCTGGGTGCTCACACGAGCAGACTAGAGACAGGTTAGCTGGTGATGCACGGGTAGATGATCCGGAGACGAGCAGGAGGCTTCCACGTAATATATATAGTATTATTCTCCCTGTGTTGTTGAAGATCACTGCTTGGGCATTGGTGGTGCATCTTCTACTTTAGTTTTCTTTTGTTAGAGACAGTAAATTTGGAAAATTGTAATAAGCTGTATTTGGATTTCCGCTGCTCTGAGGTTGACATTGATTATTAGTTATCAGCTTATGCACTGTCTCGCCTGTTTTATGTCAAGTATGTTATTATTATATTTTATTCCATGCGCTGTGAGACATTCTACAGGTTCCTTGATTAGTTCATTCTCTTCTTTCCTTTCTCCTGACGACCGTCCCGTGCTAGTTGGGCATGTGTACAGCGCACTTCCGGAGGAAATGCAGGCTGGTGCGGGGCGGGCCGTCACACTTGGTACCAGAGATCTAGGTTGCGTAGTTAACCTAGGGAAGTTATCAGGGAGAGATAAGATACGTATACGAGAGAGCGTATTTGTGATTATTTGGGTTTTCAAAAGCTATATATATATATACTATTAGTAGTATAAGGATGAAGTCGTACTGCACTAGCACCACTATGGAGTCGTTAATCGTTTCCTTTTTCAGATTGACGATGAGCCGATATACTAGAGGTGCTGGTAGGGGAGCCAATAATGGGAATGCTGCTGACATGAGGACGATGTTTACTGACCTCATGAGAGAGATGCTTAGAGATGTACAGAGGGCAGCTCCCAATGGTGGAAATGGTGGTGGTCCAATAGTGCAGGCGCCGAGGGTCGACTTCGCCAAGTTGAATAAGGATTATACTAGCCTTGGTGGGAAGCCGTTCCACGGAACGGAGTCGGCCACAGATGTTCAGGATTGGTTGGATAGTTGCGAACGTATCTTCGAGGATTTGGGTATCGAGGATGCAATGAAGAGAAGGCTAGCGTCCCGTCAGCTGCAAGGGCGGGCAATGAATTGGTGGAATGCTATAAATGCAGCTACTCCCGAAGATCAGGTTACTTGGGAGCAGTTTAAGGCTCGCTTTAGCGAGAAGTTCATTCCGGCTGCTCAGAAGTCAGTGCTGTTTAAGAAATTCTTGGAGCTCAAACAGAGTGGCAGGGCTGTCTCGGAGTATATTGCCGAATTTGACACTTTGTCAAAATATGGGTTATCTCTTATTGATACTGCCGAGAAAAAGAATGAGAAATTCATAACTGGTTTGGATCAGTACTTGGGGGAAAGACTTATTAACCACATCGATGAGTCGTTTGAGTCGATTGTAGGGAAAGCATTGAGGTCAGAAAGTCTCTACCCTAAGCCGAAGACTGAGGTTGCGTCCGCAGGTGAGCCAAAGCCACAAGCAAGTGGTGAAGGCAAGGGTGGTTCCCAGAATAAGAGAAAGCAGAATTAGACTAAGGATGGCCAGAAGAAAAAGAATAAGCAAGATGTGGAGTGCTTCAGCTGTGGTAAGAAGGGCCATTATGCTAGTAATTGTCGGGCCAAGCCAGCAGATAGGAAGTGCTTCAACTGTGGCCAAATGGGACATCACAAGGACAAGTGTCCACAACCCCCTAAAGAAAAGCAAATGGTGAAAGCCTATGCTCTTAATGTTATTCCTTCTTCGTCGAATGCCCCAACTGCGGCGGAGAAGGGAAAGAATGTCGTCATTCAAGGTATGCTTTCTGTTTACGATGTTCCTGTTAGAGTTTTGTTTGATACCGGAGCTTCCAGTTCTTTCATATCTAGTGACCTGGTAGATAGGTTGGGATTGGAGCCCGAGATTGTCGATAGACCTTTAGTAGTGACGAACCCGATTGGTGGTTCGACTAGCCTTAGCATGATTTGTCGTAATGTGGTCTTATCGAGTCATGGATGCATGTTTGTTTGTGATTGCTTTGTTTTGGGCTTTACTGGGTTTGGCATTATTTTGGGAGTAGATTGGCTCCAAAGATACGGGGTGGTGGTAGACTGTGAGGGCTTGTTGGTGACAGCTAGAGCGGATGATGGGCGGAGGATAGTGTTTGGTGGTCTACCCAGTAAGGGGGTATTGGCTAGTTTTCTAAACTCCCTCGACATTCCGCATAGTGAGTTGTCAGGTTTGCCCGTGGTTGGCCAGTATCCGGAGGTTTTCGAAGAAGTGACCGGACTTCCACCACACCGAGAGATTGAGTTCCGTATTGATTTGGTAAAAGATGCCAGGCCTATAGTGATGCCACTTCGTCGTATGGCACCAAGAGAGCAGCGAGAGCTCGAGGTGCAAGTCAGCGATCTTTTGAAGAAGGGATTTATCAGAAGGAGTGTTTCTGAATGGGGAGCATCAGTTGTGTTTGCTACCAAAGTGGATGGTTCCCTTCGGTTGTGTGTAGACTACCGCGAGTTGAATAAAGTGACGAGGAAGAACAAGTATCCTCTACCGCGGATAGATGATTTGTTTGATCAGTTGAGTGGCGCGAGAGTATTTTCTCAGTTGGATCTCGCGACAGGTTTTCATCAGCTTAGAGTGGAAGCTGAGAGTATAGCTAAAACGGCATTTCGGACGCCGTCTGGGTTTTATGAGTGGTTGGTCATGCCATTCGGGCTGACCAATGCCCCAGCATATTTTGTGGATCTTATGAATAGGGTATTCAGAGATCAGTTGAATAAGTTTGTCCTTGTGTTCGTTGATGATATTTTGGTCTACTCAAGGACAGAGGAAGAACACAAGGGACATTTAAGAATAGTGATGGAGGTGTTGAGAAAACACCAATTGAAAGCAAAGTTTTCGAAGTGTCACTTCTGGAAGAGGGAAGTGAGGTTCTTGGGCCATGTTGTATCAGAGAATGGTATTGCCGTGGACCCGGCAAAGGTGGCTACGGTACAGGATTGGCCTACACCGAAGAATGCAACAGATGTAAGAAGTTTCTTGGGGTTAGCGGGATATTATCGTAAGTTTATCCAAGGTTTCTCCAAGATAGCAGCACCATTGACCCAGTTGACCAAGAAGAATCAAGCTTTTGTCTGGGATGAAAGGTGCGAGAATGCATTCAAAAGTCTAAAGGATAAGCTGACAAGCGCACCAGTGTTAGTCATTCCTAAGGGGGATGAAGAGATGACGGTATACACGGATGCCTGTGGTACCGGACTGGGTGCTGTATTGATGCAAGGCGGTAGGGTTGTAGCTTACGCAAGTCGGCAATTGAAACCGCACGAGAGAAGATACCCTACCCATGATTTAGAATTGGCAGCGATCGTGTTCGCGTTAAAGATGTGGAGACACTATCTCTTGGGAGAAAGATTTGAGCTTTTTACAGATCATAAGTCGTTAAAGTATCTCTTCTCTCAGAAAGATCTGAATCTCCGTCAGCAGAGATGGTTAGAGTTCTTAGCTTCCTATGATTTTGACATCGCATACACACCAGGAAAGGGCAATGCGGTGGCTGATGCATTGAGTTGAAGACATGCCAGCTTAGGGGCTATGTTCCTTGAATGGAAGCAACTGGAGTTTATCGCGGGGTTTGATTTCAGACCAAAGTGCGAATTGGATCCAGAAATGTTAGCAAGTTTGACGATCAGACCCACTTTGATTGAGCGGATCGGCTCTAGTCAGAGGGACGATCCTAACCTATTGGAAATCATCTCCAAGTTAGAGATGGGTATCTATGAGGAGATGAACAAGTATGGGTTTGATCGAGATGGATGGCTTAGAAAGAATGGAAAGCTTGTTGTACCCAATGTCAATGGATTGAGGGATGAAGTGCTTAGAGAATGTCATCACTCAAAGCTGACTATACACCCCGGTGGTAATAAGATGTATCGAGATATGAAGCAGACCTACTACTGGGAAGGGATGAAAAGAGACGTTGGGAAGTTTATATCCAAGTGCATGAATTGCCAGCTAGTTAAAGCCGAGCAAAAGAAGCCTAGTGGGTTGTTACAGCCTTTAGAAATTCCCGAATGGAAATGGGAGCAAGTCTCGATGGATTTCATCGATGGTTTACCAAGGACTAGATTGGGATATGATAGCATTTGGGTAATTGTGGATCGATTGACTAAGAGCGCAAGATTTATACCAGTCAAATCGACCAGAACGGCAGCTAAGTTAGCAGAATTGTATATGAAGTGGGTAGTGAGATTTCATGGAATACCTAAAGGCATTGTGAGCGACCGAGACCCGTTGTTCACTAGTGGGTTTTGGAAGAGCTTACAAGAGGCTCTAGGGTCAGAGTTACATCTCAGTACCGCATATCATCCTCAGACCGACGGTCAGACGGAGAGGGTGAACCGTATTTTGGAAGATCTCTTGAGAGCATGTATGTTGGATTTTGGTGGATCATGGGATGACCATTTGCATCTAGTAGAGTTTGCATATAATAATAGCTACCAATCCAGTATCGGTATGGCTCCGTTTGAAGCTTTGTACGGAAGACCGTGTAACTCACCATCATGTTGGATAGAGACTGGCGAGAAGTTTATGCTTGGACCAGATGTGGTGAGGGAAACTTCAGGTAAAATCAAGACCATTCAACAACGGATGAAGGCTGCCCAAGATAGGCAGAAGAGCTATGCTGATAAGAGGAGAAGAGACTTGAAATTCTCCGTTGGCGACTTGGTGTTTGTCAAGATTTCTCCGTTGAAGAGCGTAATACGATTTGGAAGGAGAGGCAAGTTGGCACCAAGATTTGTTGGCCCATTCCCTGTTCTCGAGCTAGTCGGGAATTTGGCACACAGAATTGACTTACCAGAGAAGATGACGGGAGTTCACAACGTATTTCATGTTTCCCAACTAAGGAAGTTCGTTCACGACTCAGATATGACTATTTCACCTGATCAGTTAGAGGACTTCGAAGTAGAACCCGAGGCGGTTGGGAACCGCAAGCCGACCCGTATTGTTGAGTACGACACGAAGCAACTTCGAAGGAAGGCGGTGAAGCTAGTCAAGGTACAGTGGAGCGAGGACGAGAGTGATTGTACTTGGGAAACAGAGGAGGACATAAGGAAGAAGTATCCAGAACTCTTTGTCTGGTAAGATTTTGACTTCGATTTAGTTTTTCCGCATGCTAGGATAGGCTTGTTTGCTTGTTTTGCATAATTGATTGTTGTATGTGGTTGTTAGGCATGCGGGATCCTTTGTATGTTTTGGGTTAAGGAATTTCGGGGGCGAAATTTCTTAAGGGGGGGAGAGTGTAACGACCCGCATTCTACGCATCATAGGATCGTAGAATATTTATTTCTGTTACATACGAAGTCGTATGGTCATGTAACTTTGGGAGACGACTATTAGGGTCATTTCCCATGTTCATGATTTTTCCCGATTTTTAAATGACCATTTTACCCCTAGTTGGCACTGTTTTGGCCATAACTTTTGACTGAAAAGGAATTTTGACCTGAAACCACTTCCATTAGCCCCGGATGATGGTTTCTCTTTCCGTAGAGTGGTCACATTAGCCAAACGGACTTACCGTTTGGGAGATATGGCTGAAACAAGTTTCTGATGGTGAAAATCAGCTTAATTGGGCTTAACCGGGTGATTAGCAGCTAGGCCCAAGGGGAATTTCGGGTTTAGGGGTATATAGGGGCTGATTAGGGTTAGAAAACATTTCTTTAGACATTTTCCAGCCGCCACTTTCATTCCTCTTGACCTAGCCATGGCCTCCACTCTCTCATTTCGGGTTTAGGGGTATATAGGGGCTGATTAGGGTTAGAAAACATTTCTTTAGACATTTGGGAACAGCGCCAAATCAGAGAATATTTCAGTTTTGGGGTTTTAGTTGTGGCCAAGGTGAGTGATAGCATCGTTTTGACACTAATTACAGTTAATTAAGGGTAATTAGTGAAGATTAGCGAATTTATACACTAATAAATTCTGGAAAAATGTTTAGAAATTCTTAAATAATATTTCATGCCTCTGTTAGAAAATTTAGACGATTTGATTAAGTTTTACTAAGTATGTGCTTAAACATGATTAAGAAGGATTATAGGAAAATGTGAGGTTTTAGCCACTTTTGATCTATTTTGATTCATATGGTTGTTGTTTGATGTTTGGGGTTGCTCTTACATATTGCTATGACTCTATGGTATGTTTTATGATTGATTAGAATAGTTAAATTGGTCGAAAACGTCGTCGAATGGCGTAGAAAGCTCGCTGGAAAGTTGCAGAAAAGTGCAGATCCCGAACCGGTTCGGATCGGAGCAGGGGTCGGATCGGACTAGTGAACTGGCCAAGGGAATCCGAACTGGATTGGGACTTGTCACTGGAAGGAGCTTGGCAGGAAGGAAGGCCATTGCTTAGAGTTGGAGTGGACAGAAGATCGGATCGGAGCAATAGAGCAGATCGGATCGGAGAAAGGGAACAGGACGGATCGGAGCAGGCAAACAAGTCAAACAGAAGGAATCAGATCGGATGAACTACCTCCGAACCGAACTCAAGCAGAGACACCCGAACCGAACCGATATCTGAAGGGAGAGAATCACTGAACCGACCCGACCCGGAGGAAGACACCGACCCGACCCGAAGTGGACTACCGACACGAACTGATGAAGGTGATGACTACCGAACCGAACAGAATCCTAGAGCTGCTGCTGCACGACAACTCTTCTGAAGACCCACTCCAATTCGATCAAAACCCGAGATGCAAAGGAAGTCCAAATGAGAAGTTAGAGCTCAAGATTTAGATGGGAATCAACGAGTTCGCTTCATGGTTGGGCTTTGCTGCGGGACGCGTGCCAAGGAGTTATCGACGTCTATAGCTTTGGACCACTATGGTAGGAGGTACGAAGGCGGATTCAGGGCCATTATGGCATCGGTAGAACCAAGGGCTACGACCAATGAAGTGGGTCATTGAAATGTTTGGTCATGACTCCAAGTGTTTGGCTTGGTCACAGCGGGGTTTCTACAAGTCGGGATTCGTCGTTACCTCATTTTATCTAGTGTTCCAAAGTGGTAGATGTCGTACGCTTTACGCACTGAGTGAGAGATGTGAGGATGGTTGCTATGGATGATTTGTTTGCTATCATTGTGACATGCACACCCCACCCCCGTATTCTTACACTATTTATTATGGCACCTTGGAGTATTGTACGGTATGTGGTACTAACTCTTTGGTTGCAGGTCCAGGTTCAGGTATGGTTTAGTATACCTGTTATTACCCTGTTTAGATGCTTATCGCTCATACCAGGCTTTATGTCTGACCCAGAGTTTTATGTCTCTTCTTATTACTCTGGGTGCTCACACGAGCGGACTAGAGACAGGTTAGCTGGTGATGCACGGGTAGATGATCCGGAGACGAGCAGGAGGCTTCCACGTAATATATATAGTACTATTCTCCCTGTGTTGTTGAAGATCACTGCTTGGGCATTGGTGGTGCATCTTCTACTTTAGTTTTCTTTTGTTAGAGACAGTAAATTTGGAAAATTGTAATAAGCTGTATTTGGATTTCCGCTGCTCTGAGGTTGACATTGATTATTAGTTATCAGCTTATGCACTGTCTCGCCTGTTTTATGTCAAGTATGTTATTATTATATTTTATTCCATGCGCTGTGAGACATTCTACAGGTTCCTTGATTAGTTCATTCTCTTCTTTCCTTTCTCCTGACGACCGTCCCGTGCTAGTTGGGCATGTGTACAGCGCACTTCCGGAGGAAATGCAGGCTGGTGCGGGGCGGGCCGTCACAGTATATTTGGATTGGACAACTACACATTGAAGTGCTAACGTTCCCTTAAAGCCCTTAAGCAAGGCACAAGTTTTAAGATGACAGTTCAATATTTTGTTACAAGATGCATTCCCTGCTTTGATTTCATGTCACATTCTAATTATAGATATACTTTATTCAGATTAGAAGAGTACATAAGTTAGTAGAGACACTGGATATACTCAAAGTCAAGAATGAGAAGATTACTGCATTTTCATCTTTGCAATAGCAAAATAATAAGAATGAGAAGAAGGAACAACTGTAGAAGCAGGAATCTAAAACTGTGGTGACAACAGAATGGGAGATGATCGATTCACTGCTTACACAGACAACTTCAACAACGTCCACATCAACCACTGCATCAAACTCCACATCATCCTCTGCAAATAATCGGGGAGCAGAATGGGAATTGTTCTATATGGGGTAATTTAAAATACATTTTGATTGGATTTTTGGTTTCGAAAAGGCATGTGATGTGTCAACTTTTGATTGTTCTAGATGCCGTAAGTCAATCCTTTTGCGGAATTAGTTAACTAATTTGCTATTATATATGTATACACTTGTGCTGATATGATATTTTGCATGTTAATTGAAAAATTGTTAAAGCCAGATGTAAATTTTCCAGATATGATAATTTGGATTCTTATTTATAATGGTCAGCACATGATAGATTTGATCTGCAATGTAATGATAATGACTTGGCCCTGTGTGAAATCTTGCATGATTTATAGAGTATGATCCATAGTGTCTATTAATAAAAAATGTGCGTTTTTTCTTTGGTGAAATTTTAACATCAGTTTGTTTAAAAAATCAGCTTTGGCCTATAATTTTTATTGATCATCTGTTGAGTGATGAAAACCCACTTCAGTTCAACTCATGTGTCCAATAATTTGGCAGTTTGTAATAACCGGCTATGAATGTAGCAAATTCAATTTGCAAATTTCTCTATTTTCTAAAGCAATCGTCAACTTAAGCTTTTGATGTTGTAGGCTGAGATGATGGCAAGCGCTCAATCCCGTGGTTGATAGGGAATGTAGTTATTTTCTAGTAGCAAACATGTCTTTCAGTTTGTATTTACAATAGAAATGAATGTGAATTTAGAATATTTTTAAAATGAGTGAAAAGATTTTGCACTAACCTGTTCATATACTATGTAAATATCTGGTACATCGTTTTCCACGTTGTTTCCATTTTTTTTTTGGGTTTCTGATTAGCTAATTAAGTGGATATGAAACTAGTAGATAACGTGGGGTGTGTGTGTGTGTATATAGATGAAGATGGAAAATTGAGTGGACAGTGATTAGAAGGTGATGTCCGGGCATTGGAAATTAGAGAACTTGAGGTTCTTTATTTTCTTAAAGGTCTGGATGCTCTGAAGAAATAATAACAGTAGCAGTTGTTCTGTGTGTTCAGTCAGTAAACACACAATATATTACCATATTAGCAAGATAATATTATCTAGGATAACCATCGATCATGTAATTTGTTCAAATTTAAAATGTAATTTTCTTTGCTTTCTTTGTTCTCATATGGTAACTTCATCATCATTGATTTCTTTATGTATAAATGTGTTGATACTTTGTTCAGAACACTTGATTTTAAATTTTATTTTCAAAAAGTTTAAATCCTTGTTTTTAGGCCATCATATCACACCAATTAGCCAGTATTTAGTGGGCATTCATATCACACCAATTAGCCAGTAAAGAAGTCAGACTTGAAATAATCTCGTTTTAGGTAAGTTTTTTCAAAGGCTTGTTTAATTTAGACATTTGATTTGCAACTTATGGTTACAATTTCATATGATCACTAGAAAAATATAACAAAAATGAACACTTGCTCACAAAGAAGAACCAACATTTTTGAACATTTGTACAAACTAAAATCATGTACGTTCATTTTTTATATGATCACTCACTCTTATGATGTGTTGCAGAATCTGATTTCTAGAAAAAAAATCTCTTTGTTATCATAAAAAGAAAATCAAATGGTTGGTATCAAAAGGTTCACTATAAACTCATATTTCTAATTTCCGCAGAATCTAATGTATGTAGCTTATGGTTATTTGAGTTTCTAATTTCCGCAGAATCTAATGTTAGTATATCTTTTTGATGACCAAATGAGATAGGGCTGGCATTTGAACATATGACGCAAACTTAGATTGACTTGAAAGAAGGATTCTAATGCTCGGGCCTTATGACCAGGGATGTGACAGTGAAGGAAATGCAATTTGATGCCATATGTATATTATGTTTTCTGCATTTTCAATAATTGTCACACTTTCTAATCATACAACTCCAGATTATGAATATGTATTTTTCCTGTTTCTACAGGTTCCGAACATGTTTCCTCTTAACACAGAGTTTGGTGTGCATCATTCAGACTTGTTTGCAATTTTAATGGAAACAGTTGAAACTTGAAATGTTTCAAAAAGAACTTATAAAGGTTTGCATCGATTATTCCTTGCTGTCTTAATTATCTTGCTTATGATTGTATGTGGGAGTCTGCATATGAGTGAATCGAGTGACAATGTAGTGAGGAATGTATGTAAATATGAATGATTGTGTAATATACGAGTGAATGTTTGGAGTCAAAAAATTTGTACCGTTTGAAATATTGAAATTAAATATTTATTTGAATAAAATACCGTGTTATAATAATATTTATTATAATATTATGAAATCTTTGATTAGTAGCAGTTGAGGTGTAATTACTTTTAGCAGTTGTAAAACAAATTTTAACAACTGCTAGAAACAATTGTTAAAAAGGTTGACTTTATTACGATTGTCAGCTGTACTAGACATATTACAACTACTTTTGGCAGTTTTGAAAGGTTTTTTTTTGTTGTACTGGTACTTGTGGCAACACCAGTACTGATGTTGCCTTAGGGTCGCGAAGATGTTGCCTTTAACTCTAAGGCAACGCGGCAAAAGGCAACCCCGAAAAAGTGTTTCCAGAGATCATTTTTTGCATATAGCAACACTTTTTGGCACCTACTGTCACTTCTCTGGGGTTTCCGTAGGCCATCTATGGCGTAGTGATACAGTGTTATTTTATAAAATTCTATTTCGCGTGCGGTTTCCATCTTCTCCCTCAACTGTCTCTCTCATGCATATATTGATTTCCCCGTGGATCTCCATCGTGGTTTTTTTTTTAGACTTGCATATTTCAATCTCTAACATTCCTCTTCAAACATCCGTATTAATTGCCCATTTTAGATTGCAAATTCGATCTTGTCTACATCGAGACATCGTTGTCGAGATTACATCGATTGAATTTTTTCTTCTGTTATAATCGTTTTAATTTAATGTTCATTTTTTCGATTAGGTTTTTTTATATCTCAAGGTGATTCATGGCTTCTGTTTGTTCTATAATTTTGTTGTTCGGCTATTTAGCGGTTGAGTATAAGTTTTGTATTATTTTTTTAGGTATCAGTTTTGTTTAATTAACTTTGTTTTATATTCGTTTGTTATGTTTTGATGTTGTATTTATTGTGCAGTTGTATTGTTGCATTAAATATGTATTACAATCGAACTTGTTTTGGTTTAATCAATCAAACTATGATGTACATATTTTGTGTTAATTTTTTCTTAAAACATTATAGCAGCTTTTAGGTATCAGTTTTTTGTTTTTTTTTGTATCAGTTTTGTTGTATTAACTGTATTATAGTTTTTTTTTTGTTTTTTTGTTACTGTGTTAATTGTGTAGTTGTACTCTTTGCAGTTAAAGCGCTCAGCGGATTCATTGCGGCGAAGGCACAAAAAATTGTAGCGGGGATAAAGCGAGGAAATAGAAGGATATAGTGGATGAGTCTAAAATAGCATATAAAACTTGTATTTAATTCTTTTACAAATATATAAATGATAAATAAATGAAATATTAACATTAACTTAATTATAATTAGTACATTCTTAAGTTTAAATAAAATCATAAGCAAATATATGTAAAAGAAGTGTTGACTTTTATTTAGCTTGACAAAATTTAATAGAATGCTATACTATTTTATATTTTGAAAAGTATATGTTAAAAAATATCTTTATAATGCATAAATTTCATTTTTAATTCATTTCTCTTATAGAAAATATAGTGGAAATAGCAGAATATAGCTGAAATAATGGGATATATCGAGAATATCGGACTATAGTGGGGGATTAAAGCGGAAAGGCTATTTCATAGGCTATTTGGAAATAGCGTAGCGGCAGAAATCAGCTACACGATATAGCGGGGATATGGCGGAGTAATAACGGGGAATAAACTGCACAGGTTGTACTGTTGCATTAAATTTGTAATTCAATCAAACTTATTTCACTTTAATCAATCAAATTGTGATATAAACATTTTCTTCATTAGTTTTTCATTAAAATATTATAGCAGTTTTTAGGTATTAGTTTTATGACTTTGTGTATCAGAACTGTGCCGAGTGGGTAGGAATTTCGAGTTGTTTGCTTTGGTAAATGAATTTTTTAATTCACAACATTAATTCTAATTGATACCCACTGATTAAAAAAATAATACTAATCAACTCAATTCAATTCTCACAAAAATGATATTTATTCTCAATAATACCCACTGATATTGATTCATCACTTGTATATAATGTTGTTATTATCTAATCAATTGTATCAAATGATACCTACAATGATACAGAAATGATACCCAGTCACTGAAGTAAGTAAATAAAAAACAAAACTGATACCTACAGTAGTGCAAAACTGATACCCATATACTGAGAACAATAATAAAAACTAAAATTGATACCTATAGAGGCATGAAACTGATATCTAAAAACTGTAAGGAAATAAATAAAAAACAAATCTAATACCTACAGAAGTGCAAAACTGATACCCATAAACTGAAAACAATAATAAAAACAAAACCGATACTTACAAAAGTGCAAAACTAGTACCCATAAATTGAAAACAATAGTAAAAATATAACTGATACCTACAGAGGCATGAAAGTGATATCTAAAAACTATAAGTAAGAAAATAACATGAAGTTAGGGATTTTTGTTATTCGTCCGATTTTTGTGGTTCGATTGCATAAAATGACGCGGATTTTGAGTTAATTTCTAGTAAAGATGATTTCGTGATTTTTGATTTCGTGGTTTCGTGATTTCGTGGTAGGAAATTGAACGAGATTGATTTTTATCCTTCTGAATAAAATATTAGGCGATGGTTGTCCTTCTGAATGAAATATTAAACGGCTATCCTTATGCTTAATTTTTAATACAAATTGTCCATGTAAATTAATTACCCATAAACCCAACAGATATAATAATCAAAGTCCAGCTAAACATAAATATTTGAATCGGTATAAGCCAAGAAGTTTCCGCTAAAGAATAATGAAGCCAACATATAGAAATGAGTCATTAACCATGTAGATTCTTTTTTAACAGTGTACAAAGCTTAACCACTTTTGCACCCCATTAACAGTTCACTATCTTCAAAAGGAAGAATATTAAGTGATTCCATTAACTTTTTTCGAGGTATAACCACCATCCTTTGTAAACAAAATTGAGAGAAATAC
Source organism: Allium sativum (assembly GCA_030737875.1). NCBI lineage: Eukaryota > Viridiplantae > Streptophyta > Magnoliopsida > Asparagales > Amaryllidaceae > Allium > Allium sativum. Next base: position 458,669,028 of record CM060913.1, on the reverse strand, counting down.
ATTTAAAATTTAAAACTTAAAATTTCGATTTAACGGACAACTATACAATATGAATTTAAATGTACCGTAGGGTTCCAAGTTGAAGATCGTAGGTTTGGTTACACCATGGATCATGTTATATTCACTATCATTAGCAATGAAATGAATATTTGGTTCATTCAATCAAGTGTCATTGCTTATAACTTAAATTGAACTCAAAGTCTACCAAATTCATTTTTTTAACAACATCTATGAACATAGCACCATTTCAAAACTGGGTAACCTTAGTAAGAGCACACGATTAAACATGGATTAGAACTAAATACGCATGATAATTATATTATTAATATTAATTTGTTAGAAATTATCTCATGTTTTAATTAGTCAATAAGGTGTCTGTTAAAGTGTTAAGTTGTGGTAAAGATCCACATTTGTAGGTTAGTGGATAATTTTTTTATCCCGTTTAAAACTTTGTGTTTCCTATCATTCAAAATGTAACCAGTGTGTAACCCATGCGTTGCACATGATAATATTATAAAACATAGTATTTAGAATTTTATTGTTAAAATTGGAACTTTATAGTATAACATACGATGAATCCGACAAAATAAATGAACTACATATTATTAATGTTGTTGTTATTTATATAAGGTATGTATTATGTAACTTTTATTTGTTTGAAGTAAAAATAAATTTATCGTTGTTATTAGTATGAGCAAGTGTTTATGCAAAACTAACATATTTTAATTATATGGATATGTTAAAAAAATTATTTATTTCATTTATGAATATGTTAGCTATGAAACTATTTAATTGGTTAAAATATATTATCTTAAGAGTAAATAATCCGAATAAATTGAGAAGAATTTTATAACAAAATTATATAGGTCATATTGTAGAGTTAGTTCAAGTTAAAAATAGTATTATTATTTTAACATAATGTGTGACAAATTTATTATTTATGTTCATAAATGATGATAGTTAATTAAAATTAGCTTTATTATTGTTGTTTATGCACATAAATGTATGCATGTGATCTATACATCAATGTAGTTAAACATAAAAAATTTATTATGATTTTTATTCCTACGTAAGTCTACACATAGGTGACTGATATATAGAATATTATAATACGTTTAAATTCAAGATTTCGTAAACAATTTAAATACACAGGATCTAAATTTAAAATATTAGTAAACAGTCGATGAAGTGCACATAATTACAGAAATGTCAAAATATGGATATTTAAAGTTAAAAATAGAATTTTACAATACAGATAAATTTATTAAGATAAATGAATAATAAATTATTTTTGTTAATGTTACTCGTGTATACTATTTATGATATCAAAATTATATATTTTAATATTTAAATGAAAAATTCACTTTACTATTTTTTATAAAAGAGTGGCTATTTGGACACAAAATTAGACATAGTTGGTGGCACAATGGATCTGAACCGCTGGATCTTTTTATCCTTATACAGAGAGGTAGAATACAAAAGGTGATCTAATGGTGGAGATTAATAGTATCGCCAATTATACTAAAATTTTATTCTTTTGCGATATACCAATAAAAAAGTGTTTCTTTAAATGCATAACATTTTTTTTTACCTTCAGTTTCATTTAACTGGAATACAAAATTTTTATAATATTAGTGAATTAAAGAATCATTCAAATAATTAGATTTTAATTCAATGTAACCTATCATGAAACAGAAATATAAAACATTAAAATTTGACACCAATTTGGTATACATAGAATCAAAATGAACAATTATTATAAACAAAACTCTAATGATAAAACCATTAGATAAGGCAGGTGAAATTATAAATTCACAATTGACAATGGCAGCCAAGAAACATTCTCTTTCCTCTTCTTCCACCTTCTCCTTCGACACGGCCTCCCCTCCTCTTCCCTCTCGTAATTCTCCACCTATACCCCCAGATCCACCCTTTTCCAAGGTGAATCCCTCATCAGCCAAAACCTCCAAAGCAAATCATGGATCGAACATCCCTGAATCCGATGCAAATCAAGGATCGAACCTCCTAGATCCAAGATTCGATGCAAATCACGGATCGAGCCTCCCAGATCCAAGATCTAATACAAATCAAGGATCGATCCTTCCAGATCCAAGAATTTTTCCTATAGACCCACTCCTTCTAATGTTTCCCCTCCTCTAGCTAGCTGTTCCAATGTCAATTTGGCGAATGCTAATCAATCCTCGTCAAACGCCTCGTATCCTGCCTTCACAAAATTGGACTATGCTTCCCTTTTTAGTTCTCTCCCTCGAAATGCTAGAGTATTTCAACCACAACACTTCGACATCCCTAGGGATGGTATTCTGAAGAAGATTCCAGAAACGGTCAGGCGGAAGGTATGAATTATTGGAGCAATTTCTTGGTTGGCTTTTTCCTGGATGGCACGGCATCGTATCCTTCAGTGGTAAATTTCTTAAATCGGTTTTGTAAATTAGATGGTGAAGTTGGTATTAAATCAGATGGAGTTCATTTCTATTTCAAGTTTACAAATGAATTAAATCGAGAAAGGATTCTAAAATCTGATCCTATTTTTATAAGAGGTCGAATGTTTATTATAACTAGATGGAATTCATCTATACGAAATACAAAGGTGCAGATTAAAAAAGTTCCTATATGGGTCCATTTTTATCGAATCCCGACTATTCTTTAGATGTTACTGGGTATAAATTGCCTTGCTTGTCATGTGGAGAGATTGATATGTTTTGATAATAGCACTGAAAAGTTGCAGAGATTTAGATACGCAAAGGTTTTAATTGAGATCTCTTCTGAGTTTGAACTACCAGATAGAATAGTGGTTGATGGTTTAGGTAAGGATTGCCCATCAATTAGGTTATCCTATGATCGGAGACGCAATATATGTACCACTTGTAAGGTTTTTGGCCACACAACTAATAGATGTGAATTTAATGCAAAGACAGATGTGGATGGAGACCATGTTGAGGGTCTTGGAAATAATTTTCATGATAATCCTCATGATCAAACTGGATAGAGTAATTGGAGGTTCAAAACAAATACTAATAAAAGTAACTAGACATCAGTTAATAAAAAAGCTAAAAAGTATTGGAGAAAGAAGGGGATTGCTAATGATAAGGCTAATGTTAATGTTACGCTAACGTGACTAATGTTAAAGAAAATCCTTTTGATGCTTTAGCAAATGAGAATGATGCAAATGGTAATACTGAGGTGGTTAATGATGAGATTAATACTAACACCAATGTGCAAGTTAATAGTCTACAGGTTTATCATAATATAGGAGGTAATGCTGAAGCTGCTACTAGCTTTGTAGCACTAATCAATAATATTCAGGAGGCTGCAGCTCAAAATATAGAGCAAATCAATCAAGTTGAAGAGGAGGAGGATCCGCTAGGTAATCTCTTTGTTGGAAATTCTGTTAATGTTGACAAATCCCCAAAAGGAAATTCAGGCAAGCGCAATACTTCTGCATCATGTGGTCTGATGCGTACCCCTATAATAAAACCAGTCTCTTCTAAATCCTCTCCTATTGCCACAAGATCAACACCTATAGCTTCTACACCCTCAAAATCTTCACCATATGGAAACTTGAAACCTCCTTCAAACTTTCAAATACCTCCTCCTAATGTAACAGGTGCAGGTTTGAAATTTCCCATTGTTAACAAAGCCCTACTTTCAACTGCGGTGCCCACTACCTCCGTTCCATCATTTAATTCCAAGAAAAATAAAGTAAAAGGAAAACTTTAGGCTGATGATGATCTAGATGAAGGTAATGATTACGGTCCAAAGGATGTGATGCCTCTCAGTAGTAAGCTGAAATCTACCAGAAGGCATACGAGGAAAAATACGCAGTATGGCCCTTCTCTTACATGATGTGATAAGGTCGTGCTTCTTTTAATTGATGTAGTTGCAGTGACAATTCATTGATGTTAAGTGATATTCTGGTTTTTGGGATCTCTTATGTTTGCATTAGGCTTCATTTTTTCAGATTTCATGTTATGCTGTTTATCAGCATGTAGACCTGAGGCTAGCAAACTTATCATGTGACACTCTGTAAATTGGAAGATGTTTTGAGGTCGACTAATCGGATACATCAAGCTTCAATGAGCTATGCAACAAGTTACTGTTATTTGTTATTTTGCTTTTACCACAGTAGTCTTTTGATTTGTGGGTCATGTAATTTGCTACGGTGACATTAGTAATGTTTTGAGATTATTCATTTTGTAAACCATGCGTATGCTTGTATATGCTTGAGAGCTTAAAATTGTAAATATTTCGCTGATTAATAAAATTAGATCTTTTAACTTTTAAAAAAAATCACAATTGACTGCCATGCTACTAAAAAATTTGTTGTTAGCAAAATGCTGATGAATTCTAATCTTCTACCTAAAAAATCAAAATCCAAAAGCAAAAACAATCACTTGTTCTCAGTTTTTTTTGTAATAAATTTAATCCACCTTGCTGCCTGATTTCTGGATGTTATATTTCTTACTCCCTATAAGTCACGTCCACCGAGGACCTGCATGCAAAATATGTATTATAATTTCAAATAAGATCTAAAGAAAGAATTTATGCTAACATGCTGACAAAGGAACCATGTAGAAAATTCATCACATGATGAATCATACATTGATACTGTCCTAACTGTCTTTTGAAATAAACAAATAAAAGAATCATGTATAAAAATACCGTATATGGGGTAAACAGCTACTGACTTGAGATAAATTTTAAGATAAAGCGTATGGAAGCAGCAGGTTGTCATATATGCTCTGCGGTACTATTTTCAGTTTATATATTACCTATAGGTAAAATCGGTAAATATTGTATGTATATAGTTACAATATTAAAGTTCCAAAATGGTAGAAGTTTCTAGTAGTCTATACGTAATATTGTTACCCTACCAAAGTGTAGTTCATGTTGCAGCGGTAGTATTCATATTTTTACTTTTGCATAGCATATGAGGATATTAATTTGCTAATCTATTTAAAACAACGCTTTAATGTATGATGAAGTAGAGAATTTAACATTCCCTTTATCCTTTCTCATATGTCAGCACCGAAAATCAAGTAAACCTAAAATCCTTGCAGACAGAAGAATATTGAAAAAAGGAAAAATCATAATTAATTAGAATTTCATTTAACAACATATTTTCAATTCCCAAAATATAAAAAATCAAAATACTAAATTTTGACACATGAAAACGCTCCAATATCTTATAGCTAAGATAATTAGAAAAAATTGATGTAACTTTGATTAAAAAACTACAAACGAAATTATTTGATTTCGACATATGATAATCGTTAAGATATCTCTTGTTTCTGCATCTGGAGATGAAGAATAAATAACTGGTATTTTCACATCCATAGATTGAAAATCAAACAAACTACTCATAAATTAATGAGGGAATAAACAATATCAATCTAAATTTTGTAGGAGTATTTATAATAGAGAGAGAGAGAGGAGATTATAGAATGTAGTAAATAGGAACAACGTATGGAGGTCGTTGTTTCCATTGGGCAAGATCATAGCAAGTAGGAAAATTTATGGGGTCGTTGTTTCATGGATGAAAGTGGAAAGAATTTGTAATAAGCCGAAAATTCTGAACCAATTTAAATTTTTTATTTTAGAAATTTTAATGGATTTTAATATTTGAAAATAATTTATTTTAAATAATAATGACTGAAAATTTCTTTTAAATAAAGTTAGAACGAATATATTTATTTTAACTATAAAAGAGTTAGAAATAGCGCGGTAGTTTGAAAATTTGAATTTGAACTTTGACTGAGTGTACAGGATTCAAAATAAATCGAATTTCAGTAAAACTAAAATTATTTAAATCTATTTAAAAATATATTTCCAACGAATCTGAAAAATTGAAATTTCATAACGGGAATCAAAAGTTATGCCTAGTTTAAAATTCAAAATAGTTGCTATAGAATTTAATATAATATATAACCCTTAAAAATAGCCATTTTGCAAACGACCTCCGTTTTTAACGAAGCCACTTTGGTTGGATCCAAAATGTCAAATTATTGCTAGATTCCAATTTTCATAATTTTTGGAATTATTATGTGAGCGCAGTAAATGTAAACGCGTTTGGTAATTTCAGTTTGAATCTAATCGACTGGAAAATGACCATTTTTCAAACGGTCTCCAAATTCGACGAAATTAGTTTTGTTAGGATCGTATAGTCAGAACAAAGCTAGAAATAATTTTTCTGTAATTTTTGGAGTCAGTATGTGGCCCTGGTAAATTAAAATGTATGATCAAATTAAATAATTAAATGGTTTATAATTTAATTTGAAGAAAACAACCTGAAAACGATCGAATGGGCTGATGAGAGCTAGCCCATTCTGTGCGGAATGGGGATATTTGGCTAGGGGCAACATTAGTTGGGCTGAATTTGGAGGTATTAGAAATAAATGGGTTTTTTGCGAATTAGAAAGTTTAATAATATTTTATTATAAATTTATATTAACCCTAACTTTACCATTACAAGCCAGCCGCTAATTTTGAAAACCGATGGCAGAAATGATCCATATTTCTCCATCTAAAATCGATTAATCCATTCAATGATTCAAGAGATTTATCAAACAAAAATTGAAGAACAAAGAGAGAGCTTCGAATCCGTACGGCTATGATCTTTTTTAGTTTGATGGTTCTCGATATTTTTGGCCTAGAATCGTGGTCGTTCGCGGTGGTTTCTTGGGCACTGTGGTGCTTCGACTTCGACGAGGTGGCTGAGGATGAAGGCGCACGTGAAGGCGGAGCAGATCGAAGCTCCTGATCGGTGACCAACGTGTCGAGATGGCTGCGTTCGGACGATGGATGGGGGCGGTATTTGGGTTCGAGGTTCACAATGGAAAAACAGGAGCGACGGGTTCTCAGAAGAAGATGGGAATTAAAAATGTAATTAGTGCGATTATTGATCTATTAATTATGATAATTGTGTAATTAACATATAAAATATCATAACTTTTGTATACGGTCATGGAATTGGACGATTTTTGTTGCATTGGAATCCTCTAGACGAGCACTAAAACATGGAGCAAAAGAGAACTGAAACAACAACCATTTGGATTTTTGATAAAACTGAACGTCTGTTTAATTTTATTAAAATATTCGTTATTCAACGATTTCTGAAACCGTTCAAGGTGAGATTTCTTTTTTAATAATTAAAATTAATTAATTATTATCGTGTGTAGAAATTTTTACAAGTACGCTGTTAAATTCAGTTTGTGGTTATACGTGATTTGATTTAGATTGGTTGATGCTTTATGGTGTGATCTGTTTGATTTAATTGTGCATAATGGAATTATTGAAATTTGTAGACAAATAAAAAAATTATTTTTAATTGTCATGTTAATGTAAAATTTGTACGCACAAATGAAAATATCACTTTTATTTGTTATGTTAAAATTAGAATTGTAAACAAATGAAATTATCATTTTTATTGGTTATGTTGAATTAGAAAGATCAATATAAAAATATCACTTTCATTTGTTATGTTGAATTAGAATGATCAACATCAAAATGTCATTTTCATTTGTTACGTTGAATTAGAATGATCAACATAAAAATATCACTTTCATTTGTTATGTTGAATTAGAATGATCAGCATAAAAATATCACTTTCATTTGTTATGTTGAATTAGAATGATCAACATAAAAATATCACTTTCATTTGTTATGTTAAATTATAATGATCAACATAAAAATATCACTTTCATTTGTTATGTTGAATTAGAATGATCAACATAAAAATGTCACTTTCATTTGTTATGCTTAATTAGAATGATCAACATAAAAATATCACTTTCATTGTTATGTTGAATTAGAATGATCAACAATAAATATCACTTTCATTTGTTATGTTGAACTAGAATGCTCAACATAAAATATCATTTTTAGTGGTTATGTTGAATTAGAATGATCAACATAAAAATATCACTTTCATTTGTTATGTGGAATTAGAATGATCAACATAAAAATATCACTTTCATTTGTTATGTTGAATTAGAATGATCAACATAAAACATCACTTTCATTTGTCATGTTGAATTAGAATTGTCAACATTAAAAAAAAAAATCTTTTTTATTTGTTTTGTTGAATTAGAATTTGTATACAAATTAAAATAGACATTTTTATTTGTCATGTTATACATTGAAATTATATACAAATAAAAATATTTATTTTTATTTGTTAAAGTTAAAAATAGAAGTTGCATACAAATAATGAAAATAAAGAATTATCTTTTTATTTGTCATTAGCGACATCGTAATGTAGATAAATTACATTTTTAATTGACGTTAGAAACATGTAGTGATTTAATGTAAATAAAATACATTTTTATTTGACATTAGAAATGCAGAACATGTTATACAAAATAAATACTTCTTTTTATTTTTCTTTGAAATGTAGAACATTAAAATTGTTGTGTAAGATAAAAATGTCAATTTTAAAATGTTAAATAATAGAAAAAGGATCATTTTTCATTTTATGTTTTGTTTATTCAAAACATTATTATTTATATGTAGTAGAAAAATAATCATTTTTCATTTTATGTTTTGTTTATTCAAAACATTATTATTTACATGTAATAGAAAAAGAATCATTTTTCATTATATGTTTTGATTAATAAACATTATCATTACTATGTTAGCGATATTAGAAACTGTTATGTTAAATAAAAATGTCATTTTGTTAGAAAATGTCATGTTAAATAAAAATGTCATTTTGTTAGAAAATGTCATGTTAAATAAAAATGTCATTTTGTTAGAAAATGTTATGTTGAAATAAAAATGTCATTTTATCATGATAGTTAAAATAATGGTAATATTAATATGGGAATTGAAATTAAATTATAAATATTTATTTATAATTTAAATAGTGAAAATTGATTAAATAGAAAATAATTCAAGCAGAATTAGAATTGGTTAAAATTATTAACCAATGATTTATTTATATAAATTGTTGTTGTTTGAAAACCCCACACGGGTATCTGGATGATATTTGACATACACTAGTTCCAATATTTAGTTATATGTCAATCAATGGATTAATAGTCTGCGATGAGCGTTATTTAATTGTTTTAATGCTCACACAGTTGTAAATTTCACTCTGGATGTAAGTGGATTATTGTATACATGCGATGTATGAAATCCATATAACTGAAATTATATGGTAATTGATTGAGTGACATTCCGATTCAGAATATTTTAATATAAAGAATATTTTAAAATAAAGAACATTCTTATATAAAGAATATTTTAAAATAAAGAATCTTTTAAAATAAAGAATATTTTAAAATAATGAATATTTTAAAATAAATTTGATGAAGAATAAAATTATGATTTTTATGTCCGATTTTGGATGGGCACACAAATATAAATGTGAAGCCGGGTTAAGTATAGAAACGCCATTTTTAACCAGAACGGGTTTATCGATCGATTTTATTCATTTTATTATGAATATCGGAAAGAAAGTGATTTGAAAATTTAATATTTTGAAAATATTAATTTTATAATATGATAAAGATATAAAATATTCAATTTTGATTTATAATTGAAAATGGAGTTGAAATCATATTAAAACGAATTTATAAATATTTTATAAATACGTTCTATTTGGAAATCGACAATATATATATATATATATATATATATATATATATTATATATATATATAATGGCCTAAATAGAACGTGCCGCGCAGCGACCGTTCACGAATTTCGACCACTAACTTCAAATTGATGTAACGGGAGATCCGACCGTCGGATTCTCCTAAAACTGAAATCTTTAGGTTCGTATCGAAAAGAGGTTTCCAATGAATATAAGAGTTTTGAAATCTAACGGTTGGATTTGGAAGGATGTCCAAATCAAATTTAAAAAAGGTCGCTATGGATGTAGTTCGGTGGCCGTTATTGGAAACCGACTGTACGGGCCATGATAAAATTATTAAAAATATTAATAAATTATGTAAAATCATAATAAATGGTTTGGTAAGATTTTGGATGAAAAAATCCATACTTGAAAAGATAGAAATATATTTTTTTATCGAAATAAACCCCGATGAGAAAAGAATAAATCTTTAAAATTAAGATTTAATGAAGTTTTTCCAATAAATTAATATTTAATTAGAATTAAATAAAATAAATTGGATTTTTGGGTTTGTCGTGAATGGTGTCTTCAATAACACTATTCTTAAACCCAGTTGAGAAAAGAATAAATCTTTTAATTAAGATTATTAGTGTTTCCAATTCTATTTAGTAATTGGAATAAAATGAAATGTGAATTGGGTTTGTCGCGAACTGTGTTTTTAAATGACATTTGTTCTTTAACCCGATTAACAGTAAAAATATAATTTTGGAATTTATAAAGCTTTTAATTAAGATTATTTGAGTATCCAATTATATTTAGTAATTGGAATAAAATGAAATATGATTTTGGGGTTTATCGTGAACTGTGTTTTTAAATGACATTTGTTCTTTAACCCAATAAAAGTGAAGATGTAATTTATAAATATTTTTATTAAGATTTAATGGAAATTTTCCAAAGTAAAGTTTTTCAATTTAATATATTAAATTGGAATTGTATGGAATTCGATTCAGTAATAATCGAGATGAGCTTCTGTAAAAGTAGACCGTTACTATATATGGGATTTAAAAGGCTTTGCCATTATTCCATTCATATTATTAGTCTGATACGGAAATTTATATCGTTGATTTGATTTCTGTGGAAATTCCATATTTAATGGAAGATGATTTTGGGATTTATCGTGAACGATGTCTTTAAATAACATCAATTCTTCAACCCAGTTAAGGTAAGATTAATTTCTTAAATTTGAATAATCATAAAGTAATGATTTTTGATATTAAAACCAAATTGGAGTTCTAATGAATCATTAAAAAGAAGATTAAAGAATAAATTTAAAAGAATTTATCTTTGATAAAATTAATGGGAACCTTTCCCTAATAATGAGAATATTTATTTAAAAGAATATTCTGAATTGGAATGAGGCGTATGATGTGTTTCTATAGTACTTAATTATTGATTATAAAATACGTGAGTTATTCGGAAAGACCAGGTTTAACCCATTCTGAATAATTACTACGACGTTTAAGAGTCGAAGATGAAGACGGTGGTGGAAGACCAGAGATCTTCACATCGTTTGGATGATTACTGATTTCTTGATTGGGAGGCATCCCAAGACAAGGTAATAATGGTGATCGTCCAGATGTAATTGGAGATCAACCAGATATGCGAGGACCTCTCTCCTGTATTGGACATATGGGACGAGGAATAAGGTACCTCCGGTTTCATTCAGACCTAGAACGTACTTGTAAATGGATGGTATGTTTGACGTTGTATTCTTTTATGCTATATTTGTTGATCTCTGCTAAATATATATCTGTTTGGTGGCGGAGAATTTATTCTCTAGCTTAACACCTTTCTCTGAGACGTACGAGCTTAGAGGTTATGTATTGGAAGAAATCAATGGTATGGTATGGATTGACAATGTGGCATGCTAAGATGCAAATGATCAAGGCCTAGTGTTGAAAAGCAGAGCCTTGTGGTTGATGATCAAAGCACAGCTTTATTTAGAATAGCTTTGTGTATAGCGTTACTTCGCGAGCCTCACACCCGGTATGAACCAAAAACGGGAGAAGGATCCAGGGAGAACATGCGTTTCTTTCTAGCTAAAAGTGGTGTAACAACCCGAATTTTAAACAACGTGTTAAGACAAGAATCAAGGCAGAATTAAATTATAAAATCTGAATCAGGATAAACGGGTTGCGCCATTGCGTTCGTCTCGGAAAAATACGCTAAATAGAGTCCGAAATTTCGTAAATCGGAGTCCGTATGACCTAGTTAAGGCCCAACGAAGTTTCACGAAATTTCAAATCCGAAAACAGATTTGAAATTCAGCCCAAAAAGAGAGGCGGGGAAAATTCCCGCCAGACACACAGGGTGTCGACCCCTGGGTCGACCCCCCCTCCAGGGGGTCGACATGGGTGTCGACCCCTCTTCAGGGGGTCGACATGGGTGTCGACCCCTGGGTCGACCCCCCCCCCTGTAGAACTCCGACCTGGTGCACCTGCTTGTCATGTTAGCTCGGTTTTGGAGGCTTGTGACGATTTTTGAGGGTTCAGATCTATCCTAGGGTTTATCCTACGGCCTAAACTACTCCTAATCTCTATAAAAAGACCCCTAAGCCTACCCTAAACCCTCACAAATCACTCATGCCACGAAGTGCTGCCCAAATGCCAAGTGATCATGGCCTCCATCTCCAACTCCAAGAGACTATGCATGCAAATCGGATCCGAATCGAAAGGTGCAAGCTTGCTACACCAAATCGAGGCTCGATCAACGTTGCTACGGCGATTTCATGATGGTTCTTCATCAAAGGAGCCACCTTTCTTCGTCACGACGATGCGTAATCCTTCCCTAAGCCTCGCTATGTAAGTTCTAGCTACTTATAGATTCTAACGGTGGTTCTAATGTGACATGGGATAAAATGAGATGAAATATAAGTATGCTAGCCTATATGAACCTTGTCATGTCTTTTACTTGAACCTATGACTTTGGGCTAAGTTGTAGCGACTTAATCATGCCATTCATGTTATGTTTAATCTAGTATATCTTGCAAGTTTGAATCTTTATCTATGGAATGTTAGCATGAACCTTTGGGAACCACTTGACTTGTGAAACATGGGCAAAGACTTGACTTTGGGGCTAATGCATGTAAATGAACCCAAACCCCTTATGTATCATGCATGTTTGTGGCCAAATTCACTTATGATACTATGCATGTTTGTGGCCAAATTCACTTATGATACTATGCATGTTTGTGGCCAAATTCCCTTATGAAACTATGCATGCTTGCGGCCAAATTCCCTTATGATACTATGCTTGTTTGTGACCAAATTCCCTTATGATACTATGCATGTTTGTGGCCAATATGTTGACATAATACCCTACTATGTGACTCGCTTCCACTTGGGTTGGAAATACGTTTGGGTAGTTTAGGAAAAACGTGGGTATGACATGAAAAAAACTTGACATGGGGTTTACATGAGAACATGACATTCATGATACATTTAAATATGGTCATGACACATGGGAAAACATGGAACTTGAACTAGACATGGGTGGGTTGTAAGTGTAATAAGACACTAGACCAAACACGAAAGTGGCCAACTCGAGGTTGGGTTGAGTTTGTAGCATAAATCTACCCGGACCCGCCCGACTTAACTAGTGGCTACAAACGATAGGATCCAATGTGAGAAGTTGGTCATGTCGCGCTTAAGACCCGAGGTTAGACTAGGTTATGGTGTAAAACTACCCAGACCCGCCCGGCTTAACTAGTAACCACAACAAGGTCTAATGTGAGTGGTTGAGAGTGCATTAATTAAATTAATGCCACATGATAAGGTTAAGTAAATTTGACTAATGACACTTAACCGATATGACACGAATGGGTACGTTAAGTGAGACCGGGCTTGATTTCTTAATGACACTTAACCATACAAGACGATTAGGGGATGGGGTTAAGTAATTTACACTTAACTAATCTGACTTGGTAATTGGATGGGGTTAAGTAACCTACACTTAACTAATCTAAACACGGTAATTAGATGGAGTTAAGTAACCTACACTTAACTAATCTAAACACGGTAATTAGATGGGGTTGAGTAACCTACACTTAACTAATCTAAACACGGTAATTCGATGGGGTTAAGTTAAACACTTAACCAATCTAAACTTGGTCAATGTGGTTAAGTAACCAATACTTAACCAACTTAACATGATAATTTAATGGGGTTAAGTAACTTATACTCAACCAATTATACATGATGATTTGATGAGGTTAAGTAACCTATACTTAACCAATCTAATATGAGAACTTGATAGGGTTAAGTCACAAGACCGTTTAAATATACTTAACCATTGTAATACGATTAGTGGATGGGTTCGAGCTAACCCACACTTAACCAATCCGACTCGATAATCTAATGAGGTTAAGATAATCTATGCTTAACCAATCTAAAACGATAATCTGATAGGGTTAAGATAAACAAATACTTAACCAATTTGACTTGAGGATTGAATAGGGTTAAGTCATGAGCTTCTTGGTATACTTAACCAACTTGTAGGGCTAGGTCTTGGACTTGAATACTTAGCCAAATCTTGACATGATTCGTAGGAAAGTAAGTCATGAACTTAAATGACAATACATAACCCATTAGACAAAACCCTAGTTCAGGGGACTAGGTGGAAAACCGGGATTAACAAGGATAACGAGAAAGGAGACTAAGTGGTAAACCTTAGTTTGGGAAACTAAGTAATAATTCTTAGTCAAGAGATTTGGATCAGTTCACAAATAGATGAGTAACCCGATACGGTAGGTCATTGCTTAAACACACGAGGAGGAGCAAATTATCCGACTTGGATAAAGGCTCCAACGAACTGGGTGACGAGGCGGTAGCTTCGGGGGACATAAGGGTACTCATGGTATCCCTCGGTGAGGTGGCAGGTGGTCCATGAAACCCGGCCTCACAGGGGTTAAGGTCTGCGATAGAAGAGCCAAGAGTATGCCTTGGTTGCTATGCGAGCGACCTAAAGACTGGGATGGATTAGCGTGGAGTCGACGATACTTGATTATTGCCCTGGATAGCACGTCGTCGACTACCTACCATCTTTAGTCAATCGTGCGCGAACGGAAAGGCAGGGAACCCCCAACAGACCATGTTCTTGCTACCAAGTCATGGGTGAGGTTGGCCCATAGGAAAGTGGGGCTATAGTGGGGCCGGGATGTGGTTCTCATACATGATTTTTCTTGGATTGCCTTTTAGTAGTTGAGGGAGGGGTCACGTGGGACCATAGCCACGGGTACAAAAACAGACCTTGATATCTGCATCAGCAGACGACTTAAAGCTCCCGACTGAGTTCCGTATTTCTTGATTTGCCCTGGCACGGAACTCGGATGGCACATTGAGGAACATGTGCGTCTAGACATGGAAAACGGTTCACGATACATACGCGGGATAAAGGGCGCGGTTGATGGGTGGCATAATCCCTAGTGGCCCTAGGTGGCTGAACCCAAACCGAGACACGGAAACGTTCATTAGGTAGTATAATCCCTAGTGGTCCTAGGTGACATAAATCCTAAGTGAACACGCGATAGTTCATGGTAAGAAAACATAACCAGATCAAGGGTAGCAGTCCAAAATAACCTCAAGGATAAAACGTTTACATGGGAAAGCCCGTATGGCCTACGGCAAAGGACTGAACTTATACATGGGAAGCAACATACGAATTGGGAAAACCTACATATGCTATATATTAGGTTGACATGGACCATTACATGACATTGGGCAAGGGACATTCATAGTTGACCCATGACGCGGGTTGGGATACTAGTACGAGAGGTGCAGAGCAAATATACATGATAAATACCCTGGGATGGTATACGTGATAGACACCATGGGATGGTATACAGGATAGATACCTTGGGATAGTATACTTGATAGAAACCTGACAATGTGATACCTTGATTTATTATGTCACCGTAGTTTATCATGATATCTTAGTTTACCTTGCTACAGTAGTTCAGCCTGTTACCCTGGTTTAGTTTATCTATCTTGTAGTCATCCTTATGTTTACTTTTAGTTTATGCATGTCATGTTACCTTTACCTATTTTTATACTGGAAGTAGATAGGACTTACCAGTCTTTATGACTGACCCTGTTTTGTTTCGCCTCTTTGTCTTCCGTTCCCCCCAGGTTTCAGGGAGGAAACACTGTTATCTAGTTCGGACTTCTTCTGCTTGAAGGTCATCACGCATGGCTTGGATTTTTCTTGGCTATGGCTACTTTACTGTTTTACTTGGGGAATAATTTATGAAATGGTTTTATGCTTCTTTACCATTGCAAGACAGGTTTTGATGTATTCTGATTTAAAAGGCTTTAGACCTTATTTTATAAGGTAATGAAATTTGTTTTACTTCCGCTGTTTTATATATGTTCTGTCTTGTAATATTTCTGTGCATGTTTACCTCGATAATGCTTCACCAAACCTAGTGCATTCCCTTTGTGAGTGACCCTAGCGGAGGTGGGGTGTTACAAGTGGTGTCATGGTATGGACCCCAGACATTTTTACTTATGTGGATGACGGAAAGCGAGGTACCTCGGATTGGAGTCCCTAGTGGCTCTTTATTTACACCCCATAGGGCAGGGAAACGTATTGTTCAGGAATTTTATATAATCCACTAACGTAAGTTGTGGACTGGCCCTGTGGCTCCTAGGTGCAGTTGCGGCTGTATCATGTGACATGAGCTAGATTGTCTCGAATTCGGTAAGGATGATCCCTTACCTTGGTTCATGATGGAAATCCAACTTCCAATACGACTCCATGCGGTTTTGATTGTAAAACTAGTATGGCGTCATAGTATATGGTAGCTATGCCGTCTATGATTGATACATTATGATTGAAATGTTTTTGAAACATATAGACACTAATGATAATATCAAATCTATTTTATCGTATCAAACTTTTTTACCATTATAAGGTAAAACTCTATCCTTTGGTTTGCGTTGCGTTGTGTGATAGGACTTGAGTCTTATAATGGTTTCATTTTTCTAAAAAGCATTGCATTGTTTAACGATTTACTTTAATTATGCATTGGCAATCCAATGGAGTAAACCCGTTCTGCGTTAGCGTCGTGGTCCTGTGATTAGCCTTATTATTATTATTAAATAAGTTAAGATTTCTCATACTAGTCCCATGACTGACTCGTAGTTTGTTTCACTTGCAAACTTGGGTGCCCTTATTTTCCACATGGGCAGTCGATTGGTTTGTTTTGCAGATAATTATTTATTGAGCAGGATTCTGGATTGAAGCTTAAAGCTGTGTCTAGAGCATTGATAATCTTCCGATGCATTGTATTAAATTTGTTGTAAATTAATCTTCCATTGTTGTATTATTATATTTTATGTACTCTGATATTCTGTACTCTGATGTAACATATTATGATGTTTATAAAAGTCTTCTGTTATTTGTTTTGATGTGTTGTATGTCCAAAGTTAGCATATGCGGGATTCGAACGGTCTTGGTCCATTTAGCGATCGATTAGGTCTGGGCGAAATCCATGTCGTTACAGCTGGTATCAGAGCTTTGATTAACTCAAATCTTTGGGGTACAACTTATTAGAACTGAACAAAAGACTCATCAGAGGTAGGATTAGAAATATCCTATAAAAGAATACTCATTAGAGATAGGATTAGTAGTATCCTAGAATGAGAAAACTCATTAGAGATGGGGTTAGAAATGACCTAGGATGAGTTGAGAGTGACAAGTTTATAATTAATGTATGTGTGATTATATATAATCCGATTTTAGAAAATATGATTATTATTTTTTGAATATATAAAAGTTATATATATTTGAAAAACTAATCAACTAATTGATTGATGATTGTGTCATGTGATTATTCGTTCAACTAATAAAATTATTAAAACCTTTAAAAGAATGAAAGTTGAGTTGGTTAATTAAACAACTTTCAGCTCCGTTCCTTTTTGAGGATGAAAAGATTTTAAGTGGGGGAGATTGTAACAACCCGGAAATTCTGAACCAATTTAAAATCTTTATTTTAAAAATTTTAATGGATTTTAATGTTCGAAAATAATTTATTTTAAATAATAATGACTGAAAATTTCTTTTAAATAAAGTTAGAACGAATATATTTATTTTAACTATAAAAGGAATAAGAAATAGCGTGGTAGTTTGAAAATTTGAATTTGAACTTTGACTGAGTGTACAGGATTCAAAATAAATCGTATTTCAGTAAAAACAAAATTATTTAAATCTGTTTAAAATATCTTTCCAACGATCTGAAAAATTGAAATTTCATAATGGGAATCAAAAGTTATGCCCAGTTTAAAATTTAGAATAGTCGCTATAGAATTTAATATAATGTATAGCCCTTAAAAATAGCCATTTTGCAAACAACCTCCATTTTCGATGAAACCACTTTGGTTGAATCTGGAATGTCAAATTATTACTAGATTCCAATTTTCATATTTTTTGGAATTATTATGTGAGTGCAGTAAATGTAAACGCGTTTGGTAATTTCAGTTTGAATTTAATCGACTGGAAAATGACCATTTTTCAAACGGTCTCCAAATTCGACGAAATTAATTTTGTTAGGATCGTATCGTCAAAACAAAGCTAGAAATAATTTTTCTATAATTTTTGGAGTCAGTAGTGGCCCCGATAAATTAAAATGTACGATAAAATTAAATAATTTAATGGTTTATATATTAATTTGAAGAAAACAAGCTGAAAACGATCAAATGGGTTAATGATACCTAGCCCATTGTGTCCGAAATGGGGGTCTAGGGGAAACATTAGTTGGGCTGAATTTGGAGATATTAGAAATAAATGGGTTTTTTTTGCGAATTAGAAAGTTTAATAATATTTTATTATAAATTTACATTAACCCTAACCCTACCAATATAAGCCAGCCGCCACTTTTGAAAATTGATGGCAGAAATGATCCGGATTTCTCCATCCAAAATCGATTAATCCATTCAGTGATTCAAGAGATTTATAAAACAAAAATTGAAGAACAAAGAGAGAGCTTCGAATCCGTACGGCTATGATCTTTTTTAGTTTGATGGTTCTCGATATTTTTGGCCTAGAATTGTGGCCATTCGCAGTGGTTTCTTGGGCACTGTGGTGCTACAATTCGACGAGGCGGTTGAGGATGAAGGCGCACGTGAAGGCGGAGGGGATGGAAGCTTCTGATCGGTGACAGACGTGTTGAGATGGCGGCGTTTGGACGATGGATGGGGGCGGTATTTGGGTTCCAGGTTCACGATGGAAAAAACAAAGCGATGGGTTCTCAGAAGAAGATGGGAAATAAAAATGTAATTAGTGAGATAATTAATTTATTAATTATTATAATTGTGTAATTAACATATAAAATATCATATTTTTAGCATATGGTCACAGAATTGAACGATTTTTGTTGCGTTGGAATCCTCTAGACGAGCACTAAAACATGGAGCAGACCAAAACTGAAACAACAACCATTTGGATTTTTGATAAAATTGAACATTTGTTTAATTTTATTAAAATAATCGTTATTCAACGATTTCTGAAACCAATCAAGTTGAGATTTCTTTTTTAATAATTAGAATTAATTAATTATTATCGTGTGCAGAAATTTTTACAAATACGCTATTAAATTCAGTTTGTGGTAATACGTGATTTATTTGGATTGGTTGATGCTGTATGGTGCAATCTGTTTGATTTATTGTACATAATGGAATTATTGAAATTTGTTTACAAATAAAAAAATATTATTTTTATTTGTCATGTTAATGTAAAATTTGTATGCATAAATGAAAATATCACTTTTATTTGTTATGTTAAAATTAAAATTGTAAACAAATGAAATTATCATTTTTATTGGTTATGTTGAATTAGAATGATCAACATAAAAATATCACTTTCATTTGTTACGTTGAATTAGAACGATCAACATAAAATAT
Organism: Allium sativum; assembly: GCA_030737875.1. Taxonomy (NCBI): domain Eukaryota; kingdom Viridiplantae; phylum Streptophyta; class Magnoliopsida; order Asparagales; family Amaryllidaceae; genus Allium; species Allium sativum. Next base: position 458,649,481 of record CM060913.1, on the reverse strand, counting down.
CACTTTCATTTGTTATGTTGATATAGAATGATCGACATAAAAATATCACTTTCATTTGTTATGTTGAATTAGAATGATCAACATAAAAATATCACTTTCATTTGTTATGTTGAATTAGAATGATCAACAACAAAATATCACTTTCATTGGTTATGTTGAATTAGAATGATCAATATAAAAATATCACTTTCATTGGTTATGTTGAATTAGAATTATCAGCATAAAAATATCACTTTCATTTGTTATGTTGAATTAGAATGATCATCATAAAATATCACTTTCATTTGTTATGTTGAATTAGAATGCTCAACATAAAATATCATTTTTATTGGTTATGTTGAATTAGAATGATCAACATAAAAATATCACTTTCATTTGTTATGTTGAATTAGAATGATCAATATAAAAATATTACTTTCATTTGATATGTTGAATTAGAATGATCAACGTAAAATATTACTTTCATTTGTTATGTTGAATTAGAATTATCAACATAAAAAAAATTATCCTTTTTATTTTTTATGTTGAATTAGAATTTGTATACAAATTAAAATAGACATTTTTATTTGTCATGTTATACATTGAAATTATTTACAAATAAAAATATTTCTTTTTATTTGTTAAAGTTAAAAATAGAAGTTGCGTACAAACAATGAAAATAAAAAATTATCTTTTTATTTGTCATTAGCGATATCGTAATGTAGATAAATTACATTTTTAATTGACATTAGAAACATGTAGTGAGTTAATATAAATAAAATACATTTTTATTTGACATTAGAAATGCATAACATGTTATACAAAATAAATACTTCTTTTTATTTGTCATTAGAAATGTAGAACATTAAAATTGTTATGTAAGATAAAAATGTCAATTTTATCATGTTAAATAATAGAAAAAGAATCATTTGTCATTTTTTGTTTTGTTTATTCAAAACATTATTATTTACATGTAGTACAAAAATAATCATTTTTCGTTTTATGTTTTGTTTATTAAAAACATTATTATTTACATGTAATAGAAAAAGAATCATTTGTCATTATATGTTTTGATTAATAAATGTAATGACCCGGAAATTTCGGACGAAAAACAAATTTGTGTAATAACTTAAAAATGAATAATACATTAATAAGTAAACTAATTAATGTTGATAACTCTTAAGTAAGATTTATTTACGACGATCTAAACCATAGCTAATTTAGTACAATGTAAGTATAACTAAAACTTAGCAACGAAAGTGCTACTAAAGCACTGTAGCGAGGCGTTATTGGATCACCGTAACAAAAAGCGTAGCTAAACCTTTACTAGAATAATAATGTGTTTTGAGAAAACTAATTTGATAGCAAATGAACAAGATGATTTCGACACAAACTAGTACGTACACTAAGCTAGTAAGACTTAGTTATTTAATCAAATTCAAGGCTTGCACTCAAGCCATTCTTGTGCAAGAACCCATGAACTATATGAGAACAAATACTAAGGAAAACAAGACATTTAAATGAAGACTACTTAACCATTTAAATACTGTAATGCAAGTTTTTGTCACACAAGGCCCAGCAGCAAGTATGGAGGAAACAAGGACCTTACCAATACCATGAACACTTGCATTAGCTAGCCCAAAACCATAGTTAAACACTTTAACTAACCAAGCCTCATTTCAGCCCATGTGTGTACGCAAGAATAAAAAAACCTCCCAGCTGAACAAAAGCCCATTTAGGTGGACAAACACTTCATAGTTAAGTAGGAATTACAAGGGGAATTGGACATGTGATTAGAGGTAAAAGCACTTAAGTGTTTTAAAGATATGATGGAAGAATTGCCTGCACACACAAGACCTGGCGCAGCAAAGCATTTAATGAAATATGTACTAGGATTTTTGCTTTTTAGATTTAAGTTTTATTCCCTTAAGTTGTGTAATTCTTATAGCCAACCACATCTCAATTTCTATTCTAGCCGTGAGGATTTAAGAGAATTGGATACATTTCTTTAGATCAAAAAGGACTATAGTCATTTAATGTTTTTGTTATAGCTTAAGCAAGCAAGTGGACACCCTCTTTCCAACAAGACTTTTAGCATTTGATGACAAACTAAACTGAGCTATCAAGGGAACATTCCCTCTGTTGTAGACCTGCGCCTATATCTTAGTTCAGGAGAAAATAGGATTTTCCTATTTTAATGAATAAAAGACAACCATATTTTATGCTTTAATGTAGCCTATAAATAAGTGTCAATACCACACATTCTTTCACCTGAAAACCGAGAGTAAAGCAAGGAAAGAAGATATTTTAAAACACAGAAAACCAGATTTTTCCAAGTGAGTAAACTTCACTTTTGTAACACCCCACCTCCGCCAATGCCACTCTTGCAAGCGCACTAGCTTTGGAGGGGCGTTAAACGAGGTAAACATGCATAAAGATATCACAAGACAGAACATTTAAGTAAAACTGAGTAAGTAAAGCAGCGGATAAAACTACTATTTCAAAACCATAGTCAAGTTACATCAAAGTACTGAGTCATTATTTTCCAACTACTACAAGTCTAGAAACATAAACTGAAAACTGGAAATAACATAAAGTAAACTATTCCCCATAGTAGAAGTGACAAAGCCATAGCGAGCTCAAGTCCAAACCGTACATGAGCTATCTAGTAAGCAAGCTAAAGATCCCTGCTAGGTGCTGGTATTCCCACCCTGAGAACCTAGGGGGGAACGGAAGAAAAGAGGCGAAAGAAAACGGGTCAGTCAAAAAGACTGGTAAGTCCTACCTACTATTAGTATAAAAACTAATAAAGTTAACTGGACATGTAAAACAGAGATGAATCATAGGGTGATAACTGGCATGGTGAAAAGTTAACAAGATAGATCAAGTGTGGCATCGCATATACAAGGTTAAGTTGCACCAGGTGTACTAGTATTCTAATCCATGTCAAGTATAAACGAGAAATGATCCCTTGGCCCAAAGTTGGCCCAACATCATGAGATGACCTAAATCAAGGTCCAACTACTCGGTCTATTCGATCGGCTCCCTATAAGCCTAACTCGTCGTGTATCGGTGTCATACGGCCTAATCATGGAATGTAGTTGACTGTGCAAGGTCCACCCTAGGGTGTATCCAGCCCTAAGGTGTAAACCACAGACACAATTCAAGCACGCACAGTCTAAACCTACCGGTGCCCATGTTCAACTCCGGACTTAATGTGCACGACCATGGTCCGCCTGAACAACTGGTGCACTCTTCAGCCGTCTATTTTGGTCTCTTACAATCAGTCAGTAATCGTGCCCCACCCTAGCCTAGTCCAGGGTATCCAGATACTCCCAAGTAGGTTACTGCTGAAAAGGACCACGTAACTAGGGTTTTAAACGGGTTAAGTGTGGTTAACCCTATCCTAACCATGTATTGAGTTGGTCAAGTGTGTCCAAGCAGTTCATGACTTAACCCTATCAATACATCGTGTTCAACTGGTTAAGTATATTCAAGTAGTCCATGACTTAACCCTACCAATCCATCGTGTTTAATTGGTTAAGTATTCAAGTAGTCCATGATTTAACCCTACCATGTAGTATTAATTTACTTAATGCACCCCAACCTCTCACATTATACTTGGTTGTGGTTACTAGTTAAGCCGGGCGGGTCCGGGTAGCTTTACACCACAACCTAGTCTAACCTCGGGTTCCAAGTGCGATGTGACCAACTACTCACATTGGGTCCTATTGTTTGTAGCCACTAGTTAAGCCGGTTGGTTCCGGGTAGATTTATGCTACAAACTCAACCCAACCTCGAGTTGGCCACTTTCATGTTTTCTACACGTCATGTCCATGTTCATGTTTCAAGTATAATCACATGTCATATTTTCAAGTCATGTTTCATGTCATTTAAGTTTTACCCATAACGTAACCCCATCGCACGTAAGTTTGCATCAACGCAAATATATCAAAAAGGGGAAACATAATGATATGATAAGTTGGGCATAAAGTGGCAAAGTCTATCACAAGTTCAACATGGTGATATATGAGGCAAAAGTGTTCAACATACTAGCATATGGCCTCAACATGTATGATAGCATAAAAGGTGACTTGGCCTCAAACACATCAAAATAGCATAAGGGTGATTTGGCCACAAGCATGCATAATAGTATAAGGGTGGTTTGGACACAAGCATGCATAATAGCATAGGGGTGATTTGGCCACAAGCATGCATAATAGCATAAGGGTTCTTTGGTCACAAGTTGAACATAATAGCATAAGGGTGCTTTGGTCATAAGTTAAACATGGTGGCATATGAGGCAAATGTGTTCATAAACTTGCATATTACATTATAAGCCTCAAAACATGCATGATATAACTTTAGCAAAATAAGTGAAACATGGTCATAAATGACATAGGATGATAGCTAGTGATTTGCATATAACATCATATGCAAGATAACATAAGGGTTATGAGAGTTTCTATGTTGCTTTATGCAACATTTCAAATCAAAGCTCATAGCTTTCTATGCACAAAGTCAAGGTGATAGCTTTACAAACACGCATAGAATAAATCTATGCATAACATGATAAGATCAAAGCACAAATCATACTTAGGCCCAAACTCAAACTTGCAACATGTCATATTTAACTTCATAGTTAGAATCTAAGAGTAGAATATGGCTTACAATGCTATGAAGACTTATAAAATAAAAATAAGATTGAGACGAAGCCACTAGCAACTCTAAAAACTCCCAAATGACAAGCTTTAATGAAAACCCTTGAGAAATAAGAAGAAGATCCTTGCTTTGATGAAGAAAGATTGAACTTTGGCCTTGAATAGAGCTTAGAAACTCTCAAACAAGCTTAGGAACTCTCATATGAATGAAGGTGGAGGCTATGACAAGAGGGTGGAGGCCATGATTAAACATTTTGGCATAATCTAGTTGTAGGATTGATTTATGATGGTTTAGGCTAGGTATTAGGGTCCTTTTATAGAAATTTAGGTTAGTTTAGGCCATAGGATTAACCCTAATTCAGATCTGAGCCATCAATTCACGTCACTAGCCCTGAAGCATGTCTTGAGGAACAAGTCAGGTACACCCAGGCCAAACTGGCCGATCACCCAAGTCGACAGGGGTGTCGACTGGGCAGTCGACACCAACTGGGGTGTGTCGACTCCCCAGTCGACTTGGGGGTGGCGGGAATTTTTCCCGCCTATCCTGCTTGGCTAAATTTGAATTCTGAATTCAAATTTGAACTGTTTTTGAACTTGAAATTTTCTGAAAACTTTGACGGGCCATAACTTGGTCATACGGACTCTGATTTTCGAAAACTCAGACTCTATTTCGCGTATTTTTCCGAGACGAACGCAATGGAAAATCCCGTTTCCCTTGATTCAGATTTTAAAATTTAATTCTGCCTTGATTTACGTTATAACATGTTATCCAAAAATACGGGTTGTTACATTCTCCCTACTTAAAGGATTTCGTCCCCGAAATCTTCAAGTTAGGAAGAACGTATCCTACCATCCATCATCCATCTACTCAAAACATCATCCACAAGTAATCATTGTCCTTAAAAGATTCTAAATGCTGTATGATCGTATGCAAAGGTGTGTGTATATGTACTTATCTAATGCGAAAATCAGGCGGTTACTGATTCAGTAAACCTCCTTAATGCAAAGTATGTTAGTGAAATGCGTCCATATGTATGCAAATTCCTAACATAACTTATAATCTCTACATGAGTGCACATAACATCCGTCCATATGCAACATCCATGTGATAGCATACAAGTTTCATCCATGAATAAGCATAAACACTCATGCATATGCGGTATGAAAGTGTGTGAGCCGATCTTAGTGCCTAACGTGTATCATGCATCCACGAGTAACCACTTGCAAACACTTGCAACCACTTGCGAACATCAAGCATAACATGTTTCAAGCACATGTTTCAACCAAAGAGTTCCTACCTAAGGTTCTCATGACAAGATTTACGAAATAACAAGATAAACGTGGATAGCAAAAGAAAGATATGCTGACTAGGAAAAGAGATTGAGAAAGTGCCCTCGAAAAGAAAAGGATAAAGCCTACGCATCTTCTCCTCGGTTTCCCAAGTTGCGTTTTCTTCGGCTTCATTCCACTGAATCTTGACTAACTTGACTTCTTGATTCCTCAGCTTCTTGATCTCCATTCCCAAGATACAAATCGGAGCTCGCCTCAAGGTCGCCTCTTTCTCTACCTCCACGTCTTCAAGAATACTTGGTTCAACCACTTCGGCTGACTTATACAGGCACTTTCGGGGATGCGAGACATGAAAAACATTGTGCACTCAGGCCAGCTTCTCGAGCAATTATGAGCCATCTTCCCCACTCTTTCTATAATAGGGAAGAGTCCTTGGTGCCAGCTTCCCAACTGCTCCAAAACGAACCATATTTCGCAAAGGAGAAACCTTCACGAAGACCATGTCACCGACTTCGAATTCCAGATCTGTCCTTCGCTTGTTAGCATAGGATTTCTGTCTATCTTGGGCCGTTTTCATCCGTCTTTGAATCAACTCTACCTTCTCGGATGTGTCTCTTATCATGTCGGGCCCGAGTATAAGCTCATCCGTCGTCTCCCACCAACATGTTGGTGACTTGCACGGCCTCCCATACAAAGCTTCGAATGGTGCCATTCCTATGCTTGCCTGATAGCTGTTATTACAAACAAACTCTACGAGAGGAAGATGATCTTCCCAAGTGCCACCAAAGTCAAGGATGCATAGCCTCAACAGATCTTCTAGTACCCTATTCACCCTTTCGGTCTGGCCATCCGTCTGTGGGTGATAGGCCGTACTTAGATTCAATCGCGTACCCATCGCTTCCTGCGAACTATTCGAGAATTGGCTAGCGAGAATTGGGTCACGATCGCTAACTATGTTAGAAGGAACTCCATGCAATCGCACTATCTCTCGAAGATGAACAGATGCTAGCCATGATGTGGTCCTCCTACTCTTCAACGGAACAAAGTGAGCACTCTACGTAAGTCTATCAACTATGACCCATATCCCATAAAGCCCAAATAGTTTGGTCAACTTAATGGACATCCTCACCCCAACTATATAGGCGAGTCATATTCCTTATGGGGTTTGCAACAGAACTAAGATTGAGAATAGGGCCGAGGGGATATACTTAAAAGACAGCATGCGAGTAAGCTCTACAGAATAATAGGGATCAAGGATATACTCTTAGAAAGAGATATAATGCGCGTATCTAGTCTTCAATCTTCTAAGCCGCATTTTCTTGAGCTTAATCCTATCGTGCCTTGACCGTCTTTTAACTTCACAATTTCGTAGCTCTTAATTCTTATTTCCAAAATATGAGTTAGAACTCATTTCACCGTTGCCTCTCGTTCCACTTCCACTTTTCTTTTCCTAAAATACTTGGCTTCCACATAACTGCGTGCTCATGGTTTCATGCAAGCTTTACAAAATTCATTAGTGAATCCTGGACCTCGTTTACATACTATACGGTATCCCACGCAGAAGAACTATCTCTTGAAAACAAGTGCCAATCCACGTTGCCAAATGTACTTACTAGGGTGATTTCTATAACCCATGCTTAAGCGAAATGGACTATCCGCCTTAGTGGCGAACGCTACTCGATTGGATTACAAATTTCCAATAAAGGTGCCAAGGGATTACAGTTAACTAATCATGACGGAACCCTAAAGGTCACACGAAATTTCGAGGGTATTACCGAGGCGAGTCATGAGCCTCACTACCCTATGCTCACAGTCAAGAATGGCTCCATAACTGGACAACCAATCCATGCCCAAAATCAACCCGTGTCCCATAAACCCGAGAACATAAGCATTACACATGAATTCTACGCTCAAGATAGAAATTTTCAAATCCATACAAATCGCAGATAGATGGGCGGAACTCCCCAATCGGATTTGAAATACTAACGGGATTTTCAACTAGACTAGTACTTAGGTGCAAACTTTCAACAAGATCAGAAATAAAACTATGCGATGCGCCAGAATCAAATGAGGTACGAACAGGGAAATCAGAAATGTAAACATGGCTTTCTATAGAAACACTACCTCGATCAAAGGCTGGTGTAACACCCCACCTCCGCCAGGGTCACTCGCAAGGGAATGCACTAGCTTTGGAGGGGCATTATTGGTAAACATGCATAATGATATAGCAAGGTAGGACATGACATATATATATATATGTAAATAAACAGAGTAAGTAAATAAAACAGCGGAAGATTTATAAACCATTTCAAGGCACAAGTCTGGTACATCAAAATGTCAATTTCCCAAAATTACAAGTCTAGATAAATACGTCATCTGATAAACTGAAAATACATAAGTACTATCCCCAAATAAAAGTGATAAACCATAGCGGCTCAAGTCCAAAGCATACTTGAGCTATCCAAGGAAGCAGCTAAGATCCAAGCTAGTCTCTTGTATTCCCTCCCTGAGAACCTGGGGGGGGGGGGGGGAACGGAAGAAAAGAGGCGAAACAAAACGGGTCAGTCAAAAAGACTGAGTAAGCCCTGCTACGATCAGTCTATAAACTAATAAAGTTAACATCATGATGGGCACTGAGATGATCATAGATAACAACATACTGGCATGGTAAATTAACTACAAGATAGATAGAGGTGTCATCGCATAAAACATGGCTAAGTTTTGCACCACGGTGTACTAGCAACCCAACATAACAGATATTGATCCCTTGGCCCAAACTTTGGCCTAATAACATGAGGTGACCTTAATACAAGGTCCAGCCCAACGGTCTAGTCGATCGGCTCCCTATAAACCTAACACGTCAAGTGTTGATGTCCATACGGCCCACATATGGATGTAGGTAGTCTGTGCTGGGCCCACCTTTGGGTGTATCAAGCCCTCGGTTGTCGACCCCGGACACTTAAGCAATAATGCACAGCCCTAACCTACTGGTACTCGTGCCTCGAGTTTGTCCAACATCGGACTACGTGCACGTCCGTAGCCCGCCGGACCCGCACCGCTGTACCACTCAGCCGTCGCTTTGGTCGCTTACATCAGTCCAGTAATCGTGCCCCGCCCTAGCCTAGCCCCTAGGGTTGTGAATGATACCAAACTGGGATTACTGCTGGAACAGACCACGCTGCTAGGGTTTCCTAAGGAGGTTAAGTGTGATTTAACCCTTCACTAATCCTGGATTAAACTGGTTAAGTGTGGCTTAACCCCGTTCTAATCCCTTGAACTCCCAAATGGATTAAACTAGTTAAGTGTAACCAACGGTTCAGAACTTAACCACATTCTAATCCCTCGAATCCCCAAATTGGTTAAGTATTAGTGGACCCTGACTTAACCCTAATCATGAGGCATTAATTAATTTAATGCACCTTAACCTCTCACATTAGACCTTGTTGTGGTTACTAGTTAGGCCGGGCGGGTCCGGGTAGCTTTACACCACAACTTGGTCTAACCTCGGATCTTGGCACCCCATGACCAACTTCCCACATTGGGTCCTATTGTTTGTAGCCACTAGTTAAGCCGGTCGGTTCCGGGTAGAATTACGCTACAAACTCAACCCAACCTCGAGTTGGCCACACTTATGTTTCCTAGGTGTCATGTCCACTTTATTTCAAAACATAATTATAAGTCAACAATTACTTGGGTAGACCTAACTTAATAGGTAAATTCCCAAGGGGTAGACCTAACTTAATAGGTAAATTCCCAAATCTTATATTTTCATGTATTTTAAGTTTACCCCAAAACCCCAACGTCATTCTATCGCTTACATATTCGTAGTAACGCATAAAGGATAGGAAGAGGGAACTTGGCACAACATACATGACAAACTTGCACAACAATCATGCATAACATGTTAGACTTACACAACTTAGCATAGTGAACTTGCATATTACCACAAACATGCATAACTTGTCGAACATGCACAACTTGTCATTTTAAACTTGCATAAACATGCACAACTTGTCAAAACATGCACAACTTGTCAAAACATGCACAACTTGTCATTTTAAATTTGCATAAACATGCACAACTTGTTAAACTTGCAAATCATGGCTTAGTACACTTGCATAAACATGCATAATCCATTAAACATGTAGAACATGGCATAATAAGCTCGCATAAGCATGCATAACTTGTGAAACATGTAAAACATGGCATAGAAATCTCGCATATGCATGCATAACTTATGAATCATATAAAACATGGCCTAGCGAGTTCGCATAAGCATGCATAATCAACTAAACTCACATAAATCTCAACTTTCACCAAACATTAACTTTAGAGTTTGTAAAGTGAAGGTAAGAGGGCTTACAATGATTATGCGGACTCAAATGAGTATAACAAATGCAAGAAACCCCTTATGCAACTAATTAAAACCCCCAAAAGCAAGCAAACTTGATCAAGACTCCTCCTTTAGGATGCCAATTGAAAAACAAGCCTTTAATGCAAGCTAAGGAGGATCATACAAGCCTAAATATGCTTGTATGCATGGAAAATTACTTAGGAATTATTAATGAAGAGATTGGAGGCTAGGGTTTTAGGTGGAGGCCATGAGAGTTTAGATTTTGGCATAGTTTTGTTGCTAGGATGATTAATGAATGATTTAGGGTAGGTTAGAGGCTTATTTATAGAAGATTAGAGTGATTTAGACCATAGGATTAACCCTAGGTGAATTTTGGCCCGTCAGATTTAGGAACTCTCCAGAACCAGACCACACAACCAAGCCCAAACCAAGCCCAAGCCAAAGAGGTGCGCCAGGCTAGTTTGCCTGGCTAACCCCTGTCGACAGGGCTGTCGACAGGGCAGTCGACTCCCTGGGGACCCTGTCGACAGGCCTGTCGACATGGGGCCCCTGGCGGGAGTTTTCCCGCCTTGGCCCAGCTGGCCCAATTCTTTAAAATTTGAATCTGTTTTTACTTAGGATTTCTCTGAAAACTTCAATGGGCCTTAACTGGGTCATACGGACTCCGATTTTCGAAAACTCGGACTCTATTTCGCGTATTTTTCCGAGACGAACGCAATGGCATAGCCCGTTTCCCTTGATTCAGATTTTATAATTAAATTCTGCCTCGATTTTCATTATTACAGGTTGTTGAAAAATACGGGTTGTTACATTCTCCCCTCCTTAAAGGATTTCGTCCCCGAAATCTTCAAGTTAGGAAGAACGTATCCTACCATCCAATCATCCATCTACTCAAAGCATCATCCACGAGCAATCATTGTCCTTAAAAGATTCTAAATGTGGTATGAACATATGCAAAAGTGTGTGTATATGTACTTATCTAATGCAAAGATCAGGCGGTTACTGATACAGTAAACCTCCTTAATGCATATGTATGTCAGTGAAAGTCAGGCGGTTACTGATACAGTAAACCTCCTTAATGCATATGTATGTCAGTGAAATGAATCCATATGTATGCAAATTCCTAAATTCATAGTATCTATATGAGTGCACATAACATCCACCCATATGCAACATCCATGTGATAACACGACCAGTTTCAATCATGGATAAACATAAACACTCATGCATATGCAACATGAAGAGTGTGTGAGCCGATCTAGTGCCTAATCGTGTATAATGCATCCACGAGCAACCACTTGCAAACACTTGCAGCCACTTGCAACCATCAAGCATAACATGTTTCAAACACATGTTTCAACCAAAAGGGTTTCTACCTAAGGTTCTCATGACAAGATAGACACGATAAACTAGATAAACTAGATAAACTCCTTTTTGGATTACAAGAAATCCATTCAAACTTTGACATATAGTACTACCCGATGAGTCTTAACCCCCTTATGGAGTTTACAACAGAATTAAGATCGAGAATGGGACCGAGAGGATATATACAAAAGATAACTTGCCAGCAAGCTCCACAGGAAAACAAGGATCAAGGATGCACTCTTACAAGGAGATATGATGCGTGTATCCAGTCTTCTCAGTCACGTTTCCTTGAGCTTAACTCCACTGTGCTTTGACTGTCTTTTACTTCATGCTTTCTTGGCTTCCTAACTCCTATTTCCCAAATTCGAGTTGGAACTCATTTCATTATCGCCTCTCGTCTTTCTTTTCCACTTATTCTTCTTTCTGTATACTTGGCTTAACCATATTATAACCTTATGATTTTATGCAAGCTTTCCAAAATTCACTAGTGAATCCTGGATCTCGTCCACTTACTATACAGTATTTCACGCAGCAGAACTTTCCTTGAAAATACCAATCCGCGTTGCCAATTGCCCCTTATAAACGCGATTTTCTATAACTCATGCTTAATCGAAATGAACCATCCGCCTATGAGTGATAGGCCATACCTAGATTCAGTTGCCTACCCATGGCTTCCTGTAGGCTCCTTCAAAACTGGCCAACTTCTTGTGGGTAAACCGTTGCTAACCATGATGCAGCCCTTTCGCTCTTCACCGGACTGAAATGAGCACTCTTCGTGAGTCTACCTATTATGACCCACATACCCGTATTCCCTTTCTTTGATCTAGGTAGTCTATCCACGTAATCTATCGAGATGTTTTCACACTTCCCTTGCGAAACTTCCAATGGAGGTAATGGCCCACTGGGCTTCTATGACTTGGCCTTGAACTGGTGGTACAACAGGCATCCTGGGACCAACTCGGCCACCTCCTCGAGTGATGTGCATCTTCAAGAACCTTCTTTACCAAGTATTCCACTCGAGGAACACGAAATCTCTCATCGCGCCTTAGTCATCCCTTGTCATCTATAATATATCTAGCGAGGTGACCTAACATCTCGCCTCGAGTCGACTGGTCCATGTTCTTGACCAACTGCGGGTCTTCTTCCCGTGAAACTCCCTTCTTGATCCAGAAGAGTAAGTCTAAGCTCCGGGAATGCTAACTAACTAGCCAAACGGAGAAAGCTTCTTACTTCAATTGCCCTTCTCAGAGCTTTCCGGTCTCAAACCGCAGCCACCTTAGCGGAATCCACCGCTAAGCCTTACTTAAGAACTATGTGCCCAAGAAATCCAACTTCTTTCCTCCAGAGTGGCATTCGGAGAACTTGACCTTCAATCCGGTGGCTCTAAGCGTATCCATCTCCTCTTTGAGATGTATAGCATGTTCTCCCTCGTTCTTTTGAGGAGATCAAAATATCGTCTACGACGACCACGACAAACTTGTTCAAGGACTCCCTAAACACCCTACCCATCAAGTCCACGTAATATGCGGGTGCATCCGTCAAATCCAATAGCATGACTAGCCATTCTAAAAATCCATCTAGAGTCCTAAACCCAGTCTTGTCAATTCCATCCTCAGCCATCCTAAGCTGATGGAATCCGGTAGCTAGGTCCAAAGAAAACGGATGCTCCTACCAGCTGATCAAACAAATCATCGATCCCTGGTAACGGTTGTCTATTCTTTTCCACATGTAAGCGAAGCAAACTATCCATATTAGTAACGAATACTACTGGAGCACCCTACTCGGAAATGCCTCGTCTCAGGAAGTTCTTCCCAAGCAACTCCTTGACTTGCTTTCTTACTCTCACCTCGTGAGGTCACGTGCCTAACCGGTCACGCAACTGGCTTGGTATTACCAACCAGATAATACGGAAATCTATCCCACGTCTAAGGGTAACCCCTTCACTTTCCCCAAGATATCAGGATATTCTCGGACCACCCCCAAAGATTTCAAACTATTGATAGACGAGTTGAGGGATTCAAGATAACATAACATGACGGGACCCATAGGGTTGCTAGAAATTTCTAGGGTATTACCGAGGCGAGTTATGAGCCCCACACCCTATATACAAAAACCCAGAATGGCCCAAAACAGGACGACCATTCCATGCCCAAAACCAACCCATATCCCCTGAATCCGAGAATATAAACATCCTACGAGAATTCTATACTCAAGATAGAAATTTTCAAATCCACTCAGACCATAGACAAACGGGCAGAACCCCCAATTGGATTTGAAACACATACGGGATCATCAACTACACTAGTACTTAGGTGCAAAACTTTCAACTAGATCAGATGAAATAAAACTATGCGATGTGCCAGAATCAAACAAAGTTCGAATAGGGAAAATCAGAAAATGTAAACCAGATTTTCAACAGAAACACTACCTCTATCATGAGCTGGAAGAACGGGGTTGAGGGGATGAATTCGCCCTCCAGATAGTCCTGCACACTGAGTCTGACCTTGCCCTTGTTTCCTCGGGCAATCCTTGCTGAAATGTCCAAACTCACCACAAATGAAGCATTCGCCCCGCTTTCTCTTTTCCTTCTTCCTACATTCCTTAGCCATATGTCCAACGTTACCACAAAAGTTACATTTTATATTCCCTCTTGGCTTGTCCTTGCGGTTGTGGTTATTCTTGCCCCATTTCCCGGAATTTACTCTCTTGCCTTGAGACTCATTTGCCTTGACCTCTTTTTTGTCATTGTTATCTTCTTCTTGAAGTAGGGCCAAATTCACTAAACTCTCGAAAGTCGCCCCTAAGGGTATATGAGACATGGCCAAACCGTGTAATGGCTCGTTTAATCCTAGAGCAAAGTGTAGGGCCTTCTTCTGAGCTGTATTAACCAAGTCTAAATCGTCTTGAGCCAGTTGATTAAACTTATCTATGTATTCCCTAATAGTCATGTCCCCTTGCTTCAGTGATAAGAATCTCAGTCCAAACCTTCCTCTAAAGTCATCCCAAGTCTCAATTGGCCTGGTCGCGGTGGTGACTACCCACCAACGTGTAGCTTCTTCCTTTAGCAACCATACTGCTAATAAAACCTTCCTGCGGTCACCTATATCAAAGGTGGCTAAAAGATCTTCGGTCTCTTTCAACCAATTCCCTGCTTCTACAAAAGTCTCTGTCCCATTAAAATTCTTGCCACCCATCCTCTTAAAGTTCTTGCAAGTTTCCGCGAAATCCGCTTGTGGAGGCTGAGGGGGAAGAGGAACATCAGCTACGGGAGGATGAGGAGGAACAGCGGCCTCGACTGGGGGAACAACATTAGGGACATCCGGGACCGGTGCCGTGACTTCCAAGTACCGACGAAACCAATCGGGTATCGTTACTCCTTCGGGCAAGACGAGATTATCAGGCATGCTGGAAACGAAAAGAAAAGAGTTCAAACGAGGAGTCAAAGGATAGTGCTAATGGCTTTTGGGGAATAGCCTTTTAAAACAACTAGACTTTTCTTTGGAAAATACTTTATACTTGGTTTTGAAAATAGTTTTTCAAAAGTTTTAAAAACCTTTTAATCCCTTCTCGTAAACCATATGCTCTGATACCAAATGTAACACCCCACCTCCGCCAGGGTCACTCGCAAGGGAATGCACTAGCTTTGGAGGGGCATTATTGGTAAACATGCATAATGATATAGCAAGGTAGGACATGACATATATATATATGTAAATAAACAGAGTAAGTAAATAAAACAGCGGAAGATTTATAAACCATTTCAAGGCACAAGTCTGGTACATCAAAATGTCAATTTCCCAAAATTACAAGTCTAGATAAATACGTCATCTGATAAACTGAAAATACATAAGTACTATCCCCAAATAAAAGTGATAAACCATAGCGGCTCAAGTCCAAAGCATACTTGAGCTATCCAAGGAAGCAGCTAAGATCCAAGCTAGTCTCTTGTATTCCCTCCCTGAGAACCTGGGGGGGGGGGAACGGAAGAAAAGAGGCGAAACAAAACGGGTCAGTCAAAAAGACTGAGTAAGCCCTGCTACGATCAGTCTATAAACTAATAAAGTTAACATCATGATGGGCACTGAGATGATCATAGATAACAACATACTGGCATGGTAAATTAACTACAAGATAGATAGAGGTGTCATCGCATAAAACATGGCTAAGTTTTGCACCACGGTGTACTAGCAACCCAACATAACAGATATTGATCCCTTGGCCCAAACTTTGGCCTAATAACATGAGGTGACCTTAATACAAGGTCCAGCCCAACGGTCTAGTCGATCGGCTCCCTATAAACCTAACACGTCAAGTGTTGATGTCCATACGGCCCACATATGGATGTAGGTAGTCTGTGCTGGGCCCACCTTTGGGTGTATCAAGCCCTCGGTTGTCGACCCCGGACACTTAAGCAATAATGCACAACCCTAACCTACTGGTACCCGTGCCTCGAGTTTGTCCAACATCGGACTACGTGCACGTCCGTAGCCCGCCGGACCCGCACCGCTGTACCACTCAGCCGTCGCTTTGGTCGCTTACATCAGTCCAGTAATCGTGCCCCGCCCTAGCCTAGCCCCTAGGGTTGTGAATGATACCAAACTGGGATTACTGCTGGAACAGACCACGCTGCTAGGGTTTCCTAAGGAGGTTAAGTGTGATTTAACCCTTCACTAATCCTGGATTAAACTGGTTAAGTGTGGCTTAACCCCGTTCTAATCCCTTGAACTCCCAAATGGATTAAACTAGTTAAGTGTAACCAACGGTTCAGAACTTAACCACATTCTAATCCCTCGAATCCCCAAATTGGTTAAGTATTAGTGGACCCTGACTTAACCCTAATCATGAGGCATTAATTAATTTAATGCACCTTAACCTCTCACATTAGACCTTGTTGTGGTTACTAGTTAGGCCGGGCGGGTCCGGGTAGCTTTACACCACAACTTGGTCTAACCTCGGGTCTTGGCACCCCATGACCAACTTCCCACATTGGGTCCTATTGTTTGTAGCCACTAGTTAAGCCGGTCGGTTCCGGGTAGAATTACGCTACAAACTCAACCCAACCTCGAGTTGGCCACACTTATGTTTCCTAGGTGTCATGTCCACTTTATTTCAAAACATAATTATAAGTCAACAATTACTTGGGTAGACCTAACTTAATAGGTAAATTCCCAAGGGGTAGACCTAACTTAATAGGTAAATTCCCAAATCTTATATTTTCATGTATTTTAAGTTTACCCCAAAACCCCAACGTCATTCTATCGCTTACATATTCGTAGTAACGCATAAAGGATAGGAAGAGGGAACTTGGCACAACATACATGACAAACTTGCACAACAATCATGCATAACATGTTAGACTTACACAACTTAGCATAGTGAACTTGCATATTACCACAAACATGCATAACTTGTCGAACATGCACAACTTGTCATTTTAAACTTGCATAAACATGCACAACTTGTCAAAACATGCACAACTTGTCAAAACATGCACAACTTGTCATTTTAAATTTGCATAAACATGCACAACTTGTTAAACTTGCAAATCATGGCTTAGTACACTTGCATAAACATGCATAATCCATTAAACATGTAGAACATGGCATAATAAGCTCGCATAAGCATGCATAACTTGTGAAACATGTAAAACATGGCATAGAAATCTCGCATATGCATGCATAACTTATGAATCATATAAAACATGGCCTAGCGAGTTCGCATAAGCATGCATAATCAACTAAACTCACATAAATCTCAACTTTCACCAAACATTAACTTTAGAGTTTGTAAAGTGAAGGTAAGAGGGCTTACAATGATTATGCGGACTCAAATGAGTATAACAAATGCAAGAAACCCCTTATGCAACTAATTAAAACCCCCAAAAGCAAGCAAACTTGATCAAGACTCCTCCTTTAGGATGCCAATTGAAAAACAAGCCTTTAATGCAAGCTAAGGAGGATCATACAAGCCTAAATATGCTTGTATGCATGGAAAATTACTTAGGAATTATTAATGAAGAGATTGGAGGCTAGGGTTTTAGGTGGAGGCCATGAGAGTTTAGATTTTGGCATAGTTTTGTTGCTAGGATGATTAATGAATGATTTAGGGTAGGTTAGAGGCTTATTTATAGAAGATTAGAGTGATTTAGACCATAGGATTAACCCTAGGTGAATTTTGGCCCGTCAGATTTAGGAACTCTCCAGAACCAGACCACACAACCAAGCCCAAACCAAGCCCAAGCCAAAGAGGTGCGCCAGGCTAGTTTGCCTGGCTACCCCCTGTCGACAGGGCTGTCGACAGGGCAGTCGACTCCCTGGGGACCCTGTCGACAGGCCTGTCGACATGGGGCCCCTGGCGGGAGTTTTCCCGCCTTGGCCCAGCTGGCCCAATTCTTTAAAATTTGAATCTGTTTTTACTTAGGATTTCTCTGAAAACTTCAATGGGCCTTAACTGGGTCATACGGACTCCGATTTTCGAAAACTCGGACTCTATTTCGCGTATTTTTCCGAGACGAACGCAATGGCATAGCCCGTTTCCCTTGATTCAGATTTTATAATTAAATTCTGCCTCGATTTTCATTATTACAGGTTGTTGAAAAATACGGGTTGTTACAGCTGGAAGAGCGAGGAGAGCCTGCAACTGCCCTCCAGAGAGTCCTGCTTGCTGAGTTTGCCTTTTCCCTTGTCCTCTCTTTTTCGGGAAATCCTTACTATAGTGTCCAGTCTCTCCACAATGAAAGCATACGTCCAGCTGCCTCTTCTTCTTCTTACAGTCTTTGGCTATGTGCCCAATGATCCCACAGTAGTTGCACTTCCTTGTCTCTCTTGCCTTGTTGTTGTTGCCCTTGTTTCCCTTCTTGTTGTTCTTGTCTCCTTTCTCGGAATCTTTCCCCTTGCCTTGAGACTCATTTGCCTTGACCTCCTTCTTGCCACTCTTATCTTCCTCTTGAAGCAGGGCCATATTCACCAAACCCTCGAAGGTCGCCCCCATGGGTATATGAGACATGGCCAAACCGTGCAATGGCTCGTTCAATCCTAGAGCAAAGTGTAGGGCCTTCTCCTGAGCTGTGTTAACCAAGTCTAAACCGAACCGTGCAAGCTGATTAAACTTATCCACATATTCCCTAATGGTCATGTCCCCTTGCTTTAGAGATTGGAACCTCTCCATCTGAAGGTTTTCTTCTGCTGATGATAGAAACCTCAGTCCAAACCTTCTCCTAAAATCATCCCAAGTTTGAATTGGCCTAGTAGTGGTGGTGACTACCCACTAATATGCAGCTTCCTCTTTCAATAGCCATGCTGCCAATAGAACTTTCCTACGGTCTTCTATATCAAAGATAGCAAAGAGGTCTTCAGTTTCCTTCAACCAGTTTCTTGCCTCAACAAAAGTCTCCGTCCCAACAAAATTCTTGCCACCCATCGCCTTAAAGTCCTTGCATATCTTCGCGAAATCCGCTTGTGGATGCGGAGGAGGAGGAGGAACCTCGGCTACGGGAGGGGGAGGAATGTTAGCCACGGGGGAAGAAGGAGGAATGTCCGCGGGGCCGGCTTCATTCGCCCTTGCCACCATGTACCTTCTAAACCAAATAGGTACTGGTACGCCCTCCAGAATGGCAAAATTATCGGCCATACTGAAACGAAGAAAAAGATAGATTGAGAACGAGGAAACCAAGGATAGTGCTAATGGCTTTTGGGGAATAGCCTTTTAAAATAAACTAGACTTTTCTTGGAAAATACTTAATTAGTTTTGAAAATAGTTTTTTTTTAAAAAGGTAAGTTTTAAAAACCTTTTGCTCAGATCTTGTAAACCTTATGCTCTGATACCAAATGTAACACCCCACCTCCGCCAATGCCACTCTTGCAAGCGCACTAGCTTTGGAGGGGCGTTAAACGAGGTAAACATGCATAAAGATATCACAAGACAGAAAATATAAGTAAAACAGAGTAAGTAAAGCAGCGGATAAAACTACTATTTCAAAACCATAGTCAAGTTACATCAAAGTACTGAGTCATTATTTTCCAACTACTACAAGTCTAGAAACATAAACTGAAAACTGGAAATAACATAAAGTAAACTATTCCCCATAGTAGAAGTGACAAAGCCACAGCGAGCTCAAGTCCAAACCGT
The DNA here is from genome assembly GCA_030737875.1 of Allium sativum. Taxonomy (NCBI): domain Eukaryota; kingdom Viridiplantae; phylum Streptophyta; class Magnoliopsida; order Asparagales; family Amaryllidaceae; genus Allium; species Allium sativum. The sequence goes on along the minus strand of CM060913.1, from coordinate 458,629,705 downwards.
ACATGAGCTATCCAGTAAGCAAGCTAAAGATCCCTGCTATGTGCTAGTATTCCCACCCTGAGAACCTGGGGGGGAAACGGAAGAAAAGAGGTGAAAGAAAACGGGTCAGTCAAAAAGACTGGTAAGTCCTACCTACTATTAGTATAAAAACTAATAAAGTTAACTGGACATGTAAAACAGAGATGAATCATAGGGTGATAACTGGCATGGTGAAAAGTTAACAAGATGGATCAAGTGTGGCATCGCATATACAAGGTTAAGTTGCACCAGGTGTACTAGTATTCTAATCCATGTCAAGTATAAACGAGAAATGATCCCTTGGCCCAAAGTTGGCCCAACATCATGAGATGACCTAAATCAAGGTCCAACTACTCGGTCTAGTCGATCGGCTCCTTATAAGCCTAACTCGTCGTGTATCGGTGTCATACGGCCTAATCATGGAATGTAGTTGACTGTGCAAGGTCCACCCTAGGGTGTATCCAGCCCTAAGGTGTAAACCACAGACACAATTCAAGCACGCACAGTCTAAACCTACCGGTGCCCATGTTCAACTCCGGACTTAATGTGCACGACCATGGTCCGCCTGAACCAATGGTGCACTCTTCAGCCGTCTCTTTTGGTCTCTTACAATCAGTCAGTAATCGTGCCCCACCCTAGCCTAGTCCAGGGTATCCAGATACTCCCAAGTAGGTTACTGCTGAAAAGGACCATGTAACTAGGGTTTTAAACGGGTTAAGTGTGGTTAACCCTATCCTAACCATGTATTGAGTTGGTCAAGTGTGTCCAAGCAGTTCATGACTTAACCCTATCAGTACATCGTGTTCAACTGGTTAAGTATATTCAAGTAGTCCATGACTTAACCCTACCAATCCATCGTGTTTAATTGGTTAAGTATTCAAGTAGTCCATGACTTAACCCTACCATGTAGTATTAATTTACTTAATGCATCCTAACTTCTCACATTAGAATTGGTTGTGGTTACTAGTTAAGCCGGGCGGGTCCGCGTAGCTTTACACCACAACCTAGTCTAACCTCGGGTTCCAAGTGCGATGTGACCAACTACTCACATTGGGTCCTATTGTTTGTAGCCACTAGTTAAGCCGGTTGGTTCCGAGTAGATTTATGCTACAAACTCAACCCAACCTCGAGTTGGCCACTTTCATGTTTTCGACACGTCATGTCCATGTTCATATTTCAAGTATAATCACATGTCATATTTTCAAGTCATGTTTCATGTCATTTAAGTTTTACCCATAACGTAACCCCATCGCACGTAAGTTCGCATCAACGCAAATAGATCAAAAAGGGGAAACATAATGATATGATAAGTTGGGCATAAAGTGGAAAAGTCTATCACAAGTTTAACATGGTGATATATGAGGCAAAAGTGTTCAACATACTAGCATATGGCCTCAACATGTATGATAGCATAAAAGGTGACTTGGCCTCAAACACATCAAAATAGCATAAGGGTGATTTGGCCACAAGCATGCATAATAGCATAAGGGTGGTTTGGCCACAAGCATGCATAATAGCATAAGGGTGATTTGGCCACAAGCATGCATAATAGCATAAGGGTGCTTTGGTCACAAGTTAAACATAATAGCATAAGGGTGCTTTGGTCATAAGTTAAACATGGTGGCATATGAGGCAAATGTGTTCATAAACTTGCATATTACATTATAAGCCTCAAAACATGCATGATATAACTTTAGCAAAATAAGTGAAACATGGTCATAAATGACATAGGATGATAGCTAGTGATTCGCATATAACATCATATGCAAGATAACATAAGGGTTATGAGAGTTTCTATGTTGCTTTATGCAACATTTCAAATCAAAGCTCATAGCTTTCTATGCACAAAGTCAAGGTGATAGCTTTACAAACACGCATAGAATAAATCTATGCATAACATGATAGGATCAAAGCACAAATCATAATTAGGCCCAAACTCAAACTTGCAACATGTCATATTTAACTTCATAGTTAGAATCTAAGAGTAGAATAGGGCTTACAATGCTATGAAGACTTATAAAATAAAAATAAGATTGAGACGAAGCCACTAGCAACTCTAAAAACTCCTAAATGACAAGCTTTAATGAAAACCCTTGAGAAATAAGAAGAAGATCCTTGCTTTGATGAAGAAAGATTGAACTTTGGCCTTGAATCGAGCTTAGAAACTCTCAAACAAGCTTAGGAACTCTCATATGAATGAAGGTGGTGGCTATTACAAGAGGGTGGAGGCCATGATTAAACATTTTGGCATAATCTAGTGTAGGATTGATTTATGATGGTTTAGGCTAGGTATTAGGGTCCTTTTGTAGAAGTTTAGGTTAGTTTAGGCCATAGGATTAACCCTAATTCAGATTTGAGCCATCAATTCACGTCACTAGCCCTGAAGCATGTCTTGAGGAACAAGTCAGGTACACCCAGGCCAAACTGGCCGACCACCCAAGTCGACAGGGGTGTCGACTGGGCAGTCGACACCACCTGGGGTGTGTCGACTCCCAAGTCGACTCCCCAGTCGACTTGGGGGTGGCGGGAATTTTTCCCGCCTATCCTGCTTGGCTAAATTTGAATTCTGAATTCAAATTTGAACTATTTTTGAACTTGAAATTTTCTGAAAACTTTGACGGGCCATAACTTGGTCATACGGACTCCGATTTTCGAAAACTCGGACTCTATTTCGCGTATTTTTCCGAGACGAACGCAATGGCATAGCCCGTTTTCCTTGATTCAGAATTTAAAATTTAATTCTGCCTTGATTTACGTTATAACATGTTATTCAAAAATACGGGTTGTTACAACTTTTTACCATGTATTTATGTATACAAGAAAATGGAAACTTGCTGTGCTGGTTTGAGCATTTAACTTTCATGAACACCCTTGTATTTATGCATGCAAGTAAATGGAATGTTGCTGTGTTGGTAGGATCTTTGAACTATATGAACACATAAGTATATATACTTGTTGTTTGAACTGTTGTGAACACCTAGGTATAGCCTTGCTATTGAACTATCATGAACTCAAGTAATTACTTGCTATGTTGAACTGTTTTGAACATGTGAGAATATATGTTGCTGTGTTGATCTGTTTGAAACATATAAGTACATGATTGCTCTGTTAAACTTTCATGAACCCAAGAGTATGCTTGCTAGTGAGCTATCATGAACATTTATAGCCTTGCTGTAAACTGCTTTACGACTGTGTTGTCAAGTTGATCATATAAACACCTTTAGATATGATTCCTGCACACACACACAAGTACATATACATGTATACCCATGTATCGAGTAGAAAAATGCATGTTTTATCACATATACCCAGTAAACACATATGTACGGTTAAAGACAAACCTTCAAACGTGAAAACAAAACTCCATATTTGCGGATCTCAGGGTATAGAACCTGAGCACCATACGAAACCATGATTTTTAAAACAAACGCCGTGATTTTTAGGTTAGTAGTTAAAGAGAAAAACTGTTTTGGTCGAGGAAGAGGAAAGGGTTAAGTATAGATGATCTGCACCATTGTAGATCGAGTGGATAAGTAAATAGGTGCGTAACAACATCGAGAACTCAGGAAAAATATGAAAAAATATATTCTAATGTGTCGTTTTGAAATGGGATCAAGTTTTTTTGTGAGTTGGATTCATTTTGGGCTGTCTCGGTTCATCGCTGAACTGCGCCTCGCCCACGGTGGAAGGGACCGCCGCACCTGGGTCAAACGTCGGTGAAGGTCATCGTCGAGGTACAGTCGCATTCGTCGGGGTCCTAGAGGCCTGAGGCATTGGGGGTGGGAGGTTTTATGGATCGGGGTTCACAGAAACAGGTCACGGCGGGGAAAAAAGGACGTGGCACAGAGATCGGCTGATAAATTCATGGCATTTGGGGTATGATAGTTTGTAAATGTGGTAGTACCACTTTGGAACTGTGCCAGGGGCTGAGCGCACGTAGATTTCGAGTGATCAGGAGGGAAAACGCAAGGGCAGGGACATGGTACTTTGGTACCCTGAAACCATTCTTTTAAAAAGAGAGTTTATTGAACTTTTTTTATAAAAAAAACTGTTAAAATTTTAAAACTGTGAAAGAGAAAATGTTTCGAAAATTTATTTAATTTATTTTTTAAATAAATAAATAAATATATGAATAAAGGAAAATTCACATACATCTTTTGTTGACATTTTTGTGACGTATAAAAATGATGATAGACGCATAAATTATTTTGATAATTTAAAACTGAGTAAAAGAAATGTTTATTTATCGAATCAACGATAAATAAAAATAAAAGTGGATCAATAGGAAAGGATTTATTTTCGATATGAACTCCAACCGTATGAATAAACAACGAATACGATTCTATTAACCTAAGTCAGAAATCATATAAAATGATGTAACGAATATATCCATTAGTAATTAAAAGTAAATTAATTATGTGATTTAATCTGATCCCTTAAGTAGCACTTGTCCCTAAAATATATTAAACGCAAATTGTTTCGAAGAGCCCGGAGTTCCACCTCGATTCAGATTTTTCATCGCCAGTCAATAATTATCGAAGATAATAGAAGACGATGAAATGCAATGATTATTCTATAAATCCTAGGTAGGAATTACCTGAGATGGATTTATAGAATAACACCTTCGGTTTGTCCAATCCCAGGACAACTTGTATAGACGAATATCTGACAAAGTAATTCTAACTAATCTCGTACGTTGATCTTTCCAAAGGTATGTACGTAGTGGCAGAAGAACTCGTTCCTCTTGCTTTATACTCGAACCATATTTTTGGGAAAGTCAAAAAGAGATTGGCGAGTTTGGACAATGTGATATTCAAAAAAATTACCGTGTTTGAAAATGGTAAGTTTAGCCTCAAGCCTCACAACCGGAAATGACTAAAATCGGGCAGGCAGCATGGCTATGTGGTTAGCTCCCATTAGGATGTATCGTCACCTATCTAGAGATATTTCCTTGTTACTTATTCTATCGATTCTGTCCCGACTATGGAAAATGGTTGCTGTACACAACCATTGGTGATATACATTCGACACACTCAACAGAAATGAGTGGTCGGTCATGTATGGCCGAGTTGCAAGAAGTTCTTGTTGAACCCAGTGTATTCGTATCTAGAGATACACTGACGGAAGGTGATCCCATACCTTGTCATAGTTGGAAATCTGTTATCCATAAGCGCCAAGCGGTTTTGTTTTGTATACTATATAGTAAAATGTGAGATGAAAGCATTTAATAAATTACGAATTATTTGTGGAAACCATAGACATTATCATAATATCTAGTTTATTGGCACACACTGTTTTGATCTCATAAGGTGAAAACCCATTCCGTACTTACGGCGTGGTCTTATGAGTCATTTTGATTTATTTAAACTTGTTTTATAAATCGTTTACTCATACCAGTCCATGACTGACCCGGAGTTTATTTTTTCTGTGTTTTTTCCTTAAACTCTTGGGTATTCATTACACTTGTTATGAATAGACAAGTGATCCAGGTCTTACATAACTTGGAGTAGCAGGATGGCAGACCCTGGAACGTTGGCTTATCTATCTTATGTTATGTATTATTATCCAGATGGTGGTTCAGTTATGATGTTATGTACTATTATTCAGCAAGTTAGTGTCACTAGTGATTATTATGTAATCACAATGTCATGTATCCCTATGTATGAAGTCATGTATCCCTATGTATGAAGTCATGTATGTACTTGAACTTTAATATGTAATATTTTGGGCTATTAATATATTGTCCTAAGTTCCATTGTGAGATTCTGATGTCTTTTCTTAGTTCTATTCTTCTATCTACTTCTTTTCTTATAAAATGATACAACTTCCGAGGCACTGGAAAGTTGGGTCATTACAGTTGGTATCAGAGCTTAGGTTATTGTATACCTAGGCTTTGGGTGAGTGTTGAGAGAGCGTATTTTAAAAAGATGGATGCTATTATATATATTTACATACTTAGGAATAATCGACTTAAGTTTATATAGAGTAGGTATCTTAATATCCGATCGAGTTTTGATGTCAACCTATTATATTCAGGTTAGTAAGTATGACTACCCGTGCACAAAGAGGCCAAGCTAGGGGAACCACCACTACTAATGGTCGTAACACTACTCAGACCCCGGTAGAAACTGTAGAAGAAGTTGCACCAGTTATGCCAGTTACACCCGTTCAACCTAGGTCGAACTTTGCAACTATCTGTAAGGAATATCAAACACTGGGAGGAAAAGTTTTCAAGGGAACAGAATCTTTCATCGAAGTTAAAGCATGGATAAGATCTTGTGAAAGAATTTTCAAAGGACAGAATTTGAATGATGAACAGAAATGACTTTTGGCTTCATGGCAACTACAAGGAGTTGCAGCAATCTGGTGGGACGCACAGACTGCGAACGTTTCTGAGAACGATTATTCCTCGGGAAGGTTCAAGGAGGAATTTGAAGCACAATTTCTTCCCGCAGTAGGCAAGACCAGAATGTATCGTGATTTCATAGATCTGAAGCAAGGAAACATGTCAATAGCAGAATACGAGAATAAGTTCAATGCACTCTCTTGTTTTGGCCCAGAACTGATCAATACCTCGCTCAAGAAAAACGAGATGCTCATAGCAGGGTTGAAAGAAAATTTGCAAGATAAGGTGATTGGACATATGAAGAGTTCATTTAGTGACATAGTCGACATGGCAATTCGTTATGAGGCACTAAGTATGAAGAAACCAGTAACAAAGGCACAAACCGGGGAAGCCAGTGGGGAGAATCCTCTGAAGAGGAAGTTTAATCCAAACTGGAAAGGAAAGGGAGAAATGGGAGAGAAATCTAAGGAGCGTTTCAAGAACACCGTATGCCATAACTGTAAGGAGAAGGGTCACATTGCTAGGTTCTGTAAGAAGCCAATAGCGGGAAAGCCACAGCAACCTCAGCAACAACCTCAACGTCAACCTCAGCAACAAACTCAACAGCATCAATAACAGCAAGGACCGGGAAATGACATGGTCAGGAAGACTCTATGCTTCAATTGTCACCAACCTGGACACTTGATCAAAGACTGCCCCCTTATGAAGAAGGCACAACAGACCAATGTCTATGCTATTAATAATGAGGCGTCCACTTCCCAGAACGTGAAGGGGAAAGGAGTCCTCGAAGGTACCTTACAATTTAAAGGAATTGATGTTCATGTTTTATTTGATACTGGTACCTCGCAAAGTTTTATTTCATCTAGCACCATAGGAAAATTGCAACTTACCCCACAAATTTCACCAAATGCGATTTGCGTATTTAATCCTATAGGCGGAAAGACAGAATTAAAAATGTTTTGCGATGACATAGCCCTCTCATATCTTTCACATACCTTCCTATTCGATTTCTATGTTTTGGATTTTAAAGGGTCTAATTTTATACTTGGGTTAGACTGGTTAAGTAAATTCCAAGCACAGATAAAACGTGACAAAGAAATCATAACTCTAATAACCAGTATCGGAAGGAAAGCTAGGATACCATGTGGAAAACTCGGTATTCATACGTGTAGTTTCTTGTATGCTTTAGAAACACCGCAAGAAAATCTTGAGATGGTAGAAATTGTCAAAGATTTCTCCGACATATTTGAAGAGGTCACTAGTTTACCTCCTCACCGCGAAATAGAATTCCGAATTGATTTAATCCCAAATGCAAGACCTTTAGTTCAACCAAAACGATGAATGGCACCAAGAGAAGTCAAAGAACTTGAGGAGAAACTCAAGATTTATTGGCTAAAGGCTTAATCAGACCAAGTTTTTCAAGTTGGGGTTCAGCAGTAGTTTTTGTGGTAAAAACTGATGGGTCACTGAGATTATGTGTTGACTATAGGGAGGTGAACAAGGTGACCATTAGAAATAAATATCCTTTACCCTGGATAGATGATCTTTTCGATCAATTAAATGGAGCTACCGTATTTTCACAAATAGATTTAGCAACAGGTTTTCACCAGTTGAGGATTTCTGAAGACAGCATTCCTTTAACTGCCTTCAGGGGCTAGATTTCTTTTATGAATGGTTAGTCATGCCATTTGGACTAACCAATGCACCTGCTTATTTTGTTGATCTTATGAACCGTGTTTTTAGGAAAATTCTAAACAGATTTGTCCTAATCTTCATTGATGATATTCTCATTTATTCAAAATCTGAGGAAGAACATGGACGCCATCTGAGAATAGTATTGGAGACTCTGAGAAACCACGTATTGAAGGCGAAGTTTTCCAAATGTCATTTTTGGAAGTCGGAAGTTAGATTCTTGGGGCATATCGTGAACGGAGATGGTATCTCTGTTGACCCAATCAAAGTAGAAACAATACAAGAATGGAAACAACCTCGAGCACCAACAGAAGTCCGTAGTTTCTTGGGATTAGCAGGATACTATCGGAGATTTATCCCGGATTATTCAAAAATATCTTCCCACTTAACGAAGTTAACAAAGAAAGGGGAAAAATTTGTGTGGACTCCGAAGTGTGAAGAAGCATTCAAAGAACTGAAGGAGAAGTTAACAAAAGCACCAGTTCTAGCTGTTCCCGATGGGAGAGTGAATTCACAGTTTATACTGAGGCTTGTGGAGTTGGACTTGTTGCAGTCTTGATGCAGAATGGACGTGTAATTGCATATTCCAGTAGATAGTTAAAACTACATGAGAGGAATTACGCAACGCACGATCTAGAACTTTTCGCAGTTGTCTTCGCATTGAAGATATGGAGACATTATCTGTTAGGAGGGAAGTTCGAACTCTTCATAGATCACAAGCCATTAAAGTACTTGTTCACTCAGAAAGATCTTAATCTGAGGCAACAAAGGTGGTTAGAATTCCTTGCAGCGTACGACCTAGATATTATCTATACACCAGGAAAAGCTAATGTCGTAGCAGACGCTCTAAGCAGAAACGCAATCTTATCTCTTCTAGAAGTCGTTCCAACACTTCATGAGAGGATAAAGAGCTATCAAAGAAGGGATACTCATCTAGAAAAGATAATCCAAGGAGTAAGGAAGGGAGAGGAGTCAGACTTTGAACTAGACGATCAAGGTACTCTCAGAATTAATGGGAGGCTATGCATTCCTGATATTGACGGGCTAAGGCAAGAAGTATTGACCGAAGGCCATCAATCAAAATTAAGTATTCATCCAGGGAATCAAAAGATGTATAAAGACATGAAACGAATATTCTGGTGGCCCGGAATGAAGAAGGACATTCAAACGTATGTGAGTAATTGTCTAAACTGCCAGCAAATCAAGGGAGATCACCAGAAAACAGCGGAATTACTACAACCGTTGGAGATTCCCAATTGGAATTGGGAGAAGATATCAATGGATTTCATTGATGGGTTACCAAAGACGAGGAGGGGAAATGAAGGAGTATGGGTAATCGTAGACCGACTAACGAAGAGTGCACATTTCATTCCGGTAAAACCAACACGAACTGCAGCTTCGCTAGCCGAACCTTTTATGAGAGAGATCGTAAGGATACATGGAGTTCTAGTGAATATTGTAAGTGACAGAGATCCCTTATTTACTAACAAATTCTGGGAAGCACTTCAAAAAACCATGGGTACTAAACTACATCTAAGCACGGCTTACCATCCTCAAACAGACGGCCAAACAGAGAGGGTGAACCAAACTTTAGAAGACCTATTGAGAGCATATATTCTTGACTTTGGAGGTTCATGGGAAGACCACTTGTATCTGGTAGAATTCTCCTATAACAATAGTTGTCAAACCAGTATAGGTATGGCACCTTACGAAGCTCTCTATGGAAGACCATATAGATCACCGACTTGTTGGGTTGAGTCCGGTAATAAACTTGTTCTCGGTCCAGATATGATCCGAGAGGCAACTGAGAAGGCTGAGTTAGTCAAGAGTAAGATGAAAGAAGCCCAGGATCGACAGAAGAGTTACGCAGACCAAAGGCGGAGAGATCTAAAATTTTCTATTGAAGATCTAGTGTTTGTAAATATTGCACCCATCAGAGGAGCAATCAGATTTGGTAAAACAGGAAAGTTAGCTCCACGGTTTGTAGGCCCTTTCCGTGTTATTGAGAAGATTGGATCACTAGCCTATCGAGTAGAAATACTAGAAAGGATGGCAGGGATTCACAATGTTTTCCATGTGTCCCATCTCCGAAAATGTGTCCACGATCCATCTTTGATTTTAGAACCATCCGTTCAAGAAGATCTAGAAATTGAACCAAACATGACTGTGATACGCTATCCAGTCTATGTAATTGATAAAGAAGAAAAGCAACTCTGAAACAAGACTGTGAAGTTGTTAAAGATACAATGGAGCGAGAACCCAAACGACTGTACTTGGGAGACAGAGAAGCACGTCAAGGAGTTTTATCCGAACTTTGCTATGGACTAGGTGTCAGTTTATAGTATGTTTGATTAAATATGTATCATTTTGGATGTTAGCATATGTATCGTTTTAGATGTTATAATATGTATCATTTTGGATGTTAGAAATGAAATTATGGATTTTTCATCTTAACAGCATGTGCATATTTCAGTTTCAGTTATCACTAGGACTTATGAACTCTTCCAGTTATTTACCTTTATTCTGAGACTTTGTCCCTTATTTATCAGATGGCCGCCATTTTCAAAAGAACTGCTAGGAAAAAATTAACCCCTTTACAGGAACAAAGACTCAGTGACAGTATCGGTGAGATAGCAGATTCTAGTGTTAGGACTGAGACGATGCAGCCCAGGGATGATGAGGACATGTATATAGCCCCAGACGAGCCTATATCAGGACAACTTGAGCCGATGGAGGAGGATGGGAGTGTAGACTTTTCAGAGGATCAGGATGACACAGGAGATGAGGCAAGCCTACAGGCAGGTTACAATGGCGATGAAGAGGGAGACGACAGCAGCAACAATGATAGTGACTCAGATATGGGGATAGAGGAGATTGAGGAAGAGTCAGAGGAGATGGAGGAGGAATAAGAGATAGAGGAGATCGAGGAAGAGCCAGAGGAGATAGAGGAGGAAGATCAAAGGGTACCATAACTGATGCATGTTGACCTAGTAGTACAGGGCCCACCCATCGAGCTAGATGAGGAGTTGATTACTGCATGGGTGCAGTATATTTATGACTTATTGGAATACCATGTTGCAGTAGCTGAGCAGGGGATTCAGATTGACCTTGACTATCCAGATATGATGTTACACCCACCATCACCTACTAAGATCATTTACATTTATCAAGAGGAGGAAGTGGAGGAAGATGACGAGGTAGTGGAGGTAGTCAATATATCTGATGATGAAGAAATAGTTGACATTTCTGATGATGAGGGGGAGGACGTGATTAGCATCAGTAGTGATGACTCCGAGTAGGAGAGTATGCTATGTATGTACATAGGACTTTGTATTAGTCTATAACTCGAACTAGTCGGGTATAGCACTTATTATCGTATTAGTCTATAACTCGAACTAGTCGGGTATAGCACTTATCGTATTGTTTGTAGCACTTTCTATGATGGTTTATGACATATCACTTTTGGCTTGATTTATATCTGTGTTTACAAATTTCGAGGACGAAATTTTTACACGGGGAAAAGATTGTAATGACCCGGAAATTTCGGACGAAAAACAAATTTGTGTAATAACTTAAAAATGACTGATACATTAATAAGTAAACTAATTAATGTTGATAACTCTTAAGTAAGATTTATTTACGACGATCTAAACCGTAGCTAATTTAGTACAATGTAAGTATAACTAAAACTTAGCAACGACAGCGCTACTAAAGCACTGTAGCGAAGCGTTATTGGATCACCGTAACAAAAGGCATAGCTAAACCTTTACAAGAATAATAATGTGTTTTGCGAAAACTAATTTGATATCAAATGAACAAGATGATTTCGACACAAACTAGTACGTACACTAAGCTAGTAAGACTTAGTTATTTAATCAAATTCAAGGCTTGCACTCAAGCCATTCTTGTGCAAGAACCCATGAACTATATGAGAACAAATACTAAGGAAAACAAGACATTTAAATGAAGACTACTTAACCATTTAAATACTGTAATGCAAGTTTTTGTCACACAAGGCCTAGCAGCAAGCATGGAGGAAACATGGACCTTACCAATACCATGAACACTTGCATTAGCAAGCCCAAAACCTTAGTTAAACACTTTAACTTACCAAGCCTCATTTCAGCCCATGTGTGTGCGCAAGAATAAAAAAACCTCCCAGCTGAACAAAAGCCCATTTAGGTGGACAAACACTTCATAGTTAAGTAGGAAGTACAAGGGGAATTGGACATGTGATTAGAGGTAAAAGCACTTAAGTGTTTTAAAGATATGATGGAAGAATTGCCTGCACACACAAGACCTGGCGCAGCAAAGCATTTAATGAAATATGTACTAGGATTTTTGCTTTTTAGATTTAAGTTTTATTCCCTTAAGTGGTGTAATTCTTGTAGCCAACCACATCTCAATTTCTATTCTAGCCGTGAGGATTTAAGAGAATTAGATACATTTCTTTAGATCAAAAAGGACTGTAGTCATTTAATGTTTTTGTCATAGCTTAAGCAAGCAAGTGGACACCCTCTTTCCAACAAGACTTTTAGCATTTGATGACAAACTAAACTCAGCTATCAAGGGAACATTCCCTCTGTTGTAAACCTGCGCCTATATCTTAGTTCAGGAGAAAATAGGATTTTCCTATTTTAATGAATTAAAGAAAATCATATTTTATACTTTAATGTAGCCTATAAATAAGTGCCAATACCACACATTCTTTCACCTGAAAACCGAGAGTAAAGCAAGGAACAGAGGATATTTTAAAACACAGAAAACTAGATTTTTCCGAGTGAGTAAACTTCACTTTTTACCATGTATTTATGTATACAAGAAAATGGAAACTTGCTGTGTTGGTTTGAGCATTTAACTTCCATGAACACCCTTGTATTTATGCATGCAAGTAAATGGAATGTTGCTGTGTTGGTAGGATCTTTGAACTATATGAACACATAAGTACATATACTTGTTGTTTGAACTGTTGTGAACACCTAGGTATAGCCTTGCTATTGAACTATCATGAACTCAAGTAATTACTTGCTATGTTGAACTGTTTTGAACATGTGAGAATATATGTTGCTGTGTTGATCTGTTTGAAACATATCAGTACATGCTTGCTCTGTTAAACTTTCATGAACCCAAGAGTATGCTTGCTAGTGAACTATCATGAACATTTATAGCCTTGCTGTAAACTGCTTTACGACTGTGTTGTCAAGTTGATCGTATAAACACCTTTAGATAAGATTCCTGCACACACACAAGTTCATATACATGTATACCCATGTATCGAGTAGAAAAATGCATGTTTTATCACATATACCCAGTAAACACATATGTACGGTTAAAGACAAACCTTCAAACGTGAAAACAAAACTCCATATTTGCGGATCTCAGGGTATAGAACCTGAGCACCATACGAAACCATGATTTTTAAAACAAACGTCGTGATTTTTAGGTTAGTAGTTAAAGAGAAAAACTGTTTTGGTCGAGGAAGAGGAATGGGTTAAGTATAGATGATCTACACCATTGTAGATCGAGTGGATAAGTAAATAGGTGCGTAACAACATCGAGAACTCGGGAAAAAAATGAACAAAATTTTCTAATGTGTCGTTTTGAAATGGGATCAAGTTTTTGGGTGAGTTGGGTTCATTTTGGGTTGTCTCGGTTCATCGCTGAACTGCGCCTCGCCCACGGTGGAAGGGACCGCCGCACCTGGTTCAAACGTCGGTGAAGGTCATCGTTGAGGTACAGTCACAGTCGCCGGGGTCCAAGAGGCCTGAGGCGTTGGGGGTGGGAGGTTTTATGGATCGGGGTTCACAAAAACAGGTCACGGCTGGGAAAAAAGGGTGTGGCACTTGGATCGGCGGATAAATTCATGGCATTTGGGGTCTGATAGTTTGTAAATGTGGTAGTACCACTTTGGTACTATGCCAGGGGCTGAGCGCACGTAGATTTTGAGTGATCAGGAGGGAAAATGCAAGGGCAGGGACATGGTACTTTGGTACCCTGAAACCATTCTTTTAAAAAGAGAGTTTATTGAACATTTTTTTTATTTAAAACTGAGAAAGAGAAAATGTTTTGGAAATTTATTTAATTTATATTTTAAATAAATAAATAAATGAATAAAGGAAAATTCACATACATCTTTTGTTGACATTTTTGTGACGTATAAAAATGATGATAGACGCGTAAATTGTTTTGATAATTTAAAACTGAGTAAAAGAAATATTTATTTATTGAAACAACGATTAATAAAAATAAATGTGGATCAAGAGGAAAGGATTTATTTTCGATATGAACTCCAATAGTATGAATAAACGACGTATACGATTCTATTAACCTAAGTTAGAAATCATATAAAATGATGTAACGAATATATCCACAAGTAATTAAAAGTAAATTAATTATGTGATTTAATCTGATCCCTTAAGTAGCACTTGTCCCTAAAATATATTAAACGCAAATTGTTTCGAAGAGTCCGGAACTACGTTCCACCTCGATTCATATTTTTCGTCACCAGTCAATAATTATCGAAGATAATAGAAGACGATGAAATGCAATGATTATTCTGTAAATCCTAGGTAGGAATTACCTGAGATGGATTTATAGAATAACACCTTCGGTTTGTCCAATCCCAGGACAACTTGTATAGACGAATATCTGACAAAGTAATTCTAACTAATCTCGTACGTTGATCTTTCCAAACGTATGTACGTAGTGGCAGAAGAACTCATTCCTCTTGCTTTATACTCATACCATATTTTTGGGAAAGTCAATTAGAGATTGGTGAGGTTTGACAATGTAACAACCCGAAAATCTGGGCCAGTTTAAAATTTTTATTTTGGCCATTTTAGCGAATTTTGACTATTTAAAATGAATTATTTTAAATAATATCGACGGAAATTTATTTTGAATATAATTCGAACGTATATATTTATACGCGTCGTCGTTAGAATATAAATATTTATATATAATTATAAATAGAATTGAAAATGGCGCGGTAGTTCGATAATTCGATTTCAAACTTCAATTGAATGTACCGGGTGCAAAACAATCCGGATTTTAGTGAAACCAAAAACATTAGGATCTAATTGACGATATCTTTCCAACGAAGTTAACAAACTGAGATTTCACTTTATAAATGATAAGATATGTCCAGTTGAAAATTCTGAATAGTCGCTATGGAATTCAGGCCCTTAAAAATGGACATTTTGCAAACGACCTCGGATTTCGACGAAACCAGTTTTGTTGGATCCGCAGTGTCAAGTTATTGTTAGGTTTCAAATTTCATAATTTTTCGAATCAATATGTGAGCGTGGCAAAGGAAAACGCGTTTGACCAGTTTCAGTTGATTTTAATCGACTGGAAATTGGCCATTTTTCCAACGGTCTCGGAATTCGACGAAACTAGTTTTGTTAGGACCGTATCGTCAATACGAAGCTAAAAAATATTTTTCTGGAATTTTTCGAGTTCGTATGTGGCCCCACTAAATTGAAATGTGCGTTTAAATTGAATATTTAAAGAAGTACACTTTAAATTCAATGGAAACGGATTGTAACAGTCGAATCAGCTTGCGATACATATCCCATTGTGTTCGGAATGGGGGTAAAACGCTATGGACGACAGGCGGTGGGCCTCGTTTTGAGGTCGAAAATAAAGGTTGCTTTTTGGCGCAAAATAAATTAATTAAATAAAAAAAACCCTTATCTCTATACCCTGGCCCCCCCCTTTCGAATTACATTCTACAGAAATAAAAAAAAAGAAATAAAAAATCGATCGAGCCCCCCCTCGACGTCGATCGATGCCAGCGCCACCGCCCTCCACCCAAGCGCCACCGCCCTGATCCAAACCCCCACCCCCTGCCCTCCTCGATAGAGCGAAGACCCCCCCCCCCCCCCCCCACAACGGTGCGACGACCCCGAAGCCCCCCTTCAGCTCAGAGTCGAAGCCGCCACCGCCCTGAGACCGCCGTCCACCTGCAGCGCCCCCCCCCCCTGAAGCCTCGACGCCACCAACGCCCAGTTCGAGACCTGCCGCCGACGTCTCCTTCCCCCCCTCCTTCGCAGGTTAAAAAGTAAGTTATTTTATTTTACTTTTTTTAATCTGCAAAACTGATTTTTTTTTTTTTTTTAGCAATTCAGAACTGATTTTTTTTTTGGCAATTCAGAACTGATTTTTTTTTTAGCAATTGAAAACTGGTTTTTTTTTTAGATTTCAAAACTGATTTGAAAATGATTTTAAAACTGAATTGAAAATGATTTTAAAACTGATTTGTTTAAAAGTTAAAACAGATTTTTGAAAGATGTAAAAACTGATTTTTTAAAAAAGGTTTCAAAAGATTTGAATTTTGAAAAGTAAAAGAAAAGATTTGATCTTTAAAATGGAAAAAGGCGGAATCAATATTTTTGAAATATGATTTTTATATATTGAATAGCTAAATAAAAATTCGATTTTTATATATTGAATAGCTAAGTAAAAATTCGATTTTTATATATTGAATAGCTAAATAAAAATTCGATTTTTATATATTGAATAGCTAAGTAAAAATTCGATTTTTATATATTGAATAGCATAGGAAAATTCGTTTTTTTATATATTGAATAACGGAATAAAAATTCGATTTTTAAATGTAGGAAGCAATTATAAAAATATGATTTTTAAATTTAAAGTGAATAAATAAAACTGTGATTTTTATTTTAAAGACAGCAAAGTAAAAATGTGATTTTTATATAGGTAGTGGATACGGGCAACGAAATAGACGAAAGAAAAGCACGGTGAAGATTTCCTACCCATGAAGAATTGCGTCATTCAGTTTAGCGAAAGGGTGAGAACTTCTCACTCAAAAATTTATTATTCTAGTTATACATATGTATGTATATTTATACTAGGATGCAGACGGTGCTTAGTAGCACCCGACACCCGTCATCCACAGACCATGGATGGCTTGTTTGTTAAATTGTTTGGTTGTGTAGTTGGTTAGATTATTTGGATTGAACTGAATTGTTTGGTGAAATAAAATTGATTTGATTGATGTGTGAATGGCGTGGGCCTTCACTAGACCGGGGATAAGGCTAGGCCTCGTCCCGTTTCTAGTATCGTGCCGTTATGCCGCCGAAATTTTCTAAAATATGTTAGAAAAATAAAAATATCATTTTTATTGTGTAAATGAAATGAATAGAAATTCATGTGTTAAAATAAAATATATTCTCATTAAAAATATAGTTTTAACGTGAAAGTGAATAAATAAATATTTATAAACAAATCGGCCAATTTGTTTATATACACTGATTTGACTGATATTGAATGGGTCGATAAATTTTACACATCGCCCAACTGCACAACTAAAAATCTGTGTTTGATTGTTTGAAACCCAACACGGGTTTGGGATGAAATTTGAAGTTCACTCATCCTGATTGATTAAATATGTCGATCGATTGATTGACAGGCTGTTATAAGCGTAAGATATCTATATTTGATGCTTATACAGTGTAGTGCACTTTGGTTGATGTTTAATTGTTTATTATTGCTATTGTATACATGTGTTGTATGGAATCCATATAATTAACGTCATATGGTGATTGATTGGGCCTCATTACAATCGGGAAAGTAATGAATATTATAAAAGAAAATTCATGTGTTGAATATAAAAATAGTGATGTGTTGACAGTACTCATGTGTTGAGATTAGTCGTGTGTTGAAATAAATATAGATTCATGTGTTGAATGGGATAATATTCATTTGTTGGATAGAATAAAGAAGTTTTGAAAATATAAAGCCGTGTTGATTAGATTGACGCCATTTTGACGTAAACGATATTTATATCGATTTTATTCATTTCGAAATGAATTGAATTAAAAACGATTTCGAAATGAATTGAATTGAAAACGATTTCGAAATGAATTGAATTGAAAACGATTTCGAAATGAATTGAATTGAAAACGATTTCGAAATGAATTGAATTGAAAGCGAATTCGAAAGGAATTCAAATTGAATGAATTGAATTGAAAAAGATTTCGAAATGAATTGAATTGAAAACGATTTCGAAATGAATTGAATTGAAAACGATTTCGAAATGAATTGAATTGAAAACGATTTCGAAATGAATTGAATTGAAAACGATTTCGAAATGAATTGAATTGAAAACGATTTCGAAATGAATTGAATTGAAAACGATTTCGAAATGAATTAAATTGAAAACGATTTCGAAATGAATTGAATTGAAAACGATTTCGAAATAAATTGAATTGAAAACGATTTCGAAATGAATTGAATTGAAAGCGAATTCGAAATGAATTGAATTAAAAGCGAATTCGAAAGGAATTCAAATTGAATTGAATAGAAATGAATTTTAGAACGAATTTATAAAGAAGAATTCAATTTTGATTTGAATTGAAATGGAAGTTGAAATTGTTTTGAAACGAATGTAGAACTATTTATAAAATTCGTTTTAAAAGGAAATCGATGAAATATATATAATATATATATATATTATATATATAATGGCCTGAATAGAACGCGCCGCGCCGCGGCAGTTCGTGAATTTCGACCATTTATTTCAAACGGACATTGCGGGAGATCCGACCGTCGGATTCTCCTAAAACCGGAACCGTTGGGTTCGTATCGAAAAGAGCTTTCCAATGAATATTAGAAATTTGAAATCTAACGGTTGGATTTGGAGTTATGTCCAAATCAAATTCGAAAAAGGTCGCTGTAAGTGCAGTTCGATGGCCGTTGTTGGAAATCGACTGTACGGGCCTTGGTAAAATTATTAAAAATATCTATAATTTGTGTAAAATCATAATATATGGATTGGAAAGAGTTGAGCTGGAAAATTCCACATTTGAAAAGATAAAAATAGATTTTTATCGAAATAAACTAGTTTTGAACTAGAATTAAAATCAATTTATTTTTGAAATAAATAAATTGAATTTGAAAGTGATTTTAAAAATAATCAATACTCCCAATACGTGGATTGGACAGGAGTTGAATCGAAATTATCTTCGGGATATTTCGATGTTGGATTTCATGACTATACAAATATTGTTATGGGGATTTGAAAGATATATTTTATATCGCTACTTCCAATACGATATATGTTGGTTTCAGAATTTGATATTGAATGTAAGCCGATATATTTTCTATTCAGAGCCTTGTATTTAATATCAAATGTGATTTGGGTTTATCGTGAATCGTGTTTTAGAAGACATTGGTTCTTTAACCCAGTTAAAGGCAAGATATCGATTTTTGAGAAGATTAAAACTAAGTGGAGTTTTAATGAATCTTTAATTAGATTGAAAAATGAATTGATTATTTAAATTATCAAATCTGAAAGGTGATCGAGAATGGAGTACCACCAGCTTTGCTCCAAAGCGATAGTTAAATCTTTAATTAGATTTGAACGTGAAATGGTAATTAATTTTACCGATAACACAGTGGTGTTAGATGTGGAGTATTACCAGTTTTCTCCATGGGATATATAGGTTGGGATTGGGAAATAAAATAATAATTACTTCGGTGTGGTTCGCTAATCCCGACTAGTTTGGAAAACCATAATATGGTTTGAAATGATATCCAAAGGAAGATTAAAGAATAAATTTAGAAGAATTTATCTTGGATAAAATTAATGGGAACCTTTCCCTAAAAATGTGATTTTGTGAATAGAAGAATATTATGAATTGGAATGAGGTGTTTGATGTGTTTGTGTAACATTTGTTTATCATATACGTGGGTTATTCAGAAAGGCCGGGTTTACACCCATTCTGAATAACTGATTCGACGAGATGTCGAAGAGGAAGACGGTGGTTGAAGACCGGAAGTCTTCACATCGTTTGGATAATTACTGACGATCCTGATTGGGCTGTACACCCAAGAGGATGGAAATAGTTGGCGGTCGTATAGATGTACTTGGAGATGGATGGATATGCGAGGAAAGTGCCTCCGGTTTCGTTCAGACCTAGAACGGACTTGTAAACGGATGTTGTGTCTGACATTGTATTCCTTTATATTGTATTTGTTGATCTCTGCTAAATATATATCTGTTTGGCGGCAGAGAATTTATTCTCTTGCTTAACGCCCTTCTCTGAGACATATGAGCTCAGAGGTTATATATTGGCAGAAATCAGTGGTACGATATGGATTGATAGTGTGGCATACTGAGATGCAGTGATCCAGACTTTTGTTGAAAAGCAAAGTTTGGTGGTTGATGATCAAAGCGCAACTGATATAGCATGGCTTTATGTATAGCGTTGATCCGCGAGCCTCACAGCCCGGGATGGTGGTAAACTGATGGTTTGATCAGTATACATTTTTAGTGTAGTGGATTCGGTCGACCGATATTGAGCTTCGTGCTCGGAGGGATAAAGTAAGCGGTGTTTTCTCTTGCTGGGACGTAAGCCGCGGTGATACTTGAGTCCCAAAAGTGCGGATGTGCATAGCGGTGTTTTCTCTCGCTGAGACGTAAGCCGCGGTGATTTGTACTACGCGATCGATCTTTCGAATCAGGAGCCACCATGATGGAAATCCAATTTCCAATACGTGTATTTCGGCTTTATTTGTAGAGCCTAGTATGGCGACATAGTGGGATGGGGCACTCATGCCGTCTATGATTTATATTTATGATTGAAATTGTTTTTGACACTATACACTTATTATAGTATCAAATGATTTGTTTTAAACGTATCAAGCATGTTTGGCTGTTATAAGGTAAAACCCTATCCTCCGGCTTGCGTTGCATTGTGTGATGGGACCTGGGTCTTATAATAGCTTCATTTTTCGAAAAAGCATTGCGCTGTTTATTCTATGCACTAGTATTCTTGGGAGGAAACCCGTTCCGTGTTATACGGCATGGTCCCTTGAATTACTCTCTTTTAAAGTAAAGTTTTAAATAACTGTTTTAGTTCTCACACCAGTCACATGACTGACCTGGAGTTTATTGTTTTAACCTAAACTCTGGGTGCCCTTATTTTCGACACGGGCAGCTAGTAGTTTTGGTTTTGCAGATTTATATTCACAGGATCCTGGTTTACAGCTGGAATGATATCCGGAAAGCTTTGTATCCGTATATCTCTTCTAGTTGTGTATTGTATTATTTTCCGCTGCTAGGTATTTAAATGTAATTTAAATTTCTGATATTTCTGTGTAATATTCATTTATACTCTGTATATTCTTGTAATCTGATGCATTGTTGTAATATACAATGAAATGTTCTTCTGTTTGTGTTCTGATTTGTCTTGTCCTCACAGTAATTCGTTCTTTCTCATCTCTTCGGAGACCGGGGAAGTTTCGGGTCGCTTCAGTTGGTATCAGAGCTTTGGTTTACAAAGCAGAGAACAAGACACATTAGAACCATACGAAAGAATTCATCAGATATTGGATTAGTAATATCCAATTAGAATGACTCGTTAGAGATGGGATCAGTAGTATCCTAGAACGAGTGTGAAGAGTATATTTTTGAAAATGAAAACATTTTTGTTTTGAAAATTTAAATTCAATAATTCGTATTTGATTATTTATTTTATATTGATTAGGACAGTCCAGTATATAAAGATTTTGCATATGCGCCTTGCAAACGTATATTTGAAATTTTAATATACTGGATAGATATAGAAGCACACTCTAGTCGCACGGACCTGATTCTGATGATTGACGCGTCATCATTAGTAATTATTTTCGTGTTTCGAAGGTGTGATATCTATATATTTCCATTAGACTGGTGTGAGAACCAAAACTTATATAGTTAGAATACATTGTTGTGAATTGGCATCAAAAACATGATTTTCTTTATATGTAGTAAAATTATCAATTTGAAACGTTAAAGTCACTAATTGATTGATGTTTGTTTATTTGTTTGATAATTGTGAACCATTTAGCCTAATTGAACCAAATGTTGAATTGTATTGAAAATTGGTTGCATTTGCTTGCATATACATATATATCATTGAACAGGTCATAGCAAGGAGGCTAGAGCAGAGAATAAAATTTGTTTGCCCGACAAATAGGTACATGTTTACTACATAATTTACTGTATTGTTTGGGTGATGATGATTTTATGAGCCTATTGGCTAGCCGCTTGGCTTTTTCTTTTTCTTTTTGAGATCTGAAGGACCGGGGAAGCTATTTGAAATTCCCCGATGCTCCCGGTGCAGGGGAGGTTATGGCAAAAAATTTCGAAAATTTAGGGTGTTAGCCAAATTTTTGAAAAGTTCTTAGAAACTGAAAAGTTGAAGAACTTAAGCCGTAATAAAAAACAATGGAAGTTGAGTTGAATTGTTAAACAACTTTCGACTTTGTTCCTTTTCGAGGACGAAAAGTTTTAAGTGGGGGAGATTGTAACAACCCGAAAATCTGGGCCAGTTTAAAATTTTTATTTTGGCCATTTTAGCGAATTTTGACTATTTAAAATGAATTATTTTAAATAATATCGACGGAAATTTATTTTGAATATAATTCAAACGTATATATTTATACGCGTCGTCGTTAGAATATAAATATTTATATATAATTATAAATAGAATTGAAAATGGCGCGGTAGTTCGATAATTCGATTTCAAACTTCAATTGAATGTACCGGGTGCAAAACAATCCGGATTTTAGTGAAACCAAAAACATTAGGATCTAATTGACGATATCTTTCCAACGAAGTTAACAAACTGAGATTTCACTTTATAAATGATAAGATATGTCCAGTTGAAAATTCTGAATAGTCGCTATGGAATTCAGGCTCTTAAAAATGGACATTTTGCAAACGACCTCGGATTTCGACGAAACCAGTTTTGTTGGATCCGCAGTGTCAAGTTATTGTTAGGTTTCAAATTTCATAATTTTTCGAATCAATATGTGAGCGTGGCAAAGGAAAACGCGTTTGACTAGTTTCAGTTGATTTTAATCGACTGGAAATTGGCCATTTTTCCAACGGTCTCGGAATTCGACGAAACTAGTTTTGTTAGGACCGTATCGTCAATACGAAGCTAAAAAATATTTTTCTGGAATTTTTCGAGTTCGTATGTGGCCCCACTAAATTGAAATGTGCGTTTAAATTGAATATTTAAAGAAGTACACTTTAAATTCAATGGAAACTGATTGTAACAGTCGAATCAGCTTGCGATACATATCCCATTGTGTTCGGAATGGGGGTAAAACGCTATGGACGACAGGCGGTGGGCCTCGTTTTGAGGTCGAAAATAAAGGTTGCTTTTTGGCGCAAAATAAATTAATTAAATAAAAAAAAACCTTATCTCTATACCCTGGCCCCCCCCTTTCGAATTACATTCTACAGAAATTAAAAAAAAAAGAAAAAAAAAACAAATCGATCGAGCCCCCCCTCGACGTCGATCGACGCCAGCGCCACCGCCCTTCACCCAAGCGCCACCGCCCTGATCCAAACCCCCACCCCCTGCCCTCCTCGATAGAGCGAAGACCCCCCCCCCCCCCACAACGGTGCGACGACCCCGAAGCCCCCCTTCAGCTCAGAGTCGAAGCCGCCACCGCCCTGAGACCACCGTCCACCTGCAGCGCCCCCCCGAAGCCTCGACGCCACCACCGCCTAGTTCGAGACCTGCCGCCGACGTCTCGTTCCCCCCCCCCCCCCTTCGCAGGTTAAAAAGTAAGTTATTTTATTTTACTTTTTTTATTATTTTTAATCTGCAAAACTGAATTTTTTTTTTTTAGCAATTCAGAACTGATTTTTTTTTAGCAATTCAGAACTGATTTTTTTTTTAGCAATTGAAAACTGGTTTTTTTTTAGATTTCAAAACTGATTTGAAAATGATTTTAAAACTGAATTAAAAATGATTTTAAAACTGATTTGTTTAAAAGTTAAAACAGATTTTTGAAAGATGTAAAAACTGATTTTTTTTAAAAAGGTTTTAAAAGATTTGAATTTTGAAAAGTAAAAGAAAAGATTTGATCTTTAAAATGGAAAAAGGCGGAATCAATATTTTTGAAATATGATTTTTATATATTGAATAGCTAAATAAAAATTCGTTTTTTATATATTGAATAGCTAAGTAAAAATTCAATTTTTATATATTGAATAGCTAAATAAAAATTCGATTTTTATATATTGAATAGCTAAGTAAAAATTCGATTTTTATATATTGAATAGCATAGGAAAATTCGTTTTTTTATATATTGAATAACGGAATAAAAATTCGATTTTTAAATGTAGGAAGCAATTATAAAAATATGATTTTTAAATTTAAAGTGAATAAATAAAACTGTGATTTTTATTTTAAAGACAGCAAAGTAAAAATGTGATTTTTATATAGGTAGTGGATACGGGCAACGAAATAGACGAAAGAAAAGCACGGTGAAGATTTCCTACCCATGAAGAATTGCGTCATTCAGTTTAGCGAAAGGGTGAGAACTTCTCACTCAAAAATTTATTATTCTAGTTATACATATGTATGTATATTTATACTAGGATGCAGACGGTGCTTAGTAGCACCCGACACCCGTCATCCACAGACCATGGATGGCTTGTTTGTTAAATTGTTTGGTTGTGTAGTTGGTTAGATTATTTGGATTGAACTGAATTGTTTGGTGAAATAAAATTGATTTGATTGATGTGTGAATGGCGTGGGCCTTCACTAGACCGGGGATAAGGCTAGGCCTCGTCCCGTTTCTAGTATCGTGCCGTTATGCCGCCGAAATTTTCTAAAATATGTTAGAAAAATAAAAATATCATTTTTATTGTGTAAATGAAATGAATAGAAATTCATGTGTTAAAATAAAATATATTCTCATTAAAAATATAGTTTTAACGTGAAAGTGAATAAATAAATATTTATAAACAAATCGGCCGATTTGTTTATATACACTGATTTGACTGATATTGAATGGGTCGATAAATTTTACACATCGCCCGACTGCACAACTAAAAATCTGTGTTTGATTGTTTGAAACCCCACACGGGTTTGGGATGAAATTTGAAGTTCACTCATCCTGATTGATTAAATATGTCGATCGATTGATTGACAGGCTGTTATAAGCGTAAGATATCTATATTTGATGCTTATACAGTGTAGTGCACTTTGGTTGATGTTTGATTGTTTATTATTGCTATTATATACATGTGTTGTATGGAATCCATATAATTAACGTCATATGGTGATTGATTGGGTCTCATTCCAATCGGGAAAGTAATGAATATTATAAAAGAAAATTCATGTGTTGAATATAAAAATAGTGATGTGTTGACAGTACTCATGTGTTGAGATTAGTCGTGTGTTGAAATAAATATAGATTCATGTGTTGAATGGGATAATATTCATTTGTTGGATAGAATAAAGAAGTTTTGAAAATATAAAGCCGTGTTGATTAGATTGACGCCATTTTGACGTAAACGATATTTATATCGATTTTATTCATTTCGAAATGAATTGAATTGAAAACGATTTCGAAATGAATTGAATTGAAAACGATTTCGAAATGAATTGAATTGAAAACGATTTCGAAATGAATTGAATTGAAAACGATTTCGAAATGAATTGAATTGAAAGCGAATTCGAAAGGAATTCAAATTGAATGAATTGAATTGAAAACGATTTCGAAATGAATTGAATTGAAAACGATTTCGAAATGAATTGAATTGAAAACGATTTCGAAATGAATTGAATTGAAAACGATTTCGAAATGAATTGAATTGAAAACGATTTCGAAATGAATTGAATTGAAAACGATTTCGAAATGAATTGAATTGAAAACGATTTCGAAATGAATTGAATTGAAAACGATTTCGAAATGAATTAAATTGAAAACGATTTCGAAATGAATTAAATTGAAAACGATTTCGAAATGAATTGAATTGAAAACGATTTCGAAATAAATTGAATTGAAAACGATTTCGAAATGAATTGAATTGAAAGCGAATTCGAAATGAATTGAATTGAAAGCGAATTCGAAAGGAATTCAAATTGAATTGAATAGAAATGAATTTTAGAACGAATTTATAAAGAAGAATTCAATTTTGATTTGAATTGAAATGGAAGTTGAAATTGTTTTGAAACGAATGTAGAACTATTTATAAAATTCGTTTTAAAAGGAAATCGACGAAATATATATAATATATATATATATTATATATATAATGGCCTGTATAGAACGCGCCGCGCCGCGGCAGTTCGTGAATTTCGACCATTTATTTCAAACGAACATTGCGGGAGATCCGACCGTCGGATTCTCCTAAAACTGGAACTGTTGGGTTCGTATCGAAAAGAGCTTTCCAATGAATACTAGAAATTTGAAATCTAACGGTTGGATTTGGAGTTATGTCCAAATCAAATTCGAAAAAGGTCGCTGTAAGTGCAGTTCGATGGCCGTTGTTGGAAATCGACTGTACGGGCCTTGGTAAAATTATTAAAAATATCTATAATTTGTGTAAAATCATAATATATGGATTGGAAAGAGTTGAGCTGGAAAATTCCACATTTGAAAAGATAAAAATAGATTTTTATCGAAATAAACTAGTTTTGAACTAGAATTAAAATCAATTTATTTTTGAAATAAATAAATTGAATTTGAAAGTGATTTTAAAAATAATTAATACTCCCAATACGTGGATTGGACTGGAGTTGAATCGAAATTATCTTCGGGATATTTCGATGTTGGATTTCGTGACTATACAAATATTGTTATGGGGATTTGAAAGATATATTTTATATCGCTATTTCCAATACGATATATGTTGGTTTCAGAATTTGATATTGAATGTAAGCCGATATATTTTCTATTCAGAGCCTTGTATTTAATATCAAATGTGATTTGGGTTTATCGTGAATCGTGTTTTAGAAGACATTGGTTCTTTAACCCAGTTAAAGGCAAGATATCGATTTTTGAGAAGATTAAAACTAAGTGGAGTTTTAATGAATCTTTAATTAGATTGAAAAATGAATTGATTATTTAAATTATCAAATCTGAAAGGTGATCGAGAATGGAGTACCACCAGCTTTGCTCCAAAGCGATAGTTAAATCTTTAATTAGATTTGAACGTGAAATGGTAATTAATTTTACCGATAACACAGTGGTGTTAGATGTGGAGTATTACCAGTTTTCTCCATGGGATATATAGGTTGGGATTGGGAAATAAAATAATAATTACTTCGGTGTGGTTCGCTAATCCCGACTAGTTTGGAAAACCATAATATGGTTTGAAATGATATCCAAAGGAAGATTAAAGAATAAATTTAGAAGAATTTATCTTGGATAAAATTAATGGGAACCTTTCCCTAAAAATGTGATTTTGTGAATAGAAGAATATTCTGAATTGGAATGAGGCGTTTGATGTGTTTGTGTAACATTTGTTTATCATATACGTGGGTTATTCAGAAAGGCCGGGTTTACACCCATTCTGAATAACCGATTCGACGAGATGTCGAAGAGGAAGACGGTGGTTGAAGACCGGAAGTCTTCACATCGTTTGGATAATTACTGATGATCCTGATTGGGCTGTACACCCAAGAGGATGGAAATAGTTGGCGGTCGTCCAGACGTACTTGGAGATGGATGGATATGCGAGGAAAGTGCCTCCGGTTTCGTTCAGACCTAGAACGGACTTGTAAATGGATGGTGTGTCTGACATTGTATTCCTTTATATTGTATTTGTTGATCTCTGCTAAATATATATCTGTTTGGCGGCGGAGAATTTATTCTCTTGCTTAACGCCCTTCTCTGAGACATATGAGCTCAGAGGTTATATATTGGCAGAAATCAGTGGTACGATATGGATTGATAGTGTGGCATACTGAGATGCAGTGATCCAGACTTTTGTTGAAAAGCAAAGTTTGGTGGTTGATGATCAAAGCGCAACTGATATAGCATGGCTTTGTGTATAGCGTTGATCCGCGAGCCTCACAGCCCGGGATGGTGGTAAACTGATGGTTTGATCAGTATACATTTTTAGTGTAGTGGATTCGGTCGACCGATATTGAGCTTCGTGCTCGGAGGGATAGAGTAAGCGGTGTTTTCTCTTGCTGGGACGTAAGCTGCGGTGATACTTGAGTCCCAAAAGTGCGGATGTGCATAGCGGTGTTTTCTCTCGCTGAGACGTAAGCCGCGGTGATTTGTACTACGCGATCGATCTTTCGAATCAGGAGCCACCATGATGGAAATCCAATTTCCAATACGTGTATTTCGGCTTTATTTGTAGAGCCTAGTATGGCGACATAGTGGGATGGGGCACTCATGCCGTCTATGATTTATATTTATGATTGAAATTGTTTTTGACACTATACACTTATTATAGTATCAAATGATTTGTTTTAAACGTATCAAGCATGCTTGGCTGTTATAAGGTAAAACCCTATCCTCCGGCTTGCGTTGCATTGTGTGATGGGACCTGGGTCTTATAATAGCTTCATTTTTCGAAAAAGCATTGCGCTTTTTATTCTATGCACTAGTATTCTTGGGAGGAAACCCGTTCCGTGTTATACGGCGTGGTCCCTTGAATTACTCTCTTTTAAAGTAAAGTTTTAAATAACTGTTTTAGTTCTCACACCAGTCACATGACTGACCTGGAGTTTATTGTTTTAACCTAAACTCTGGGTGCCCTTATTTTCGACACGGGCAGCTAGTAGTTTTGGTTTTGCAGATTTATATTCACAGGATCCTGGTTTACAGCTGGAATGATATCCGGAAAGCTTTGTATCCGTATATCTCTTCTAGTTGTGTATTGTATTATTTTCCGCTGCTAGGTATTTAAATGTAATTTAAATCTCTGATATTTCTGTGTAATATTCATTTATACTCTGTATATTCTTGTAATCTGATGCATTGTTGTAATATACAATGAAATGTTCTTCTGTTTGTGTTCTGATTTGTCTTGTCCTCACAGTAATTCGTTCTTTCTCATCTCTTCGGAGACCGGGGAAGTTTCGGGTCGCTTCAGACAATGTGATATTCAAAGAAAATTACCGTGTTTGAAAATGGTAAGTTTAGCCTCAAGCCTCACGACCGGAAATGACAAAAATCGGGCAGGCAGCATGGCTATGTGGTTAGCTCCCATTAGGATGTATCGTCACCTATTTAGAGATATTTCCTTGTTTCTTATTCTATCGATTCTGTCCCGACTCGGGAAAATGGTTGCCGTACACAACCATTGGTGATATACATTCGATACACTCAAGAGAAATGAGTGGTCGGTCATGTGTGGCCGGGTTGCAAGAAGTCCTTGTTGAACCCAGTGTATTCGTATCTAGAGATACACTGACGGAAGGTGATCCCATACCTTGTCATAGTTGGAAATCCGTTATCCATAAGCGCCAAGCGGTTCTGTTTTGTATACTATATAGTAAAATGTGAGATGAAAGCATTTTACTAGATTATGAATTATTTGTGGAAACCATAGACATTATCATAATATCTAGTTTATTGGCACACACTGTTTTGATCTCATAAGGTAAAAACTCGTTCCGTACTTACGGCGTGGTCTTATGAGTCATTTTGATCTCATAAATCGTTTACTCATACCAGTCCATGACTGACCCGGAGTTTATTTTTCTGTGTTTTTCCCTTAAACTCTTGGGTATTCATAACACTTGTTATGAATAGACAAGTGATCCAGGTCTTACATAACTTGGAGTAGCAGGATGGCAGACCCTAGAACATTGGCTTATCTATCTTATGTTATGTATTATTATCCAGATGGTGGTTCAGTTATGGTGTTATATACTATTATTCAGCAAGTTAGTATCACTAGTGATTATTATGTAATCACAATGTCATGTATCCCTATGTATGAAGTCATGTATCCCTATGTATGAAGTCATGTATGTACTTGACCTTTAATATGTAATATTTTGGGCTATTAATATATTGTCCTAAGTTCCGTTGTGAGATTCTGATGTCTTTTCTTAGTTCTATTCTTCTATCTACTTCATTTCTTATAAAATGATACAACTTCCGAGGCACTGGAAAGTTGGGTCATTACAATAAACATTATCATTATTATGTTAGCGATATTAGAAATGTTGTGTTAAATAAAAATGTCATTTTGTTAGAAAATGTCATGTTAAATAAAAATGTCATTTTTTAGAAAATGTCATGTTAAATAAAAATGTCATTTTATTAGAAAATGTTATGTTGAAATAAAAATGTCATTTTTGTCATGATAGTTAAAATAATGGTAATATTAATATTGAAATTGAAATTAAATTATAAATATTTATTTATAATTTAAACAGTGAAAATTTGTTAAATAGAAAATAATTCAAACAGAATTAGAATTGGTTAAAATTATTAACCAATGATACAATTATATAAATTTTTGTTGTTTGAAAACCCCATACGGGTATTTGGATGATATTTGACATACACTAGTCCCAATAATTAGTTATATGTCAATCGATGGATTGATAGTTTGTGATGAGCATTATTTCATTATTTTAATTTTACATAGTTGTAAATTTCACGCTGGATGTAAGTGGATTGTTTAATGATTATTTATCATTATTTTTATATACATGTAATGTATGAATTCCATATAACTGAAATTACATGCTAATTGATTGAGTCGCATTCCGATTCAGAATATTTTAATATAAAGAATATTTTAAATAAAGAACATTCTTATATAAAGAATATTTTAAAATAAAGAATCTTTTGAAATAAAGAATATTTTAAAATAATGAATATTTTAAAATAAATTTAATGAAGAATAAAATTATGATTTTTATGTCTGATTTTGGATGGGCACACAAATATAAATGTGAAGCCAGGCTAAATATATAAACGCCATTTTTAACCAGAACGGGTTTATCGATCGATTTTATTCATTTTATTATGAATATCGGAAAGAAAGTGATTTCAAAATTTAATATTTTGAAAATATTAATATTATAATATGATAAAGATATAGAATATTCAATGTTGATTTATAATCGAAAATGGAGTTGAAATCGTTTTAAAACGAATTTATAAATATTTTATAAATACGTTTTATTTGGAAATCGACAAAATATATATAATATATATTATATATACAATGGCCTGAATAGAATGCGCCGCGCAGCGACTGCTCGCGAATTTCGACCATTAACTTCAAATTGATGTAAAGGGAGATCCGACCGTCGGATTCTCCTAAAACCGGAACCATTGGGTTTGTATCGAAAAGAGATTTCCAATGAATATAAGAGTTTTGAAATCTAATGGTTGGATTTGGAAGTATGTCCAAATCAAATTTGTAAAAGGTCGCTATGGATGCAGTTCGGTGGCCGTTATTGGAAACCGACAGTACGGGCCTTGATAAAATTATTAAAAATATTAATAAATTATGTAAAATCATAATAAATGGTTTGGTAAGATTTTGGATGAAAAAATCCATATTTGAAAAGATAGAAATATATTTTTTATCGAAATAAACCCCGATGAGAAAAGAATAAATCTTTAAAATTAAGATTTAATGAAGTTTTTCCAATAAATTAATATTTAATTGGAATTAAATAAAATAAATTGGATTTTTGGGTTTTTCGTGAATGGTGTCTTCAGTAACACTGTTCTTAAACTCAGTTGAGAAAAGAATAAATATTTTAATTAAGATTATTAGTATTTCCAATTCTATTTAGTAATTGGAATAAAATGAAATGTTAATTGGGTTTATCGTGAACAGTGTTTTTAAATAACATTTGTTCTTTAACCCGATTAACAGTAAAAATATAATTTTGGAATCTACAAATCTTTTATCTAAGATTATTTGAGTTTCCAATTATATTTAGTAATTGGAATAAAATGAAATATGATTTTGGGGTTTATTGTGAACTGTGTTTTTAAATGACATTTGTTCTTTAACCCAATTAACAGTGAAGATGTAATTTGGATTTTATAAATCTTTTTATTAAGATTTATTGGAAATTTTCCGAAGTAAAGTTTCCCAATTTAATATATTAAACTGGAATTGAATGGAATTCGACTCGATAATAATCGAGATGAGCTTCTGTAAAAGAAGACCGTTACTATATATGGGATTTAAAAGGCTATGCCATTATTCCATTTATATTATTAGTCTGATACGGAAATTTATATCAATTATATATTGATTTGATTTTTGTGGAAATTCCATATTTAATGGAAGATGATTTTGGGGTTTATCGTGAAGAATGTCCTTAAATGAAATCAATTCTTTAACCCAGTTAAGGTAAGATTAATTTCTTAAATTTGAATAATTATAAAGTAATGATTTTTGATATTTAAACCAAATTGGAGTTTTAACGAATCTTTAAAAAGAAGATTAAAGAATAAATTTAAAAGAACTTATCTTTGATAAAATTAATGGGAACCTTTCCCTAATAATGTGAATATTTATTTAAAAGTATATTCTGAATTGGAATAAGGCATATGATGTGTTTTTATAGTACTTAATTATTGATTATAAGATACGCGAGTTATTCGGAAAGACCGGGTTTAACCCATTCTAAATAATTACTATGACGTATAAGAGTTGAAGATGAAGGCGGTGGTTGAAGACCGGAGATCTTCAGATCGTTTGGATGATTACTGATGTCTTGATTGGGAGGCATCCCAAGATAAGTGGTGATCATCCAGACGTACTTGGAGATCAACTAGATATGCGAGGATCTCTCTCCTGTATTGGACATATGGGACAAGGAATAAGGTACCTACGGTTTCGTTCAGACCCAGAACGGACTTGTAAATGGATGATGGTATGTCTGACGTTGTATTCCTTTATGTTGAATTCGTTGATCTATGCAAAATATATATCTGTTTGGTGGAGGAGAATTTATTCTCTTGCTTAACACCCTTCTCTGAGACATACGAGTTTAGAGGTTATGTATTGGCAGAAATCAATGGTATGGTATGGATTGACAATGTGGCATGCTAAGACGCAAATGATCCAGGCTTATTGTTGAAAAGCAAAGCCTTATGGTTGATGATCAAAGCACAACTTTATTTAGCATAGCTTTGTGTATAGCGTTACTTTGCGAGCCTCACACCCCGGTATGAACCAAAAACGGGAGAAGTATCCAGGGAGAACATGTGTTCCTTTCTAGCTAGAAGTGGTGTCATGGTATGGAGCCCAGAAAATTTTACTTATGCGGATGATGGAAAGCGAGGTACCTCGGATTGGAGTCCCTAGTGGCTCTTTATTTACGCCCCATAGGGTGGGGAAACATATTGTTCAGGAATTTTATATAATCCATTAATGTAAGTTGTGGGCCGGCCCTGTGGCTCCTAGGTACAGTTGCGGCTGTATCCTGAGACATGGGTTAGATTGTCTCGAATTCGGTAAGGATGGTCCCTTGCATTGGTTCATGATGGAAATCCAACTTCCAATACGCCTCCATGCGGTTTTGATTGTAAAACCAGTATGGCGACATAGTATATGGTAGCAATGCCGTCTATGATTAATACATTATGATTGAAATGTTTTTGAAACATAAAGACATTAATAATAATATCAAATCTGTTTTATCGTATCAAGCATTTTTGACCAATATAAGGTAAAACTCTATCCTCCGATTTGCGTTGCATTGTGTGATGGGACTTGAGTCTTATAATATTTTCATTTTTCTAAAAAACATTGCATGGTTTAATGATTTACTTTATTTATGCACTGGCAATCCAACGGAGTAAACCCATTCCTCGTTAGCGTCGTGCTCCTGTGATTAGCCTTATATTATTAAATAAGTTAAGATTTCTCATACCAGTCTCATGACTGACTCGTAGTTTGTTTCACTTGCATACTCGGGTGCCCCAATTTTCCACACGGGCAGTCGAGTGGTTTGTTTTGCATATAATTATTTATTGAGCAGGATTCTGGATTGAAGCTTAAAACTGTGACCACAGCATTGATAGTCTTCCACTGCATTGTATTAAATTTGTTGTAAATTAATCTTCCGTTGTTGTATTATTATATTCGATAAACTCTGATATTATGTATTCTGATGTAACATTATTATGATGTTTATAAAAGTCTTCTTTTATTTGTTTTGATGTGATGTATGCCCAAAGTTAGCATATGCGGGATTCGAACGGTCTTGGTCGATTTAGCGACTGATTAGGTCCGGGCGAAATCCGTGTCGTTACCGAATTTGTGTCCGAATTAGCACTCAATAATAAGTTAACCAAAGATGAGTTATTATTACAAACTGGTAAAAGAGAAAATAAAAATAAAAATCAAACAATCCTTTGTTTATCATACATGTATCATCGTGTACGCATAGTCTCCATCATAAGCAATTTTCTAAGGGATATGTTTGTTATGATTTGCGGCTTGACCATGGATTTAGTTTTGAGTAGCATATAACAATGCAACACCAAAATGTATCATCAACACTGGAAAATTAACAAAACAAAATAATATCTGGCAACATACAGATTGTATATGTAAAGGAATATAAATTTGTAAATTATTTATCACAAGTGCAAACCCGTGCCATGGCACTACGCACACGGGTTGCAAGTATAGTTTTTTTAATATAATATTTGTATGTCGTACACATATATGAAAAAAATTCAACCAACAATATAAATTTATTTCAAATTATGTTTTTCGTTCAAATATCGAACATGTTGTAACTGCTTAGCGAAAGGGATCTATCAACCTACATGCTTACTAAGTCAGTTGGAACAAAGAATAATCAAAGTATACACCAATTATGGTCATCTAGTTTTGATAAATTGTAAGATGAAAGTTTCAAGATTATTATATCATGATTTGATTTATCGTGTATTGGAGTGTTTATTTGTAAATTATTTTAATCAGTACAAAAAACTATTCAATCTAATTCCCAATCACTAATCTATCTAAAACGTAACTATAATTAAATGATAATCGACGTACATTTAGTGCATGTTGTTTATTTTTTGTTTGACATCAATGTTTACGTCACCTTCTATGCATCACATACGAGTTATAGATGGGATGTCGACCAAGGATGCCGAAGAAAAATTTCCACACACGACATATAAAAAACCATAAATATGATGTTAATCAAGGATGCACAAAAATAAAAATAACATAGATCTATGAGTTTTATGCCCATATTGTTTATTCCATTATATACTTTCTAATTAAATTGTTGGTTTGATTCACCATTCCTACAAGCTATGTACAGAATTTAGAAACGACGTAACTTAGTTGTATCCGATTAACTATTTAATTTGAAAAACAAAATAAAAAATAAGCAATATATTAATATTTAAAAAAAAACACATATAAATCTGACACAAAAAGGGACTATCCTTTGAATATAAAGACAGTGCATTAATTAGTTCCATCAAAATCTAAATTTTCAGCTGTTATAAATTAAAATATGACATAACTTGTATTTTTTCATTTCTGATCATGCAACCAGTGGAAGTACTAATTGTCTAAACTTATCCTTGGTGGATGGATATCTCAATTCCTTGGTCTGTCTCCCAAATAAGCAAACTTCTTTCTTCCTTATTTCATAGCAATAAAAGTTTTCCTTCCATGTAATATTTGAAACATATAACCAATACTGTAATTTCGTATTATTGCAATATATGGACAAAAAGAAATATATAAAATAATTGGAAAGAGGGGAAAAAGATAACTAACTTTATTAAACCTAGAAAATACATATTAAATTTCCAACATGCAGCATATTTAACATATCCGGTACTCTTTTGAAATCCAGTGCCGGCCCAGGGATTTCTCTGCCCTAGCCCAGTTTTTTTTAATATATACATAAATAAAAAATAAAAAGCTAATTCATGTATAGAAAGCTTTCAGCAAAAGCAAAAATATAAGTGACGCCAGGATTCAAACTCGGGATACCCTGCAGCACCAGCACAAGTTTTACCACTGCACAATGCAAACTTATAATTGCGTTTCAAACCATGCATTATTTTGTATACAACATTATCTTTCTATAAATTTTTCCCTGGCCCAGCGGGTTGCCCCAGCTCGAGGGCTTGGTGGGCTTCCTTCTGGGCCGGCTCTGTGGACATCCAAAATCTTGGAAGTTAAAAGTATAATCCATAGTTTGTGTGTTAAATGACAATGGAGCAGTTAGTAAAAATTTTGAATTTTTTTGCTATGGTTATCATATGGAACATATATATCATTGGCTATTTTTTACTTAATTCGCATAGTCTAGATTATGCCAATCGGAGAAAATCATTCTACCACTTCCCTTATAGATTTCAATGTATCTATTCCTTATGGCATATACCACAGGCAAAAGTTGAAACAACAATACAATATTTGTACATATAATGGATACTACAACCTTATTTATGATTATATGATCACCATATAGCATGAGGCGAAAATGGTAAACATCAATGAATGCAGGCCAATAGCTGGATTAGATGAGAGAAATGAGCTAGAAAAATTAGCATGTGGTGTCGATAATGAGTTGGCCATCAGTTCTAGAATTTTAGTTATTTCAATTGGTTGCAATTTGTGTTGCCTTTATATAGTAAAAAACCGTTGCCAACAATGTTGTGATCATTTTACCAAATAAAGGCTATAACTTATTAGTGGATGATAATTGAATGTGAACGGCGTGGTGGATGAAGTGGATGATGGGTTGAATGTGAATGGAGTTGGAGTGCAGCTTGAGCCCGGAGCTGATGATCTGAACGTGAAACCAGATCCGGAACCCGAACTAGAATGGAGCTAGACTGGAAGTTGATGATCAAAAAACCGGAGCTGCTGATGCCTGTGAGCTAGAGCCAAATATATTGGAAGTAAACGGGTTTGGAGTTGAAGAGGCAGAGGACCCGAATGTTGAATTACCAAATGAAGAAGACGAAAAACAAACCAAACTGAGTGGTTGAACCCTGTGTTGATTGGGTGTCGAATGCAAATGAGGATCCAATATTTGCAGGTATATTATTGTTATAATCAGTTGCCCGGTGACCATTCACCTACACTTATTTAGGTAGACCAATAATGCATTAATGCCGATATAGTTTAAAGTAGTAATATCACTTATTTATTCAATTTATACATCAACTATTTTATAACTAAAGAAATTAGTTTATTCAAAGGAGAAAAAACTTAATCGCCGCATCCATATATACAACCCTATATCACAACCAGTGTACTAAAAAACGCCCGTAAGACGCGCCTTGAGGCGAGGCGTAGGCAAAAACGCCTTGAGGCGCATCTCATGAGGCGTTTTACCTATAAGGCTTAAGCTTCAACCAATTGAGGCGTGAAAAGCGCAAAAAACTGTATGCCTCAAAGCCTTAATTGGCGGAGGCGTACGTATATAAAAAAAATCTTACTTGTTTATTTTCAAAATATCGTATCAACTTCTCTGTAATGACCCAGGGGTTTTCGGCCCCGAAAATCGACATAAATACCTTTACCGTAACTCATGCCGACCTTCCAAACACCGAAAACACCAGAACGTTTATAGAAAGAATTTAGAAGGTGAGATAGGGAAGAAAGAAATATTAGAATAGAAGAAGAAGAACCAACATAACATAATCAGAGTCTCACATCGTAGCGGAACAAAATATAATACATAAATAAATCATTACTGAGAGATTTAAAAATACTTACAATTTATCAGAGTACATCACACAGCTGAACAGTTATAATAACTTGTCCCCGTATACAACACATAGCGGAATAGTAGTTATATATAATATCATACGTCTGAACTCCTCCAGCTCGTCTCTTCACAACATTTGTTAACCTAAACCTTTACACCCAGGGCTAACCCGATCATTTACAAAACACCGGGTCAGTCTGGTGAACTAGAGTGAGAAAACTCGCACAGTATTAAGGTTTCACACAACTTGATTTTTAAGTTAAAATCATTTCGAAAGAAAAAGGTAATCGTAAGACCAAATCCACACATAAATGCGGACGGATTTTACCATACGATAACCCAAAACAGTTTTGAAATCCATATCTTTTCTGATATTATAATAATGTCTAAATACAAGTAAATATCAATCTAGTGGAACGCTTGCATCTCACGCTCCACATAAATGGTAAACAATCAAAACCGCGGGCGCTTATTGGACAGTGGGTTCCGACTATGACAAGGTATGGGACCACCTGCCGATAGTGTATCTCTAGAGGCGAATACACTGGGTTCAGCAAGAACGTCTTGCAACCTGACCCTCACATGACCGACCACTCATTTCGCTTGAGTGTGTCAAATGAATATCACCAACGGTTGGGCTCAAACCACCGTTTCCCGACAAGGGACAGCATCGAAATGGATTAAAGAAGCAAAAGGAATTTCTCTAGATAGGTGATTATACACCCTAATGGGAGCGACCCACATAGCCATGCTGCCTGCCCGATTTTTGTCATTTCCTAGTAGTGAGGCTTGAGGTTTGAATTATCTTTAGAACACCTGGCTACCCTTCACTTTGAATGCCACATCGTCAGATCCACTAGATATCAGTAATTGACGTCCACAAAAATACCCAGATTGGGAGCGACCCAACTATAATACGTTTGAAGAAATCAACATACGTGATCCCTTTGGAAATACACTGTCAGACATCTGTCCATACAAGTCATCCAGGAACAGGATGAACCAAAGGTACTCTCCTACCACATCCAATATAGGAATCACCCCATGGATCAGTAGCGAGAAGTTCTTGTAATCCGTAGATTTCAACCACGACAGAACCACAGTACATCTTTGGTTGCAGACCGAAGATTATTAGCAGTCCTTCCGTTTATGAGATTTTACGGTCTTCAACGCTCCATCTCGATCATCTTTTAATATCTTCACGTATTTGTTGGTAGGAATGGTTTTTGAAAATAAATTCACTCTCAGTCTTCCCATACCAACACTCGTATTGGACAGATTTGATAGTCAGTGATTAAACTATCAAAATTATTAGTGATTCAATCATGATAATCAAATGAGTTCATGGTTCGGTATTCAGTACCACTTGGCCTTTTAATTAAAACAAATATAAATTTAAAACTCTCAAATATTTTGATATTATAAATATAGTTTTCTCGCTTCTTCATTTATCATAAGATTTTACTTTAAGCAAATTCATTTTAATACTTAGTAAAATCCTATATCATATCCAGTTCTCTATTTTTACCTTTGAAACAACTAGTAAACAACATTATGAAATATCTTTTATTCATTACTTGACAGTACCCAGTGCTTATTCCTATTGAATAAAACCCAACTTTCACATCATTATTTCACTGATGGAAAAAATAAATTATCACTAATCCCTTTTACCATTACAACTAATATCATCTTTAGATAGTCCTTATGTCATTCAAGTTGGGGTATTATAATTACCTCTCAAACCTTGATCAACAACGTTCATATCTAAAGACAGAAACGAGTTGTAATATAAAACCAATATCTCATCCTAACCTCAACACAGATTCCATTTAACTATTTTATTCAAAAGTACGGTTTCATAAACCTTCTTTCCATTTTGAAAATCTCTTTCTCGAATATACCATTAGTTCTTAATTCACTAATCAAGTAATCTTCTTTCTAAAATATCACTATTAACTTTGCCTCTTTAACCAAACTCATTTTATAATTCGAATTTGGTTACAAAATCTAATGATCCGTACAAGGACCCGTAACTTCCCCGTGAAGGAAAGAGCGGATACTTTGAGAACAACACACAAAAGAACGCAGACAGAAGAACATTTCATTGCTTATTACAACAATTCATCAGAATACAAGAATATACAGAGTATGAATAAATATAATACGTTCGATAAATATCAGAGATTACAATAAGTTACATAGCAGCGGAAAATAATACAAAGCACAACTGAAGAAGATATACGGATACAGAGCTTTCCGGATATCATTCCAGCTGTAAATAGGGATCCTATGAATATAAATCTGCAAAACCAAAACTACTAGCTTCCCGTGTCAAAATAAGGGCACCCAGAGTTTAGGTTAAAACAATAAACTCCAGGTCAGTCATGGGACTGGTGTGAGAACTAAAACAGTTATTTAAAGCTTTACTTTAAACCAGATATATCAAGGGACCACGCCGTATAACACAAAACGGGGTTTTTTCCCAAGAATACCAGTGCATATAACAAAACAGCGCAATGCTAAATAAAGAACAATGAAGCTATTATAAGACCCAGGTCCCATCACACAATGCAACACAAGCCGGAGGATAGGGTTTTACCTTATAATAGCCAAAGAATGCTTGATACGCTAAATTTCATCATTTATTAATATAAGTGTATAGTGTCAAAAAAATTTCAATCATAAATATCAATCATAGATGGCATGGGTACCATATATCATGTCGCCATACAAGGCTCTACAATCAAAACCGCAAAGTCACGTATTGGAAGTTGGATTTCCATCTGTGAACCGAGGCAAAAGATAGTCCTCACCGATTCGAGACAATCTAGCCCATGTCTCAGGCAAGCGCGCAGACAAGCCTTGGATCGTCAGGGCCGGTCCACCAATGTGGATTAAACTTAAACCCTGCACACTGCGTTTCCCCGCCCTTTGGAGCGTAAATGAGCCAAATGACTCAATCGGCTCCACACAGTCACCGATATATCCGAGACGCCTCGCAATAGCAACAACCACATAAGTCAAACTCGTCAGGGCGTGTAAAACCACTGACACCACTTCTGTCTAGAAGGAAACGCATGCCCTCCCTGAAGTCCTCTCCCGTTTCTGGTTCACAACCGGGGTGTGATGCTCGCGAATTAACGCTACATAAAGCTATGCCACACTGGCGGTGCTTTGATCATCAACCACAAGACTTTGCTTTCAACAGAAGCCTTGATCAATTGCCACTTAGGCATGCCACACGGGCAATTGACTCCATGCGATTGATATCCATCAATATATAACCCCTGAACTCGTATGCCTCAAAGAAGGGCGTTAAGCAAGAGAATAAATTCTCCGCCGCCAAACAGATATATATTTAATAGAAATCAATCACACAGAATAAAATCCAATGTCAGACACACAGTCCATTTACAAGTTCGTTATGGGTCTGAACGAAACCGGAGGCACCTTGTACCTCGCATATCCATCGATCTCCAAGTACGTTTGGACGATCACCAACTGATTCCCTCCTCTTGGGTGTACAGCCCAATCAAGATCATCAGTAATCACCCAAACGATGTGAAGACCTCCGGTCTTCAACCACCGTCTTCATCCTCAACACCACGTCGAATCAGTTATTCAGAATGGGATAAACCCGGTTCTGAATAACTAGCGTATATAATAAACAAATGTTACACAAACACAACATATGCCTCATTCCAATTCAGAATGTTTTTTAATTCAAATATTCTTATACTTTGGGAAAGGTTCCCATTAATTTTATCAAAGATAAATTCTTTAAATTTATTCTTTAATCTTCTTTGAATATCAATTCAAACTAGTCGGGATTAGCGAACCACATTGAAGTAATCATTTATTTTATTTCCCAATCCCAACCTATTCATCCCATGAAGTAAAACTGGTAATATTTCATATCTAACACCACGGTGTTATCGGTAAATTCAATTACCATTTCACGTTCAAATCTAATTAAAGATTTAACTATCGCCTGGAGCCAAACTGGTGATACTCCATTCTCGATCATTTCAATCTAATTAAAGGTTCATTAAAACTCCACTTGGTTTTAATCTTCCCAAAAATCACTATCAATGATTATTTAACTTGGGAAATCGTATCCTATCTTTAACGAGGTTAAAGAACCAATGTCATTTAAATCACGGTTCACGATAAACCCAAAATCACATTCTATTAATTATCGGGTTAAAGAACAAGTGTTATTTAAAACACTGTTCACGATAAACCCAAAAATCAATTCAAATTCAATTCCAATTAAATTCCATTTAATTGGTACACTTCATTAAATCAAAATAAAAAATTTAATATTTTTCTCAACTGGGTTTAAGAACGGTATTAATGAAGACACCATTCACGACAAACCCAAATCACATTTGATGTTAAATACAAGGCTCTGAATAGAAAATATATCGGCTTATATTCAATATCAAATTCTACGACCAACAAATATCGTATTGGAAATAACGATATAAATATATCTTTCAAATTTCCATAACAATATCTGTATAATCATGAAATCCAACATCGAAATATTCCAAAGACAATTTCGATTCAAATCCATTCCAATTCAATTATTGGAAATTCTGGTTATTTTCAAAACCATCTCAAATCCAATTTATTTATTTTAAAAATAAATGGAATTATAATTCTAGTTCAAAACTAGTTCATTTCGATAAAAATCTATTTTTATCTTTTCAAATATGGAAATTTTCATCCCAATTCTTCACAAATCATTTCTTATGATTTTACACAAATTATTACTATTTTAATAATTTTATCAAGGCCCGTACAGTCAAATTCCATCAACGTCCATCGAACTGCACTTACAGCGATCTTTTCCAAATTTGATTTGGATATAATTCCAAATCCAACCGTTAGATTTCAAATATCTAATATTCGTTAGAAAGCTCTTTTCGATACAAACCCAAAGGTTCCGGTTTTAGGAGAATCCGACGGTCGAATCTCCCGTAATATCCATTCGAAGTCAATGGTCGAAATTCGCGAACTGCCGCGGCGCGGCGCGTTCTATTCAGGCCATTATATTATATATATAATATATACTTTGTCGATTTTCTTTTAAAAATATTTTATAAATCGTTTTAAATTCGTTTTCAAAACGATTTCAACTTCATATTCAATTTCGAATGAAAATTGAATATTCCACGTCATCGATATACAAATAATAATATTTTCAAAACGTTATATTTTGAAATCACTTCCTTTTCTATATTCATTATAAAAACGAATATAATCGATATAAATATCGTTCGCGTTGAAGCGACGCATCTCTAATCAACACGGCTTTATATATTTCAATAACTTCGTTATTCTATTCAACAAATGAATTTTTATTCCATTCAACACATGAATTTATTTTGTATTCAACACATGAATTTATTTTCTATATCAACGCATGAATTTATTTTCAATTCAACACATGAATTTATTTTCTAAATTGGAATGAGGCCCAATCAATTACTATATAATGTTAATTATATGGATTTTCTACAATACATGTATATAATAGCAACGATAAATAATCAACCATCATCCAGAGTGCGCCACACAACTGCATAAGCATTAAATATAAATAATTAACGCTTATACAGTCTGTCAACCCATCGATTGACATACAACTAAACAATCGGGATTAGTGTACGTCAAATATCATCCCAATACCTGTGTGGGGTTCCAAATCAACAAACACATATTTTATTTGTGTAGTTGAGCGATGTGTAAAATTTATCGTCCCAATCAGTATCAATCAAATCAGTATATATAAACAAATCGTCCGATTTGTTTATAAA
The DNA here is from genome assembly GCA_030737875.1 of Allium sativum. Lineage (NCBI taxonomy): Eukaryota > Viridiplantae > Streptophyta > Magnoliopsida > Asparagales > Amaryllidaceae > Allium > Allium sativum. The sequence goes on along the minus strand of CM060913.1, from coordinate 458,586,350 downwards.
TATTTATTTTATATACACGTTAAAAATTATATTTTTAACTATAAAATATTTTCCACTATAAAATATTTTATTTCATTCCACATCACACAATAGAATTTCACAACACAGCAATCAAACAAACAAGTCATCCATGGTCTGTGGACGACGGGTGTCGGGTGCTACTAAGCACCGTCTGCATCCTAGTATATATTTCAACTAGAAATCAAAACAAAAGTGAGGAGTTCTCACCGACTAGCTAAACCAATACACCGCGACTCTTCATATGTAGGAAATCTTTGCCGTGCTCGCCTTTTGTTACTTTCGTCGTCCGTATTCACTACATATATAAAAATCACATTTTTATATTGTTGCTATGTATATAAAAATCACATTTTTATAATCACTCTATATGGATAAAAATCACATTTTTATACCGCTACTATATAGATAAAAATTCTATTTTTACTTCGCTATTCCATATTTAAAAATTCTATTTTTACGCTATTCTAAATATTATTTCATATGTACGATAAAATTTATATTGTTACCTAACTAAAAATAATATTTTTATATCGCTAACTATTATAAAAATCATATTTTTACCACGCTTCTTTCTATATAAAAATTATATTTTTATATTACTACTTCTTATATAAAGATCGAATTTTTATTATCCCTACTATATAAAAATCATATTTTTTTATTTAACTAAAAAAAAAATTTACTCGCCTAAAATCATATTTTTCCCTTATCATTCAAACAATAAAAATCTTGTTTTTACTTTACCTTTCAAAGAATAAAAATCAAATTTTTACTATACCGTTACATATATAAAAATCCAACCTTTTTCTTGTCTTTTAAAAAAAATCAAACCTTTCTTGTCTTATGCATATGAAGAACTGATTTTTAACTCTATGAAATCCATCACATAGAAAACAACTAAGAATAAATAAATAAATAAATAAAAACTCACAAGAGGTTCATGGGGGGTGTGGAGCATTGGCCGGAGGCTGGAGGCGCGCGCGGTGGGGTCCCAGAGGTGTTGGCGGTTGACTACAGGAGGAGGCGGGCGTTGGTGGGCCATCAGCGGCGGTTTTGGGCGAAATAGGGCTCAGGCGCGGTTTTTGATAGAGGAGAGGAGAGAGAAGAGGCGTTGGGGGGGAAGAAGGGAAGGGGGGTGGTCTCATCAGCGTTTGCCGGAAGGGGGGGCGGTCGCTGTAACACCCCACCTCCGTTAGGGTCACTCTCAAAGGGAATGCCCTAATTTTGGTGGAGGTTTATAAGTACAAGTCACAGATATAAGAACACATATTTGTAAACAGCGGAAGAACAACAAACTTTATTTCATAAAGTCAAATACGTGTTACAACAACATCCTTTCCCAAAAACATAACATAACACTTTCATAATCTGTCTTGAGTACATTATTTAAAGAAGCATAAATAAAACATAGATAAACTGCAAAAGCCCCCATAGTGGATTGTCCAAAGTCATAGTTCAAAACAGGAAAGTCCAAGCAATACATTTCTCTTCTTCAAGCTGGATGTTGAGGTTGGTCAAGCTGCTGTGTTCCCTCCCTGAGGACCTGGGGGGGGGGGGGAAACGGAAGAAAGAAGACGAAAGAAAAGTAGAGTCAGACATAAAGCCTGAGTAAGTCTAGTACTATTTTGTCTATGAATAAAGAACTGGGTATGATAAGTATAAACAGGAAGTGGGCAAGCACTATAAACTTGGTTAAGTTGTCTAGGGTCGAATATACTATCGTACCCCATGTTGATCTCTGAACCCATATAAACTAGTTTCCAACTGGCACCCCAAAATCAGGGTGATGTGATCCATTCTATGATGATCAGCTCCTACTCGCATAGTTACATGTGTCTTACGGCCCCCGATGTTATAGTTACCTATGCTGGTCCCACCATGGGGTGTATCAAGTCCCATAGTGGCAACCCGACACAACCTTAGAGTGCACAGGTATGCTACTGGTGTCCAGTGCCTTATTTTTCTGCGCTGGAGTGTGTGCACGCCCGCACTCCGTTAGAACCTACACTGCTACACCACCGCCGTCGCTTTGACCTCTTACAATCAGCCCAGTAATCGTGCCCCACCCTGCCTAGTTTCAGGGTATCCTGATACACCTTCTAGGGTTACTGCTGAAAAGGGTCCCCCGTTACTAGGTTTTCTATCTCTAGCCAACATGCTAAGTTGGTTAAGTGTTTCCTAACCTAACCCCCACCAGTCCGTTTTGTTTAGCATGTTCCATTTTGATTAAGTCTTTAGTTCACTTAATCCTATCAATCCTGACTCAGCCTTAATTGTCTTATTAAGGCCCTGACCTCTCACATTAGACAGATATTGTTGTGGCTGCCTGTTGCCGGTTGGTTCCGGGCAGTCTTACGCCACAACTCAGTCTAACCTCGGGTCCTTGCTGGGCTCCATGTTTAACCTCCCACATTGGATAGGTATTGTTGTGACTACTGGACAGCCGGGCGGTTCCGGGCAGGTTTACATCACAACTCAATCCAACCTCGGGTTAAACACATCGTATGTTCTACATTTACATATTTTGTCATTCCTCTTTATTTCTTATATGTAAATATTTGCGGCCCATTATTAAGTTAATGGTGTAAAGATTACACCAATCATGGGCCCAACCCATACTTGAACTTGGGCCCTTCTATTTTATATTTTCATTCATTAGTAATTTTAACCCAACATTATTTTCCCCTGTTTAACACGTCCGTTTATATATTTTGGGCTTAGCCTTTTAAAGCCCAAATTAGCCATGCGAAAAGGGGAGGCTTAAAGCGTAATTACATACACAAAAAGGGGAAGGTGAGCGTATGAACTTGCAAAATGACGTTGGAAATACAAACTAGAAACGGGTGTACTTGCATAGTGGTAACATAGGTGACATGAATCAAAGCATGTGAACTTGTAATTGAGATATCATTATTGACACATGAACCTATATTTTTATTTAGGCATAATGTCAAACATAAGCATGGCATAAATATTTCTAGCATAAGCAGGGCATAATGTCAAACATAAGCATGGCATAAATACTTCTAGCATAAACATGGCATAAGTATAGTTAAATTTGTTCACATAACCATGGCATAAATATTTCTAACATGAAATCATGATTCTTACTTTAGTCATGTAAACTTACAAAAAGGGACTTTTTGAACCTAACCTAGCCATGTACCACATATGTCATCATATAATTCTTGTAAACAAGGTAGACCTAATCATGGTTTTCAATTATGCCAAATATCATTCATAGCCTAGCCATATTCATAAATTTGCAAATAGGTTTTCTAGTACAAAAGCATGGCTTAAAACATAATGCCAAATTCTCAACATAATTTCATATGGATAATAACCAAACTTGTTCCAATTACTTACAAAATGATTTATGCACAAAAATATACATCATGGTGGCATAGAAGCAAACCCCAAACTTGCATAAATTTAAATCAACTACATACATGTAGCTTCAACATGGATTACATAATTTGCGAAATATTCCAAACGTATACTTGCATAGAACTACCGCATGTAGTTCTTTATAATGAATAACATAATTCATAAATATCCAAACGTACATAATATTTCAAATTGATAAGAACGCACAAATATGAATTACTTTATTGCCACAATTCACGCATACAAACCAACACAATTGTTTATTCATACCAAAGTAATACTCTACTTACAATGGTGTGATGAATTCTCTAATTTAGGGATTGAAGACGCAAATTCCTTTGTTGAATTGATTTGTTTAGGTTGCTTTAAGCTTTAGAATCTTCCTCCTAATCCTCTCTCCAATTTGGTGGCTACTCCTAGTCGTTCCTCAGCAACATGGCGGCTATGTTCTTATTTTTGAATGAATAGATTAGGGTTTAGTCTAGGGTTGTTTATATAGAGGTTAGGAATTGATTAGGACCATTGATGTTGCCTGGATTGATCGTAGCCATTCATTCGATAGAGAGACCAATTAAAACTTGCCACCTAGCCCTAATGACAAAGCAGACCACAGAAAATCGGCCAAACACAGACCTGGCCAGCCAGGTTGGCTGGGCTCGACCAGGTCGACACCCCTGTCGACAGGGCTGTCGACAGCCCTATCGACATGGGTAGCCCAGGTCGACAGCCCAGTCGACCTGGGTGGCCTAGGCGGGTGTTTATCCGCCCTGGCCCATTGGGCCCGATTTTTAATTATTTTATTCTGTTTGAATTTTAAATTTAATTCAAAACTTCCGAAGGCCATATCTTCTTCATACGGACTCCGTTTTTCGAAAACTCGGACTCTATTTCGCGTATTTTTCCGAGACGAACGCAATGGCGTATCCCGTTTCCCTTAGTTCTTTGATTTCAGATTAATTATACTTTATTTTGTTAATTTCACAGTTATAGAATTTGCGGGGTGTTACATTCTCCCCCACTTAAAAGGATTTCGTCCCCGAAATCTTCAAGTTAGGAGGAATGTATATCCTAACATCCAATCATCCATCTACTCATCCATCAAACACGAGCATCCATTGTCCTTAAAAGACTTCTAATGCTTCATGATCATATGCGAAGTGTGTGTGTACATGAACTTATCTAATGCAAAATCAGGCGGTCTACTGATTCAGTTGACCTCCTTAATGCGAATATGTAAGTGCCATGAATCCATTATGTATGCAAATTTTCCTATTTTTGATTTTACATGAGTGAACAATCATTCATTACAAATGCAACATCCATATGACAACACATTAAAGTTCAACCATATACGAATGCAAACATATATGCATATGCAATATGAAGTGACTGAGCCGATCTAAAACCTAGATTGTGTGTGTATATGCAACCACGAGCAACCACTAGCAATCACTTGCAACCACTTGCAACCATCATCCATAACATGTTTCAACTACATGTTTCCATCCAAAGGGTTTCTACCTAAAAGATACGGTCGAGGAAATATACCTAAAAAGATAGATAAAAGCGCAACTTAAGGAAAAAGGAAGATCAAAGATGTACCCTCGAACAGAAAAGGGTAGGCAGTACGGATTCTAGCTTCAGTTTCCCAAGTCGCGTCTCCCTCGGCGTCGCTCCACTGGACTTTGACGAGCTTGACTTCGCGGTTGCGTAGCTTCTTCACTTCCGTTCCTAAGATGCGGGTTGGAACTTTTCTTATGGTTGCTTCGCGTTCCACTTCGGCCTCTTCGAGGATATTTGGCTCTACCACTTCGGCTGATCCCATCCAATCTTTCGGGTAGCTCTAATCTATAGGACATTTTTTCCCCAATTGTTCCTATCTAAAGGTATAGTCGAATGATAGAAGCAAGTAAAAACTTTGTGCCCATTAGACAATGTCAAAACTGAAAACCTATGCCACATATATACTGATTAGGAGAAGAACTCTCTAAGCATCAGCCCCGAAGACCGAAATCAACATCAGACTGACACCCAAAGAGTTACTCAACCCAACCACCATATATGATTCTAGGAAACTAAGCATGATGGACTCCTTTTTAGGTCATAAGGGAGTCCCTTCCTAAGACCAATCTGTATCCTATAAAACCCAAAAACTTTAGTCAAACCAATGAACACCCTCGAGCCCCAACATGTGTTACTAACAGATGAGTCATACTCCCTATGTGGTTTCAACAGAAATTGGACTGAGAATGGGACCGAGAGGATATACAGAAAAGATACCATGCAAGTAAGTTCTGCAGGAAGAGAGGGATCAAGGATATACTCTTAAGAAGAGATATTATGCACGAATCTAGTCTTCAATCTTCTAAGTCGCATTTCTTGAGCTTAACTCCATTATGCTTTGTCCGTCTTTAACTTCACAATTTCGTAGCTTCTTAATTCTTGTTTCCAAAATATGAGTTGGAACCTATTTCACTGCTGCCTCTCGTCCCTCTTTCTCTTATTCTCCTTCTAGTATACTTGGCTCAAGCCTAACTGCGTACTCATGGTTCCATGCAAGCTCTCCAAAATTCACTAGTGAATCTTGGATCTTGTTCACTTACTAGAAGGTATTCCACATAGAATGAATTATCTCTTGAAAATAAACAAATGTGAACTATGTTGCTAAATGTACTTACCAAGGTGATTCTTTACAACTCATGCATCAGCGAAATGAACCTTCAGCCTTAGTGACGAACACCACTGGAGCGCCCCATTCTGAAATGCTCCTCCTAATGAACCCCTTTTCTAGAAGCTCTTTAATCTGTTTACTGAGCTCTTTCCTTTCTCGTGGAGCCATATGTCTAACGGGCAACGCAACGGGCTTTGCATTATCTACAAGATATATGCGGAAGTCTATTTCCCGTTTCGGAGGCAAGCCCTTCACCTCTTCGAAGACATCCGGATATTCCCGGACCACTCTAACTGATTGCAAATTTTCAACAGAGGCATCTAGCGATTCAAGATAACTAAGCATAACCGCATACGAGGGATTACAAGAAATTTCCAAAGTATTACCGAGCTGGGTTAGGAGCCTAACAACCCTTTTCTCAAAATCAAGGATGGCCCCATTATTGGATAGCCAATCCATACCCAAAATCAAACCATACCCCGAAAAGCCCAAAACAAAGGCACTACATAGAAATTCTACACTTAGAATAGAAACTTTCAATCCCACACAGATAATAGACAAATGAGCTGGGCCCCCAATTGGGTTTGAAACAATTAAGGGGTCCTCTACCATACTAGTTTTTTAGGTGTAGAGATTCTACTAAAGCAGACGAGATAAAGGAGTGTGATGCGCCAGAATCAAATAAAGTGCAAACGGGGTGATCGTAAAGATAAACTACACTTTCTACAGAAGTGTTTGTACCTCGTTGTTGCAAAGGTGGCGCTTCCAGCACATGAATCTGTGCCCCTGGGGTGGATCCAGCGCCCTGCCCCTGTCCCCGTTTCTTTGGGCAGTCCTTAGCCCTATGGCCCGTCTCACCGCAAGAAAAGCACCCACCATTCTCCTTGGCCTTCTTTTTCCGGCAGTCCTTTACTAAGTGCCCCACTTTGCCACAGAAATTACACGTCCTCTTCTCTTTGTTGCCTTCCCCGCCTTTTTTAAAGTCTGTCTTCTTAGGCTGCAAACCCTCTTTCTTCCCTTGAGAGCTTTCTGCCTTTGTCTCCTTCTTGCCCTTATCCTCTTCATTCAGCAATGCCATTTGCACCAATCTTTCATACGTGGCTCCCATGGGTATATGGGTCATGGCCAAACTGTGTAATGGCTCATTCAACCCTTTGACGAAACGGAGAGCCTTCTTGTACGGGGTGTTGACTAGGTCAAGCCCAAACCTAGCCAGCTCATCGAACTGATTCACATACTCTCTGACTGTCTTGTCCCCTTGCTTAAGAAATAAGAATTTTTCTAACTGCAAACTTCTTTCTGCATCTGAGAGAAATTTAGTCTCAAACCTTGCCCTAAAGTCCTCCCATGTCTCCACTGGTCTTTCAGCATTAGTGACTTCCCACCAGTAGGAAGCCTCGCCCTTCAATAGCCATACTGCCAGTTGTACTTTTTGTCTATCTTCTACCTCAAAGATGATGAATAGGTCCTCCGTTTCTTTCAGCCAATTCCTAGCTGCCACGAAGGACTCAGTTCCATGGAAATCCCTTCCTCCCATAGCTTTAAAATCTTTACATATCTTAGCAAAAGTGTTTCCCCGTGGAGGAGGTGGAGGAAAAGGTGCTGCTGCAGCTGGATGATTTCCTTCCGCTGGGGGAGGAGGAATGGTAGGACCTGGCTGAGTGGCTCTTGCTTCTAAGAACCGTCTAAACCAACCAGGTATTGGCACCCCTTCTGGCAAGTTAAGTTCTTGGGACATGCTGAAACAAAAAGGATAGATTCAAAACGAAGGATAAGAGATAGTTCCTATGGCTTTGGGGGGTGGACTTTGCCTTTTAAAATAAAATAATATTTTATCTCTTTAAAAATGCTTCCTTAAATTTCCTTTTTGAAAATAATTTTCAAAACTTTTTATCTTATCTGGTAAACCTATGCTCTGATACCAAGTGTAACACCCCACCTCTGTTAGGGTCACTCTCAAAGGGAATGCCCTAATTTTGGTGGAGGTTTATAAGTACAAGTCACAGATATACAAGACAGATATAAGAACACATATTTGTAAACAGCGGAAGAACAACAAACTTCATTTCATAAAGTCAAATACGTGTTACAACAACATCCTTTCCCAAAAACATAACATAACACTTTCATAATCTGTCTTGAGTACATTATTTAAAGAAGCATAAATAAAACATAGATAAACTGCAAAAGCCCCCATAGTGGATTGTCCAAAGCCATAGTTCAAAACAGGAAAGTCCAAGCAATACATTTCTCTTCTTCAAGCTGGATGTTGAGGTTGGTCAAGCTGCTGTGTTCCCTCCCTGAGGACCTGGGGGGGGGGGGAAACGGAAGAAAGAAGACGAAAGAAAAGTAGAGTCAGACATAAAGCCTGAGTAAGTCTAGTACTATTTTGTCTATGAATAAAGAACTGGGTATGATAAGTATAAACAGGAAGTGGGCAAGCACTATAAACTTGGTTAAGTTGTCTAGGGTCGAATATACTATCGTACCCCATGTTGATCTCTGAACCCATATAAACTAGTTTCCAACTGGCACCCCAAAATCAGGGTGATGTGATCCATTCTATGATGATCGGCTCCTACTCGCATAGTTACATGTGTCTTACGGCCCCCGATGTTGTAGTTACCTATGCTGGTCCCACCATGGGGTGTATCAAGTCCCATAGTGGCAACCCGACACAACCTTAGAGTGCACAGGTATGCTACTGGTGTCCAGTGCCTTATTTTTCTGCGTCGGAGTGTGTGCACGCCCGCACTCCGTTAGAACCTACACTGCTACACCACCGCCGTCGCTTTGACCTCTTACAATCAGCCCAGTAATCGTGCCCCACCCTGCCTAGTTTCAGGGTATCCTGATACACCTTCTAGGGTTACTGCTGAAAAGGGTCCCCCGTTACTAGGTTTTCTATCTCTAGCCAACATGCTAAGTTGGTTAAGTGTTTCCTAACCTAACCCCCACCAGTCCGTTTTGTTTAGCATGTTCCATTTTGATTAAGTCTTTAGTTCACTTAATCCTATCAATCCTGACTCAGCCTTAATTGTCTTATTAAGGCCCTGACCTCTCACATTAGACAGGTATTGTTGTGGCTGCCTGTTGCCGGTTGGTTCTGGGCATTCTTACGCCACAACTCAGTCTAACCTCGGGTCCTTGCTGGGCTCCATGTTTAACCTCCCACATTGGATAGGTATTGTTGTGACTACTGGACAGCCGGGCGGTTCCGGGCAGGTTTACATCACAACTCAATCCAACCTCGGGTTAAACACATCGTATGTTCTACATTTACATATTTTGTCATTCCTCTTTATTTCTTATATGTAAATATTTGCGGCCCATTATTAAGTTAATGGTGTAAAGGTTACACTAATCATGGGCCCAACCCATACTTGAACTTGGGCCCTTCTATTTTATATTTTCATTCATTAGTAATTTTAACCCAACGTTATTTTCCCCCGTTTAACACGTCCGTTTATATATTTTGGGCTTAGCCTTTTAAAGCCCAAATTAGCCATGCGAAAAGGGGAGGCTTAAAGCGTAATTACATACACAAAAAGGGGAAGGTGAGCGTATGAACTTGCAAAATGACGTTGGAAATACAAACTAGAAACGGGTGTACTTGCATAGTGGTAGCATAGGTGACATGAATCAAAGCATGTGAACTTGTAATTGAGATATCATTATTGACACATGAACCTATATTTTTATTTAGGCATAATGTCAAACATAAGCATGGCATAAATATTTCTAGCATAAGCAGGGCATAATGTCAAACATAAGCATGGCATAAATACTTCTAGCATAAACATGGCATAAGTATAGTTAAATTTGTTCACATAACCATGGCATAAATATTTCTAACATGAAATCATGATTCTTACTTTAGTCATGTAAACTTACAAAAAGGGACTTTTTGAACCTAACCTAGCCATGTACCACATATGTCATCATATAATTCTTGTAAACAAGGTAGACCTAATCATGGTTTTCAATTATGCCAAATATCATTCATAGCCTAGCCATATTCATAAATTTGCAAATAGGTTTTCTAGTACAAAAGCATGGCTTAAAACATAATGCCAAATTCTCAACATAATTTCATATGGATAATAACCAAACTTGTTCCAATTACTTACAAAATGATTTATGCACCAAAATATACATCATGGTGGCATAGAAGCAAACCCCAAACTTGCATAAATTTAAATCAACTACATACATGTAGCTTCAACATGGATTACATAATTTGCGAAATATTCCAAATGTATACTTGCATAGAACTACCGCATGTAGTTCTTTATAATGAATAACATAATTCATAAATATCCAAACGTACATAATATTTCAAATTGATAAGAACGCACAAATATGAATTACTTTATTGCCACAATTCACGCATACAAACCAACACAATTGTTTATTCATACCAAAGTAATACTCTACTTACAATGGTGTGATGAATTCTCTAATTTAGGGATTGAAGACGCAAATTCCTTTGTTGAATTGATTTGTTTAGGTTGCTTTAAGCTTTAGAATCTTCCTCCTAATCCTCTCTCCAATTTGGTGGCTACTCCTAGTCGTTCCTCAGCAACATGGCGGCTATGTTCTTATTTTTGAATGAATAGATTAGGGTTTAGTCTAGGGTTGTTTATATAGAGGTTAGGAATTGATTAGGACCATTGATGTTGCCTGGATTGATCGTAGCCATTCATTCGATAGAGAGACCAATTAAAACTTGCCACCTAGCCCTAATGACAAAGCAGACCACAGAAAATCGGCCAAACACAGACCTGGCCAGCCAGGTTGGCTGGGCTCGACCAGGTCGACACCCCTGTCGACAGGGCTGTCGACAGCCCTGTCGACATGGGTAGCCCAGGTCGACAGCCCAGTCGACCTGGGTGGCCTAGGCGGGTGTTTATCCGCCCTGGCCCATTGGGCCCGATTTTTAATTATTTTATTCTGTTTGAATTTTAAATTTAATTCAAAACTTCCGAAGGCCATATCTTCTTCATACGGACTCCGTTTTTTGAAAACTCGGACTCTATTTCGCGTATTTTTCCGAGACGAACGCAATGGCGTATCCCGTTTCCCTTAGTTCTTTGATTTCAGATTAATTATACTTTATTTTGTTAATTTCACAGTTATAGAATTTGCGGGGTGTTACAGTCGCGCCTGGCGGTGGTGGATGGGAGGGACGCGATCGTCTTCCTCCTTTTTTTTATTTACTTACTTTCGATCTGAATAACAGAAGGAGGGGATAAGAGGGAAAGGGTGTTATAAAGGAAAATATATATTATTTTATTTATTTTATACTCCAAAATGTTGACTTTTAATTAGGGGTGTTAAACGGACAGGACAGTCCGATGTACGACTCGGTCCGAAAGGGTAAAGTGTCTGGTCCGTGTCCGTACGATTCTCATTTAGGACATGATTTAGGACAAGAAAAACTGCACGAAAATACGTCCGTTCGAAAATGTTCGATGTTTTTCTATTGTCCGAACCTTGTCCGTCCGTTGTCCGGCTCGTACGAACAATGTCCGAGCCAACTCCTCGTCCGGTCCGTGTACGTCCGAAAGTCTTATAGGACAGGACACGAACACCCCTCTGTCCGGTCCGGTCCGCCCGATTAACACCCCTACTTTTAATTCCAACACCAATTGAGACCCAACGACTGTCGTCCTTGGCTAATTACCCCCATTCCGAACACAATGGGATATGTTTCATAGGCCAATTCGATCTTTTCGATCAGTTTCCATCAAATTCAAAATATAAATAAATATATATTGAATTTGAACGCACATTTCACTTTACTGGGGTCACATACGGACCCTAAAAATTCACGAAAAATATTTTCTAGCTTCGTATTGACGATACGGTTCTAACAAAACTAATTTCGTCAAAATCCGAGACTGTTTGAAAAATGGTCATTTTCCAGTCGATTAAAATCAATTGGAACTGGTCAAACGCGTTTTCCTTTGCCACGCTCACATATTGATTTAAAAAATTACGAATTTCGGAATCTAGCACCAACTTGACATCACGGATCCAACAAAAGTGGTTTCGTCGAAAACCGAGGTCGTTTGCAAAATTTCCATTTTTAAGGGCCGAAATTCCATAGCGACTATTCTGAATTTTCAACTGGGCATAACTTTTGATTCCCGCTACGAAATTTCAATTTTTCGGATTCGTTGGAAAGATATTCTCAAATAGATTCTAATATTTTTGGTTTCGCCAAAATCCGGTTTATTTTGAATCCTGTACTTTCATTTGAAATTTGAAATTTGAAATCGAATTATCATTCTACTGCGCCATTTTCAATTCCTTTTATAATTATAAATAAATATTTATATTCAAACGATGACCTATATAAATATATACATTCTAATTCCATTCAAAATAAATTTCTCGTCATCAATATTTAAAACAATTCTTTTTAAATATTCAAAATTTATCAAAATTGCCAAAATAAAAATTTTAAATTGGCTCAGATTTCCGGGTTATTACAATCTCTCCCACATAAAACTTTTCGTCCCCAAAAAGGAACGAAGCCGAAAGTTTCTTAACAAATCAACTCAACTTTCATAATTTTCACTATGGCTTAAGTTCTTCAACTTTTCAGTTTCTAAGAACTTTTCAAATTTTTCAAAAATTTGGCTAACACCCTAAATTTTCGAAAAAATTCGCCATAATCTCCCCTGCACCGGGGACTTCGGGATATTTCAAATAGCCTCCTATGGCCCTCATCAATCCAAAAAGAAAAAGAAACAGCCAAGCGGCTAGCCAATCGGCTCATAAAATCATCCAAACCCAATAAATTTGTAAACATGTACCTATTTGTCGGGCAAACAATTTTATTCTTCCGCTCTAGCCTCCTTGCTATGACCCGTTCAATGTAAGTACATGTATATGCATGCAAATGCGACTAATTTTCAATACAACTCACTATTTGGTTCAATTTGGCTAAAGGTTCAACATTTAATTAATCATCCAATAATCAAACAACACAATCAGCAATCAATTAGTTGATTATCTTTTGAAATTCATAACTTTGATATATAGTCTAAAAATTAGAATTTTGATGCCAAATCACAACAATAAGCCCTATCTAGCTTTGGTTCTCACACCAGTCTATTGGAAATATATACAAATCCCAACTTCGAAACACGAAAATAAATCCTGATGATGACGCGTCAATCATTAGAATCATGTCCGAGCGACTAAAGTGTGATTCAATATCTATCCAGTATATTAAAACTTCGAATACACGTGGATCAGACGTATACGCAACATCTTTATATAGTGGACTGTCCAAATTCAATACAAATAAATATTCAAATACGAATAATTGAATTAAATTTTCAAAACAAAAATTGTTTTCATTTTGATTTTCAAAACACTACTCTTCACACATGTTCTAGGATACTATTGATCCTATCTCTAAGGAGTCATTCTCATTGGATATTACTAATCCAATCTCTGATGAATTCTTTCATTTGGTTCTAACGTTTCTTGTTCTCGAGCTTTGTAAACCAAAGCTCTGATACCAAATGTAAGGACCTGTAACTTCCTCGTGAAGGAAAGAGCGGATACTTTGAGAACTACACACAAAAGAACGCCACAGAAGAACATTTCATTACTTATTACAACAATTCATCAGAATACAAGAATATACAGAGTATGAATAAATATAATACATTCGATAAATATCAGAGATTACAATAAGTTACATAGCAGCGGAAAATAATACAAAGCACAACTGAAGAAGATATATGGATACAGAGCTTTCCGGATATCATTCCAGCTGTAAATCGGGATCCTGTGAATATAAATCTGCAAAACCAAAACTACTAGCTGCCCGTGTCAAAATAAAGGCACCCAGAGTTTAGGTTAAAACAATAAACTCCAGGTCAGTCTTGGGACTGGTGTGAGAACTAAAACAGTTATTTAAAGCTTTACTTTAAATCAGATATATCAAGGGACCACGCCGTATAACACGGAACGGGATTTTTCTCTCAAGAATACCAGTGCATATAACAAAACAACGCAATGCTAAATAAAGAACAATGAAGCTATTATAAGACCTAGGTCCCATCACATAATGCAACACAAGCCGGAGGATAGGGTTTTACCTTATAATAGCCAAAGAATGCTTGATACGCTAAATTTCATCTTTTATTACTAAAAGTGTATAGTGTCAAAACAATTTCAATCATAGATGGCATGGGTACCATATCATGTCGCCATACTAGGCTCTACTATCAAAACCGCAAAGTCACGTATTAGAAGTTGGATTTCCATCTGTGAACCGAGGCAAAAGATAGTCCTCGCCGATTCGAGACAATCTAGCCCATGTCTCAGGCAAGCACGCAGACAAGCCTTGGATCGTCAGGGTCGGTCCACCGATGTGGATTAAACTTAAACCCTGCACACTGCGTTTCCCCGCCCTTTGGGGCGTAAATGAGCCAAATGACTCCATCGGCTCCACACAGTCACCGATATATCCGAGGCGCCTCGCAACAGCAACAACCACATAAGTCAAACTCGTCAGGGCATGTAAAACCACTGATGCCACTTCTATCTAGAAGGAAACGCATGCCCTCCCTGAAGTCCTCTCCCGTTTCTGGTTCACAACCGGGGTGTGAGGCTCGTGAATTAACGCTACACAAAGCTATGCCACACAGGCAGTGCTTTGATCATCAACCACAAGACTTTTCTTTTCAACAGAAGCCTTGATCAATTGCCACTTAGGCATGCCACACAGGCAATTGACTCCATGCGATTGATATCCATCAATATATAACCCTTGAGCTCGTACGTCTCAGAGAAGGGCGTTAAGCAAGAGAATAAATTCTCCGCCGCCAAATAGATATATATATTTAATAGAAATCAATCACACAGAATAAAATCCAATGTTAGACACACAGTCCATTTACAAGTCAGTTCTTGGTCTAAACGAAACCGGAGGCACCTTGTACCTCGCATATCAATCGATCTCCAAGTACGTCTGGACGATCACCAACTGATTCCCTCCTCTTGGGTGTACAGCCCAATCAAGATCATCAGTAATCACCCAAACGATGTGAAGACCTCTGGTCTTCAACCACCGTCTTCATCCTCGATACCACGTCGAATCAGTTATTCAAAATGGGATAAACCCAGTCTTCCTAAATAACTCGCGTATATAATAAACAAGTGTTACACAAACACAACATACGCCTCATTACAATTCATAATATTCTTTTATTCAAATATTCTTATACTTTGGGAAAGGGTCCCATTAATTTTATCAAAGATAAATTCTCTTAATTTATTCTTTAATCTTCTTTGAATATCAATTCAAACTAGTTGGGATTAGCGAACCACACCGAAGTAATCATTTATTTTATTTCCCAATCCCAACCTATTCATCCCATGAAGTAAAACTGGTAATATTTCATTTCTAACACCATGGTGTTATAGGTAAATTCAATTATCATTTTGCGTTCAAATCTAATTAAAGATTTAACTATCGCCTGGAGCAAAACTGGTGATACTCCATTCTCGATCATTTCAATCTAATTAAAGATTCATTAAAACTCCACTTGGTTTTAATCTTCCCAAAAATCACTATCAATGATTATTTAACTTGGGAAATCGTATCCTATCTTTAACGAGGTTAAAGAACCAATGTCATTTAAATCACGGTTCACGATAAACCCAAAATCACATTCTATTAATTATCGGGTTAAAGAACAAGTGTTATTTAAAACACCATTCACGATAAACCCAAAAATCAATTCAAATTCAATTCCAATTAAATTCCAATTAATTGGTACACTTCATTAAATCTAAATAAAAGATTTAATCTTTTTCTCAACTGGGTTTAAGAACGATATTAATGAAGACACCATTCACGAAAAACCCAAATCACATTTGATATTAAATACAAGGCTCTGAATAGAAAATATATCGGCTTATATTCAATATCAAATTCTACGACCAACAAATATCGTATTGGAAATAACGATATAAATATATCTTTCAAATTTCCATAACAATATCTGTATAATCATGAAATCCAACATCGAAATATTCCAAATACAATTTCGATTCAAATCCATTCCAATTCAATTATTGGAAATTCTGGTTATTTTCAAAACCATCTCAAATCCAATTTATTTATTTTAAAAATAAATGGAATTATTATTCTAGTTCAAAACTAGTTCATTTCTATTTTTTTCTTTTCAAATATGGAAATTTTCATCCCAAATCTTCACAAATCATTTCTTATGATTTTACACAAATTACTACTATTTTTAATAATTTTATCAAGGCCTGTACAGTCGAATTCCATCGAACTACACTTACAGCGACCTTTTACAAATTTGATTTGGACATAATTTCAAATCCAACCGTTAGATTTCAAATCTCTAATATTCTTAGAAAGCTCTTTTCGATACGAAGCCAACGGTTCCGGTTTTAGGAGAATCCGACGGTCGGATCTCCCGTAATATCCATTTGAAGTCAATGGTCGAAATTCGCGAACTGCCGTGGCGTGGCGCGTTCTATTCAGGCCAATATATTATATATATAATATATATAATATATACTTCGTCGATTTCCTTTTAAAACGTATTTTTTAAGTCGTTTTAAATTCATTTTCAAAACGATTTCAACTTCATATTCAATTTCGAACCAAAATTTAATGTTCCACATCATCGATATACAAATAATAATATTTTCAAAACGTTATATTTTGTAATCACTTCCTTTTCTATATTCATTATAAAAACGAATATAATCGATATAAATATCGTTCGCGTCGAAATGGCGCATCTCTAATCAACACGGCTTTATATATTTCAATAACTTCGTTATTCTATTCAACAAATGAATATTTATTCCATTCAACACATGAATTTATTTTCTATTCAACACATGAATTTATTTTCTATATCAACACATGAATTTATTTTCAATTCAACACATGAATTTATTTTCTAAATTGGAATGAGGCCCAATCAATTACCATATAATGTTAATTATATGGATTTTCTACAACACAAGTATATAATAGCAACGATAAATAATCAACCATCATCCAGAGTGCACCACACAACTGCATAAGCATTAAATATAAATAATTAACGCTTACACAGTCTGTCAACCCATCGATTGACATACAACTAAACAATCGGGATTAGTGTACGTCAAATATCATCCCAATACCCGTGTGGGGTTTCAAATCAACAAACACATATTTTATTTGTGTAGTTGGGCGATGTGTAAAATTTATCGTCCCAATCAATATCAGTCAAATCAGTGTATATAAACAAATCGTCTGATTTGTTTATAAATATTTATTTTATATACACGTTAAAAATTATATTTTTAACTATAAAATATTTTCCACTGTAAAATATTTTATTTCATTCCACATCACATAATAGAATTTCACAACACAGCAATCAAAAAAACAAGTCATCCATGGTATGTGGACGACGGGTGTCGGGTGCTACTAAGCACCGTCTGCATCCTAGTATATATTTCAACTAGAATCAAAACAAAAGTGGGGATTTCTTACCGACTAGCTAAACCAATGCACCGCGACTCTTCATATGTAGGAAATCTTCATCGTGCTAGCCTTTTGTTACTTTCGTCGTCTGTATTCACTACATATATAAAAATCACATTTTTATATTGTTGCTATGTATATAAAAATCACATTTTTATAACCACTCTATATGGATAAAAATCACATTTTTATACCGCTACTATATAGATAAAAATTCTATTTTTACTTCACTATTCCATATGTAAAAATTCTATTTACTCTATTCTAAATATTATTTCATATATACGACAAAAATTTATATTTTTACCTAACTAAAAGTAATATTTTTATATTGCTAACTATTATAAAAATCATATTTTTACCACTCTTCTTTCTATATAAAAATTATATTTTTATATCACTACTTCTTATATAAAGATCGAATTTTTATTATCCCTACTATATAAAAATCATATTTTTTTATTTAACTAAAAAATATATATTTTTTACTCGCCTAAAAATCATATTTTTCCCTTATCATTCAAACAATAAAAATCTTGTTTTTACTTTACCTTTCAAAGAATAAAAATCAAATTTTTACTATGCCGTTACATATATAAAAATCTAATCTTTTTCTTGTCTTTTAAAAAAAATCAAACCTTTCTTGCCTTATGCATATGAAGAACTGATTTTTAACTCTATGAAATCCATCACATAGAAAACAACTAAGAATAAACATATAAAAAAACTCACAAGAGGTTCAAGGGGGGTGTGGAGCATTGGCTGGAGGCTGGAGGCGCGCGCGGTGGGTTCCCAGAGGTGTCGGCGGTTGACTGCAGGCGAAGGCGGGCGTTGGTGGGCCATCAGCAACGGTTTTGGGCGAAATAGGGCTCGGGCGCGGTTTCTGATAGAGTAGGGGAGAGAGAAGAGGCGCTGGAGGGGAAGAAGGGTATGGGGTAGTCTCACCAGCGTTCGCTGGAAGGGGGGTGGTCACGCCTGGCGGCGATGGATGGGAGGGGCGCGATCGTCTTCCTCCTTTTTTTATTTACTTACTTTCGATCTGAATAACAAAAGGGGGGGGGATAAGAGGGAAAGGGTGTTATAAAGGAAAATATATATTATTTTATTTATTTTATTCTCCAAAATGTTGACTTTTAATTCCAACACCAATTGAGACCCAACGACTGTCGTCCCTGGCTAATTACCCCCATTCCGAACACAATGGGATATGTTTTGTAGGCCAATTCAATCGTTTCAATCAGTTTCCATCAAATTCAAAATATAAATCAATATATATTGGATTTGAACGCACATTTCAATTTACTAGGGTCACATACGGACCTTAAAAATTCACGAAAATATTTTCTAGCTTCGTATTGACAATACAGTTCTAACAAAACTAATTTCGTCAAATTCCGAGACCGTTTGAAAAATGGCCATTTTCCAGTCGATTAAAATCAACTTAAACTGGTCAAACGCGTTTTCCTTTGCCACGCTCACATATTGATTTGAAAAATTATGAATTTTGGAATCTAGCACTAACTTGACAACACGGATCCAACAAAAGTGGTTTCGTTGAAAACCGAGGTCGTTTACAAAATTTCCATTTTTAAGGGCCGAAATTCCATAGTGACTATTCTGAATTTTCAACTGGGCATAACTTTTGATTCCCGCTATGAAATTTCAATTTTTCGGATTCGTTGGGAAGATATTCTCAAATAGATTCTAATATTTTTGGTTTCGCCAAAATCTGGTTTATTTTGAATCCTGTACTTTCATTTGAAATTTGAAATCAATTATCGAACTACCGCGCCATTTTCAATTCCTTTTATAATTATAAATAAATATTTATATTAAAACGATGATCTGTATAAATATATACGTTCTAATTACATTCAAAATAAATGTCTCGTCATTATTATTTAAAATAATTCAATTTAAATGTTCAAAATTCATCAAAATTGCCAAAATAAAATTTTTAAATTGGCTTAGATTTCTAGGTTATTACAATTCGCTTCTTTTACCAAATTCACTATTACAAATCCCTTTTCAAATCCGTTCAACAATTCCTGCTTTGAAAATCTTATTTTAATTCACCCATTTTTACTTAATCCCATTATTAAGTAACTTTAATGTACAATTAACACTTTTACACATTAAATCTCATTTACATAACTCTGATATTTTATAAATCTTTTTCTCCAAATTTCCTTTCACTTAACTCAAATAATTAGGTAACATTCATTTTTAAGCTATCATATTCACTTAAAATTCCTTTTATAACTTGTTATACAAATTCGGGTTTTAAATGTAAAACCCGTTCGTAATTCCCTTTCACCATTCAGTTGGATTCAATTTCGAGTACTTTTTAAATGAATCTCAATTAAAAAGTATTTCTCTCAATTATTAAAATAATAATTTACTTTGGTAGTTAACTACTTTCGTAGTTAATTCCTTATTTTACTAAAATAAATATTAAATTTCCCTTTAAAATCTTATTAAAATTAAAACAATATCATTAAACTATTTTATTCAAAACACATTAATTTAATAATCACTTCTAATTCAAAACGGTCGATTTAACTAACTCAAACGCGGTTATTCCATTAACCGATTGCAATTAGTCCTCACTTAATCATATAACTAATTTAAATAATTCCATTAAATTGTTTCTTAACAAAACAATTATCCAAGCTTAACCATTCGATTTATTTCTCATTCTCGTACTTATAAATTTGATTAACATCAGAGTTGACTTTATAAAATTAATTAATAATAAATCAAAGTCTTAAATAAAACATTTATTTATTTCCCTTTTTATAAACTTTTATTCAAAATAATATGTTTCAAAATCTATCTCCAATCATAAAATAAATTTATAACTTCATTTCTGTCGATTTGCCTGATGGTAAATCAACATTTATAAAACGATTGATTTTATAGGCCATATGTTGCCAAATACTCAACCAATACCGCCCATTGGTTTAAACTACACAGATGTTGAAATTTCAGTCAACAATCAATACTCAAATCAATCACCCCATTGGATCAATTCATATATGATAATATGAAAATAAATAATATATTTGAGGAATCTGGTTGGATCCCTCCAACCTGTTTTTCGCTGTAAATAGGTTATCTCAAATCAGATCATCAAATCCAATTTAACTGATAATTTTGATAATAATAAATAACTACCATTTAACATCAACCAATAAACAAAACAATTCAATCAGTTTAAACAATTCAAACCATTAAACATGTTTATTTTATAAACGTGACCAACAAGGTAAGTTACCTTTATTAGATCAAAACGTTAAAACAACGATTTGATTTTAATACTGAAATTAAACAACGGTTTAATTCCATTGGTTAAATCAACAAATAAATATATAACTAGCAAACAGTCAACCATCAACAACCAGAGCACACGAAATAAAACCCAATTTATATAAAATATAAATGGGGAGAACTGAGTGAGTTTAACTCACCTTCATTCGTTTGTCGTTGAAACTGTCCGTTTTAATTAAATTAAATGGTCGTTTAATTTAATTAAAAATCCATGTTGCTGCTAATACTATCCAAACCGGCTCCGTAATGTTGTGCTCTCTGATATGATTCAAACATCTACGGTCTATTCAATTTCGACACTGTATGACCAAAATATAATTTTAATGCGGTATTCAATATTTAAAATAAAAATTATTTATAAGTAATAATAATTTAAATTCCTAATTTTATTTACTTATTCACGTTATATGCATGATAATAAAAAGGGGGTTTGGTTACGTTCTTAAGAAAAGGGTAGACACAAGTATACTTCTCAATTCCAGTGACGTTATATATATACTTGGCAACATTTAAATAAGCTCGCCTCTATTCATACTTAATCTTATAGAGACGGAAATACATTTAAAACAATGAAGGCAGAACAATTATTTACGTTGGCCACATTTATACTTAATTAAACCCAATATTTTAAACAAAACTTGTTAGTCTGAAACACCACTTAAATTAGTAACTGTACTTGATTAGGCAAACTAAAAGCAGGATTAGGCAATTATATTACGTTGTTGTCCCGATTACTGAAAATACACCTAATCCAAGTGAAGCTAACATCTCAAGTCGATTACGAATGGTATATAGCATAGTATTACCAAACGACCAGTTTAATATATACTGTTTTAAATATACTGTCTATTTATTAAATTAATTACTGAAACTGGCTTAGTATAATGACTTAGATCAGGCGTACTTAATTTAAAATTAAGCATATTATAATGATATTTAGGCACAAATTAATTACTGTACTTCTTCTTACCTTACACGACAGTTCTCCAACTCACTACTTCGCTCAAATGAAACCCAGGCTCCTGCTCCTCTCACCTTCTCCTTTTTAAAATCCATCACGCCTCCTTCTCCACTTTCGAAAATATGCTACAGACCCTACTCTCCATTGCCGCAGAATCCTCCCATCTCATAATTGGATTAGGTCGCATCCCCTTTACCTGAAGCTCCTTTGAAATGTGTCCGATCCTGTATCGTGTTTGTTCAAAACGTTCTTCCGCCTACTCTTAACAGATCCATCAACTCCTTACTGTTTCTTTACACTCCAGTGCCTCACATACCCACCGACATTTCTCCTCCATGTTGCTCCAACCCGTGAGCACCACTGACCGTCCCATCAACACCGGACTTCGGGGCCTCTCCACCACCTAAACATCACAGCTTTGTCCGCCCATATAGCTTCGAATCATCAATGCACCCGGCACCTCACAGCTCACAAACGCCTGCATTTTCCTCTGCCGCGACCTTTGGATACCGCTGACCTGATGTCGGAGCCGACGCCGCCATCGTCAAACAATGCGCCTCCACTCTTCCTGTTGACCCCGCACCCAGCTTAGCGTCATTGACCAAATAATTTGCGGTAGGGTTGCTTCCACTTCGAGGAAAACTGGAATGGCTCGCTTAATAAAAGTGATGAAGGAATGGCGTATTAATGGAAGAAAGAAAAATGGAAATTTTGGTTTTATTTGGAAGGTTGCGGAGGAGAGTTTAAATTTGTTTTCAAAACCTGAAGAGAACGAAGAAGTAAATGGGAGTAAATAGAAGAAAAGGGGAAGAAATCTCATATAAATAGAAGAAAAATACGTGGGTGCCACGTAAACGTGGAGTGCAAGGTATCGGTAGTATGATTTCCAAGGCATTGTATTTTATATTGGCTGCGTCAGTACAATGTTGCTTAGTTTATAATGTATAGCAGTATGAATATATTTATATGGTAAGCCACTTTTCTCATTAAGCAAGTACTGGAACTTGATAGGGTAGAAAATCGGCAAGATGAGTTTCATGAATGATGGTTGTACGTGATTTGAAAAATATAGCAAGAAAAGAGGTAGGTTAGACTGTTAGCTGAGTAGTTGAAAAGATAGAGGTCTGTGCATGGGTACACGCATTATTTAAGCATGAAGTTGTCCAAAATTATTTTATTGTATACGGTATTCATCTCTATTAAAAATCCTTTTAATTAAATAAACGTTATAATTTATTAATGAATTCCACAGCGATTATTTCAACTTTTGAATTGGACATAACCTACAATACATACGATAAAATTTCTCTTTTTCCCTTCCATTCGCAAATTATAATCAATACGATCCTAACGTTTCTTGTTTCACAGAATTCCAATTTAAAACGGATTAGGTATATTTAATTTAAGTTCAAAACTCCATATTACGAACTGCCGCACCATTTCTAGCTCGTTTTGCATTTATATAAATATATAACATTCGCATTTCGTTTTAAATAACGAATTAAATATTAAAATTCATGAATATTCCAAATAAAATAATAAATTAAATAAAATATTTAGCTACCAAAAATATGGGTCGTTACATTATTCCCCCCTTAAAATAAATTCGTCCTCGAAATTGCTAAGGTAAGAAAAATGCTATGGATCCCGTTAATTTCCAATTTACTTTTAAACCAATTCAAAATCATAAATAAATATTTTCAAAAATATCGAAAATTTTCTAACATATTAAATTCCCAGAAAAATTCGGCAGAGTCTCCCCTGTACAGAGGGACTTCTACAATATCGCTGGGACAAATAATATGTATATATCGACTCACACGGTCGGAAAAGAAAAATCAAAATCCAAAATTTTATATTTTCACGTAGGCGTAACTTTTACGAGCGCTATTGAGCATAGTTGCTCAAAGTATATGCGACTTACTCAACCAATATCAATTTGTCTAGCCATCGGCACCTGTACTTAACTCAATTCACATATAAGTAATAAATATATGGAATTCTCAAGTAATATTTCACTAATTAACAAGTATAACAACCCCAATTCCAAAATCAAATAGACAACATCTATTCATTATCAAATTCAGGGTTAAATCTAAATTCCAATCCAGGTGCAGTTTCATTCCAGTTTAATTATACCAGAATTTATTATTTAGTTATAATTCATTTAGCTCCAATAAATTGTTGATTATTTCATTCAAACAAACTATCATCCGATAATAACCAATTCACAATCAACAACCAATTACACAGCCAAATCAACCAAATTGATGGAATTTACATTCAATATTAACATTTGAATTTGGTTTCACATATTATAACATTAATAGATTAATACCCGATTGATTTCGATTCGATTATTATTTATTTATTAAATTCCAAATTTATTTAATTTAATTTCGATATCATTCCGACTTTTATTACACTTAACAAAGTTAAGTTTCAATTCAAATCTTCAATCCAATTTGTATTCTATTCAATTCAATCAAACACACTAATATCTCAATCATTTGATAAAATTATTTTCTTTTTATACAAAAATATAATTTGGGTAAAATTATTTCATTTGCCCTCTTTACAAAACAATATTGTATCCATTGTCAATTCAATGCTTCTCAACACTTGAACCGATCAACAAACACAATAAAAAACATTTGTACATAAAAATTTACAAATACGCTGTCATATATATATACATTCAATCTCGATCTGGGGTATTACTAACACTATCTCTATCGAGTTATACCACAGAACCAAGGTTAATACTAAACCAATAGCTCTGATACCACTGTAACGACCCAGGGGTTTTCGGCCCCGAAAATCGACATAAATACCTTTACCATAACTCATGTCGACCTTCCAAACACCGAAAACACCGGAAAGTTTATAGAAAGAATTTAGAAGGTGAGAAAAGGAAGAAAGAAATATTAGAATAGAAGAAGAAGAACCAACATAACATAATCAGAGTCTCACATCGTAGCGGAACAAAATATAATACATAAATAAATCTTTACTGAGAGCTTTAAAAATACTTACAATTTATCATAGTACATCACACAGCTGAACAGTTATAATAACCTGTCCTCGTATACAACACATACCAGAATAGTAGTTATATATAATATCATATGCCTGAACTCCTTCAGCTCGTTTTTTCACAACATTTGGTAACCTTAACCTGTACACCCCGGGCTAACCCGAGCATTTACAAAACACCGGGTTAGTCTGGTGAACCAGAGTGAGAAAACTCGCACAGTACTAAGGTATCACACAACTTGATTTTTAAGTTAAAATCATTTCAAAAGAAAAAGGTAATCGTAAGACCAAATCTACACATAAATACGGATGGTTTTTACCTTACGATAACCCAAAACAGTTTTGAAATCCATATTTTTCTGATATTATAATACTCCCAAAATACAAGTAAATATCAATCTGTGGAACGCTTGCATCTCACGCTCCACATATATGGTATACAATCAAAACCGTGGGCGCTTATTGAAGAGTGGGTTCCGACTATGACAAGGTATGAGACCACCTGCCGATAGTGTATCTCTAGAGGCGAATACACTTGGTTCAACAAGAACGTCTTGCAACCCGCCCCTCACATGACCGACCACTCATTTCGCTTGAGTGTATTGAATGTATATCACCAACGGTTGGGCTTAAACCACCGTTTCCCGAAAAGGGACAGCATCGTAATGGATTAAAGAAGCAAAAGGAATTTCTCTAGATAGGTGATTATACACCCTAATGGGAGCGACCCACATAGCCATGCTGCTTGCCCGATTTTTGTCATTTCCCAGTGGTGAGGCTTGAGGTTTGAATTATCTTTAGAACACTTGGCCACCCTTCACTTTGAATGCAACATCGTCAGATTCGCTAGATATCACTAATTGACGTCCACAAAAATACCCAGATTGGGAGCGACCCAACTATGGTACGTTTGAAGAAATCAACGTACGTGATCGCTTTGGAAATACACTGTCAGACATCCGTCCATACAAGTCATCCTGGAACAGGATGAACCGAAGATACTCTCCTACCGCATCCAATATAGGAATCACCCTATGGATCAGTAGCGAGAAGTTCTTGCAATCCATAGATTCCAACCACGATCTTTGGCTGCAGACCGAAGATTATTAGCGGTCCTTCCGTTTATGAGATTCTACGGTCTTCAACGCTCCATCTCGATCATCTTTTAATATCTTTACGTATTTGTTGGTAGGAATGGTTTTCGAATATAAATTCGCTCCTGGTCTTTCCGTACCAACAATCGTATTGGAAAGATTTGATAGTCAGTGATTAAACTATCAAAATAATTAGTGATTCAATCTTGATAATCAAATGAGTTCACTGGTTCAGTATTCAGTACCACTTGGCCTTTTATTAAAGCAAATGTAAATTTAAAACTCTCAAATATTTTGACATTATAAATATAGTTTTCTCGCTTCTTTATTTATCATAAGATTTTACATTAAACAAATTCATTTTAATATTTAGTAAAATCCTATATCATATCTAGTTCTCTATTTTTACCTTCGAAACAACTCGTAAACAACATTATGAAATATCTTTTATTCATTACTTGACAGTACCCAGTGCTTATTCCTATTGAATAAAACCCAACTTTCACATTATTATTTCACTGATGGAAAAAATAAATTATCACTAATCCTTTTTACCATTACAACTAATATCATCCTTAGATAGTCCTGATGTCATTCAAGTTGGGGTATTATAACTACCTCTCAAACCTTGATCAACAACGTTCAAATCTAAAGATAGAAACGAGTTATAATATAAAACCAATATCTCATCCTAACCTCAACACAAATTCCATTTAACTATTTTATTCAAAAGTACGGTTTCATAAACCTTCTTTCTTTTTTGAAAATCTCTTTCTTGAATATACCATTAGTTCTTAATTCACTAATTAAGTAATCTTCTTTCTAAAAGTTCACTTTTAACTGTAACACCCCGCCTCTGTCAGGGTGTCTCTTGCAAGCACTCTGACTTTGGAGGGGCGTTTGAATCAGGTAAACATGCATAATGATATATCAAGGCAGGACAAGAACATATGTATATATGTAAACAGAGTAAATAAGATAAGTAAAACAGCGGAAGATTTCAAACTATTTCAAAACAAGTCTGGTACAACATAATGTCAACTTTCCAAATACACAAGTCTAGATAAAAACAACATCACTGAAAAACTGAAATACATAAGTACTATCCCCAAAATAAGTGATAACCATAGCTAGCTTCATGTTGAAACCGTACATGAGCTGAAATCCCACAAGCAAGCAATCAGAAATCCAAGCTAAGCTCCAACGTTCCCACCCTGAGAACCTGGGGGGGGAACGGAAGAAAATAGGCGAAAGAAAACAGGTCAGTCAAAAAGACTGAGTAAGCCCTACTACCATCAGTCTATAAACTAATAAAGTTAACTGTCATGATGAAAGCCGAGATGAACATAAGGATAACTACATACTGGCATGATAGATAAAAGGTGTCATCGCATAATCAGGTTTAAGGTTTTGCACCACAGGTGTACTAGCAAACTAACATGACTTGAATAAACAAGTATTGATCCCTTGGCCCAAGCTTTGGCCCAATAACATGAAGTGACCCTAATACGACGTCCAATAACATGAAGTGACCCTAATACGAGGTCCAATAACATGAAGTGACCCTAATACGAGGTCCAATAACATGAAGTGACCCTAATACGAGGTCCAACCAAACAGTCTAGTCGATCGGCTCCCTATAAGCCTAACTCGTCACGTGTTGGTGTCAATACGGCCCAAACATAATTGTAGTCGGACTGTGCCGGGTCCACCTTTGGGTGTATCAAGCCCTAGGGTGTAAACCCCTGGACACCATAAACATAAGTGCACAGTCTCGATCTACTGGTACTCGTGCATGTTTTCTCCGGCTACGGACTATGTGCACGACTATAGTCCGTCCGGAACTACACCGGCGTTCCACTCTGCCGTCGTTTTTGGTCACTTACCTCAAGACCAGTAATCGTGCCCCTCCCTAGCCTAGTCCCTAGGGTCTTAATGATACAAACTTGGGATTACTGCTGGAGTGGACCCTCATTGCTAGGATTTTCTAGTGGGTTAAGTACGGTTTAACCCTTTTACTAATCATGGATTAACTTGGTTAAGTGTAACGATGGGTTCACGACTTAACCCCGATTAATCCACCAAGCCCAAATTGGTTAAGTATTAAGTGGACCATGACTTAACCCTAATCATGAGGCATTAATTAATTTAATGTGCCTTAACATCTCACATTAGACCTTGTTGTGGTCACTAGTTAAGCCGGGCGGGTCCGGGTAGCTTTACACCACAACTTGGTCTAACCTCGGGTTCAAGGTACAACATGACCAACTTCTCACATTGGGTCATATTGTTTGTAGCAACTAGTTAAGCCGGTCGGTTCCGGGTAGTTTTACGCTACAAACTCAACCCGACCTCGAGTTGGTCACACTTATATTTTCTAAGTGTCATGTCCATCATGTTTCCAAAACATATTACAAATTTTCAAGAATTTGGGTAGACCTAACTTAATAGGTAAATTCCCAATGGGTAGACCTAACTTAATAGGTAAATTCCCAATCTTATGTTTTCATGTCTTTTAAGTTTACCCAACCCCACACGCAATCCCATCGCTTACATAATCGCAATAGCGCATAAAGGATAGAAAGAGGGAACTTGGCATAAAGATGACAAAAGGTGTTGAAGCCACAAGTTTAACATGGTGGCATATGAAATGTACATATGTTCATATACTTGCATATTGCATCATTAGGCCTCAAAAGTATGCATAAAACCAAACTTAGCATATATGTGATACATGGTGATAAATGACATGTAGAAGTTGCCATAAGTTCGCATTTAGCCTCACATGCAAGTTATCATAAGGGATATGATAACTTACATGTTGCCAAAATGCAACCTTTAGCATAAAGCTTGAAGCTTTAAGCTCCTAAACCCAAGATAAGCTTGCATAACATGATAACATGAACAAAATGATCAACCCAAACTTGCATAACATAACTTGCATATCATATGACAAACTTGCATATCAAACTTGCATAACATAACATGATAAACTTGCATATCATAACATGGCAAACTTGCATAACATAACATGATAAACTTGCATATCATAACATGGCATACTTGCATAACATAACATGATAAACTTGCATATCATAATGATCAAACACAACTTCCATCATTCATTAACTTTAGAGTTTAAATATGAAAGTAGAAAAGGGCTTACAAATTCTTATGAAGACACAAATATATTAATAGATTGAGACAAGCCCTTATGAAATCAAATAAACCCAATATGAAAGCTCCAAATCAATAAAAACCCTTGCTTTATGATGTAAATATGGAAACTTGACTTGAATGCAAGCTAATGACACTCATACAAGCTTGAAAACACTTGTATGAATGGAAAATCTCTCATAGAAATAACTTAGAAATTTTATGAAGAGAGTGGAGGCCATGAGAGGAATAAATTTGCCATAGTTTAGTTGTAGGGTTGAATAATGATGATTTAGGGTTAGGTTAGGGGCTTATTTATAGAGATTAGGATTAGTTTCAACCTTAGGATTAAACCCTAATTCCAATCTCAGCCCTTAAAACTGAATCTGGCCCCAAAACCTAACCAAAACCCCAAAATGGTGCACCAGGCAAAACTGCCCGGCTGAACCAAGTCGACACCCAAGTCGACAGGGCTGTCGACTTGGGTCCAACCAAGTCGACTGCCAAGTCGACAGGCCTGTCGACTTGGTTGGCTTGGCGGGAAATTTCCCGCCTAGCCTTCCAGGCCCGAAATTCGAAATTTGAACTTGAAATTCAAATCTGTTTTGAACTTGAAATTTTCTGAAAACTTCATCGGGCCTTAATCGGGTCATACGGACTCCGATTTTCGAAAACTCGGACTCTATTTCGCGTATTTTTCCGAGACGAACGCAATGGCATAGCCCGTTTCCCTTGATTCAGATTTATAAATTAAATTCTTCCTCGATTTACGTTATAACAGGTTATTGAAAATACGGGTTGTTACATTCTCCCCTCCTTAAAGGATTTCATCCCCGAAATCTTCAAGTTAGGAAGAACGTATCCTACCATCCAACATCCATCTACTCAAAACATCATCCACGAGCAATCATTGTCCTTACAAGATTCTAAATGTTGTATGAACATATGCAAAGGTGTGTGTATATGTACTTATCTAATGCAAATATCATCAATGCAAATTATGTTAGTGAAATGAATCCATATGTATGCAATTCCTAACATAATGTATAACATCTATATGTGTGCACATAACATACATCCATATGCAAAGTCCATGTGATAACATAACATATTCATCCATGAATAAGCATAAACACTCATGCATATGCAATATGAGGAGTGTGTGAGCCGATCTAGTGCCTAATGTGTATAATGCATCCACGAGTAACCACTTGCAAACACTTGCAACCACTTGCAAACATCAAGCATAACATGTTTCAAACACATGTTTCATCCAAAGGGTTTCTACCTAAGGTTCTCATGACAAGATTAACAAGATAACAAGATAAACAAGACAAACATGGATAGCAAAAGAAAGATATGCTACAAAGAGATCGGGAAGATAAGCAAGATATACTCCTTTTGAATTACAAGAAATCCCTTCCTAACTTAACCCCAATCCTATAAAAGCCCAAAAGGTTTAGTCAACCTAACGGACCCCTTCAAACCTTGACATGTATTACTAACCGATGAGTCATACCCCCTTATGGAGTTTACGACAGAAATGGGATCGAGAATGGGACCGAGAGGATATATGTAAAAGATAACATGCAAGTAAGTTCCACAGGAAAACAAGGATCAAGAATATACTCTTAAAAAGAGATATGATGCGCGTATCTAGCCTTCAATCTTCTAAGTCACGTTTCCTTGAGCTTAACTCCACTGTGCTTTGACCGTCTTTTACTTCATGATTTCTTAGCTTCTTAACTCTTATTTCCAAATATGAGTTGGAACCCATTTTATTGTCGCCTCTCGTCTTCCTCTTTCACTTACTCTTCTATCATTCTTGGCTTAAACATAACTATGACCTCATGGTTTCATGCAAGCTCTCCAAAATTCACCAGTGAATCCTGGATCTCGTTTACTTACTATAAAGTATTCCACGCAGCAGAACTTTTCTTGAAAATACCAATCCACGTTGCCAATTGCTCTTACTAACGTGATTTTCTATAACTCATGCTTGAACGAAATAAACCATCCGCCTGTGAATGATAGGCCGTACTTAGATTCAGTCGCTTGCCCATGACTTCCCGTAGACTATTCCAAAACTGGCTAGTGAAAATTGAGTCATGGTTATTAACTATCCTTTAGGGAACCCCGTGCAACCGCTTTATTTCCTGAAAGTAAACTGTCGCTAGTTATGATGCAGTGCTTTCGCTCTTTACCGGAGTGAAATGAGCACTCTTCGTGAGTCTACCCACATGCTCGTATTCCCTTTCCTTGATCTAGGCAGTCCATCCATGAAATCCTTCGTGACGCTTTACTACTTCCATTGCGGGGACCTCCAATGGATGTAATAGCCCACCGGGCTTTTTATGACTCGGCCTTAATCTGTTGGCACAACATGCACCTTGGGACAAACTCGGCCACCTCCTCGAGTGATGTGCATCTTCAAGAGCCTTCTTTCTCTCATTGCGTCGTAGCCATCCCTTGTCATCTATAGCGAGGTGTCTTACCATCTTGCCTCGAATCAACTTGTCCATGATCTCGACTAACTGCGGGTCTTCTTTCTGTGAAGTCCCTAGTTGATCCAGAAGGGTAGGTCTAAGCTCAAGGGACGCTAACTAACTAATTAAACTGAGAGAACTTCTTACTTCAATTGTCTTCGTCGGAGCTTTTCAGTTTTGAACCGCGACCACTTTAGCAGGATCCACCACTAAGCCTTGCTTAGAAACTATGTGCTCAAGAAATCTAACTCCTTTTTCTCCAAAATGACATTTGGAGGACTTGGCTTTCAACTGATGCGCTCTAAGCATATCCATCACCTCCTTGAGATGTCTAGCATGTTCTTCCTCGTTCTTTAAGAAAGTCAGGATATCGTCTACAAAGACTACCACAAACTCGTTCAGGAACTTCCTAGACACCCTACTCATCAAGTCCACGAAGTAGGCGGGTGCATTAGTCAAACCGAATGGCATGACCAGCCATTCTAAGAATCCATCTGGAGTTCTGAACGCAGTTTTGTCTATACTATCCTCAGCTACTCTGAGCTGATGGAATCCAGTAGCAAGATCAAGAGAAAGCAGATGTTCCTACAAGCTGATCAAACAAATCATCGATCCTTGGTAATGGTTGTCTATTCTCCTTGTTCTACTCACGATAATCAACACACGGGCGAAGCGAACTGTCCACATTAGTAGCGAATACTACTAGAGCACCTTCCTCGGAAATGCTTCATCGTATGAAGTTCTTCTCAAGCAACTCCTTGACTTGCTTTCTTAACTCTCATCTCGCGGGACCATGTGCCTAACCGGCCACGTAACTGGCTTGGCATTATCAACCAGATAAATGCGGAAATCAATCTCTCGCTTAGGGGTAACCCCCCCCCCCCTTCACTTCACCCAAGATATCAGGATATTCTCGGACCACCCTCACCGATTGCAAACTATCGATAGACGAGTTGAGGGATTCAAGATAACACAACATGACGGGAGCCATAGGGTTACAAGAAATTTTTAGGGTATTACCGAGGCGAGTCATGAGCCTCACAACCCTATGCTCAAAAATCAAGGATGGCTCCAAAACTGGACAACCAATCCATGCCCAAAATCAACCCATACCCCATGAAACCGAGAATATAAGCATCATACGAGAACTCTACACTAAAGATAGAGATTTTCAAATCCACGTAGATAATAGACAAATGGGCGGAAACCCCAATTGGATTTGAAACACACACGGGATCATTAACTAAACTAGTACTTAGGTGAAAACTTTCAACTAGATCAGATGAAATAAACTATGCGATGTGCCAGAATCAAACAAAGTACAAACAGGAAAATCAGAAATGTAAACAAGACTTTCAACAGAAACACTACCTCGATCATGAGCTGAAAGAACGATGTTGAGGGGATGAACTCGCCCTCCAGATGGTCTTGCACACTGAGTCTGACTTTGCCCTTGCTTCTTCGGGCAATCTCTAGTGAAGTGTCCCATTTCTCCACAGTTAAAGCAAGTGCCCTTCCTTTTTCTGCAATCCTTGTTTAGATGAGTCGAGCTTCCACAAGTAAAGCACCTTTTTCCCTCTTATC
This sequence comes from Allium sativum, assembly GCA_030737875.1. NCBI lineage: Eukaryota > Viridiplantae > Streptophyta > Magnoliopsida > Asparagales > Amaryllidaceae > Allium > Allium sativum. Next base: position 458,553,076 of record CM060913.1, on the reverse strand, counting down.
TTCCTCTTGAAGCAGGGCCATATTTACCAAACTCTCGAAGGTTGCTCCGATGGGTATATGAGATATGGCCAAACCGCGCAATGGCTCGTTTAGTCCTAGAGCAAAGTGCATGGCCTTCTTCTGAGCTGTGTTAACCAAGTCTAAACCGAACCGAGCAAGTTGATTAAACTTATCCACGTATTCCCTAATGGTCATGTCCCCTTGCTTTAGTGATAGGAACCTCTCCATCTGAAGGTTCTCCTCTGCTGACGATAAAAACCTCAGTCCAAACCTTCTTTTGAACTCATCCCAAGTCTCAATTGGTCTAGTAGTGGTGGTGACTACCCACCAATAAGCAGCTTCCCCTTTCAATAACCATACCGCCAACAGAACTTTCCTACGATCTTCTACATCTAAGATAGCAAAGAGGTCTTCAGTTTCCTTTAACCAGTTTCTTGCCTCAAAAAAAGTCTCCATCCCAACAAAATTCTTGCAACCCATCGCCTTAAAGTCTTTGCAAATCTCCGCGAAATCCGCTTGTGGATGCTGAGGGGGAGGAGGAATGTCTGCGGGGTCGGCTTCACTTGCCCTTTCCCCCATGTATCTCCTAAACCAAATAGGTACGTGTACTCCCTCCGGAATGGCAAAGTTATTGGCCATACTGAAAACGAAGAAAAAGATAGATTCAGAATGGAGAAAAACGAAGGAATTTTCGCTAATGGCTTTTTGGGGAATAGCCTTTAAAATAAACTAGACTTTTCTTTTGGAAAATACTTTATACTTGGTTTTGAAAATGGTTTTCCAAAAGTTTTCTAAAAACCTTTTTGTTCCTTCTCGTAAACCTGGCTCTGATACCAAATGTAACACCCCGCCTCCGCCAGGGTGTCTCTTGCAAGCACTCTGACTTTGGAGGGGCGTTTGAATCAGGTAAACATGCATAATGATATATCAAGGCAGGACAAGAACATATGTATATATGTAAACAGAGTAAATAAGATAAGTAAAACAGCGGAAGATTTCAAACTATTTCAAAACAAGTCTGGTACAACATAATGTCAACTTTCCAAATACACAAGTCTAGATAAAAACAACATCACTGAAAAACTGAAATACATAAGTACTATCCCCAAAATAAGTGATAACCATAGCTAGCTTCATGTTGAAACCGTACATGAGTTGAAATCCCACAAGCAAGCAATCAGAAATCCAAGCTAAGCTCCAACGTTCCCACCCTGAGAACCTGGGGGGGGGGGGAAACGGAAGAAAAGAGGCGAAAGAAAACAGGTCAGTCAAAAAGACTGAGTAAGCCCTACTACCATCAGTCTATAAACTAATAAAGTTAACTGTCATGATGAAAGCCGAGATGAACATAAGGATAACTACATACTGGCATGATAGATAAAAGGTGTCATCGCATAATCAGGTTTAAGGTTTTGCACCACAGGTGTACTAGCAAACTAACATGACTTGAATAAACAAGTATTGATCCCTTGGCCCAAGCTTTGGCCCAATAACATGAAGTGACCCTAATACGAGGTCCAATAACATGAAGTGACCCTAATACGAGGTCCAATAACATGAAGTGACCCTAATACGAGGTCCAATAACATGAAGTGACCCTAATACGAGGTCCAACCAAACGGTCTAGTCGATCGGCTCCCTATAAGCCTAACTCGTCACGTGTTGGTGTCAATACGGTCCAAACGTAATTGTAGTCGGACTGTGCCGGGTCCACCTTCGGGTGTATCAAGCCCTAGGGTGTAAACCCCTGGACACCATAAACATAAGTGCACAGTCTCGATCTACTGGTACCCGTGCATGTTTTCTCCGGCTACGGACCATGTGCACGACCATAGTCCGTCCGGAACTACACCGGCGTACCACTCTGCCGTCGTTTTTGGTCACTTACCTCAAGTCCAGTAATCGTGCCCCTCCCTAGCCTAGTCCCTAGGGTCTTAATGATACAAACTTGGGATTACTGCTGGAGTGGACCCCCATTGCTAGGATTTTCTAGTGGGTTAAGTACGGTTTAACCCTTTTACTAATCATGGATTAACTTGGTTAAGTGTAACGATGGGTTCACGACTTAACCCCGATTAATCCACCAAGCCCAAATTGGTTAAGTATTAAGTGGACCATGACTTAACCCTAATCATGAGGTATTAATTAATTTAATGTGCCTTAACCTCTCACATTAGACCTTGTTGTGGTTACTAGTTAAGCCGGGCGGGTCCGGGTAGCTTTACACCACAACTTGGTCTAACCTCGGGTTCAAGGTACAACATGACCAACTTCTCACATTGGGTCCTATTGTTTGTAGCAACTAGTTAAGCCGGTCGGTTCCGGGTAGTTTTACGCTACAAACTCAACCCAACCTCGAGTTGGTCACACTTATATTTTCTAAGTGTCATGTCCATCATGTTTCCAAAACATATTACAAGTTTTCAAGAATTTGGGTAGACCTAACTTAATAGGTAAATTCCCAATGGGTAGACCTAACTTAATAGGTAAATTCCCAATCTTATGTTTTCATGTCTTTTAAGTTTACCCAACCCCACACGCAATCCCATCGCTTACATAATCGCAATAGCGCATAAAGGATAGAAAGAGGGAACTTGGCATAAAGATGACAAAAGGTGTTGAAGCCACAAGTTTAACATGGTGGCATATGAAATGTACATATGTTCATATACTTGCATATTGCATCATTAGGCCTCAAAAGTATGCATAAAACCAAACTTAGCATATATGTGATACATGGTGATAAATGACATGTAGAAGTTGCCATAAGTTCGCATTTAGCCTCACATGCAAGTTATCATAAGGGATATGATAACTTACATGTTGCCAAAATGCAACCTTTAGCATAAAGCTTGAAGCTTTAAGCTCCTAAACCCAAGATAAGCTTGCATAACATGATAACATGAACAAAATGATCAACCCAAACTTGCATAACATAACTTGCATATCATATGACAAACTTGCATATCAAACTTGCATAACATAACATGATAAACTTGCATATCATAACATGGCAAACTTGCATAACATAACATGATAAACTTGCATATCATAACATGGCATACTTGCATAACATAACATGATAAACTTGCATATCATAATGATCAAACACAACTTGCATCATTCATTAACTTTAGAGTTTAAATATGAAAGTAGAAAAGGGCTTACAAATTCTTATGAAGACACAAATATATTAATAGATTGAGACAAGCCCTTATGAAATCAAATAAACCCAATATGAAAGCTCCAAATCAATAAAAACCCTTGCTTTATGATGTAAATATGGAAACTTGACTTGAATGCAAGCTAATGACACTCATACAAGCTTGAAAACACTTGTATGCATGGAAAATCTCTCATAGAAATAACTTAGAAATTTTATGAAGAGAGTGGAGGCCATGAGAGGAATAATTTTGCCATAGTTTAGTTGTAGGGTTGAATAATGATGATTTAGGGTTAGGTTAGGGGCTTATTTATAGAGATTAGGATTAGTTTCAACCTTAGGATTAAACCCTAATTCCAATCTCAGCCCTTAAAACCGAATCTGGCCCCAAAACCTAACCAAAACCCCAAAATGGTGCACCAGGCAAAACTGCCCGGCTGAACCAAGTCGACACCCAAGTCGACAGGACTGTCGACTTAGGTCCAACCAAGTCGACTGCCAAGTCGACAGGCCTGTCGACTTGGTTGGCTTGGCGGGAAATTTCCCGCCTAGCCTTCCAGGCCCGAAATTCGAAATTTGAACTTGAAATTCAAATCTGTTTTGAACTTGAAATTTTCTGAAAACTTCATTGGGCCTTAATCGGGTCATACGGACTCCGATTTTCGAAAACTCGGACTCTATTTCGCGTATTTTTCCGAGACGAACGCAATGGCATAGCCCGTTTCCCTTGATTCAGATTTATAAATTAAATTCTGCCTCGATTTACGTTATAACAGGTTATTGAAAATACGGGTTGTTACATTAACTCTGCCTCTTTAACCAAACTCATTTTATAATTCGAATTTGGTTACAAAATCTCATGATCTGCTTCTTTTACCAAATTCACTTTTACAATCCCTTTTCAAATCCATTCAACTATTCCTACTTTGAAAATCTTATTTTAATTCCCCCCTTTTTACTTAATCCCATTATTAAGTAACTTTAATGTACAATTAACACTTTTACACATTAAATCTCATTTACATAACTCTGATTTTTTATAAATCTTTTTGATCCAAATTTACTTTCACTTAACTTAAATAATTAGGTAACATTCATTGTTAAGTTATCATATTCACTTAAAATTCCTTTTATAACTTGTTATACAAATTCGGGTTTTAAATGTAAAACCCGTTCGTAATTCCCTTTCAACATTCAGTTGGATTCCATTTCAAATTCGAGTACTTTTTAAATGAATCTTAATTTAAAAGTATTTCTTTAAATTATTAAAATAATAATTTACTTTGGTAGTTAACTACTTTCGTAGTTAATTCCTTTATTTACTATAATAAATATTAAATTTCCCTTTAAAATCTTATTAAAATTAAAACAATATCATTAAACTATTTTATTCAAAACAAACTAATTTAATAATCACTTCTAATTAAAAATGGTTGATTTAATTAACTCAAACGCAGTTATTCCATTAACCGATTCCAATTAGTCCTCACTTAATCATAAAACTAATTTAAATAATTCCATTAAATTGTTTCTTAACAAAACAATTATCCAAACTTAACCATTCGATTTATTTCTCATTCTCGTACTTATAAATTTGATTAACATCAGAGTTGACTTTATAAAATTAATTAATAATAAATCAAAGTCTTAAATAAAACATTTATTTATTTCCCTTTTTATAAACTTTTATTCAAAATAATATGTTTCAAAATCTATCTCCAGTCATAAAATAAATTTTATAACTTCATCTCTGTCGATTTGCCTGACAGTAAATCAACATTTATAAAACGATTGATTTTATAGGCCATATGTTGCCAGATACTCAACCAATACTGCCCATTGGTTTAAACTACACAGATGTTGAAATTTCAGTCAACAATCAATACTCAAATCAATCACCCCATCGGATCAGTTCATATATGATAATATGAAAATAAATAATATATTTGAGGAATCCGGTTGGATCCCTCCAACCTGTTCTTCTCTGTAAATAGGTTATCTCAAATCAGACCATCAAATCCAATTTGACTGATAATTTTGATAATAATAAATAACGACCATTTAACATCAACCAATAAACAAAACAATTCAAACAATTAAACACGTTTATTTTATAAACGTGACCAACAAGGTAAGTTACTTTATTGGATCAAAATGTTAAAATAACGATTTGATTTTAATACTGAAATTAAACAATGGTTTAATTCCATTGGTTAAATCAACAAATAAATATATAACTAGCAAACAGTCAACCATCAGCAACTAGAGCACACGAAATAAAAACCCAATTTATATAAAATATAAATGGAGAGAACTGAGTGAGTTTAACTCACCTTCATTCGTTTGTCGTTGAAACCATCCATTTTAATTAAATTAAACAGTCGTTTAATTTAATTAAAAATCCATGTTGCTGCTAATCCTGTCCAAACCAGCTCCGTAATGTCGTGCTCTCCGATATGATTCAAACATCTACGGTCTATTCAATTTCGACACTGTATGACCAAAATATAATTTTAATGCGGTATTCAATATTTAAAATAAAATTATTCATAAGTAATAATATTTTAAATTCCTAATTTTATTTACTTATTCACGTTATATGCATGATAACAAAAAAGGGGTTTGGGCACGTTCTTAAGAAAAGGGTAGACGTAAGTATACTTCTCAATTCCAGTGACGTTATATATATACTAGGCAACATTTAAATAAGCTCGCCTCTATTCATACTTAATCTTATAAAGACGGAAATACATTTAAAACAATGAAGGCAGAACAATTATTTATGTTGGCCACATTTATACTTAATTAGACCCAATATTTTAAACAAAAATTATTAGTCTGAAACTCTACTTAAATTAGTAACTGTACTTGTTTAGGCAAACAAAAAGCAGGATTAGTCAATTATACTACGTTGTTGTCCCGATTACTGAAAATACACCTAATCCAAGTGAAGCTAACATCTCAAGTCGATTACGAATGGTATATAGCATAGTATTACCAAACGACCAGTTTAATATATACTGTTTTAAATATACTGTCTATTTATTAAATTAATTACTCTAACTGGCTTAGTATAATGACTTAGATCAGGCGTACTTGATTTAAAATTAAGCATATTATAATGATATTTAGGCACAAATTAATTACTGTACTTCTTCTTACCTTACACGATAGTTCTCCAACTCACTACTTCGCTCGAATGAAACCCAGGCTCCTGCTCCTCTCACCTTCTCCTTTTTAAAATCCATCACGCCTCCTTCTCCACTTTCGAAAATATTCTACAGACCCTCCTCTCCATTGCCGCAGAATCCTACCATCTCAGAATTGGATTAGGTCGCATCCCCTTTACATGAAGCTCCTTTGAAATGTGTCTGATCCTGTATCATGTTTGTTCAAAACGTTCTTCCGCCTACTCTTAACAGATCCATCAACTCCTTACTGTTTCTTTACACTCCAGTGCCTCACATACCCACCGACATTTCTCCTCCATACTGCTCCAACCTGTGAGCACCACTGACCGTCCCATCAGCACCGGACTTCGGGGCCACTCCACCACCTGAACATCGCAGCTTTGTCCGCCCATATAACTTCGAATCATCGATGCACCCGGCACCTCACAGCTCACCAACGCCTGCATTTTCCTTTCCCGCGACCTCTGGATACCGCTGACCTGATGTCGGAGCCGATGTCGCCATCGTCAAACAATGCGCCTCCACTCTTCCTGTTGATCCCGCGCCTTGCTTAGCGTCATTGACCAAATAATTTGCGGTAGGGTTGCTTCCACTTCGAGGAAAACTGGAACGGCTTGCTGAAGAAAAGTGATGAAGGAATGGCGTATTAATGGAAGAAAGAAAAATGGAAATTTTGGTTTGGTCTGGAAGGCTGCGGAGGAGAGTTTAAATTTGTCTTCAAAACCTGAAAAGAACGAAGAAGTAAATGGGAGGAAACAGAAGAAAAGGGGAAGAAATCTCGTATAAATAGAAGAAAAATACGTGGGTGCCACGTAAATGTGGAGTGCAAGGTGTCGGTAGTTTGATTGCCAAGGCATTGTATTTTATATTGGCTGCGTCTGTACAATGTTGCTTAGTTTATAATGTACAGCAGTGTGAATATATTTATATGGTAAGCCACTTTTCTCATTAAGCAAGTACTGGAACTTGATAGGGTAGAAAATCGGCAAGATGAGTTTCATAAATGATGGTTGTACGTGATTTGAAAAATATAGCAAGAAAAGAGGTAGGTTAGACTGTTAGCTGAGTAATTGAAAAGATAGAGGTCTGTGCGTGGGTACACGCATTATTTAAGCATGAAGTTGTCCAAAATTATTTAATTGTATATGGTATTCAACTCTATTAAAATTCCTTTTAATTAAATAAACATTATAATTTATTAATGAATTCCACAGCGATTATTTCAACTTTTGAATTATACATAACTTACAATACATACGATAAAATTTCTCTTTTACTCTTCCATTCGCAAATTATAATCAATACGATCCTAACATTTCTTGTTTCACAGAATTCCAATTTAAAACGGATTCTGTATATTTAATTGAAGTTCAAAACTCCATATTATGAACTGCTGCGCCATTTCTAGCTCGTTTTACATTTATATAAATATATAACATTCGCATTTCGTTTTAAATAACGAATTAAATATTAAAATTCATGAATATTCCAAATAAAATAATAAATTAAATAAAATAATTGGCTACCAAAAATATGGGTCGTTACATTCTCACTTCTTCACCGCTTCGTTTTTCTAGCCATTCGAGCGTATATTCGAACTTCCGAACGAAAAAAAAGTAATCAACTGTTGAAATTTCGAACTGGAATCGAGCTCGATTTCAGTTAAGGAATCGAGCTTGATTCCAGTCAGCCATTTTTTGTCTTTTTTTTATAATATATTTTTTGTTTTGTTTTATGGTTTATTGTTTTTACTTACTATTTGAGTGATGGAATCGAGTGCTTTATGATTTTTATGGTTTTTACGTACTATTTGACGCTTAATGTTATTCCATATTAAAAATTAAGTAAATGTGTTGCGGTTTTTTTAAAGCCTAAAGGCTTACGCCTTAACGTTTCGAGACTTACGCCTCGCCTCACGAACCTGAAAACGTCTCACATACGCCTTTCACATTTTAAAACATTGATCATAACACAACTTGAGTACTTTATAAACAAAAATGGCACGTTTCTCCAACATTTAACATAAAATGCGCTAAAATCATTGTGCATGATGTGCCAATAAGCGTTTCTGTGAACTAATATATGTATCATACATCAGATGCAACCTAAAAAGAACCATAAACCAAAAGACTATAACATACTTCTCCAACATGATTGGAAAAAAAACCAAGTTAAAACTGTTTAACATAAATGCATATCAACATATGCAACACAAAACTGGAATGCATATGTAACATACCAACGTAAATGCATATCAACTATCAACATACGAAGTTAAAATTGTTTAACATGTCAACATATACATATCAACGTACCAACATACCAAGTTAAAACTGTTTATAGTTAAAACTGTTTAACATATCAACATATGCAACATAAATGCATATCAATATATCCTTTGACAGATCATCTTCATTTACTTTGAACGCCACATTGTCATACCTTCTAAATCACAAATTGATTTCCCTAAAAATATCATCGGTATAAAGCTAAGAGAAACGAATTCCTCTGCCACCAACGTAAATACGTTTGAAAAGATCAACTTACGATTCATTAGATGTACTCTGTCAGACTTTCGTCCATTTACGTTGTCCTGGGACTAGACAAACCGAAGGCACTATTCTGTAAATCCATCTTAACAATTTCTACCTAGGATCGCCAGAACAGCTCTTGCATAACTCCATCTTCAATTATCTTCATCATATTTGATCCGCAACGCTAATGCTCATACAAAGTGGTTTTCAGATAATAATCTGATCCAGGTCTCTCCGTATTGACAACAGAAAAATGGTTAAAAACTTTGATAGTCGTTGATTTAACTATCAAAGGAAAACATTCATACACACAACGATCTTATCTCCAAATGGAAATTTACCAGTCAATCATCCATCAACACTGATCCCCTTAAATTAATTTATCAATAATTTATTCATTTCCCCAATTTCCTGTTTCCCATATATCACGCACTGAAATTCGCTCGGTCCGAATCGATCACTAAACCGACCAAGACCGTTTGAGAACGTGGATTGTAATGAGAACACGACGCATCAGAACACGAACATGGGAACATTTCATTGCTATCACAACACCAGAAAAGGGTTTTTGTAATAGTTATTACCATTACTAGCATATTTTGTAACAGTTATAACCGTTACTACAACAGACGTGACAAACAGTTGTCACGAATATCGTAACGGTTATAATCGTTATACATTTGATATATATTGCAACGCTTATAACCGTTACAATAAAATATAACTGCAACGCCTATAACCATTACAATAAAATATATCTGTAACACTTAAAACCATTACTAAACATAAACTTATCTCATTTATAACCGTTAAACTTTCACTTTTATCCCATTTATTACTGTTACTGATATGAAATTTATAATCAAAATATACAACTACTTTCCTGAAACATGTAGCAACTAGAAATAAACAAGAATAAGATAATAATATCCCCAAGCATATATAACACCATACCTTAAGATTTTATTTCAACAAACATCAAATTGTCATAGACTAACATACAACCATTCACCATACATAACGAACTTTAAATAACAAATATAACGTCAAAAAGGCCTTCTTGGTGTAGTGAAAATCCCCGTGAATATCGAAATTATAACGTTAGTTGGCTCATATATGGGTCGACCTGTATGTCATCCCACCTTAAGGGCATGTCGACTCATGGGTCGACCCATGGGCAACCCACATATAGTCTGGGTCAACCCATGACCAGTCCCATTTATGTTAATTTTGCCGAGAATTAAATTTTGTTTAACGTTGACTTTTAACGTTCTTTTTTTTTCGAATACTACTTATGCAAATTATTTTCTTCTGTTTATAAAATATACCCAACACTTAAATTTCAATCTTATGCGCATATATAGGCGTATAATTTTTCAAACCTTTGTTCGTTAATAACTTCTCCATACGGACTCCGTTTGGGGCAAATCATATATGAAAACGAGATAGAAAATTGCCAGAAACACAATGGTATATGTTTCAGGGCAAATTTCTAAAATCACAAAATATCGATATTTCCATCAACTAATTATATAAATATATAAATACAGGGTGTTTCATTATGGGTTTCAAAATAAACTGAAACAAGAGTTTTGTGAATATAAATATTCCCATTGGGATAAATATATGAAATCAATTTTTAAGAATCGATGAAATGTTTTTTATTAGTGATTTTTAGTTAAAAAGGGCCTGAGCATTTTGAATTGATAGTTAAAAAACCAACTATCAATGAATATCCCTTTTTACTATTGACGTGTTAGTTCGAGGAGACCGGAATGGGAACTGGACCCAAAACCACTTCAGAATGATTTTTTGTTCGAAACTAACTTGCAGGGATGCTTATGCGATTTAGAGATGAAAAAATTGAAGACCGCAAATCTTTATAAGCAAAAGAATTAATTGTTGAATTTCTCTGGGTAGCTCTGAGAGAGATGTTAGTGATGATTCTATCGTGATTGAAATCTTCAGATTGCAAGGACTACTCACTACTAATCCATGGGGTGATTCCTATATTGGATGTGGTAGGAGAGTGCCTTCGGTTCATCATGTTCCTGGATGACTTGTATGGACGAATGTCTTACAAAGTATTTCCTAAGAATCACATACGTTGATTTTTACAAGTATATCGAGTTTAGTGTCAGAGAAGGAAGCTTCTTTTATCTTAACACCCAGAGTATATTTGTCCAAATCAATTAGTGATTTGGCGGATTCGACAATATGGTGTTCAATGTGAATGATGATGTGATGTTCTAAAAGGTAATCGTGATCTCAAACCTCATCAACTGGGAAATGACTAAAATCGGACAGGTAGCAAGAATATATGAGTTATACCCATTAGGGTATATCATCCCCTGATCCAGAGAAATCAACTGTCCCTTTTTATATGCTTTGGAATAAGTACGGTTGAATGGCCAACAAACGTGGTGATGATATATTCAGTACACTCAAGTTAAATGAATGGTCGGTTCTGTGTAGTCGGGTTGCAAGACGTTCCTGTTGAACCCCAGTGTTTCATCTTTAGAGAACACTTATCAGAAGGTGGTTCCATACCTAGTCATGTTGGAAATCTAAACTCCGATACGAACCGTACGTTTTTAGATATATACCAACTATATTGAAAAGTGAGATTCAAGCTTTTCGGCTATATTCCTATCTTATTTGTGGTTTGATAGACACTGTTATAAAATCATTGGATTTTGATATAAAAAGTGATTTGGTAATCATAAGGTAGAAACACGTGCCATGTTTATGTGTGGTCGTGTCTTACGAGAGTTCCATTCTTTTAAAGGATTTTCTAAAGTTAAGCTAGTTATTGTGGTGAGTTTTATCATCGAAAGTATTCCAGACTGACTCAGGTGATTTTGCTTTCCCCAAAATGTGCTCGGGTCAGACCGAGTATATTTTCCAAGTTTGGTCTTACTTGGGGCTTCAAGAAGGGAGCTAAAGTCATACATATTCCCTCTATATAAGAGAGACTCTACCGAAATTTTCCAGAAAATTTAAGGTGTTAGAATTTTTTTGAAATATTTTATTAATAGAAATGATTTAGTGTTTTAATTAAAATTAACTAATTGGATCAGCTGGAATTAAAAGTTCAGAAAGCGGAATGGAAGATCTTAAGTAAGTTAATTTGTGAAAGATTAGAAGATTTGTAGCATTTTTCCTGCCTTAGTAATTTCGGGGACGACATTTTTTAAGGGGAAGAAACATAACGACCCGTATTTTTGTGGTCGAATATTTAATTTGTTTAAATATTTAAAAAATAACTCAAATTCTAAGATTTTGAGTATTAATTTAATTTGAATAGTGAAATAAATAAATTTAATTCTAAAATAATCGAGAATAAATTAAATTTGAGATATAGTATGAATGTGATGATTTATTAAAACCAATTAAGTTTAGATTTAAAATTTTAATAAGGAAATTATTTATTTAAAACGAAGTTGAACGTATAAATTTAATTTAATTTGAAACGAGCTCGCAGCATTGCGGTAGATCGTAGTCTTATGATTTGAACTTCAAATGAGTGTACATGATCTAGTATAAGTTGGAATTCTTTGAAACAAGAAACAAGAATCTTCCGTATCTATTGGATTATAGTTTTCTAATATAAGAGGCAAATCGAGATTTAATCTTGTAGATTTTGAGACATGTCAAAATCAAATTTTCAGAAAATCGTTGTATAATCGTTTATGAACTATAATGATTTATTGAATAAAATAAAAGGATTTTAAATAAATTAAATATTGATTTAACTCGAAATTCAAAATGTTGAGTTTAAAAATCCGAATTAGTTTATTTTGAAGTAATGTAAAATTCTATTTGAATATATATGATAACAATAATTTATTATTAATATATTTGATTATTTTGAAATCGATTTTATTCTATCATTTTAGAACGTGAAAGTAGTCAATTTTCAAATGACATCGGATTACAATGAAACTAATTTTATAAAACTCATAATAGTTAATTATTGCAAGATTTAAAATTTCACGTCAACTGGAGTTATTATGTGATTGTACCCAACATAAACACGTATCTTTTAGCCATTTGATAATAAAAAAGGTGCTTTTGCAAACCATACAGGAATTCGACAAAACTAGTTCCATTAGATCTGTAATTGTATATTATTATTTGATTTCAAATTTCGTAATGTTTAGAGTTACTGTATGGCCGTATGGGTTAAATTACCTAGAAATAGTTTAATTGAAATCAATTTAAATCATCGATTATAAATTTATATCTTCTCCACATGTTCGAATTAAACCTCGGAACTTGTTCAGTGTATTTAAAATAACTATTAAAGTCTAAAAATGTCGATCGAGGCGTTTTGATTGGAGTCTGAAACCGACGGATATTTTATAAAATAGGGTAACTTTCAGAATGCCAGTAGATCATTCAAAAATCCTTGAATTCTGAACGCATTCTCCAAAAATCTTTGAAAAAAATCTCGGTGCAGCCTGTCGTTTAAAAATGTCAATGCAATTTATATGCGTCATTTTCAGTTTCGCATATAATCTCTACAATATCCGATCAAAATGTAATTTTGTAACCAAATCTTTAAAATTTCAGCAAATTCTCGCAATAAATTTTTATTAAAACTTTACGATTCTGACCGCGAAATCACAGCATATCTTGGCATGTTCTGATCAAATCCTGGTAATATCTTATCAAATCTCGGCAAAACTGAAACAAATCGTGATGATTTTTTGAAAGCTCAACAGACTTTTTTTTTTCTTCGTTCAACAATTTTGGCTGGAAAGCGATTTATCTTGACTTTAAAATCTCTACATGATTTCATTTTGTAAATATAAAATCAAAGTCGTCTTTCTCATATTTCTTCTTCTAATGTAAAACTCGAAAGCATAAACGAAGCCGATACTTCATAAAATCATAAAAAATTCAAACCTTAATGAAATTATTCGAAACTAGATCTTTTGGACTCGTACGGATCAGGGCTTCAATTTGGTTGGCTTACTATTGGGTCGGCACAAAAAATTGATGTTGGAAATATGACCAGCGTGGGATAGGTGTTGGGTTGGAGATCGGGGGACGACTGAAGGAGGAATTCGAGAGTTGCATTGAGTTCCTGGTGGAAAGAGGGATCAATGGCCGAAGTTTGGGGAATTTCGAAGCGTAAAATGTTCATGGTTTTTTTACTGTAGCAGCGTGATAGTCAGAGCTCAGATTGAGGAGGGGCGTGCGAGTTGATATGTTTTGTTGGAGGTGGTAGTATTTGCGTAGGAGAAGAAGATGGTGGTGATGGCATTCGTTTTCGTGGAATAGGGAGGGAGAATGGTGGAGTTGAAGGCAGTCGTGAGTTGTATACATGTAGCAGGAGTTTTTGTTCGTGCGTTTTCTGCTCGAAGAGAAGGATTAAAGAAATAGTTAGGATTCAAGAAAATCAGCTATATCGGAATCACATCGTAGGCTAAAGATTTGAAGCTCATCAGAATTTTATCTAATTTTAAACGCTCTTTTAAAATTTGATAAAAAGACGCATAATCATCAGTTGAAAACTAAATATGAGTTAACTCTCATGCTTTCTATAATTCAATGATGTGATTGAATTCATATAATTATAATTCATCGTTGACAGTATAAAATGAATGTTTGGATGTCTATTGTTGATGGTTGATTGTCGTTATTTATATTTTCGTTATTTTAATGATTTAGATTGGCTTATCTATTTCATATGCATTTATCAAAATGATGTTATGAGCTGTACTGAGGAGAAGAACAGGTTGGAGGGATCCAACTGGATTCCTCTCAAATTTTGGATGTTACTTGATTGCATATTATTTAAATTTATTTGGACGTTGATTGTTGAATTGGATGATTGTTGAATTGAATTCAACATTGATGTTTTATTAATCAATAACAGTATTGATTAAGTGATTGGCAGCAAATGGCCTAAAATCCATTTTTTTAAGACATTGATTTGTCGTTAGGCGAATTGATGAAATTTAATTTATAAAATTTATTTTTATAACCGAATCAAAGTTTTCAAGTATTTTATATAATTTAAAATAAAAGTTTTATAAATAATTGATATTTAAAATTGGTTTAGTCATAAATATATTATATAGTAATTTATGGGTTTTTTTATAAGTGGAGGCATATAAATGTTGTGTTGCAGATTCCACCCTTTAATGGAGACATTTGGCGATGGCGATTAATGGCGAATTCTACTTTTTCATATTCCTTCAATCCCGCTTCTTTTCCTCCGACTCCACCCTCTAAACCCTCTAATCCACCTCCTCTCACTTCTGTCTCTTCTCATGGAATTTTTACTGGTGCAAATCGATCTGGTGATGGTTTTCCAGATCTGGCTTTAGATGCTAAATTGGATTATGCTTCGCTTCGTAAAGCGCTACCAAGAAACATCAGTATTTTCAAACCGATGCATTTCGACATTATTAGGGATGTATTTCCAAAAGAGATAGCAGGCCTTTTTAGGGACGAAGGAATCAAATATTGGAATAATCATTTGGTAGGAATCTTTTTAAACGGTAGTCTTCCCTATCGTTCTAATGTAAATTTTTTGAAAAGATATTGGACATTACTTGGTGATTTCAGTGTTAAATCGGATGGAAGAAACTTCTATTTTCAGTTTACAAATGACTTAGAATCAAAATTCTAGACCCTGATCTGATCTTTATTAGAGGAAGAATGTTCATTATCACAAAATGGGATCCTTTTGCCGGTAATTCTCTAATGCAAATCAAAAAGTTTCCGACCTGGATTTATCTCTATAAAATTCCTGTAATTCTATGGATACTTATAGGTATAAAATGGTTAGTGTGTCACATAGGAAAACTTATCTGTTTTGACAATAGTACAGAAAAACTTCAAAGGTTTAGATATGCTAAAGCTTTAGTGGAGATTTTGCCTGATAATGAGTTGCCGATTTTATAGAGTTGGCAGGATTAAGTGATTATCCACCAGTAAAAATTTCATATGATTGGAGACCGAATATTTGTACCATTTGCAAATGCTTTGGGCATAAAACTGTTGAATGCGATAAGTTTATGAGTGATGATTTTTTTGATGATATTCAAGAAGAGGCTCACAAAGGAAAACAACACATAGTAAAGTTGAAGGATAATCAGTTTAAGAACAATGTTAATTCTGCTGCTAATGAGTATGGGTGGACAAAGGTCATAATTAAGAAAAATATGATGTGGAGAAGGAAACAAGATAGTGTTAAGGAATCAGATGTTGCTAAAAATGTTGAAGGTCAAGTTGGAGATAAACAGGAGACTGTTGAGAAAGCTGATGGTTGTAAAGGAGTTAATGATGATGATAACATAGTTGATTCTTTAGGTATTCAAGCAAATAAGGTAGCTTCAGGGGATACTCGGTCTGACAATTATAATGCAGATTTTCTTATGGGTCAAGGAAATAATTTTCATGTGAATGTTGAATGTATAAAAAAGAAGCAGGATTTTGAATTCGAAAGCAATTTTAATGGTGAGCATGAGAATCAAGTAAATGCAACACCGAATGTTACAGGGTTGTAATATGAATTTCCTCATCTTTCTCTACTGTTAATGAAATGTTGAGTACATCAATGCTCGCTAAAACATCAACTCCAATTTTGTCAAGTTCCATTACACCATCTAATGTTGATACTAACTTTGATGGAGAGGAGAATAATGTCAATGAGCAGAGTGGAAGGATGTCAAAGAGTAGTAAGAGGAGAGCTAAAAGAAAAAAGGCCGCTGGGTTGAAGGAGATGAAAGAGGGTAAAGAGATTATGCATGATGAGGTGATTCCTAGTAATATTATTTTGAATTCATCTATAAGACATACTAGGAGTAATCCATCGCCACATTATGATCCAATATTGAAGTAAATTTGCTAGGTTGGTGATAATGTTTGAATACTTCTGCCATGCTTCTTGTAAGTGGTTTTTGATAATTTGCTGAGAATGTTTCTAAAGTTGTTGGTGGGAAGCACTATTGAAGGGTCTCTGCATTGTGAAATGTTTTTCTTTGGGGATCATTTTTTCTGTAATATGGTCATTGGCTTTGCGTTGTTATTGCTGTGAAGTGTGTTTAGTGTGGATGCCTTGTTAATGCGTTGAAAATTGCAATGCTGAATATTGTTTTCCGTGAAGTATTAATACAGTAAGTCAATATAGTAAGTCAATACAGTGAGTCAATACAGTGATTAATGTTGTAAAGTGAGTCAATATAGTGAGTGTTTTCTTGGTGATTAGAGTAGAGATTTATGATGTGTGGTATTGTATATATTGTAGTCGTAAATATTGTAATTAGTCTTGTTGAATAATAAAAAAATTAGCGCTTGCCTTTCAAAAAATAAGTTTTATAATCAAGGAAGTGAGAAACTAACCCAAGTGTTAATGATTTGAAATAATTTTTTTTTATGAAACATTTAAGCGATGTATTAAACTAATTAAGTTATTAATTAATTTAAGAGGAATGATTAAGTGGAAATCAGTTAACAAATTAAATTATGTTTGCAAGTTGACTAAGTGAAATGTTTTAATTGGAATTAATTATTAGATTAATTTTTTTATAGTTAATCTGATAGAAATATTTTTTTATGAAAAATCATTAAACTTAACAAGTGTTCTTAGGAATTAATTAATCTTTAATTAATTGTGTTTAAAGTTGATTGTCGAGCTGTTTATTATAAACAAAGCTAATTCTTATTTTAATAACTTTTTGAAAAGAGAATGATTATTTTATTCTAATTAATAAGGGAGTAAACGCAGTTAATGTTGATGTTAATTATTATTTTATTTAATAATAATTAAAGAGATTACTTTTTATTTGGAATTCATTTTAGAAAGTAATCGAGTTGGTAATGAGATTTGAATAAATATTATGAAAAAGTGTAGAAAAGGGATTTGAAAATAAATCCAAGTTGTTATATATAACATTTATAGGAGAGGTTTAAACTTAGTCAATGATTTTAAATAAACATTAATTAATAATTAAATTAAGCAAAATTATGAGGATCAGAGAATATTTTCAAATGAAAAGCAAAGATGCTTAATAATTTGGTGTAAAAGAATTGGTAAATGGATTTTTGTAATCCAAATTGTAAATAAATTATATTAAAGAAGTAAAGCTAAGGTTTGGGTTGATAAGAATTTACTTAATAAACGAATTAAGTAAAGGTAGTCATATTTGAAAGTGACTTTCAAATGTAAGAGATGGTTTATATTTAAATGGAATAATAATTGATTTTTTGTGATACTTTAATTAAAATCAGTGTTTGGGTTACAAACTTTTATCTATCCTAAGATAAGAACATTAGTCAAGGTCTAAGATGTAAATAAAATACCCCAACTTGAATGACTTCATTATTATCAAGGGATGGCACTAGTTTATAATGGTAAAAGATGTTGGAAATAGTTATTATTTCCATAAGAGAAATATTGCAACGTATTTTTTAAGATTTAGAGATTTAATTAAACAATTGGGTTTTAAAGTAAATAATGTATTATTTGACATTGTTTGGCCCAGATACGAATGTGATAATACTTATACCATTCGGTTAAGTATAAAGCGTTATTTTCTAAATAATGGAAATAGTAGGGTTTTGGGAATACACCTATTCCAAAAAATAAGTATATGGCAAGGAAATGAATCAGGGAGTTATATTGGATTGAAACGGAAATAAGAAATAAGTATATGATGATCATTTTCCAAATTAACAAAAACAAGAGATAAACATATGATTATGGGTTTCAAAGTAAACTGAAACAAGAGTTTTCTGAATATAAATACATGATTGCTAAATGCAAATCAAGTTTACTCAATGCACACAACATTGAGTAATTTATCCAAAGAAGTAAGAAGGACAATGCAGTAAACTTTGCAAACTGCATTGAGTAATTTGATTTACATTTAGCAACACCCTATAAATATTCCTTTGGGATAAATATATAAAATTGACAATTATCATTCTCGAAAAATAGAGGGTTTCATTTCTTTAAGGGTGCCTGTTAATGGCGACAGGCATTAATCTTCCACTTTCCTTCGATGTCGTCTTCTTCACCACTCTAAACTCTCCACTATCCAATCTTTGCTCCCTCTTCTCCGCCTGCTTTCGTCTGCGTGGGTACCCTACTAAAACCTACTTTTCCCGAAATATCTAAACCCTATTCTCCGATTTCCCCCATTTTTCTCCAACCCTTTCCTTTGTTTCATACTTGTTTCTCCTGCTCTCACCTTCCTTCGCGTTCCTTCTAAATTGTGGTGATGCCTCCAGGCAAACCCTGGCTCTTTCAACTGGTGGTGTATCGACTTGTTTTGGGTTGGATGTTTTGATACCAACGTGGAGTGACTAAGTGGCGCAGCAATTTCCAATTTTGTGTGTAAACTCGAAACTTAACAACCACCTTGACTTGTAATTCCTACACTTATCGAGAGTTCCATACTTTTAAAAGGGTTTTCTAAAGTTAACAAGTTGTCATGGCGAGTTTTATCATTGAAAGTATTCCAGACTAACCTCGGTGATTTTTCTTTCCTCAAATGTGCTCAGGTCAGACTAATTATATTTTCCCGGTTAGGTCTTACTTAGAGCTTCAAGAAGGGAGTCGAAGTCGATACGTATTCCCATATTTTCCAGTATCAATTTATTTCGCTATGTGTGTTGTATTGATCGGCATTATACTGATCTAATGTGTACTCTGATTTTCAAATCATATATATACAGTTTTCTATTTGTGTAAAAGGTTTTAATGTATTATATTTTATTCGTTCTATTGTGAGATTTTATTCTACTCTGATTTTGTAGTATTGGTATTCTTCTTCTTTTTCTTCTATTCTAACATTTCTTTCTTTCTACTTTTCACCCTCTAATTTCTTTCTATTAATTATCTGGGTTTTTGATACTTGGATTTTGGCAAGTGGATACAAGTTCTGAATTGTTGTCGAAATTCGAGCGTCAAATTTTGCTGGGTCGTTACAGGATAATATCTGACAAATTCTTTCAACGTGCCACATTAAATATAACTCAATTAAAATAAAAATTGCACATTAAGATACTCCGTCTAAATTTCTCGTTTGAAGACGAAAACGCATACCTCGCTTAACCTTCTTCTCTCTTTAAATATCTCATTTTAATGACCCGTCACTATTATGTGTAAACATACAATTTCAGTATAAATGTTTGATATAATATGGGCTACATAGAAGTTGATTTCTAGACATCTTTACAATATAAAGTATATTAAATTGATTTACTTTAGCATGAGACAGAATTTGAATATTTAATGTACTGTAAAATGTGGCTTATCTGTTTTTAAGTTGTATTATTTATAACGATGAGTGTTCACCACTGTTAATTTACAATAATAAAGACTTCGCCATTATAAAACATGATAATCTTTTTTAACTAGTCACCAGACAAATTCTTGATAAGGTGCTATAATTATTTAGATACATAACCCTTTCGCTCAGCTCAAAAGTATGAAAGAAAGTGAGGTGGACAAGTTAAATTGTTGTTAGTGGTCTTACAGCAACAGATGAGAATTGTTGGGGAATAATAATCATGATGCAAGAAAGCCAGAATTATGATCACTAATTATCCGTTTGATGGTTCTATAAACTTAGCGAGAATCATGAAACATGGTTAAGGTTATGAATTTTGGCCTGACCATTTATTTGACAACGCCAAGGAAAAAACAGGACCATTACATAAATGTCGTAAGCTAGGACAACACGTCTATTTTAGGTGATCAAAAAGTCCACATTTCATTTAAGTATACGAATATCATGCACTTACGTACACACTATGAGTTTATCCACACTGTTTTTAGCAATGTGAATATAATTCTACCCTCTTATTGGTGGAAATCAGGAGGACCCATGTGATCTCCCCTGATTTCCACCAATGAGGGGTAGTGTTTTGTTCACATTGTTAAAATTAGTGTGAACAAACTAGCTCTTTTTACGTACATGACAGGTGGAGTTTACGACATTATCTACTATTATAACTGAAATTGGCTAAAATAGGTTTTGTTTGCATCTAATATCATTCACTTTATCTACCCAACTTTTAAGCACAATTTTCCTTTTGCAGTGGATATAAAGTGGAAACTAGGGAGGTATCCCTATTTCTAAAGTTAATGCAAAGCGGCTCCCTATGTAAGTTTGTACTCAAATCAAGTCCATGTTTTACTGTATCAACGTAGTTTCATGTTTTTTACACTGCTATATAAAAAAATTCAAAAAATTGTAAATACTAATGGAAGGAATGTGAAGAAGAAAAATCGCAGACATGACAATAGTTTTTATGAATAAGTGCAGACATTTCTGTCATTATTTCACATAGTGCACTGCATGTATTGAAAGAGGGAAGAACAGATGCAGCAGTGTCTTCACTTATTATAAATAATTGTAGACATATCTGCAAGTGTTTTAAAGTCTAGTGTAGAAATGAGTTGCGATATGGGAAAATTGCAGACATGTCTGCAAATTTTCCAAATAGTTGCATCTTTTTCGATTTACTAGAGATGAAATATTTTTCATTTGTAAGCAACTTTTATCATTTTTCTGGTGATTTTTCTGTAATACTTTGATGTCTGAATAAGTGTAGGCTTTGAATTTGGAATTTTTACATAAATTAGCAAAAATTGCATGAAAGTCTGCAATATTTTGATATAATTGCTACGACGTTTGCAATTTTTCATTTGCATAAAGTCGCTGAAACTTGCATTTTTTTAAAAAAAAAATCATTTTTTATAGTTTTCTTACATGAATATGAGATGCTTATGTGTTGAATTAAATTTCGAAGTTCGGTAAATTTTACGTTTTTTTTGTTGTTTTCTTGATGATTTTTGAAAAATAGGGACATAATTTATAAAGTTATAAGACATAGAGTTTTTTATATTTTGAAACTTAAACAGGACCTGAGACAAACCGTTTCAAATAGAAATCCTCGGTACTGTTTTTATTTTGTCTACAAGTAGTCTCTTCTTTATGATACTACGGTCACCTTTTTAAGCTGATAACCGGGAAATATCAATAATCATGCTAACATAACCTTTTTTTCATAATAAATTTGTAATTTGCATTATGTACTCATCATTTCTCTAATCATATCAAACTATCAACAATATCATTGCCGGCTTAAAATTGTTCCTCTAATATGATTGAATATCGTATTACTCAATATTATCATAAATAATCGATGAATAATTTTGATAACTGATATGAAGAGTTAATTTATCTTTTGAGAGTCATCTTGATCTTTTCTAAATTATGAAGCTACACCACAAAAGTCGGCATCACCTTCTTTTGACTTTTTCTTACAAAACATGCTAAATCCATCGTCAAAAAAATAAATGAACATTCAACGATCTAAAGTGTAGGATTTAAAAAATGTAGAACCAGCTTCAATGCATAGTAAATAATTTTGATTTAGGGTTTATATGAGATGATTCAAGTAAATACATGATCTTTTAGAGACATAACATCCCTTGTTACTTCCCATTGAGTAATCACTATAAGTAAATATAAACATTTAATGGACCTTTTAATTTTCTGATTCATCCCTCGTGCTTATGTTGTATACAGAATTAACTAATCATTATTCTATGGACTAACTTAGATGTGGATTAACTGATTGAAATCGTGGATAGATACAATAAATGTCTTTACTAAAATATTTCTTAAGAAAAACAATGTCATTAAAGATAAAAAGTAAGAATGATCATCATAACATAGTTAAAAATAACATCAGCGATACTTTCAGTACTGATCACCTGTATAAAAGAAGGACACAAAGCCAAAAAGCTTAAACCTAAAAGCAAAGAAGAGTTCACTGCGAGTACGAAGCAAAGAAGTAAGTGTTTCATATATTTCCATTTGACGACAATGAATGCATCAATTTTTGTAATGTACATTGTCAAGCGTTTGCATAAGTTAATGTCTTACATACGAGCTATGTATATTACTACTTGGTTGAATGTCCTTGCATATAATATCTAGAATCTTAGCATAAAGCATTATACAATTCGGCATTTGAGCTTTCTGTCCTTCGATATTTTGCCAATTTATGTCATTGATGTTTATTATTGTTATTATTAAATCCATGTAACTTAGTTGCATATGCCTTTAGTACATCATGAGTTGATGTATCATTTGCAGGCTTTCTTCTCTGTAAATGTAGTTATCCATCGCCTCAAGGAGATCATCGCCTAGAGTGACAAACGAAGAAGTATAAGCAGTTGTGAGTTAATCTCAATAATTTATTTATTGGTCAAATAGAACATTTTTTTACGACATGTGATATACTATAAAATCAGGTTGTTGCATTTCAAATGTTCAAATCATCGCGGAGCTATAAATGTCAATACAAGGTTAGACGCTAAGAAAAGGAAATTAAATCTTCAAGTTCTTCCAACTACACAATTAGTCCATTCCTTCAGATGATTGAGCTTAGAAGAGTCCACTGTGGGTACAAAGCAAAGAAGTAAGCATTCCATTTGACGACAGTATATACATCAATTTTTATATTAGTTACTTTTGTTGGTGTAGAACCTTCAAGGAGGGTATGTTAGCGCCATGAAAGAAGTTGAAGAAGAACCTGATATTGAAGTTATTTTCAATGGAGAGCCCGATGTAGCCAACATATTTAGATATAACTATAGTCTAACTTTCTATTGTAATATTATTATTTTTGAAAATGGGTAAACCGCCTCGTTAAAAACCTGAACTAGAGATCAGTGTGAAATCTAGCCAGGGAAAAAGAGTTCGGTGTTTTATTGACATCTCATCAATAAAATAAGTACAAAGTTTAGTACAAAGGCATGCAAATCATCAAACATTTTCGTTCAGCCCATACCCAAATTGACCGTCCTTAAACAAAGCATATACAAAAACAAACAAAGCCCAAAAAGATAAGGCCTACCACAGAGAAGCAAGTCCATAGGTCGGTGTGATTAAATGGAGAAGGCTCTTCGTCATCTTCATATCAATGATGATAGAACTCTACTTTCTCAAAATGGAAATAACCGAAACTAAAAAAAGAAATTAGCCAGCATCGAGGCATTCAATACCCCATCTCCTCTCGACAGTTGATTGTTTCTTCATCCTGGATCTCGACAGTAAGTGTTCAACATCCAATTCAAGTAGATCCCATCTCCTGTATTTGTTAATTTGATTATCATTGTGAATACAGTTGTTTCGCTCCATCCATATGTGATAAATTGTTGCTACCAAATAGCAAAACGCTGCCTCCTGTCTAAAATCGACGGATTTTTAATGCGTTCTTTACATCTTTCAGCTCGTTTTCCAGCATCATCGGCCTGTCAGAAGTAGGAGGCTGCCCACATTTCAGTCTACACCTGGTCCATCGATACGCAGAGTACGAACACTGGAAAAAGAGATGATTTTTATTTTCTTGTTCTTCGTTACATAACATGCAAGTTGGATCAATCTCATATCCCCATTCTATCATTATATCCTTTGTGCTGAGACGATTAAGAAACGCTTTATACGCACACACCAACATTTTAGGGATGTTAATTTTATGCCACATAACTCCACACCAGTCTAGCTCAGGTCTATGTTCTTTAGATAAATCCCATGCTGAGTGAATGAAAAACCGTTAAAGCTACCATTCCTAGTCCGGTAGTCTTCTTCCACGTTTATATGAATGTTTAATTCCCTTACTCGGTTTGAGATCATTCTGTGGCAGACAGTAAATTTGGATTGAAAATCCCATTCTCAATTATGTTGTTAACACATAAA
This sequence comes from Allium sativum, assembly GCA_030737875.1. NCBI lineage: Eukaryota > Viridiplantae > Streptophyta > Magnoliopsida > Asparagales > Amaryllidaceae > Allium > Allium sativum. The sequence goes on along the minus strand of CM060913.1, from coordinate 458,528,448 downwards.
TTATCGCCGCCAAACAAATCCAAGCTGTCTCAACCTAAAATGTTCAAGATAATATTATTATTAATCCACAGGTCAAACCAAAGATGAGTATTTTCACCATTCACCACACATCTATTAATAAACTTTAATCTTAAGTTTCTATGTCTAAGGATTGTCTTCCATGTGCAAGAACTATTGTTATCTATCCTCATCATCCAGAAATATTTACCAAAACAGTATCTATTTACCATCCACTTTTTCCACATGCTACTACCATTCACAAAATGCCATAATAATTTGAGCGCGACAGCCACTTTGTTGTCTTTGAAATTTCTCAGACCAACCCCTCCCTCCTCTTTAGGAGAACATAAAGTGTCCCATGCAATTTTATGCTTTTTTCCAGACCAGATAAAATTAGCGCATAATCTATTGATTTTGCTTAATGTAGCTTCTTGAATTTGATATGTGAGCATCCAAAACAACACCATCGGTGTAATAACTGTTTTGGCTAGTTCAATTTTACCTACCATGGAAAGAAGTTTATTGTCCCATCCATCCATTATTTTTCCTGATTCTATCAATCAGTTCCCCACAGTCAGAGAAATGAATATAATTATAAGAAAGCGGAACACTAAGGTATTTGACGGGTAGCTTTCCTTCTTTCATATTTAGATCATGCAAAATTTGAGTTTTGTTGCTTAACCCCTATTGGAGAAGACCTTAGACTATAAATTATTAATTATGAGACCTGCATATTCTTTCAGCTCCATCAAAATCTCGTTGATAGTCTCTACCGGCTCTTTTTTGGATTTATAAAAAATCATCAAGTCATCCGCGTATATAAGATGTGTTACTTTTGGTTTCTCCTTACATATGGGTTGGATTTTATTAGCTATCACAGCTTTAAACATCATTATGGATAAAAATTGCATAGTTATGCAAAAAAGATAAGGTGACAGTGGATCCTCTTGTCTAAGCCCCCTATTGCTGTAAATGAACCCTTTTGGACTGCCTTGTGCCAAAATAAAGAAGGTTGGCATTTTATTACAAGCTCTTTATGATTTTAATAATACTTCTAGGGAATCCCATCATCTTTAGCATATGGCATATGAACTTTCTGTTTATCATATCATAAGCTTTCTGCAATTCAATTTTAATGCATATCTTTCCACTACCTTTTCTACTGAAGAATCTAATTTGTTCATGAGCCAAAAGAATATTTTCTACTATATATCTTCCCTGAATGAACGCTGACTGGTTTTTAGAAATTATATGCTTTAGGTAAGGTTTAATTCGGTTACAAGTGACTTTGGACACAATTTTATAAATAACATTACAGCATAAGTTCGATAGTCTGAAATAACTTTAGGATTTTCAACTTTCAGGATAAGTGTTAAAAAAGTATGATTTACACCCTTTGCCAATTTCCCAGCTCTGAAAACTTCCTGAACTACCTCCATAATTCCTTCTTTAAGCCTGTCCCAATGAAACTTGTAAAACTTCGACGTGAAACCATCCGGGCCAGGGCTTTTGTTATCTTGGATTGAAAAAGTAGCATCACGGACCGCGTCAATTGTGATACAAGAATTCAGATGACTTCTACCTCTATCATTCACTACAAACCTGCAATTGATATTAGGAAAATTAGAATTCATAGGAAGTTCATAATTATAAATTTCTTTAAAATACTGAACCGCATCCCTTTCAAAACAATCCATATCATAAGAAGAATCTCCATTATTCATGAACAAATTACTCCAATTATCTAAATGTTTCTGCAAGTTTATTTTAGCATGGAAGAATTTTGTGCATGAATCACCGGAAGAAAGCCAGTTAATTTTTGCCTTCTGTTTTGCATTCAACCATTCTATACTGCTTTGTTCTTTCCAGTTATTATAGGCCTCACTTAGTAATTCATACAAGTTGCTATCTTCTGGGTGGTTATCTATTTCAGTTAGTAGATTATTATATCTCTTTTCCAACATTCTTAGCAAATCTCCATCTTTAAAACTGTTGTAGTTCCAATTCTTCAAGTAAAATTTGCTTAATTTGAGGAATTGTTGAAACTTGAACATTTTTGATCCCTGAATGTTAGAAAATGCAGTAACATGCATCACCATATCATGGTATCTTTAAAACCTTCCTTTGAGCACCAAGAATTGACAAACCTGAAGGGTATGTTCTTGCATTTTTGAACTTCCCCCTTAAATTTAATACATATGGGAATATGATCACTTAGAGGGTTTACCATTCCATATGCAGCAATTTCAGGAAATATATCAAGAAATAGATGATTACAGAAAACATAATCAATTCTAGTAGCTAAGCCCTGTTTCCTCCATGCGTATTTAAAACCCAGAATAGGGATATTCGTCAAACCTGATGTAGCAATGCAGTCCAAACGCCCTGAGAGATGTCTGAAGGGGACAGAGGCTCCCCCTTTTTTATCTTTACTGGAAAGAACATTATTGAAATCTCCTAAAACAATCCACGGCATATTAACATTGTTAGATTCATTGGCAATGTCAACCTATAACCTCTCACGATCAATCGGGAAATTACTTGCATAAATGAAAGTAAATCTGTAGCCCAAACCTCCAGTGTTATCAGCATTTATTGATATATGTTGTGTAGATATGTTTTCAATGCTAATAGTCCAACATGCTGAGTCCCAGAAAAATTAGGATTCGACCTTTGCAACCGCAACAACTATTATCAATATAATTCCATTTGTCATCCATGTTTCTCATCATATTTTTAATCATATCATCGCTCATCTTATTTTCTAGCAGGCCTACTATCGACGGCCCCAATTTACTTAGGAATTTGAGTACTTTAAATTGCTTATTTGAAGAGTTCAAACCCCTAACGTTCCATGCTAAAACATTCATTTAATCTTGCTCATGATCCTTGTCGAGACTATAGGAGGAGCATGTTGAGAGATTTTGGTGTTTCTTGATTTGCTTTTGATTTGTTTACTGATGTTTTCCATTTCTTCTTTGAATTTATTGTTTTCTTCTATGAATTTTGACACATCATTACTTGTTGCAGGTGGGAGTTCATCATTTTGGGTGCTATCCATGAGCTCTGTTATCATACCATCGTCATCAAAATCATACTATTCTTCTTCTGTGCCATCTGCATTATCATTTAAATTGGAAGGGACTTCAACAGATGTGTGTACTTCTGTATTTGCAGGCGGACCATCCAAGAAATTTGTCAAATTGTCAATAGCATGCAGAATTCCTTCAACTTGTATATTTCGCTGATCAACAATATTTATATAATTTATGTTTAAGTTAGGACTGTATGTATTCAGCTGATTAGTACATGTATCCGAAAGGGTCTTGTGCACTAATCACTATTCAGTATTTTTTGACAGTAACGATTCCAGCCCATGATTTTGTACCATTGGTGTTGTCAGAACAATTGATCGTGATGTTTTCTATTATATCATGTTGGTGACCTTCTTTATATGCCATCTCTTTATGCTGATTGTTCATAAACTCATGTGTGTTCTTATTTATGCTTTCATGTGAATCACCATCTTCTGTTGTTTTTTCACCTATGTTGTCACCATTGACATCTTCGTCCACCACAATAGTGGGTATACTGCAGCCATTATTGTCTGAAATGTCATTTGTTCTATCATTACCACCCATGCATTGCTCGGATGTGTTATCTTCATCGTTAGATCCAACTTTTTGAATTCACATCTCTTTCAATTTGTTTTGCACTGAGAGTTTGTGTGCCCAATTACTCCATATGATTTACATCGCAATGGTTTATACAGCTATTTCACGTTAACTTGTAATTCCTCTCCAGTGTGCATGATCACATCTACCTCAGTCGGAAATTCTGATTTCGCCTCCATCTCAATAATTTTTTTTGTAAAAGCAACTCGGATTCGTCCGCAGTTATTTTATTCATTTTGATTAGTCTGTCTAGCACACTGGCTATTGCACTTAAAGCCTCTTTATCCCAAAGCTTCAGTTCTAAGTTTGATAACTTTACCCAGAGGGGTATCGTTGACAATAAATCCTTCTTGAATCTCATACCCATATTCCTTTTTTTTAAATAATAATTTTATTATTAAATAAACATGGTTCGTCTTTCAAAATGTTGTCACAGTCTGTACCATTATCAAACCTTATAATGAGAAAACCATTTTCTTTCGACAACAACTGGAAATTTCCAGATGGTTTCCAAACATGTTCCACATAGTTTTTGAGCTGTATATGATAAGGCCTCATTCCTTATATGTAAAAAATGATCGAGTTATTCCATTTTGCAACGGATCTGAATGCAGTGGTCATCGGGATAGAAGCCTTCTTTTTAGAATCAATGACTGTGGGTTCAATATAATTTAAATCAACATAATCGTTGTGTGATTGCCCAATCCACCCGGAAGTCGCTTGTATCCATGATTTGGGTCCTCCTTCCGCTAGATCTGCTCTAGTTTTAGCCCAATCGAAAGAAGATTGCCCTGATTTTCTTGCACACTGAAACTGCAAATTTTCATAATTGGATCGAGCATACGCTCCCCCTAAATTCTTAGATCTAGGGGGACGAACCACGTTAATCGCGGTATTTTGGGGATCATTTGATCTCCCATCACCCCTCAGTCCAGACGCAGTACTGCTCGATGCTCTGATAGGACATCCACCCTTGCTAACTTTTGTCCATGTGTTCTTGATCGAAGAATCGATCTACCCATTGTTTTCCCAAACAGGCTCCTTTCCAGGCCTCCGATATCGAGGTCTACCTTTGTCGTTGTGAGATCTAATCGCATCGCTCATTAGTTTTGTGGAAGCCATTAACACATTCTGTTTCTAGTATTTTCTTTTTTAATATTGACATAGGTAGTTTTCTCGTTGCCCTAAGAAGTTAGAAGAAACATTCTATAACTTGTCATTGTAAGCGTGGTTTTAAAAATAAGATTCAAATAACATTTCATTAGGCTAATGTTTTTTCCTATTGAAACGTGATTTTACTCATGAACATTGGATTCAAATGCAGCGCATGCGTGTATGGGTATACATGGGTTTTTGTATAAAACCAAAAGTGCCAAGTTTTGGTGTGCTTATGATAGGTGTCCTTTGGCATGTGTATGTATGCCTACTTGATTGATAGGAATTTTGGGAAAAGCCTTAGGCTGTAGTTAGTTTGGCATTTTTAGTATTTGATTTTCATCCATATAAAAAGGGCACAATGGATGTATATCGCAGAAGATGATCAAAAAAAAAAAAAAATTTCTTTTCCTTTTTCAAAAAAACAATGCAAGCATGAGTCAATCCATCATTTTGTCATCTCTCTGTCTCCTTCGTTGTTTCCTCCATTTTCTTTCTATCCCTCCACCATGCATATATTTTTCTCATATATTTTAATAAATACCGAAATCACAAAACAAACCAATTGTTTCTTTTTACCATTATAATAATTTGTACTATTTGGATGTTAATTACTAAACCTTAAAGCTTACTTTAGTGTTTTGCCTTTGTTTTGATGTTGTGGAACTCATAATCTTAATGCATGCTTTGGAAAGGAAGAAAATTGAATAAAATTTGATAACAGTTTACAAAAAGAATAATTTATTGTAGCAGAAGTGCATTTGAATAACAACTATACATGCATACATACAGAAAACACAAATGCATTTTCAAATTCAATTCTAACTTTCTAAAAAAAAGCATATTAACTTGCGCTTTAGCTATTTTCTTTTCTTTATTTTTTTGAAATAATAAAATAAGGGTCTTGTTTACATAACTAATGTGATAATGTTACAATCTCCACTTGAATTCTCGCGAAAGACATGATTGATTACAGAGTATGTATCCACATGAAGACAAGAATAGTGACCAGATTTTAGTTCAAGGTATCCTATAAAAGTAAGTTTCGTTGTATTATACTTTATTTTGTTTAGTTATAGGGAAAACTCTTTTTGTCCATGTTGGTTTGATAAACTGACAAGTTGTAATGAGAATGTGTAAGATAATGCTTTGCTACTTGCATAGGTTTCACTCTAGATTTTAACAATTTATTTTAGATGTTCTTCTATTTGGCAGATGTTCTTTTGTTTGAGTTATTGTCATGACTAGTTTGCTAAATTTAACGGATGAAATCAAGCATGTTTTTTTTCTTCCAATTGTATTATGTGTAAAGGGTACTTTGTACATTGTTCTCAAGTAGTGGCAGTGGGATATTTCTTTCCCTACATGAATTTTTTCCTATAACCTAGCTGTATGTTCAGTTTGATACTGTATTATGCTTTTTATTGATCTGTGATAATCTGTAAGCACTATATAATAGTCATTGTATGTTGCATTTCCAATTTCAGCCGCTTAACAATAACACCATATTATTTGTTAGAGCACAATTGATACTATATGTCGTTGCATTTGCAATTATTCGTGACTAGTTTCAAACACTCTATATGGTCTAACCTATTGTATCATAGTCCTGTAAAACTGGTTATAATAAATTTATATTTCAGAGACTTAGTTGAGAGCATTAAAGGGGTCTTTATTATTTTTAAGACAAAGATTTTTTATTTTTATTTGTTTCGAGACCTGATTTAAAGACAACGTTATTAGTTTTAAATGGGTCTCAAATATTAATTAGAAACAAAATCTTTAGTTAGAGACAATATAAAGGAGTTTCAAATAACCTTTTTGTTGTAGCGGAATAACCGAAATCGGTAACAATAAACATACTGCTTGATAATACTCAATAATATCAAACTCTTCCCCTATATGTAGCAGGGGGACACTCAACGGATTGTTAGTAACAATGGGAAAATAAACTTTAATTATAGTTGACAAATGCATTTCAAAATAAATTCTTTTACTCTGTTGGATGGTCATGTGGCTCCAATAGTTGATGTTGTTGAGCAGATTCTGGACTATAGTTTTTTTTAAGGAAGTACCAAACAAAATTCTACTTTAGGTGATACATATAAATACTTCAAGTATATATGGTAATGGAACAGAGTTTATGCTTGTTACTACTAGATTTCGATACCGAAATCAGATGATGGCGAAGGGATGTCAGAGCACAACAAGCACCAGGAGATGGTTTCAGAGGTATAAGTTCGACATCAAAGCATTAATGCAATCGATACTGAAAGCAAGAAGAGGAAATTTTGGTTCACATACTATCGGTACCAACACAAGCAAAGCAAGCTTGGTACAGATATAACGAAGAAAACGGCAAGGGAAAACCGAAAACAGTCAACTTGGCTTCAACTCCATAAGCACACAATTGACACCAGAAGCAAACAATGGGAGATAGCCAAAAGCACATGATCTGAAACCGAAACCCAAAACTGTAAAAAGAGGTAGCATGAGATCAAGTGAGGTTAGAATTAAGAACTATCAATACCAAAACTATTGGTATCGATAGCAAGAAGCAACATTCGATTCACCGAAAGGAGTTCCGAAGCCGTGGTGTCGCAAAACCAACACCCAGGATGGAAGTATGAAAGTAACATTCAGAAGATAGTAAAGAAAGCCAAAATCCATGGGAAGGGAGGTCATCCACACTAACATGCTTAGTGTTGATAGCAAACCCAAAAAAGATGCTAAAGTAAAGATAGTACTCAGAAGTCACGAAAGCAAGGCAAAGTTTGGGAATTGCTATCGAAATCAAAGATTACTACAGAAACCGAGAGCATCTAGAAGAAGCTATCCATACCAATTTGCTTGGTATCGATACACTAAGACGAGGCGACATCAATTTCACAAGCAAGGGGCAGCCGATAACAACGCTCAGTAGAAAAGTAGAAGCCAAAACTTGGAAACCGGCACCAAAATCCAAAGGTGTGTCTGACACCGACTCCGAAAAGGCCTAACGAAGTCAAAAGTAATCAGATCGAGCTTCTACTGATCGATATCTAAAGGGGCCAAATTTGTCTATAAATAAGACCCTAGAGGTCTCATTTTGAGGGGACTTTCTCATCCTCCAATCTTGTAATCTTTTTTTTTCTACGGTAAACCTTAATTTCTAAATCGATTTGGGGATTTTATTTAGAAAGTTCTATGTACTCAAAAAAGTGATCAATAAAGAGGGAATCAATACTTGAGATTAATGCCATGACTTTCCTTATCACTTGTGCTACTAATTTTCTTAATGCTTCCTCACGATAAGGCTTCATGCATAAGCTAAATTATCCAAAATACCCTTTTACAAGCCGTTTTGATTTCTAACTTGCATTGCGCTTAGGGAACCCTTATCCCAAGGACATTGTTGGTCTTGAGTCTTATAAGCGTGATGCTAACCTCTTGAAGGAAGAGTAACTAATCTTCAGTATTAAGACCTTGATATCTAGGAAACGTAGGACTAACTTAAGCTTGTAGGGACTAAATAATCCCTTTGGTTACCCTAATTCCATATTCTTAGACATGATTCTGGTGTTAAAGAAAAATATCGTTAACATTTTTTACTCTAGAAGGTGGGCTTGAACCTCCGAATCTTTGATAACCTTACCACATCCCTGGCTGTGTTGTTCCGACCCGTTTTGACTAAGATTGAAAGGAGTAAGACCAAGGAAAACGGGCCTCGATAAGGACCTTCTAAATTTCGATTTTCTATTTAAAGTGCCAGTGATCCAAAGGTTGTATAACCTGAAATCCCCAACCTTTCCATGTATACCATCTTCCCTGTTTCTCATTCCATCCTTTCCTTATATTCCATCATAACGAAATACTACTCGAATCAACTAAAAATGGTTAGGCCGAAAGAGAATTGGGAGCAAGATTCCAACGCATTATCCATTCTAGAAACTGACATACTTTCTAATATCAACTTAGCAAATCTGAATACTGAGGGACCTTCAATTTTAGAAAAAGGAAAAGATAATGAATTGGAAGCATTATACTTGATTTTACAGATTGACGCTACTAGGAAATTTATTGAAGAAAATTCAACCCAAAGAACGTTTGGAATGGAATCATATTAAGCGGAATGAAAAACGATGGCACCTCCCAAATTAAATAGCCGAACTAAATGCCCGTTGAATTTACAGATCAATTTAGTTTCACAAAGAAGCAATCAAACTTCAAAAGAGATTTCCAATGCAGAAGGAGATATAGCCCCATCATTTGACCCAAATGTTGCAGAAGTAGGCAAACCCACAATTCGAAGACAACCTCTAAAACTGAGTTATGTAAAGGGGAATGCCGAAAGGATCAAGGCCCTGGAAAAACTAGTTGAAATAAAGAGCTTGTGGGGGAGATACTCGATCACAAGAGTCTTTGGAAAGTACTGAACCAAATCAAGGAGACGGAGTTAAGTCTCCGAGAAGAAGTGTAGCTACGCAGGAGATTGAAAGGAAAAAAGAAAACCTATTCGACTTCTTCTAAGAAGGGAAGACCTAATCCATTAGATAAAAGTTACAAAGAAAGCCAACACAACAAAGGCAAGGAACAACCTGGAAGCTTAACTATTGAAGGATCTAGCCCCGAAAGATCAAATCGTGGAAACTTGGAAACCAACTTAGGGAACATGGCAGAGAAGACCATCAAAATATATTCGAAAATGAGAGTAAAAGAATCTTGGATCAACACATTAGAGATGATGAAAGAATGACACCCTTTACTGACGAAATAAGGAACACAGTGATACCTTCACAATAAAATCCCCAACCATAAAATACCATGGAACTACTGACCCCTACGAACATCTCATGGCTTTCAATAGCCAAATGGAAATCTATGATTCTTCTAGGGTTGTACGATGTCGATTATTTCCTATAACGCTTCAAGTAACGGCTGCTAAATGGTACCGATAATATCAAAAGAATACCATCTCTATTCCTAGAAGTAGTTCTCTCATGAATGATCAACATAATTCTGTATTTGCAAAGATCCAGCTGTAGGCTACACAATCCTCGCAAATATAAAGCAAAAATAAGGAGAATCTTTGAGTAATTACTTGGAAAGGTTCAAAATCGAGGGCCTAAAAGAAGAAAATGTGAACGATCATGAGAAACTTATCGTTGTCCGTTCAGGTCTAATCAAGAATACCTCATTCTGGAAGGAACTATACATCCGCGATGCCAAAACTTGCAAGAATTTTATCAAGTCGATAAATTCATTTGTATGGACAAATTCAATTGTTCAAAAGTGAACTTCAATAAGAAGAAAAATCTTGATGAAAAGTCTAAATCTCATCCAAACAAGAAAAGAAGGCGCAGAGCCTCCAAGACTAAAACTTCGAACTCTGCTCGCAGAAATTGCTACAACTGTGGATCGAAGGATCATTGTGTTAATCAATGCTGCGAGCCCCGCACATGTCGCGTTTTCCAAATCCCTGGTCATGCAGAATCCTCGTGCCATGAACTTCAGAAGGGCAACTAGGTATCGTATGGAAGTCTAGTAACATTTCTTCTAATTCAAGCAGCACATCAATGCATTTAGAGAATTTCATCTTAACTGAACATGCTTACAATTTTCAATCTTTCAAATGACCATCCTCCCCCCACTTTGAGCTCTGTGCTCATGCGAGTTGTGTGCTCTCACTTAAGCGCTATGTGATCACACAAGCTGGGTGCTCGCACGCGAGCTATATGTTTGTGTTAACAACACGTCTGAACCGAACCGAATGGCCAGGAAGTGGAGTGAGCCGAACCGAACTAGGGAAGAACAACTGAACCGTAGTTGTGCCATTACTACTACGCGACGACTCTTCTGAAGACCAACTCCAATTCGACCGAAACCCGAGATGCAAAGGAAGTCCAAATGAGGGGCTTTGACTCAGGATCCAGTTGGGAACCAATGAGTGAGCTCCATGATTGGACTTTACTGCGGGACATGTGCAAAGGGGTTGTCGATGTCTGTAACTTTAAATCACTATGTGTAGGGAGTACGTGAATGGATGCAGGGCCACAGTGGCCTAGGTACGACTAAAGGGCTATAGACCAATGAAGTGGGGTCATTTGTAAAGATTTGGTCATGACTCCATGTGGTAAGCTTGGTAGTCGCAGTAGTTGTACAAGTTGAACTCCGTCACTACTTCGATGGGTCTAGAGATTGACAGTGGTGGACATCGTAAGCTTTACGCACTGAGTGAGAGATGTGAGGATGGTTGCTATGTTTGATTTGTTTGCCATCATTATGACATGCACACCCCCACCCCGTATTCTTTACACCATCTGTTTAGTAGCACCTCAGAGTATTGTACGGTATGTAGTGCTAACGCTTTGGTTGCAGGTCCAGGTTCAGGTATGGTTTAATATACCTGTTGTTGTTCTGTTTAGCTGCTTATGGCTCATACCAGACTTTTTGTCTGACACATAGTTTTATGTCTCTTCTTATTACTCTGGGTGCTCTCACGAGCAGACTAGAGACATGTTAGCTGGGTATGCACGGGTAGATGATCCGGAGACGAGCAGGAGGCTTCCACGTATGATACATATATATAGTATTCTCCCTGCGTTATTGAAGATCACTGCTTGGGCATTAGTAGTGCATCTTCTACTTTAGCTTTCTTTTGTTTTAGAGACGGTAAATTTGGAAAGTTGTAATAAGTTGTATTTGGATTTCCGCTGCTCTGATGTTGGTGTTGGCTTTAGTTATCAGCTTATGCACTGTCTCACCTGTTTTATGTCAAGTATATTATTATTATATTTTGTTCCATGCGCTGTGAGACATTCTACAAGTTCTTGGTTTGTTTGTTCTCTTCTTTCCTTTTTTGAGCGCACCTTCGGAGGAAATGCCGGCTGGTGCGGGGAGGGCCGTCACATTTGGTATCAGAGCTCTAGGTTGCGTAGTTAACCTAGGGAAGTCACCAGGGAGAGATAATACATATACGAGAGCGCGTATTTTTGATTATTTTGGTTTTCAAAAGCTATATATATACTATTAGTGTAGCTAAGGATGAAGTCGCATTGCACTAGCACCACTATGGAGATGGTTAATCATTTCTCTTTACAGATTGAACGATGAGCCGATACGTAAGAGGTGCTGGTAGAGGAGCCAATAATGGGAATGCTGTTGACATGAGGACGATGTTTACTGACCTCTTGAGGGAGATGCTTAGGGATGTGCAGAGGGCAGCTCCCAATGGTGGTAATGGTGGTGGTCCAATAGTGCAGGCGCCTAGGGCCGACTTCGCCAAGCTGAATAAGGATTATACTAGTCTTGGTGGGAAGCTGTTCCACGGAACGGAGTCGGCTACGGATGTTCAGGATTGGTTGGATAGTTGCGAACGTATCTTCGAGGATTTGGGTATCAAGGATGAGATGAAGAGAAAGCTAGCGTCCCGTCAGCTGCAAGGGCGGGCAATGAATTGGTGGAATGCTATAAAGGCAGCTACACCCAAGGATCAGATTACTTGGGAGCAGTTTAAGGTTCGCTTTAGCGAGAATTTCATTCCAGCTGCTCAGAAGTCAGTGCTGTTTAAGAAATTCTTGGAGCTCAAGCAGAACGGCAGAGCTGTCTCGGAGTATATTGCTGAATTCGACACTCTGTCGAAATATGGGTTATCTCTTATAGATACCGCCGAGAAGAAGAACGAGAAGTTCATAACCGGCTTGGATCAGTACTTAGGGGAAAGGCTTATTAACCACATCAATGAGATGTTTGAATCGATTGTGGGGAAAACATTGAGGTCGGAGAGTCTTTACCCTAAGCCGAAGACTGAGGCTGCATCTGCAGAAGAACCGAAACCGCAAGCAAGCGGTGGAGGCAAGAGTGGTTCTCAGAATAAGAGGAAGCAGAACTAGAATAAGGATGGCCAGAAAAAGAATAAGAAAGAGGTTGAGTGCATCAGCTGTAGTAAGAAGGGCCATTATGCTAGTAATTGCCGGGCCAAGCCAGCAGATAGGAAGTGCTTCAACTGTGGCCAAGTGGGACATCACAAGGATAAGTGTCCGCAACCCCCTAAAGAAAAGTAGATGGTGAAAGCATATGCCCTTAATGCTATTCCTTTCTCGTCGAATGCCCCAACTGCGGCGAAGAAGGGAAAGAATGTTGTTATTCAAGGTATGCTTTCTGTTTATGATGTTCCTGTTAGAGTTTTGTTTGATACCGGAGCTTCCGGTTCTTTCATATCTAGTGACCTGGTAGATAGGTTGGGATTGGAGCCCGAGATTGTCGATAGACCTTTAGTAGTGACAAACCCGATTGGTGGTTCAACTAACCTTAGCATGATTTGTCGTAATGTGGTCTTATCGAGTCATGGATGCATGTTTGTTTGTGATTGCTTTGTTTTGGGCTTTACTGGGTTTGGCACTATTTTGGGAGTCGATTAGCTCCAAAGATACGGGGTGGTGGTAGACTGTGAGGGCTTTTTGGTGACAGCTAGAGCGGATGATGGGCAAAGGGTAGTGTTTAGTGGTCTACCCGATGATGGGGTAGCGGATAGTTTTCTAAATTCTCTCGACATCCCGCATAGTGAGTTGTCAAGGTTGTCCTGGTTGGCCAGTATCCGGATGTCTTCGAGGAAGTGACCGGGCTTCCACCACACCGAGAGATTGAGTTCCGTATTGATTTGGTGAAAGATGCCAGACCTATAGTGATGCCACTTCGTCGTATGGCACCAAGGGAGCAGCGAGAGCTCGGGGTGCAAGTCGGCGATCTTTTGAAGAAGGGATTTATTAGAAGGAGTGTCTCTGAATGGGGAGCACCAGTTGTGTTTGCTACCAAGGCGGATGGTTCCCTTCGTTTGTGTGTAGACTACAGCGAGTTGAATAAAGTAACGAGGAAGAATAAGTAGAGGAACCGCGGATAGATGATTTGTTTGATCAGTTGAGTGGCGCGATAGTATTCTCTCAGTTGGATCTCGCGACAGGCTTTCATCAGCTTAGAGTGGAAGCTGAGAGTATAGCTAAAATGACATTTCGGACGCCGTCTGGGTTTTATGAGTGGTTGGTCATGTCATTCGGACTGACCAATGCCCCAGCATATTTTGTGGATCTTATGAATAGGGTATTCAGAGATCAGTTGAATAAGTTTGTCCTTGTGTTCGTGGATGACATTTTGGTCTATTCGAGGACAGAAGAAGAACACAAGGAACATTTGAGGATAGTGATAGAGGTGTTGAGAAAATACCAATTGAAACCAAATTTTTCTAAGTGTCACTTTTGGAGGAGGGAAGTGAGATTCTTGGGCCATATTGTTTCAGAGAATGGTATTGTCGTGGATCCTGCGAAGGTGGCTACGGTACAAGATTGGTATACGCCCAAGAATGCAACGGACATAAGAAGTTTCTTGGGGTTAGCTGGATATTATCGTAAGTTTATCCAAGACTTCTCCAAGATAGCAGCACCGCTGACCCAGTTGACCAAGAAGGATCAAGCTTTCGTCTGGGACGAAAGGTGTGAGAATGCATTCAAGAGTCTAAAGGACAAGTTGACATGTGCACCAGTGTTATTCATTCCTAAGAGGAATGAAGAGATGACGGTATATACGGATGCATGTGGTACGGGGCTAGGTGCTGTATTGATGCAAGGAGGTAGGGATGTAGCTTATGCAAGTCGGCAATTGAAACCGCATGAGAGAAGATACCCTACCCATGATTTAGAATTAGCAGCAATCGTGTTTGCACTGAAGATGTGGAGACATTATCTCTTGGGAGAAAGATTCGAGTTGTTTACCGATCATAAATCGTTAAAGTATCTCTTCTCTCAGAAAGATCTAAACCTCCGGCTGCAAAGGTGGTTAGAATTCTTAGCTTCCTTTGATTTCGACATCGCATATACACCGGGAAAGGGCAATGCGGTGGCTGATGCATTGATTAGAAGACATGCCAATTTAGGGGCTATGTTTCTTGAATGGAAGCAACTGGAGTACGTCGCTGGGTATGATTTCAGACCAAAGTGCGAATTGGATCCAGAAATGTTAGCAAGTTTGACGATCAGACCCACTTTGATTGAGCGGATCGGCTCTAGTCAGAGGGACGATTCTAACCTATTGGAAATCATCTCCAAGTTAGAGATGGGTATCGATGAGGAGATGAATAAGTATGGGCTTGATCGAGATGGATGACTTAGAAAGAATGGAAGACTTGTTGTACCCAATGTCAACGGATTGAGAGATGAAGTGCTTAGAGAGTGTCATCACTCAAAACTGACTATACACCCCGGTGGTAACAAAATGTGTCGAGATATGAAGCAGACCTACTACTGGGAAGGGATGAAAAGAGACATTGGGAAGTTTATATCCAAATGCATGAATTGCCAGCTAGTTAAAGCTGAGCAAAAGAAACCTAGTGGTTTGCTAGAACCATTAGAAATTCCAGAATGGAAATGGGAACAAGTGTCAATGGATTTCATTATTGGGTTACCAAGGACTAGATTGGGCCATGATAACATTTGGGTGATTGTGGACCGATTGACCAAGAGTGCAAGGTTTATACCCGTCAAGTCAAGCAGGACGGTAGCTAAGTTAGCGGAACTGTATATAAAGTGGGTAGTGAGATTTCATGGAATACCCAAAGGCATTGTGAGTGACCGGGATCCGTTGTTCACTAGTGGATTTTGGAAGAGCTTACAAGAGGCGTTAGGATCAGAATTACATCTCAGTACCACGTATCATCCTCAAACCGATGGTCAAACAGAGAGGGTGAATCGTATATTAGAAGATCTCTTAAGAGCCTGTGTATTGGATTTTGGTGGATCATGGGATGACCATTTGCATCTAGTAGAGTTTGCATATAATAATAGCTGTCAGTCCAGTATTGGTATGGCTCCGTTTGAAGCTTTGTACGGAAGACCGTGCAACTCACCGTCATGTTTGTTAGAAACTGGTGAGAAGTTTGTGCTTGGACCGGATGTGATAAGAGAAACATCAGACAAGATTAAGGTTATCCAACAGCGAATGAAGGCTGCCCAAGATAGGCAGAAGAGTTATGCCAATAAGAGGAGAAGAGATTTAAAGTTCTCCATTGGCGACTTGGTGTTTGTCAAGATTTCTCCGTTGAAGAGCGTGATACGATTTGGCAGGAGAGGAAAGTTAGCACCAAGATTCGTTGGTCCATTCCCAGTTCTTGAGCAAATTGGGAATTTGGCATATAAAGTTGAATTACCAGAGAAGATGGCAGGAGTTCACAATGTATTTCATGTTTCCCAGTTAAGGAAATTCGTACACGGCCCAGGTGTGACTATTTCACCTGATCAGTTGGATGATGTCGAAGTTGAACCCGAGGCGGTTGAGAACCGCAGGCCTATGCGTATTGTTGGGAACGATACGAAGCAGCTTCGAAGGAAGGCGGTGAAATTAGTCAAAGTTCAGCGGAGCGAGAATGAGAATGACTGTACTTGTGAGACAGAGGAGAGCATTAGGAAGATGTATCCAGAACTCTTCGCCTGGTAAGATTTCAAATTCGATTTAGTCTTTCTGCATGCTAGGATAGGTTTGCTTTGTTTGTTTTGCATGGTTGATTGTTGTATATGATTGGTAGGCATGCAGGGTCCTTTGTATGTTATGGGTTAAGGAATTTCGGGGACGAAATTTCTTAAGGGGGTAAGAATGTAACAACCCGCATTCTACGCATCGCAGGATCGTAGATCATTTATTTCTTTCACATATGAAGTCGTGTGGCCATGTAACTTTGGGAGACGACTATTGGGGTCATTTCCCACATTCATGATTTTTGCCGATTTTTAAATGACCATTTTGCCCCTAACTAGTACTGTTTTGGCCATAACTTTTGATTGGAAAGGAATTTGGACCTGAAACCACTTTCATTATATTCGTTTGATGGTTTACAATTCCGTAGAGTGGTCACATTAGCCAAACAGACTCACCGTTTGGGAGATATGGCTGAAACAAGTTTCAGATAGTGAAAAACAGCTTAATTGGGCTTAACTGGGTGATTAACAACTAGGCCCAATGGGGGATTTCAGGATTAGGGTTATAAGGAGGCCGAAATCAGTTAGAGAACGATCTTATCTTCATTTTTCAGCCGCCACTTTCATTCTTGAACCCTAACAATGGCCGTCAACATCTAGAAACATCCCCAAATCACTTTCTAATAAGGGATTAAGCTTAGCAACATCAAATCAAGGAGAAATAGCATCAAATCAGTATTAGAGCTGCTGTTAGACACCAGTATTCGCCCAAATCAGCGAGGTTTCAGTTCTGAGAATTTTATTTGTGGCCAAGGTGAGTGATTTGCATAGTCTTGCACTAATTACGGTTAATTAAGGGTAATTAGTGAAGATTAGCGAATTTATACATTAATAAATTCTGGAAAAATATTTATAAATTCTTAAATAAAGTTTTAGACCTCTGTTAGAGATTGGGTTTGATTTGGTTAAGTTTTGCTAATCATGTCATTAGTTTTACTTAAACATGCTTAAGGGAAAATATGGGGTTTTGGCTATATTTGATCCGTTTTACATGTTATGGTTGATGTTTTGGTGTTTATGGTCACTTGTATTTGTTGATATGACTATATGACTTGTTTTGTGATTGATTAGTATAGTTAGATTGGTCGAAAACGTCGTCGAATGGCGTAAACAAGTTAGTGGAAAAAGTTGTAGAAAGTTGTGCAGGGTTTCGGATCGGATCGGGTATGGGCTCGGATCGGATAGGAGAGCTGGGCAAGGAATCCGAACCGAACTGAAGTCTGGCACAAAGGAAGTTTGGCAGGAAGGAAGGCCATTGCTTAGAGTTGGAGTTGGACAGAGGATCGGATCGGAGCTAGGGAGCTGATCGGATCGGAGCAGGCAAGTGAGCGGATCGGATCGGAGCAGGCAAGCGAGCGGGATCGGATCGGAGCAGGCAAGCTGTAGCAGGAGGGACGAACCGAACCGAATGGAGTGTGGCACCCGAACCGAACCGGATGAGGACAACCTAACCGAACCGAGGTTGGAGCAATCAAACACGTCCGAAACGAACCGAATGGCCAGGAAGTGGAGTGAGCTGAACCGAACTAGGGAAGAACAACTGAACCGTACAAGTGCCATTACTACTACACGACGACTCTTATGAAGACCAACTCCAATTCGAACGAAACCCGAGATGCAAAGGAAGTCCAAATGAGGGGCTTTGACTCAGGATCCGGTTGGGAACCAATGAGTGAGCTCCATGATTGGACTTTGCTGCGGGACGTATGCAAAGGGGTTGTCGATGTCTGTAACTTTAAATCACTATGTATAGGGAGTACGTGAACGGATTCAGGGCCACAGTGGCCTAGGTACGACTAAAGGGCTATAGACCAATGAAGTGGGGTCATTTGTAAAGATTTGGTCATGACTCCATGTGGTAAGCTTGGTAGTAGCAGTAGTTGTACAAGTTAAACTCCGTCACTACTTCGATGGGTCTAGTGATTGACGGTGGTGGACATTGTAAGCTTTACGCACTGAGTGAGAGATGTGAGGATGGTTGCTATGTTTGATTTGTTTGCCATCATTATGACATGCACACCCCCACCCCCGTATTCTTTACACCATATGTTTAGTGGCACCTTAGAGTATTGTGTGATATATAGTGCTAACTCTTTGGTTGCAGGTTCAGGTATGGTTTAGTATACCTGTTGTTGTTCTGTTTATCTGCTTATCGCTCATACCAGACTTTTTATCTGACCCAGAGTTTTATGTCTCTTCTTATTACTCTGGGTGCTCTCACGAGCAGACTAGAGACAGGTTAGTTGGGTATGCACAGGTAGATGATCCGGAGACGAGTAGGAGGCTTTTATGTATGATACATATATATAGTATTCTCCCTGCGTTGTTGAAGATCACTGCTTGGGCATTAGTAGTGCATCTTCTACTTTAGCTTTCTTTTGTTTTAGAGACAGTAAATTTGGAAAGTTATAATAAGCTGTATTTGGATTTCCGCTGCTCTGATGTTGATGTTGGTTTTAGTTATCAGCTTATGCACTGTCTCACCTGTTTTATGTCAAGTATATTATTATTATATTTTGTTCCATGCGCTGTGAGACATTCTACAGGTTCTTGGTTAGTTTGTTCTCTTCTTTCCTTTCTTTGGCGACTGTTTCGTGCTAGTCGGGCATGTGTACAGCGCACCTTCGAAGGAAATGTCGGCTGGTGCGGGGCGGGCCATCACAGTCATAGTGCTCGTCGACTTATGTGATACTTCCACCTCGATCCAGCCCACGAAAGTCCTTGGTTGTGTTAGTTATCAAGTCGTAAGCTTAGAACAGGTTCCCTCCATGTGTTTCACTCCATTAGGTTCATTATGAAAGAGTTAAGTCACATATAGCAAGGTCGAAAGGGGAAACCCTTTGGTTCCACCTAAAGTCTTTCCTCCTCTGAGTTGATTGTGATTAACCCTTTCACGAAGAAGGTTAACGTTAACTCCCTATTCAATCATGATAAACACAATATGATTATCAAATCGAGAAATATTTAAGTCCCGAACTTCTCCTTTTTATTTATTTCAAGTATATTACAAGAATTGAAAAAAAAAATCCCCAATTTGATTGAGAAATTAGGGTTTGCTCTTGAAGAAAAGAATATAAGATTGTGGAATGAGAATTCGGCCCCTAAAATGTGACCGCTCGGGTCTTATTTATAAAAAATTTGGGCCCCATCTGTCATTGGCTTAATAGTACCCCCTATGGTCGCAATAGCATGGTGTCGGCTGCCTCACGCCTTTCAGTTTCTATGATAGGGGTTTCAACCGTCTTTCTTTGCACTTATTGTTGTTTCCGAGACCAATTTGGCTTTCTGTGTGTTGGCCTTGGCTTTCGGAAGATTGGTCCCGGTTTTAGGAGCTTCTCTTTGATGTTGCTTATACCTTTCATATCGATACAAAGCCAGTTGGTATGGATAGCTTTAAAAATGACTTTCGGCTTTTGAGAGCAAGCTCCGGTAGCCGGCAAGCTTTAGATTCGCTTGTAGGCGTTCGGGGTATCCTTCTGGTGTTTCTGCTCCTTCTTCTTTTGATATCTTTACCACTTTCATATTGACACTAAGTTAATTAGTGCCGATATCCCTTTCTCCATTCTTTTATTGGCTTGGTGCTTCTTACCATGACTTTGGTTTTGGGTTGTAAGCTTTCATCCTCTCTTTCTTATTTGCTTCCGGCTCTAAGTGATTTGCCTTCAGAATTGAGCTCATGTTAGGTGCTTTCGGAGTTGTTGCTGCTTTGCCACTATCTCCTTTCGTATCAGCACTGGGCATCCCTCTTCTTATGTTGATGCCGATAGCTTGTTATCCCAGCCATCACCTTCGTGCTTTCGGTTTTTAGTCTACTGTCAGGTTCGTGCTTTCGGATCACTCTTCTATGCTGGTTGCAGTTTGATACCCTTTCACCGTCACCCCCCCCCCAAGTGAAGGGGTATTTCTGACTTTCGAAGTTAACCCTTCCTTTTCAACTTGCGACGTTTCTCTTGAGCCTTTACCTGTATTTTATTCCTGCATAAATTTCAACAACTAACACTTTACATTAGTATTTTAATCTTAATATACTTTCTCCAGTTATTTCAACCATATCATATTAAGCATTGCTCGGTCTTAAGCCCAAGAGCATGTTAAGCCTATCATTAAAGCTTCACAGCTATTAATGTTTTATACCTTACCAGAAGGATAATGAAATAGGCCTAGAAAATTTCCTGGCTACTAAATGTGAATAAACTTTATCTTTATTATTAAACCCTAGATGTTAATAATAGAATACTGGAATCCTTTTTTTGGACATAAAAGAAGTCCCGAGCCAACCCAAATTCAGATATTAAATATTGAAGGCCAGAATTCTATTTCTATTATTTATGGAAATTTCGAACCAACCCAGATTTGGGTGTAGAAGAAAGACCAGAAATTCACTCTTGATATTAATGGAGGTCCCAAACCAATCCCAGATTCGGGTATTAGAGATAGACGACCAGAAACCCACTTTGGGTACTGAGCAGAAGTCTCGAACCAACCCAGATTCGGGCATTGAATCATAGAAAGCTAGAATTCCATTTCTGGTATTAAGTGGAAGTCCCGAACCAACCCAGATTCGGGTATTAAGGATATAAGACCAGAAGTTCACTTCTGGTATTAAGTAGAAGTCCCAAACCAACCTAGATTCAGGTATTAAGGATATAAGACAAGAAGTCCACTTCTGGTATTAAGCAGAAGTCCTGAACCAACCCAAATTCGGGTATTAAAGATATAAGACTAGAAATCATCTTCTGGTATTAAGTATAAGTCCCTATTAAGGATATAAGACCAGAAATTCACTTCTTCTATTAAGTAGATGTCCTGAACCAACCCAGATTCGGCTATTAGTGCCATCTCTAGGCTTGCTCTTTAGGGATGAAGTAGTTTATGCATTGTTCCCCTCTTGAGGGATGGTTGTGTAAACAAAGGCGATTGCGTGCTTAGGATGCTCCTCCAGAGCTTTTATTCCCATTCTTTGGTATTAGATGTAAGCAGAGGATGTATGTGCTCACTGGGCCACTCTCCGGGCCTTTATTTAGCAAAGAAGAGGATGGACGTGCTTTGTTAGCCACTCTCCAGGCTTTAGATTGTTAAGGTAGATGATGTATGTGCCTTATTAGACACTCTTTGGGATTTTGCTCCCTTCTGCGGAAGGAGACATAAGTAGAGGTAGTGCATGCTCTTCTGCGAGCAGAGGCAAGATGTACTTAGTCGAAGAAGAGGAAGGGCGTGCTCTTCTGTGAGCAGAGGAAGAGCGTGCTTATTCATTCCCTTCTACGGGATATGAGAAATTTAAGCAGGGGTAGGACATGTTCTTCTGTGAGCAAAAGTGGGACGTGATTAGTTCATAGCAGAGGCAGGGCATACTCTTTTACGAGCAGTTGTAGGGCGTGTTAATTAGATGCTCCGTCTCAACCATCTATGGCGTGGATTGGAGGCTTACACTTTTGATGCTTTAATCGTTCCTTTCTGACTTGGGCAATGCTAAAGGCTTACACTCCACCATCCTTCTAAAGGTGCCTTGCCCTGGCCATCTTAGCGGTGACAAGGGTTTTTGACCATTGTAGGTTGGTTCACCGTTTTTTGGGTAGTTCAAAATTTTGAAAGGATTTCTGTACCCTTGTTTGTGCAAGTATTCTTGAAGAAAACCTTTATTTATTCTCTTATTGCCAAAAATTATGGTCTTAGATGTTACAAATTCCATGTTTTAGGTATGAGATTACCATAAGGTTTGCAGAGCCGATACGGCTTAGGTATGATTTCTTAATGATGAATGATTAAGATTCCTTTCCAGCTTGGGCCAAGCGGATCGTTTGATGGATTCTTTGTGTTGGTCATTACCCTATGTAAGACCAAGTCTCTTATAGTGAAGGCTCCTGTTTTAACCCTCGAGTTGTAGTACTTAGTAATCTTCCTTTGATACTCAGCCATTCTAACGGTGGCCTCATCCCTCAACCCTTGGATTAGGTCCAAGGATTCCTTTCTTAATTCTTGATTAGGATCAAAAGCGTAGACCACTCTTCTGTGTGAGGGGAACTCAACCTTGAACTCAACCTTGACTGGAAGCATAACTTCACATCCATATGTCTGGGTGTACGAAGTATGTCCCATTGTGTTTTGGTGGAAGTTCTATATGCCCAGAGCACTAAGGGTAATTCATCTGTCCAATTTCCTTTGGCTTGGTTCAATGTTTTCTTTAGAATCGTCTTTATGGTGGTTGACAGCAAAATATGTCGTAAACACCCGAGATTCTTAATTACTTAAGAATTATGGTTTCACGTGGAAATGTAAGTGCAAAAAGCAATAAATGGAACAAGAGATTTATAGTGGTTCGGTCCCGAGAGAGGCTTATGTCAACTCTGGAAGAGTCGTTGGAATATTATTGATAAAAAGAGTTACAGGTTTGAGACTATCACATGACATCCTTTTACATACATTTCTAAGTAACATGAGGTCATAGTTGCCATATATAAATATTAGGAAAAATATTCGATACGTCTACGTTCGTGATTGCTTAGAGCCCCTTTTCCATTAATAGGTACCCCCAACGCATCGACCACATGGCCTTTCCCATAGGAACATCCACAATGGGTCCAGTGGCAGTTTCATAAGCTACATTTCAATTCGATGACCCAACAACTTCAAGGTACACTCTTACACTTTTTGCTTCTTCCTCCTTAAAGCACGGATGCCTTAAAGAGGTCACTTGGAGCTCTCAAGAGATGTTAAATCAACTAAATCCAACCCCTTTGAAGTGTGCGCTTACCGGGGGGTATTTATAAGTGGAGTGGTTAGGCAGGAGTTGGTAGGAGTAGGGGACCACATCAGAAATCTAGGATACCATAGTGCAGGCCACCAAAAGTTCGGACCCCCTTGCTTATCCCCAGGAACTCTTACCCATTAGTATGGTATGAAATTCGTGCCTTAAGGGGTACAATTGATGCCGGTTTGAGTTTTACGGAATCGAGGTTAGCAAGTCTCGAGGCGTCTTGGGGTTCGAGGCATTGGTTTAGCAATGTTTTGAGGAGTGGCGAGGTTCCTATCTGCATGACCACTTCTCGGCTTATTTCCTTAATTCCTTGGCGACACTCCCGGCTTTAACATCACGCAATATGTTGAGTCGAGCATGTCTTGCATACTTTTGGGAACCGAACCAAAAGGCTGGTTAACATTTGGCCCCTAAAGTACATCTTGTCTTGACATGATGTGCTTTGTGTTGGTTGAGGTGATTGTTGGATCGTCAATTTTCCTGAAAACTCTTGAAAATAGATGTTAGTTGTTGAGTTTGCGTATGTTGTAAAAGTTAAAGAGTCGTCACTGGTATGATGTCGTGTTTACATCGTCATGTGCACACATTATATCGAATTAGCGTCCATGTAATTATATGTGTTATACGTACACGGGGATTCGTGCATTTACACATTCATATACTATTTTCTTTTCCTTCACTTTTTTTCCGAGTTCGGACCTCGTTTGGGGGTATAAGGACTTCGTACCCCAAATGTGGATATGAGATTTCGTATCCCGACGGGGTACGAAATTTCGTACCCCGCTGAGGTACGAAATCTCGTGCTCCGCTAAGGAACACGAAGGGACGGGGATCTTCTGTAAATAGGATCTACTCCCCCACTTTCTTCCTTCTTCTTGCTTTTTTCTACTTGCGATTTGCATACGACTCTCAAGGTCCGAGAACCCCATTTTGACATTGAAGGTGGGTTCGAAAGTAACCCTCGAGCTTGACCATGGTGCCTGAGCTTCGGGCCGAATCTTAATTCAAGGTCGGGACCGAGTTTCGGGCTTTCTCGCTATTACGAGCTCAATAACAGGGAGAGGAGGTTACGTTGAGAGGAAAATTGGAGAGGATAGGAGAATGGGGGAGTTGATGGCTCGAGGGGGTACCCGGTGATGGAGAAGCGGCCGTTGTTGGGAATGGTGAAAGAGAAGCTCGTATCCCCCAGCTCTGAAGTGCTAAATTCCGTGCCTGCCGAGGGTACGAAATTTCATACCCCATTTTCTTGGGGGTACGGGACCTCATACCCTTTGTTGGGGTATGAACTTTGCACCCCGTAGGGTACAAGGTTTGTACCTCCCGGGGTACGAAATTTTGTACCTGTATGGGGTTACTTAGTCTCCCAGTTTTCCTGGGAACGTCACCCTTTGCCAACACGTTGAGTATCTCTCTTGAGATTTTGAGCTTTCGACTGTCCGCATCTGTTTCATATCGTCTTTGTGTCACTTGTGTGACTGATCTAATGCATATGTTGATGGCCACACGGCTGATGACTTGAGCGTACACATAGGATTAGAGCATATACTTGAATTATGACTGAATTATCGAACTATAGGATCTCTCTCGCAGATTTTAATTGTGACATAATTGCGAGTTGGTGCGAATACAGAAGCGTAAGTTCGTTATGACGACGGTTATAGTCTCAAAGAATTGTGGTTGTCATCACGCCCCATGTTTTTAACTTGTAAACTACATTACCCTGACACTGCATTGCACTGCACGCACATGCTAGTTCACACCAATACAAGGGATATAGGTTATTCAGCTACGATGTCTAATGCTAATGTGTTAAAGTATAGCTTACAATGAGGACAAGTTCTATGACTGAACAGACTTCGGAAGCTGAGACTTCTTTTCCTTCATCGCATACATCCAACTCAACTGGCAATGCTAGCTCAACGGGCAACGAGTTTGAGACTTCCGGGAGGTCCACTCCTACTCAAACGACAAGTTTGCTAGTAGAATCTGATCACGGGGAGCAACCAGGGAGGCAACACTCTCCGTTCGGGCATGAGGAGGTAGAGAATGTAGATATTGTCGAGAGATGTGCACTGGTGGCGCCAGATACATTGGCAGACGTGGTTATCCTTGAAAATCCGTTGGATTCGGTGTCATGTCGTATAGATGCGGTAGCGGTAAGGCGCATGGCCTTGCAGTTTTATATTTTCGAAGGAGAGGCTGTCTCGCGAGTAGACGATGGTAAGGCCCATGCACTTCCGGAGGGTTATACCGCCTGGAATAGGAAGGTTTGACTCACCGGGTGCATGCCCCCAGCTAGTCGCTTTATTCAGGATATGTTGTACTACTTTTGTCTTGCACCATCGCAGCTTCATTCAAACACGCATGCTTCCCTCTTAGGTACTTATATACTCTACAGTGAGTATCTGCAGTTAGAACCCACCAGAGAGGACATTCGGTACTTGTTTCAGTTAAAGTGGAGAGTTAACATCTCGCCATCTCAGTATTTTCTAGAGGTTTTCGCCCACTACTAAGTTTTTTGTCAGGACGTGGACTAAGCTCTCCGTATTCAGGCATGACTGGTTCTTTGTGCACTGCCCTCCTGGATTTGCGAGGAGATGGTTAGAAGGAAGTAAGCCTTCTTACTCGAGCTTTGTGTTTCTTTAAAATTCGTGGATCTGGTAACTTATATTTGTCTTCGTTTCCGCACGATAGGAAATCCTGAGGCACCTACAAATGTTGAGTACCAACGGGGTCTTGAAGCTTTATTGACGATACCGGTTGAAGAACATTCTACCGAGGACGTTCTAAGTCAAGATCGCCCCCGCCGAGCAGGACTACTCCCTGGCGATCGAGCCGTAATTAGACCCACCGTGGCTGGTGGCAGAGTGGCACCGGATGCCGGAAAAAAGGTGAGCTCTTCGAGTCGGAAGAGGAAGATGCCCCCTACCGGGTAAAAACCATGCAAGGATGCTAAGATTCATGAGGGAACCGATGGGGGTGAGATTGGCGGCGAGGAGGTAGTAGTTGGGGATAAGGGTCTATTGAACGCCCCTGTTCTGCCTTCGACAGACGAGACGGGGTAGAAGCGTCGACAAGGCCGCAGTCTTCGGCGACTCCTTCGAAGATCACCATATCACTCGAGAGAGAGGGCCAGTTTGATGATCTTAATAAACTCCCTCTAGACTTGTCTCCTTGGCTTGGTATGACAAGTATGTAAGAGCTAGCTTTAGCTATGGAGGAGTTCACTCCTTTGGGTGGACCACGATCTGGTTTGTTCAGAGAACACTTAGGACATACATTCATAAACATCGCATAACACATTGTTTTCTCATATGTGCAAAGTATTTGAATTTGAGCTATTTCTTTGGAAGGTGATATGGCAAGAGGACGTGGAGGACGAGGCTATGGGCACAGAGGTCGCTGAATCCCTAGGAACACTTTTCTTGACAACTTTAGGAGAGGGACTAGCCTGTTTAGTGACTCTCCACCTCCGTAGGATCGCGGCAGTGGGCATCTCCATAGAGACCAATCTCGGCGATCTCCCACTCCTCCTCATATCCGATCATTTGGGAAAGATTCCCGATTTGACGTAGCGGATTCTCGACACTCTTCGTTTCTAGCTCCTCCTTATACTGCAGCTTTGGCTCCCACTTCTAAGCCTAGAGAAAAGGAGCATGAGACCCATCACTCGAAGAAGAAAGAACCAACGACAAAGAAGAAGCAGAATTTTGTGGTGCTTGAACCAGAGAGCTTTCTGTTGAGGAGAAGAAAACATTGCTAAAGCAGAAATTCCCCCACCATTACTTCGATGAACTGGTCTTCCTGCCTGATATCAACCCGATTCCTTGGGGAGATACTGAAGAGGTATGGATGCAGGTGAGGGCCGCATACTTCCAGGCCAAAGAACTTACCAACTATTCCTTTCACCTTTCGGAACTAATCAGAAGGAAGAATTTGGAGATCCAGAACCAGGGGTTGGCCATGGACGCCGAACGGACCACCAACCGTAATTTGGAGAATGAGATAGGTATGTCCGCTTCCTGTAATGTAAGTACTTATTTGTTCGCGTTCGTACATTCCAGTGTTAACTTTTTATCTTTGTCATCCCAGTGGAGTTGAAGGAGGCGCATGAGAGGCTAAAGAAGGAGGCGGAGCATGCCAGTTCAAATTTCAAGGATACCACGGCCTCGCTGAAGACTGAGAACATGACCTTAAAAAGGGACAAGGCCGAGCTGGAGAAAGCGAATGCTGACTGGAAAAGGACAATGAATGAGTATCACGGTTTAAGGACGATAATGAATCCCTGGGGGAGGAGAATGAGAGGTTGAGAGCTGAGAATGCAGGGATTCAAAGGCTTCGGGATGAGGTTGCTAAGTTGAAAAAGCAGCTAGAGGTGGCTACAAAAGAGAAGGAAGAGACCGAGGCCAGTAGTAAGGATGTATTGGGTTCAGAGGACAGGGTAAAGGCTGAGCATCTGAGGGAGGTGGAACAATTGAGAGAGGAGATCGAGGATGCTGAGGTTTGGGTGGAGGCTTCCTTAGAGGAACATATTCGAAACATGTACGTCAAAGTCCTAAGGTTCCATAGACTCTCGTGGGTTGAAGATTAATCTCGAGTGTTGGCCCAAACATGGAAGAGAATAGTGCCGTATGAGGCTTGGCTACGTCAGGTGGATGTGGGAACTTTAAATGAGCACCAACTGATGACAGAGTTCTTGAATGACGAGGAGCACAACAAACTGGAAGAGGGGAGGAGATTGCTATAGGAGGATGCGGAAAACAAGAGATTGGCGAAGCATGCTGCCGAAATGGGAAAGTTTGTCCCTACGGAGAGCGTGGTCGTCACCGAGACCTTTGTAGAAGGAAGCTCCTATCAACCCCCAGTCATTGAACCCACCATTACCAGCACTCCCACTGTTCTAGTCCTGACCACAGTCGAATACGATCCGGAGCACCCGGGATTGGGAGTGACTAGATCTTCCTTGACTATCACAATGTGCACACTCCCTATCACACCTGCACCGCTCCTTTCCGGAGGTAAATTTTCGTTACAACGAATACCCGAAGATGATGTGATTACCAAATTTACGGACTAAAAGGTTGTGTTTTTACCGTGCAGCCCATGCAGAACCCACTATAACACCTAGCCTTACCTCCATGCTCCTAGAAATAATGGAATCTGGGTTAGGATTGCAAGGGATGCAATTTGGAGAGAAAGGTGTTCAGTTGGACACTTTCTCAAATGTCGAGCTAGGGTCCAGTATTTATAGGAATCTCATAGAGGAAGGAGAGGTTGTGGACGGCCAGAGTGCTCTTGCGATGGATCCAGTAGAGGCTGATGTGCCCTCAATGCAAGCCATGATGGAGGCCCAAAAGTCACAAATGGTGGCGAAATCTGGAGAACTGGCAAAGAAGAGGAGGCAGGACAAGGCTATCAAACAAGAGGCTCAAGAGAAGCCCACGCAGGATGCTGAGGAGAGGGTTGCTGCTGCAGTTGAGAAGCGGAAGGCCGACGCTGAGACAGAGTAAGAAAGGGCTGCCAAAGAGGCCTTGAAAAAGAGAGCCGCTGATGAGGCTGAGAGGGAGAAGGTTGCCGCGGGGCTAAAAAGAAAGAGGCTGATGATGCCAAGCAGAGAGCAGCAGTGACTTATGAGAAGCTCAAGGACGACGACATTTTGAAGCTTAAATCCAAGAAGCTAGCTGAACGGAAATTTGCCAAAGAGGCTAAGAAGAAAGCGGAGCTAAAGGCCAAGAATGTTTAAGGATTGGGTGATATCGTTCTTGCCCTTGCTTCTGGTGCTGCTTCCAAGCCATTGTAGTGCATGAAACCTACCGAGATTACAGAGATCACAAGTGGTGATGATGAAGGCGGAAGGCGCATCTCGATTTCTCATGAGTCGGTAACCCCTCCGAAGGGTGGAGGAGGGAGAAGCGGCGACGGTTCTGGAAGAAAGCGGTCCACTTCTGGTGACCCACTAAGTGTCAAATCTGTCTAAAAGAAGAAGCATGAGTAGCATTAGCAATTATTATAGCTATTACCGATATTTTGGTTATGTAGGCGATATTATACGCAAGTACGACCCTCGCTTTTGGTTTTTAAAGGCCTTAGGTGGTTCTCATGTACACCCAGTCATTAGAAATGAAAAATATTAGACATGTAATTTGTTTTTGTGTGTGTGAAAGGAAATATTAGTAATTAGAAATTATATTTCATGTTAAGTGTTCGAATGTTCTTCTCATGCTTTCTAGCGTCATGTACTTGCACAAGCGTACTTACTGTTACACTCACAGAAATGTGATCAGGGATCTCGCTTTGCGGAATTTCCAGTTGCGTGGAGATCGAGCGTTGGTTCCGTTTGTTGGGTTTCCATTGTTCAGGAGACTCGATAGAAGTGGAATCCATGCCAGGAGCCTTCTGCCTTGGACTACTCGGAGTTAGTTCCAAGTAGGGTGAAGGCATGGACGTTGCGATTCATTCGACTTTTGACTCTCTTGTCATTCATTTGGGCTTAGAGCATGGAGGCGTCATTTATTCACCTAAGGGTGCCCAGATCCAAACCCGAAGGTTGGATTATGGCCGATGGGCTGCCTCCAAGCCTTAGGGCTTAGGAGCGGGAACGATTTAAGCTCGGTCTTGATTTTGGGCGGAGATTCGACAAGTACCCGGATCCTGACCCGAGGGGTCGGATGGAGCCGTGCGAGTAGTTAGTGTCGCACTAGGTTGGCTAGTGGGCTGCCCCTAAGTGCGGGGACTTGGGAGAGGAACACTCGGTCTTGGTGCTGGGCCGAGGTTCAAGTGGGGTTGTTATACACAGTAAAGTCGAGGGCCGGGGACTCGAGTAGCGGCGTCGGCTCTCACGCTCGAGGTGCCGACTCGTGCCATTGGTGTTCGTCCTCGATGTTGGTTCGAGGCTTGGATGGCAGCATCGGCTCCCGTTCCCGGGGTGCCGATGCAGCGATCGAGTGTTTGTGTCTGCAAGTCAGTGGCGATGGTTAATCAAACATATATTGCATGAAGTAAATATGAAGAGGACGCAGGAAATTGAACATCATTTATATAGATAACTTTGGAAATAGCAACCTTTACAATGCCTTAAATTTCAAGAAAACAAAACATCATTGGAAAGCATAAACAACTGTACAATAAGTTATGTAAAGTAGCAGCGGATATGTTCGTTGTTCCATACCCTTGGGAGTTCGGCCCCATCTACGATTGCTAGCTTGAAAGTTCCATCTCTGAGCTTACGTTGTATGACGTACGGCCCTTCCCAGCAAGGACTGAGGCTTGTCGATGGGGGAAAGACCCGTTTCAGCATGAGGTCGCCGACATTGAGATCCTTATGGTGGACTCTGGAGTTGAAGTATCGGGCTACTCGTTGTCGCAGAGCGGCAACTCTGAGCTCTGCTTCTCTCCTCTTTTCCTTGAGTAAATCGAGTGACTCCAGAAGAAAATCTTGATTGGTTTTCGGATCATATAAGGTAAAATCGATGAGATTGAAGCTTTAACTCAATGGGGATGACAACTTCAGATCCATAGGCAAGGGCGAATGGAGTGTGGTCGGTTGTTAACTTATGGGTGGTCCGGTAGGCGCATAGGGAAAGAGAGAGTTCGTATTCCCATAAGCCTTCGGCTTTTTCCAGACGCTTCTTGATGATGGATTTAATCACTTTATTAACAGCCTCGACTTGCCCATTGGCTTGAGGATGAGCTACTGCTGAGAACCTCTTTTCGATGTTGTGCCGCTGAAAGAAAGTTTTGAATTCCGTGCTCTCAAATTGGGTTCCATTACCCAAAATGATGGGCCGAGGGACTCCATAACGGGTGATGATATTGCGGACGACGAAATTAATTATCTTCTTGGTGGTGATCGTGGTGAGAGCTTCAGCTTCTGCCCATTTGGTGAAGTAATCAACTAGGACGATGGCACAACGTGCCCCACCTCTAGGCGTTGGAAGAGTCCCAATAATGTCTACTCCGCACATGGCAAACGGCCAAGGACTGACCATTTACATCAGTTCGGTAGGCGGGGCTCTTGGAATCTTTGAGAAGCGCTAGCATTTGTCGGACTTGCAAGCATAGTCAGCGACATCTTGATCAACCGTGGGCCAAAAGTAGCCATGCCTGATGATTTTTCTTGCTAAGGTTTGCCTTCCGGTGTGGTCTCCACACTCTCCTTCGTGCATGTCTGTTAGCACACGGTTGGCGTCGTCGTGGGTTACACATCGAAGTAGCGAGACAGAGAAGCCTCTACGGTAAAAAGCACTCCATCCAAAATGATGTAGCGAGATGATTGGCGAATGAGCGCCCGTCTTTCTTTGTACCATCCCGGGAGGATCCCGCGTAGCAAATATTTCTTGATCAGTGTCATCCAAGATTTGGATTTGGTCTCGGTGTCCATGACCGAATTATTCTGCATCTGGCTAAAGCTTGGTGAATCGAGCACTTCGACTAGTAAAGCCTATAAGCTGGGCATGCTCGGTGCTTGCTAACTTAGTCAACGAGTCTGCTTTTTCATTATGTTCTCGGGGGATACATAAGATGACAAAATGGTAGAAATTGGTGAGCAATTCCTGAACCTGGACAAGATAGGGAGCGAGTCGTGCCCCTTTGTCCTGGTATTCCCCTTATACCTGGCGCATGATGAGCTATGAGTCAGAGAAGATCTTGATAGCCTTTGGGTTATGTTCAAGTGTGATTCTACGTCCGATTATTAAGGCCTCATATTATGCGTCGTTGTTGGTAGCATGGAAGTTGAGCTTCAAAGCGTAGCATATTGGACGATCCTCTGGAGTGACGAGCACGAATCTAGCTCTAGAACATTTATTATTGGAAGACCTATCTACAAATAGTTTCCATTGAATGTCAGGAGCTTCGATGTTTTTTGGAGGAGACTCCTCGGGGGTAGTGAATTCTACTTTGAAATCGACGAGAGATTGTCCAAGGATGGCTCGATGGGGGATGAATGTTATCTCAAACTGGCTTAGCTCTATGTTCCACTTTAACAGTCGTCCGGATGCTTCAGGTCGTTGCAAGACCTATCGTAGTGGCTGGTCAACATAGACCTTTATGGGTAAGACTGAAAGTATGGTCGTAGCTTATGAGAGGAGATCAATAAGCAATGGGTCAGTTTCTCAAACTTAGGGTAATTCTTCTCTAACCCTGTCAATCTTTTCCTGATGTAGTAAACTGGTCGCTAGACACGGTCTTCAATGCGTGCCAGTGCCAAACTGATTGCCTACACGAAAACAGCCAAATAAACGTATAAGTCCTGATGGTACACAGGTTTGGACAAGACAGGTGGTCGCTCTAAGTGATTCAATAAATCCTCGAATGCGGCGATGCATTCGGGGGCCCATTCAAAGTTGCTCTTCCCTTTCCGAAGCAGGTCAAAAAAGGGAATGCATTTGTCAGTGGCCTCTGAGATGAATCGACTTAAAATGGCGAACTTCCCATTAAACTTTGGACATCTTTGATGTTCTGAGGGACTTGAATATCCCGGATAGCTTTGATTTTGCCTGGATTAGCTCCGATGCCTTGGGAATTGATAATGAAACCCAAAAATTTTCCTGAGGTGACTCCAAAGGAGCATTTCTGGGGATTGAGTTTCATGTTGTACAGACGGAGGATATCGAACATTTCGGAGAGGTCACAGATGTGGTCGCTCGATATTTTAGAATTTATCGTCATATCTTCCATGTATACCTCCATGGATTTCACAATCTGGTTCTTAAAGAGGCAGTTAACCATCCATTGATAAGTGGCTCCCGCATTCTTGAGACCGAAAGGCATAACGCTGTATCAATATAGCCCAAGATCGGTTATGAAAGAGGTATGATCTTGGTTACGAAGGCACATCAGAATCTGATTATAGCCTGAATAAGTGTCTATGAAGGATAAAAGCTGGTATTCGGCGGTCGAATCAACGAGCCGGTCGATCTTCGGAGTGGGAAGCTGTCTTTGTAACATGCCTTGTTTAGGTCGGAGAAGTCGATGCATGTTCGCCACTTGTCGTTCGCTTTTTTGACTAGTACAGGGTTGGAGACCCATTCAGGGTAGCCGTCTTCACGAATAAAATTGTTGTTGAATAGCCTATCTACCTCTTCCTTAAGTGTGTTGGATCGTTCGGGTCCCAAGAAGCGGCATTTCTATTTGACTAGAGGTAGTGTGGATTGAGATTTAACTGGTGGCAAGCAATTGCGGGGTCGATAAGATCCTCTTTTATTGCGGGGTGGAGTTGCGATCCGATTTTCAAGACCTTTGATGGGTCATCGGGGATGATCGGGCCATCCATCGTAGATTCAACTGGAGTAGCCCTCTCGTATCAGGCTCTTCGTCCTCCCTTGAATCGAGATCGTAGGAAAAATGACAGTGGCGCCTGAGCCAAGGCCCAAATGCCATTAATTGCTATGCGGAGATGGTCTTGGCGCAAGAAGGCAGGGGCACGGTCTTGCCTTTGTCCTTATTGTGCGCGTTCTTACATTCTATTTCCTAACAATCTGGAGCAGTTGCTTGGTCTCCTTTAACCGTCCCGATCCCATTTTTAGCTGATAACTTCATTAGGAGAGACCGAGGGGACATGCAGACACGAAATTTTGTAAGGAAAGGATGTCAAAAGAAGGCATTGTAGGGAGAGATAATGTTGATAACCACGAAAGTAGGACTCGCACCTGGCTCCAATCTCCATCACCAAGTTCAAAAGGTAGGTCGATCATGCTCACTGGGTTTTTGGAAGATCCGTTGCAGCCGTGGATAGTGGCATGGCAGGGTTTTAAATCCTTGGTTCCCATTTTCATCTGATGTACGCATCTTTAAAGATGATCTTGACCGAACTTCCTGAGTCGATCAATAACCTTCGGATGGAAGTAGAATTGATCTGAGCTGTGATCACAAGAGGGTCCGTGGTTGGGATCTCAATTCCCGTAGACTCTCTTTCACAGAAGACGGTGTCATCCCGCATTGTTTTCTGAAGTTTGACAGGGATCGACTCGTCAGAAGTGGACTAAGCTTCATAGGTGGTGTGCTTTATAGAGCTCACGTACTCCTCCATATTTCGAAAGCTTTCGTGCATGGGGTAAGGCCCGCCACAGATAGTGTTGATCACAGTTCCCCGCCTTTGGTTGGACGGACCAGGGGCTGCCCTGGCATATGCCGGAGTGCGGGCGCAGGAGGACCTGAGTTTGCTTCGGGATGAAGAGGTTCTTGAATCTACTTCTCAAGGCGCTTTTCACGGATAAGTTTTTCTATTGCGTCCTTGAGTTGACGTCCGTCATTGGTATTATGCCCATACATGTCGTGGTATCGATAATACTTGCTGGTGTTCTTCACGCGGTCAGTGGATTCCCTAGAGTGTGGTTTCTTATACTGCAGAGTGTTACATGTTTCTAGGTAGATCGTCTCCGAGTCTTCATTCAATGGAGTGTAGGTCTCGTAAGCTTGGTAGTGGTTGGGATTCTTGGTATCGGTTGGAACCTGGTTGTTGCTGCAACCGCCCAACTTGTCGTTACACGGCTTTGATTTGTAGGGACCTGCACCCTGTCCTTACCGAAAGGTTCTCCAACTTGTTTCCCTTTGATGCTATCGTCGATGGTATCGGCATGCAGGTTGTTGAAAGGGTTGGTCCTGAAAATTCGGTTACTCCTTGCTTCTTCCTAACACAAGAAATGTCTGGCCTTCTCACAGAAAGCTTCGAGACTCTTAGGTTGCTTTCTGTCGATCCAGGCCCCGAATTCGGAAGTAGGGAGGATGCCTTTTGCAAGCTGGAAAATCATAGTATGAGGCTTTGGGTCGTCTACCTTGGCTAGGGTGGTATTGAACCACGAAAGGTAGCTCTTGAGTGACTCAGCTAGTCCTTGGTACATATTAGACAGAGTGAGGGCATTTTTCGGTATCTTCAATTGCAATGCTAGATTTAGTCCTGCCATCATCGATTCATACTCTACTACATTGTTTGTTACTACAAAACCTAG
This sequence comes from Allium sativum, assembly GCA_030737875.1. Taxonomy (NCBI): domain Eukaryota; kingdom Viridiplantae; phylum Streptophyta; class Magnoliopsida; order Asparagales; family Amaryllidaceae; genus Allium; species Allium sativum. The sequence goes on along the minus strand of CM060913.1, from coordinate 458,493,419 downwards.
CTTTATTGCATAATGTAACTAATGTCCATCAGGGGTAATTATTATGTATCGTGCCCCTGCTCCTTGTTCATTTGAAGCTCTATCTACGAGCAATCGCCACTTAGTCTTTAGACCATTTTCCTTTGTTGACCATTCTGTAATGAAACTTGTGCATTCATTTAAAAAATCAGTAAGAGCCTTCCCCTTAATTACTGCTCGAGGTTGGAATTCGATTTCATACTGGCTAAGCTCAATTCCGCATTTTACTAACCTTCCTGAAGTTTCTGGCTTGCTGAAAACTTGTTTAAGCGGGAAGTTGGTTAATACTGTGATATGATGTACCTGGAAGTAACCCCTAAGTTTCTACGTTGTAAGTATAAGGCAATAAGACAATTTTTCTACTATGGGATTTCGGGTTTCCGCATCCTTTAACCTTCTGCTAACATAATAGATTGGGTGTTAAGTTCCACCATTTTCCCTTATGAGGACCGAGCTTACTGCATATTTTAAGATGGCCATATAAAGATATAAATCTTCCCCTTTCTTGGAACTAGACAAAATTAGGGGCTTCCCCATATAATCTTTTAAATCTCGAAAAGATTTTCTGAATTCATCATTCCTTTCGAAAGTTCTTCTTCTTCTGCTAGATTTATTTTATCAACCCTTTTTCTCTTTCTCCTTAAAGAAGTGTACCTACCATTCTCATGTTTGTCTGTTTTATTAATTCTTATTTTGGCTTCGAATGTTGGATGTAAGAATCCATCATCCAAAGGTCGAAAAATAGTGGAAGAATAAAAGTAAGAAGAATACTCCTTTTGTAGAGGTCAACAGTTGCAAAATACAATTCACGAGAACTAAACTATTCCCCTATGATAGTACCTCTTCCTTGCTTTGTTAAGAAATTGATCATAAGATATATGGACGAGGCAAAAGCATCCATCTCCTCTGAAGCAGGTCGTCCAAAAAAAACATTATAGTAGGAAGGCTGGTTGATGACAACGAAGAGAGTCTCAAAGGTCCTGTGGTGAGGAGATAATCCTACTTAAACCAGGAGCTTGATCTACCCCACTGGAGTTGATCCTTTGTTATTGAATCTGAATACAGGCTCATTGCTTGGCTCTAGCTTTTCTTCGGAGATTCTCATTTGATCAAAAGCAAGTTTAAAAATCACATTCACTTCACTCCCAGTATCAACAAGAATCTTGGACATAACAAAGAGCCCAATTTGAGCCGTTATCATGAGAGGATCATTGTGCTAATGACAAACCCATTTCTTCATTTCATCTAGAGAAATCACTAGATTGTGCATCTTGACGTTATAACGGGAATTCATCAATGACGGTTCCTCTTGGATGGAGAATATCCCCTCGTGGGACTCTTTCATATATCAGTCCCGAGCTACCGGGCAGTTTCCAGCTGAATGTGGCACACCACGGATCGCGTTAATTCGGTTTATGGGAGGACCAATTGGAGCTACCACTACATTGGTTGAAACCTTTTGATACCCACCGGCATGTTGGGTTGACGGATGCTTTTTCAAAACAAACTCTTTCATATGCCCCTCGCGAATCAGCTTTTGAATGATTCCCTCCAATACTTTGCATTTATCAATCTTTTGTCCGTTCGTTTTGTGATATTCACAATACTTTCCCCCCATAGGGTTCAGGACAATTCTTGGCTTTAAATGAGATGGGGAAGTTTGGCTCTTTCTTTGGCTACAGTGTATACAAAGGAGATGGGTTTGCTTAGGGCTACTGAGTTAGAATTGAGGTCTTCCCACCTTGGCCTTTTCTGATTTCCATCTAGACCAAACCTTCCACCTTGAGGCTTTCGACCAAAGCTTGCATTCCTCCTTCCCCTCGAGGTCCGAACTTCTTTTTTATGTAGTATGATTCGTCCATACGGATGAATTTGCCAGCTTGGAAGTGGAAGTCTTGTAGGTCTTTGCACCTATGAATGTATAGTTCTTACCAAAAAGGGGTGTTTTTAATCAACCCCAAGTGGACAATGATGAGCTTGTCGCGATCATTCATGTCTTTTGCTTTTAAGGCTTCTACATTGAACCTCTTCAAGTAATCTCCCAAAGACTCCCCTTGTCTTTGCTTGATGTTAGCGATAACTGTGTAATCCACCGTCGGATCTTTGTAGATGCAGAACTGTGCAGAAAATTCATAAGCAAACTGTTTCTACGAGTAGATGGTATTCTTCTTGTACTAACGGTACCACTTAGCTGCTGCCACTTGGAGGGTTACTGGGAAAAGATGTCATCAAACAGCCCCGAAGCATTATAGAGATCCAATTGGCTGTCAAAAGCCATTAGGTGGTCATCAGAGTCAGTGGTTCCAAGATACTTTATGGTTGGAACCTTTACTCGGGATGGTATCATAGTGTTCATGATCTCATTAGTGAAAGGGGTCACCCTTTCACTATCGTTAACCCTGTCATCCTGGGTTCTTTTTCCCTTGCTTCCTAACAGATCTTTGACAATTTTTCTTGTTACGTCCTTCAGATAAGCCGATGTGTTTTTGTAATCTGTCCTCTTAGGATTGTAACTTCTAGTAGTAGAGCTCCCATACTGCTCCTGGCTGCATTGGTTTCCTTGATGGTCCACTCCTGTCAGATGCGACCTATTCTTCTTAGAAGAAGCTGCTTTGAGTTTCTCCTTTCCTTCAGAATGCTGGATAGGAGCTTTCCTCTTTGAAGATACATCTTCCTCCTTTTAACTTGATTTAGTGACCTTTGAAGACTTTTGTGCTTGAGTAGCATCCATTTGAGCTTGCATCTCCTTAACTCATTTTTCCAAAGCCATGAGTATGGCGACATTTTCTTCTGGGAATTTGGATTTAGTGGTTGCACTGGATTAGAGGTTGCTCAGGTTTCGGTGTTATTAGGATTGAATGTTGGATTGACATTCTCCACAAGAGTTGCATCATGAGCCAGTTCCTTATTCAACACCTCCAACCTTTTCGACTTCATCTTTTCCTGTCAAGAAGCAATAGGTTCACCAAATTAAGCCATAATGGAATAACAAGATCAGAGGTTCAAGCCCTCCATCTAGCGCCAAAATGTTAACGATATACTTCGTCAACACAGGAAATAGGCTTAATGATGCATATGTATTGAAGATTAATAGATAATTATTCTAATAGACGTTAGGATGCAGCTTAATCTCGACAAGCCTAACTTGATCCACTATTTCTTAGGCATTAAGATCTTAAGTATAAATATTAGTTACTTTTCCTTCCAAGAGGTGAGTATCACGCTTGCGATATTATAAGGTCGATAATTGCCCTGGGATACGTGTGTTACGAGTTAGGGAAGGTTGAATAACATTTCGCACTAATCATCCTTAGATTCAAGATAAAACAACATACACCGTTATGAGAAACTAACGTTTCACAACCATTAGGCCGTTAACATGTCATAGTGCTTGTCGACTTAGGTGATACTTCCACATCGATCCAGCGTGCAAAAGACCTTAGTTGTGTTAGTTATCAAGCCGTAAGCTTACAACAGGTTCCCGCCATGTGTTGCGCTCCATTAGGCTCATTATGAAAGAGTTAAGTTCCATACAGAAAGGTCGAAAGGGGAAACCCTTTGGTTCTACCCAAAGTCTTTCCTCCTACGAGTTGATTGTGATTATCCCTTTCATGAAGAAGGTTAACGTTAACTTCTTGTTCAGTCATGACAAACACAATATGATTATCGGATCGAGAAATATTTAAGTCCCGGACTTCTCCTTTTTATTTATTTTGAGTATATTACAAGAATTGAAGAAATCCCCAATTTAATTGAGAAATTATGGTTTTCTCTTGAAGATAAGAATACACAATTATGGAATGAGAATTCGACCCCTAACATGTGACCCCTGGGGTCATATTTATAGACAATTTGATCCCCCTTTTGTCATTGGCTTAACAGGACCCCCTATCGATCGCAACAGCATGGTCTCGACCACCTCGCGCCTTTTGGTTTCGGTGATAGGGGTTTCGGCTGTCTTTCTTTGTACTTGTTGTTGTTTCCGAGAACAATTCGGCTTTCAGTGTGCTAGTCTTGGCTTTTGGAAGATTGGTCCCGGTTTTAGGAGCTTCTCTTTGATGTTGCTTCTACCTTTCGTACCGATACCAAGCCAGTTGGTATGGATAGATTTAGAAATGGCTTTCGGCTTCGGGAGTAAGCTTCGGTAGCCGATAAGCTTTAAATTTGATGGCAGACTTTTGGGGTATCCTTCTGGTGTTACATCTTCTTTTGCTTTTGATATCTTCACCCTCTTTCGTATCGACACTAAGTTAATTAGTGCTAATAGCCCTTTCTCCATTCTTTTCTTGGCTTGGTGCTTCTTGCCATGACTTTGGTTTTGGGTTGTAATCTTTTGTCCTCTCTTTCTTATTTTCTTCCACTCTAAGTGACTTGCCTTCAGAATTGAGCTTTTGTTTGGTGCTTTCAGAGTTGCTGCTGCTTTTCCACTATCTCCACTCGTATCAGCGTCGGGCTTCCCTCTTCTTATGTTGATGCTGATAGCTTGTTGTCCCATTCATCACCTTCGTCCTTTCTGTTTTTAATATGTTGCTAGTTCATGCTTTCAGATCACTCTTCTATGCTGGTTGCGGTCCAATACCCCTTCACTGTCAGTAGGCAGTGGTATTGAATTTGGCAGTAACAGTTTTCACCTACGAGCTATGTGCTTGCACACGAACTGTGTGTTTGCACCCATGAGCTGGGTACTCACACACGAACTGTGTGTTTGCACCCCGCGAGCTGTATGCTCGCACCCGAGCTGTGTGCTCGAATCAAATGCTTCATCAATTATGTCAAAAGCGCTGGAGGAGTACCCTAAGCATGTACATCCTCTGCATACATATCATCTCGCGGAAGGGAATGAAAGCTCAAAGGGTGCGCATGAAGCATATACAACCTCTGCTTAAATCCAAAACAAAGCCCAAGAAACGGCTCAAAACAAATTTAAGCTCTAGAATGTAGCTTGCAAACCAAAACAAAGGCTAAGAAGCGTCTTAAACCAAATTAAAACTCAAGGATGTTGGCAATCGAAACAGATCCCGGAAAGTGGTTCATAATGCCGAAGCAGAAACTTACGAAAAATCTATCTAATATCTTAATCTGGGTTTGGTTCGGGACTTCTATTATTACCAAATGAGGATATCTGGTCTACTGTCAAATACCATAATCTAGGTTTGGTTCGGGACTTCTATTATTATAAAATGAGGATCTGGTCTACTATCAAATGCCCGAATCTAGGTTTGGTCCGGGGCATCTATTATTACCAGATAAGGAAATCTAGCCTATTGTCAAATACTCGAATCTGGGTTTGGTTCAGGACTTCTGTTATTACCATATGAGGATATCTGGTCTACTATTATTTCCAAATGCAACAAAGGTTATATCTCTACAACACCTCATATAGGGTGGTTCCTTAAATTTATATAATGCCCCATTACTATTCAGTACTTTAATAAAATATAAATGATTGTATTACCATATCACAAGCACATCCGTAGCTTGATTACGGTATTTTATGATTAGATAAGCAAAGCATGGTATACACTCTACCCTAAATAAGGGGATAACATACGATATTATATGATGAGGCTTATGCAGAGTAATGCAGAAGAAATTCTAAATCAAGATGTTCAGAATACAAGCAAAGATCGTACATCAAGTGATATCTACACAACTTATGAAATCATTCAACAAACTTTTCTACAAAATCAATCCATAAATAGCCAGGTACAAAAGTTAGATCTTAACATTATTCTTCTTACAAATTCCATTCGTTATATAATAGAAAACAATGTTTGCCACAATATGAGTAGGAAACTAAACACTCTGCAAGTAACTAATCTAAAAGGCATCAGTTGTTGTATCTGCTACAGAAAATGCAAAAAGAAATCCTGAATATAGGTATTCAGAACAAAGGTGAAAGACATACTCAATGTTACACATAGACAGATCAAGAGTCTATTCAAAAGAAACATTTGTTAAGTAACCACATCTCGAGAAGGAATGGCATCAACTCCAGTCATACCAAAGCGTTCGAAAAAGGCTTTTACTTCATCCTGAGTTTGCATGAGGGAGTGTCGTGGAACATTTTCCTTCTTTGGCTTCGAATAGAGGAGCTACCTAGATTTGGTTCACCAACGCTTAACTTTTCAAACATGATACTACCAGGTGATATTATTCCATTAAACATATCAGTACAACGATTACATATGAACTATTCATAAGTTTGGGACTATCGTAAAACCATTAACATTAGTTATTCAATAATCCTACCAAAATGGGAAAACATCATGAGTCATTAGATTCAAATCCTTAACATAATTCACATATGATTATATGTTTTATGGGTAAAATGTTGGGTGTCGTCCATATTAGCTGCCTCGACACCAAAACCAAAAATAGCAAAAGACTCTAGTGTCGGGGGAATCAGAGTTGCAAGCCAAAATTCTTGGTGGTGGCCTAGTCGAAACCCAATATCGGTAAAAAGTGAAAAAGACAGACAACGATCGATCTTGAATCCATTTGATGTCAAAAAGGGAAAATTCTATCCTTATAATTCAAGTTAGAATCCTTCATATATAAGTTGTTTATTTTAAACCTCAAGGAGCATATCAGGAGAGGTAAATGATAGATTTTGTAAACCACTATTCATCTCAATTGAAGCATCTACTGAGTATTCGAATGCATTCTAATAATAAATCAAATTCTATTTAGCCTCAATTAAAATTCGTGATTAAGTTCAAAAGATGAAGATTCCTAAATCTTGGATTAATTCATAAAGAAAATTGGAGACTCATAGAAAAGAAGACTAGATTTATTGTTCTGAAAAGTTTATAATGTCTCAAAGAACGATGATATTGTTCGAGTGTAACCCCTTGTAGGAGAAGTAAGAAAAGAAGGAAGAAGAAGGTACTAAAGGGCACGTTCCATCAGGACCATACATATAAGTACAAGTTAACGATTCATACTAGTTCTAGAAGATTGAAAGGCAGGAAGAACTGTGCCTTCAAATTAAAGTACAATACGAAAAACAAAGCTTGACTTGGGAAGTCAAAAATACCCCTTTATAAGGGGGAAAATGTTACTACCAGATTTCAACACCGAAATCAGATTATGGCGAAGGGGCATCTGAGCACAACAAGCACCAGGAGATGGTTTCGGAGGCACGTGATCGACAACAAAGCATCAAGGCAACTGATACCGAAAGAAGGAAGAGGAATGTTTGGTTCACATGTTATCTGTACCAACACAAGAAGTGCAAGCTTGGTACCGATACTAGGAAGAAAGCGGCAAGGCGATACCTAAAGCAGTCAACCTGGCTTCAACACCGAAAGCACACAATTCGACACCGAAAGCAAACAATGGGAGATAGCCGAAAGCACGTGATCTGATACCGAAACCCAGAGCTGTAAAAAGAGGAAGCATGAGCTTTGAATGAAGAACTATCGATACCAAAACAATTGATATCGATAACAAGAAGCAGTATTTGATTCACTGAAAGGAGTTCCGAAGCCATGTTATCGTAGAGCCAACACCAAGGATAGAAGTACGAAAGTAACATTCAGAAGATAGTAAAGCAAGTCAAAACCCATGGAAAGAGAGGTCATCCACACTAACATGTTTAGGTCAATACCAACACCAAAAAAGATGTTAAGTAAAGACAGTACTCAGAAGTCACGAAAGCAAGGCAAAGTTTGGGATTTGCTATCGGAATCAAGGATGACCACCGAAAGCAACTAAATGAAGCTATCCATACCAATTTGCTTGTATCGATACACTAAGAGGAGGCAACATCAATTTCACAAGCAACGGGTACACGATAACAACGCTCAGTAGAAAAGGAGAAGCCGAAACACGGAAACCGACACCAAAAGCCGATGGTGAGGCCGACACCGACTCTGAAAAGGCCTACCGAAGTCGGAAGCACTCAAAACGGGCTTATGCTGATCGATACCGAAAGAGATCCTAATTTGTCTATAAATATGACCCAGTGGTCCCATTTTAAGGGGACTTTCTCATTCTCCAATCATGTAATCTTTTCTTATAGAGTAAACCCTAATTTCTAAATCGATTTGGGGATTTTTCTTAGAAAATTCGATGTACTCAGCTAAGTGATCAATAAAGAAAGAAGCAATACTTGAAATTAATGTCAAAAATTTCCATATCACTTATGCTGCTAATTTTCTTAATGCTTCCCCATGGGAAGGCTTCATACATAAACTAAATTACCCAAAATACCCTTCTACAAGCCGTTTAGCTTGCTAACTTGCATTGCGCTTAGAGAACCCTTATCATAAGGTAATTGTTGGTCCTTGAGTCTCGTAAGTGTGGTACTCACCTTTTGAAGGAAGAGTAGCTAATTTCGGGCTTAAGACCTTGATATTTAGAAAATGGTGAACTAACTCAAGCTTGTAAGAACTAAATAATCTCTTTGCTTCCCCTAGATCCATATCCTTAAACTTATTTCCGGTGTTAATGAAAAACATCATTCACACTGCTCATACAAATACCAAACTAAAGTATCTTTCATCCTAACAGACAGAGTTACAAAAGCTATATTTTGCATTTCATTTGACAAATAGACTGTTATATAGATTGTTTATACATTTTTCAAACAAACCACCTATTTTTCAATATATTGATTTATTCTAGTTTTGGGTGCATGATTTATGATTACTTGCTAAAAGAAGGGATTTATTAAATCAAGTTAATGTTTTTAGATGTAGCAAGTTCAAGAGCAACACTAAAATATATCAAAATCATGGGTACGTTTAAAAATATTTAGAACAAATATAAAAATAAAAAATCGTTGAAGAAAGAATACTTTAAGCACAGCTAACTTATTCAACTGAAAAGCTAGTTATCGCACAATCATGCGTGGATTGTTCACCGTCATGTAGCTGATTCGAAAGAAAGTATCATAGCTGATTGATTGAATATCGATTGGTTTTTGTAATCGCAAAATTTTCGCTGCAATAAATGCATAACAAGGAAGGTTTGGTCCATTACAAGCTTTTATCATGATATAAACCATGTATAATAAGTTAAAACTTAACATTTTCACAGAATAAAATATACTAAATCGATCATACTTAGGCAAGGAACACCAAATTTAGCATACTATAAAATGTAGCTTATATCTTGTTATACCATTTTATGCTAAGTTGTATCATTTACAACAACTTTGTTCTCGTTATTATAAATTTGCAATGATAAAGACTTAGTAGTTATAGAATGGGGAAGTTTCTTTTTAACTAGCCACGAAACAAGTGGATAACTGATACTACGGTTATCTGGATACACAACCCGTTCGTTTAGCTTAAGGATATTAAAGAAAGTAAGGTGAACAAGCCAAGCTCTAAGCAATGATCTTAAGCAAGAGAGACAGATTAGAAATGTCAAGGATTACTCAGTCCAAAAGAGCCAGAATACGATGATCAATATTTACCCATTTGAAGATTCTAAGTACCTAACAAGAATCATAAAACATGGTTAAGGTTATGAGTTTTGGCGTTATCTGCTTGTTATAATTGAAATTTACTAGCTTGAAGGTTAAACCTAGGAATGACTATCATAACATAGTTAAAAAGAACAATAACACCAGCTATACTTTCATTACTGATGACCTGCATGAAACAAGAACGCAAACCCAAACAGCTTAACCATAAAAGGGAAGAACTCTCTACCCCAAGGCATAAACAATGCCTGCACATAGATTTTGGGGACACGAGAATTCACCAGCAGTCAAAACAATCCCAAAAGAAACGAATACTCAAGCAGCGGAACTTATCTTGTCCATCAAATTTGCCACAACATTCTTGGACTCTTTGAGTAACTCAATACTCTTCTTCAGCCTTTCCCTCTTTCCTGCAGTCATGGGTGATTCTTCCAGCATCCTTTCGATACCAGTCATTCTAGAACCAACGACTTCATTCACCAGCTCCATCTCAAGCTCCTCCTCCACTAACATCTTTAAACTATGCAAAATGTGCAAAGCAAATTCATCTACCATTCTCATAATCACTATCTTCCAATAAGCATTCAGCCTCATCCTCATGTCAAATGCCTGCTCGGCTAAAGAAGAGTATTTTCGGAGGTGTCCGATATCAAACTCACCGAGCTTCTCCAGCTTTATCTTTGCTTCTCTATTTGGATTTTGTATTATGTCCATAAAGTTATCTTGCTGCTCCATCAGCTCATACCATGTGCTCATGTAATCAGGATTAGATGTATAATCTGCAGACATCTCCTTCTCGATCGTTTCCTTCACAGCCTGAGCAACAAACAAACAATCATGTTTACAATCATAGTACAAAGCATAATTAGACAGTTATTTAGCAGATTATTTTACATACCGCAATTGACCTTTTCTTCTTCTTCTCGATGACACTGATTACAGCCTTCCTAGTAGAAGACTGAAGCTGAGGGTAGTTGTCTGAATACTTCAACACTACCGTTAGAACAACTCCTTCTATGTACAACCATACGTCACTGACAAACTGAAAAGGCTTGTCCGAAACCAGCCTGATCTTCCTCTGCAACAAAGTCTGAAAAGCATTCCTGGGTAGAAAGTTGGGAAGCCCGATACCCTTGCATTCCTCCAAAACATGAATCTCATCCATCAAAAACTCATTTTCCAACACAGGACAGTTCAACGGCATCTCTTTGGAAAACTTTAGCAGCATGTCAGCTAGTCTTGCTCTTCCATGCATGGCTTCATTGGTATCCTCGTATTCACCTCTCATTATTATGTTTCTCAGCATCTCCTTAGTCGAACTTATCATTTGCATAAACGCCCTTATGGCATCACTTACAGAAGACAGATTTTGAGGCATAGTGTCCAACTCAGACAGATTGTGATTCAACTTTTCGTTTATCTTCCTCACAATGTCAGGCAAGCATCTTGATATGCTAGCCGCTTGAATCTGCATCAGCTTTTGCGCAAGAACCGGAATTCCAACAATGGATTTGTCAATTTTGGAAAGATGGATGTTATTGTGAAAGAGATTAGCCTCTTCGGCACGAGCCTGTTCGTAAGTCTCATCCCCAACACGATTACGTACGCATACGTAACCAAGTCCAATGTTTACTGCATCGACGGTGACCTTCTCCAGTAACCCTTCAGGCGATTTGTCTGCTTTAGTGACAACGGCCAAAGTACGTTCTCCATTCTTGTCGACTTGCTGGGACATACGGATAGATTCACAGGTCGGAAAATCAACAGAAGCAGATAAGACATTAAGAATTATACTTTCTCTGGGCGAAATGTATTCCATGATGATCTTGGATATCTGTTCATAAATGTCGTCGGGTTGCCCATGAACGGGCACACGGGTAATGCCGGGTAAGTCCACCATAGTTAAATCTGGTACACCTCGTTTTCTGACAACAAGTGTAAGAGGGGTGCCGCAGATTCCTTTTCCATTGCCTGCTATTTCATCAGTAGCCGAACTGATTGCTTCGGTTATGTTCTCTTCTGAAGTTCGTACTGTCTTGTTCAGGTATTCTAGGTGGAGCTCGGGGGTAGAACGGGAAGAGTCATCTTGTAGACGCATTATGAGAGGGACACGTGTACATATCCCTTGGCCTCGTGGCAGGCTGATGGCTGCTAACGATTCGAGGACGCTTGATTTTCCACTGGACTGATCGCCGACGACGACAATGGTTGGGAGTTCGATGCCTTCTTGCATCACTTTGAGGTGACGGAGTCGGTCGATGGCGTCCAAGAGAGGGCGAATTTGGTCGTTAAAGGATGTGGTGAGGGCATTTGTGGTATTTTGTGAAACAACTATCGCCATTTGTGGGTTGTGATTGAACTGATTGATCACTGGGTTGAGTTTGAGTTTGAAGTGGATATAAAAGCAGGAGGCGTGGGAGTTTATATGGGCGTATGGAATGGGAATCGCCTAGAGTTTATTAATACTTCGAGGCTGTGAAAAGACAAAAGCGATCGGAAATGGTTGCATGGCGCTTTGGGTTCTGCGTGCAAGTATTATTGTTGAAAAGTGAAAACTGTTCGTTTCATGGTATTTTGGTTATCCAGATGTTGACGGATCCAAAACTTGAATTCTTATTTTCCAAATTCTCAAAATTATACTTTCAGTTTCTATTCAAATTATAACAACTATTTTTTGTGTTTTAGTACAAATGATAAACATGTGTTTATTTTCTTTCTTTTAAGTAAATAGCTTGCATTATATGAAGTGCATGTTTTTTTATTATGGAAAGTGAATATTACTTAATTTTGGGAAACTAAATGAAATGCATGACCCCTTTTTCTCTTTAAGTAGCAACTATCAACTGTTGAGCAAACATTAAAAATTTCAAAATAATAGCTAATAATTGCATTTTATATTTGTTTATATACATTATAGCGTTCAAATGTTTGTTACACCTTATTCCAAACGATTAAGAATTAGATAATAACAATTTTGTGTAGCATTCTTTCGTTTACTGTGCAGTTCACATTAGCGTCTGTTGATGCGTAAAATGTGGAGTTAAGTCCTTCCCGAAATCTCTTTGTTGTCCGAAAGTTGGAATCTTTAATAAGGAAGTGTATTTCGTTTTCCTAAAGTTCAGAAGTGTTTAATGGTGTCCAGTAGGCTAGAATTCCTCTTACAAGGGCCAAATCAGCAAGTTTTCATCCACTTTCATGTTGTTGGCCAAGGGTTATTTGTATGTAGTGGACCAGGTGAGAATAGGTGGAATGTGGTTGTAACGACCCAAGGATTTTCGGCCCTGAAAATCGATACAAATACAGTTCCGTATCTCATGTCGACCTTCCAAGCACCGAAAACACTGAATAGTTATTAGAAAGAATTTAGAGGGTGAGATAAGAAAGAAAGAAATATTAGAATAGAAGAAGAAGAAGAAGAACCAACACAACACAGAGTCTCACATTGCAGCGGAACTAATTATAATACAGAAATAAATATTTACTGAGAGCTTTTAAAAATACTTACAATATCAGAGTACATCAACACCTCTGGACAGTTATAACAATCTGTCCTCATATATATTCACACAGCGGAATACACACCATATATATATAATAAGTCTGAACTTCTCCAACTTGTCTTTGGACTTCGCAGCATCCGATAATCTGGACCTGTACAACCCGGTCTAACCTGAGCATTTTCAAAACACCGGGTCAGTCTTGTGAACCAGAGTGAGAAAAATTCGCACAACATTAAGGGGGATCATTCAACTTGATTTTAAAGTTCAAAAATCTTTTCGAAAGAAAAGGATAATCGTAAGACCAAATCCACACATAAATACGGACGGTTTTTACCTTATGATAACACAAAACATTTTTTGAAATCAATATCTTTTATGATATTATAATAGTGTCTTAATACAAGTAAATAGCAATCTAGTGGAACGCTTGCATCTCACGCTCCACATATATAGTATACAAACAAAACCGCGGGCACTTATTGGAAATTGGATTCCGACTATGACAAGGTATGAGACCACCTGCCGATAGTGTATCTCTAGAGGCGAATACACTAGGTTCAACAAGAACGTCATGCAACCCGGCCCTCACATGACGGACCACTCATTTTGCTTGAGTGTATCGAATGTATATCACCAACGGTTGGGCTCAAACCACCGTTTCCCGAAGAGGGACAACATCGAAATAGATTAAAGATGCAAAAGGAATTTCTCTAGATAGGTGATTATACACCCTAATGGGAGAGACCCACATAGCCATGCTGCCTGCCCGATTTTTGTCATTTCTCGGCTGGTGAGGCTTGAGGTTTATAATCGACTGTTGGGATACTTGGTTACCATTCACTTTGACTGCCACATCGTCAGATCCGTCAGATATCACTAATTGACGTCCACTAAAATACTTTAGTCGTTAAGCTAAGAGAAGTGCCCTTCTCTGCCACTAACAGAAATACGTTTGTAAAAATCAACGTACGTGATCTCTTTGGAAATACTCTGTCATACATTCGTCCATATAATTAATCCGGGAATAGGATGAACCGAAGGTACTCTCCTACTGCATCCAATACAGGAATCACTCCATGGATCAGTAGCGAGTAGCCTTGCAAATTCGTAGATTTCAACCACGACAGAATCACAGTTTATCTCTGCCGCTAAACCAGAGACTATTAGTGGATCTTCCGTGTAACGAAGATCTACGGTCTTCAATACTCCATCTCGATCATCTTCTGATATCTTCATGTATTTGTTGGTCGGAATGGTTTTATTCGATCCCGGTCTTTCCGTACCAACAATCTTATTGGACAGATTTGATAGTTAATGGTTTAACTATCAAAATAAATAGTGTTTCAATTATGACAATCCAATGAGTTCCCTGGTTCCATATTCAGCATCACTTGGCCTTTTAATTAAAACCAATGTAAATTCAAATTTTTTAAATATTTCGATATTACGAATAATGCTTTCCGCTACTTATTCACATAAGTTTATTCTTTAAATAAATTCGCTTTTAATACTTAGGAAAATCTTATATCATATTCAGTTTGTCTATTTTCACTCTTAAACATTTAACCTTATTATCTAATAATATTGGAAAATCAGTTCAACTTATTACTCGTACAACAACGTTACGAAATATCTTTTGTTCATTACTTAACAACACCCAATACTTATTCTTATTGAATAAAACTCAACTTTTACATTTCCTTTCCAATTCGAAAATATTGTTATATTCCCGCACAACCCCTTTTTACTTCCCTTTATTTTAAATCCTCATTATATATATATATATATATATATATATATATATTCCAAATATTCATTACAAATGTTGCGTTATTATTTCTCTAATGAAATAATAAACTTTACTAATCCCTTTTACCATTACAACTAATATCATCCGCAGATAATTCTGAAGTTGTCCAAGTTGGGGTATTTTAGTTACCTCTCAGACCTTGATCAACAACGTCCATACCTTAAGATAAATATAAATTGTAATCCAAAAACCAATATTTCATTCTGATATCAATACAAATTCCATTTAACTATTTTATTCAAAATACGGTTTCATAAAACCTTATTATCTTTTTGGAAATCTCTTTCTCGGTTATAACCATTATTCCTTAATCCCTTGATTAAGTAATCTCTTTATAAAATACCACGTTTAACTCTGCCTCTTTAACCAAACTCATTTTATAATTCGGATTTTGTTTACAAAATCCTACGACCCACTTCTTTACCCAACTTCACCTTTACCCATCTCCTTTTCAAATCCTTTCTATAATTCCTGCTTGAAATTTCTTATTTCAATTTCCCCTCTTACTTAATCCCATTATTGAGTAACGTTAATGTAAAATTAACGCTTTAACACTTTAAACCCCATTTATATAACTTCGATTGAATATAAACCCTTTTTACCTTTTTCTTCTTTTACTTAATTCAAGTATTCTTTAATTTAAGCTATCATATTCGCTTTAACATTCTCTTTATAACTTCGTTATAAAAATTCGGGTTTTAAATATAAAACCCGTTCATAAACTCCTTTCACCAACGCATTAGATTTTATTCCAACTCGATACCTTTTTCATTAAATTCCAATTAAAAAGTAATTGCCTAAATTATTATTAATTAACATATTAATTCACTTCGATTATTAACTACTTCCGTAGTTAATTTCTTTATTAACTAAAATAAATAGTAATTCCCATTTAAACTCCTATTAAAATTAAACAATATTCATTAACTATTTTATTCAAAACACACTAATTTTATAACCAATTCCAATTAAAACGGTCGATTTATTAAACTCAAAACACGGTTATCTCGCGAATCGATTCCAATTCGTTTCCCCCTTTAAATTAATTAATAATATAATTAAAGTAAATAATTCCATTTAATTGTTTCTTAACAAAACAATTATTCACTTTAACCGTTAGGTTAATTTCCTATTCTCATACTTATAAATCTGATTAATATCAGAATTTACTTTATTGAATCAATTAATAATTAATTATAAATTTAAATAATAATAAATATTTATTTATTTTCTTTTAATAAATTTTTATCCAAAATACTATATTTCAAAATCTATTTCCAGTTATAAAATAAATTTTATAACTTCAACTCTATCAATTTGCCTGACGGTAAATCAATATAACAAACCACTTTATTCTTAGGCCATTTATTGCCGATTACCCAACCAATGTTTCCCATTGGTTAAAACAAACCCCAGGTTGACTTTTCAGTCCAAGATCACTAATCAAATCAATTACCCAATCATGACAATTCATATATGATAATAAGAAAATAAATAATATATTTGAGGAATCCCGTTGGATCCCCGCAACCTGTTCTTCCCTGTACCCAAAATGGTTATCTCAAATCTGATCATTCTGTCCCACTTTACTGATAACAACTAATGACCATTTAACCTCAATTACAAGCAATTCAAACAATTCAACCAATTAAGCACATTTATTTTATAAACGTGACCAACAAGGTAAGTTACCTTTATTGGAACCAATTATTAGAATAACGATTTAGTATTTCATTGAAATTAAACGACGGTTTAATTTCATCAGGTACATCAGCAAATAAATACATAATTAGCAAACAGTCAACCATTGGCAAGCAGAGCACACAAAATCAAAACCCAATTTATATAAAATATAAATGGGTAAAACTGAGTGAGTTTAACTCGCCTTGACCTGATTTCGTTGTCGAAACAACTCGTTTCAGTTAAATCAAATCAACGTTTAATTTAACTAAAAAATCCATCTGATTCCAAATGTGTCCAGGGTTGTCTCATCACGTAGTATTCATCAATGCGGTTCCAACGACATCTTGTTTGTCCAATTCTGCCCATATACGCACAAGTTATGACCGTTTAAACATACATGATTTAATTGAAAAATTAACACATCATTTTAATTATAATATATCTTCCTAATCCCTTTCTTATATATATTAAATTAAATACGTTTAGTTAAATAAATTACCCAATTAAACCCTAATTAATATTAAATAAAATACTAACTTCTTGGTTCACGTTTAGTTATAATATGATTTAACTAAGCCTTATAAATTCTTAATCATAATTAATTAATAACTTAATTATATTAACCTAATTACGTTATTAACAAGGATCCATCGTCTTTATTCTTTCCTCCTTATCACAATACAGTTCTTCGAAACTCAGATAACCCAAGATGTCCTGCAATGTTCCCGAAATCCTTAATTATAACCATCAATTTTTAATTATAGTAGTGGTTTAATATAGTTAAAATGATAAACCATTTACTGTATTTAGAACTTATGCCATCAATTTTCATTCACTTAACTACTCCATGCCGTTTGTCCTAGGACGTCATGCCCTATTGACCTGCGCATCAATTTGTGATTTACTATCATAATCAAATTAACTATAATTAAATCCTAAATCACTTTATTAATAATGGTTAGTTATGGTTTATTTCCAGATTTGTAGGCCCATTGTTTAACTCATCATTTTGCTTCCACTTGTATGCGTCAGGTCTTCATCCCACATTTTGTAACCATAGGAATGAATTACTTTGGATTTATAATTAAATTAAGTAATCATCATCTTATCAACTTATTATAACTAATTACATTGTTAAGGCCGATCCCGTTACTCCTGTATCCCTTCTACTTCGTTGTCTTCAGTTTTTCGACAATCCATACATAGCCAACCACCATCTCACCGTAGCAACGCTTAACGGAGATCGGAGCTCCATTGGGCGGCGCTTCCACCTGCGCCTCAGTGGCGCCGATCCCTTGCCGAAGTCTGATGAAACTCGGCCACAGCCTGCATACCCCATTCGCCTACAACCATCACGCCTTCTAGCTGAAATTCCGGCCGGCTCGGCTAACTGGGGAGGATCATCGTCGTTGAACTCGTGCCTATCGAAGTGTTGAACGAGATCGTGGTTGACACTTTCACCAGAACACAATTGAATGAGGAGCAAAGTCAGAGGAGTTGAGGGTGTTTTATGATCGTTGATTTAATGAAGGTGGCGGCTAGGAACTTTGACCAGGCAATTAGGTTTTGACGTAGAGATTACACCTAATTGGGTTATATATAGGGTTTATATAAATTTATATTTTATTATAATGAAACTTCGCCATGAAGTAACACCTCAAAATACTGACATACGATCTCTGTTTTCCAATAAAAATGACAATCCTAGCATTAAAAAATATGCCGGACCCAATGGGACAGGTTTCGTCGAATTCCGACATCGTTTGGAAAAAAAATTCCTTTATAAAACCAGCAGAAAACACACGTTTAAAATTTCCACGATCACTAAATAAATCCAATCAACTTGAAACTTCGAAATTCTACAATAATTAATTAATACGAACCCAACAGCACTAGTTTCGTCGCATTCTAAGACTGTTTCCCGGTAGGCTATTTTTATACGCACCACAATGCCATTTTGGACACCAAATTATCCGGTGTTCAAAAATAACAAACTATATACCTATCCTGACTCTAATTGACAATACAAACTCAACGGAATTGTTTTCGTGGCTTAATTCGATCGTCTGCTCAAGTTACACTCGAATATCCCTTTATTACATTAATTACATGCTATAGAAAATGAATGGGTGGTTACGACTACCGTGGTCACATACGACATCGGTTTGCCACGTAATTCAACATCGTACGATAATTTAACGTTACGGTTCCATTGAAACTAATTTCGTCGAAAACGGAGACTATTTGCAAAATGGCTATTTAAAAGGCCTATATTTTAATAATGATTTCCATAGCGACTATTTTAAAATTTGATTTGGCCATAACTAACAAACTATAATACGAAATCTGAAATTTTCTCTTTCATTTGAAAATTATAATCAACACGGTTCCAACGTTTCTCGTTTCACAGAAATCCGACTTATATCGGATCCTGCATATCAAATTGAAGTTCAAAACTCCATTTTACAAACTGCCGCGCGATTTCGAGCTCGATTTATATTATAAATAAATTAACATTCAAACTTCATTTTAAATAACGAATTAAATATTAAAATCCATTAATATTCCAAATAAAATATCTAAAATAAATAAATTAAATTAAATATTTGACTGTCAAAAATACGGGTCGTTACATTCTTCCCCCCTTAAAATAATTTCGTCCTCGAAATTGCTAAGGTAGGAAAAAATGTTACATATTCTGTTAATTTCCAAATCCAATTTATTTTAAAATCGAAACTCCAATTTAATACCGTAAATAAATATTTTCAAAAATATCGAAAATTTTGTAACACATTAAATTCCCGGAAAAAATCGGTAGAGTCTCCCCTGCACGGAGTGACATCTGCGATATCGTAGGAACAAATAATATATATAAATCGACCCACACGGTCGGAAAACAAAAATCAAAACCCCAAAATTTTATATTTCCGCATAGCCGTACCTTTCACGAGCGCTATTGAGCATAATTTCTCAACGTATATGTGATTTACTCAACCAATATCAATCTGCCTAACCATATGGCACCTGTACTTAACTCAATTCACATATGAGTAATAAATATATGAAATTCTGAGATAATATCTCTCTAATCAACAAGTATAACTACACCAAGTCCAAAACCAAATAGATAGCATCAATTCTTTTTCAAATACAGGGTTGAATCATATCTTCCAATTCATTTGCAGCTTCATTCCAGTTTAATTATACTAGAGTTTATTCTTTAGCTTATAATTCATTTAGCTTCATTAATTTTTTGATTATTTCTATCATCCAATAACAAACAATTCACAACCAATAATCAATACACAACCAAATCAACCAAATCAATTGAATTTACATTCAATATTAATATTCTACTTTGGTTTCACATATTTGAACATCAATCGATTAACATCCAATTTACTTCTATTTGATTATTATTTATTTAAATTCCAATTTATTTAATTTAATTCCAATATCATTATTAATTTAATTCCAATTAACCAATTTAAGTTTCAATTCAAATTTCCAATCCGATTTGATTTCCATCCAAATCAAGCATATACACTAACATCCCAGTAATTTGATAAAATTATTTCTTTTCTATACAAAATATATTTGGGTAAAATTATTTCATTTACCCTCTTTATAAAATAATATTGTATTCATTGACAGTTCAACGCTTCTTAACACTTGAACCGATCAACCAACACAATACAAAACATTCGTGTATAAAATTTACAAATACGCTCTTGTATATATACACTCAATATCGATCTAGGGTATTACTAACCCAATCTCTATCGAGTTATACCACAGAGCCAAGGTTATTACTAAACCAATAGCTCTGATACCACTGTAACTACCCAAGGATTTTCGGTCCTAAAAACCAACACAAATACAGTTCTGTATCTCATGCCGACCTTCCAAGCACCGAAAACACTGGATAGTTATTAGAAAGAATTTAGAGGATGAGATAAGAAAGAAAGAAATATTAGAATAGAAGAAGAAGAAGAACCAACACAACACAGAGTCTCACATCGCAGCGGAACAAATTATAATACAGAAATAAATCTTTACTGAGAGCTTTTAAAAATACTTGCATTATCAAAGTACATCAACACCTCTAGATAGTTATAACAATCTGTCCTCACATATATTCACACAGCGGAATACACACCATATATATATAATAAGTCTGAACTTCTCCAACTCGTCTCTGGACTTCGCAGCATCCGATAACCTGGACCTGTACAACCCAATCTAACCCAAGCATTTTCAAAACACCGGGTCAGTCTGGTGAACCAGAGTGGGAAAATCTCGCACATTATTAAGGGGGATCATTCAACTTGATTTTAAAGTTCAAAAATCTTTTTGAAAGAAAAGGATAATCGTAAGACCAAATCCACACATAAATACAGACGGTTTTTACCTTACGATAACCCAAAACATATTTTGAAATCAATATTTTTTCTGATATTATAATAGTGTCTAAATACAAGTAAATAGCAATCTAATGGAACGCTTGCATCTCACACTCCACATATATAGTATACAAACAAAACCGCGGGCACTTATTGGAAATTGGATTCCAACTATGACAAGGTAAGGGACCACCTGCCGATAGTGTATTTCTAGAGGTGAATACACTGGGTTCAACAAGAATGTCTTGCAACCCGACCCTCACATGACCGACCACTCATTTCGCTTGAGCGTATCGAATGTATATCACCAATGGTTGGGCTCAAACCACCGTTTCCCTAAAAGGGATAGCATCGAAATAGATTAAAGTAGCAAAAGGAATTTCTCTAAATAGGTGATTATACGCCCTAATGGGAGCGACCCATATAGCCATGCTGCCTGCCCGATTTTTGTCATTTCCCGACTGGTGAGGCTTGAGGTTTATAATTGACTGTTGGGATACTTGGTCACCATTCACTTTGATTGCTACATCGTCACATCCGTCAGATATCACTAATTGACGTCCGCAAAAATACTCTGGTTGTTGAGCTAAGAGAAGTGCCCTTCTCCGTCACTAACAGAAATACGTTTGTAAAAATCAACGTATATGATCCCTTTGGAAATACTCTGTCAGACATTTGTCCATACAAGTCATCCAGGAATAGGATGAACCGAAGGTACTCTCCTACTGCATCCAATACAGGAATCACCCCATGGATCAGTAGCGAGTAGTCCTTGCAAATCCGTAGATTTCAACCACGACAGAATCATAGTTTATCTCTGGCCGCTAAACCAGAGATTATTAGTTGTTCTTCCACGTAATGAAGATCTACGGTCTTCAATGCTCCATCTCGATCATCTTATGATATCTTCACGTATTTGTTGGTCGGAATGGTTTTCGAATATGAATTCGATCCCGATCTTTCCCTACCAACAATCGTATTGGACAGATTTGATAGTTAGTGATTTAACTATCAAAATAAATATTGTTTCAATTATGACAATCCAATGAGTTCACTGGTTCCATATTCAACATCACTTGGCCTTTTAATTAAAACTAAAGTAAATTCAATTTTTTTTTTAAATATTTTGATATTACGAATATAGCTATCCACTACTTATTCACGTAATATTATTCTTTAAACAGATTCTCTTTTAATACTTAGGAAAATCTTATATCATATTCAGTTTGTCTATTTTCACTCTTAAACATTTAACCCTATTATCTAATAATATTGGAAAATCAGTTCAACTTATTACTCTACAACAACGTTATGAAATATCTTTCGTTCATTACTTAACAAAACCCAATACTTATTGAATAAAACTCAATTTTTACATTTCCTTTCTAGTTCGAAAATATTGTTATATTCCCGCACAACCCCTTTTTACTTCCCTTTATTTTAAATCCTCATTATATATATATATATTCCAAATCTTCATTACAAATATTGCGTTATTATTTCTCTAATGAAATAATAAACTTTACTAATCCATTTTACCATTACAACTAATATCATCCTCAGATAATTCTGAAGTTGACCAAGTTGGGGTATTTTAGTTACCTCTTAGACTTTGATCAACAACGTCCATACCTTAAGATAAATATAAGTTGTAATCCAAAAACCAATATTTCATTCTGATATCAATACAAATTCCATTTAACTATTTTATTCAAAATACGGTTTCATAAAACCTTATTACTAGGACTGCACACAACCCATATCCAACCCGACCCAACCCACCAATCCGACCGAACCCACGTAAACCCGACCCAACCCGAAGTAGTTCGGATTGGATATGGGTTTCAATTTTTAACCCATACTATATATGAGTCGGGTCTAATTTTTCAATCAACCCAACCCTATATTAACCCAACCCAACCTCACTTTGAAAAAATAAAAAACCCTTCACACTTCTACTATGATATCTGCACCAAATTAATGAAATTTTATTCATTCCGGGCAGCCGCTTTTCCATGTAGCTTAGACTTGGTCTTCATACATTATTGACTTGCTTGTATTTAGTTGGATATGCTTAGGATATTTAGTTATATTGTGTGTTGAGTCACTTGCGTGGTGTATTGGTGTGAGAAATTGGTTGGTTTTTCCATGAGGTATGTTTTTGCATGTCTTAAAACATAAATTATTACGTCAAAATTTATGTTATGGATTAATCAAGCATACAACCCAACCTAACCCAACCCTATTTAATCCGACCCAACCCATACTTCAACCCAACCCTATATGAGGTTGGGTGCGGGTTCAATTTTGATCAACCCAAACCATTACGGGTCGGATGAAGTATTTGGCTTGACCCGACCCAACCCCAACTTTGTGCAGCCCTACTTATTACCTTTTTGGAAATCTCTTTCTCAGTTATAACCATTATTCCTTAATCCCATGATTAAGTAATCTCTTTATAAAATACCACTTTTAACTCTGCCTATTTAACCAAACTCATTTTATAATTCGGATTTTGTTTACAAAATCCTACGACCCACTTCTTTACCTAACTTCAACTTTACCCATCTCCTTTTCAAATACTTTCTATAATTCCTGCTTGAAATTTCTTATTTCAATTTTCCCTCTTACTTAATCCCATTATTAAGCAATGTTAATGTAAAATTAACGCGTTAACACTTTAAACCCCATTTATATAACTTCGACTGAATATAAACCCTTTTTACTTTTTTCTTCTTTTACTTAATTCAAGTATTCTTTAATTTAAGCTATCATATTCGCTTTAAAATTTCTTTATAACTTCGTTATAAAAATTCGGGTTTTAAATATAAAACCCGTTCATAAACTCCTTTCACCAACGCATTAGATTTTATTCCAACTCGATACCTTTTTAATTGAATTCCAATTAAAAAGTAATTCCCTAAATTATTATTAACTAACATAATAATTCACTTCGATTATTAACTACTTCCGTATTTAATTTCTTTATTAACTAAAATAAATAGTAATTCCCATTTAAACTCCTATTAAAATTAAACAATATTCATTAACTATTTTATTCAAAACACACTAATTTTATAACCAATTCCAATTAGAACGGTTGATTTATTCAACTCAAAATACGGTTATCTCGCGAACCGATTCCAATTCCTTTCCCCTTTAAATTAATTAATAATATAATTAATGTAAATAATTCCGTTTAATTTTTTCTTAAAAAAACAATTATTCACTTTAACC
This sequence comes from Allium sativum, assembly GCA_030737875.1. Classification (NCBI taxonomy): domain Eukaryota; kingdom Viridiplantae; phylum Streptophyta; class Magnoliopsida; order Asparagales; family Amaryllidaceae; genus Allium; species Allium sativum. The sequence continues at coordinate 458,469,332 of CM060913.1, read as the reverse complement.
GTTAGGTTAATTTCCTATTCTCATACTTATAAATCCGATTAATATCAGAATTTGCTTTATTAAATCAATTAATAATTAATTATAAATTTAAATAATAATAAATATTTATTTATTTTCTTTTGATAAATTTTTATTCAAAATAATATATTTCAAAATCTATTTCCAGTTATAAAATAAATTTTATAACTTCAATTCTATCGATTTGCCTGACGGTAAATCAATATAACAAACCAATTTATTCTTAGGCCATTTATTGCCGATTACCCAACCAATATTGCCCATTGGTTAAAACCAACCCCAGGTTGACTTTTCAGTCCAAGATCACTAATCAAATCAATTACCCAATCAAGACATTTCATATATGATAATAAGAAAATAAATAATATATTTGAGGAATCCCGTTGGACCTCTCCAACCCGTTCTTCCCTTACCCAAAACGGTTATCTCAAATCAGATCATTCAGTCTCACTTAACTGATGACAACTAACGACCATTTAACCTCAATCACAAGCAATTCAAACAATTCAACCAATTAAACACGTTTATTTTATAAACGTGACCAACAAGGTAAATTACCTTTATTGGAACCAATCATTAGAATAACGATTTAGTATTTCACTGAAATTAAATGACGGTTTAATTTCATCAGATAAATCAGCAAATAAATATATAATTAGCAAACAGTCAACCGTTGGCAAGCAGAGCAAACAAAATCAAAACCCTATTTATATAAAATATAAATGGGTAAAACTGAGTGATTTTAACTCACCTTGACCTGATTTCATTGTCGAAACAGCTCGTTTCAGTTAAATCAAATCAATGTTTAATTTAACTGAAAAAATCCATCTGATTCCAAACGCGTCCAGGGTTGTCTCATGACGTAGTGTTCATCAATGCGGTTCCAATGGCATCTTGTTTGTCCAATTCTGCCCATATACGCACAAGTTATGACCATTTAAACATATATGATTTAATTGAAAAATTAACACATCATTTTAATTATAATATATCTTCCTAATTCCTTTCTTATATATATTAAATTAAATACGTTTAGTTAAATAAATTACCCAATTAAACCCTAATTAATATTAAATAAAATACTAACTTCATGGTTCACGTTTAGTTATAATATGATTTAACTAAGCCTTATAAATTCTTAATCACAATTAATTAATAACTTAATTATATTAAACTAATTACGTTATTAGCAAGGATTAGTCATCTTTATTCTTTCCTCCTTATCACAATACAGTTTTTCGAAACTCAGATAACCCATGTTGTCATGCAATGTTCCCAAAATCCTTAATTAAAATCATGAATTTTTAATTATAGTAGTGGTTTAATTAAGTTAAAACGATAAACCATTTATTGTATTTAGAACTTTGGCCATCAATTTCCGTTCACTTAACTGCTCCATGTTGTTTTTCCTAGGGCACTTTGCCCCATCAATTTATGCTTTACTATCATAATCAAATTAACTATAATTAAGTCCTAAATCACTTTATTAATAATGGTTAGTTATGTTTTATTTCCAGATTTGTACGCCCATTGTTCAACTCATCGTTTTGCTTCCACTCGTATGCGTCAGGTCTTCATCCCCCATTCTGTAACCAAAGGAATGAATTACTTTGGATTTATAATTAATATAAAGTAATCATCATTTTAATCAACTTATTATATCTAATTACATTATTAGGGCCAATCCCGTTACTCCTGTATCCCTTCTGCTTCGTTGTCTTCAGTTTTTCGACAATCCATACACAGTCAACCAGCATCTCACCGCAGTAACGCTTAACGGAGATCGGAGCTCCATCGGCCGGCGCTTCCACCTGCGCCTCAATGGCGCCGATCCCTGGCCGAAGTCTGATGAAACTCAGTCATAGCCTTCACCCCCCCATTCGCCTACAACCATCAGGCCTTCTAGATGAAATTCCGGCCGGCTCGGCTAACTAGAGAGGATCACCGCCGTTGAACTCATGCCTATTGAAGTGTTGAACGAGATCGTGGTTGACACTTTCACCAGAACACAATTGAATGAGGAGAAAAGTCGGAGGAGTTGAGGGTGTTTTATGATAGTGGATTTAATGAAGGTGGCGGCTAGGAACTTTGACCAGGCAATTAGGTTTTGACGCAGAGATTACTCCTAGTTGGGTTATATATAGGGTTTATATAAATTTATACTTTATTATAACGAAACTTCGCCGTGAAGTAACACATCAAAACACCGACATACGATCTATGTTTTCCAATAAAAATGCTAATCCTAGCATAAAAAATATTCCAGACCCAATGGGACAGGTTTCGTCGAATTCCGACATCGTTTGAAAAAAAATCCTTTATAAAACCAGCGGAAAACACGCATTTAAATTTTCCACGATCACTAAATAAATCCAATCAACTTGAAACTTCAAAATCCTACAATAATTAATTAATATGAACCCAACAGCACTAGTTTCGTCGCATTTTGAGTCTGTTTCCCGGTAGGCTATTTTTATACGCACCACAATGCCATTTTGGACACCAAATTACTCGGTCTTCAAAAATAACAAACTATATATCTATCCTGACTCTAATCGACAATACGAACTCAACGGAATTGGTTTCGTGGCATAATTCCATAGTATTCTCAAGTTACACTCGAATATCCCTTTATTAAGTTAATTACGCGCTATAGAAAACGAAAGGGCGTTTAAGGCTAACGTGGTCACATACGACATCGGTTTGCCACATAATTTAACACCGTGCAATAATTTAACGTTATAGTTCCAATGAAACTAATTTTGTCGAAAACGGAGACTGTTTGCAAAATGGCTATTTTAAAGGCCTATATTTTAATAACTATTTCCATAGCGACTATTTTAAAATTTGATTTGGCCATAACTAACAAATTATAATACAAAATCTGAAATTTTCTCTTTTATATGAAAATTATAATCAACACGGTTCCAACGTTTCTTGTTTCACAGAAATCCGACTTATATCGGATCTTGTATATCAAATTGAAGTTCAAAACTCCATTTTACGAACTACCACGTGATTTCGTGCTCGATTTATATTATAAATAAATTAACGTCCAAACTTCATTTTAAATAACGAATTAAATATTAAAATCCATCAATATTCCAAATAAAATATTTAAATTAAATAAATTAAATAAAATATTTGATTGTCAAAGATACGGGTCGTTACAGTGGTACCTTTTTGTTAATTTTCGTATCCTTGGAGTTATGCCGATCCCTGGATAGTACGACCCCCAAGCACTTAAGAAAATTTGCTCCTACTCTATGAAATTTCCAATCTTCCAGCTTTCCGCATTTCGTATCCCCTCTCCTACTTCGTATCCGCTGCCTTTGTATCCTAAAGTCTAAGTTCTCTTCGTATCCCTCGAGTTTTCGTATTCGCTTGGATACTTCGCTATTTCATATTCGGGAGTAGGATACGAAATAAGGCGAGGGAGGATGGGGTACGAAATCCCCACTTGGAAATGTGGGATACGAAGTCTTGGAGGTAAACACAAGGGGTTGTAGAAGCGAGATACGAAAACTGGGAGATGCTTCTGGAATACGAAAACTGGGAGTTTATGGGCTTTGCAGAGTTACCGAGGATTAGGAGACGAAGTCTGGGAGTCTTTTTAGGGATACAAAATATGGGGATGGTGAATTCTGATCCCAATGCTCTTAGGCATATTCGAGCGATTTCGATGAACCGTGACGACCGCATTTGTATGACTCTATCTAGGCTTGAATCCAAGGTATCTTGGCGACATTTCTGGCATATTTAACCACGCGATGGGTCGGGTCGTGTGGGACTGGATTGTTTTTGGGAACTGGTCCAAAAGGCAAGTTAACACTTCTGTTGACAGCAAAAAATGTCATAACACCCAAAGATTCTCCATTACTTAGAGAATTATATTTTGCATCGGAAAAGTAAGTATAAAAAACAGTAAATTTATAGTGGTTCGGTCACGTATGGGGCTAATGTCCACTTTGGAAGTGTCGCTGATATTTTATTGACAATAATAAGTTACAAGCTTAGGACTATCTCATGACACTCTTTTACAGACATTTCCAAGTATTTTGATGTCATATATGAACATTAAGAAAAAGTAACTTTCCTTTTTCTTCTTCCTCATTGCAAGGATGTCATTTAGGAGCTCACTTGGAGCTATTAAGAGGCATCAAATCAGCCAATTTTCAACCCCTTTGAAGTGTGAGATTGGGGATATTTATACTGGGGTGGTTAGGTTGGAGTATGTAGGATTTAGGGACCACTAAACAAATTTTCGTATCCTTGGGTGACCCGGTTCCATTATTTCGACCCCCTCTAAAGAAAATTCGGAAACTCGTACCCCTTGTGTGGGATACGAATTTCTTACCCCATGAATTTCGTATCCCATAGGGTACGAAATCCGTTCCTCTGGTGTAACAACCTGGAAAATCGGAACCAATTTAAATTTTTTATTTTAGCTATTTAATGAATTTTGAATATTTAAAATGATTTATTTTAAATAATAATGACTTAAAATTTATTTAAATCGAAGTTAGAACGTATAATTTTATTTTAATTATAAAACAAGCCTAAAATGGCGCAGGAGTTTGAAATTCGATTTTAAATTTCAAATGAGTGTACATGATTCAAAATAAATCAGATTTCAGTAAAACAAAAAACATTTGAATCTGTTTAATTATATCTTTCTAGCGAACGTAAAAAATCCATATTTTAATACGAGAATAAAAAGTTATATCCAGTTAAAAATATAAAATAGTCACTATGGAATTTATATAGATTTTATATATTATAAAGCCCTTAAAAATAGTCATTTTGCAAACCGACCTACGTTTTCGACGAAACCATTTTTGTTGGATCCAGAATGTCAAATTATTGATAGATTTCAATTTTCATAATTTTTGTAATTAGTATGTGAGTGTGGCAAAAGAAAACGTTTTTTGTCAATTTCAGTTGAATTGGATCGACCAGAAAATGAACATTTTTCAAACGGTCTCCAAATTCGACAAAATTAGTTTTGTTAGGACTGTATCGTTAAAACATGGCTAGATTTATTTTTCTTGAATTTCTTGAGTCAGTATGTGGCCCCGGTAAGTTAAAAATGTACGTTTAAATTAAATATATATTGAATTATATTTTAATTTTTAATGAAAACTGATCGAAACGGTCGAATTGGCTTACGGGACATATCTCATTTTGTCCGGAATGGGAATATTTGACTAGGCACGATAGTTGTTGGGTTTGAATTGGAGTTTGAATGCAAAATTTCGCTTTAATGAATTAAATAATAAAAATATATTAATATATGTTGGTCAAACCCTAGAGTCAAAGCCCTTATTCCCTTTCTCACGGTCAAACCCCAAAAGCCCGCCTCCGAATCAAACCAACGGCGAAAATCACCCAATACTTCCTCTTCATTTTCTGATCAATCCACCAAGAAATTTTTTAAACTTAATAAGCGAAAATCAAAGAGGAAGATGAGAGCTTCTAATTCATATAAGTTTGATCGGGTATTGTGTTGGGGTTTGAGCGATTTCTCCACTCAAAGTCACCCTGTTCAAGCTCGATTTCTGAGCGCCTTCGATCGCTGAAGGGGACGCCACTCACGGCGTTGGAGGAGGGCGCGACAGCCTTCATCGTGGTGGGCCAGATCCGACTCCGGCAGCTTGTGTTGGTGGCCGTCCTAAACCCTAGGGCGCGAGGGTGGTTGGAGCATCATGAAGAAGATGAAGAGGGATTACAACAATGTTTTGTAAAACGTTACTTAAGGTTATTTGTTTTTTTATTTTATTATTGTTTTATTTAAGTAATTAGCAGTAAATGAGATTTTAATATATAAATAAATTTGATTTAAAATTGTAATTTTTAAATGAAATAATAGTTGTTCTAAAAATGTTATTTTTCTAAATAGCCTTGAATTAAAATTGAATTTATATATATATATATACATTTATAGATTTGTTTGAAAATAAAAATAAAAATGTGATTTTTATTTATATAATATCATAAGAAAAATGTAATTTTAGAAAATAAAATAGCATTGGTTTTTAAAACAATATAAATAGCATTATATAAAAATGTAATTTATATATATATAACATTAGTATAAAAATATAATTTTTATCTATATAGTAGTGATATAAAAATATGATTTTTATATATGTAACAGCGATACAAAAATTTGATTTTTTTTATATATAATAGCGATATAAAAATATGATTTTGATATATATATATATATATATATATATTAGCGATATAAAATTGTGATTTTTATACAGACAGAACAATAATAAAAATGTGATTTTTATCTATACAGCATTAAAATAAAAATGTGATTTTTAATATAAAAATCATGTGAAACAGATTGCGATGAAACTGACTGGAAGCAAAATGGAATCCAGACCATCCAATAAAGAATGACGGAGTGGATCCCAAAGGTGAGAACATTTTCTCACTCAACTTTCAATTAAGTTGTTATATACTAGGATGCATACGGTTCTTAGTAGCACCCGACACCTTTGGTTGAAACCATGGATGTTTGGTTGTTTGTTTTGATTGATTTGTTTGAATTTGGTTTGGGATGTGAACTGAATCGTTTGGAATTAGTATGTGTATGGTGCGAGCAAGTATTAGGCGAGAGATAAGGCTAAACCTTATTCCGGTTCTAGTATCGCGCCGTTATGCTGCCAAAATTTTCTAAAACATGTTAAAACAATAAAAATATCATTTTTATTGTTTAAATGAACCATATAAAATATTCATATGTTGAAATAAATATTTTATCGTTAAAAATATATTTTTTAATGAGTATATGAATGAAAATAAATATTCATTTACATATCTGACGATTTGTTTATATACACTCATTTGACTGATATTGATTGGGCCGATATATTTTACACATCGCCCAACGGCACAAATAAAATATGTGTGTGTTGATTGAAATCCCACACGTGTATTGGGATGATATTCGACGTACACTAATCCCAACTGTTTAGTTGTATGTCAATCGATGAGTTGACAGACTATTGTAAGCGTTAATTATTTATACTTAACGCTTATGCAGTTGTGTAATGCACTTTGGATGATGGCTGACTGTGTTTGATTATTGTTGTGTACATGTGTGTATGTAATCCATATAAATAAAATTGCATGGTAATTGACTGTGTCTGATTCCAATTAAGAAAGAATGAATATTTTAAATTAACAGATATTTTAAATTAACAAATATTTTAAAATAACGAATAATGAATATTTTAAAATAACTAATATTTTAAAATAATATTCGGTAATGGATCAAAGTATGATTTTGATGTCCGATTTGGGATGGACACTAAAATATTGAAAAATATGAAGCCATGTTGATTAGATATGCTCCATTTTGACGCAAACGATATTTATGTCAATTTTATTCATTTTTATAATGAATATCAAAAGGAAATTATTTCAAAATCTGATATTTTGAAAACATTATCATTTAAATAATATAATGATAAGGAGCATTCAATTTTGATTTAAAATTGAAAATGAAGTTAGAATTATTTTAAAATGAATTTATAAACGATTTATAAAATATGATTTAAATGGAAATCGACAAAATATGTAATATATATATATATATTATATTTAATGGCCTGAATAGAGCGCATCGTGCTGCGACCGTTCGCGAATTTCGACCATTGACTTCGAATTGACATTGTTGGAGATCCGACCGTCGGATTCTCCTAAAACCGAAACTGTTGAGTTTGTATCGAAAAGAGCTTTCCAAGAATATAAGAGATTTGGAATCTAACGGTTGGATTTCGAATTATGTCCAAATCAAATTTGGAAAAGGTCGTTGTAAGTGCAGTTCGATGACCGTTTATGGAAATCGACAGAAATGGCCTTAATAAAATTATTAAAAATATTGATAATTTATGTAAAATCATAATAAATGATTTGAAAAGAATTGGGATGAAAAAAATCCATATTTGAAAATATAAAAATATTTTTTTATCGAAATGAACTAGTTATTGACTAGAATTATAATCCAATTACCTTTATTAATAATCGGAGTAGGTTTGGTGTCACACTTTTTTGGTGTACACCTGAACTGACGAAAATGCCCTTTACTAAAAACGAACACATATGATAAAAGGAATTAAATCAAAAAAGAAACGGAAAGTAATTAAAGTTAGATAGCAATGTTCTTTTAATTGGCAATGCGCGTCATTAATGACATTAATAGAAACATAAATAGGAATAACGTTAAAATTTGAAAGCAGACAATTAAATCTAGAAGGGTAACATGCATGCTAATACACATGTATATATTTAGTTCATATAAATATATAGAGCATAAATTTTAGAAGTAATGCATATTTGAATTTGAAAATAAATGCGCATCGTAAATGGAATTAAACCACGCAATAAAAACAAACACATATGATAAAAGGAATTAAATCAAGAAAAAAAGGAAATTAATTAAAGTTAAATAACAATGTTCCTTTAATTAGCAATGCGCGTCATTAATAACATTAATAGAGACATAAATGGGAATAACATTAAAATTTGAAAGCAGACAGTTAAAGTTAGAAGGGTAACATGCATGCTAATATAAATATATAGAGCATAAATTTTAGAAGTAATGCACGTTTGAATTTGAAAATAAATGTGCATCATAAATGGAATTAAATTATGCAATAAAAGGGACTTTAATTATGTTAGTCAAGTAACACTCTAATTCAAAACAATTGAAACAAATACGTGTAAATATGTGTGGAGATGTTTATTTCAAGAGTATGTGCACGCGTATTAATTCCAGAAAATAATCGCATTTGAAATTGAAATTTAATGTGTGTTAAGAATGGAATTTTTTTCAATAAAACTAGGAATAAAAATAAATCTTTTGAATAACGGTCACATGAATTAACATGCATGAATTAGAAACAGAAAAAAATTAATGCATAATAATGAAAATAGGAAAATAAAAAGAAACTATCGAGCAAATAAATATGTAGAAAAATAAAATGGGCAAGAAATATACCAGGCCATGTACTAACGACATATTTTTATTTTGTTGAATGACTCGGATTTTATTATCTTATATAGGATGGATACAGTTAGTCTGGACATCTATAAATAAACGTACAGGTCAAAGCCCTCAAATTCATATTTTTTGATTGGGTGCTGAAGCCCTGCCACTCCCTTTCTCCTCCAAATTCTTTAGAACTAGAAAAATATAAGATATGTGCTATCCATTCGAGATTTGAATGCAAATGCAGTGTATTCAAAATTTAAATTTCCAAACTTCCTATTGAAACCAAGATAAGCGAATTTAAATTGTTATTTTTAATAAAGGCATATATCATCGATTGATTCATGTTAAATTAATAAGATACTCTCTCAGTCCTTTTTTACGCGTTAGATCTTATGTTGAATTTTGGATATGTGCAAACTATGCATAAATCTGCAATATTGACGTATGTATACAATATTTGTAGGCACAATATTCCACGCACGCAGCGCGTGCCGTCACCACGCGCGGAATGCGTGCCGTGACGCTCGTTTTTAAATAAATGAATTGGATTGAGAATGGGTTTAATATAACCAGAATTTCCAATATATGAATTGGAGTGGATTTGAATGGAAATAATCTTCGGAATATTTCGTTATTGGATTCCGTGATTATACAGATATTGTTATGGAAATTTGGAAGATATATTTGATATCGTTATTTCCAATACGATATTTGTTGGTTTCAGAATTTGATATTGAATATAAGCCGATATAATTTCTATTCAGAGCCTTGTATTTAATATCAAATTGGATTTTGGGTCAGTCGTGAATAGTGTCTTCATTAGCACTGTTCTTAGGCCCAGTTGAGAAAAGAAAAAAATCTTTTAATTAAGATTTAGAGAAGTTTACCAATTAATTAATATTTAACTGGAATTGAACAAAAGAATTGGATTTTGGGTTTGTCGTGAATGGTATTTTCAGTAATACTAATCCTGAACCTCGAGTGAAAAGAATAAATCTTTTAATTAAGATTATTAGAGTTTCCAATTATATTTGATAATTGGAATAAAATGGAATGTGAATTGGGTTTATTGTGAACTGTATTTTAACGACATTCGTTCTTTAACCCGATTTACAATGAAATGTGATTTGGAATTTATAAATCTTTTATTTAGATTTAAAGGAAATTTTCCAAAGTAAAGTTTTCCAATTTAATACAACAAATTGGAATGGAATTCGATTTGATAATAATCGAAGTGAACTTCTGTGGAGGAAGACTGGTAATATATATGGAATTTAAAAGGCTTGGTCGTTTTCCATTTATATTATTAGTCGGATATGGAAATTGGTATCGATTATATATATATATATATCTGTTTTCCGTGAAGATTCCATAATTAATGGAATGTGATTTTGGGTTTGTTGTGAAATGTGTTTTAAATGACATTAGTTCTTTAACCCAATTAAAGAAAGGGTTACATGTCTATGGCTGATCTCTGTTAAATATATATCTGGTTGGTGGCAGAGAATTTATTCTCTTGCTTAACACCCTTCTCTAAGACGTACGAGCTTAGAGGTTATATATCGGCAGAAATCAATAGTACGATGTAGATTGTCGATGCGACATGTTTGTATTTCCAAAGTAAAATAATCGTTAATACTGATTTTTGGGAAGATTAAAACTAAGTGGAGTTTTAATGAATCTTTAATTAGATTGAAAAGAGAATGTGATAATTTAAATTATAAAATTCGGGAAATGATCGAGAATGGAGTAGCACCAGTTTTACTCCAAGTGATAGTTAAATCTTTAATTAGATTTGAACGTGAAATGGTAATTAAATTTACCGATAACACCATAGTGCTAGATATGGAATATTACCAGTTTTGCTCCATGGGATGAATAGGTTGGGATTGAGAAATTAAACAAATGATTACTTCGGTAACGTTCGCTAATCCCAACTAGTTCATAAACCTTAATTTGGTTTAGAAATGATATCAAAAGGAAGATTAAAGAATAAATTTAAAGAAATATCTTTGATAAAATTAATGGGAACCTTTTCCAAAGGATGTGAATATTTGAATAAAAGAATATTCTAAATTGGAATGAGGCGTATGTTGTGTTTTTATAGCACTTGTTGGGTTGATACTCATTCTGAATAACTGATTCGATGATGAAGTCGACGGTTGAAGATCGGAGGTCTTCATATCGTTTGGATGATTATTGGTGTCTTGATTGGGCGGTACACCCAAGACAAGGTAATAAGTGGTGATCGTCCAGACGTACTTGGAGATCGACCGGATATGTGAGGACCTCTCTCCTGTATTGGACATATGGGACGAGGAATAAGGTGCATCCGGTTTCGTTTAGACCCAGAATGAACTTATAAATGGATGTGTGTCTGACATTGGATTTTATTCTGTGTTGATTGATTTCTATTAAATATATATCTATTTGGTGACGGAGAATTTATTCTCTTGCTTAACACCCTTCTCTAAGACGTACGAGCTTAGAGGTTATATATCGATAGATATCAGTCGCATGTCATGAATTGTTAGTGTGGCATGCTGAGATGCAAAGGATCAAGGCTTTGGTTAAAAAAAAAAGAGCCTTGTGGTTGATGATCAAAGCACGACTTTAAATAGCATAGCTTTGTGTAGCGTTAATTCTCGAGCCTCGCACCCAGGTATGAACCAAAAACGGGATAATGACTGTATGGAAATGGACATATGTTAATTCTAGCTACGAGTAACGTCATGGTATGCAGCCCAGACTGTTTACTTATGTGGATGTGGCATACTATTATTACTTGATGGGAGATGAGGTACCTTGGATATATCGATCACTATAGGGCTGATGAATATTATATCAGTCACTACGGGGCTGATGGATATGGTCGACATACTGACCACTTTAGAGGTTCGACGGAACCGGCTGATGGATATGGTTGACATACCGTCCGCTGCACCTATTATCAGCTACGGCTAGCGGTCCCACCACCCCAGCTCATGTTTCGGTTGAGTATGACCCCGCACATCCAGAGTTGGGACTAACGGGATCCGCTTTTATCACGATAGCAAGCACCCTTCTTGGAGGTAAACTTGCATTACCATGAATACCCGAAGAGGATGAGATCGCTATATTCTACGAAACTAAATAGTTGCATTTTTAGCTATGCAGCCCCTCTTGGAGCAGAAGTTACACGTGGCTTTGCCCTCGTGCTTCCACAAACATCTGAGTCTGGATTGGGACTACAGGGATAAAATTTGGATAGGTTGGAGAGCACTTGGATACCTTCTCAGATGTGTGCTTGGAATCCAGCGTGTATAAGAATCTTCTCGAGAAAGGAGAGGTTGTAGATGGCCATAGTGCCAAAGTGACGGGTGCACCAGATGCAAGTATGCCAACTATGAATGACTTGATGCAGTCATAGAAAGCTCAGATGTTGGCGAAGTCTGAGGAACAGGAGGAGAAAAGGAGGCAGGATGAGGCTGCTATACAGGAGGCTTAGGCAAAAGCTAGACAGGATGCCGAGGAGAAAGTTGTCATTGTGGTGGCAAAGAAGAAAGTCGATGTCGAGGCAGAGAAGGAGAGGTCTGCTGAAGAGGCCAGGAAGAAGAAAGCCGTTGATGAGGATGAGAAGGAGAGAGCCGCCGAGGAGGCTAGAAAGAAGAAAGTCATTGATGATGGCAATAAAAGGGCCGAGGAGGCCTTTAATAAGCTTAAAGTGGATGCAGCTACGTAACTCAAGTCCAAGAAACTAGCTGATCGGAAGGCCACAAAAGATGCTTAGAAGAAAGTGGAGTTGGAGGCCAAGAAGGCTCAGGGTGAAACTGGGGTTGTGCTGGCCCTTGCTTCTGACATCGCCTCTAAACCACTGCAATATATAGCCCCTTGGGAGGTCACGGTGATCATAAGTGGCAAGGATGATAGCGGGAGGCGCACATCGGTGTCTTATGAGTCTATCACTCCTATGATGGGCAGAGGAGGGAAGGCTGAAGTGGCTCTGGAAGGAAGAGGTCCATAATTGGCAACACTCCTAGTGCCAGATTTGTACAAAAAAAGAAAAGGAAAAAGATGGATGAGTAGTATCGGTGGTAGTCATAGATATTATAGACATTTTGATTATGTAGGCCATTAGTATACACGAGTACAACCCTTCCTTTTGGTCTTTGGAGGCATGGTGTGGTTCTCATGGACACCATGTCGTTAGAAAGAAAGATATTTAAATATGTAGTTTGCTTTTGTTATGTGAATAAAAGTATTAACTTTTCTTACATCGCATTTCACATTAAGTGTTCGAATGCTCGTCTCATGCTTTCCAGCCTCATGTACTTGCATAAGCGTACTTGTTGTTACACTTAAACAAATGTGATTAGAGACTCCACCCTAGGGCTGCCCCTAGTCGTGCGGAGGTCGTGCATTGGTTTCACTCTCGGGTCTTCCTTTGTTCAGGAGTCCCAAGTCGCATGGAGTCCAGGTCAGGTTCCCTCTCTCTTGGACCTCCCGGAGGTCGTTGGTCCTATGTCATGGGATGACATGGACGTCATGAATTTGTCCTTTTTGGCACTCCCATCATTCTTTCGGGTCTAGAGCTCAAGGGCATCATTTATTCGCCAAATGGTACCCGGATCTGGACCCGGTGAGTTGGATGGAGCCGCGAGAGTGGTCGGTATCACATTAGCTTGGCTGATGGGTTGCCCCCAAGTCCGAAGACTTGGGAGTGAAACGATTTATACTAGGTCTTGTTGTTGGTTCGAGATTCGAGAGGGTCCCGGATCCGGACCTGATGTGTCGGATGGAGCGGCGAGGGTGGTCGGTTTCACATTAGCTTGGCTGATGGGCTGCCCCAAGTCTAGAGACTTGGGAACGAAACAATTTATACTCGCTCTCGTCGTTGGTTCAAGATTCGAGTGGTGTTATTTATACTCGGTCTCATTGTTGGTTCAATAATCGAGTGACAGTTCCGGCTCCCGTGCTTGAGGTGTCTATCTAGTATCATTAATACTCGGTCTCGTCGTTGGTTCGAGACTTGAGTGACGATACCAGATCCCGTGCTCGGGATGTCGGTCCGGCGTTCATGTGTTTATGTGTGCAAGCTAGTTGTGATTGTCAATCAAACATATCATGCAGAAAGTAGACACATCAAGACACAGAGAATTGTACATCATCTTTACTAGCAACTTTGGCAGTAACAACCTTCATAATGCCTCGAATTTAAGGAAAACAAAACATCATTGGAAAGCGGAAAAACTGTGCATTAAGTAATGTGAAGTAGCGATAAATATGTTCGTTGTTCCATGCCCTTAGGAGTTTAGCTCCGTCTACAGTTGCTAACATGAAAGTTCCATCTCTGAGCCTTCACTGTATGACGTACGAGCCCTCCCATCGAGGACTGAAACCAGTCGGTGTGGGAAAGATCCTTTTTAGGACGAGGTCACCGACATTGAGATCCTTGCGGCGGACTTTGGAATTGAAGTATCAAGCTACTCGCTGGCGCTAAGCAGCAACTCTGAGTTCAGATTCTTTCCTTTTTTCTTCGAGCAAGTCGAATGACTCAAAAATTAAGTCCTGGTTAGTCTTAGGACCAAAATAGGTAACTCGATGAGATTGAAGCTTTATGTCTATGGGAATGACGGCTTCAGATCCATAGGCAAGGGCGAATGGAATGTGGCATGTCGCAAACTTATGGGTAGTCCGGTAGGCTCGTAGGGCCAGAGGGAGTTCATCTTCCTATAAGCCTCATGCCTTTTCCAAACGCTAATTGATTATGGATTTAATCACTTCGTTAACAACCTCGACTTGCTCAATGGCCTGAGGATGAGCCACTGATGAAAATCTCTTTTCGATATTATGTAGCCGGCTGAATGTTTTGAACTCTACGCTCTCGAACTGGGTTCCATTATCTGATATGATGTCCTAGGGGACTCTATAGCAGGTAATGATATTGCAGACAATGAAATTGATCACATTTTTGTAGTGATTGTAGTGAGATCTTCAGCTTCCGCCCATTTGGTGAAATAATCAACCGCAATGATGGCATAGTTTGCCCTGCCTCTGGCCGTTGGAAGATTTCTGAAGATATCTATCACCCACATGGAGAATGGACAAGGATTGACCATTTGCATTATCTCGGTAGGCGGGGCTCTTGGGATCTTCGAGAATCATTGACATTTATCACACTTGCGGGCATAGTTTCTGGCATCTGATCGTATGTGGGCCAGAAATAAACATATCTGATATTTTTTCTTGCTAGAGTTTGCCCCCTAGTGTGGTCATCGCACTTCATCTTCATGCATGTCCAGTAACACACGGTCGGCGTCGTTATATGCTACACACCGAAGTAATGGGACAGAGAAGCCTCTTCGGTATAGCACTCTGTCCAAAATGATATAGCGAGACGGTTGGCGAGTGAGTTCCCTTCTTTCCTTGTAGCATCCAGGGAGGGTTCCATGTTGCGGGTTGTTCTTGATTAGTGTCATCAAAGACTCAGACTCTATTTCGGTCTCCGTTGCCGCTACCGAATCAGTATGCATCCGATCAATGCTAGGTGATCGAGTACTTCGATTGGGGTAAGTCCCATAAGCTGCGCATCCTCGGAGCTTGCCAGTTTTTCTAATGAGTCGTCTTTTTCATTTTGTTCTCGTGGGGTATGCGTGATGGTGTAGTGGTCGAAGTTGGTGAGTAGTTCGCGAACTTGAGGGAGGTAGGGAGCGAGCTATGCCCCTTGGCTTTGTATTCTCCCTGTACCTAACGTACGATGAGCTATGAGTCGGAGTAAATCTGGATGGCCTTGAGATTAAGTTCGATTGCAACTCTAAGTCCAGCGATCAAGGCTTCGTAGCGGGAAAGTTGAGCTTTGAAGTGTAGCATATTGGGAGCTCCGCTAGGGTAATAAGCACAACTCCATCGCAGGAACTCTTATTGTTGGAGCATCCATCCACGAACAGTTTCCATTAATGGAATGTCGTGGTCATACGGAGGAGGCTCTTCCGGGATGGTGAATTCGACTATGAAATCAGCGAGGGTTTGTCCGAGGATGGCCCAGCGAGGGATGAATGTGATCTCGAACTAACTCAGCTCTATATTCCACTTTAGTAGTCGCCCAGACGCCTTAAGTCGCTGCAGGACCTATCGTAGCGGCTGGTCAGTGTAGATTTTGATGGGGGTGAGACTGAAAGTATGCCTGTAGCTTCCGAGAGGAGACCAACAAGTAGTAGGCTAGGTTCTCAAGCTTTGGATAGTTCTTTTTTGCCTCTGTTCATCCCTTGCTAATGTAGTAAATGGGTCGT
Organism: Allium sativum; assembly: GCA_030737875.1. Taxonomy (NCBI): domain Eukaryota; kingdom Viridiplantae; phylum Streptophyta; class Magnoliopsida; order Asparagales; family Amaryllidaceae; genus Allium; species Allium sativum. The sequence continues at coordinate 458,453,036 of CM060913.1, read as the reverse complement.
TAGACATGATCTTCAATACGCACAGGCGTTGAGCTAATTTCCTGCATCAAAACAACCAAATAAACATATAAGCCTTCATTGTCCACAGGTTCGGATAAGGTAGTTTGTCGCTTTAAGTGATTCGGAAGGTCCTTGAATACGGCGGCGCATTTCGGGGTCCATGTGAAGTTGTGCTTCCCCTTTCGGAAAAAGTCAAAAAAGGGGACACATTTGTCAGTGGCTTTAGAGATGAATCGACTTAAAGCAGCGACCTTTCCATTCAAAAATTGAACATCCACATCTTGATGCTTTGAGGTGCCTGGATATCCCTAATATCTCTGATCTTATCTGGATTGGCTTCGATGCCTTACGAATTGACGATGAAACCCAAGAATTTTCCCGACGCAAAGCCAAAAGAGCATTTAAATGGATTGAGTATCATGCCATACCTACGAAGGACGTCAAACATTTCAGAGAGGTCAAGGATGTGGTCATTTGACATCTTCGATTTTACAAGCATAACATCCACGTATACCTCCATGGATCTTCCAATTTGGTCCTTGAAAATGAAGTTGACCAGTAGTTGGTAGGTGGCTTCCGCGTTCTTAAGACCAAAGCGCATGATGCGATAGCAGTAGAGCCCGAGGTCGGTTACGAAAGAAGTATGATCCTGGTCCAGGAGGTACATCGGAATCTGATTGTAACCTGAATAGGCATCCATGAAGGATAAAAGCTGATATCCAGTGGTTGAATCAACAAGATGGTTGATTGTTGGATGTAGGAGGCTATCCTTTGGACATGCCTTGTTCAAGTCAAGTTGACACACGTTCTCCACTTGTCGTTTGTTTTTTTGACTAGGACTGGATTGGAGATCCATTCGGGGTAGTAGGCTTCTCGGATGAAATTGTTATTGAGTAGCCTATCACCTCTTCCTTAAGTGAAGTTGATCTTTTGATTCCCAAGTATCAATGTTTCTGCTTGATTGAAGGTCGCAAGAGATTGATGGTTATCCTATGACAAGCAACTACAGGGTCAATGCCACACATATCGAAGTGGGTCCAAGCAAATACATCAAGGTTGACCTTTATGAAATCCACAAGATCTTCCTTTATTGAAGGGTGGAGTTGATATCCAACTTTCAAGACCTTTGTCGGGTCGTCGGGGCTGAACGGAACATCAACTATATGCTCTACTGGGGTAGCCCTTTCGAAAATGGGCTCTTTGTCTTCCCTTGGATCAAGATCGTCGGAAAGATGGAAGTGGCACCTGAGCCATGGCTCAGACACCTTTGATTACAAGGCGGAGGCACGGTCTTGCCTTTGTCCTTATTGCGTGCCTTCCTCCATTCTATGATGTAGAAATCTCTAGTTGTTGCTTGGTCGCCTTTCACGGTGTCAATACCATTTTCTGTACGGAACTTCATTAGAAGGGACCATAGTGACATGCAAACTCGAAACTATTCAAGGAAGGGGCATCCAAAGAAGATGTTGTTCGGAGAGATGATGTCGAAAACCATAAAGGTGAGGATTCGAAATCGGCTTCTATCCCCTTCTCATAGTTCTACAGGCTAGTCTACCTTGCAACCACGTATTATAGCATGGCAAGGCTTTGGCCTCAAGTTTCATCTGGTCGGAGGCCGCCTTAAAGATGATGTTGACTGAGCTTTCTCATTAGATGAGGATCCTTTGGACGAAAACTGATATGATCTGGGCAGAAATGAAGAAAGGGTCAATGAATCGGATATTGATTCCCATGGATTCTCTCTCGTGAAAGATGATATCATCCCACATTGCTTTCTGAAGCGTGGCAGGAACGGATTTGACCGAAGTATAACAAGTGTCGTAGGTGGCATGCTTTATAGAGTTAGCATACTCCTTCATGATGCGGAAGCTATCGTGTGTGGGGTGAGGTTAACCACAAATAGTATTGATCACAACACCACATAACATGTGGTTGGATGACCCTAAAATTGCATTTGTAGGTGTTGGAAGTGCGGGTGTTGGTGGGTCCGTAGCTACTTCTAGAGGAGCAGGATCCTAAACATACTGTTCCAGGCGTTTCTCGCAGATGAAATTTTCAATCGCATCCGTGAGGTGACGACAATCATTAGTGTTATGCACATACATGTCGTGGAATTTGCAGTATTTGCCAGAGTTTTTCTCACAGCCGATGGACACCTTGGTGTTGGTCATCTTATACTGGAGAGTATTACCAGTTTTAAAGTAGATTTTCTCCATATCCCGATTCAGTGGAGTGTGGGCCCTATAATTCTGGTATTCGTCGTGCTTCTTGGGATCAACAAGAGCCTGGTTGTTGTTTCGACCACTTTGCTTGCTGCTTTCGGCTTTGGCTTATAGGGGCTCCTCATTTTCCCTTATCGGGGGATTCCTCGACCCACTTTCCTTTCATACTATCGTCGGTGGTGCCAGCTTGTGGGTGATTGGAGTGGTTTCCCCGAGAAGCTTGATTATGCCTCTCTTCTTCAAGTCATAGGAATTGTCCATCCTTTTCGTAGAAAGCTTCTAGGTTCTTAGGCTGCTTTCTGTTGATCTAGGCTCCAAATTCGGATGTAGGAAGGACACCGTTGGCAACCTAGAAGAGCACGGTGTGAGGCCCCATATCGTCGACCTCGATGAGGGCGATATTGAATCATGAAAGATAGATTTTGAGAGATTCTGCAGGCCCTTGGTAAAGATTGGATAGGATGAAGGGGTTCTTCGGAGTCAGAACATGCATCCAGAACTGCTTAGCCAGTTCTGTTGCACAGCTGAACGAGGTTGTTGACAGATCATAGTGGAAAGTGGGAGAACAAAAACAAAGTTGTTCCCGATAAGAAGACCAGAAAACACTTGCATTTGACCACATCGGTGGCCCGACTGGAATTCATTTGTCACTCATAGCGGTTTAGGAAAGCACATGGGTCAGTCGTGCCATCATAGAATGCCATCTGTGGCATGTTGAAGCTTCGGGGACACTCGGCTTCGTGAATGATCCTAGTGAAGGGATTACGCCTCAAATGGGTTTCCCACTAGTCGTTGGCGTTCCCTCGCATATCCCTCATGATCCTTCGTACCATGTCAGGGAGATATGCTCGAAGAGGATCTTCCGGTGGAATCCATTGGTTTTAGCGAACTTTGGGAGTTCTGTTCCATGGGCGCCTTCCATGATGCACGTTGGGCTCTTCCACTTCCACATCATCGACATCGACGACCTGGTTTTAGTATGGCTGGTGAGGTTGAGTGGGCTGGTGAGGTTGAGTGCCGGGTGTGCATCCTGATTCGTACCGACTTCGACCTACTGGGTTACCGGAATGAAACACCCCACCTCCGTTAAGGTCACTCACAAAGGGATTGCATTAACTTCGGCGAAGCATTATAGGTAAAAGATACAGATAATTTACAAGATAGACATATAAACAGCGGAAAAACTGAATTTATTTCATAAGCAGCGTGGTTCAGTCAAAACATTACAACTATTGTCTCAAAACCCAACTTCCAAATCATTACAACAAAACCTCTGTCTTGATTAAAACATAAAGATGCATAAAACAATAGTAAAGCAGCATAAATCCCCAACAAAAGTGTAACCACAGCAATCGCCCAAGAAAAGAGAATCCAAGCAATACATCTACTCTCTTCAAGTTGGAAAAGGTCTAAACTAAGCTGAAGTAATTCCTCCCTGTAGACCTGGGGAGAGGGGGAGGAACGGAAGAAAAGAAGATGAATGAAAACGGGTCAGACATGAGCCTGGTAAGTCCAGTGATTTTCCAGCATGTAAACAAGAAAAAGGATCATGACATGAATAAACTGAATATAGGACAATACCATACTACAATATAACATAAGTCAAGGTTAGGCAAGATAAACTGAATATGCTATCGCACTCATTTCTAATTCTCTGCACCTACTGACAAATGTTTCAACTAGCATCATGCGTTCATAATAAAATGATCCCTTTATCAATCGGCACCTACTTGCATGCATTTATTACTTGTGTCATTCGGCCCCGCTTGTTTGTAGATACCTATGCTGGTCCCACCATGGGGTGTATCAATCCCTATGGTGGCAACCCGACACAATTCAAAATGCACAGTGTATAACTACTGATGACCAGTGCTTGATTTTCCCACTCCGGAGCACGTGCACGTCGGTACTCCGTCGGAACCTACACTGACGCACCACTCGCCGCTATTTTGACCGGTTATAATCTGCCCACTAATCGTACCCCACCCTGTCTAGTTCAGAGTACCATGATACATCTATGTGGGTTACTGCTGAATTGGGTCCCCGTTACTAGGGTTTCCTAATCAACATGTTATAATGGTTAAGTGTTCGCCATGTAACCTAACCCCACCCATCTTGTTTAATTGACATGTTGTATTGGTTAAGTGTTGCCTAAGTTAACTTAACCCTACCATTCTTAGCATGTCCGTTCATTAGCATTAATTCATTCATTAATGCCTCAACCTCTCACACTAGAATTGTTGTTTGCTGTTGCTGGATGTGCCGGGAGGTTCCGAGTCGACTTCTACTGCAAACTCATTCTAACCACGGGTTTTAGGCTTAATGCACTAACCTCTCACATTAGATCTGTTGTTGCGATTGCTGGATGTGCCGGGCAGTTCCGGGCAGTCTTACCCCGCAACTCAATCTAACCTCGTGTTAGGCATGTTCATCTTTTAGCCAAATTACATATTTACCATACATGCCCAAATCTAGTTTTTTATATGCCAATTACCCACTATTGTAGTCAATTCAAGTTAGGCCGCATTTACTTGTTATGCCCAAAATTACTCAATTAAGTTATACCCAATTTCCCGTGTTTCAATCGTACGTACAACAAGATTCAGTCTAAGTTCCGAATGAACTAGTATTCATAAAATAAAATAGAAAAGGGGAATAGAGAAGGACACAAGAATTGACATAAGAAACAAAATAGGCATGTAAAGGTGTACCCAAATCCAAGAATCATGTTTCTAATAGGCATGTTGTAAATTAACAATAAGTATGGCCAAACTGAGCAAGTTACATCATAGGCATAAAAATTCGATAGAACTGAATATAATAGAATCACCAATTTGGTGTACAACATGATAGGTTCCATTGTTAAAATCACAATGGTCTCATAAGCATAGGTAATTCAGATTTGACAAAAGGATAAACATGAATCAGAATTGATTATCTCACAATTAGGTATAGTGGTATACTACATGATAGGTTCCATCGTTCCAATCACAACAGTCTCATAAGCAAAATGATAAGCACGAATCAGAATTGATTAACTCACAATTAGGAATAGTTCTAGATCCAATTATTACAGTCATGATTTATATTGGGTGTTCAAATCTGAATAATAACTGAACTTACAGTGATAGGATTAGAAAAGGTGAATTAGTTGACGTTGTAGCGATACTAATCTTTCTTTGTTGATTGAAGAAGAAAACCTCTACTTTGATTTGAAACTCTCTTTCTAATTTGACTTCTAGTTTGGAGAAGATGGAGTCTAGGCTAGCTTAGAGATGGACAACATGACGGCTTCATAGAATAGGATTGTGAGGTTTAGGATTAAGGTTTGAGGTGATTATATAGAAGTGTTGCACAAACCATGGCCTTTAGATTAGCATAGGGGTTATCAGAGCCACACAGCTCAAAGACACATCATCCAGCGAATCAGAGGAAGACACGTCATCATAGAACACTCTAGAATTCAGTGCTGGACAGACCTCGGCATGGGCGCACTTGGCAGGTGTTCCAGTGCGTTATTGTACTGGCGCACTTCACAAGTGCGCCAGTGCATTCTGGTCTTTTTCCAGGTTTTTTTCTGCCTAACTTCGTTCATCCATATCTCCTTCACTCGTTACCCGTTTTACGCAAACTCGGACTCTATCTCAAGAAGAATTTCGAGATGAACGCAATGGAAAAACCTGTTTCCTCTAATTCTTCCCTTAATAATTAATTATTCTTTAATTATCTCTTATGTTATGTTTTAGAATTACGGGGTGTTACATTCCCCCCTACTTAAAGGATTTTGTCCCCGAAATCTCTAAGTTAGGAAGAATGTATCCTACCATCCAATTATCCATCTATTCATCCATCAATCACAAGCATCCATTGTCCTTAAAAATATTTCTAATGCTTTCATGATCATATGCATAGTGTGTGTATATGTCCTTATCTAATGTAAAATCAGGCGGTCTACTGATTCAGTTGACCTCCTTAATGTGAATTATGTCAGTGCCATGAGTCCATTATGTATGCAATTGTTCCTAATCGTACCTTATAACTTCTACATGAGTGCACAATCATTCATACAAGTGCAACATCCATATGATAACATATCAAATTTCAATCCATATACAAATACATATATGCATATGCAATATGAAAGTGACTGAGCCGATCTAGTACCTAATGTGTGTGTATATGCATCCACGAGCGATCACTAGCAACCACTTGAAACCACTTGCAACCATCAATCATAACTTGTTTCAAATACATGTTTACATCCATTGGTTTCTACCTAAGGATTAAGAATAGGACCGAGGAGATATACTTAAAAGATAGATACAAGCATGCATAAACTTATGGAAAAAAAGATCAAGGATGTACCCTAAAAAAGATAAGGGTAGGCTGCGCGTATCTTGTCTTCAGTCTCCCAAATCGCATCTTCTTCAACGTCACTCCATTGTACTTTTACTAGCTTGACCTCATGATTGCGTAGCTTTTTAACTTCTGTTCCGAAGACACGAGTTGGGACTCTTCTCACCGTCGCTTCTTGTTCCACTTCTACTTCCTCTAGTATGCTTGGCTCCATAATTTCTACAGACTCATTTAAGCACTTTCATAGATGAGAAACATGAAAGACATTATGAACTCTAGCCAATCTTTCAGACAGCTCTACTCTATAAGACATCGTCCCAATCCTCTCAATGATAGGATATAGCCCTACAAATCTTGGTGCCAATTTTCCTATGGACCCAAAGCGAATGACATTCCTCAAAGGAGATACTTTACGGAAAACCCTGTCACCAACCTCAAACTCAAGGTCGATCCTTCTTTTATCCGCGTAGGATTTCTGTCTATCTTGTGCAGTCTTCATTCGTCTTCGTATCAATTCCACTTTCTCTGAAGTTTCTCTAATTATGTTGGTCCCAAGTATGAGCTTGTCTGTAGATTCCCACCAACAAGTTGGTGATTGGCATGGTCTCCCATATAAGGCCTCAAAGGGTGCCATGCCTATGGTGGCTTGGTAGCTGTTTTTGTAGGCGAACTCCACCAAAGGAAGATGATCCTCCCATGTTCCTCCAAAATCAAGAATGCATAATCTCAAGAGAACTTCTAACACTCTGTTCGCCCTTTCCGTCCGACCATCGGTTTGAGGGTGATAGGCAATGCTTAAGCATAGTTGTGTGCCTACAACCTCTTGCAGACTCTTCCAAAACTCACTCGTAAAGATAGGATCTCGATCACTTACTATGCTAGAGGGTATCCCATGCAGTCGAACTACCTCTTTAAGATAAATGGATGTTAATGATGAGGTAGTCCTCTTACTCTTAATAGGTACAAAGTGAGCGCATTTAGTGAGCCTGTCAACTATTACCCAAACACTGGTATAACCCCTTCTTGACCTTGGCAACCCATCTATAAAGTCCATCGAAATGCTATCCCACTTCCACTGTGGGACCTCTAGAGGATGAAGCAGACCACCAGGCTTCTTCTACTCCACCTTGACTTGCTGGCATATCAAGCATTTAGAGACAAATTCAGCTACATCCTTCTTCATGCCATTCCAAAAGAAAACCCTTTTTATGTCTTTATACAACTTGTCTCCACATGGCTGTATGGTCAACTTAGAATTGTGTGCTTCTTCACGAACTGTCTTCACCAAATCCCTTGCTTGTGTGATGCATAGTCTTCCATCCTGTCTCAACCAACCCTTGTCATCGATGGAGTATCTATTGAGGTGACTAGAAGTCTCACCCATAATTAACTTATCTATCATATCAACTATCTGAGGGTCTTCACGTTGCGCGGTTCCTATTGAGTCCAAAAGCGTAGGTCGCACCTCTAGCGTTGCTAACAAGCCAGGTACAAACTCAAAAGAGGGTCTAAAGTCAAAGGTTGCTATGTACTCCAAGCTTTGCCTTTCCACAAAGAGAAGACTTAAGGTCAGCTTTTTCCTACTCAAGGTGTCTGCTACCACTTTGCCCTTGCCAGGGGTATAAGTAATCTCAAAACCGTATGAGGCAAGAAACTCCGTCCACCTTTATTGTCTGAAGTTAAGATCTTTTTGTGAGAAAAGGTACTATAATGATTTTTGGTCAGTAAACAATTCAAACCTTTCTCCTAATAGGTAATGACGCCATGACTTAAGAGCGAAAACAATGGCAGCTAACTCTAAATCATGAGTTGGGTAGTTCTTCTCATGTACCTTCAACTGCCTTCCCCCATAACAAACTACCTTGCCTTCTTGCATCAAGAAAGCACCTAATCCTGTACCGCATGCGTCCGTGTATATTGTAAACATCTTACTCCCATCATGCAATGTCAGGACTGGGGCTGTTGTCAGAGCCCTTTTCAATCGTTGGAAAGCAACATCGCAATCCAAAGCTCAGGAAAAAGTTAGGTTCTTCTTCGTCAATCTTGTAAGTGGGGCTGAGATCTTTGCAAAGTCCTTAATGAACTTTCTGTAATAGCTTGCTAGATGAGAAAACATCGTACTTCGGTTGCATTCTGTGGAATCTTCCAATCTTGCACTGCGACTACTTTTGCGGGATCCACGGCTATCCCTTCTTTGGACACCACATGTCCAAGAAATCTTACTTCTTCTCTCTAAAACTGACATTTGGAGAATTTTGCTTTCAGCCAATGTGCTCAAATAGTATCCATAACTTCCCTTAAATGCAAAGCATGTTCTTCCTCACTTTTTGAGAAAATCAAAATGTCGTCCACGAAGACCACTACAAATTTATTAAGGAACTCCCTGAACACCCTACTCATCAAGTCTACAAAATAGACGGGTGCATTTGTCAAGCCGAAAGGCATGACAAGCCACTCGAATAAACCATCCGGGGTCCTGAACGCAGTCTTATCTATGCTATCTTCAGCCACTCTTAGCTGATGGAATCCGGTGGCCAAATCTAGTTGGGAGAAAACTGATGCACCTACAAGCTGGTCGAACAAGTCGTCTATTCTTGGAAGTGGGTGCATATTCTTCTTGGTCATCTTGTTTAGCTCCCTATAATCCACGCATAGGCGTAGTGAACCATCCGCTTTGGTTGCGAACACTACTGGAGCACCCCATTCAGAAATACTCCGCCTTATGAACCCCTTTTCGATCAGCTCTTTAACTTGCTTGCTAAGCTCCTTCCTTTCCCTTGATGCCATGTGTCGAATGGGTAAAGCAACTGGTTTTGCGTTATCAACCTGGTATATGCGGAAGTCTATCTCTCTCTTTGGAGGTAAACCCTTCACCTCTTCAAAAACATCCGAGTATTCATGGACTACTCTAACAGATTGCAAGTTTTCAACAGATGCATCAAGAGATTCTAGGTAGCTAAGCATAATAGAATTCATGGGATTACAAGAGATTTCGAGAGTATTGCCAAGGCGAGTCATAAGTCTAACCACTCTATTTTCACAATCGAGGATCGCACCATTACTGGATAACCAATCCATGCCCAGAATCAACCTATAGCCGGAGAAACCAAAAACAAAAGCATTACATCTAAACCCAACGCTTAGTATAGAAATTTCCAAATCCAAACAAATCATTGACAAATAACCCGAACCCCCAATTATATTTGCAACAAACATGGGATACTCTACTATACTAGTATCTAGGTGCAGAGATTCAACTAAAGCCGTAGATATAAAAGAGTGCGATGCGCCAGAAAAAAAAAGAGTACAAACTGGATGATCAGAAAGATAAACTAAACTCTCAACAGAAATATTTCTACCTCTTTCTTGCGGAGGTGCAATAGGAGCGTGAACCTGCCCTCCAAAAGTGGATCTAGTCCACTGCCCTTGCCTTCTTAGGCAGTCCTTAGCCATATGTCCTCTCTCGCCGCATTGAAAACAACCACCCATCTACCTCTTCTTCTTTCAGCAGTCTTTAATCAGATGTCCAGGCATGCCACAAAAATTACAATTCCTCTTGTCACGGGGTTTGTTTTTCTTCCTGCCCTTCTTAGAATCCATCTTCTTATTCTGCGATCCCTCCGCTTTCTTGTCTAGAGGTCCTTCCACCTTTGTCTCTTTCTTCCCATCCTTGTCTTCCTCCTATAACAATGCCATATCCACCGGTCTCTCATAAGTCACACCCATAGGTATATGGGAAATAACTAGGCTTTGCAGTGGCTCATTCAACCCTTTAATGAAATGGAGAGCCTTTTTATGTGGAGTGTTTATCAACTCCAGTCCGAATCTAGCCACTGGCTGAATTGGTTGACGTATTCCCTAACCTATAGGCTTCCTTGTTTGAGTGCTAAGAACTTCTCCATCTGTAGGCTTCGTTCAGCTTGCGAGAGGAACTTCATTTCAAACCTCATTCTGAAATCCTCCCAAGTCTCAACAGGTCTTTTAGCATAAATATCTTCCCACCAGAAAGAGGTTTCGTCGTTAAGTAACCATACAGCCAATTGTATCTTCTGCCTATCGTTCACTTCGAAGATAACAAACAAATCTTCTGTTTCCTTGAGCCAAATTCTTGCTTCCACGAATGATTCAGTCCCATTAAAGTACTTACCGCCCATAGCTCGAAAGTCTCTACATATCTTCGAGAAAGCATTCACACACGGAGGAGGAGGAGGAACGGCTGCACCTGGGGGAGGAGGAATGTTTGTTGGGCCTGCGTCATTAGCCTTAGCCTCCAGATACCTTCTGAACTAGCTGGGTATCTGTATGCCTTTGGGAAGATTAAGATCCCCAAACATGCTGGAAGGAAAAGAAAAGATTCAAAACAAAGGATAGAAAGATAGTGCATATGGCTTAGGGGCATATGCCTTTAAAATAAAACAACACTTTTCTTGAAAATGCTTCTTTAAAACTTCTTTTTGAAAAATAGTTTTCAAGAATTTTAATTTGATCTGGTAACCATCAGCTCTGATACCAAGTGAAACACCCCACCTCCGTTAAGGTCACTCACAAAGGGAATGCATTAACTTCGGTGAAGCATTATAGGTAAAAGATACAGATAATTTACAAGACAGGCATATAAACAGCGGAAAAACTTAATTTATTTCATAAGCAGCATGGTTCAGTCAAAACATTACAAGTATTGTCTCAAAACCCAACTTTCAAATCATTACAATAAAACCTCTGTCTTGATTAAAACATAAAGAAGCATAAAACAGTAGTAAAGCAACATAAATCCCAAATAAAAGTGTAACCACAGCCATAGCCCAAGAAAAGAGAATCCAAGCAATACATTTACTCTCTTCAAGCTGGAAAAGGTCTGAACTAAGCTGAAGTATTCCCTTGCTGTGGACCTGGAGGGGGAAACGGAAGAAAAGAATACGATAGAAAACGGGTCAGACATGAGCCTGGTAAGTCCAGTGATTTTTCAGCATGTAAACAAGAAAAAGGATCATGACATGAATAAAGTGAATATAGGACAATACCATAGTACAAGATAACATAAGTCAAGATAAGGCAAGGTAAACTGAATACGCTATCGCACTCATTTCTAATTCTCTGCACCTACTAACAAATGTTTCAACTAGCATCATGTGTTCATAATAAAATAATCCCTTTATCAATCGGCTCATACTCGCATGCATTTATTACTTGTGTCATTCGGCCCAACTTGTTTGTATATACCTGTGCCGGTCCCACCATGGGGCGTATCAATCCCTATGGTGGCAACCCGACACAATTCAAGATGCACAGTGTATAACTACTGATGCCCAATGCCTGATTTTTCCACTCTGGAGCACTGCACGCCCGTACTCCGTCGGAACCTACACTGACGCACCACCCGCCGCTATTTTGACCGCTTATAATCATCCTAGTAATCGCGCCCCACCCTGCCTAGTTCAGGGTACCATGATAATCTATGTTGGTTACTGCTGAAATGGGTCCCCGTTACTAGGGTTTCCTAATCAGTATGTTACAATGGATAAGTGTTCTCCATGTAACCTAACCCCACCCATCTTGTTTAATTAACATGTTGTATTGGTTAAGTGTTGCCTAAGTTAACTTAACCATACCATTCTCAGCATGTCCATTTATTAGCATTAATTCATTCATTAATGCCTCAACCTCTCACATTAGAACTGTTGTTTGCGGTATCTGGATGTGCCGGGCGGTTCCGGGCAGACTTCTACCGCAAACTCATTCTAACCTCGGTTTTTAGGCTTAATGCGCTAACCTTTCACATTAGATTTATTGTTGTGGTCGCTGGATGTGCCGGGCGGTTCCGGGCAGTCTTACACCACAACTCAATCTAACCTCGTGTTAGGCATGTTCATCTTTTAGCCAAATTACATATTTACCATACATGCCCAAATCTAGATTTTTATATCCAGTTACCCACAATTGTAGTCAATTATAGTTAGGCCACATTTACTTGTTATGCCCAAAATTACTTAATTAAGTTATACCCAATTCCCCGCGTTTCAATCGTACGTACAACAAGATTCAGTCTAGGTTCCGAATGAACCTAGTATTCATAAAATAAAACAAAAAAGGGGAATAGAGAAGGAACATAAGAATTGACATAAGAAACAAAACAGGCATGTAAAGGTGTACCCAAATCCAAGATTCATGTTTCAATAGGCATGTTGTACATTAACAATAAGTATGGCCAAACTGAGCAAATTACATCATAGGCATAAAGATTCAATAGAATTGAATATAAGAGAATCACCAATTTGGTGTACAACATGATAGGTTCCATTGTTTCAATCACAACAGTCTCATAAGCATAGGTAATTTAGATTTGACAAAAGGATAAACATGAATCAGAATTGATTATCTCACAATTAGGCATAGTGGTGCACAACATGATAGGTTCCATTGTTCCAATCACAACAGTCTCGTAAGCAAAAGGATAAGCATGAATCAGAATTGATTATCTCACAATTAAGCATAGTTCTAGATTTGATTATTACAGTCATGATTTATATTAGGTGTTCAAATCTGAATAATAATTGAACTTACAGTTATAGGATTAGAAAAGGTGAATTAGTTGACGTTGTAGCGGTTCTAATCTTTCTTTGTTGATTGAAGACGAAAACCTCTACTTTGAAGCTCTCTTTCTAATTTGACTTCTAGTTTGGAGAAGATGGAGGCTAGGCTAGCTTAGAGATGGATAGCATGACGGCTTCGTAGAATAAGATTGTGAGGATTAGGGTTAAGGTTTGAGGTGATTATATAGAAGTGTTAGACAAACCATGGCCTTTAGATTAGCATAGGGGTTATCAGAGCCATACAGCTCAAAGACACATCATCCAGCAAATCAGAGGAAGACACTTCATCACAGAAAACTCCAGAATTCTGTCCTGGACAGACCTCGGCATGGGCGCACTTGGCAGGTGCGCCAGTGCATTTTTGTACTGACGCACTTCACAAGTGTGCCAGTGCATTCTGGTCTTTTTCCGGTTTTTCTACCTAACTTCGTTCGTCCATATCTCCTTCATATGTTTTCTGCTTTACGCAAACTCGGAGTCTATCTCAAGCCAAATTCCGAGACGAATGCAATGGAGAAACCCATTTACTCTAATTCTTCCTTTAACAATTAATTATTCTTTAATTATCTCTTATTTCATGTTTTAGAATCACGGGGTGTTACAGGGAGCGTAGGCCCCAAGTTCTGAGCGGCGATAGTTGGGTTCTATCGAGGAGAGGGTCGGTTACTCAGACCTGGTTGGTCGTTGATAATCAACCGGGAGTGGTCGTGGAACAGCGTTCCCCCACCGTAAATAAAGTTGGATCGGTCACCATTTCCATTTCCGTTAGTATGAGTGTTAGAGCAGACGATGACGTTATTATAGAGGTTGAACCTCCTTCTTTGATGTGGGCCCCTTAATTTATAAGAAGAGGTTTCCTATATAGTACACCGCGGTCGGGCGTTGTTCTGAGCAAGATGAAGTTGAGAAATGTTGTGTTGACTGTCTTGGAGTTGAGGCATAAGGTCGATGTTGTTCTTTAACGCTTGGTTGAGTTCAAGAGCTGTATTATCATACTTCGTATTAAGTGCATGGATCTATGCTTGAGTCGTAAGGGCTTCAGGGTCCACAGTAGAAAGCAGATCAGTTTCAGTCGGATCATCTGCTGATTGAGGTTGATAGAAAGTACCAACGTTTGCTACGACAGAGGACCCAAGCATCTGGTTCTTTGTTCGCCTAACCATCATAAGTGGACTCAATAGCCGATAAATAAAGAAACCTAAAGTGCATCGAAATTGAGATGGAAATGTGCAACAAAGATGCGGGTCTAAGTTTCTCAGTGAAAACACCAGAATGTTGATGACAAAAAATGTCGTAACACCCAAAATTTTCTATTACTCATAGAATTGTGTTTCATGTGGGAACAGTAAGTGCAGAAAGAAGTAAATAACACAATAGATTTATAGTGGTTTGGTCCCGTGTGGGGCCTACGTCCACTTTGGAAGAGTCGCTGATATTTTGTTGACAATAATAAGTTACAAGCTTAGGACTATCTCATGACACCTTTAACAAACATTTCCAAGTATTTTGATATCATAATTGTCATATATGAAAATTAAGAAAAAGTAACTTTCCTTCTTCTTCCTCAAAGCAAGCATGTCATTAAAGAGGTCAATTGGAGCTCTCAAGAGGTGTCAAATTAGCTAATTTTCAACCCCTTTGAAGTGTGAGCTTGGGGGTATTTATAGTGGAGTGTCAGGTGGAAGTAGGTAGGATTTGGGGACCACTACACAGATTTTTGTATCCTTGGGAGACCCGATTCCATAATTTTGACCCCCTTTAAAGTAAACCCAAAAACTCGTACCCCTTGTGTAGGATATGAATTTCATACATATCCCATAGGGTACGAAATTCGTACCCTACGATATAGCGTATCCCCAAGGGATACCACTATCTCATATCCCCTGGGATACGAGTCTTTCGTATCCTTTATGGAATACGGGCTCGTATCCCTTTGGGATTCAGTAATCAAGCTATGTGAGGGAGCCAAGACTTTGATGGATTGGAGAGAGTCGATAAGGAAGGACTCTAGGCATAGGGGATCCGAGGTTTCGTTTATGTGAGGGGTTCAGAGTTAATAGGTTTGAATTATTTGGGCTCTTGGTAGAGGGACCCAAAATATTTGGGTATGAAATTGTGTGAAGGCAAGTGATCCGAAATGAGGGGTTCAAGCCTAAGAGGTTCGAAATAGCGGGACATGAAAATATGGTTTGAGCATGGTTTTGAGGAGTTGTGAGGTTCATGCACGCATGACTTCTTTTAAGCTCGTATCCTTGGCTATTTGGCGACAATTCAGCTTTAACATTACATGATACGTTGAGTCGAGCATGTTTGGTGTACTTTTGGCCATTGAGTGTGTTATTTATAACTTGTTCCAACACTTTGTTAAAGTTTGTCGAGGCGGACATGAAGTTCCATCATTGTTGAGTATGCCAAGTTCTCGTACTGGAAATCCTATCTGGTTGCCGAAGCGAATGCCTGATTCATGTTGATTAAAGAAATTAAATATTAGTCGTCAATTCTCGTTTGCATCAAAACATAAATGAGTCACTGTCGACGTAGTGTCATGTACGCACTCACATGTTTACACATGATTTTGCGCGATATAGCCGGAAGTCATAACGAAACATAAATAAAACGATATGTCTTGGGTATGTGATCGCGTAAGTTTACTTTCGAGACGTTATCAGTCCGAAACTCGATCGTTTGGCGTGTACTCTGGAATTGCTTATGTTCGCGAGTACATGGCCGATTACCAATCCTGTAGTGTTCCGACCTGGCTCTCCCCCATTTTTTTTTTCAGTGATACGTTCTGATCCCCAATACTTAAAATTTTAATAGAAGTTCTGGAGTCTCCCACCCCAACTATATATTCTTGGATCTGAAGTTTTGCTTCCTTCATGTGGCATAATTCGTACTCGTTATTGGTTTATAACTTTCCCTTCGAAAATAAAAACCAAGGTTGCATCTCCATACACTTCGAACTCCATCGATCTTCCTTCAAAACAAATTCATGTAGGTGATTCGAATCTCACGCATAATATATTCGACTCGATTTAGGGTTTGGGCATGGAGTTTGAGGTGGCAAGGCAATAACCATGAGGCGATTAGATGGCTATTATCATTGAGGTGAATCAATGGAGTTTGAAGTTTATAAGGGAGGAATGATGGAGATACAGAGTTTTTGGTGAATTCAAAGAACTTCGGATGGAAGGTAGCGAAGAAAGTTTTTAGGAATACGAAATTCAATTTCGTATCCCAAAAACTCGATACTTTTGGGGGGATACAAAATCAAATATCATATCCCAAAAACTTGGGTGATTTCGAGAGTTCTGAAGGGAGATGAACCAGAGTGAGATACTAGGGAGTAAAGAGAAACCATGGGGATACGAATTCCTAAGTTCGTATCTCGAGTGGACTAGAAATTCTTTGAGTTCTGGGATATGAAATTGAGTTTTCGTATCTGGGGGAATTGGAAAAAAATTCTAGCCCTTGCGAGGGTACGAAGAAGGAAAGCGGGAATGGGTCCTTGGATTGGTTGTAATGCTGGATATGAAATTTCCCTAGTGCTTAACGGATACGAAGTGGAATCCATATCACATCATGTTTATGTGAAATTTCGTTTTCTGAATGTTTCGTCATTTAAATCGAGTTGTTCACGCGGCGTTGTATGATTAGATCGGATTTAGACTTGAACGTGTCGATTAACAACATCTTAGCCTCAGAATCAAACTGATAATCCGGACATACACATAGGACTATAGCATAAACTCCAACATGGACATATGGCTGAATAACCGATTCTGGGACATGACTTCTGGTCTCAATCACGACGTAATCGCGACTCGACACGAATCCAACAATAAAGGTTAACAACGATGATGATTTTAGTTTGAAGGACTAGGGATCGCCATCCCACTCCACGCTACTTTTACTATAACTGCATCAACATGCACGACACTGCATGTTCCATATTAGTATACACCAAGATAGGGGAATCAAGTTTTAGGGTGGATACTAATGCAACTATCTTAAAAGTATAGTTCGCAATGGCATCAAGAAGCTCAAGGAGACTGCAAGGCTTGGAAGCCAAAAGTGTGGAATTTCCCACAAATCCAAATGGTTCTTCCCATGATTCCAGCCCAACGGGCAGGAAGCTTGAGACCTCTGAGGCTTCTACCCCTTCTCAACATGTGAGCCCGTCCATCAAACACGACCAAGGAGGGCAATCGGTCTGGACGTGGGTGAACCAATGATACTAGAAGAGGTGAAATACAGAGGGCAGACTGCAATGAGAAGAGGATGTGAATGATGAGTAGGGAGACATCCCTGAGGCACCGGACATGATGGTGGATGCTGCTATAGTCGACAACCCATCGGATTCGGTTGCTCCGTGGGTGGATGATGCCGAGTTAAGACGCATTTGTAAAGTATGGCTTATTCTGGGGGGACCTACTCGTCCCTGGGAGGGAGGATAGCGTGCACGCGCCTCCAGACGGGTACACTGCCTGGAAGAGGCACATATGCACAGTTCAGATGCATGCTCACATCCTGCTGATTCATTTGGTATATGTTATGCTTCTTCCGCTTACCACCGACGTAGTTCCATCCAAACGTGTGCGCCTTCATGCTCGTTACTTGCATCCTATTCTTGGAAAAATTTCTTGTAGAACCGATTGAAGAAGTATTCGATTTCTCCTCTCCATGAAGAGGAGGACTACTTCTACACCTTCTCTTGTTTACTTGGAGGCACAAGACAACTCTTGATTCATCTTGCAGTGTAAAACAAGCTTAGCAATTTTAAACATAACTGGTTCTATGTTCCGTGCACCCTGGGATTTGCAAGGCGAAGGCTGGCCAAAAGTAAGCATTTATTTCTCATTTTATAGTTATAGTTAATCGAGTTGTAAGCTCGGGAGTAACTTGGAGTTTGTGTGGAAGATATTACCTAAATGCCCAAGGGAAATGTGTATCATGAGCGATTCGAGGTACAGGCAAAGAGAAGATGATCGGAGTGTCGGGAGTCATAAAGAAAGTTGTGAAGAAGCAAGGTCCGAGGCTGCTCGATATGTCGGCGACTCTGAAGCTTAGCAATGAAGAGAAGAAGGAGATACTGAAGAAGTCGTTCCCTGAATTCTATTTCGATGAGTTTTTGTGGATTCCTGGCATGCCTCAAATTTTGTTGCACGTTGACGAGGATACTTGGTGTAAGGTATATGATGCATACCACCAGTATCGGTACAGAGGCTATTATATCTGATTTTCTATAAGGACATAGAGATCGAAGGCCTACAGATCGAGGTTAAAGCTAAGCGAGAGAGCCTTAGAAATTGGGAGGTTGAATTGAGTAAGACAACACTTCGATTCGTGTCTATTTCTACGTATTCGAGTAACATATTTATGTGCTAATTATCTATTATCGAAACAGATGGGATGTAGAGGGAACTTGAGAAAGTCAAAGCTGAGATGTTATAGATCCGCAAAGTGTACAAAGACACGATGGTCTCGGTCTTCGCCCGGGCGACAACGCTCGAGAAGGATAATCACTGAAGAGAACACTCAGCTTGTGAAAGAAAACGAGGAGGTACACCAACTTCGATAGTGCAACGAAGCCTTGGCCCGAGAGAATGAGAGGCTGTGGGATAAAAAAACAAGGAAACGCTGCACCTTATTAAAGGGAATGACGAGATTAGAAAACTTCTAGATTCAAATCATGTTTAACTCAACCAGGCGAAGAAAGACAAGGATTCTGCGAAAGCCTTAAGCAGAGAGGTGCTATGTTAGGTGGATAGTGTCTAGGCTGAGTTCCAAGTTCAGTTGCAAAAACTTAGAGCCTATGTGGAGGAGGCCAAGGAGGGAGCAGAGGCGGAGATGAAGTCGAAGGTGTGAGGCCTCCATGTCAGGACACTTCAATTTTGCGGAACCTCATAGGTCGAAGATTATTCCCGCATACTGGCTCGAGCTTAGGAGAAGTTGGTGGAATATGAGTCTAGGAACCTAGAGGTTGAGTCAGTCGATGAGGCGACACTGATGGTTTAGTATCTAACGAAGGAAGAGCACAGGGTGTTGGTAGAAGGCATGGCATTACTGAAAGAAAATATCGATGCGGAGAATGGGAGTGACTTACTTCTACAAAGGGGAAGGCCCTTATTACCGAGAGTGTGGTGGTCGCTCATGCATTTAAAGGTGGCAGTTCTCAGCAGCAGCAAATTATTTTGCTCAGTTTCGACGAAGGTCTGACATTTTAGCCCCTGCCATCATCAAGTATGATATTCGGGTTGGAACACAAACGCTCTCTTCTGCCAAGTCAAAGTGATGCAACAAGTGTCGGAAGGTAAACTTACTTCTTCACCTATACTCAAAATGATGAAAATCTAAAGAAGAAGTAGACTGATTTATCTCCTTCTTCATCGCCCAGGTTCCTCCGGAGTAGGGATGACAGCTGTTTACGCTTCAATAATGCCTGTCGTTCTCGGGTTCGATGTTGAATCCTACTATAGGCAGTTAGGAGCGGATTTTGGTCACTTGGACATGTTTATGGGTATGTAATTAAGAGAATTCAGGCTGAAAGATTTATATTTTCCAGTAGAGAAATAAAAGCAGGAAGGGGAAACCCAAGTGACCAAGTCGACGGAGGCAGGCGGGAAACCATGCACGAATTGGTCGAAGAGAAAACGGCCCAACTGCCAATGAAGTTGGAGGAGGCTGATGTGAAGAAGAAAGCCGATGAGGAAACCCTCCTTAAGGCTCAAGAGGAGGCGAGGGTAAAAGGCAAAGTGGAGGCCTAAGCCAAGGTTCAGGAGGTGGCTCGGAAGAAAGACGAGGATGAAGCTTCCTCAAGGAGAGTGGAGGAAGAGCTTAAGCGGCTGAAAGCGAAAGAGGAGAGGAAGAGGAATTTTGAGCTTGGTCTCAGAAGAAGGCGCAAAGGGTGGCCAAGAAGACTGAGAGACCGACTAAAAAGAAAGTCGATAGGGACGTCAAGAAAGAAAAGGAGGGGGACACATCCATAATGCTGGCATTATCCACCAAGTTTCAGAATTAAATCCATAGGCGGCCCTGGATTGGAGATCGTTGAAGTCCCGGATGAATCCGAGGAAGAGTTTGTAATGAAGCCCAGACCCAAGCCTACGTCGACGAAGGGAAAGAAGGGAAGCATCGGGAGAAGCTTTGAAAAGAGGAGAAGAAAGATGAGGATGAGCTGCCCACGACGGAATATGAGATGAAGAAAACGAAGGGCGGGTCATCTATATGATTGTTATAGATAGACTTTGGGTTAGGTAGGTCGATAGGATACGTGAGTACGGCCCTCGCTTTTGGAGGCGCAATGTGGTTTTCATGTACACCGCTTCCATTGAAAGAGAAGATAGTTTTATTTTGGTTTGTGAATGAAAGTTAGTTAACTTTGCTTACCTCACATATTATTCTAAGTGTTCGCATTTTCGTCTACACTTTCTGATTCCTATGCTTGCATAAATCTACTCGTCGTTACGCTTAATATAATGTTGGTCGAGACTTCAGTCTTGATAAACTCAAGTCCTGTAAAGTTCAAGTGTATGTTGACTCCACTCTCAAAATCTCCATTCTTACGTTGACTGGAGTTTAAGTGTGTGAACTTCGCTCATGAGACCTCCTTTTGCTCATTGGAGTTAGGGATGTAGATTAAGGATCTTAAGGCAAACTAAATACTAGAGGGGGTGAATTGTGCTTATTGTTAATTTCTTGAAATATTTTTGGATTAAATAAAATTTTATGCAAATCACAAATATTAACAATCACAGAATCAAACAGAATGCAGGAAATAAAAATATAAACAGTAAAAGGAAAGCACACACCAGGATTTTATACTAGTTCGGAATTATCCTACATCCAGTCCCACACAACTCTAGGTTATGGAGATTTATTTTTAATATAATCTTCAAATTACAATCCTCAGTTTCAATGGCCGCAATGTCCATCACCACCTGCTTTCAAGCATAGGGCGCTCTCTTGATTTACCTAGGTAATAAGATCACCTAATTGATTTCCGTGGTATAATCACACCTAATTGATTTATGGGATACAGTCACACCCTTTTTCAAAATTAGTTTTGAATTATTAAATCGATAGAACTTGATCTTGTGATCTTTGATTGCAAGTAGCCTATAAATCTTGAGTAGCACTTCAATTTCATAGAGAGTTTGATGTAGAATTGAAAGAGATTGATATATTTTCTTTGAAAATTGGCAGAGTATATGTATAGATTTTGAGAAATTAAGAAGAACAATGGAAGGAGAGAAAGGAAATAGAAGGATATGATTAGTTATTAAAAAATTGAAATCTAAAGCCTATTTATATTTTTCCAACAACCACAATCATTCAGAAAAGGTTTGAATTTAAAAGACACAACTTTCCAAAATTTAAAATTAAAACCAACGTCATATATGTTGACATACATAAATGACATATCGACATATAATAGTATTTTTTCAAAAAATAAAATTTTAAATCAAAGCAAATAATGTTTAAATAAATTATAGTGATTTCTAAGTTAAAAACAAACTATATTCCTTTATATTAAAATAGAGTATTTCAAGTAGTAATATATATTAAAAGCATATATTAAGATGATTTAAAATTGATTAGAAACTATACACAAAATGATATAAAAGTACATAAATAAAATTTATGAATATAGGGAATATGATAAAACTTAATAAATATAACTTAAGCGAATTAAAAAACAAATAACTATGTTAAAATTACAATTGATACATATTTGAAATAGGAGTTAAGATATATTAAGTATGATTTTAAAACAGAAAATAAATTTCAAGAGTTAAAATAGATTTAAGAATAAAGAGGTATAGATTTAAAATATGGATGTAATTTAGAAATTATTTTGAAAATAGATTTAAAAATAAGAAAGTATTTTGAAATCATTTGAAAATAGTGGGGAAAAGTTTGAAATCGAATGCAGTGCTAACCAGTGTTTTAACAAAATATTTGGACACTATTACTCTATATTTCTTGAACTCTGAATTCTAGATACTCAAGAGTCTTGTTTCTTGAACTCTTCTACTTTGAACTCATGATTCTTTGAACTGTATAGTCTTCAATAGTCAATACCTGCATAGATTTCATGTATATATATATATTCTAGGTAATAGTATTTGTATGTATTTTATAACAATAATAATCGAAACAAGGTTGTTTTCATCAAAACCATTATCATCAACATCTCAATCCCTAACAATCTCCCCTTTTCTGATGATGACAACCTATGTTTATAAAATATTCGTACATCATATCTTGATTCTCCAGTTGCTCCCCCTTACTCTATTAACTCCTTCTGAAACTGCTAACTTACCTTTAATCTAAGCCCTATTTTATGTTTCTCTCCCTTTGTCATCAACAAAAATTATATAATCCTAACAAGACTGTAATACTCCCCCTAAAACTAAGGCATAGTTCAAAAATTAATATGATTCTAACTAATAGGACAAAATATGTTAACTATTTATCCTAAGTATTAACTTGAATGATTATAAACTATATCGAGATAAAATATATTTCAAAGCATACATATCAAACCAAACCATTACAATATATGTTAATACAATCAAGCAATCCAATCTAAACCACCAGGGCTGTAAATTTTTTATGAATGTCCGATGTCCATGACCAAAATATATCTATCTGAGTCCGTTCAATTTTTATTTAGGACCTAAGTTAGGACAACAGAATTTGTTTGAGAAAAAATCATGTTCGGCTCGTATTCGCTCGAATTCGTCTGAGCTGGTCTGAATTCCATGTAATTTGGTATATATTTAAAAGAAAATATAGTAAAATGTATAAAATTTGATACAAATAGCCATGTTTGACTGGGTCAGTTCGTGTTTGTGTTCGAAAAATACATGTCTGTGTCTTACCAATTTCATTTAGGACACGATTTAGGATTAAAAACTTTGCATGAGAAAAAATTTCGTTCTATCCGTGTTCGGTTTGGTTGTGCTTAGGACAGAAACTGAACACACATTCGTCCGGTCCGGTCTGACTGATTTACACCCATACAAACCACACCAATCTTAAAGTTATTTATTTACAAATTTAAATTCAAAACAATCCAATCAAATCACACAAATTTATGAAGACAAATTCATATGTTTCTAGGAACTTCTCCCCAGCCATCTCCATTGAAGATTGGATCCGCCTTTATAGCATCCTAGTCTTTGTTGTCATTGGTGAGAGGTGCTCTAGTGATGTTGTTGCCTTAGTCTTTGAAAAGAGAAGCAATCATCCACTGAATTGCATCAAAATTCTTCTCTTTTTGTTTTATCATCTGTATTTGACTCAATTCTAAGTGACCCTGAATGCAAAGAATGATAGAGAGAATATTCTTGAAAGAATTAAGGATTTCTTCAAGATTTTCACTTAAACTATGGATTTTAGAAGCCATGGATTTGATTTTATTAAGATATAATGAAAGGAAATGAAATGAAGGAGGGATGAATAAAGGAGTTTTTCTAGAAGAAACGGTTACAAATAGGCTCTGGAATTCGTTTGAATTGAATAAACACTAGTTGGTTAAGGCAGTTTTGAAAATTAAGTAAATTTGAAATTTCTATGGTTATATGTCGACATATACATATATGTATGTCAACATATATATGTATTTTTCAAAGTTTCATGTATTTTGTGATCTTTTGATTTGTTTGAACTTATACATACTTGTTTTTATTATTTTAATGACTATTCTAGAGATGTCTAAAAAAGAATTAACAGAAATATAATGCTTCATTTCAAACTAGCGATAACGATACATTAAATTAGTAAATAACATGAGATAGAAATGCAGAAATTGAAACAAAAGCAAATCCAACTTGATAATAGTCTTAGAATTTGGCGGAGGAGCATGAAGATGAGGATAAGCTAAGTGTTGTTTCTACTAAGTGTTCTTTCTACTTCCCAAAGAACTTCCTCATTTCAGTAGACATCTTTTCAAATTTCTTACTAAATGGTCTCTTTAGGGTTTTTTTGGTTCTTGGCTAGAATTATTTGATTTTTAAGGAGGATTTTCTTGGAAGGGTTTGATGTAAATTCAAATTTGCTAAGGAAGTATCGTCTTCCTCTTCTTCGATATCCATTTGTTCAGTTTCTTCTTTTTGTTCCAATATTGCTTGTCTTTCCATGATTGTTTCAAATGGATGAAACACAAATGGAATCTTCATAAGAGATATATTTCTAGAATTGAAAACTTTTATATAAACAAACTCTTCTCCTTTGAAATCAACACCAAAGTACGAGTAAGGTAAACTCCATTATATAACATATTTTCTTTATCGATAAATACTTTTGTAGAAACTCACTTAAAATCACTTCAGCCCAATTGATGTCATAGTTTCCAAAATAGCAAAAAAAGGCTCTACAAACATTCAAAGTTGGATTATTGAATTTCTTGGATGAGGAGTGACAGTATGTTGGTGAAGTAAGTTGACAATTCTTGCTTTAGGACGACAAAAACAATTTTTGAATTTCGTATTTTTATCACTTTCAAAAATATGGTATAAGGTCTCTATATCATTTTCACTGATCTTAAAATTCGTGAAATCCATTCCTATATTTTAATAGCACTCAAAACATTGCAATTCAAAAAGATTTGAGTTCCTTTAACCCTCATTTACACTTTCTTGAGAAAAATCACGATTCAAGTTTAAATAAAAGATTTTAACAAGATTCGGGCAACAAACTTCATCATTTTCCCGAGAATCAACTAATCTTGAAATCCCATTCAATTAAAAAGGGATTCAAGATTATATGTAGTAAAATCACCAAAAAGGCAAAATTTTCCCATATTGACTTTACCGATGTTTACATAGCTTATGTAATATTTGATTGCATCCCAGTTGTTGTGAAGGAAGCCTTTTGTGGTCTTAGTCAGCCTCATTGTTTTTTGTGTGCATGAGAAAGTCGTTAGAGAGCTGTTTTGAAGAGTATAGAAAAATGAAGATAAGTTTGAATTTTGAATTAAAGGTAAAAGTGATGATATGAATAGACTGTTAAATAGAGAATCAAATGATATGTTCTCTGGTAAAGGGGCACATTTTCAGTACATTGGATTTGGTGAATAGGTGAAGGGGAATTCAAGAGCTTGAAATTCAAATTTTGAATTTCAAATTTCTTGTATATATTGACATATACAAAGTTGTATGTCGACATATCCTTTGAAATTTTCAAAGAAAATTTTGATTTTTGATTATTTGATTCATTTATGCTTTATATTCTTATTAAATTATTTCCTGAAATAATATTTAATATAAAAATACCTTTTATATTATTATTTTATTAAATAATTATTATATTAATTTTTTTAATTCAAATTTTGTGTTTTGAATTGAAATTTAAATTTTTGTACAAAACAAACAAACAAGCATCCATTAAAACAGTTTAAAAAATTATTATTAAGGCATACCTATTTTTATATCCTTTTTTGATATCATCTGATTCATGAATCGTGTGAAGCACATATTCGAATTATTCGTTTCTTGTTCTTCACCACTAGAAGATGAATTAGAATCATCTAGAGTTGCTGCATACGCTCTTTTTCTCTTCTTGATGAAGTATCATTTTAAAGTTGATTTTGTTTCTACGGATAAAGAAAAGTTCTTTTTAGGTGGCCTGGTTTGCCATAGTTAAAACATCTGACGTAATTCGGAACTTCTTTATTGTTTGTAGAATTTCTTTGCTTATTCCTTTTGAAATTATTCCTTTTTCTATATCTTAGGAATTTTCTTAAATTCCTTATCATTAAGATTGTCTCTTCATCACCATTGCTACTGAGTCAGAATCTTCAGTTGTCGAGTTAAATGCCATCGATTTTTTTTCGATGACTTATTTTCTTTTCTTCCTTTCATTTGGATTTCAAATGGCATTATTTTCCAATTAATTCTTCAATTTCATTGCACTAATATCATTGACCTCTTCAATTGCTAGTGTCTTTTAATCCTAATCTAAAGTTAATGAATTAAGGATTTTTCTTACTTGATCTTTCTTAGAGTATTTTTTTGCTAAAGCCATTAGTGAATGCACGATCTCCTAGAACCTGAAGTACGTATCAGAGATAGACTCATTCTGATTCATTTTAAATAATTCAAACTGATTGGTTAACATGAATATTTTTGCTTGTTCCTTCATGAGTCATTTGCAATTTTTTGAGATTTCATATGCATTTTACAAACAAATACCCTGTTAAACTCATTCATATCTAGTGAACAGTAAAATATTCATAGCCTTTGAATTTATTTATGCAGTGGATTTTTGATAATTAGTCCATTATGCAAAATTAACAGTGGGTTTTCAGTTTGTGTGATATTCCAAGTGTCTAATCCTACAGATTGTAAGTAAATTACCATTCTACAAGCCCAATATGCATAATTGCTACCATTAAATTGTGGTGGTCTAATAGTAGACCGACCCTTTACTAATGAACTATTATTACTGACAATTCTAATGTTGGTCGCCATTTAAACTTTTCAAAAATTCAAATTATGAAAACTTTGAAAACCAATGCACTGAAACCAATTACTAGGGATGCAAATTAAGGATCTTAAGGAAAACTAAACACTAGAGGATCTAATCCTTACTCCAAATTTCTAGATCCTTTCCGATCCTTTCGTCGAATGCAAACATATCCCTAAATCGCATCAACCTCCCCTTCTTCTTATGTGTGTGGCGTCTTTCTCCATATAAATCATGATTTTTTTCTATTCTTATGCATTATGACTCCACTTCTTTCAACTATATGATTCCTGTAATGTGCTACGCCAGGAATCTTAGCAAGATTATTCTATGCATTGCCAGGTTTTGGTTGCCTGGCCATAGTCTGACCTAGTTAGGAGGATGGGGACGACTCTGGTGGTTGTTTGGTCATTTGTAGTTGGTAGTTAATTATCATGTCCTTATTCTCAAAGGGTTTTGGCTTGCATGGATGCAGAAGTTTTTGGTACCTATGCGGAGCTTCTTGGGCTAGCAACACTTCTTGTTATGGCTCTGCTTCGCATCTCACAAAATTCTGGTCGTGATGGTGTAAGGTGTGGTCTGATATTCAGTGATAGTTTGGGATGTCATCTTATAGGTTACTGAATCATTGGTTGTTGTTGGTTTTCTGGGTGTTTTTTTTCCTACTTGAGGAGTTTACGAATTAGCTTTTTGTGAAGTTTGGAGTTAGTTTATGAGTTGTGATGTTGCTTAGGAATTTGTGTGCTGCTGTTTTCTGACTGTCTTAGCCACAATGT
The DNA here is from genome assembly GCA_030737875.1 of Allium sativum. Lineage (NCBI taxonomy): Eukaryota > Viridiplantae > Streptophyta > Magnoliopsida > Asparagales > Amaryllidaceae > Allium > Allium sativum. The sequence goes on along the minus strand of CM060913.1, from coordinate 458,425,619 downwards.
GAAGCTCCAAATATCAACACTGTTATGTATGGAAGGAAGTTATTTTGCGCTTTTTTTTCTGGCTGGTGCTTACTGGATATGGCTTGGTTTTTCTGCCTGGTCATTGCATTTTCAGAGACTTATGTTATATTTTGTCCATGGTCAATGGATTAGGGGTACACTCATTTCAGCTTCCCTCTACTCCTCTCCTAGCGCCATGGTAAAGCCATGGTTCACTACTTGCTGGAGTCTGGATAAAGGTTATCATTCTATTTGTCTCTATTCTGGTGACCTTGCACTGTGATAGCCAATGGTACAATTGTAGGTTATGATGTTATATGGTAAGTATGGAGTTGTCAAGTATGGGAGTAGATAGCCATGTGCGAGCTATACCTTGTTGCTTGATTCTCTCCATGCCAGAAAGAAGGAAATATTGGGAGCATCTTGTTGTGTTCCCCCCATGTCACTACTGCTTGCATAGTTCCTACTTGTTTCTTGGTCCATCTTCTTTGTACCTTGTGTACTTGCCTGATGTACTAGGTTTTTTTTGTAAGCTTGTAATTAAATATGTACTTCCTCTGGTTGTGTAAAATGTAATGTAACAGAAAAATGTGACTACCTGCGTAGAGCTTAGTCAGCGGACGTAACAATCTAAAGTCCGATTGTGGTGGATAGTCCATCTTAAAAACCACAGAAGTTAGATAAACTATCTAGCTCCTGTAATCTTGAATTTATTATTTGTTATAACAAAAAGTGTTACAGACCACTTTAAAAATCGGGAGGCTCTGCCAAAAAAACACTAGAGAAGAGTGAATAGTGTTTTATGGATTTTATTAATTTCTTGAAATATTTTTGGATTAAACAGAATGTTATGAAAATCACGCATATCAACAATTACAGAACCAAACACAGATGTAGAAAATAAAAATAAAAAGCAGTAAAAGGAAAGTACACACCCAGATTTTATACTGGTTCAGAGTTACCCTACATCCAGCCCTACACAACTCTCAATTGTACAGATTTCTTTTCAATACAATCTTCAAATTATAATCCTTGATTTCAATGGACACAAGGTCCACTACCATATACTTCTGAGCACAGGGCGATCTATTGAGTTACCAAAGCTACAAGATCACCTAATCGATTTCGAAGATACAATCATACCCAATTGATTTATGGGCTATGATTACAACTTTTATCAGTATCAATTTTGAAGTACTAACTTGACTGAACTTGATATTGTGATCTTTGATTATAAACAACCTATAACACTTGAGTAGCACTTGAATTTCTGAGAGAGAGTTTAATGCATAATTGAAAGTGGAAGTGATTGTTATAATTTCTTTGAAAATCGGTAGGGTATAAGTATAGATTTTTGAGAAATTAAGAAGAATAATGGCAAGAAGAGAAAGGAAGAAGAAGGAGATGATTATTTATTTAAAAAAATTTAAACCTGAATCCTATTTATAGTTTCCAATAGCCATAGCCATTTAGAAAAGGTTCAAATTCAAAAGACACAACTTTTCGTAATTTAAAATTAAAACCAACGGCACATATGTCGACATATACAAGTATTTTTTTCATAAAAATAAAATTTTAAACCAAAGCAAATAATGTTTAAATGAATTATGTTGATTTCTTAGTTAAAACAAACTATATTCCTTTATATTTAAATAGAGTATTTCAAGTAGAAATATATATTAAAACCGTGTATTAAGATGATTTAAAAATGATTTGAAATTATATATGAAATGACATAAAAGTATATAAATAAAATTTGTAAATATAGGGAATATATTAAAACTTAATAAATATAACTTAAGAGAATTAAAAAATATAAGTAATTATGATAAAATTAGAAATAATAAATATTTGAAATAGAAGTAAAGATATATTAAGTATGATTTAATAAACAGAAAATAAATTTAGGGGTTAAAATAGATTTAAGAATAAAGAGGTATAGATATAAAATATGGAAGTAATTTTGAAATCATTTTGAAAATTGATTTAAAAACAAGAAAGTAATTTTGAAATCATCTAAAAATAGTGAGAAAGAGTTTGAAAACAAAATTCTGTGCTAATCAGAGTTTTAACAAAGTATCTAGACATTATTACTATATATTTCTTGAACTCTTGAATCCTTGATACTTATGAGTCTTGTATCTTGAGCTCTTCTACTTTGAAATCTTGATTCTACGAACTGTACAATCTTCAGTAATCAATACCTGCGTAGATTTCATGTATATACATGTTCTAAATAACAGTGTTAGTATATATTTTATAGTAATAATAATTGAAAAAGGTTGTTGTCATCAAAACCATTATCATCAACATCACAATCCCTAACGATTGGTCATGAGTCGTGTGAAGTTCGGGTTTGGTGACTCCACTCTTGGAACCTCCTTGCGGTCATCGATTTCAATTCTTAAGGAGTCATATGTGGATGGTGTTGCTTTATCCTTTATACTCTCCCGTCATTTCATTCGGATTAGAGTTGAGGGCGTCATTGTTTCACCAATTTTATACTTAGACCCAAGTTCTGAGGATCTGAGTTAGCCAAGCAAGCAGTCAATATCACACTCACTTGGCTAGTGTGTTTCCCCTAAGTTTGGAGACTAAGGGATGAAGTTGGACGCTCAAGCTAATGAGCTTCGCAAGTATTTATACTTGGCCTAGTCGTTGGTTCGAGACTCGAGTTGACTTGTGAAGGGTGGACCTCTCCACAAGGTTTGAGTCTTTGTAAAGAATCAAGGTGGTGGATCGATGCCAAGCTTTGAGGTGTCGGTCCAGTGTTGTGCATTTGTGTATGCAAGTCGGTTGTTATCATAGCTCAAACATACTGCGTAGAAAGTAACATGCCAAGTACATGGATGTTTGAAATTTCTTTACTGATCGGTTGTAATGGCCTTTTGTTTACAATGCCTTGAATCTTGAAAACAAAACATTTATGGGTTGTAGTAAGTTTGTACAGTAAGCTAAGTAAAGTAGCAGAGAAGATGTTCACTGTTCCATGCCCTTGGTAGTTCAACACATCAATGGTCGTTGGATTGAAAGTTCCATCTCCAAGCCTCTATTGAATGGCGCAAGAGCTTCCTAGCGAGTTGCGTGGGAAAGATCCGCTTTAGGACGAGGTCGCCGATGTCAAAGTTCTTTAGGCAAACTTTGGAGTTGAAGTATCAGACGACGCGTTGACGACGTGCGGCTGCTCTGAGTTCAGACTCATCTCTTTTCTCTTTTAGTAAATCCAGTGATTCCAATAGAAGATGTTGATTAGTCCTCAGACCATATTATTTGACTCGATGAGAATTAATATAAGGCTCAATGGGAATGATCACTTCGGATCCATACGAGAAAGCGAATGGAGTGTGATTGGTCGCTAACTAATGGGTAGTCTGGTAAGCCCAAAGTGGTAGAGGAAGTTCATCTACCCACTCACCTACGACCTTTTCCAAACGCTTCTTGACGATGGATTTGATGACCTTTTTGACAGCTTCGACTTGTCCATTCGCTTGAGGGAAACAACTATCGAGAATCATTTTCCAATGCGGTGTCAGCGGCAGAAGGTCTTGAACTTAGAACTTTCAAATTAGGTCCTGTTATCGAAAATGATAGTCTTGGAACTCCATAACAATAGATAATGTGGTGAACGAAGAAGTTGATTACTTTCTTGATAGTGATTGGCCCAACTTCGGCCCACTTGGTAAAGTAAACAATTGAGACAATAGCGTATCAAGCGACACCTTTGAACATCGAAAGAGTTCTGATAATATCGACTCGCCACACTACAAACAGCCATGGATTGACCATCTGCGTAAGTTCTATAGGCGGGGCTCTTGGAATTTTGGAGAATCTCTGGCATTTGTCACACTTGCGGGTGTAGTTTGCTGCATCCCGCTCAAGAGTTGGCCAAATTAGTCATACCAAAGAATTTTTTTGCTAAAGTTTTCCCCTAGTTTGGTCACTGCACTTTCCTTCATGCACATCCAATAGTACATGGTCGGTGTCGGCTACAAACTAGAGTAACGGAACAAAGAATCCTCTTCAGTAGAGCACTCCATCTTAAATGATGTAGCGTGATGATCTATGGGTGAGTGCTCGCTTTTCACTTCAGTGTTCGGGGAGGATCCCATGTTTCAAGTAGTTCTTGAGTCATCCAAGGCTCGAGTTTAGGCTCGGTCTCTGTCATTAATATCGATTTAATTTGTATCTAATCGATACTCAAGGAGTCGAGTACTTCGACTCTGATGAGTCCCAAGAGTTGCGCATCCCCAGATTTTTTTTTAGTTTGGCTAATGAATCAACCTTATCATTTTGATCTCGAGGGTGTAAGTGATGACATGGTGCTCGAAGTTGGTATGTAGTTCATGAACTCGACCAAGCCAGGTAGCAAGGCGTGTCCCCTTAGCTTGAAACTCCCCATGGACATGGTGTAGAATGAGTTGTGAGTCGGAGTATATTTGGATAGCCTTGACGTTGAGTTTGACAACAATTCTAACTTTGGGAATCAAGGCTTCGTATTCTGCATCGTTATTGGTGGCCGGGAAGTTGAGCTTTAAGCCTAATAAATCGAGTGTTCCTTAGGAGTAATAAGTACAACTCTTGTTCTAGAATACTGGTTGTTTGATGATCCCTCCATGAAAAGTTTCCACTAGATATTTGGAGGCTCACTATCCTCCGAAGGATCTTCGAGAGTAGTGAACTCTATGCTAAAGTCTACTATGGATTATCCAAGGATGGCTCGCCGAGGGATAAAAGTAATATCAAACTGACTCATCTCTATATTCCATTTCAAAAGTTGCCTAGAAACCTCAGGTTGTTGGAAGACCTGTCATAGCGGCTGGTCATTGTTGACTTTGATTAGATGAGACTGGAAGTACGGATGAAGCTTCTGATAAGAGATCAATAGGAAGTAAGCAAGTTTTTATAGCTTCTGATAGTTGTTTTTGGCGCCTGTCAATCTCTTGCTAACATAATAAACTGGCTATTGGACATGATCTTCTTCACGCATTGGCATCAAGCTAATTTCCTGCACAGAAACAGCCAAATAGATAAATAATTCTTCATGGTCCGCTGGTTTTGATAGGATGGATGGCCATTCCAAGTGATTCAGAATGTCCTAGAATGCGATAACGCATTTCGATGTCCATGAAAAGTTTCACTTCCCTTTCCTGAGTAAGTCGAAGAAAGGAATGCACTTATCAATTGCCTTTGATATGAATTGACTTAGGGCGGCTACCTTCCTATTTAAGCTTTGAACATCTTTGATATTTTATGAGGACTGTATATCTCAGATAACTTGGATTTTTTTTGAATTTTCGTCGATCCCCCATGAATTAACGATGAAACCCAGGAATTTTCTCGATGCAACACCGAAAGAACATTGCAAGGGATTGAGTTTCATGCCATATTTATGGAGAACGTCAAATATTTCCATGAGATTATTGACATGGTCGTTCGACACCCTCGTTTTCACAAGCATGTCGTCCACATAAACCTCCATGGATCTCTTTGTTTGGTCCTTGAACATTCGGTTGACCAGTCGCTGATAGGTGGCTCTAGCATTCTTGAGAACAAAGGGCTTGGCGACATAGCAATAGAGCTCAAGGTCGGTGATGAACGAAGTATGATCATAGTATGGAAGGTACATTGGAATTTGATTATATCTTAAGTATGCATCCATGAAGGAAAGCAGCTGGTAATATGCAGGTGAATCAATGAGTTGGTCGGTCTTTGGAAGTGGGAAGTTGTCTTTTGGGAATGTTTTATTCAAGTCTGAATAGTCAACATATGTCTGCCATTTCCCGTTCGTTTTTCTAACTTAGACCGGGTTATAGACCTATTTTGGATAGAGGGTGTCGTAGATAAAACCATTATCAAGTAGATTATCCACCTCCTCTTTGAGCGCCACCAATCTTTCTATTCCCAAGATTCGACATTTTTGCTTGACTGTAAGATACTTTGGACCGATACTAGGCTTATGGCAGGCGGTTCCTGGGTCAATGCCACACATTTCAAAATGGTCAAAACAAATACATCTTGGTTAGCCCATTAGAAATCCACAAGTTCTTCTTTTATTGTTGGGTAGAGATGTGATCCAATCTTAAAGACCGGAGTATGTTCGGTGGAGTTGATCGGAACATCGAGGGTTGGATTCACTGGGGTAGCCCTTTCGGAACTGGGATCTTCGTCTTCCCATGGATCAAGATCTCAGGAGAAACGAAAGTTGAGTCTGAGCGAAGCCTCAGACTCTAGTGGTTTCTATGCGCTTACGGTTTTGGCATAGTGGATAGGTTCTACACCTTTGCCCTTCTCTTTATTGATGACATCTTTCTATTCTGCCAGATAGCAGGCTGTAGTGATAGGTTAGTTGCCTTTGACAGTTCCGATCCCACACTCTATTGGAAATTTCATGAGGAAGGACCATGGGGCCATGTAGACTTGGAATTCTACAAGGAAAGGACGTCCAAGGAAGACGTTGTAAGGAGAAGAACATCAACAACCATGAAGGTGAGGATCAAGACTCTGCTATGATCCCCATCTCCAGGATGGACTGGTAATTCTACTAAACCAACTGGCTGGTCAGATGAGTCAATGAATTTGTGGATAGTGGCATTGGATGGCTTTAAGTCTTTGGCCTTAAGTTTCATCCGATCGTAGGTTGATTTAAAGATGATGTTAATAAAGCTCCCCGAGTCAATGATGGCCTTCCTGATGTAGGCCGGACCTATGTATGTAGAGATAACAAGTGGACCTATGGTTGGAACGTTAATTCCGGTAGCATCCCTCTCACGGAAGACTATGTCATCTCGCATAGTCCATTAAAGCTTGGTCAGGACAGATTCGTCCTGGGCAGAGCATGCATCCAAGTAGTCATCCTTGATTGAGTTATCATACTCCCCCATACGCATGAAGCTTTCGTTTGTGGGGTGAGGTCCACCATAAATAATGTTAATCATGATACCCCTCAAGGAGGTCTCAGATTGGGCGACCAAGGTGTCGATTCGGCTTGTGGAGGTAGGCATTGAAGGGCCCGTAGTAGCTTCTTAAGGAGTAAGGTTTTGAAAGTACTTCTCGAGGAATTTCTCTTAGATTAGATTTTCAATGGCATTCTTGAGGTGACAGAAGTCGTTGGTGTTGTGACCGAACTTATAATGGAATCTGCACTATTTGCTAGAATTCTTCTCCTGATCGGTAGAATCTATGGTTTTCGGCCTTTTGTAATGCATTGTATTACAGGTCTTTAGGTAGATTGTCTCCAACTCAGAATTGAGTGGACGGTAGACCTTGTAAGTAGGGTAGCAGTCGCGCTTATTTGAATTTCCTGCCTATTGGTTGTTACGGCTACCTAGCGTGCCGTTGTTTTACTTGCGATTAAATTGGCCAATCCTTTTACCCTTGTCACTGGCTTCTCCAACCTGTTTACCTTTGACATTGAACAATGCTTTGGTATAGGCTGTTAGGATGGTCAGTTTGAGTTACCCTATTTGTGTGTGCTTCTTCTTGATACGGAAACTAATTAGCCTTTTCATAGAAAGCTTTCAAAGTCTTCAGCTGCTTCTTATCGATCTAAGACCGGAACTCGGGGTCAGGCAGAATTCCCTTATCTAGTTGACCCAAGACAATGTGAGGCTCAGGGTCTTCGACTTTCGACAAGGCATTGTTAATGCATTCAAGGTAAGTCATAAGAGTTTCCCACGTTCCCTAGTAGAGATTGGTGAGAGTTAGTGTGTCTTTTGGTCTTGCGACGTGCATTCTGAATTGTTTTTCCAACTCGACAATAATCCGGTTGAAAGGTCAAATGGTTCTCGGCGGGAGTCGGGAGAACCAAAGCAGAAAGACACCTTCAAGAAAGATTGGGAAACATTTGCATTTCGTGGCTTCAGTGGCGTGATTTGAGTATATATGCCACTCATAGAAGTTTAAGAAACTATAAGGAATAGTTTTCCCCCAGTAAGTCATTAACTGAGGCGTATTAAAGTGTCATGGCCATTCGATGTTGTGGACAACCAAAGTAAAGGGATAATGCCTCGTATTAGTTTCCCATATGTTGGTGGCGTTCCCCCATGTTTCTCTCATGATCCTACAGACCATGTCGATCAGAATTGTTAGAGAATGGAGTTTTGATGATAACAACCTTATTTCAGTTATCATTGATTATAAAATATATACTAACACTTTTTGAATAGAATATATATATACACACATATGCGGGAATTATATACAGGAAACATTACTTAAGACTGTACAGTTTAAAGATAATAGAGATTCAGAATTCAAACAAATTTCAAGTCTCATGAGTATTCAAGATTTCAAGAGTTTAAGATTTCAAGAGTTCAAGATTTCAAGATTAATATAGTTATAGAGTCTAGATTATGTAAGGCTCTAAATATCACTCCAGGTTCAATATTCAAATTCTGATTTTCAAACTCTGATTTTCAAATTCTATTTTCTATCCTCAATTCTCGCAATTCATTTTTTATCTTTTTAATTTTTTCTTTCTTATTTATCTTTGTTTTTCAAACTTAAGTTTTATATATTTATATTCTTATACTTTACATTTATATAGTTTAAAACCTTATAATTTTATAAGTATATTTATATAGTTTAAATTTATGTTTTCACATGTTTTTCCACTATATAATATTAATTTACAACACTAGATTTTCATTCAAGAATTTCCAGAAGTATATTTAGATCAAAACACTTGAAAATGTTTTAAAATTCAAAAATATACTAGAGTATGTCGACATGTAGAAAACACTATGTCGACATATAACCATCAAAAAATCAAATTTGAAAGGAAGTGTCTTTTCACTATTTGAAACGTTTCAAAAACGTTGCAACCTTTCACACACTATAAAAAGGGCTTGAATTTAATTTTTTAAATATATCTTCTTATCCACTTTCACTCTCTTTCATTATATAATTATTCTTAATCATTTTTATGATTTATACACTTATGCTCTACCGAATTCAATTCCGTTTTGTTCAAACTTCTTCTCTCTACACTCTCTTCTCATCTCTTTCTGAATCAAGTGTTATTGAAGAGTTATAGGGCTATTTGTAATTGCCTGGGTTGAGTAAAGTAGGAATTGGTGTGTTCCTTGTAGCCATGAAACCAAGGAAGTAGGAATCGGTAGTTCCTAGTAGTCGTGAAACCAAGGAAGTAATAATCGGTGGTATCCCTTGTAGCCGTGAAATTAAGCAGGTTATACTTGACTATTGGAATAGTAATAAAACTCTGCGCAATCCAGCGTCGTGTGAGACTGGATGTACGAGAAATTTGAACCAGTATAAAATATGGTGTATTCTTTCCTTTTCTGCATTTTATTTCTGTTTATTTATGAATCTGTGTTTTTGATTGTGTTTATGGTGTTTGATTTATCTTGTAGTTCACATAAGTTTTAGATTTTGTTTAAATTTTCGCAAACACTATTCACCCCTCATCTAGTGTTTTTTTTACCTTAACGATCCTTTTCGCAATCCCTAACAATTGGTATCAGAGCAAGGTCTTTCAAAAAGTTCATAATCTGATTTTTGAAAATTTTAAATGGCAAATTTTGAAATGATTTATAACACTAGTTTAAATTTATGTATTGCATCAATATTAGATGAGTCTGCATTCAATTTTATTGAAAAATCAAATTACTATTTGATTTTTGAATTTTTGATATCCTGGATATGTTACAGAACCATGATGATATAATTGTAGTTAGTTATTTTGGAAAGTCCTTTGATTGTTTGAAAAGGCATTTTAATTATTTTAAAAGTTATTTGATTATTTGAAAAGTTGTGTTGTTTTACAGGAAAAGATGTGTTATATGGCTATTGGATAATCAAAATCTGAAAAGATGGTTGATGTGTCTCTTGGAAATTCAAATTCCGAAATGATGGTTATTGAAAATTCAAATTCTAAAAGGAAACTAAAAAAGGGGAGAAGAGTAACGACTGTTGGTGAAGAGGCATCAAGAAGAAATGGATATATATAATATAAATCAGCAAAGAAATGGGAACCAGATCACTTTATAACTTTGGATTTATATCTACAAATTATTTTCATACTATACTTATTTTCATTTTCTTCGCAGAGTCGCTGGTTTCATGTAAATTCGTCAAGAATTGATCAAGTAATGATCAAATGAAGTTTTGGTAAATAAAGAGAGAAGGAAACCAAAACTATTGATGGTTATCTTCAAATTGCATATAGGTTAGACTATTTTGTCTCAGATCTATTTCCAAATTGCAGTTCTCATTCTCGCGGTCGATTTGATGGGTAGGTCGTCAAATTTCGATCAAAATTGAGTGAGATATGGCGATTCGAAGTTGACTACTCAAAACAGAAAAACTATTACGGGATTTTCTATTTCTCTCTTACTGTTTCGACTTGCTTCCCCCCAATACTATCCAAATTCATCCCCAAACTGTTACTAGATCGTAGTTCTTCGATTTCTCTTCGATTTGCCATTGATTTCGTCTAATTCCATCAAGAAATGAAGAAGTTATGGCTCCTGAAAATTTGATTGAAAAAGAAAAATGACAAGAAGAAGACGAGAAGTGGTTATGAAGAGACATGACTTTTTGGGCCTTTATATAGTAGTTGAAGTGTCCATTCATTCAAAATTTGAAATTCAAATTCAAATTTTGGCGCTAAGTTGGTTGAACTACTAAATCTTCATTATCTTTCTCATACGGTGTTCAAATTCAGCAAATGAATATACTATCCTAATCAGAAAAACGAGTCCGTCACAATAAAGCAGATCTCATCATCAAATTCCGAAAGATTAATTCAGAATGCAGAGAATGTCGAAGAAATGGATCTAAAAACCGGGTTCGCCTTAATTAGTTTTTAATTTTTTTTGGTTGATTGAATAATTTGACTATGTTGCTTTGTTTTAGATTTGAAATTTAAAACTTTAAAATTCAAACTTGAAATTTAAAATTAAAAAGTTGAAATTTAAAATTCAAATTTGAAATTTGAATTTTGAAATTCAAAATATCAATAATAAAATAAATTTTGGATGTTTGTTAGGATTAATATTATTTCAGAAAATAGTTAAACCTGAAATATAAATCGATAATATAAAACCAGGAAGTAAAAACAATATGTTTTTTTTATTTTCCACATGTATGTTGACATACATAAATAGTCATGACGACATAATGAAATTCAAATTTTGAATTTCAAAAGTTTAAACTTTAAAACTTTCCTCCATTTTTTTTAAATTAGAAAATGCCAGTTCAAACTCTAGTTATTAACTTTGTTTGCCTACTTTTTTTTATATCTTGTTTCAAAATATATATATTAAAATATATAATTTAATAAAATTATATAAACATGTTAATTTGATATACAGAGTCAATATAACTTTTGACATTGTTATTAAATATAAATTTATTCATCGTTTACATAGTTTAAACATGCATAGTTTAGCTTATATATTATTTTTATGATTTGATAACAATTTTGGGTTACATTATCACAAATACTATTTATAACTTAATACTTATTATTGACTTCCTATTAAGATTTATAAAACGTGTACATTTAACTTAATATAAAGACATATATACATGATTTTTTTAAGTAGTTTAAATATAAGAACTTTTATATATTACTTTATAATGTTTTTATAACTATAGATTTCTTCTAAAATATAAATGGTTTTTTAGCAAATAATTATGTTTTGATTTCGAAAGTTTAAATTTAAAATTGATTTGTATCAAAATATTGATGTATATCTCATAAATTAAATTTTAATTTCTTTTTAAATTAGTTTTATATATACTTATGAATATATGTTTATATAGCTTACTTTATATTATACAAAATTTATTTTCTCTTTAGAAAGATCTTCAATTTTTACAATATTTACCCTACTAATATCATTTAACTTCATGATATTTTTGAATATTTTACTGCTTATCATGAATATATTTTTAAACTCCTATCTTTATTTTTCATTTAATCAATTTCATTAATGTAATTAACCTAAGTCTAGAAGCTAACATTATCTTTGTTTGATTCAAATAATTTATAATAGTTAAATAGTACTTTGAATATGTTTTTCCTAAATAGATATCATCACCAAATCATTCTGCATATTATTATTATACATCTTATATCATATCATTCATCATTATAAATTACAATTGCATTTCATATTGTTTTGCGTATGACATACATTTCATACTACATTAGAGTCAACATACTTCACACACTGCACTACATATTCAAACTCCTCATAACAAGTATACTATATAGGGAATTAATTATATTAGAAATATATAGGATTATTAGTTAAACACATAATATATTTACTTTGATTTAATTTACTTGGTTGAATTGTTTGACTTAATTGACTTGGTTGAATTGTTTGACTTAATTGACTTACTGATTTGACATAAATAACTTGATTGACATGATTGGATTTCATTAGTGGTGTGCTAGAAATATACTTATGCATTTTAACTTACATCATAGAATTATTTCTTAGTCTAAGTTAAAATCTTATTATATTTTTAAGGGAATTAGAGTACAGGCAAGGTTTAGTATTATATTAGATTAAGGGGGAGTTTTATAGTTTCTAGGATTACATGAAGGATTAAGAAGTGTTTATTAACATATATTATTTAATTTGTTTGATATCATGAACTGATGGCTTTAATTGCTTGAATTGTTTGCTTAAATTGATTGTTTGGATTGATTATAAATATTGATTGGATTGTCTTGTTTATTGTTCTTCTATTAGACTAGTATAGTCATAATTTTAGGGGGATTTATAATCTTTTAGGCTTAGAATCATAGAGTTAGAGGAAGATATAAGGATATCATAGAATGAGGGATAGTTATATAGAATATGTATAGATATATATAGGATTTGGGGGGGGAGGGGGTATTTTATGATTATATATTTAGGACTCAGGAGGAGTACTTTACTTTAGTATAGGAATTTTTTTTTAGATAGTTATACAATTTAGGGGTAGCAGTTTTAGAATTTCTTTTTAATAATGCCAAAGGGGGAGAAATTATAAAATATAGAGACATAGTTTATAGGATTCTTATAGCCAGCGGAAGTATTAGAAAGATCATCATCAACAAGTATGATATTTTATAAACTAAGGTTGTTATCATAAAAAAGGGGAAGATTGTTCTAGAATGGAGTTTAGATGACAACAAACTTATTTCAATTATCATTGATTATAAAATATATACTAACACTTTTTGTATATAATATGTATATACACACACACACATATGCGGGAATTATATACAGGAAACATTACTGAAGACTGCACAGTTTAAAGATAATAGAAATTCAGAATTCAAACAAATTTCAAGATTCATGAGTATTCAAGATTTTAAGAGCTCAAGATTGATACAGTTATAGAGTCTAGATTATGTAAGACTCTAAATTGCACTCCAGGTTTAATATTCAAATTCTGATTTTCAAACTATGATTTTCAAATTCTATTTTCTATCCTCAATTCTCTCTATTCTATTTTTTATCTTTTCAATTTTTTCTTTCTTATTTACCTTTGTTTTTCAAACTTAAGTTTTATATATTTATATTCTTATACTTTATATTTATATAGTTTAAAACCTTATAATTTTAAAAATATACTTATATAGTTTAAATTTATGTTTTCATTTGTTTTTCTACTATATAATATTAATTTACAACACTAGATTTTTATTCAAGAATTTCCAGAATTATATTTAGATCGAAACACTTGAAACTGTTTTAAAATTCAAAAACATACTAGAGTATGTCGACATGTAGAAAACACTATGTCGACATATAACATTCAGAAATTCAAATTTGAAAGGAAGTGTTTTTTCACTATTTGAAACTTTTCAGAAACATTTCAACCTTTCACATACTATAAAAAGGGCTTGAATTCAATTTTTTTAAATAGATCTTCTTTTCCACTTTCACTCTCTTTCATTATATAATTATTCTTAATCATTTTTATGATTTCTACGCTTATACTCTACCGAATTCAATTCCGTTTTGATCAAACTTCTTCTCTCTACACGCTCTTCTCATCTCTCTCTGAATCAAGTGTTATTGAAGAGTTACAGGGCTGTTTGTAATTGCTTGGTTTGAGTAAAGTAGGAATCAATGTGTTCCTTGTAGCCGTGATACTAAGGACGTAGGAATCGGTGGTTTCCTTGTGGCCATGAAACCAAGGAATTAGTAATCGGTGGTATCCCTTGTAGCCGTAAAATCAAGGAGGTTGTACTTGACTATTGGAATAGTAATAAAACTCTGCGCAATCCACCGTTGTGCGAGACTGGACGTAGGAGCAATCCGAACCAGTATAAAATCCAGTGTGTTCTTTCCAACTCTGGATTTTATTTCTGTTATTTGTGAATCTGTGTTTGTGGTGTTTGATTTATCTTGTAGTTCACATAAGTTTTAGATTTTGTTTAAATGCTCACAAACACTATTCACCCTCTCCTCTAGTGTTTCTTTTGCCTTAACGGTCCTTTCCGGAATCCCTAACAAGAACCTTAGGATTGACCTCCACTAGATTCCAGCGGTCGTAGTCCGCCTTAGGAGTTCATGGCTATGGGCGCCTTCTACGATGAACATGGACATCGTCTTCAGGTAAGTCGCCAACCTTGATTGCTTGGTTCTATTGAGGTTGGTTGGGAGTAACTTGAGCCTGGTTAGCTGCTGGACGTGTAGGCACCAAGTTATGGGTAAAGACAGGAAAAATTTGTCATGTAAGAATTGGGTACTAGTTCTTGTATCATTGTTAGGACCTAACTAGGAACAGTCACGTTGACGCGTTCCCTCACTGACGGTAATGGTAGTTCCATTAACATTTCTATTGGCATTAATCCTCCTCCTTTGACTAGGTTTCCATGGTAGGTGCCAGAATAAGAGCTTCCCAAAACATTGTGTGTAGGACGAGTGTTTATGTTAATTTCAGGGCGAGCAACACCTCGTTGAGCGTTTTCTCATAGTCGTTGCATCATATCAATGTTCTGATTATTTGATCATTAAACTGTCTTGTCCTTTCCTATAAATTCTTATTTAGCTCGAAGAACTGGACTTGAGTAACCAGAGCTTCTGGGTTGGAGGAGGTAGCGATTTCCATACCAGTCAGAACTTCTAAAGGTTATGGCTGAGGGGAGGTTTATGGCTCAGCGGCAGTGGAAGTTCCAATCATAATGTTCTTTCCTTTCTTATCCATTGTAAACGAACTAAGTAGGTAGGTCTAAGGAACCTCAGTAGTACTCCTAGTTTAAAATGGAAGACAGTAGGAAAAAAAGGTAAAGTTTTGATTCTTCAAAGCTCTTAATGAAAGCACTGGAATGTTGATGCACAAAATTGGTATAACACAGAAAGATTTCCAAGTTAACAAAAATAACGTTTAGAATAAGGAAAAATATGCAGGAAATAGTGAACACAGTATTTATAGTGGTTCGGTTCGAAATGAACCTACGTCCACTTTGAAGGCGTTGCTAATTTTATTCACTTTTGTCAAAGTACAATGGTGGACACCTATGATTACAAGTTATAACAAAAGCAATGGTGAAAAGCAAGTTCTCTTGTGTCCAAAAAATGGATTTAAGTCCTTCCCGAAATCCCTTCGATGTTCAAAAGTGGTAATCCTTAAGTAGAAAGTATATTTATTCTTCCTAAAGTTCCAAGGTGTTTAATGGTGTCCAAGGAGAAAGAATTACACTTAGAGGTGTCAAATCAGCAAGTTGCCTGCCCTTTTCACGTTACTGGCCAATGGGTATTATATGTAGTGGAGCAGGTAGGAGACGGTGGATTGTGGGACCCATCCTCCAATTCTTGTATCCCAGGAGTTATGCCGATTCGAGGATCAGTATGACTCCTAAGCACTTAAGAAAATTTTCTCCTGTTCTATGAAACTATGAATCTTCCAACTTGCCATATTTCATATCCTCTCTTCTACTTCATATCTACTACACTCGTATCCTAATGTCTGAGTTCTCTTCATATCCCTCAAGTTTTCGTACTACCTGGATAGTTCGCTATTTCGTATTCAAAAGTAGGATACGAAATAGGACAAGGGATGTTGGGATACGAAATCCCCACTTGAGAATGTAGGATACTAAGTCTTGGAGGTAAACACAAGGAGTTGTGGAAGTGGGAAATGAAAAATGGGACATGCTTCGGGGTTACAAAAAGTGGAAATTTTTGGGCCATGCGGAGTTGTTGAGGATTGGTAAATGAAGTCTAGGAGTCTTTTTGGGGATACCAAATATAAAGATAGTGAATTCTGATCCCAATATTCTTAGGCATATTCAAGCGAGTTCGACAAACCGTGAGGACCACACTTGTATGTCCCCATCTGGGCTTGAATATTGGGTATCTTGGCGATACCTTTAGGCTGTTTAACCATGCGATGGGCCGAGTTGTGTGGGCCTAGATTGCTTTTGGGAACAAGACTAAAAGGATGGTTAACAATGTCTACATCGAGCGTGAACCCCACTGAATCGCCATGCTCAAACGAACCAATATTGGGGAGCCGTACGCATCGAACGTGAGTCGGACGCGAACGACTTACCACAACGGCCATATTTCTATGTATACTCACCATTTTCTACCACATTTCTCACTCACACTTTCTAAAAATCCAAGCGTTGGTTGTAGTGGCATCGTATTTTGGTAATTTTATATCGTTTCTTATTCATTTCGTATCATTTTTTATTCTTTTACAACTCTCCTTACTCGCTTTTAGCATTTTTTGGTCTCGAAAATGGCTAATCAGAATGGACAGAGAACTTCCTGAGTAGCCCGAGAATTTGGTCAACTTATGCAAATTCTGTATTTTTCTAATAACTGTAGAAGCTTATCAAGATGACGGGCAATCAAAAAAGGAATTCTTATGTAGATAATGGTAAAATTTACACACCACAGTACCCACACAGTAGTTTGTATTTGTATTTTTTTTATATTTCCTATTTTCGATCCTACGTTTTGAATTTTGACTATGTATTTCATATAATGTATTATGTAATCTGTATTAGGTATATAGTTGTTTTATTTACAAATATTTAACACAAATAAAATAATAATTTTGACCCTTTCGCGTTACCCCTTTCAAAAAAAGAACGCATTTCTCTTTCACCAACTTGCCTCTTCCCAAGACCTTTCCAGTTGCCCCTTCAATTTACACCATTCGGTTCAAAAAAGAGCACACCATCAAAGTGCAGAAAATGTAATTTCTTCATTCAAAACTGGTGGGGATGCTCAAGGTATCATGTCTCCATCGAAAACATTATTTGCAAGAAAGACCCCAACACACGCATGGCTTTTGATATATTGTAGCTAATTCAAAATATGTCTCTCTAGATGTCATTTTTCTTAAAGTAGAAATGTATACATTTTGGCATGCAGTTTGCTGGTCTACGATGGAGTTGAAATAAACTTGCACCTATAGCCAAGGACGTACCTAGCTCAGGTGCATATAGAGTATAAACTAACAAAGTGATTATGAAGAGTCCCAAGGACGTACCCTTGCATCCCCACTCATATTTTATAATATTGATAAGTACAGTGCATAAAATAACAACAACAAAGCCATATATCCCAAACAAGTTGGGGTTGACTAGATATGGAACCCAAAATTAAAATAAAATAAAATTAATAATGATAATATATATATATATATGGGTAAGTCTAAAGAGACACAAAATTTTGACATAAATGGTGACACAATTAATTTGGACCATTGGATCACCCCATGAATTACATCTCTCCACATAAAGACAAAAAGATCCAACGGTTGAGGCTCTGTGTCTCTCTTTTTGTGTCTAATTTTGTGTTCAAATAGCCGTCCCCTATATATATATATATATATATATATATATATATATATATAAAGGGTTTAAAATAACTAATCAAATAAAAAGTCGTCCGATAAAGGTTTTTTTAAATAATAATAAGAAGTAAAAATGTTCAGTAAAAGTGAAATAAAATCTAAAATAGTAAATAAAAAGTAAAAAGGTTCAGTAAACGTGAAATAAAGTCTAAAAAAAAAAAGAGGAACACTATGGTTCTGGTACATGGATTGCCAATTTCCATGCACTTCTATCAACTACCAGCTCTTCCGATAAACTCCAGTTACTTAAATCTCTCTTTATTATCTCCTCCCATGTCATTTTAGGTCGACCTCTACCTCTCTTTGGGCCTTCGGCGCGACCTAGAATTCCAGCGCGTACAGGTGCATCGTATGATCTACGTTGGATATGTCCAAACCATCTCAAGCGGTATTGGACTAACTTCTCTTCAATAGGTGCAACTCCAAGTTTTTCCCGAATATCCTCATTTCTAATCCGATCTCGTCTGGTATGCCCACAGCTCCAACGCAGCATTCGCATCTCTGCTATACTTATCTTCTAGACGTGTTGCCTCTTAGTAGGCCAACATTCTGCACCATATAACATTGCAGGTTTGATTGTTGTCCTATAGAACTTTCCTTTAAGCTTCTGAGGAATCTTCCGATCACAGAGAATGCCAGATGCTAGTCGCCACTTCACCCATCTAGCAACAGTGCATAAAATGATAAAAGTATTTTGAAGAGTCATTATGGATTCAAGATAAGACATGTTAATTTAAGAATTTTAAAGAAATTAGTAAATCCTGAATTAAAATTTCAGTTTTCTTACCAAAGAATAAAAATACGAACGATTAAAGAAGAAGGTGAATAGTGTGAACAATCTGGTTACTTCTTTTAACAAATGAATGGCTGGATATTTACGAGTATGTTCATATGTATTATCTAATTATAGTCTACCATTTAGCAATCAAGCAGTTCAGTTTTTAGTATTATTTTAAATCATTTTTATTAGATTGTTTTGCACGTTGACACTTAACTCGATGATAAAATCAACTGTACAAGTTTAAATTCATACATAGTAATTATTTTTCATACCAGTTTACAATGGTTTTACTCGACCACAAATACCATTGTAGTCAACATGTAATATTTGTTCTCAAAATGTGCACATGACAAATTTAATAAATCTAGGTGATCTACACTTCAATATATTAGTTATGGCTGGAGTAGTAACATGACTAAAGTCGTACATAAGAATTTTGATACATTTTTATCGTCAATAGGAATTTTTACGCATTTCGTTCATTGCACCACACTCATTTAGGTTTTGGTGTACGTACATTACTAGAAGTATTAAATACAAATCTTACTTAAAAATCATCTTACTTACCTAAATGCACATGAGAAGGAAAAAGAGACAAAAGAAACCCATAAAAACTAAAATATATCCGCTACCATACGCTGATAAACTAGGATTTTCTTTTAAAGGGAAAAATTAACAATTTTTTTGGAATTTAGCGGAAAGATACATTTTAGTTTTAGTGTAAAAGTGGAATTCAGGGGACCCGCTATCCTTTTCTCTTTTACACTAAAATGGGTCATTTTCCCTAAATTATAAACTTTGCATATTTTTCACAAAAAAAATTGTTAAAGCCTATTTTCCACTTGATAAACTTCTTTCAATACTAAAATTCCGCACCGGCTCAAGAATTCATGGCTTCCACCGTGTTTAGCACTCCATCAAAATTCTTTGCTTTTGACGCTTATCTCACACTATTGAGGAGGTCCAGCCTTCCAGTTCTATTCCCCTTAGTAAAGGCAGCACCATTTCTTACGCTACTTGAGAGAATACTTGTTATTGAATTTGTTCTTTATATTTTCTTGCATTTTGACTTCGATGCGACACCATATTCGATCACGTACGTAGAATTATCAATTACATTAGGTACTGTTTAGAGAACTCAAAGGGATTTCTTTCTGCCTATGTTTTCCATTTTGTTTGGACCTTGAATGTGTTCCATTATGAACATTAGGATGCAACGCGAGATTTTCAAATAGCGAATACTTTTTTTGACTATATACCATGATCTGATCATCATATAGAACATTAGCATATACATTAAGTTATACATGGTATTCATAGTCTCTCATTTTGAAATACATTTTTTAACTGAGATGCATTGTGCGACAAACGATATTCCATATTCATAGTGTCTTATTGTTGTTCATGAAACTTTTAATTTTCTAAGCTATCATCATGTTAAGTGTGTCGTAGAGGCTGAACTCCATTATCAATGCAAGGATTTTGTGTCGTATCGCTTATTTCTCTATATTTCTTACAAGTAACTGTACTGTATCTTGTAATCTAACAATTAAACAAGAGACTATAAGTGGACGTAGGTCCGGATTGCCGAACCACTATTAAAGTTGTTGTTTGTTCCTTTTTTTACTTTATTCTTGCATTATGTAGCTGTGTTTGTGATAATACTATATGATTTGTGTATGGATTGTATGCTTTGGGGGTTGATCGTCAAAGGACCACTTTTTGACGTCCACATTAACTTATGTTATAAAAGCTTGGTATCTTTCAGTAGATTTATTGGATTAAAATTTACTTTTCACCATTAATCACGATACCATTTTCATATTAACATCCGTATATCATATGTTTTAAACTTTTATTACTAGAAAAATATTTGTCCTGTTATATATCTTCCATCAGTTAAATATTGGCTGGCGGGGTTTAGATTCTCTTATGTAAATATTTGCTTAGCAAATACATTCCCCTAAGACAAATTTGTTTTGTAACTACAGGCCATAGAGTAATAACATAAAAGAGCAATAATAACTCAAATATAATACTATTATCTAAGGCGCATAAAACTTATATAGCACAAAACATCATAAGCACAGTTGTACAACCAGGTACATAACACAGGGGTATAGGGAAACCAATAGTGATAAAGAATTGATGCAACATCTTGTTTAGGAAAAAATGCTATATCAGAGTATAATAGAAAGGTGTAGAACTGATAGTGAGGAGAAACTTGATGTAGATACAAAAGCGAAATTGTTCAACGTATGGAGGTAGTAGAAAATAGTAGTGGTTGAATAAAGCAGCGCAGAAGGAAAGCCGACACTTCAATGGAAGCAAGTGAAGTGTCAGTAGGTATGAAGCTGAGCCGACCTTGAAAGAACCTTATGTGAATTGAACAGTGGACAACTGCTGTAGAGAGAGATGTTGACATTAAGTTGCATACTAGTAGTCAGTGCAAATATTTCAATGGTGGGGCTTATGTTGCCTTCTATGTAAATATTTCTGAGTCAAATATTTCAGGGAAAAAATATTTTTGAAAATAACTGCACATTTCACCTTCGTATCTAATCTAAGACAAGAAGTTGTTGGGTGATCAGATGC